>OZ035874.1:56751949-57983077 GCA_964034865.1 Eristalis intricaria
TGTTCAGGATCGGTTAGTCACTACGGATGCCTCTTGATTCATAACCAATTCGAGATATTGTAACATGTCCAAATTATTTTTTGTTTGATAGAGCTACTATGGAGTTGAAGTAATAACTCGAAGTAATGGGCATGTTCGCAGGTTGTTTGCTTCCCTTCCTCATCCCGGCAGTTGGGTGTCTCCTTATTTTGTGCCAATCCCAGACACATTCTTGCCAGTTCTCCGACACTTTCTTTCCCCGTGGAGTTCGTGTTGTGAACCGGTAGCATCATCAAGTCGTAATTTTTTTTATTAGTTGCAGCGTTGAAAAATATTTTTGACCCAAAAACAGTAAACTTACATTCTTCAGTGAACTGTACCCTTGTTATGGTTGTCCGAAAAGGATTCGCCAACTTAAAGTTATTTTCCACGAATTATTCCCTCAGATTGTTCTGTGCCAAATGTTTTCGGAATGTCTCCTCTTGAGTAACTATACAGTGAAACTTCTCTATAGGGGTTTCCCATCTCATGTTTGTCCTTTATTCAGGGATGTCCGCTCTAGAGGGGTAACACAAATTATTTATGAGACTTCGCAAGCAAAATTCATGTTTTAAAGTGACATAGTCCCATTTATTCACTAGCCTTTAGAGTAGGTAGGCGGACTGCTAGTGAATTCTCATTGGGATACTCTCATGATAGTGCCGTTAATTTGATCCCAACGGCAACGGTGACTGGACCAGATTTTAAAACCAGATAAAAGCGTATTAACTTTGTTCTCGAACCGCTAACCAATTGCGCCATCCAGTCGCTTCAGCCTTTAGAATAAAAACATTCAATTTCATGTATAAACTGAACATCGTAACTCTCGAATGGTGTCAATTCAGTTCCGAAATACGTACTCTATACAGTCAGAACCGAAAGTGTCTGTGATCTCAATTAGGTAAGTACCTACCTGAAAATGAATATGTATAGAGATACGTATCTCGAAAATTATGGGCACGGCGAAATTTAGATCACCAATAAATAACTCTCCTAAGCTTTTCTAGTTCAAATAACCTAACCCATCCGTGTTTAGAATAGTGGACACAATATAGACCACAGGAGCTGCTACCTGACATAACCTTTTTTACCGGAGATTTGGCTGTATGATCGTACATATAATTTGTGCTTACTTTTGTGACATGCGTAATTTGCTTGGACTCACTTGCCAAAAAAAAATTTTGAAACTCTCTCCAACTCGAATTTTTTCGTCATATTTTCATACATTTCCCTCAATTTCCCATACAAAAGCCTCTCTCTAAGCCAAACTCCCTCTAACTCCAACAGCTTGTGGTTTGCCGTGACAATTCGACTCAGGGGGAGTCCACTGTACATAGTTCATATGTGTTCGGAATCAAAATTATAGTAAAAAGGAATTCGCGAAAAAGCCGTATATTTTGTGTACTTACTTACTTTTTTCTCAGGCCAACGACCCATGGAGAGTCTAAGCCCGAGTAATGCTTGCCTTCCATCAATGATGAGGTGGGACACGCTGCTTCCAGTCGGCATGACTAAGCTGTCTTGCATCCGCTTTGATTTGGTCGGTTACGTTCGGTCTTCATTTCCTTCAGGATCAGAAGAACTCCATCTTAGTTGGATTTGGCATTGTTTTCTATGCATTCGATGAGCCCGAACCAGTGCAGTCGACGGATTTTTGCCTTCCGGACTACATCAACATACTGTTGCAGCTTTTAGAGTTCGCGGTTGTGTCTACTTCTCCATTCACCTTCCTCGTTACCTTATTCTTCGCCTTTTAATCGTGAAATTTTTCTTTCGAAAACAGCGGGAATGAGCTGTGCAGTTCTAACTTTCGCTTCCATATTGGAGGGAATGATCTTGGTGCTTCGAATCAAGAGTCTTGAGGCCAGTCGTATCGTCAAAACGAAATAGCAGCAGTTTCCAAGGGCGATTCTACGTCGTTTCACCACTTAGATGTCATTCGTGGAGTTCAAGTTTGCCCCGAGGTAGGCGAACGCCTCCACTACATAGCTCTCGATTCTGATGTTTTGTATGAATATACATTTTTAATTCGAATAAAAAACTAAACAAATATAAATGAAAATAAGAAAATGAAAAATAAATAAATATTATACATTAACATACTAAATTTAAATTTAAATAATTTTTTTGTTCACAAAACTTATATTTTTTGGGAAAAATATAAATTACCATATTTCAATTCAATTCAACATCCACACGTTTTTGCCACCTCTCTGATAATTTATGGGTGCCTTGTCAAAAAAGAGCTTTCGCGGTCAAGAAAGAATGAAGCCAATTTTTGGTGCCATCAGGCCATTCAGCATTGCGAGGCCTCAACTCATATGCCAAACAGATTCCCTGTTTTATTTGACGTTTGACATGGTCAAATTTTCCTCTTCACTTACTTCCGTGTCCTTTGAGTCCAAATGACCACTTTTATTTCTACGAGACCGTAACGCGCATGCCGTCAACGACGGAGTATAGTCTCCGCAGACTTCCGATATTCAAAGAATATGAACTGGACTTTCGTTGATTTTAATTTCATCATTGAAACCGACTGAAGCGTGTCCTTTTCATCTCTTTCGAAATCTCGATACGAGTCCAATAAATTGTCCGACATTTTTTTTCCTAAACATCAGCTTTTGATGAAATTCCTCTTCAGGGCTCAGATTCTGTGATAAAATATCTCTCGTTATCCTTTTGTTTCTTAGACAGCCTTCATTAGCGATTCTCCAGAGCGAATGCATTCGCTTGCCTAATTAAAAAAGTTCATAAGATGCAGCACTGCAAATATTCCCGCTAGTCGTCCGCCTCTAGACAACAGGAAAGTGGTCTCTATCAAGTATCCCAATGGATCTTTACTGCCTCGTGGCAAGACAGTAGCGAAACCCAGTCCCTCGATCAGTACGATCAGTCCACCGCATGGTGCACCTTACGAGAGGCACACTCAGCCGCGGGTTCTGTGTCCAGCACACTGGCCAGAGCCCAGGCTCACATACCCAAGTGGAACCCTCGGGCACATAATGCACCGATTCATTGTGGGCAGTGAAGGAGATGATTCTCTCCATTATGGTGATATCATGTAAATTAAGGCACGAATAACCCCAAAGTCCAGCCTGCGCAAGGTTGCCACTGCACGGTCCGCAATCCGCAGCCGAACCGCACGTCGCGATATGCAAACTCGAGCAGGCAGAATCAATCATTTGCCATCCGTGCTGACCTGAATGGCATTCAATATGCACTTGACGGGAACTCCAGTCCCCGGTGCCAGGAGTGCAGGGTTGTGCCGAGATTCAATTGCGAGGATAACACATCATCCGAGGAGGCTCAATCGAAAAAGGATCACACTAAGCTGTTTCTGCGACTGCTGCTGGTGGAGCTGGAACCGCTGCCCGTGCGCCACTGAGCCGTCGACAACAGGTAGGCAGGAGAGTATAAAATTTATGCTGAATGTCAACGATGAAGATTATGGAACTCTCAGTGACTGACTTCTGCGGAAATCTCGGGACTTGCAGATGTCATCTCTCCTGCAGTCGCGATGATGTACGGATGTGTGCCTGATGCATATTTGGCATGGAGGAATCCGCCGAGCGTCGTGATCGACGGAGACGTGCAATTAACTGAGCGCGGATTAAAATCGTCGATCGGTGTTCGAACTCTCGGCGCGAGTGGTGTTGGGTCGCAAGCAGGAAAGCGGAATGGTTGAGGAGCCCTCGCGCACAGCGGTACAGTGTCTCCGGTTGTGGGTGGAATAAATGCATCTTTAATAATCATGTGCGGCTCTGTGGGCCCTCTCGGTGTGCGCACATCGATCGAGGGAGTCGTGCGCGATCGACGCTTTGTTTTGAATGGGAACAAAAAATTGAAAACAAGAAACACAAAAATCACAAGAGGGCGAACTGTAGCGCTGCATTGTTGAGGATTGATTCATCGAGATTTTATAGTTTTGACTCGGTTGACATCGTGGAAAGTAACCTGCTCCGATGGAGCTCGGCGACGGGGAATATTTGGCAAAGTGGGTCAGTTTGAACAATTGTTCGTGTGATGCATGTGTGATCTTTAGATCAAGCGAGAGACGATGGAGGAGTTGAAGGGTGTTGGCCCTAGTCTTCAACTCAAGACAAATGATCCGCGACCCGGTGTACTTAGCTTGAGATGTGAATTTACGGGTCCCAGCATTTCCCTGAAAAGACTCCTTAGTGCAGCAAGTTGACCGTAAGGAGTATTCTTATATTTGAATTGGGTGATGCTCTGGGGTGCTCCTGGTTCTCTATCATTAACCTCTCCAGTTGGAACAGGCTTTTGCCAGCTGTCGTCAGGTTTGCACAGTAAATCTGTTGATATCCTCCTCCACTTGTACGTCATCTTAAATGAAGGCCTGTGATCCATTTGGCACGAAGTCTGAGTCTATAAAATTCCAGTGGTGTAGTGGTCATGTCCATAACGCAAGATGCATGATGAGATCCAACATGTCCCTTTTGCGTTCGCTATGAGTGTTGGAGAAGATTGAACAACGAATTTTTCGTGTTACATGCAGTGGCCTGGTCAAGACTGTTCAGATGGACCTCATGAAGTGATTAAGGCGTATAAAGCAAACGAACACCAGAACTTCGGACCAGAAACTCTTCGAATCTATAACTCAGATAATCATCAGGTTGTCAGGATATTTCTTCGTCTTGATCACTCATCGAAATAAAACACAGCCGATCTCTTTGAATTAACAAAACGTAATAAATCATTTATTTTTATTTTAAAAATGACATTTCAACGTTCGTTGTTGAAGTTGGCTGCCCTAGATGCAGGGTTCTGTTCAGTGGGTGACAAGGTGTTATCCACACATTTACATGTAGAGGAGAGAACAATTAAACAGAAGTCCCACAAATTAGGAGCAGGCATCTGAGAAAAGCAGATTGTACTCAGATTCTTTCTTGACCGTAGCAAGTAGGCTCTGAATGACTGTCTTTGAGATTGGTTCGGATATGTATTTAAGAAAAATAGCGTGACGGATACAATTGTTGGCACGGCCAATGAAATTTCCAATTCAAATGCGCTTAAATTTCGCATTGAAAGAACAACGAATATGGTAAACATACCAAATTGAATTTACTTGTGTTTTATTATTAAAAAGGTATACAAATGGGATACTCAAAACAGCACATCAAAAACTACAATTTTTGGCACCCGACCACAATAGCCGGCACCCCAAAAATATACAACTTAAGTCATATTTGAATTTAAAGAAAACAATATTTTCTGTTTCACAATGTGTCTGTTACGGTATTTTCGGCATTTTTTTAATCCTAAAAAAGACGGTTTACAGTGATAAATAGTGCAAATTGTTGAAGTCGCATAGAACTAATTATTGGCACCCGGAGTAATGTTACAGTGGAAAACGGGTAAAAATCAAAACACCAAATTACGTTAAAAAACCAAAGTTGGCTTTATTCTTAGTCGTCCAAAACTCGAGTGCACTATATTTTCTTAAAACAAAAACTAACAGCTATACAAACATAAGAAATACCGACAAAAAGAGACAAAAAATTACGCTTTACAAAAAGGGAGCATGCAGAAAAAAGAGACATGGCTGTACATACTTGTTGCGGCGGCGACTTTTGTTTGTCAAGCCTGCTTGGCAACATGTTGCTTGTGCTTGGGCTTGGGCAGACTATACCCGAAATTTGTGGACTAGGAGACACATGTTTATCTTCTCCATATTATGCATCCACTTAGAGACCTGTGCATGTTTATAAACATAGAATGTTGATATGCCGCTACTGGAGAGCATGTCACAACGGGTGCCACTAATACAACACATACTTTTATTGGAACCATCATTTGGCACCCTTTTTTTAAATTAACAATTAATTTAAGACAAATTTAAAGACGAATAATTTATTATAGTCTCATATCAAAAAACATAAATTGTCAATAGAAGAAACATATTTGAAAATAAGACAAGAAGTCAGAAGATTTAGCTGATGTTTCATTTTTTAAAACGTGTTAACACCTTAAATACCACTCACTGGCTGAAGAGGTAGCATTCGTCAAAACAAAGATTCACAATTGGGAGAAATAAGTCTTAATTTTAGAAAAAAATTTAATTCGCTTGCTTGGATAAAAAGTTCGCTTAAGAATGAAATTGTGGTAACACTGCATAAATTTTGAAGAGAGGGCTGCCGGTACAAAAGAGTTTGAGTGAAAATAAAGATTCATTGTACTGTGAGACGTGAAGAAATAAAGAGCCTAAGTGTTTTTGTGTTATTTTATTTTTGACTATTACTACAAAATGGTGCCAATAGTTGCTCCAAAAAAAGAGGGTGCCAATAATGGATTCCGTTACGATATTATATTTTTTTGTACCTTAATATAAAAAGAATCCTGGAACACAAAACATTAGAGCCGATTTATTAATCAAAGATTTGGAAGCCATCATTACTCACTTAACTGGGCAAACGCGAAACGTTGTTGGATTCAGTGCTCCAAAATGGTGTAGGGACTAAGTCCCATTAAGTGGGAACTAAGTCCATTTTAGTTTAAGCTGTTCACTCGTCAGACAATTTCGCTTAATCAATCGTTTGAATATCCCCTTTTGAATTTAAACATTTTTCGTTTTTCGTTTTATCACTTTATTCAGTCGACCGATCTCTTTCGCTTGTATACACAGACTGTGCTTAATATCAACTTATCCTATTCTGACCTAACCGGCAATCCTCTCTTTGTGGTATATGTACGTGTGCATCCTAATCTCACTTTATGCTCGTTTCTTTCAGTTGTTAGTGTTCTACTACATTAGAAAAGTAGACTTAATTTCCATGCAAGGTGGGAATTTAGTTCAAAAAAAAAAAACTGTGTGGTTTTAGTTCCCTCTAAATGTGAAATAAATTCCCACTCTTAAAACAGATAATGTTCCGAATAGTACTCACCTCCGATTTTCTAGAAATTTTGTCTATGCTTTGTTTTGCTTTTCAAAAACTGGCGATGTTTGTTACTTTAACTCAAGGTGCCTGCCTGACAGTTGTTGACATACCCTAAGCGGAACGACGAAGTCTCGTAAGCAGGTTGACTCTTGCAGAAAGAGGCTTTAAAATCCTGTTATCGAGCGAAGCGAGCCACCCACCTCATACTTTAAATGCACCTACTCATCAACGATAACACTAAGAATAAGATAAAAGGGCCTGCTAATTAACTGCAGTTTCGGGGTCTTTGTTCAATTATAGTTGCTGGGAGTTAGTTCCCTGTGCAGACTTTTGAGTGTGTTCTTAGTTCCGATACGAAAGGGGAGTAAGTTCCCAACTTATATGGGAAATAAGACCCTTAACGACTGTATGGTGCAGTTGGTAGGGTGCCTGCCCTAGTCTGTCGGAAACGATGGTGTACCGAATACTGTGCTTCGCCACCTCCCCCCGAAGCGGTCCAAATTTACACAACCTTGTTCAGCAATGCGCTGAGTAATGCACATTAGCCGATGCGCTGGAAAACAGCTGTTGTTCAACAGATCCCTAAACGGGACAAAGAAAATTCCATTCCGACAAATTTTTGGTCGATCAGTCTTCTTCCCTGTATAAGCAACGTTTTTGTAAAGATAGTCATTCGAGTTCTGAAGGAATGGGCTGATGAAAAGAAAATCATACCGCACAACCAGTTCGGATTCCGAGCGGGGCATGATCAATTAATGGCGCGTCAAAACTGGTGTCCGACATACAATGGAAAACGAAAATCAGTGCACGGGTGCCTGTCTGATTGACTTGGAGATGGCGTTAGACACCGTTTGGTTGAAGGGCCTCTTCCTCAAGCTGGTCAGGCTTGACATAAGTAAACCATTGCATGGTCGGCCGTTAGCTGTAAAAAGTGTAGTTAGATATCTAGGCATTTGACTGGATCAATATCTGTATTTTGACAAACATATTGATATTGCCAATTATGGCGTACGGTTGTCCTTTGTGGTTCAACGTGAGTCCTTCCCAGATGGAAAAGGGCTGTCTCCTCTTCTTGTACATACAAGAAGTATTATCCTAACGAGGTCCTGTACATCGAGGCAAACTTGAACAGGATAGATAATTTTATTATTAAGCTGATCAGATGTCACATTGCACGAGCTATGACATCTTCGAACAGTCTGCTCTTTGGGGCTTACTACCCAAAAACTATGTACCATGAAAGAGTGCGCCTCAACGGTCTTATTCCACCTGAAGCATTCCTCTATCTCGATCAAAGTGGTCTAATACAGGAAAGAGAGGGATGCCCGCTGATCTTCCATGTCGTATGTCGAACAGTGGACAGGCGACTCCAATACGAGCCGGATGTCGCTCGCATCCACGAGGATCTCCTCTGTTTCAATAGAGCGATCTCTGCTCGGGACAGGAGAGAGTGTGCCAAAGAACGGTACTTTTATTGGTGGTTGCACCAGAACTGGTCTCCGCCGGCGATGGCTCTTCCAAACGGCGAGACAGTTGACCATGGTGGCCAAATTACATAGAATTAAGATATTTTTAAGAAGAAAAATATAAAAAATCCAAAAAAAGGTGCACCACGGCGTATAGACGAATATGTTATGCATATTCATAACATATACGCCCTGGTGCACACGTCTGTCGCTTATAGACATATTTAACGTAATTTGTAGGTTATGTTAGTAGATAGGTTAAGGTTTATTTTAGATTAGTTAGTTTTAAGTTATTTTTTTCATAGTTTAGCTAAGTTAAAAAAAGTTTTTCAAGTTTTCTTGGTAATTAAAATTAGTAAAATACTGTCTATAAAGACTTAAAAACATTGTTTAAGCCGAAAGGCATACATGCATATATAAATTAGAAAAGCTAAGACTACTCGCAGGGTCAGTAAGTTGAGATTAAATAAAATAAGATATTTAAGATATTTAAGCTAGTTTTAAGTATATTTGGTCCAAATAAGTTAATTTCATTCAATAAAAACAAAATTACAATGAAAAAAAAGAGTGCTGTCCCTGGTTAGCGGGGTCCTCGGTTCGAATCCCAGTGAAAGCAAAGTTAATACGCTTTTATCTGGTTTTCAAATCTGGTTCAGTCACCGTTGGGATCAAATTAAAGTCATTATCACTGGAGTAGACAACCAGTGGTAGTAGTCTGATTAGGAGTATCACAATGGACCAATATGGTCTAAGTGTGCTGGTGAATGCTCTTGCAGACCCTCTACCTTACCTAACCTAAGACCCTCAGTGGACTTACTGTCCGAAAACTTTCTTTCCCTGCACCATCCAAAATGGGGTTTTCAGAATGAACCTTTACCTTTACATTTACATAAAATTCCATTCTAAAAATGGGCAAATGAAATAATATACGATCGAATGATAGAAAGTACTGAAATAGACTAGGTATAATTTTTAGCTGCAGCTTGTTTCCCACTGAGACTGCCCGAAAAGACAGACATTCACCTAATCTTCATATAAGGATATAGGGTATAGCGTCGTCGAGTCACTCGCCGAGAGAGTTCATTGGATGGCTTCAATCTGCAACCTCTCCACGTCCATACATATTGTTGTACAGAGGACGGGCAGTGAACTCTGCGTTTAGTGACTGTCTTGTCATCCATTAGATCAGTATTCATCTTAATTTACTGCTGCTGCCTGGATTCCTCCCCGAACGTGTCCGCCATTTCCATTTTGGACACTTTGTTACCACAGTCCTTAACGTTTGGCAAATAAATCAACCCAGCTCTTAAGTATTTCCTCTGTAAAGCAAACGTTGCCGTTGCAGGTACAGTTTTATTTGTTTTTAATGAATATGTCATGCCAAGGTGTCTCCAGGTCACTGCAACAGGTTGGGACTCATAAACAGCACCTCCACACGATGCCTGCTTCACATCTCCAGTCTACCTTCGAGCACATTCCCAAAGGCAAATGTTGCAATAAGATATAACTTAGACTGTCGCAAATCTCCTCATCGACCCGCCCCAAGACACTTCGGTGTTTAAAAGAGAAGGTCTGCACTCGGTTGGAGGCAATGCATCGGCATGCTTTGTCATTAAGTGTCGTTGTATCTGAACAGGAACTACATCGTTCCTAAATATTGGCCATTACAGTGTTGCATGGGGACCGACTGAATGGATATCCTTAATTTGTCCGAAAATGTCATGCATCTCAATCGAAACATCATGCAGCGACAACACTCCTAACAACAGTACCGCCTGAGTGATGGCTAAACATAACGTCAACCAAACTAAAGTCTTACCGGGCGGCGGCGCGGCTTCGTCTCACATTTGACTTGCCGAAGTCTCACCGACAATCAATGTTTTGCTTTTCCCCGCATGAAACTTTCCAAAATAATCTGATTCAATTAATCACACACTTGTTATCATTAAGCTAATGACACGTCAATAAATTTCCCTAATTGTCTGACCCACAAAACGCACGTAACGTATTTAAAACCTCGCAGCGCAGCGTTTAAAACAAAAAACCTTAAGTAAACATTTTTAACCAAATGTCTGATGCGCCCCACATCAACGCGACCATCATCATCAGCATCACCATCGCCATCACCATTACCATCATAATCCACTTCGTTTGTCAGTCAAACAGTCATCCAAATGTGGTGTGGATGGATACAAACGAAGACTTTGACGAAACAAAGGGCGGATTAATTTAATTGTCCGACCATAGCGCGGTCAATCAATCACGGGTTCTTCTGCATCGAGGACGGATGATCCCCCCAATGGAGAAAATCCCATGCCATCACTGCCATCACCACCTGTATCGCTGAGATACTCGTACAAGCAGCGACAAGAAAAAACGAACAAAAGACAGACACAAACACCATCGTCGTCAGACTAAAGAGAAAATCACAAAAATAATAAAATTCCACCCACATTCCCTGTGTATGGCCGAGTGAGAGCGATGGCTGGGTTTATGGGGCCGAAGAAAACCAAAGAAACCACCTGACACCGCGGTCCAACACACAGCACAGCGGCCACGCCGCCGCCGCGCGCCCGCATTTCGTGGGCAGTGCTCGCTGGATCTATGCAATGGCAAAGGCATCGGCAACAGCGCAACAGCAGCAGCAGCCAGTCATTCGTTTAATTCGCCATAAAAACCGTTCAACCTGTTGCTCTGAGTTCTGCGGACTGCCATAGATACACTCGTTGGCCACAACAGCACACAAGACAAAGGCAAGAACGCGAGCAACGCAACCAAGAAGCAAATGAACACGGATCAGTTCACCTTTGTTTTTTAACATTTTCCATGGCCTTATGATTATTTTTGGGCTTGGCCAGCCCAAATTGGCCAACACCGCCCCTCGTGCCCTCCCGCCCATCACCCACCACCACGCACTGGCACTGAACTGGCACCGATGACAATACAACGCCGGCATGGCGGTGGGTACCTACCCAACGTATCCGACGGATGCCAGCGAACGAGAGCGGAGATTTATGTGTATGTTCCGTGAAAACGATGACGACGCAGCGCTGCTGAAGGTGAATCCACCTCAAACAAATCATACACGAATAAAATATTTCTACCTGTTGTACAGAGATCGCGCAGATACATTGGGCCAAGTGCTGCCCCCACCACCCGCATCGTTATGCGATGGCGATGGCGATGGCGGTTGTGGTGGCGACCATGGACTGGGCCTCTTTTGAATGGGTTTTTAATTTATTTTCGCCTTCAGTCTCCTTTGAGGAAGTGAAGACGAACCGACATGCGGCTCGCGGGGTGACCTGAGCCACTGCCATCGCAACGCAGTCACAGGCGCAGCGCGAGTGGGCGGTTGGAGGAGGGCAGGCGGGCAGGCGGGGTTCGTAGCAGGTCCAACCCGCGTTGTTGATACTTGAATCACACGATTATTAATTCGATCAATGGTTCATTATTATTTTTATAATTTTCTTGTTGTTGGTTTCCGCTTTGGATCGGTGTTCATGTTGTTCGCTTGGGTCTTGTGCTTGCTTTTGTTTTGTCTTAAGCCGTGGCCACAATGGCGGGGGATTTGTATCTGGTTTGTATTGGCTTGGCGTCAGCTCTGGCGATCGCTGGGAGGAGACGTTGAGGAATTTTCGCAGCGGAAACTAATTTGTAATAGATGACAATTGCTCTGAAGCGTGGTCTGGCTCCATAGGATTAAGGGTTACGTAAGATTCGGTGTCTCGCGAAACCGATTTGCGACAAACATTGTGAAACGTCGTGTGGATGTGGGCCACCTGCTTGTAAATTAGCGTATGCCCCTCGGGCGAAGATTAGACATTTGGAGTTTTCGTGTGTTTCTGGCTTAATGCATAATGCTTCAGACTGTTGCGCTGTGGCGTGGCATACATTATTCATTGTGTGTCAAGTGATCTAGCGATTTTTGTTATTTTTGAGATAAGTGATTGCCGGTTGGAACTGTGAATTGGTGGATCCACTTCGTGGTGGTTAAAGCAATGCCTCTGACCTGAGAGAGACTTTCGATTCTCTTGCTTTTGCAGTGTTGGCTGTTGTAAATGCGGTCGGAAGTACATACCGCATGCGCTGGATACCTGAACAAAATCAATTAAAAGAGGACGAAGAAGAGAGAAAATTGGAGCAGAACTGTGGGGCAGTGGGGAGTCGAGTCTATAAGATTCTTCCTGACCGTGTTTCTCTTGAAATCGTTAAGGTACTGATTTTTGAGAATTTTGCTCTGTTACGTTCCCCCAAAGAACTAAATATAATAAAAAATAGTATGTGTGAAGCGACAGTCGAAGGTTGACCTAGGCCTAGCTTCGCAACTACCACTCGTGTTGTGCATGCTATTGTTCTCTCACGAGCAGAAGGGACTTACAATTCCATACCGACTCCGAAGTGCCAAGTTTGAGAAGCTTTTTCTAGGCAGTTATTGATATTTGAGCGTTGTTAGTGACTTGAATGAGGTGGGAACGTGAAAGTAATTTTTATTGGTCGCATCCGCCGCGAATCGAACCCGGGCAGTGAGGTTAAGTTTCGAATGGGTCGACGTATATACCCACAGAGCCATGGCCACCACGCATTTGATCCTTTTATTATAAAAAAAAACTCATTGGTATTGGCTGCTAGCCATTTTTCACGATTTTTGGGTCCCCACCCGGGTACTGTTATTTAAGAAAACTTATGTTATATACGCGTGCCAGACATTTAAGATATTACCCATTCACTTACTTCAATGGAAGACCACGTAAATGCCATAAAACTAAACTAAAGTAGTAGGTTATTTAAATTTTCTCAAAAACAAGAAATTATACATCCATGCGAGTGTTTGTGTTCGATTCAGAATTGATGTAAGCATTTATCAAACATTTTAGTTTGAATGCGATTTTATTAAATATAATTATACAAAATATATAAAATAAAGTTTATGTTAAAGGGCAAGATTTCTTAAATTTAAATTCCGTATACTAATTCATTTTAAGTGCTGCCGTTGTTTTTTATACATCTTTTTTCCATTTTACGGGGTGAGATGAACCGCTCCGCTCCCATGGTAAAAATGGCTTGATTTTAACTGCTCTACAAAATACCATTCTCAATTCTTGCCGCCAAAATTGTGGTGCCTGTTCCAGGGTAAGTGCCGATAACTTAGCCCATGTTTGCAATATAGCCCACCACATTATCAACAGGAAAATTAATACATGCCAACATTCCATTCATATTCGAATCGGCTGTCGATCATTGTGACATTGTTAATCGTAGAAATATTTGGTCAAGTCATAAAAGTATAGGTGCCCCTCGTATAATGCGGTGATTACGTTCCAGGAAAATTCCGCGTTATATGATTCGCGTTGTAGAAGACTTAGCTTTCATATAAATTTGAGGGTTATGTTCCAATCAGCTTTTTCCAAAATAAAATAGGTACTAAATTAAAGATGTATGTACGTCTACAACTCAAAATCAAATTTCATACTTTATTTAAAAAATTAAAAAACATAATGAAAGAAGCAATCGGAAAAAATAAATATTTACATTGTTGTTATTGTATTTACAATATTTAAATATAGAGATTTGATTATTATTTTAATCTTACATCTACAAAATTATACAATTTATCAAGTATTTACATATTACATAGTTATATGACGATTTGAAGGGAAAGCCACTAAAAACCTTCATTAAACAAAAATAAAAAAATAAAATAATATAAAATGCGGTAGCAGTAATGCAGAATGTGTATTTCGCCGGGGGAAGAGAGAAGTCCTGTCATGAATTTATTTTAACACAAGCAATTTAATACATATGTGAATAAAAAATAAATATTATTCATAAGCAAACTTCATTTTTGTGCTTGCGCTAGTCCATGTCACTGTCTTCGAACATCATATTTCGTCGAAATAGTGAGCGCTTTGGGCGTATAACTTCATCAGAAGAAATTTCCTCGGCAAAGTTTTCGTCATTAGATAAGAAACAAATTGTTGGAAGTTCTCCCAGTGGTTGTGCGATAGCGAAATCAGTTATCAGCCTTTGAGAAAATTAGAGCAGAGCTTTGTTTGCCTTTTAAGCTTTTAGCTGTTTTTCGATTTCGTAATAAGGCGCTAGATTCATTTCGATATCTCCATTGACGGATCATTATTGCGGATGATATTGCAATACTATCTTCGCATATGTTCGGTCTCAATATTGAGACGAATTTAAAAAATGCACTTGAAGTTTTCCAATCTTATCTTTCTAAGTGGAAAATTAAACTTAACCCCGGAAAAATTCAAGCCATTTTTTTCACAAGAAAAAGAAGGCCTTGCTTTCTCCCGGCAAATCAGTTAAGTTGTAATGGTCACTTAATAGAATGGAGTCCTAATGTTAGGTACCTAGGCATATTTTTGGACCACAAACTGACTTTCAATAAACAGATCTTGGAAACAATTAACAAAGTCAATCTTGCAATACGAATTTTATATCCTTTTATTAATAGGAAGTCCTTACTTTCGAAAGAAAATAAGATCATTATTCACAAGACGATCTTTCAATCAATTTTGCTTTATGGGTGTATGGTCTGGGGTAATTGTGCCAAATAAAATATTGAAAATGATGCTTAATCTCCCTTGGTATCACTCTACATTGGATGTACACTATATGGCTAATGTTGAACTGGTCTCCTCCAGAATATGCAAACTTAATAATAATTCCAAGCTAAGGTGCAATATTCTGACAATCCACTAATCAACCAATTGCATTTGTTATGATATCTACAATTTCGTTTGTGATCATTAAATCATTTTAAACGTATATTCTTAGCTATTAATCTTACATACTTATTTATTTATTCATGTATACATTATATATCTATTTATTTATTTTTTTTCTTTTTTTTTATTTATACATTTATGTATTTATTTATTTATTTATCTATGATTTATACATCGATTTATTGTTTTCTTTGTTAACTTATTTATTTGATTATTTATATATTTATCTACCTACCTTTTTATTGATTTATTTATTTTTAATTTATTTATTTCTCTGTTTTTATTTGTATTCCTGATCTTTAGTTTATTTATTTATTTATTTATTTTTTTTTTCTTTCTAATCTGAGGTGTTTTTTTTCCATGATTTTCCTCATTGTTTCAAAGCTGTTAAAAGTGTTAACTCATAAAAAAATATTAGATAATGATCTAGTTGAAAGACAGTATTATGTCATATCTCTAAAAATACAATTTGCTGTAAATTGTGCGACAACATATTGTAACTCATTATCTGAAAAAAAAAGAGTTCATTCTCTCAGCCAAATTCAAGCCCTCTCGTATGCGCTTTAGGATGAAATCTGGAATTGATTCACAGATATCTTGTTGTTTTTTTTTTTAATCGCGTTATATCGAAAACGCTTTGTAGAAGTACCGCGTTATACGAGGGACATCTGTATAATTTTTTGCTAAGCTTTTGCTAAATTTCAACTTGTTTTAATGGTGATATAACATTGTGTAGTGCTGAAATTAGTTTCAAATAAGTGTCTTGGACGAATATTTAAAATAATGAACTAAATTGATTACCAGTATTACTACTATGAGTAATTTAAAAGGAACCGTAGAAAATAAAATTGATGTTCGTCGATGATCAATCCAGGATGACCATCCAGTGCGACAAACGAAAACGGCAATTAAAATTAAATAGAGAAAATATGAAAGCAGCATTAATTCCCACTAAATCAAAGAGTATTTAGTTCTTGACAGAGTGGAGTCGCATAAAACCACCTTGAGGTGATTGACTGCACATACACAAATTCCAGTGGAAGATGTGGTGTGCACTAAATTAGGAAGAACGATAGTCATCTCTGATTCATATTTGAAAATGGGTGGTCCAGATTGGCAGCTTTTTTAAAAGTGTTTTATAATGAGTTAAAATTTCACTTTTGAGACACTTACTGTATTATTATTGTGGAACCAATGCTATTATTTCCTTTTTAGTATATTCCGCTTAACTGCAACGAAGCTTGAATAGATATGTAGATTGATTCATAAGAAGGTAAGAGCTTTGCGTTATACTTCGTTTTAATTATAAGAACCACCAATGCTAGTTTAACACGTCATTAGTTCAGTATAGAACTAAACTGCCAATTTTGCCCGTTTGGATCCTCAAGGGTTATCAACATTTAGTCAGACAAATAACAGGCACGACGACCTTCAAAATCACAAAGAAAACAAATAAAAGGTTGCTCCTATAACAAAAAACTATGATAAATTATTTGTTGCCCTCTGCTAAACTTTCGAAACGGTAGCTTCTACTTGTGTGTTCCTTTTTTCTGTTCTTAGACGCATGTTCATCGTTTAGTAACCTTGCTCATTAGCAATTTTTTAAGCCGAATTTGAATTTTGTGGAACTCTAAAAGCCCAACGGTTTCTGTTGAATAATGACAAATATATACATAATTGTGTAAGCAATTCAATACAAAAATGGCATTTCCATTCCATTTATGTTTAAAGATGGTGATGAAAAAATAAGCGGTCAGAAGTGCTTCGCAGATACTTTGTATCGATTGATAATTACTTTACAATACTCAGCATAAAAGAAGCACTGCGCAGAATATGGTCCTTATTGTGGTTGTCGATTGTCGATCAAATAAATACTGAACCAATTTGAGAGCGTGTAAGGTCACATTAGAGATCCCATAGAGAGGGGCACATTAGGGGGTTGGCTTTGCAATGTCTTCAGGTACTTATCTATGCAAATACTTGTATCAATTAATTCATTCCGACTGTCACTTGGTCAGTAGTTCAAAAGAGGTGAAGCCGTGAATTATGGAAGTTGTTCCAGTCATCGATTGAGCCTAGCACCCTTAGCCGGGGAATCGAAGCATACGGAAGCCTATTTGGTAAGCTTTTAATTTACCTTACCCTATGATGCGTCCCTGGGCATAGTGGTATTCCAGGCAACGAAAGATCCGACGAGCTAGCTAGAACAGGGGTGATTTTGCCAATGGCAAGTAATCAGGACACCACATACCCCTCTCTTCAAGTAATAAAGACTTTGTTACTTATGCCATACGCGCCGCCAATCGGAAGTGGATGGAATTAGATACTTGCAGAACTTCAAGGCTAATATGGCCTTCAATAATTCCCAAAAAAAAAGCAAGCGCACTCGTAAATCTAAATAGAAAGGAAATCAGTAATGTAGTTGGCATTATTACTGGTCCTTCCCTATTAGGCACACACGCAAGGAGAATGGGAACTAGGGGGTTCCAACGACTTTTGTAGAAGCTGTTGGGACGAAGAGGAAGAAGACACTATACCTCACTACCCCGGCACCTGCCCAGAATTTGCAAGGACAAGGAAAAACATGCCAGGCAGCTATTCATTCAAAAGCCTTGAGGAAATGTCTGGCTTTAAAATTCTGGACACAGCTAAATTTATAAAAAAAAACTTAATTGACTGCAACCAAGCAAAGGAGTGCATAACCCAGGATATTCCACTAGCATACCAGTAGGTATCTTCAGGTGTTTTTAGTTAGCACCCAAAGAGGTCCTGGCACGATAGCTACCGATTAGTGATATCAGAATGGTTCCAATCAGGATCTAAGTGGGCCAGAACTGCTTCATTTGGGGCAATCCCATTAACGTAACCTAACCTAATCTTTTGATTAACAATTTGTTCTTTCGACTTTTGCGCTTTTTTTAACTTTCTATTTATTTCAGTGCCAGTCGTTTTCTCATCACCTCAATAATAATATGAGTGGCGAGACAATCCGAAGCGCACCTGGACCTAGCTTCACAGCATCCACTCGTGTTATACGTGCTATTGTTCTCTCGCGCGTGGAAGGGACGTACAGTTTAATGCTTGGCTCCGAACGGCCAAGCTTGAGAAGCTTTTTCTAGACAGGAAATACTCTTTGAGCATTGTCAGTGACTCGAAAGTGGTGGAGCCGTGAAATATGAAAGGTGGTAAGTTCGGGTATCGAACCTGGCACCCTCTGCGTCTGCCACGGCGACCCACATTAATTACATGTGTCCATTATAAATATCCATAGCATGTCCAAAGTGTCAACTCATGGGGGCAATCATGTTGCACACAATGTCATCAAAACTCAGGCTTATTGTTTCCCAACAGAGTTGCGGCCCCAGAATTCAACCGTGCGATCGATAGTTTATTATAACCACCGACAGTTTTCTATACCGATTTATGAAAGCAAGTTGTCCAAATACCGGAATACTTATTTTAAAATTCTGCAGAACTGCAATTCTGCAAACTGTCAACAATTTGAATTTAATTAGGCGAATACAAATTTTCAAATGGCCAGTAACAGGAATAACTGAAGTATTTTGACAACCGTCATTCATTCATGTACTTGCAGTCGGACTGTCTAATAGATTCTCTTTTTCTTAAACAAAATCTTGGATGAATTTCTGGTTCACCAAGCGGCAGGTTAATAAAATACTATGCATGATATTGGAAGCATTGTATAATTGTCATATTCATTTGAAGATGAGAATGAAAATGTTCCGAGCAAGAGTGAAGAAAGCCATAAATGCAATAAAAGAAATGTTCATTCGCTCGTATGGAATTTGTCAGAAAAGGTTCAGATGACAAATTGGCCAAAATGTTCTTTGTACAGTAAGGAATATAAGGCTAGCGGTAATGAAAGTATTCTCTCTGATCATGAATTCAAATATGTATTACAATTGAATCCGATTCTGCTTCTGCAAATCCATGTACGAAGTCTAATATGCCTTCAGTCAGTTCATTGTTTAAAATGGCAGCACAATACGGGCCTCAAAGTAAAAATGAACTGGATAAAGCCTTGACTTTAATGATAGCCACTAATTGTCAACCATTCAATCATGAAGGATTAAGGACTTACGTTCAACTTCTCGATCCGAAATAATTCATTCCAAGCTATTTTTCTGTTAAAGAAAAGTTGGTAGATCATTATACCAATTCAAGCATACACAAATGGTCCAAAAAGTTGTTTAGTATCTTCTTAGGTGGAGTATGAGTGTGAGGCCTCAGTCCTCTTTCAAATAGTAACTGAAGGACGCTGAAGAGTCAAACAGAAAGAAATGGTGGATATTTTAACATCCTTAAATGCAATCAAGTAGCTTAACAACTTCTAACTATATATAGCCATGCACAAACAATCGATTATTATCGGTGGTAGGTTTCATCGCTCTAGCTTTACAGCTAACTTGTAATTTTTTACAATTTTTGTTACTTACTTACTTAATTATCAGGCTGACGACCCATGCAGGGTCCGAGCCTGAGCGAGAGCTGCTTTCGATTCTTGACGGCCCCGGGGCACGCTGCTTCCAGTCATCAAGACCAAGCTGTCTTGCATCCGATTGGTCTATATACCGGAGATTCGGTCTTCTTTTCCTTCTCGAACCAGGAGGCTCGGATTCGAAGACCCTCTTAGCTGGAGCATTGTTGTCCATGCGCTCGATGTGACCGAGCCAATGCAGTCGACGGATCTTTGCCTTCCGGACTACATCCTGGTACAGCTCGTAGAGTCCTCCTTTCGCCTTCCTCTCAGACAGGACCATATATCCGACGTAGAATTTTTCTTTCGAAGGCACCATCAGCTCATCAGTTTTGCTTATCGTCCAACTTTCGGATCCATATAGCAGGACTTGCAAAATAAGGGTTTTGTAGAGCATGAGAGTAACACACATATTTTCATTACCTTTTTTAAATAAATAAATAGATAAATATCGATGGCAGGGACTATCGGCAGTTCGTAACCTCTACTGGTGACTTTCAAGCTGTTTTGTTGATAGTGGCCAGAAAGAACATGAGGCCTAGAAATGAGTGCTTCCTAAATAATCTGACTAAATTGATCATCAACACAAACACGAAAACAAACACTGCCCAATTGTGGGTCGTGTGTGTGCTTTTAGTTCCTTATTATGTGCTTTCTTCAGACCATATCCGGAATAAATCTAGAAGAATTCAGTTGCTCCGCCGCCTGTTTCGCCGATGTCTTATATTGATTTCCATTATAATTTTTTAAAGAACCGCCTCACTAGATTACACTTTTACAATTTAAGGACAAATTAAAGAATAGTCTTATATTTCAATTTTGGTCGCTTTGCAGTCTTCAGTTTGTCGCTTCCATTTTCTCAATAAGACGGATTTAGTGACCGATATCAATTATTTTTGCTGGTCAAGCTTGAATATTGCTACTTAACGTACAATCCTCTTCCCAGCCCAGTTCCCGAGCGACTATTTCCCGATCAGTTCTTATTTTAAATCGCTTGATAAAAAATAATGTCGCTCTTTATTAATCGCAAGTGGCCACACTTCCATAATCGAATCCAACTCTGTATATATCCACGAATACACCAGCAGCCCTGAGCTTAGCGTGCCAATCGTTCGAATTCCCGTTCAATCCAAATAGCAAATCCCACTCAATTGCAACTGCAAAAGCGTACAAATTACCCGCCATTGAATCCGCTTTGGTGATGCGACCTACAAATGTAACGGTAAACATGCACTTAAGCCATGTCCAACCTGAAATGACCACCAACAGAATGAACGCCAGTGCTCCCAGTGGATATGCAGAGATCCCACCACAGGCCGTATTTGGTTCACGGTGTGTGATGCCATTAACACGAGCGCCACTATCGCTTGTCGCATGCCAAATGCGTCCTGCCAATGGCGCAGTGCACTGCTGCCATCACCGTATCGCCACATCGGTGCACAATCAACGCACAACTCCCAGATGGCGTTTATTGCAGCCGACAGTCCCCATATGGTAGCGACTTGTCTAGGGCTGCTCACAGTTCATTAATAACCGAACATCAGCCGAGCCATCCGGGCCGTGATTCAGCGCATTATGGGTAATTTCCTTTTTCGTAATGAGCTAGTTCCCGTTACAGTGGAGGCCTGGGCGAATCTCCTTTTCCGAAAATTTCTCTCTCTCGCTTCGTTCGACATCCGCAGCATCCACGCAGCACAAAGGAAAACGTCAAAAGCAATCAAAAAGAAACGAACAAGGAAACTCGGGTGATCCGACGCCCACGCGTACACACACACACCGATCATAGGCGTCCACCCAATATCGCGCGCATCCCAAGCGTTTCCGACCATGCACCGCTGAGTATAATTTCCATGCGATTACACTAATTAGGCAGCCGGGGTGCAAAAGGCAGGAAGAGCCACAAGGGAGACGACCAAGATCGACTGAATGAACGTCGAGCCGCGCGCGGTACACCTTAAGTTGAAGTGATGTGGCTGGATACTGCTGCGGCTGCTGTAGCCGCTGCCGTTGTTGCTGTTGCTGCAGCGTTCATACCCTCACTTCAGACTCGCATCGAGGAATCCACTTGTTTGTGCGGAAATTGATGATGAACCAACGTGTGGTACGTAGCCTGACTGTTGGGTCTCGGTAAATTGAACACTTTTAGTGATGCCTGGGCCGAGCCCCTTTTGGACGAGGGCAGCGCGCATCGAACAGAGCGGGTGTGGGGTGGGGCCACGCCATGCGATGAGATTGATGGAGATTTTCGAAATCCGAGCGAAGACATCGTTTTTGTGCGCCAACGCAATAACTGATTTCTTTCGATTTAATTCCTGCGTTGTGGTGGATACGCGCTTTGACGTTTCACAAGAAGATCTCCTGGATCTGCTCGGCCTAAGGACCGCACCGGGGACCGATCAGAACGACAACGACGAAGATACGACAACGACAGTGAAACAGCGAAGACAGAAAGCATAAAATGTGCACAGAAAAAAAAGGAGAAGAGAGATTTACCCTGGGTTCTGAGGCTGGGATGGGACAGCCGTAAGATTTGGTGCGGTACAGGTCTTCGTGGCGTGTCTCTAATTGAATTCGTCGGGTTAAATAATTTGGTTTTAGGGCAGAGGAGGCATATCCTTCGTTATTATTATCGCCTAAAGGCACTGAATCGCTTGTGATGAGGCTGCACCAAGTTGTGGAGGTTTCTTTGGTTCTGCCTTCAGTTCTAAAATTAAATTGATGCACTGCAAGAAATTCTTTTGAAGAAGTTGAATATTAACTTATGTGCTTAAATGGTTTCACGACGACTGTGACAGACACAGTCCTTCTTCAGAGAGATCAGTCTGCAGAGGGACGTCACACAGTGGTTCAAAAGAGGAAAAAAAAATACCGAAAATGAAAACTTATTTTTGCCTTAATTTTTTTTATAGATACAGTACTTTCTCGATTAAAGCAACTATCGATTCACACAACTCCTAGATTTTCGTAGCAGATAAATTTATTTTTTTTTATCAATATTGACGCAGTAATCGCAAATTTTCAAGTAGACAGAACCTTGGTAGTTGCAACTACCCCAGTTTCGATAATCGAGAATGTACTGTTTATACCTGACCTATGTTTTCCCAAAATTTGGGCAAGTTTTGCAAGGACTATGTAACGACTAGATGGCGAGTTTACCATTTCGAATCCCAGTGAAAGCAAAGTTAACACGCTTTTATCTGGTTTTCAAATCTGGTCCAGTCACCATTTGCCTTTGGGTGAAATTAACGGCACTATCACTGGAGTAGTCAATGGGTGGTAGTAGTCTAATTATGGGTATCCAATGCGCCAATATGGTCTAAGTGCCACTACCTAACCTAACCTATGCGAGATACAGAGCTCTAAATTTTCATTTTGCAAATTTCTAAATTGCATTTTAGATTTAAAATGAACAGTTGCATTTTTATAACTGTTTGTTCAAACCCATTTTTTAAAAATAAATACTATGTTATATAAGCTTTACAATTTGCGTGTTTTATCTGCTTTAAGAATTTTTATTTTATTATTACTTCCCCTAAGCTACAGTCTTAGGGTTCACAAATTGTTGTTAACAGTGGTTAACAGTTTTAGAAAGCTACAGTATTCAGCTAACTATTATATAAAGAATGGTAGATATCCAGCCTGTTCCGCTCAGAGACGCAATGCACAGATTTTGGATTTAACTTTGGTAATCTTACAAATGTTATAATTTCTTAGCTGATATTGGTGGGAAAGGTAAATGCAAAAAAAAACAATTAAATGTATTCCATAACGCAGCTCTGAGATAATTAATCCATAAACGAGGATCTTAATTAAGTACAGGGGGACGTTTAATGTTTGTTGGAAAGAAGAAAAGCTCCAAGAAGCTCCAGAGACCGCTAGAACCTGGAAACTCTATTTGTGATGTGAAAATCATATGCGGCTACAGACCACTCTCACTTGAAATTGACCAAATGATGATGCTGTTCATCAAATGCTGACATAATCGGTTCTCTGGATTACAAATCTAAGTCCTGAACCAACTTCCATTAAGCAAGCGCAGGGCTTGTTCAAATATAATAGTATAAAGTAAAACAACATATATATGTATAGGAGGTATGTATCTAAAGAGGCTATTAGGATGAGAGAGTTGAATTTCCGGACATACAAAGCCAACCCTACTGAGAAAAACAGGAAGAAGTTTAAACGGGCTCGAAATGACTGCAATGCAACTATCAGGCGTGTGAAATTCTCTTATGAGCAAAAGTTGAGGCAAAAAGTGCTACAATGTCCCAAGGGTAGCAACAACTTTTGGTCATTTGTAAAAAACGTAAAGAATTCCGCCTCGTCTTCAAATCCCACGCTCATTTACAATGACATTCCAGCTGTCAGCTCTTTAGACAAAGCTAATCTGCTTGCGGCTCATTTTGCAGCCAGCTCAACAATGCCAGATTCCAATTTGTCTCCACCTGTACTCGAGAGCGTTGATTTCACCATGGGACAAATCCACTTCTCCACTCGTACAGTTGCAAGAGTACTGAAAGATCTCGACGTGCACAAATCCGCTGGCTCCTATACTTCTGAAGAGGTGTTCTTCTGTGCTGGTAAAACCTCTGCGTAAGCTTTTTCATCTATCCTACTCTTTAGGTCTCTTTCCGAGCAGATGGAAAACAGCATTTGTCCATCCCGTCCCTAAAAAGGGCGAATCTTCGTCTCCCACCTCGTACCGACCCATAGCACTTACGTCCCTTCTTTCTAAGGTCATGGAAACGCTGATAAATCGTCAGCTTATGAAATATCTTGAATCGCGGAAGCTTCTTAATGACCGACAATATGGCTTCCGCAGCGACAGGTATACGGGTGATCTGATAGCTTATCTCACCGAAAAGTGGAACCAGCCTTTGCACAATGCTTGATATTTCTAAAGCATTTGACAGAGTTTGGCATCAAGCTCTCTTGGCGAAAATGCGTGCCTATAGTATCGATGAATGAAATTACCCTTCGAAACGTTCAATTCAAGTTTATTTGGATGGGTTCAAGTCTGATATCCACCAAATAAATGCTGGTGTTCCCCAAGGCTCAGTTCTGTCTTCGACACTCTTTCTCATTTCTATAAATGATCTCTTGTCTGCTACTTCTAGTCCAATCCATTCCTTGGCTGATGACAGCATCCTCAGCTTTTCATATTCGTTCCAAGCCCGTCGGCCGTAGAATTGGAACGGCAGCGTATGTTAAGCAAATTGAATCCCGGTCTTGACAGCATAATTAACTGGGGAAAAACCAATATAGTGGAATTCAATGCTTCAAAAACTCAATGCAGTCTGCTATCACTCAAGCAAACCCTTGATAATCAGCCATTATCCATGAATGGCGCTTGTGTCGATGAAACCGGAAAACTTTCCTGTATCAACAAAACACTTAGTTGCAACGATCACATATTTGAGCTCGCCAAAAATGCTGCCAAATGTTTATGTTTCCTTAATCGATGCAAGACATATTTCACCCCTCCTGATTTGGGGCGTACATCCGCCCAAAGATTGAGTACAACGCTCATATCTGGTCTGGTGCCCCCAAGACCACCCTGCACTATCCAAAAGCGAGCAATAAAACTTATAGGAGACGACAATATCGCAGAGTCATTAGACTCGCTCGAACATCGACGTACCGTCTCTTCACTGTCCGTGTTTTATCGTTATTCAACAAACGATGCTCAAGTGAACTAGCCAACTGCATTCCTCCTCTCCATGAATTCACACGCAATACCCGTCTCGCCAGGAATGCCCATCAGTATACCCTTAAGCCTACTTTCGGACGCACTGTTAAATTCAGAGACTCGTTCTTCAGCCGCACTGCACGAATATGGAATGCTCTTCCCAAAATAATATTTCCCACAGACTACAACCCGCAGATATTTAAGACCAATGTGCACAGGTACCTCCTCTCCCTTATAGAGGGAGACTATACCTTCGGCATGTGATGTGTCTTGACCCCGGATACATAAGGGTATTAGCAATCCCTTGGACACGCGCAAATTATAAAAAAAATATATATATATATATACTTCTTAAGTCGAAACTCTCCCTTACTCGAACTTTTTCGCCATATTTTACGTACATTCCCCTCAACTTTCCATACAAAAACCTCTCTCTAAGTCAAACTCTCTCTAACTCGAACAAATTTTGGTATCCCGTGACAATTCGACTTAGGTGGAGTCCACTGGTTTTTTTTTTTATATAATAGTTTTATTGACAAATAAATACAGTAAAAATCGTTTATGACTATATCGGTAAAGCAACAACCGATTTTCATAGCTTTTTGAAATGAGATATTGGTTACATCGTCTATTTTTATTTTGTGTTCGTTATTCGTTTTGAGTTTGTTCAGCTTATGCAAGTTTTTCTGTTTCATTCGGTTCGTAAGTTGTATTAGAAAATGATTCAGAAACGAACAAATCTTGAGGATTGAAGGGTGATAAAGAAGGTATATTTTTTATTAGACGCTGGAGAGCAAAATAAAGACCTTGCCTTGAGGAGTATTCCTTGTCACACTTCACAATAGGAAAATAATAAAAATAAAATTTGAGAAAGCAAAACTTACCGTAAACAAATTGAGAGTTCATTGCACACGGCTATTGAAAAAAAACTCTGCTAATATGGTTGAAGACACAGAGAAGGTTACACACGATTAATTTACATTTGATTTCGGATAATTTTGATTTGATATAACGACCAAATTCGTCAGTCCCTTGAAGGTCGTTATAACTTATTTTGACGTTTAATCAATTGCAAGACTTAATACGACATGACGAGGTGGGTCACCGTGGCATAGTGGGTAAGTGCGTCGACTCCTACGCAGAGGGTGCCAGGTTCGATACCCGAATTGAATACCTTTGATAATTCACGGCTCCACCACACTCGAGTCACTGACAATGCTCAAAGAGTATATCCTGTCTAGAAAAAGCTTCTCAAACTTGACCGTTCGGAGTCGGCATTAAACTGTAGGTCCCTTCCACTGGTGAAAGAACAATAGCACGCACAACACAAGTGGTTGCTGAGAAACTAGGCCCAGGTCCGCCTCGGACTGAAGCGCCACCCATATTATTATTATTAATACGACATCATAAATGAGATTTAAAAAAATATCTTCTGCATTAAAACAAAAATTGTTTGCTTTTTTTATAATAAAATTAAATTTTATGAAATTTGTAACTATACACAGAGTGATTTTTTATATATACATACATATATAGATAGATTTTTGAGCTACCTCTACAATTCTTCTGCCATGACCAATTACTATGTTTTGAAATTTCATTAAGATCGGTGCACTGGTTTAGATTTTATATAGTATTTTCCGCGCTCCCATACAAAGCGGACCACTGCGCGTCATTGCACTCCTATCGTTGTCTCGTCATGGAAACAAATCGCTTGAAATGAGTAACCTAAAGATCACTGTCATTAGGGCGGTGCCAGCAGTGGTGCCCAGACACAGGGTGTAGGCTCAGCAGGGCGCCAAAATGACGACGACCAACTTCAATTACGCTCATACGATGGCGCAAATATAGAAGTTTTCACCGGGCGCGTGAAAACCTAGTTACGTACTGATCATGATCGGATGAATTTGATCACTGTCCACTTCGTCATCACATCCGAAATGTCACTGAAATTCAACCATAACCTCCAAATTGCATTGCCTCACGTGTTGTTACAGCTGGCACAGAAATTCCCATATTTCATTCACTTTCTTTCACACTGCTGCGTATTGTAATCCTCTTAGGCAAGCTACCTGATCGCCCCCAGCCAGCGCCATCTACAAGCTATGCGGACAACTTCAACATCCAAGGCAACCACCACAGGGGATACCAATGAGAATCACTGCAAAATATTCCCAATTCCAGCACAAAGGATTGGAATAAGTTATCCGCTGACAATGAGTTATCTTTCTTTCCGTGTACCCGGCCAGACAGAGCCGAGGCAAAATAAAAAACAAAAATATAAAAATTCGCTGTCCCGTCGAAAGAACCGATGCACACCATTCGCCACGCTGACAACTGCTATAAATTTCACCTCAACATCCTCTTCAGTGCACATCACCGGATTTGGGTCAAACTGTCAGCTGGAAATATGCCTTTTATTAGCCAATAAACCCGATGATGATGATGTTGTGAGCCGTCCAAGGAAGCAAACGAAAAAAAACGACGAACCCCGGCAGTGTCTAGTTCGTTAACGCCAAGTCAAGCCGAGCTAATCCATGGTAAGCCCGAGACCCAGTCAAGGGCAGGAAGCGGTTGTCGTGCAGAAATCACGCGCACACCTATCGAGTCACAAATCTAGCTCTAATCATGGCGTGCACACTGTGCGCCAATGGGTCACCAAACTGGTATCGCGCGCCGAAAATGCGTGGACGGTATATTTAAGTGAAAAAGGAGCGCCCAGTGGAGCCGTGCTGCACTCTGCGGGGCCGCTGCAAAATTAAGCAGTAGTAAGTCTCCCCATTAGCGTCGCCAATGATGATTCATACCCCATGCCAAGCCAGGCAGCCCCTGGCGGCGGCCCGGCACAACAGTGTACAGCAGTTGAACAATTGTAATTAAATGGCGGATAATCAGATATGCACTATGCCGTGTGCTGTGCGCTGTGCATGCGCGCGCATGTGCATTGCTGGATGCGGTCCCCGGACTGTGGACTGTGGACTGTTGACTGCGGACGCCCGTCCCGAGAGCCGCGGGAATTGATTAAGTGCATGATCGGCATGAGCCGCAGGCTTTGTGATTCCGCTGAGATTAATTCTTGTGC
The DNA here is from genome assembly GCA_964034865.1 of Eristalis intricaria. Classification (NCBI taxonomy): domain Eukaryota; kingdom Metazoa; phylum Arthropoda; class Insecta; order Diptera; family Syrphidae; genus Eristalis; species Eristalis intricaria. The sequence continues at coordinate 56,780,342 of OZ035874.1, forward strand.
CATTGCTTGGTACACGGTAAGCTCGAGTCGAGTCGTTTCCTAGCGCAATCTTGTCTGTGACGATGTGACGTGCAAATTGTTATTAAGTTTTCACGCGTTTCGATTTGATCTTGAAATGGGCGTCTTCCATGTGGTTGAGGTTAGGTTTACCATTTTTGTTTTTGTCTTGCTTCAGTGCCGGATGGCAACGGATGTGTAGGCGTTCCGCCTGAGAGGTGAGAGTTTTAATTTTCTGAGATTTGGAAGTGTTGACAGAATTAAATGTCAGCTTAAAGCTTGTCGCATGGAATATCAGTTGGGAATTAATGTTTTCGAGTCTGGTGTGTCTGCATACCGACGCACGCCGCCGCGCTGTGGCGACTGATAGGTGGGCTTAACAAGGTGTAAGCTTTTGGAAATGTCTCGGTTTTGACAGGCGGTGACTAGAGGCGACATTTTGCTTCGGTGTGTCATGTAATTGCTCTTGGGATTTGGTGCGTGCTTGGCTGTAGCTTGAGATGCCTTCGGCGGGAAAAGAGGTTTTGCCAGGAAATGAGTTGGATGATGGAGGATGTTGGGGCATGGCGCTAAACCTAGACATGGTATATTTCTTCTGGAGCGGGATTCAGGGAGTTCGCCAGCTTGTCTGCACATCATTGGCTTCTTTGTTCAGCACCTACGCTTCTTGTTGGCTAACTGCCCGATTTCCCCTTACGTTCTGCTTACATAACTCCATCAGCAGATATCACATCTCCATTTGGGTGCCTATCATATCATCCCGAGGCCTGGGCCCATTCCCATCCACAAGCTCATTCCAATTCCTACGAACGGATAAACTACATAAGAGTGTGAAGGTCATGTGATTGCCGCATCACGTCACGTTAATTTAATGGTCGACATTGGCCTTTCGATTTTGCAGGTAGATCGGAGGGAGATCAGTTGCCAGGGAAAACTTCGAGTCTTTGGTGTGATTGAACCGTTGGATGATATTATTTGAAATTCTTGGAAATATTAGTCGTCATTAACATGCTTTGCATAGGAAATGCATTAGCGACCTGAAGTTTCGTCTGCTGGCCGTCACTCGTGCGCTTGTTAGTTCGGAGACGAATCAGGTTAATGGCCGTCCCAAATGCTCAGAGAGGTTGACTGCTTCAATCAGTTCATCTCGTTTTATTTTGGTTTTCATTTCGTCGTCGTTCAATGGTGTCAAGGTTTGATTATTATCGTCTCGGAGGAATCAACCCATAATAAACATTCCAGAAGCAAACGATTAATTTAAGTTTTCTAATTTTTTTCCAATTGCCACAAGAACCGTCCTCGTCGGAAGAGGAGCAAACATTTTGCAACCACACTGGTTTTAATTGTTTCGCGTATACAAAAATGTGTGTGCCTATAATCAGAATTGCAGTTTGGAGAGGCGTTTAAGGGCAATATCGCCACACAATGGTCCCGTTGTATGGGAGAGTTGGAAATAAATCTGTAACTTTTGAAAACGTGAACCGATTTATGAAATTTGAAACCTAGTGCAAGTACTACGAGATCTTATTATGTTTCAAAAATGGTTGGTGTATCTCATAAGCTAACGGAGTAATCTTAAGTTAAAAAAAATAATAAAAACACTTTTTTTTTTTGTTTAAATGCATAAAATAATTATTTATTACTGTCGATGACTCGAAATTGGGACTTAAAGCAAACATGTAATCACTATTTATATATATAAATTCAATTTTACAAGTTTTGGTAACGTACACTTAATTTGGAATTAAAGAAATTAAGCAATTCAGTAAAATAAGGCTTTCGCTTCAGTACTAAGTGGCAGCGAATCTTTTATTTTTGGTTCAGGCCTTAAATACGCAATCCAGGGATCAGATGATACCAACATTTGATGAATAACATCTTCATTTGTTGCCGAACGAGAAAATTTTCTACTATTATTAATGCGATAGTACCTATAGTCTTTATTCCGACTTTCATGCGCCTCCTCTGACAATGATCAGACGGGCAAGGCTGCTGATGATATTATTTCTGCTCCGTGGAACAGAATTTTATGCACTGTTGCTGGCATATAATACCAGGGATTTAAAAAAAAACCGCCATTGTAGCGGTTTCCTGCGCATAAGCTCCAAACTTGTCGGGGTCAATCCAAAAATTGCTGCATATTGTCTCCAGGATAACACTGAATCTTTTTATGAGTTGCACATCTATTTGCACAACAACATCTATTTGCAAAACAAACGTCATCTTCCTAATTGAAATCTTCAATATTTTCGGAATCATAAGCTAATTCCCGATGCCTCAAAGTCAGAAATATATATTCGCCAATAACGCTCTAATTACCGCCCTTTTTTGCCCCATTGCGACATGCATTTATGACAACACAAAGAAAACAAGATAAAAGCAAGTAGTTTCATAATTATAACAATTTTATGACCCAATGAATTCTAATTCACAATAATAAAAACATCCTCGGCATCTCGCATAGCGTTTGCACAATACATGCATTACAAGGGAAATCGTTTGAAAATGCCGAAAAATGCTCCACTTAAATGCCTCGTACACCCAAAGTGATCAAAAGTGATCTTTAGCATCGATATACAATACTTTTAGCTTTCAGAAAAAGTTGGTCTCCCGTTGGAGACTCTTGGAGCATTTTTGTTATAGTCCACCAAACATTGAAATGCCCCTCTCAAAATGTGCCTTTACTTAAAAACCTGGTTTAAGAAATTGGTAAGCAATATGAAAAAACTGAAAACGCAGTTTGAAAGCAAGATGTATGACCTTTTAAAAAAAAAATTGTTTACTTTCGTTTCCAATGTACATAGTCTTAGGAAATATGGCACATCAAATTTGCTTTAAAAATACGTCAATTTTTGTAATTTCAAAGTCCCAACTTTGAGCTAACGGTACAGCCAAACGGATGATCCAAAGTCAACAAAATTTTGGCTTTCTAGGTTCTCTTATTTGTAGAATCGAAAAACATAAACCATTTGGCCGTGAAAGATATGTCACTTCCGGTATTTATTTCCACTGCGGGACCACTGTGCGCCATCGTCTCAAATTGTTCACACACATTGACTTATTTTCTTTAATGTTTGCTAAAGCTGAAAATGCATATTTAAATAGCCGTCTTGTACCTGGGCGTGACTTGTGCAACTACCACTAGCGTTGGGACTTTGTCCTGATTAGAAAGCTTTTGAGGATCTGCTTGGCGGAGTTAACACAAGAGTGGTGGTGCCTTGAATATAAAGGTTGGTTTCTCCGGTATCGAACTACGAACTTTTAACATAGGAGTCTTCGATATTCAATAAGGCAATGCAAGGGGCGACCGGGCTATGTTCCTAGGTTAGGTTAGGTTAGCGTATGGGGCTGCTAATGAATTCACCAGCACACATAGACCATATTGGTCCATTGTGATACCCACAGTCAGACTACTTCAACAGATCAGCCAGTCCAGTGACAGTGGCGTTAATTTGATCCCAACAGCAAATGTTGACTGGACCAGATTTGAAAACCAGATAAAAAAATATTAACTTTGGTTTCACTGGGATTCGAACCGGGGACTAGCTGATTCCCACTATTTATTGGTAGCTTATAAATGGGATATCAAAACGCTAATAAAACTGATTGATTTTTTAAGTGTTTGCTTCTTAATTTAAAATAATTTTTTTTAAGCAAAAGAGAAAAAACATTATATTGCAAAAGTGTTTGGATTTTGTATTTGAGTTAATAAATCAATAGCAGCCAATTCCTTTTTAATTATTACTTCATGCAAATCTTAACCACGACTTTTTGACTTTCAACGACATGTTCGAGAACATCGACTAGCATCACGGTAAAAATACTTACGTGTTATGATGTCTTCCAAGCCGATACTTGACGCTGGCTTATCGGCACTGCGTAGATTAGCAATTTGACGTATTCCCAATCAAAACAGTGTAAAGGCCAGAAATTGCTCGATGGACTGATAGTTCACAAATATTCACATAAATAATGCATCGCTTACCGAATTCACTCCCAATTGGTCCATCGACTCTAGTGCTGTGTAGAATGTAGCGCTGGAAGCACATGTCGGTCTGGTTCACCTCGTGTATTTTGGCAAAAAAACAATTGAATTCATAGAAAGATAGCGGCTGTAATTGGCAGTCACGTTATTCTCTCGACCATGTTTGAAAATATACCCAGCAAGTTATAGATACTGGCGAATACAGCATCACCTTCCTTTCTTTACGCTTGCGAGTCGGCGGTTTGATGTCCAAGATGGTGAAGTTCGTAAAATTTAGCACCATCTTCACCAACTTGAACATCAGACCGCCGACTCACTATACCTTGCTCAGTAGGCGAGATGATGACTATAAGATGATCCAAGTGCGCGAGACACATCTTTGAAAGAGCACGAATTTATAAAATAATAATAATAATATTATGGCTGGCGCGACAGTCCGAGGGCCTAGCTTCTCAGCAACCACTCGTGTTATGCGTGCTATTGTTCGTGGTCCAGGTGTAAGTCCTTCCATGAAGTAAACGCAGACCAAACTGAGAATATTCGACACATGTCATGAAGAACAGATGAGCTGCGTTTAGGTCTAAAGACATTGGTTCAGATTAAGTGTAGCTTACAGTCCCCATTTATAGCCAATAGGCTTGAAATATTAATATTTTGTGTCCACTTAGTTTTACACATTAAATCTGATTCGTCGTTACATGACTGTCGTTTTTTCTGTCATTTCGCTTGTCATTTTTTATGAAAAAAATGCCAACAGTAACGATTTTACTGTCCCAATTTGAAGATTAAATTTTAGACAGGCGAGAAAATAGTTTGTTAACTTGATCTTCAATGAGTATTAAATGATAAAATAATTGAGATTTGCAGTGAATAAATCCGAAATGTTCTTAACATCGTCTTCACACAAAGAAATTGAATTAGCAAACAAATCCATTTTATTGGCCAAATTCAAAGTACAGTAAATTTTCGATTATCGCAACCATTAGAAAGTGGGGTAGTTGCAATTATCAAAGTTCTATCTCCTTGAAAAGTTGAAATTACTGTTCCAATATTAATAAAACATTAAATTTAGCTGTTGCGAAAATCGAGGAGATGCGTGAATCGAGAACGTACTGTAAATGCAAAACATTTTATTTGCTTGATATCTTCTTCACTTTTATATACTTCACAAGGCTTATGCGTTATTTTCAACTATCGAAGGAAGCATTTCAATAGGAGGCATTCGAAAAAATCAGTGCGTGCAAAGCAGTCCCTTCTATATTGATGGAACGCACATAAGGATCCTTACTCCTGATGTGTATCCTTGAACCGTATCTGATAAACCCTTATAAAACACTCATTTGTTGGGAAGACGTCCAAGCAAATTTTCAACACGGCGATGCATTCAAGAAAAAGACATGTAACTGAGAGTTAGTTCGGAGATCTCAGAAATAGATTTTGCTTTTTCTTGGGTGCCCGGCAACTGCATTACGATCTACTTAAAGCAACGGCAATTGTAAATTTATGTTCTGCCATGCACAAGAATTGTTTTTATTTTTGTCTTAATAAATAAGGCTTGACTAATAAAACTTAACATATTTAATTTATCACTGCTGAATATTTCCTGTTTACATAGGGATTTTAAATCTCCTATTCTTCTGTTAATCCCTCGGTGCTTTTCATAAATGCAACCAAAAGTCCAAAGTAACTTTGAATCGCTATTTTTATATCACTTTTTCCAAAACTCCTGACTCGAAGGACTAAGGTCATGCTCTACAAACTATACTCTTATTTTGCCAGTCCTGCTATTTGGAGCCGAAAGCTGTACGATAAGCAAAACTGCGGAGCTGATACTTGGTGCCTTCGAAAGAAAAATTCGGATATATGGTCCTGTCTGAGAGGAAGGCGAATGGAGGACTCTACGAGCTGTACCAGGATGTGGATGTAGTCCGGAAGGCAAAGACCCGTCATCTGCACCGGCTCGGCTACATCGAGCTAAGAGGGTCTTCGAATCCGAGGCTCCTGGTTCGAGAAGAAGAGACCGAATCTCCTGTATAAAGACTAAGTAATCGCGGATGCAAGACAGCTTGATCTTGATGACTGGAAGCAGCGTGCCCCGGGACCGTCAAGAAGCAGTTATCGCTCAGGCTCGGACCCTGCATAGGTCGCTAGCCTGATAAGTAAGTAAGTACATAAGTACTTTTATTCATTAATTGTTCAAGTTATGCAATTTTCATCCAAGTTCTGATTGCTGTGGCTTCGCTGCTGTCCACTCAAATCCACACGACAGGAAAAGTCGTTTTTACGACAAAATGTCGTTTCGAATCGACTAAGGTATTTAGGAAATGGAATAGATCAACGACAGCTGACATTTTTGCACGACAAAAACGACATACAATACCGATTGCGGTCTACCGTGTTGTGTGTTGTCGCTTACGGCATAGGGAATCAGTGTAATTGTCTGTCCAATTTTGAAATTAAGAACATTTATTTGAGTAAAACAGAACCCAACGCATGTTTGTTATGTTTACTTTAGCAATGTGTTAAGAACATAGGTGTCATTAAATTTCTCAAACCGGCCATACTTCATATCCACCCATACAACTTAGTTCTGCTTCCCCATTATCTTCTTTTTCTTTTCATTTACCGACAATTGTTGCGACCGTTAATAATGGAATTTCTAACTTTTTACTAGAGATGGAGAACTATCGATAGTCCCTGCCATCGATAATAATCGATAGTTTGTGCCAGACTATCGATAATTATTGATAGTTTTAAAAAATTTACGTATTTTCTTAAAAATAAATTAGATAAGATACATTGGACAGTTTTTCAGCCACTTGTTTTTATTTAAGAATGTTAAGGTATCCACAATTTTCGGTTTGATTGTTGAGCGTCTTCCGGTAACTATTTGATCACTTACACTGAACGTCCTTTCAGATTCCACCGAAGATGGTGGAACAAATACACACTTTTTGGAGCATTCCAAGGCTATATCCAGTTTCTTATTTCCTTGTATCTAAAGGGTTGACTATAATGCGCATGAGGGATTACTCTAATACGGTGAGTGAGCGAATACTCCTATCCCTATGAGCTAACCTATAATTGTCGTCGACGAATGATTGTGAAAATTTCGTTAAGCACGTGTGAACTTGGCAGATGGGATATTGTGTGCACAAACCACACAAAAGTTTCGTTAAGCATGAGCTAGTGCGAATTCAATCACACCGCGCATATGCAAATTTGACAGATCAAAGAGAAAATATGGAACATGGGCAAATCAGCTGATATTGGATTATAATTCGTTTACACGTGCATGGATATGTAAACGAAATGAAAATGGGCAAATCTGATGATATTGACATATGTCTATACATTCATATATACATGTGTATATGTATGTAGTTTAGCTTAAGTTAGTTTAAGCTAATTTTAAGGTAGTGTGTAAGTTAGGTTATAAGTTTTAAGTAAATCCTGTTCAGTCATTAAGTTTTTTTTCTCAGTTTTTCTTAATAATAAGTCGTACAGATCATGAAATTATTCTTTAAATGCATGGAGTTTTAGTTTAAGTCGAAAGACATAGGATAAGATTAAGTTTAGCTTAGAGTGCCCGTCTAGGGCCAGTAAGTTATATATAGTAATTCTGTTCGTTTAACTAGTTTTAAGCATTTTTGTCTAGTATATAAGTTTTTATGAATTCCAAAATAAAAATGAAGTAAAATGTAAAAAAAAAAAAACACATATTTTTAAATTGCACTGAAATTTTTCACTTCACACAATTTTGTGAAAAGACATTGTTCAATGACTGCAAGTTGAAAGTTGGAGAAAAAACGAAAGACAACAGCTGACTTCTGTCGTTTACGAAATGAGGAACTACTCTGAATGCCTACAATCTTATTTTGTTTTAGTAGATAGCATGCCAACTAACGCATATTCCTGTTAGTCTTAAGATTTTTGAATTTACTTGCGATGAACAATTTTGAGGCAGTCAGAGTCTTATTTTAGGTTAAGTTCCAGCTGCCTCATGGAAGGTTAAGACAACTCAAGGGTTGGATGGAACAACAGATGCGCACTATTTTTGTCCAACACGAAGTAATCAGAACCATCGCGTAATTTTTCAGACGACTATCGTCCTTTTGATTCACATCGATGATATCGTCGATGACTTGCTTCATGTAAGACCATCACTATCGTCTCGTCTATCGTGACAGTTTCTGTGCTCGGAAAATAATAACTCTCACCTTAAAAATGAAATCTCTGCTCTAATTCCTCTCAAATTTCACTAATATATTCTCATTTCAGTTTGCGAACAAAACTAATACTAATGCGATCACTCTAAAAATGGCTCAAAAGTGTACAACAAGACACGCAGTACACAATTTGTTCTCATTTAATAGATATCGCCAAAAATCAGTCGTCGAGACGATAGTTAGGTTAGGTATGGGGGCTGCTAGTGCATTCACCAGAACACTTGCACCATATTGGTCAATTGCGATACCCCTAGTCAGAATACTACCACTGATTGACTACTCCAGTGATAGCGCCGTTAATTATACGGGAAATGGTGTCAGCAATTTGAAAACCAGATAAAAGCGTATTAACTCTGCTCACACTGGGATTCGAACCGTGGACCCTGCTAACCAGGGGCAGGCACTCAACCAACTGCGCCATCTAGTCGTCAAAATAGATGGTTACTGACAGCTTTCTAATGTCGCCTTACGCGATTAGAGCCCAGCATCAAAGAAATTGTTAAAAGAAAAACAAGGAAATTTGCTTTCGGTGCGTACCGCATTTAACAACAATGATCTTTATTTTTCAATAAAAAAAAAGTAAACAAACATATTTTTACATACATAAATACAAAGAAACACATGCATACACTCCAATTCGAATTGGAACTGTCACTTAGAAACTAATTCGGTTCGAGGCTTGAGTTCAAACGTTCATTTACATATTTTTTTTTTTTGATAAATAAAAAGTAAAAATAAAAAATAATGTTTAACAATAAAAGTCGATACATAAGAAAACTTAACATTCTTCCTTAAGCGTACAGTTTCAGACATAAATAAATTCAATAAGTTATACATACCTAAGCCTACAGAGAGAGAAATACCTACGGACTCGAGATTCCTTCTTCCTGACTAGACAAATATTTGTCGGTTGCGAATAAATAAGCATAAATAAATAAATAGATAAATAAAGGTTACCTAACGCTAGCTAATTTTTGGTGTCTTCCTTGCGATGGGTATGTGTGTGTGTGTGTGTGTGTCTGATAGAGTTTGATACTTAGGGTTGCTTGCACTTACGAGCTAAGAGAACTGGTACTGAACTAGTGGTGGTGGTCGCCGTCTGAGAGGGGCGCATAGAATTGCGCGTCAACATGTTGCTGGTGAATGGCCTGTGGCGGCATGTAGACGATGTGATTGGATTCCTCTCCACTGGCGTCGCTGGCGTTGTTGTAGTAGCCACCCTGAGGCGATGTGGTCCTGCAGCCACCCTGCAGATGCTTGCCGAGGAGCGACATCCGCGAGAAGGTTTTGGTGCACGTGGGGCACGAGTACTTTTTCACGTCCGAGTGCGTCTGCATGTGTGCCCTGAGATTTGAACGATCGGCAAAGGCGCGGTTGCAGTGCTGGCAGCTGAACGGCTTCTCGCCCGTGTGCGTTCTGATGTGGCCTTGGAGCAGCCAGGGCCTGGAGAAGGCCTTCCCACAGATGGGACATTTGCAAGGCAGGGTGTGGGTCCGAATGTGCATTTTGAGGGCGCCCAGAGAGACGTAGACCTTGTCGCAGTTCTTGCAGCTGAAGACCTTCTTCACCTGGTTGCCCTCTGTGCTGGGGCAGTGGAACTGTTGGTGCTTGGAGAGGCCGGCGAATGTCGAGTACGACTTGCCGCAGTCCTTGCAGTGGTAGCGTGGAACCTGCACTGGCTTGATTGCCTTCTCCTCCATGGGCACTTCGACGTGGATCACTTTGTAGTCGGCGTCAAAGTGGTGGTGCTGCTGCTGGTGCTTGGTGAGGCCCACGTATGTCGAGTAACATTTGTTGCAGGTATGGCACTGATAGTAGCGATCGCCGGGGGGCTTGGTGTCCACTACTTCCTGAACGCTGTTGTTCTCGCAGAGGATGCGTCGATTCATGTTCAACGGCTGCCTGATTGTCAGGTCCTCGGGCTCCGATATGTCTTCGTACGAAGATACGTTCTCCAGGGAGAGTGGCGAGTCCAGGCGGAGATTCGTGGGCGTCGTTCGCTCGTAGTCTGCGATCGTTGTTTTCGCAAAGTTACCGCTGCTGATGTTGTTATTGTACGAGTCGTAGTCACTGTAGGACTCTGGAGATCCCACAGAGTCTGGCCTCTGCGGAGGTGGGAGGTGAACATCGCCGTAGCCGAGTCGCAGCAAATTGCGCGCGATTTCCTCCCGTGTGAAGATGTCGGGAAAGGCACGGGCAATCTCGCGTGTCTCGTCGAATATCCGCTGGACCAGCTCCTCGTGATGGGCGGTCTCCGTGCGGAGGTCACTGGGCTCCTCAACTTTAATCCACTTAGTTGCGGCAACACTCAAGTCAACTGGGCCCTCATCTGAAAGGTAAAACACAGCACGTTAGTCATCGCTCGGGATTAGACATCATGCACTGGGAGCTTACCGTTGGTTAAGGGCTCTGCGCTGGGCGGCGGGATGGGCCGCTTTTTAAGCGGGCATCTACTGTAGTTTGTACGATCCATTTTGCAGTTTGCAGTTAGTGTGTATCCTGTATATTATCCTCAACCACACGATCGACTCTCTCTCCGCCAAGGCAGACAAACTTGGAATGATGCAACTGCCGGCATTGAAATCCTCTTTATACGAGTTTGCCCCTTCCAATCGGTTTCGTGACGATCGTACCGATCGCGCACGTGCCATTCGTCCAATCGCTGTGCAAAGATTTTCCCTACTCTCTCTCTTTCTCTCTTTCGCCATCTCCTCTCAGCGTCGGGGTAGGAAGAGCGCGTATGTGTTTGTGCTTGTGTGAATGTGTGTATGTGCGTTTGAATGGGTGGAGTTGCTGCGTTGTTGCTGGATTGGCACGAACGAGGTTCATGCCGGTGGTGCCTTGGCCTTCTGTGGCGGGGTAAACAGGTGTGAGTAGAGAGTACTGCCGAGCCGTTCTCTCTCGCTCTCACTGGCTCTCTGAACTTTGATTCACCGCAACACTGTTCATTCTCTGTTCCATTTTGTACGGTTCCCGGCCAGAGATTGTTTTTGTGGATCGTGTGGTGTAACTCTCGCTCTCGGAGAGCATTGTTTCTCTCTGCAGATTGCCTTACTTCTTACCATTCTCTCACTCTCGCTCACTCGTCCATTCTTCAGCGCCACACACGAGTAGCAGTACTTTGGAAATCTGTGTCTGTGACAAATTTTGAGTTTTGGCGCGCAGTACTGCAACCGGTGGCGAAGTAGCTACCTGGCTCGATGTTCGAGTCGTCGTTTCGGCGATCGGTGATCGCCCTTTGTGCTGCGTTGTTCCGGTATTGTTCCGCAGCAAGCGAACGTTACGAGTCTTTCCGTTTTGGGGTTGGCTGGATGGAGGAAGGGCTGTCGCCAGGTAGATTTGCGCACGTAGCCCAAGCAGGCTGATGATGATGAATTCAACCACCGGCTGGATGGGTGGCAGATGTGTGTGCTGTGTTATTGAGCCGTGGAGAGGAGAGGTTCTATTATACTTTCGATTTGAATTGAATTTGGGATTTGTTTTGAAGATTTATTTTTTTTGCTCCGTTAGATTGTAGCGCATGCTATGTGCGGATTGAAGGTTGGGAGGGGGTTCCCTGCTTGCACCTAGAATACCGACGAAGGGGGCTACTCGGCGGAGAGCTATGGAATTGTGTTGCTTCTTTTTTGTTCTGAATAAATTGCGCGCCTGATGCTGGATGCAGTTGCAGCAGCGCAGCTGGTTCTAGGTGGTTTACATTTTTTTTTTTTTTCATTTTTCAATGTTGATCATTAGATGAGACGGCATTGTTGTTTGGAATTTTTAATTTGGGAATTTATTGCACATTTGGCACGTACCATAACGGCCGGTTGAAAATGTGCAGGCGTCCTCCGCAACAGATTGGCATGTGTTGCTCGGTGAAGAGGAAACTTTTGTTGACATGTCGACACAATTGAATGGCTTTGACTCTTTCGAGACGTGGCGTGGTGTGCCTTTGAATAGGTGATAAGAAGTCGTTAAGTCGCTTAAGTGGGTGAAATGACACACAAGACCATTAAAAGATAAATGGGATCCTTGTCAGAAGAATCATCCGATTCAAGTTAGAAATATCTGCAGAGTGCGGCAGCTGATATGACGATAATGTGAGCTTTGGAAATTTTGATTTAATCCGACTGAATTAGTTTACTATCGATACGGACATTTTTCTTTATTTCTTCTGAGATATCGCAGCTGATGATGAACTTGTTTCGTCTTCAAAACCTGACAAGAATTGTAAGGCTTTAGGATAGGCGCGCACTTGTGTTTACCATCGCACTGCAATGTGAACGAACTCACATGACACCTCACAATCGGAACGATTAAAAGTCTGCGATTTTTCCATTTTAGCGGCGACGTGACTATCGCAAGTTAAAATGAAGCACGAATATGAATACGTACTGGCAACATAGTCCACACACTTGCGATGTGGGTATGCAGTCCCGCAACAAGATGTGGGTACGCACGCACTTTGCGATTTTCTATCGGTCTTGATAATCGAAACTAGTAAAAAATGGCTGCTCTATGTTATGGACAATTGTTTTCGCCACAAATTCAAATGCGTGGTAATTTTTTTGCTAGCCTTAGACTGCACCACGAATTCAAATGCGTGGTAATTTTTTTGCTAGCCTTAGACTGCACCCTCCGTTTTAGAGTTTCAACGGTTTTATTGATTCCGTAGTGATTAATAGCAATAGAGAAAGTTTATCGATTTATTTCGTGTTAAATTTTACAATGATTTAATTATCACACAATACAATTTACAAATATAAACTCAGTTTTAAATATAGAAAAACAAAATGTTATTTGATTGTTTAGATATTTATTAATGTGAATCCTTCTTCTACATTAAAACAAAACAAAAACTCAAAAAAACAACAATTTTTCAAAAAGTGATCCTAATATGGGCCACTATTCAATTTAATATTATAAGACACATGAAAAATGTACAGTGGGGAGTTCACTGTCAGTTGAACTTTTTCGCCATTTATTACATACATTGCCCCCAATTTTCCATACAAAAGCCTCACTCTAAGGCAAACTTCCTCTTACTCGAACACATTTCGGTATCCCGTGACAATTCGATTTTGGGAGAGTCAACATTATGTTCATGTACAACTTACGAATTGGCTTGGACGATCTTGTAAGCTTTGAATCTTTTAGTTACATTCAATTGTTTGAGAGGTTTGGAGTTTGGACTCGCACGAGGCTTTTTACAGGCTGGGGGTCTTGGACTCGTTGAGGACTTTCATGGCCTTGATTTTGGAGAGTTAAGAGGCTCTCTGTCTCCTGCTTAACGATGGTCACAGAAAAATAGTTATTCACCTGAACTCACCTCAAAACATTAAGTTATAACAAATGTTAAATTTTTTCCCTAATTGCAATAGCAAAATATTTGACTAAAGTTTATTAACAGATACACACAGAGCGTAGTTTAAAAAAAAAATACTTCTTCTTTATTTGGCGCTACAGTCGGGGGTGGACCTGGGCCTCAGCCAACAAGCCTCTCCAACTAGCACGGTCTCTGGCTAGCTGTCTCCAGTGTCGCACGTCAAGTTGGTTGAGCTCCTTCTCCACCTGGGTGCGCCACCTCAAAAGCGGGCGTCCTCTGTTGCGTTGTCCCACTGGTTCCGAGTCGAAGACTCTTCGGGCCGGCGCTGAGTTGTCATGGTCTAGCCATCTTCGGCGATGGTTCCGGAGACACCTGACTAGACTCATGTTGTTGTACAGCCCGTACAGTTCGTGGTTGAATCTTTACCTCCAGAAACCGTCTACATAAACAGGACCAAAGATCGCACTCAGAGCTTTTCTCTCGAAGAGACCAAGGACTTCCTCATCCGCTTTTGAGATTGTCCATGCCTCCGCGCCGTACAGCAGGACTGGGATGATCAAGGTCTTGTATGAAGTCAGCTTGGTCCTTCGAGAGAGGGCTCTACTAATCAATTGCCTCTTGAGCCCATAGAAACAGCGGTTGGCAAGAGTTACTCTGCGTTTGATCTCGGTACTTATGTTGTTTGTACTATTTACTGCGGAGTCGAGGTAGAAGAAGTTCTTGACTACCTCGAAGTTATAGCTGTTCATTGAGACGCTCTGTCCAAGACGTCGATGTTGTGTTTCCTTTCTTGATGGCAGCATATAGTTCGTATTGCCCTTATTCACCGCTAGACCCATTTTAGCCGCTTCCGCCTCAATGCCAGCAAACGCCTCATTGACGGCTCGCTGTGTTCGACCAATCAGGTCAATGTCATCCGCGGATGCTAACAGTTGCACGGACTTCTGGAAGATCGTGCCTCTAATGTAGGCGTATGAGTCTTGCACGATCTTCTCCAGGATGATGTTAAAGAAATCACATGACAGCGCGTCGCCTTGTCTAAAACCTTTTTTGACATTGAAGGTCTCGGTGAGTTCGTTACCGACCTTGATGGAGCAGCGAGAATTCTCCATCGTCATCCTGCACAACCTGACGAGTTCGGCAGGAATGTCAAAACAAGACATGGCGTTGTATAGCTCGTCCCTATGCACGCTGTCATATCCGGCCTTGAAATCGACAAAAAGGTGGTGGGTGTCGATCTGCATTTCTTGGGTCTTTTCCAGGATCTGCCGTAGTGTGAAAATCTGGTGGATGGTGGAATTCCCTGGCCTGAAGCCACACTGATATGGACCTATTAGGTTATTTATAAACGGCTTCAGGCGAGTACACAAGACGGCACAGAAGATGGTGTATGCGATGTTCAGGAGACTTATTCTTCTATAGTTGGCGCAGTCAAAGGGGTCACCTTACACTATTCCATATTAGGGGGCGTATCCCATAAAGGGTACACTTCCTCTGTAAATCATGGACTTTGCGCACAAAAGCTCTTTCTCAATGGTTCGAAAGGATTTTTTTCCTTCAACAAATTAAAAAATTAAAATTTAACGCAATTTTTGGGGCACAACCCTTATTACGGCCCATATCTGAGATTAGAGGCAACAGGAATAATAACTTGGAGAAGCTCAGCAGCTCAACAGCAGTCCAAGACAAATAATAAGTAAGATGTCCCTAATTAATAATAACTTGGAGAAGCTCAGCAGCTCAACAGCAGTCCAAGACAAATAATAAGTAAGATGTCCCTAATTAGCTGTCGAATCTGAAATAATTTTTGGAACCAATAAATCATCAACTTGGCTATTCTATTATATAACTCATAAAAAAATAAATTAACTGTCACCAGGGCGTTTTTTTATCCACCATGAATTTTATATCAGGTGTCCCTAATTATTTGGTCACCGCTATATAGGGTAAAGTTCCCCAATTTGAGACCTATGGATGAGTTTGGTTCGGAAGCAGACTTACATATATCTTTTCTTTGTATTTTGTATGCATTTTCATGTAATTCGTCTTGAGTTAGTAAGAAATATTCAAGGTGTTCGATTGTAGTTCTTCAGAAACTAGAAACTTTCACCACGAAGGTATATGATTTTCATTAATTTTAAGTTAGCTAATTAAGGATTAATTTAACAATAATAATGTACACTTTTTTATTTCAAGAGAAAAAGTAAGAGAAAATTATTATTTATAAAATTTTTTTGGGGGCTCGTTACTGGGACGAACAAATAAGGCAATCGAGCAGCGGGCCGTGGGGGCCTAGGTATTGGGTAAAAAAAAATCAAGTTCCAGTGACGAGTCCAGTCGATTAACTACAAAAAATTAAAATACGGCATTTTTGTTTTGAATAGCATTAATACAATTTTTTTTCCAAAAGTTTTACCCTCGCAAAACTCTTTTTTTTAAACGTCCACGGCTTTCGGTCTTTTTCGCAGTAGTCGTTTGAAAGTAGCTCGGGTTGGATGTTTTTATGCTGAATTTTCGATTTATCGTGGGTCGCCGTGGTGTAGTGGGTTAGTGCGTCGACTCCTACGCAGAGGGTGCCAGGTTCGATACCCGAATTTATCACCTTTCACATTTTCACGGCTCCACCTCTTTCGAGTCACTGACAATGCTCAAAGAGTATTTCCTGTCTAGAAAAAGCTTCTCAAATTCGCCGTTCGGAGTCGGCTTTAAACTGTAGGTCCCTTCCACGCGTGAAAGAACAATAGCACGCACAACACGAGTGGTTGCTGAGAAGCTAGGCCCAGGTCCACCTCGGACTGTCGCGCCACCCATATTATTATATATATACAAATTAATCGGTGAGCTTTTTTATTTGTAAAAATATTTATTGCAATGTTTTGAATAAAAGTGTTGGGGCAGTTAAACAACTTGAAAATACAATTTGAACAATACAGCCAGGTCGAAGGGCTTCATGTGGCTTGCCTCACGACAATTACTCTCTATCCTTGAACCTCAGAGTGACTCTCATCCGCGAAAATAACTCTTTTTTCCAAATTCTCTAGTCCCCATAAGCAGTTTTTCAAAGGATTTGGTGCTCTTCGCGATACTTTCTGAAGTCACCTATGGACGGTTGGCGCATCTATCAGGGCGACAGCACTTGTCAACTTCTTGTTAAGGTCGAAACTTGTTAATGAATGACCAAAATAATGTGAACAAATTTGTTTGTCAGCATCAAATGGCTTGACTCGAATGCTGCTTCTAACCAACCAAAGCATAATTTGCTGAACATGTCGATCATCCCAATTAATTTGAAAAATGAAAATCTTTATTTTCCGAATTTTAACTCTCCTCTTTGATGCTGTTTTATAACCACCTTGAAGCTACCAAATTTTTGCTTTATAATTACAGTGGACTCCCCCTAAGTCGAATTGTCACGGGATACCAAAATTTGTTCGAGTTAGAGAGAGTTTGACTTAGAGAGAGGTTTTTCTATGGAAAGTTGAGGGAAATGTATGTAAGATATGGCGAAAAAAAAGGGAGAGTTTCGACTTAAGGAGAGTTCGACTTAGGGAGAGTCCACTGTATGTTATATGTTATTCCCTTTTAAAGTGTTATCACATATACATATTATTATTATTATATTTTTATAATTAACATTTCAAAAGAAATTATATTTTGCAGCGAAGAAAAGAATGGGCGCAAAAAGAAATAGGTTCCACAAACGAACGTTTAAAACCAAAAAAGGATCCTTTACTATTTTCCATATGGTCTACAAAGAGAATTCCGAAATCGTATTTTGAAACCACGGCAAAAGCTTAATTATGAAATCCACGTCATATATTTAAGAATTTTTATTAATTATATCAAATAGTAATACATTAGGCTTCCTCAAAATGATAAAATTGTTTCCATACGAATTTTGTCAAAGTTATTAATTTGTTAAGGGGGCTCGCTACTGGGAGTCTTACCCTATTTACATATTTCTAATCAACGCACCCTTTGGCGAACAGCCGGCACATACCTGCTATCTCAAACATAAGCAAACGTCCTGTTATTACTTTCAAGTACACAAAGTCCCACTCACAGTTGCTCTGAAATGCATTTATTCATAAGTTTTTATGCTCGAAAATATCTTATCGGACAACTTACACAAAGTGTTTATGTTTATTCACTGACAGTTTGATAGGATGGGCGAATGAATGGATTCGCAGTGAGATCCCCAAAATTCGATCAATTGAATGCACTTAAAGTGCCAAAAATGTCGAGTTCAAAACGAAGTTCAAGGCGATTTTTCGCCTCGAGCAAACACGCCACGGATTCAGATGTGCAAACACACCGGCAAGGGATATCTGCTCCACTCGTCACCGTCATTACTCAAGAATGGGCCGCCTTGTAGACCAAAGAATTGCTGCGGCAAGTTTCCCTATCACTAATTGGAGTAAAGTTGCCCGATTTAATAGCTGTTGCTGTGTGGCGCTACAAATCGCTGGATGGAAGAGATCATCAAATCGGAGATCGTCTCACCTAAGAGATACATTTTGATTGCCACCCATAAAACTTACGCCTGCCAGAGGGTCGTAAAATGTGGTCCAGCTAGGGAGTGAGAGCGAGTTTCGTTCGTTTATTGACACTTCACTAGGCACTCCGAGGATCGCTGGCTGTTGACTCGGATTGATGATTTTATTGGCACTAAACGCGACCAGATAGCAACAAACAACGTAATTTGTGCTTTTTAATCACCCCACGAATGCCGGGCCATGCATCGAAGGTTTTTATTCGAACGTTTCAGCGGCTTTTAGGCAGAATTAAGTCCTGACATCTTTTATGAGGTGACTCTGTTTTGTTCGTTTTAAATGGTGCGCTCCCAAATTGACTCCGGACGCGATTAGAGATGGAGGTGCGAATTGTTTTAATGGGATCACGTATGGCCTAGTTGTTTCGGGTTTTAAAGAGCCAGCGATCGGTTTGCTTAATCTCGTGCGACGACTAGTAGAGCCGTGCGGCATATTGCACACTCGGTGATAAGATCGACCGTGAGGTGAGGTCCACGCCTCGGAGCATAAAAAGCATTTTTACAACTGAATCGGAAATATCGAATAGGAACCCCTTTAGCGGGAGATATTGATTGGCAACGTTTGTGGCAGCAATGGGCCTTAAAATGTTGAGTTACACGCCGGAACAGGGTTTGAGACTCTGAAGTGCTGTGGGCATGAAGTCGGCTAAGAGGTTTTTCGATTAAATGTGCATGCACTCGGCTTTATAGCCGCGCGAATAGTGGGAACAAAACTTTCCACTTCCCACTGTTTGGTGCCAAGGTCGATACTGGGCTTTTAATTTGGAACTGATTACTGGTTTAATATTTTACTTGGCATCACACATATGTGAGGCTAAGCCACCACTCCCAACATAAACGAACACGTTAACCGAAGCCTTTTTTCTGAAGGAACAATGCCCTGCCATTAAACTCGGTTTGAGGGCAAGCTAATAGAAGCCAATGCCAAACGTATGTTATCATCGAGAAGGTTTGCACTCATCGATGCAATCATCACACGGTCACCATCACCAGGTAGCTGAGGACTACGTCCATCATGACAGTAACACATTCCCATCGTTGCTTCTTAGAGCCTGAAAGTATTTGAGGATCTCCCGGAATACCAGGTTTTGCGTGCGACTTTGATGACAATTGGATGAGTGAGTCGATACACCACATATACAAATCCGAAGACAGTGGCACAACGCAGCAGAGAAGCTCCTAACCCACTTGGCATGCACAATTGTAGAGAGCTTGCAATGGTACTGCTAGCACCAGCAGCAGTTTTGCAGAAAGAAGTGGACAAATTTTATGCAAATAGGACTTGTTCATCAGCGGTCTTCTGGGAAGGTTGGTTAGAGCACAGTTTTTAAGCAACTCTTTCGGGCGCAAGATTAATGTTTGCTTCCCATGTTCTCTGTGTCATGTCATTATATTGAAGAGTTAGATTATACGAACTCTTTAGACTAGACCACAACATAAGATTAAATAACGTGCGTTATCCATCATATTTCAGTTTTTTCTAACTATTCAAAATTGGAGTGGCACATTTGGGTGGCTCTAGAGTTCAAAGATAACATCCGCATCTTTATAGCAGTTTCTAGATTTAGTGATGCTTTCCATTTCTGCTTTCCATGTTGGCTGGTATCTAACAGATTCCTTATAGTCAAGGAAATAGCTGAGATTTTGAGTAAATTGCAAACTGTGTTGCTCTGGATTATCGCTTAAGTATGGGGTTGCAATGAAATATTTAAGTTTATCAAAACACAGAGTGTGGAATCGGAGAGAGAATGCCGCAAATGGAAACGGCCCTCTTTGAATGGCTTAAGAAATAGCTTGAAAAAATTTCAACTTCGGGCTAGCGTACTAAAATATCAAGCAAATAATTTTTACAGTCAGTAATGAATCTACACAATTTAAATGGTAGGTTAAAAGTTTTTTGAAAACGCAGTGGAAAATATTAGAATTAGAATTTGTCTGCTGCAAGGCCCTTTCTGGAAGAATTACAAACATAAGTCAGTCAAGGGAAAATTCACTTGTTCCAGAATAGATTTGTTGTGCATCGTTAAATCTCGTTAAGTGCCGTTAAGTTTCTTTCACTTTTCCGAACATTCTGGCCACCGTTTATGGATATACGTAGCGGTAAATCAACTTTTAAAATCGACTGAATAAAGAGAAATTATATACTGGCACTTTAATGACCGATTCGCTCACTTTCGTTGAGTTCGTTGACTTTTGCAAGTGCGAGCGATTACGATTTGAATTGCTTTCGTACGTAAATGATACAGGAATTTTATTAGAAGCAATTCACTAGTCATCGATTTTGGCGTTCAGTTTCGGAAACAAAAATAGTATACAACCGAGTGCCATTGGCATTGACATACGAATTCTTCATTAAAACGGGTACGTCTCGTCGGTTCATAAAGCAAAACACAAAATGGGCTTAGTTTACAAAATGCAGAAGTTAACTAAAATGCAAAAATGATACTATGAGACAAGAATAATCACTTTGCTCAGTTTCGTTAAGTTGCATTCACTTATGCTTACTTTAGTGAACGCTAAGTCCACCGTAATCTACGCAAGTAAGAGTGAGTGCGCGAATTTTGCATTAGTTCCACGAAACAATTATGAGTGCAGTGAAACTTCTCTTTACAGGCAACCGTCTATCAAGGACACCTCTCTTTAGGGAAACTCCGTCATGGTCTCAGCATGACAGCTTTCGTCTACTTCAACTCATTCAGAACGGACACACCTCTACATAACGTGCAATCCTAATGGTCTTGCTACCGTCCGCTATAGAGAAGTTTCACTGTTCTTTGAAAGCTGACTCATTACTTTTGGTTCCGTTCCGACAGAAGCTTATGTTTACTCAAGTCCATAATGGATAGGCTTCTACTCTCGCTTCCTGTTTCAATATTCAGTGCCATGTTCACTCCCAAAAGCTGGCAAATCCTTAACAATTTCAGGTCACTGCTCCACCTATTCAAGGAGGCCTGTAGAATCTCTCAATGGTTAATCCCTGTCACCTAAATAGTCAAGATTGCTAACTAACGTTGAAACACACTTTATGAATCACACAGCGCCCATCCTCACTGCAGCTGCGCAAAGAAGCGTGGCTCAATATAAACATTCTTACATTGTATCTACAACTTGCTTTGCACATCCCTTGCCCGACTCCTCTGAATTCGTCGAGTAGGACTCTGAGCCATTTTAGAAATACTGATTCACGAGTTCAGCACTGACCAACGGTTGACATGCATCTAAAATGTTCCACACTTCGAACTCAGTGAATGGGAATGTGTTCCTTTCATCTCTTATTTTTCGCTGAAAGTATCAGGTGTGTTGCGCTTGTGTGCACTGGCCCAGATCACCGACAAAGTAATTTCTGACAAATTTTAAGCAATTTCCTTCTAGCCCACCGCATATCTGGAGCGATTATCATCGCGGTTCACTCCACTCTCTAGCTTCTGGTGCCAATCTTCTCTGCGTGCCACATTCACGAAGCAGCACCCATTGCAACAAGGATTGGATAGGACCGACAGACGCGACCGACGCGAACCACCTTAAATTATCCGTGCCAAAATCTATTAGACAGGAGCTAATTTAAGGCAAATGGCACCGATAAACAACACCACGACGCGTAAGTAAAGCCTTCCATAAAGTTCAATCCATCACACACATACACGCACACTCAAGCGAACACTTCCAATAGATTCCGGTGCAATGATTCATTTGGTGGAGAACCCAAAAAGAAACAAAAGCCGCCAGCTCCATTCAAAGTCCAAACTTTTCTCGTAGCATGCAGCAGAAATAGTTTATGAAGCGTAGATACCAGTGACCACGCGAGAGTGGAGCACCAGCACCGTCACCACTGCTCCACCGGCACCACCACCGGTCACCGGTGTGTTCTTTGGTTCATGGCGCTAGCGAATCTGGGACCTTATGCACCCAGTGCATTTGCGCGCGCGCGCGCGCGCGCGCTCTCTCGTACTGAGTCCAGCGCCTGACACTGTACACCTAGATTTATGTTATGAAATCTGACGACGAGTTTACAACGCGCAAAGTTTCCCTCCTCAGGGCTTTGCTGCACTGGTAACCCACCGGAGCGGCCAGCACACCGCCACCATGCGTCTCATCTGAGATTGCGTCAAATCTCGGATCGAATCTTAACCCGGCCATAGACAATGTGTTCGAATCGTTTTGGCCAACTTGTGGCCGGTAGCGGTGGGGCGAGCCGAGACACCCGTGCTGGGTGTTGGGGGGGCGGAGGGACTAGGGCTGCACTTTCTGCCACCGCATGTGCACCATTAATAATTTCGAATTAGTCATAGGGGCCACACTTGTCCGGGCTTACCGGCGGCGTGGCACGGCTGCTGTTCCTGTGCGGTGCCGACGGAGTGGGAGTACGCCTGCTGTTGTTTTTGTTGTGCCACACAACCGGTAGAAGTTTGTTTACGATCGAGACCGTGTTACCATTTCCGAAACTTTCGAATTCTCTGAAATGACAAATGATGCTCGAACGACTCGATGGAGGCATGGAGGGCGACCGCGAGTGCATATCGTTATCCGTCCGTGGCCCAGCGGAGGACTGGGTCGCATTTGTGGGATTCCGCCTTCTCCCGAGTGTTTGTTGCAGGAATTAAGTTATCAACAATCAGCGTGCCACTTGAAGGCAATTCGCCTGCGTTTCCGATTGAAATTGAATTCCTTCAGCTGCAGCTGGTGTCGTCGCCGCAAAGGGTAGCCAATTGAATGGCAAATGTGTGACCATTTGTTTGTAAGGCGCCGCCGTCGTGCGCGCCGCATCTCTGGATGCTGCTGCAATGCTCCGCGGCACCATGAGATGTGTTGGCGGTGGTGATCGGTACTGTAATCAGCTACCTGATGGTCGGAGAAAAATCAGGCCCACATTTTCGGGGGGAAATCCTCAATCAAGCGGAAAAGCCAAACTGTGTGGGATAATGAGTTGAGAGTGTGGCCATTTCCAGCTGGCTGCGGCTGATGAGGCTTGGACCTGGCGCTGGCTGATTGCGCGTGCTCGGCTGGCAAATCGGTGGAATTTGTCATTTTTATAGCCGGCGCGCATGGGTGTGGGAGGACGATTTGCATTCGGAGCTAGGAAAGTGTTATGACACCAGACCACGGTGTTCGCACTTGGTAATGGTGTAATATGGTTGGGCAATAAGGATCGCTGGCTGGCCACGGACATGGATGCAGGTTGGGCTTTTTTTTGGCTGGCTGGCTGGGGCATTGTGGGGTATTTCTTGAAGTCACCACGGGTGGTTGGTTGTTGCGCATGGAGACAATTTGAGCTAGTTTTGAATGTGATGCCGTAACCAACGCTATTTTGTTGGAGGAAGTCAACGACAAATGTCATGCCGTATTTCTATTTGAGGAATTTCAACTGAGTCTGCGATTTTTGCAAGCCTTGAGACAGTGAACAAACTTCGTAGATTTTCCCTGCCCACTGCCGGTGGGGTGTTTGGTAAGTGCGTGTAGTCCCACACTGAAGGTACACTGTCACTTTCAACGTTCATTTTCACGGCATCGTATCTCTCTCTCGAAACATTGACTATAATTCATAGAAAGTGTTACTTTTGAGAGTAGTTTCTCAAATTTCCGAATTGACATTGTGAATTGCGATTCAACTTTTCAACACTCAACACTGGGTTTGTATAGTTCACGAAGGATCTAGGTCAGCGAAGACCTCGAAGAACTGAACTAAGTGAACTAGTTCACAACGTCATGATATTTTAGTTCATTTAGTTCAATAGTTCAACAAACTAGGGTATCTTACTCTGCATAAAATTTCAGTAAAAATAACTGAACTAAATCGAACTAAAGTGAACTAATTGGAGTGTTACGAGGCTTAAGGAAAACTAACTACCTCAGCACAAGCACACCCACCATCGTTGCGTTGTCGGTTGTGTATGTAAAGTAAATTTTATAACGATCATCGATCGGATCGGCAAAAATCGCAGTACATTGAACTACATTGAACTAAATGAACGATAAGAACGAACTAGTTCAATAAACAGATTTGAACTAAACTGAGCGCTCTCTGGACTGAACTAAAATGCACAAGCTCTGTGGGAGCTTCGAAACGTATGTTGTGAAGTTTCGAGTTTGAGTTTGAGGTCCATCCTGCACCGACTGATGCAAAAATGGAAGAAAAAGTTATTTAACAAGCAATTTCTTTGGGATTGTGCAGAGTGTCAGAAATGAAGAATAATTTCGTCCAAATGTCAACTTTCACCGAGTCTACTGAAGAGTACCCTCTCGTCAAATTGTAACAGTGAGAATTTTCGTACAAGAATTTAAGCTCTTAGGACTGTTTTGATTGATTCATTCTACTTTCTAGGTTTGTCAGGCCAGTGAACCGGATGTATGGCTCTCTCTTTATTATTATTATTGTTGAGGATATATTGCGCAGTGACCTTCAGATGTATTGTGCTCCCTTTTCATACTTTTGCTTCCTTTCCCTCACATGCAGTTCTTTTTAGAGTTGTACTGAGGGTTATGGACTCCTGTTGCGCAACGGTGGAAGAGATTTATTCTAGAGTAATCTCTCTAAGCCAGTTCCCTCTATGAATCTGAGAATGAGAGATGGTTCTAGTGACTTCATTCCTTCCGCTGATAGAAAGTACTTGCCCAGATATCTTTGTATTGTGTAGGGTTAGTGCCTGACAAAATCCTAGTACATGTTCTGGAATTTTTGAGAAATCTTCTTCTGACACTCCTAGTTTCCTTAGCTCCTCCCTGAGTCTGGAGAGTCCTGTTTAGGATACGGAAGTTGTCCTGCTCATCTTGTTACATGCTTCAAACCCCTTTCGTTTATTGACCCAAGAGTTTCTTGTCTTGCTACATGCTATGAGCGTTGTTCCAGGTATCTTCTTGGTTCCTTATTTCTAGTTCCCTGAAGTCTTCCATGAGGGTATGATCTCCTACAGCACAGAATGGTTCAGAACATATAAAAGGTGCCTATGTTTCCTTTTCGAGCGAGGGAGTCGACCATTTCATTGCTTTCTTTCACTGTATGGCCAGGTATCCAGCAGAGTTTTACTGTGTTTCTCCTCAGCAGCTCTGAAGTTCTGTAGGCATTCCCACACAACTTGGATTTGATGACATAGGAGTCTAGTGCCAAGATAGCGGCACGCTTTGTCGCAGATGGTATAGTTCTTCCTGTTCTAGCCTGCTCGTCAACTCTGGCATACCACTATGCCCATGGCCCTAGCATATTGTAAGCTTTGCACCTGACCGCTGTATTCCTTAGAGATAGACCACAAAGTTGTACCATTTTTGATTTTATCGATGGTGTGTCCAGAGCCTTGATGGCCGCCTGACTGTCTATGTATTCATATAGCGTAAGATGACCCGTCTGTGAGATTCATTGCCAGTAAGCGGGTAGTCTGAGTCGCGTGAGTCGCCGTGGCGTAGTGGGTTAGTGCGTCGACTCCCACGCAGATGGTGCCAGGTTCGAATCCTCAATGTACCAACTTTCCTAATTCACGGCTTCCACCTCTTTCGAGGCACTGACAATAAGTATTCCTGTCTAGAAAAAGCTTCTCAACTTCGCCGTTCGGAGACGGCATTAAACTGTAGGTCCCATCCACTCGGCAAAGCACAATAGCACGCACAACACGAGTGGTTGCTGAGAAGCTAGTCCCAGGTCCGCCTCGAACCGTCGTGCCACCAATATTATTATTATTATAAGCGGGTAGTCTCTTGGATAGCTTTCACTTCTGTCTGGAATACACTTCTGTGGTTAGACAGACAAAGACACAGGTAGGAGGAGATCTCCGTCGAAATCGCGAATGCTCGTAGTCTGGTGTCTAAAACCGCCTCGGTGTATACTTCCAGAGTAACAGATTTCCTGAGTCAATCTCTTGCCCAACATTCTCTATCTGGGATCAAGGGCGCTGTATCGTTGCATTCTTTATTATTTCCATGTGTCCTACGACTGGATGGTTAAGTGCCTGCCCCTTGGTTAGTGGGGTCGGTCCCCAGTTCGAGTTCCGGTCAAAGCAAAGTCAATACCCTTTTATCTGGTTTTCAAATCTGGTCCAGTCACCAATTGGGATCAAATTAACGGCACTTTCACTGCACTGATCGATCTGTTTAAGTAGTCTGACTTGGGTATGACAATGGACCCACAAGGCTTAAGTGTGCAGGTGAATCCACAAGTAGCCCCTAACCTACCTACCTGAGCTGTGTGTTTCGCTATAACGCTGGCATCCCCTCAGCGTAAACGCTACCTCGGTTACTGGTGTTTTTTTGAATGTATATTGGAAGGAGCTGCAGCATTTGTTCCATGGTGGCCTCCGTGATGCAAGTGTACGCAGATGCATCCGAGCTTTGAGTGCGATTTGTCTAGTAGGGTAACCTTTATTTTTACTCCAGGTCCTATTTTTTGGTTATGGTAGCTAAGCATTTGTTGGACATGACTGTGAATGTTCATAGCAACATTCCTTGATTCATGTTTTCTTCGTGCTTCTTTCTAGACCCTTTGATGTCCCTGAAGAAGCATTCTCTTTTCGCCAAGCCACGGCAATTCCCCATCCTCTTCCAACTCGGCGATCCAGTGGTTCTCAGTTCCATTCTTTTCTAAACCACCAAAACCACCTGAAGGCGGTCATTCAAAGCCCATGCACTCACAACCGCATTGACTTTGCTCGGAGCTATAAGCTCGCCCCGGCGACAAGATTTATGTCACTTCCCTTTCACACCCATAATCAAAACTTCAACACATTCAGCTCCAACTCTAAATTGCAAGGATTCAAGAAAAACAGAAAAGAAAAACACAGCAAACAATCCACCCAGCCACAGCTGAGTAAGGTAATCAAATAAAGAACACCTATGTCAGCCTCCAATATAATCCGAACTGTACCCAGAAGCATAGTAAATTTTGAAACACTCCTATAAAACACAATTCACTGACAATCAACAGCGTGGACAGTAGCCGCAACAATCTATAAGCTGCAAACTGTATCACCATTTCAATAAAGTAGATAGCCGACTCTGGGCACATTGTGACCACCACCATCACCACCATCGCCAGCATCAGCACCGTCACCAGCATCGTCAGCATCATTTAAACCGGTGTTTGACCGGCTGGCAATAGGACCAAGCCCAATCGGACAATGCTCGAAATGTTCATTAGACAATTTTCGTTTTGCATTAATTATTTTATTCCACCTGCGGTTTGAGGCCCGGCCAGCCCGGCCAGCCCGTCCCGCCGGCATAGACGTCTGGAAAGTTTATTAGACCACGTCACAGCGAGTCGCGCATAACCGCCGTAGATCGCAAATCGCAAACCGCGATTCGCGCTTAGCTCGTGAGCTCGTACTTAGGATTTGTGATAATGGCTTCGAACCTTTCGCTTTGGTCAATTCGCCAATTCACCGGAAACTCTGTTTACTCAACTGCGACAATGGTCATATATAGACGGGCGTCCTTCACCGCTCCCGCAGGCAGGGATCCGCTGCAATCGACTGGAAATGACTGCGAACGAACGAATGAACGAGAGACGTCTACGTCGACGTCAAAAGACAAAAGGGTCCACAGCACCATGCCAACGAGTTGGTGGCTACCCATAAATTGCAACAACAAATTAGAACACGTCGGTCGGTTTAGGAGCAGTGCTCGGGCCCATTTCGAAGTCAACCAGCCGAACTTGTTACACAGCGCGCGATATCGTAACACCCGCACCTGGTAGGCTGGCTGGCAGTGATGCAGTCTAGTTTCCAGACCCAGACGCGGACATTGGAGATACACTTTTTCGGACCATTTATGCCAATTAATAGTCACATGCGCGGCTGCGGCTGCGCACAGTCGTCGTCGGTCGTTCGTCGTTGTGGCTGCGGCTGCAGCTACTACACACAATATGAGTCAATGTCCGAGATTTGAGAAACACTTTTCCGTCAGATACGTGTTGTATTCCGCTAGCAGGAGGGGCGGCTGCTGGTGTCGGTGTTGGTGCCTTTGCTGATGCTGGCCAGGCGGTGATCGGTGCTAGTGACCACTTGCGGATAGGGGACACACGCTCGGGGTATCCACGCCAACTGGGCAGGCGAAGGCGATTTTGAAGCCTCATTATGAGCGCGAAAAGAACGTCGCCTCGAACTCCATTCACAACCGCCTCGCGTACGAGTACTCACTCGCGGATCGGGCGTACAGAGTGTGCTTAGTGCTTATGATGCAATGACTCAATGACAATCGACGGGCTATAATGCTACCAATTTCGGAGCTTGGCCCAGCGCCGAGATTTATGGAATCCATTTGAATTGATCATAATTGGGGTATAAAATGATTAGGAAAATCGTTTAGAGTTGACCATGGCTTCGCTTGGGCTGGTTTGTGGTACGTTGTAAGCGGGGGTTGCGACCGATCGCGGCACGGGGTTGATCGGTTTTGATTGGCACCGCCGAACGGGAATTAAGTAATAGATCATGCGGATTACTGAAAGACCGGCTTTAACTCTCTAAATTGGAGATTTATTGAGGGTGGTGGCCCCACGATAATCGGCGCGACTAGATGCTGATACGAAGCGAGTACAAGATTAAGCGGTTTTACCTTTTCGCAAGATTTGTCCGGGTGTCTGCGGACGTGATTTAGTTTTGGTTGCACACAGACGCTTGCCGAGATGATGACGAATTCTGTTAGAAGATAACGAGACCGAAATGTGTCACGTACGCATAAGTTGGTCACTTTGAAAGGTAGGGACGTGTCAGTCAAAGCAAGTAATCACTTAGTTGGGAAACTACTGCGGAACCATTCGTTAGCTGCGAGTGATCAATTTGAGGGTGCGCAGAAATTGGGCACACCAGCAGCGGTTGTAATTTGAAGGCTTTAAGCGTTCGTTGCCGCTTGGTTGCACTAATTGGAAACTCCTTTGTTCTGCGGCCGCTACTTGATTAGGTCAAGTGAAATGGTCAGCAGTTAACGATAAGAGAATGTGGTTGTGTGGCGGAGACTTGCATGAACCTACAAGGTATGAACCTACATGCGAGATGCTCTTAGGCATTTTCTTCACGATACCATCGTTCGCTGGGGGGTGTCATAAGCGAACATTCGTCCAAAATACAGACAAATATAGAAACGTTCTGTCGAATTAATGTGTTCACAGTGCAGAGTCATGTGTAGGTAGTAGAAGTCCTTAGTTGTGAGTGCTAGATTTCGTGATGCCATCAAGGCGCTTCAGGTGGAACAGACGCATCCACGAAAGGAGCGGGCAGTGTAGCGACATGACTCTACCCAGGCGTTTACGGATTCAAGGTCTACGGTGGGTAGGTCATGTGGAGCCCATAGACGACCACGTCTCCGAGTCAGTGACACAGGCCAACAGAGGACGCCGGCGACCAATGTGGGGCATACTAATGTACAATTACCTGATCCGATCGCCTGAAGGATTAGATGTTGGTGATGATTAACCCTCGATTGCGACGCCCCACCAAGAAGTACAAGAAGAAAGTGAGGCATATAGTCCCGACAAACGTCTACTTACACCTTTCTCACCATTTATCACCCTTCATGATGTCGGGGGTGAAGTCTTTTCGGAACTACACCCCAAAAAACCATCCACTTCCAGATGACCGACTACGCAGGCTAATTCAGTTTTCAATTTCATCCAGACAGACATGACTGATTAATCGTTCGGCACAGCATCTGCCTCAGCCTTGGCATCTCAGCTTGTCGAGGAGTACGCGACCAGTACACGGCCCCGTACCTAGAATCCTGCAAGAAACCGGATACAAAGGACCAACCACCACCCATCGTAAGAAGTCCTACCGGCCTACCTAAGCCACAATCTTTATCTCCTGAGACAATCACGACATTTCAACATTCCCTCACTGCGAAAGCAAGGCCAAAATCATACATCTGCTGCCCCAGGACATGCATTCCAGTCCGCCGAAGGACATACACAGAGACGAACTTGGAAGAACAACAACAAAGCGATGGCAAACCTAATTTCTGCTTAATCAGGGGTAAGTTCAGGCATTGCCGGGTGACCGAGAGAGGGGAGGAGGGTTGATGTGCAACATATTGTTCGCCAGCGAACACAGGAGGTGAATACAGATATACCAGCTTCCACCCGGTTTTCAAGGGTACCCTAAATACGATCCGCAAGGTTGTACGTAGGGCGATGCACGTACACCACACACACTCTCTCACGTCCTCCCATCACCACGACAGGGCGCATCGGTGGAAATCCTGGGAAAAGAGGGTAGGGGAGGAAAAACTTCTGGGAACACAGAGTGCTAAACGATGACGACGACGAGGGGCGAAATATTCCCACAGTTCTGGGTTGTGTTGTGTTATGTTGTGATGACGCTTTGCGAACCGGTGGTGGCGTACTCGGTGCTGGCAACCGATTAGGAGGTGAGCAGGTATGCTCGTTCACTCTGTGGATCTACCGGTGGTGGCGTGGTGGGTTGACTGTACCGGCCTCATGTGCGTAATTGAATTCGCTTGCTTCGCAAGGGGATGGGATGGGTTTTTAGCAAGGTGAGAAACTTGTTGGATTGCTGCTGGTTGCCGAGAAGAGGAAGAAAGCTGCGCCCATTTTGGTGGTGGTTGAGTTGTCGTCGGCAGATGGTTTTGCTTTTTTTTGATTTTATTTTCACTTCGTTTTCATTTTGTAACAATGGTTCTGTTGTAGTATCTGTGTCTTTACAAAGCAAACGTGCAGCATTACAAGGTTGGGCTTTGAAATGATGTTTGCGAAGTTTTGTTCCTTTTGTTTTTGGAACAGGTTCTGTGTTGATGTTGCGGCGCAGAAGATGAAAGCGACAATGGAGTGAAATACGGCATAATTTGAACACGTCAGATCGTGTCGGTTGCAGGGTGTCACAGTTTCACTGAGATGGTACATCAATTCTTAATGCTTGATGCGACCCTTGAGTTGGCTTTTCTTACACAGCGATGGGATAAGATGATTTTAACGATGAAGGGGATGTAATGCGTACGCCTCCTAAGGGGGTATGTGTCATGCTAAATTTTTGTTGTTTCACAGGAAATTGGACATTTATTTCAATCCCTATTGTGTGATTATGGAAGTCATGAATTGTTGAGAGCACATGATTAAGGGATTTTTTAAGGGATAACTTTTGTCCAAAATTGGACTCAGCCCTGTAGAGTAAGGTTTAGTAAGAAAGACGATAAAACTTGCTTAGCGGCTTACCGATCGGTTGTCATGCTCTATAAAATGCTGCGAATTGATTATGTCAGAATTGATTAAGGGATTTTTTGAAAAATGTGCCTAATTTGTACATTGTGAAACATCTCATTATTTTCCAAATGTCTATACATGTCCAATAACAGCACTGCAATCTTCAGGAAAAAAAACCTAGCACTGGACTGCTACACTACACTATCTTGCAAATCTTAATATGCTACATTGGAGTACAGCCGCACCCTAAGGAACAAAAAATAATTTAGCTAATTCCCAAAAGAGAATTCAACTATAATTCAATAACTGTTTGTGACAAAAATAAAATAAAATAAAATTATTTTGCAAGAGTGTATGCCCAACTTTTGCAAAATAATTTTATTTTACCTTTCACAAAAGTCCACATACGAGTTCAAATTGTGGTGCTTTTTTGTTTTATTTCTTTCGATTTATTCTTCCTGCGTAGGCAAATGTAACTGTCTTATGTTCTTCATAAATGCCACAGATGTCCAAAAAAAATTATCATTCTGTATTTTTAAGAAGGAGAAAATTCGAGAGTGTTTCCGGACTTGACTTTTGTGACTTAAGGCCAAAATCTATAGAATCTGTTGCGCGCTTTGCGTTCTGTCAAATAATTTACAACTCATTTGGGCTTTATGAGAGGGAGAGAGACAGCAAATGTAGTCTACAAGTGGAATTCAACACGACGGATAGAATAGGTCCACTTTTTACTATTTGTGCGATTGACAGATGTTTCCATTGAAATTTTTTCGCGTGTTGGTTTTTATGATATTTTATGAATGAAAGAATACGTTTTGTTTAGTTTAAAATTGTTTTTGAATAATACCTAATGTTTCATGAACTTTAAAATTTTTTTCTTTATTTCTTAGATTTATACAAGAGCTGATTGCGCACGAAACGTACGTCGTTGGCCACTTCTTTACAATCCGGCATGTCCTATTTTGGTGGATGGATAGATATTTATTTAGTTTCTTTTACCGCACATTATCTTACACAGAGATTTGATACCTAATTGCATCTTTCTACTGAATTTGTGATTACATTTGTTTCAAAAGATATAATGAATGTAAAAATCAACATTTGACGAAAAAATAGACTAAATAAGTTAGTAAAAAAAAAATTTATATTTGTGAATTTAAATATGATAGGGCATAAATTCGTTTAATGCATTACATTAAGTATAAGAAATTAATAAATAAGTGCAAAGATAAATGTATAAATGATAAATGTATAAACAAATGTAAAAAAAAGAAATAAAATAAATAAATATGTAAATCGATAAATAAATAAATAAATAAATACATGAATTCATTTTTGTGGATAACAAACGCAATGGATTCTATATGCATAAGGCTTAAGTGTATGTATTTTATTTTGGCGTTGTTACTAATTGGCGGGAAGGTGAAAAAGACTGGTGTATGAGTGTATCCCAAATAGCATTGCAGGGATAAATAATTATACTTAATAAATATTGTCCATTGAATTGCAACACGGATACCTATTAAGAAAATAACTTTGAGCGTATTCTGTTGTAATAATAATAATAATATGGGTGGCGCTACAGACCGTAGAGGGCCAGGGCCTAGCTTCTCAGCCGTTGTAATTGACTGCAGATAATCCTCTAAACCTCAAGTTGGCAGAAAAATACACAGAGCACTGGATGGGTGTGAGTAATGAACAAAATTTTCAGTCTTACCCGGCGAGCTTGCGGTTAAAAAAAGGAATACTAAGTATGAGACACTGTATGACAAACTCCGACTTCAAGTATCACTAGAATGATTTAAATGTACAATTTTGTAGTTTCATTGATTGTATCTTGTAACTCAGGTATTCTTATTAAAATGAATTAAAGCATATTTTGTTTATAGTAAAATAATAGCTATTTACTTATATACTTTGTAAACAATTTATAAATCAATCAATATCAGTGAAACAACATGGGTTTGTGAGTGGACGTTCAAATAGAAACTTGTGCTTTTTTCACATTTCTGTTTAAATTCGACGGAGAATAGAATGCAAGTCGATACACGGATTACATTAAAGCATTTGACAGAGTTCATCATGGGCTTTTATTGCAAAAACTTCAAAAGCTTCGATTCAATGTCAATTTCTTGAAATGGTTGCGCTCCTACCTTTCAAATCGGAAACAAGTCGTTCAATTGAATGGGGTTGAATCGGTTTTTATTGATGTTGTATCAGGTCTTCCCCAGGGCATTCATCTAGGTCCTCCTTTGTTTAATTTGTTTCTGAACGAAAATTCTTAAATTTGCAGAGTGCTTAATGTATGCAGACCATGTGAAATTATTTAGTCAAATTTCGTCTGTCAATGATTGTTAAAAGTATCAAAACGATATTGACTCATTTCTAAACTGGTGCGAATACAATCAACCTGAGCTTAATATATCGAAGTGCAAAACGTTAGTGTTCATAGATGTCGCCGCTGAGTTTTACATATAAAATCGGAAATGAAGCACTCATAAAAGTAAGCGAATTAAACGATCTTGGTGTTTACTTTGATTCAAAACTAACTTTTTCGGCACACAATGACTTTATTATAAGTAAAGCAAACTCTATGTTAGGTTTCCTTAAAAGAAACTCAGGGATTTTTAAGGACCCGTATACACTAAAGTCAATTTTTTCATCACTTGTACTTCCTATACTAGAATACTCATGTGTGATTTGGACCCCTCCCTATGAAAAAAATATAACAATTGAAAGAGTAAAAACAAGATTCACTAACAACAATTGAAAGAGTACAAACAAGGTTCACTCGTTTTGCTTTAAGAAACCTACGATGGTCTGATGGATTACCCCAATACTCGTTAAGATGTGCCTTTTTAGGTTTAAAAACTCTTAAGAACAGACGAGATGTTCAATGCGTATTATTTGTAAAAGATATTTTGAATTTCAATATTAAATCGGATGAATTACTCGCTTTAATATCCTGGTACCAGATAAACATCTTAGAAATAGAGGTGAAATTTTCTATCTTCCCACTCATCGTAACTAATTGTGGCCAAAATAATCATATTAGTCGCTCTCTTAAGTTATATAATTCTGTCTCACCGGAAGTCGATATCTCCATGAATAGGGACAGTTTTGAAAATGTTGTTTTTAACAACCTTTTTTCTTAACTAAATCCTGGAAATATACTTTTTGAATCTTATGAAATTAAGTTCCAACATTTTTGTAATTAGCAGATTGTAACTCCATTGATGATAAATAGATAAATAAATTTATTTTAGGAACAAAAAGGTTAGAGGTAAAAAACAACAATTCCATACAAATCGTAAATATGTGGCCCGACAGCATGTGGGTAAGTATGTGGGAATATTCTGAAAGACCACATTACACTGCGATCACTGCACTATTCCACCAGGGACACAATTACCTCCAGCTACTGAGAACGTGAGTGTTAGCAGATGAATATCTTAGATTATACACAACTTCTTATAACTGCCTGTATGAATGAGATACCTTGCGTCTTGCTAGATATCACTCATAGTTTTTTCCAGTTTTTATGCTTCAGTATCTGTCAAAGTTACCAATGACATTTAGGTGAGGTCGGTTGTCACCATGTCCTGAGTGTGAAAGCAATTCGTTGTACTGTTGAAAAATGTGCGAAAGTTCAGTCTTTTGGACCTTAAGGCACAGAGATTGTTGAGAAATGTGCCAGATATCGAAGGCGACCCAATAATGTCGATTGGGCGCGGATTAGCTGAATGGGGCATGGCTAGAGAGTCAACCCGGCTTGAGCTTAGCCCTACATCTGCATAAAATTATCCTGAAGTCAGAATTGAAACTGGGCGACGACCATAGCCAACGCCGTGTGTTCGCTAATTGAAGGCTGGAATTGTTGGGCGGATATCCGGCTTGTGGCTAAACAATTATCTATCTCTGGGACAAAATACACAAGTGTTCAACCAAGTATCAATGCATCAACATATACCGACCGCTTGGCAGGGTTTATGGTATGACGCAGGTCGTCGGTCCGAAACCAGGAAGACGACACCGTCAATGGCATATAGCGTTGTTGACCAACTGCCTGTGGTTAGAGTTCGACAACATTGATATGACTGGGCTGTGGTTCCAACAAGACGGTGGCAAGAATGAACTTAAGTTGCATAGAAACTGGACAAACTTGGTTGATTCGTGGATGTAATATTGAAAGTTCCATTAAGCTGTACAAAGACTTGGTGAAGAAATAATATCAAGAACATATTGAAAATACTTTCCGGTAACACCAGTGCACAGTTAAGACTTAGACGCCTGCTTAGTAGCTGTGGGGATACCCTCAGTTAGTGAGCGACAACAAACCCCTCGAAAAAATGAGCTGAATATTATAAATTTCGGAATCACCGAATGTACATGTGATAATCAATTTGCCAATATGGTGCGATACTCAAAGATTTGCTTAAGATATCCCACGTTGACTGGTTTATTCCGGTAGTAGTAGTATTTCCGGTAGGATCATTCTCTATACCCTCTTCACAATTGCTTCAGCTCATCTTCAGACAGGACAAGTTTCATAAGCGCTTTTGAGTTCCAAATCATTCATTATTCTGCACTATTCACTTTAACCATAACTGCGCCTCCTTATAGACAAACCTAAACAAATTATTTAATTACTTTATCTTGACTCAGTCTTAACAAAGATTGCCTGCTAGTTGAAGTAAATTTGCAAGAAAAAATATTTAATCTGCTTAAAGTTCAAATGATGCCCCTTTGGCTGCGTCTACAAATCACACCACCAGACGAATTTGCATATGCGAGTAAATAGGGTCCTCGCTACGAGTAACCTGCTATTACCAGACCGCGCTCACTTCATCATCATTAACCTTGCCTTAAGTTCAACTCTTTTCACGAATGTCCTCAGTGCGTGAGAAAATTTCAAAACAACCATACACAATAACTGTCAGACAGGAAGTCCATTCGACAATAACAGCCAATGATTCCACTCGAAACCGAACTGCAACCCCGCCAAGTCCACAATTACCTTTCTCAGAGATTATGAATGTGACCTGGAATTAATTGTCCCCCACATACATTATCCGTGCAGCGGCAACGTAAATAAAAATCAATTTCCTCGACGAAAAGTCTTGTGAAGCACCTTCCGAGCAGCACCATCGGGGCTCCCTCTACCCGCAACAGACGCACAGATACCCGCAAAAGACAACGGGGAACGGAAAAGGATGATCCTTTTTCACATGGCCAACATGAACTCCTTTTGTCACCGTCACACACGCACATACCGAAATTAGCATAATTTATTCGAAATGAGTTGTACCCAAGTTCAAGTAATTTCCATTACTTATGGATATGTAGACTGTCCTGAATCTCATCCGGTCGTAAACGGTTGCCCAACGGAAACTCCAGACCAGCAATGAGAACACGCAATTCAAGGGTAGTCTCACCGTCACCTATCGGGAGACAAACAGAAGAGAAGACACAACAACAAAAGCAAAATAAAAAACAACGACCAGTCGGCTTGGGTAAGCCGGCGATTTACTGCCGCGTAAGACGGGGCATGAATATCCCACCCAACCAGTGCAGGGGATCGTATTGAATTCGAACTGTCAGTGAGTGAGTAACGTAAATGCAAATAGCAAGGTGTGCGCCATCAAGTAGGTGCGCAATTGTACACAATGAGGTGAACTGAGGAACGCATATCGAAGAAGTCAAGCAGAGGGTAAGCTGTGACTGCGGACATGATCGACCCCTCAAGTGAAATCACTTGACAAGAGTACGTTGAAGACGATATAAACTTGATCCTCAGAGGACGACGCAAGTACAGTGAATGTGCAAAGTTTACCAACGCTTTCATACATCTACAGGGTCTTACTCTTACTGAGGAAAGTTGGTTACACTCAAAATTGATTTTATGTTTTAAAATTTCTTAATTTATATAATATAATGTTTGCCGTTTGCTGATACTACACTTAAGTAAACTTCATAGCCAAATTACAATTAAGCCTTATGTTAAACTATGGGAACTCTTCAAACATGCATTTATTTCATTAGCTGGGGTTGATCTGGGAATGACGGGCAACGTTTGTCGAAAATCACTAGATAGCAATATTAATTCATCGCCGAACTACTGTTGATTTCCATGTAGATCCTGGAATGTTCGATTTAATGCTTCTTGTTGGTTCCGTCAATTTCTTGAAACACATTGAAGATTCAGCCGTTTGCATGTTTAATGGCAATTTCAAAGCGGGATCAACAGTTTGGCCCCCATCATGTGTGATGTGCTATAACGTCTTTGCTGTGTATATACCATCAACATACAGCACACGCTCATAAGCGCCTACGTATTTGTCGTTGTTTCTTCCTACATGGCCAAAATCAGATGTTGACATAAAAAGTCAATCTTGCCATAAACCATCTACACACACTACATCACAAACCATCACCAGCTACTTACATACGAACACACCCTAAAAAGTTGATCGAATTCGACTTAGCCGTTCGAGAGTTATAAAGTGGCAACGCACTTGCAATATTTTTTTTTATCTATAGCTATATGACTAATACAATTAAAACCATGACAATCATCTTTCGTTGTTTTCATCACGTATTTGCATAATTACAACCGAATTTTGAAAATACCACCTATGTCTGAAAGTACCACCTATCAGATATGTATTTTAATCATGGTCTAAATATTGTCTTTAAAATACACGGCCAGAGACTAAATAATTGAATTTAACGATCACCCAAGTGAAGATTCTTTGTTGTTTTGTTTAAACGCAACGCCACCCGAAAAACTCCTCTTTTATCTCATCGAAAAGTGAAACGAATCCAAGATCAAGCTCTTTTGTTGAAAATGCGTGCATATGGTACCGACAGAATCTCTTCTTCTATGGATTAGAAATAACCTTCGAATTGTTCAATTCAAGTTTTTTATTCCACCAAATAAATGCTGGTGTTTTGTCTCCGACTCTCTTTCTCATTTTTATAAATGATGTCTTGTCTGCTACTTCTAATCCAATTAATTTCTTCGCTGATGACAGCATCCTCAGCTTTTCATATTCCTTCCAAGATTTACGACCCCGCACTTTGGCAGTAGAATTGGATCAGCAACGTGTGTTAGGCATATTGAATTCCGATCATGGCAATTTATTTAATTGGGGACAAAACAAGCGAACCCTGGACCATCGGTCATTATCCATGAATGGTGCACTTAGCACTTAGTTGGAACGACACATAGTTGAGGTCGCCAAAAATGCTGCAATATGCTTAGGTTTCCTTAATCGATTCGAAAAATATTTCACCCCTTCTGATTTGTAAGGGTTACATGTTCCCAAGGCTTGAGTATATCGCTTATATCTGGTCCGTTGCCCCCAAGACTACCCTGCACCTACTAGATACAATCCAAAAGCGAGCGATTAAACTTATATGAGACAACAATATCAGGGAGTCATTAGACAGGCTTGAACACCGAACCGTATCTTGTACGGCTCAAGTGAGCTAGCCAACAGCATTCCTCTTCTCCATAACTTCACCCGCAATACCCATCAGTTCATCCTTAAGCCTACTCTCGGACGCACAGTGAAATGTATCTTCAGCCGCACTACACGGCTATGGTATGCTCTTCCAAGCCTAATTTTTCCACAATCCGCAGTTATTTAAGACCAATGTGCACAGGTACCTCATTTCCTATCCTCCTTCTTCCACAAAATTTTAACTATTTTTGTATTTATAAAAATATTATAAATGGGTGGCGCTACAAACACTCTAAAACCTCGAACACATTCCCCTGGTAAGTCTGCCAGCCAAGCATTGTTTTCCTAACTTTTCAGTTTAAGGACCACGGGCTATTCACGTTAATGTGCAGACACATTGCAGGACTCGACGAAAAGTTTCAAATTCAAATAAAATAGTCGAATAAAGACTGTTAACCTTGATTCATCCAAAATAATGGTACCCTTTGTGATGTCTTATGCTCTATGCTATTCTACAGAAAACAAACAGTTTTTCTTATTTTGTTTAATTTAGTATTTATTGCAACAGCGGGTATAATTTATTTATATTCATTAGTTAACTTAATTAACTGAATGTTGTATCTTTCAAATAGAGCAGCATGGTTTGAGCACGTGGAATAAATATTCACATCATCACGTCTTCAGAGTCTTGCCTTGAATTCGATTCCATCAGGTCCGCTTAGTAGATCTATGACGAGGTGGTTGGACCACGTCCAAATATTTCGATTGGTTGCATTTGGTGATGAGTTAGAATCGATGGCGGAAGTTTGAGTGGCCAAGGCGTCTTTGACTAAAGCAAATGTAATTCCATCTATGCGTGGCATGTTATCCTCACAACCCACTACAGAATGTGAAAAACCTGACGATATTAATGTACTTTATTACGTTATTAATGTACCTTATACTTATTTAACACTTGCTCTTCTTCAGTCACCCATTCCTGTCTCAATCAATTTCATATTCTCGGCGTCGAATGATTTCCATCATTTACCCCTGCTTTTGAGCGACGTACTTTATTTTAAGAAGGAGGAACGGAAGCCTATGTCATAATTTAGAACACAGGCAATCCGTCTGCCAAGTTTCTCCGAACAGGAGACATCTCATCATCATCTTTTTAAATTAAGTTATATCATCTTTTTAAATAGTTATTGGAAGTTAAACATTCACAAACTTACAAAAACGTACAAAGTTTGAAATTGATAAAAACTGACATTGTTTGTCTGCTAAAAACGTAAGTTGAGTATCAACTTCCGGCAATCGGAAACCATTCTGTTCAGGACGCCGTTGTATAAGGCCTCGGCGGACACGAAAAAGAATTGGCGAAAGTTCTCAATCGTTGGAAGACACGGACAACCACTGGCGCAAAAAACTGCAGTCAGATACTTGGGG
Organism: Eristalis intricaria; assembly: GCA_964034865.1. Taxonomy (NCBI): domain Eukaryota; kingdom Metazoa; phylum Arthropoda; class Insecta; order Diptera; family Syrphidae; genus Eristalis; species Eristalis intricaria. The sequence goes on from OZ035874.1 coordinate 56,820,433, forward strand.
ATTTGGCTAGATTAATATCTATATTTTAACAAACATGTAGATGCTGCTCTGGCCAGCCCGAGGCGCTTTTGCCCTCACAAAGAGACTATTTTACAACAGCCAACTCGATGCGAGGGTGAAGGTAATCTGCTACATGGCCCTCATCCGGCCAATGCTCACCTATGGCTGTCCCGTGTGGTTCAACGTGAGTGCAAGCTTGATGGAAAAGATTCGGTTGTTCGAGAGGGCTTGTCTTAGGGCTTGCCTTCGCCTTTATAGAACTCCAGAGTCCCAGTACATAAAATTCTATTCCAATAAGGTCTTATACAACAGGGCAAACCTGATAAGGGTGGACAATTTCCTGTTGAAGTTGATTGGAGGTCATACTGCTAGAGCGATGAACTCGGTCAATAATTTGATCTTGGGGGGCTTACTACCCCAATTCACAATACCATGAAAGGGTACGTGACAATGCCTTCGTCCCCCCCAGAAGCCTTCCTGCACCTAGACAAAAGCGGATTGATACAGGATATAAGTGCGGTACCGCTCATCTACCACATCGCCAGATCAACTGTGGATGGGCGACTCAACCACGACCACGAGGAGGGCCAGTAAGTTACATTTAGCATTATTGTTCGTCTAACTAGTTTTAAGTATTTTTGTCTAGTATTTAAGTATATCATGAATTCGCAAATAAAAATTAATTAAAAAAAAAAATAAATAAATCTGCTAAAAACGTGACGTCATGAGCAGTTTGCGGAATAATTGTGATATTGTGTGCATCTGCAGCAATGAATTTTATACCACGTTTCCACCGGACCCAAACCGCGAGGTTTGGATGATCTTTTACTGAAACCTCAATTGGCCGTTCCCACCGAGGTTGAAATGGTTTCGCTCTCAATTTTGGAGTCATTCGCTGTATAAGTGCTGCCAAAACAAATGTCAATCGATCTCAATTTTTAAATGGTTCTGGCGGCCAGGTGTCTGTCGACAGGAAATATTACTGTGAGTACACCAGCAGATAGAATACAACAAAATAAACTGAAGTGCACTCTGCAAGCTTGTTCGGTTTGACAACTTTTCATGGACGAATGAATTCAAGGTTGCAACAAGGCTTATCTTATCTTTAGGTGGGTCGCCGTGACGTAGTGGGTAAGTGCGTCTACTCCTACGCAGAGGGTGCCAGGTTCGATACCCGAATTTACCACCTATCATATTTCACGGCTTTACCTCTTTCGAGTCACTGACAATGCTCAAAGAGTATTCTTGTATAGAAAAAACTTCTCAAATTCGACGTTCCGAGTCGGCATTAAACTGTAGGTCCCTTCCACTCTTGCAAGAACAATAGAACACACAACACGAGGGGTTGCTGAGAAACTAGGCCCAGGTCCGCCTCGGACTGAAGCGCCACCCATATTATTATTAACAAGGTTTATCAGAAACCGCGTGGTTTGCAGACCCTGAAAATGTATGACGGAACCTCAAAGGTTCGGAAAAAATTGATGAAACCTCGCGGTTTTGTTCGGTGGAAACGTGGTATTAGAAACCTCACCAAACGATTTTAAAACATCTATTCAAAGTCCTTGGCAGTTGCAAGCATACATCAGACACCATCTCCAAGTATTTAAATCAACACTAAAAATCATTTGAATACTTCTCATCCCTACTGTCCTTCAGAATTTCATAAGAAAATTTATGACAAATCCAATAACTTCTTCGTGCACAAGCACTCGCATCAAAATCCAATGAGAATGAAAAAAACGGATTCAAATTGAATTGAAAAAGGGTTACGAATGCAAATCAAAAGAAACGATTGTAGCATGAGTAAGGGCATTTTTTGAGGAATAACAACAAAAAATTGTTGTCGTTGTTTGGGCGGGAAAAAACCTGAAGCGCAATGTACTAAACATGTGCACCCTGCTGCTATGCCTGACTCAGATTCCATCAGGGGTGGCGTTGAGTCGAATTTGAGTCATGGACTCGCATTTAGATAAGCTTAAGCAAAGTGCGATAAGAAGACTTTATACAATAACGGTCGTCACAGACATCGTGGGGTGCTGGCATTCAAATACACATGCTAATGAGTAATCAATGCAGCTTGTTAACAACTAACTCCTGTGTGAACTTGCTCATCCTGAGAATGCTGATGACGCATGGCACGATTGTGAGTTTTTAGAATTTGTTTGTGACGAAGGTGACGAGAAGGTTCTAGCTCTTTGTCGACAAGGCTTTTGAAACCTAAGCCAGTGCAATGGAGATCTAGAAAGAGGACAGCTTTAATGGCTACAGCTTGGAAATAAATTTCAGCTGAGCGGAGCATCCAAATGCAGGGAAGGGTTGCAACTCCTTGACGAAAAGCAAACAATCTCAATTTCTGTCCCAATCCTAAGTTTTTTAAGTTGAACGGGCGCAAAGATGCTCTGTCTGAAACCTCGAACACATTGTACTCCTGCTCGAAGCTCTTGCGTTTTCCCTCCCAGAGACTAGCGCCGCAGCAACGCTACAAATGAATAAATCTACCGAATAGGCATGTGCCCCAAATTGTGTCACACGTCGTCGATGAACTTGATGTATGCACGAAACGTGCTCCTTACAGCGCCGAGCCAAAGTTTTCGAACAAACCAGAACTTCCATGCTCCAATTTAAACAAATCAGTTTGGCCATAACTCAAGCTAGTTCCAATTGCGGTTGCGTGCCTTCAGTTCCTTCGCAATGATTTGCTCGTCGACGACAACGACGACGCATTCCTCGGACGGCCATAAAAGTTATGAATATTGCCCCGGCTCCATGGAAACCTCGAATATAACTACTCGACCAATTAATAACTCACACAGGGCACAGTGAGGAACAATGCTCAGCAACGCGTCTCTCACAAAAGTCTCGACATTATAAGGATCAACTTACCGCAATTAAGTTAACGTATTGCACGCATAAACTGTGACGATACACGTATCTCACATGTAACCACTGCACCAATTAAGGCGACACCACCCACCCAAGAAAGCGAGCCAGTTTGAGGAGAGCGCAGTCTTCAGTAGGCGCACAGGCAATGCCTCTTCCAAATCCAAAGTGCGGACCATTAAGTGACACCATAAGATCCATCAATGCAAGCAGCGCAATGCGGTGATCCGAGAATGAGGCAACAGCGACAATACCAACACCAACACCACTATAAAGGCCCACTCCTAAGCAAGATTAATTGCCGAGATTTTCGATAACAATTAATCTTTTTGCTGTAGTCACCTAGATTAGGTGAGGTGTAGACGCGGCCCAGCGCACAGGCACTGCCGCTGAGGGAGATACATGCGTGTGAAGAGTGTCCTTAAGTGGCAGCATGGTACAACCTGACTGCTTGGTGAGCTATTTTTGGGCCACCCCCAAAGCACATCGGCACATTCTGTTTCCCCAACAGCGGAAAACAAATAAACACTCGGGCGACGATGCAGCAATGTGCAGCATTGCAGTGCGTCAGCCCCCAAAACGCTCTGACCAACGCGCGGGACGTGACAAAATATTTTTTTCCCTCGCTCGGAATTGCTTTGTTGCTTTAAATAGCCGCCCGATCGGGAAGCGGGCGATCCTGAAGGGAAACGCATCGATTCCATCGGGCGCCCAGCGTGAACAATCCATTTCGTATAAATCACCGCAGGAAGCTGGTGCATGCGGCATCGCGGTGCGTTCCAAAGAACTCCGCGTCGGGCAGGCGAGAACGGGAAATGTAAGTCTGAAAATAATTGTCAAACACTCGGTTGCACGCCCTCCGTGTTGGGCACCTGTTTGACGGTTATTTTATTGTTATCGCCGAACGGTGCTGCAGAGACCGATCGCTCTGCTTCCGATACGGAGGCTGTCTAAGGCGACTTTGGGGACCAATTGAAGCGATCCGGAGACGGGGATGACACGAAAAGCGATGGCAATTATTTCTGTCAGCATAAATCGTAAGTCAATGGACCTCCAATGGAAGGGGAAGTGGGAGGGGATAGTCGACACCGCCCTGGTGAGTGTTGACGAGCCACCGAGACTCGACTCCGCGCGGAGGGCTTCCGCCTAAGTAGCAGACGCATTTTGCTCGGAAAAGGGAAATAAAATCGACAATTTATGCGAGTATTGATGGACGAAATGGAATGCGCTGAAATGGCTGGAGTGTCGTCGTTTTGATATTTTGGATCGTATTAGGAATGTTCGGCGACAGCCTGATGACGTTTACACCGTGGATTGTCGGTGCTTCGGTGGAAAAGCTATTAGGCACGTTTGAATGGCGGCTGCGGAGTTTCGGGAGATTTGTACGAGTTGTCACATACGGCTGCGTAGATGCGCATGTTTCCGTCTATAAAGGGTAAACACTGGCCCGGGATGGGTGATGAACTCTGGGGGCCATGCTACAGATAAACCTCTGTGTTTATAGCTTCGCCTCTGATTGGGCTGTAAAGTTGTTTATTTTTATGGGTTTTGAATGCGTTCGATCGTTTTAGAGTGCCGAGCCCGCAGTAGGAATCAATTGGAATTCAATTATTGAATCGACTTAATGGCTAGTTAAGGGTGGGAAGAGTGTAGTTTAATTACGCAATTACATGAGCGCGCAGGAAGGCATTCTGGATTCCTAGTTGCCATAGAACTCTGGAATAGACACTTCTGTAGATCGTTGTGCGGCAAGAATGTGTTCCGTTCAATTAAGGCAATGACAGACAGGAACCAGTGATTGTGACCCATCAGTTGAAGTCGGGTCTTGATACAGACCCGAGGCAACTTTAAACTTTCATTGAATGGAGATTTTGAGTTCAGGTACGGTCAGGTCAAGGAATGTGCGTCCAGCGCCAGTGAAAAAATGTATTTTCTCCACATTACCACAGCATCTTGTTATTGCAAACTTGAGAGCCCTTATGGCGAACGGAAGACCACATTAGTTAAACCTTGGAAATAATTAAGTGTTCCGTAAAACGATATTTGCAGTGCATGATTCAAGAACCTCATGTCAAGCGGAGTCATCACAAGGGAACACGGGCCCCACATGAGGTCGATATTTGCTTGCGTCAGCTAAGTCTGTCAGAAATGTTATCTCATTTGTTAACTCCTCGCTGTAAGCAGTGAAATTAAAATGTTGCCCTTCAAACACTGTCTCTCTTGTTGCCAGTACTTACCGCAGTCCAGCGTTGGGCGCCATTATCAGATGAACATCACTTTGTGCATGGCTAATAAATAAACCATACTAATAACTATAATCTCGCGGAAATCTCGGAAGGCAACTTATATAGACCATCAATCAGGGTCACAGAAAAGTCAGTTCTTTGCTGATGTCCAGGAGCTTATCACTGTCAAACAGATAACAATCTACGACCTGTAGAAGATGACTTAGCCCCGAATTGTAGCAGACGCAAGCAACTAACCAGGGGTCTATTGTATATTTTTTGAAGTAGAGAAAATATTAAGGAGTCATTATTGCTCTGGAAGAACGTTGGTGTCGTTCCTTTAATGCAACACAGTAGTGATCATTTGGATCATGAGAAGGGAGACCTCTTTGACTGCGCCAACTACCGAGGGATAAGTCTCCTGAACATGGCTTACAAGATCTCCTCTGCCGTTTTGTGTACTCGCCTGAAGCCGTTTATAAATAACCTAATAGGTCCATATCAGTGTGGCTTCAGGCCAGGGAAGTCCACCATCGACCAGATTTTTACACTACGGCATATCCTGGAAAAGACCCAAGAGATGCAGATCGACACCCACCACCTAATTGTCGATTTCAAGGCCGCATATGACAGGGTGCATAGGGACGAGCTATACAACGCCATGTCTTGTTTTGACATTCCTGCCGAACTCGTCAGGTTGTGCAGAGAATTCTCGCTTCTCCATCAAGGTCGGTAACGAACTCACCGAGACCTTCAATGTCAAAAAAGGTTTTAGACAAGGCGACGCGCTGTCATGTGATTTCCTTAACATCATCCTGGAGAAGATCGTGCAAGACTCACACGCCAACACAAGAGGCACGATCTCCCAGAAGTCCGTCCAACTGGTAGCATACGCGGATGACATTGATGTGATTGGTCGAACACAGCGAGCCGTCAATGAGGCATGTGCTGGCATTGAGGTGGAAACGGCTAAATAGGGGCTAGCGGTGAAAGAGGGCAATACGAACTATATGCTGTCAGCAAGAAAGGACACACAACATCGACCTCTTGGACAAAACGTCGCAATGGGCAGCTATAACTTCGAGGTAGTCATTGACTTCGTCTACCTCGGCTTCGCAGTAAATAGTACAAACAACATCAGTACCGAGATCAAACGCAGAGTAACTCCTGCCAACCGCTGTTTCTATGGGCTCAAGAGGCAATTGAGTAGTAGAGCCCTCTCTCGAAGGACCAAGCTGACTTTATACAAGACCTTGATCATCCCAGTCCTGCAGTACGGCGCGGAGTCATGGACAATCTCAAAAGCGGATTAGGAAGTCCTTGCTATCTTCGAGAGAAAAGCTCTGCTTGCGAGCTTTGGTCCTGTTTGCGTTGACGGTTTCTGGAGGTGAAGATTCAATCACGAACTATACGGGCTGTACAGCGACATGAGTCTAGTCAGGGGTCTTCGGATCCAACGCCTAAGATGGCTAGCTCATGTTGAGCGTATGGACAATTCTGCTCCGGCCCGAAGAGTCTTCGACTACGAACCAGTGGGACAACAACAACAACAACCAGTGGGTGGCGCACTCAGGTGGAGAAGGACCTCAACCAACTTGGCGTGCGACACTGGTCACAGCTAGCAGTGCTAGTTAGAGACGTTGGTGGAGGCCTAGGTCCACCCCGGACTATATCGCCAAATAAAGAAGAAGAAGAAGAAGAAGAAGAAGAAGAAGAAGTAGTGAAAAGTCACGACTGAAAAAGGCACACAGATTGGAGCGGAGTTTAGTCGATTTTGTGTCCTTATTCTGAATCAGCTGACAACGGTGACAGGTTCACTCCGGGAATATTAATCCACATGGAAATTAAAGTGACATTCCCCGGCACACCTGTAAGTTGGGAGCTTATGGTTAAGTTCATAATTCCGACTTTGTTGCCTTTAGGTAAGGTTAAGATGGCTGACTGCTGCGCAGAGGGATAACAGCCACACTTAGGCCAGCATATGCCCACTTTGTTATTTGTGTGTACCACCTGATTCGAAATGGCTAGGTCAAGGCTAGATTCAAAATAAGGTTGATCTCTCCTATCGCACATGTTAATTGACTTAAGAGGTGTTTGGATGATGTTCTCTGTACCTGTCCGTCAATTGCGTTGCCCACACGTCTGTACTTAAGTACACATGTGCTTTTTCAATTGCCTGTGTGACCTCAGGGGGTCTACTCCCTTCATAGTACGGTCTGTACGGTCCGCGACATGATCATAGCCATTCGTCTATGCATCCAACGTCATGTAGAGAGCTTATCTCTGTCCCAAAGAGTCTTAGACTCCGATGTAGACAATGAAGCAGAGGATGCCTACGTTTAAAGTGTCGTACGCAAGTGGAGAAGAACGTCAACCCACGTGGTATCCAAATGTGGTGACGAGAGGCTTGTTCGTTGAAGTTCAAGTTGAGCCCGGACTTTTGATTATATTTGCATGGAAGTTGAAAGATGTTGGGGTTTCCTGAACTTAAGAAAAAATGTGAATATGTTTCGAAAGGCTAAAAATACGTCCACTCCAAGGGTTTGGTCATCGAAGGAGATTAATTGATCTCGGACGCAAAAAAAATCTGAAGACCCCGTCCAGACAAGTTTGTTGGGTCCCCAATTTTTCATCATAGTCAGTGTATTCATTGCTCCATTTCGAAATTAGCTTCTTCTTCCTTATCGACGTTGATCTGTTCGACACCGGAATCAAGTTTTGCCGCATTTGGCTCATCAGCATCTGAGGAACATCTTCGGCTAGCATATGCATATAAGGACCTAACTCGCTGCATGTCATGACTGATGCTCACCCATGCTTTGCAATATTTGGTTCCCGGTAATAATATTAATTCAGTAGAAACAGACCAGGATACAGAATTCTTATCCACATGTCTTGAAAATGACAACAGATATACCTCAAGTTCTGCTTTCTTAACAAAATGTCTCCCACTTTACTACAATAGCTGCGGAAATAAACTCTTACCCTACGAGTGACTGACTGCAAAGAAAACGAGGGCAACAACACGTAGAAACACAGCAATCAGAGCTTATTTCAGTTCAAAACTTGGTGTGCTCTAGTCGGCGTTTGGGATATAAATATTAACTCGATCACATTCCCATTTCGACACTCTGATTTCTACATTCTCCACTATTCGAACCAAACTGCTAACTCAACGGAGGCCTCTTCCTTCCCCCATTGCACAAGTGCCACTCCATCAGTAACTGAAATTGAATTTCTTTGCTCTCGGGAACACAAAAAGAAAGAAAAACAAAAAAATATGATTTTAATGAATCCCCTGGTGAACGAATTATGAGTCGCAGCAATCACACCCTCCCCACAAGTGAAACAAAACCGTCCCAGCTGTGCACCTGGCAAGGTCTATCCAAACTGTGCTGCCCTCTCCTACTCTTCTCCCGTGAAATACACTCTAATATTAATTTCGAATCTTATTTGCGTGTTCTGGCTTCGATTCCGCGTCGCAGGATCGTATTACGCAGTGCCTAGCGCAATGCCCTGGGGATCCGTTCATAATCCACATGCACCAACTTAATCATGACTCTGCGGCACAATCATGCAACTTATGAGTGCGCATTTGTCACAGTCGCGAACGGAGAACATACGTTTCCTCACCCCAGTGCGAGCTGCCGCTGGGGTGGAGGATGCACCGCGCGTACACAGAATTCACTTCCTTCTTCCGTGTGCTCGCTAATGACGATTCCCATCGGGCTATGGCAAGGCCAACCCTTGAGCGTGAAAGGATCTCATGTTACCGAGCATACACTCGATGTGTGGGTAAACATTGGGCAGAGATGGTGCTCAATCGATTGTAGTGGTCATGCGTAAAAGGTATCCCGTGGGATGATTTGTGTCACTGCGGCCAGCACCGGCCCCGATCATCCCTTGTTGGGCTTAATTCAATCCAAGTGAATTAAAGCAACCACCGCGGGGAGGGTGCATTCAAATAGCCCGCATTCACTTCGATTGGGAATGAGTCTAGCGACTGTGACTTCCGACGTTGAAAGGTACTTCTGGGTGCGGTAGCGTGGGTAAATACGAGAACGGGGGTACTTTGAAGACAATGGCATATCGGATCTGGCAGAGTCCTAGAGAGGAGAGTTCTCACGCGGGATTGTTTTGCTGAATCATCGGTCGGTGGCAAAGTGGACTCTAGCGATCATCCTGCTGGTCGGACACCGGGCGGTGGTGGTGCTGCTGGTGATGATGCAGATGATGATTTCGCAATTGGGCTGGAATTTCACTTTGGGAGCGGTCATGGGAACTCAAGTGAGACCAATCAATGCGTGGCTTGATTGTGTGTATCTTTCTTAATTGCAAACACTTTAGTGGGAATCGGGCTAGGCGGCGACGGTGAAATTTATCTGTTTACGAGAGCAGCGCCGCGCAACGCCAGCATGTTTGGATTCTGTGTGAGGTAATAACAGGGCGAGTGAGTCATTATTGGTCTTTGTTTCGATTATTTGCAGTCCCTCATCAATCGGAGGTACTTTGCTAATATTGTGATGTTTAGTTGGGGATGGTCGAGTCCTGGGTGCGAATGACGAATTTCTAGATAGGGACATTTTTTAATTTACATCTCCAGTTAGAGCAAGGCAGTGCAGTGGGAAAAGGGAGCTTGAGAGGTACACAAGAACAATGTCACCCGCGACGGAACAGTATGGTGATGATATCCCTCGCTGGGTGCAAATTAAGGTAGCATGGAGCCGTTTGGAAACAGAGGGGCAACAGGAACTACGAGTACGAGCAAAAACTCTAGAGTGATCCGTCTACCTTTGGATGTTCTAGAAACCTTTATCATTCATAATGGTTACCCAAAATGACATATTAGAGAGCATGCAACAAAGCTTGACATCTTCAGCAATGATGTCTGCAGAAGTTGGCTAGATGAAAAGGAAAACGAAAACATCAGTCAGATTTACCCCGAACTTAAGGCGGTCATTTTTGAAGTGTGTTCGGTAATGGCGTGACAGCGTCATGCCGTTTGATGTCACGGCATAAAAGTTGGTTCTACAGTCAACGAGTTATAGCGTCTTTCAAGCGAGATTTTCAAAATGATACGACTTTATTTTCAAAAAGCCTAGTGTCTTTTCGCAACGATATACGCCTTGCGCCCATTTTAATCCTTACGTGGTTGTCTCAACTAGACGACCATCCAATGATTAACGGCAACATTCAAGTCGACCAGATTAGACAACAGCTAAGGTTCTGCAAGAAATAATATCGTAGCTGTCCCTGAGAGTGTGTAGAACAACCCTGGATTGAACTCGGTCTTTCACATGCTTTAACAAATATTGTGTCATGGCTTAGGCCTTCATTCGTCCAAAATCCAAACGACCCTGAAGCTGAAGCGAGCATAGACGGCAAATGAAACCCCGATTTCATCAATAAAATCACTTTGACACCACGTAGAGAGACTCTTAAGCGGTCAATATTGTCAAAGAACGAACCTACTGACATTTTGGTGATTGAGACAAATCCGAACCACGAATTGGATGGCTCAAGAAACTTATACAAAGTGGCGCATCCAATTTTATTCTCGAACTGCTTTTTTACTAAAAAAAATAATGATTTTGAGTGATGGAAATTTTTATGTGGACCTTTACATTGTTTTCTGTTAAGTGGAAATGATGATATCTGTCGGGTGGCTGCCGCCAGTGTTGATACACATTTACGCCAGTTTTATTGCAAGTCGATGACTGTTCGCAGTCCGGTGGCCGCCACGTCCTGCATGGTCTCCTCCGGAGTTGAGTAGCTTAGCGTCGGAACGTTTGCCAAGTTGGTGCGACACAATTTGGAAACCAACGTCGAAATTCACGCTGCCCCACAGCACCGACCACCGATTATTGGTTAAAAAAAATGGACTCAATTAATCCAGTCTCCTGCAGAGTATAAGGCTCCATTGTTTGTCTGTTTGTATGCTGCAGCTGTCTTGTTCACAAATGTCAGAATTTGATTGACGTACGACGCCATTTGCAAAAATTATATCATCTTCCGGCAAATTGATTAATTAGCGCCACCTTGTATCATAGGGTGTATCGTCTGCTCCTCCAGGGAAGTGAAGTAGGATGCAATTTAAATTTAGTTAAAATTCCGTCCTATATATGTTCTTGATGGCATCCCCCCCCCCCCCCCCCCCCCCCCCAAGTCAAGGGCTCCTGATCGCCTGAAGTAATTACACTCATCTTATGTCTCTGAGAATTCGTTCTCACATGATGATGAGCAGATGCTTGCCACGAACAGATGCCGCAGTTGCATTTGTCTTCAGCAGACCTTCTGAAATTGCTTTCTAATAAGCAGCTTAAAATTAAACAGTCCAAGTTCCTTTCTAAATCGTTGTGCGTCATGGGATATGAGCAATCGTACGATCATCACAAAACGGCTTCAGTATTGATTGTGCAAAATCGCATCAACCTTGAGTTGTTCACTCATCCCCTGAAGCTTCTTTGTTACGTCAGTGCTCAACTGAACTGCGCACATGCCCAAGACTCATCTCGACGGCTAGACATAATTACACCATCAAATGCGCTAATCAACCATCACTTTGCAACTCCCTCTGCGGCTCTGCGGGTCGGGTCTTTGAGGTGGTGCCAATCTTCGATAATCCCAGACACTTCTTGGGTAAATCCGAACTCCAGCCGCCAACCGTCAACCTTCAAGACAACTGTGTACTGACCACGTGCTACGAGTACCGCCAAACACAATGGCTCATAAATAAATGGACGAGGTTGTTTCCACGGTGCCACAGCGAGCGGTATTTGTTAGCCGCTTGCTGCCGGCTGCCTATTGCCTGTTGTCTGATTCCTGAAGTCCATTTGCTTTTGCACTCCCTCGATATCGATTTGATATTAGATATCAGCGCCGTGATGGTTGTTGTGGCCGGGGAAGTGTATCCTAGCGCCACTGCCGCAGTCATCGTCTCGATCGGTCAGAGATACAAATGGACCGACTCCACCGCCGACACTGACTCCACATCTGAATGAAATCGAATTCGAATTTTGGGTTAAGTGCATTGTGGCTGACAGAAGCCCTCGGGATAAATCGCTGGCTGCAAACGGCTCAAACTGGTAGTGGAAGTGCTGGCTGGCTGTGGCTGTGGTTCTGGCTGCCTCGTGTGATATAATCTCTGGAAAATCTCTCGAAATAGTAATTGCATTCGTTCGATTGCATTATGGTAGATTTATGGGCCGGGAATTGGCCAATCACTGGATTTGTGGTGATTGTTTGCTTGAATCAAATCTAAATGCGCAGAATCGGAATGGGGGCCTGATTATTTGGCATGTTAATGAGAAAAGGGCCTAAGGGTGCACTCTGTGTGGGTGGAAAGTCAATATTGAATTTATAATTTTTCGATAAGTGTGTTTTGAGTGACAATCTACTGGATGTGGGCTTATGGTTGTCCAGGTTGACCTGAATTCGATTTTCATGATGAGTGCCTTTTGGAGAGATCAGTCTACATTTGGGAGAACGGGTTACACTGACTTTGAGAGCACCGGTCGTTCACCGGTCATTGGCATAAACGTGTGACTTAAGGGAGTCCCCCAAAAAAGTCTTGTGATTTCCCTACCTCTGTTGCAATCGCCAGTCCTGAATGCTCTTTGTGGCCTCAGACGTGTGACACCTAGCTCCGTCCTGCAAGCGGCATATGTCACTAACAGAAAACGTATTAATTTTCATCGCTCGGTAGCTTTCTCCATTAATGATGATGTGAATTACTCGTAGTTTTCGAAAAAGTACAGCCAGATTGTGCCTCCCCTGTATCCACACCAAACATGGGCTTTCTGAGGTTTGCTTCCCACTTGGTCGACGTCTTGTGAAATCACATCGTCTCAAATACAAACATTTCACTTGGTGACATGCCTTGGTCTCTTCAAGAGAAAGGTCCTACTTGCTACCTTTGGTCCTGCTACGTCGATGGCTTTTGGGGGAGAAGATTCAACCACAAAATGTATGGGCTGTACGTACGACATGAGCCTAGCCAAGCGTCTGTAGATCCAACGCCTACTGTGGCTGGGTCATGTAGAGCGTGTGTACAACTCAAGTCCGGCCCGAAGAGCCTTCGACTCCGAAGCTGTGGGGCAGTAACAGAGGACTCCCGCGTCTAAGGTTGTGCAGTTGGAAATGGACCTCATTAAGCTTTGCATCCTAAACTGAAGGCCAGATATCGCATTATTTTGAGAGATATGTTGGTTGACGCCCACCTCAGCCACATTTAAACCACTCAATCATCGTCATCAAAGCTTAAAGGGTATATATGTTAACGTATGATAATTTCCAAGCCCAAGTACATACTTCAGCTCATTCAAAGATAATCCATGGGATACCAGAGTGTGTAGTTTTATGAATTTATCGACATTAATGAAATACTGGCGCCCGGTACATAGCCGAAATCACTCACTTAGATAGTGACAAGCACATTTATTTATGAAATAAAAAAATAAAAAAATCACAATTTAGCCATATTGTTGTTGACTTCAGATAACTTGTATAATACAGTCAAGCTTCTGTAAGTTGAAGATCCATAACTCGAATTTTCTACGAGGGGAACATTTTTTCAGAACTTAGGCGCAAGACAATGTTATTTATATGGAATGTCTAGTCTCGAGGCGTGAGTTCCGATGGCACAGTGCCCTGTTGAAAGGTCGATGAAAGTTCAGAAATTCGGCCTGCTTAACTGATCAATCTAAGTGATCGTTAAAGAACGATCACTGGCCGGAGTTGTTTGGTGATGAGGAATCCTGTGCCTGATGTCTATCTCCGGTTGTTTGAGCAAGTGTTTCAAGCTTTAGCTGATGCCTTATAGTAGCTATGGGCATGGTGGGTGGGTTTCCACACGGAAAGAGTACTGAATTTTTTCTAGCGAGTTCGTCCGCTTCGCAATTCTCTGGAATATCGTAGTGCCGCGGAACCCACATAAGATGGATGTTTAAATACTTGGACATATAGTTAAGAGGTAGACGGCAATAAAGGGAATTCTTGGATTTAAAAGTGACTGACACTCCATAAGTCGCACACAATATTTATTCCCGTGACTATTTGACTTATGGAGGTTCGACTGTAGTTACATTTCCTTCTAGATCATCTGAACTTCTCAAAACCCTCCGAGAGTTCGTGACACCCCTTTAACATGTATAAATTCTTAAAAAGGTCCATGGTACAAAAGTTCTTCTTCCGGGCCTTCTCGACCTAAACGTTCCTCATCTTTAACCTTCCTCGGGGATGAAATCAATAAAAAGTTTGCTTGTAAGTTCTCATTCGTCTAAATTGTACGCGAAAACATCCTTAAAAGTAAACTACTAGATACGGAAACTTAGTTGTAGTAAAGAAAAACCAAAAGGGGATGGTGTTTTTAGTCAGTCAAAATCTGACACTACTATGTGGACACAGGTCACATGGTGTCTTGTTGAAAATTTCACAAAAAAGAAAAATTGTCTAAATTGTATGCATTTGGGCTTGATTGTTTTCCGAAATAATTCCTGTGGGTTTGTCTTTGCTTTCAATTAGATGCGTTGAGAAAAACATCAGATAATGATCCTTAACATATTTCCAAATGTCTCACAGTGTTTTGTGTTGTACATGCTAGCTGGACAAAAGTAAAAAAAAAAATCGATGTCGAGATTCTAGCTGATATCTACTAGAAATTGCTAACAGCACCCTTTGCACCAAGATTACAAACAATTTTTTTCCCAAAGCTCTGTTATTTCGGGAAAAAACAGCTTCAAAGTTGTGCAATGACGGAAGTTCATTAGCAGACGTTTGTTAGTTTCGCTTGAATGGCCTCATCTATAGCATCCTTTTTGTTGAAGAATTGATATATTTAAGGTTGGAATGATGAATTCAATACATCGGACATTTGGAGAAAATGACCTTCAGTCTTTTTTTAAAATCCTAAAATTAATCTATGAAACACTATCTGTTCTGGGGAAGTATAAAGATCGGTCGAGTTTTCAATAATGTACCCAGATGTATCCGAGGTAAATTTCTTGTAGTGAACTTCATCTTCAGACATGTCCTTGCCTGCATGAAACGGCACAATTTATTTTTCTAAATTTTCTAAAATTGATAAATTACAGCGAATGGGCTTAATTTTCAAAACACGAGAGAATGACTCAATTATTTTAAGTATGTTTAAAATTCGAGGTCTATGATGGCTCAGAAGTAGTAATAAGAAACTTTAGGTGAAAATTGCAATTATAATTATTTAAATTATTAATTATTTAATTTTAATTAAACGTTGCAATATTAGTGGAATTACGTAAAAACTCAAAAATTTACTAAATTATGAGCATAAAGTATAATCTTGTCCAATTAGCATAGCACTGAAAAGAAACCAGTTTAAATGCGTCGATTCTGTCTTTTTGAAAAACACATACAAACATTCCCATGTCCCCGTGTAAAATTTCAAGATTGACTGAAGACCCCACAGAATCAGCTGCCAATGCTGCCATAAGCCATCATGTCACAGCGAAGGAGATCTCCCAACTGCCAGCTGGTAATCCTCGAAGAAATAAAAAAGCAAAACGAATTTCCCACAACCCAGTCGTTCGCAGATTACATTTACGTCCTCGACAAGTCATCTTCGACTTTCTCACACATAAAAATGTACGAGTGAATTTAATAATCCGAACGACCCTCTCATGGGTGTCGCCTAGGATTAAAAATTACACCCACGACCCACCACACATGGGCAGCCGCCCCCCTCAAGTCCTTCACGCGGTGCACATTAAAAAAAATGTCACCATCCAAAAATAAACCTCGTTCGACTGCAAGAAAATGTATCCAAACTAATTGCGATTGATAATTGAGAACACACAGCCACCGAACGAACAAGCACAAGTCTATCTCCCAGTCCCAGGTGTCAACTGTCAACTTGAGCGCTACGCATGACAAAGTGCCTGAAAAAAAAAATTCATCTGGAACTGATTACGGTGTGTTTTTTTCTTCTTCCTGTCTATCGATTGGATTTCACCAGCAACCCGAGGAATCGGTGGATAACAATAATTGCATAGAATATTTGGCGCCAATACCCAGCACGGCACACGTGCTATGAGCCAAGACCGATAGGCGGATAGTAGGCACATGCCAAATACCTGAACACATCTGCACATCTGCTCCCACAATCTGATTATTCGGTGTTTATCATATCAATGGCGAAATGGAATTCAAGTGATTTACCTTCTTCCACCGGAAGATGAACAAGAAAACAAACTCACTCCTCACGTTGGTTTTTTTTTTCTGAGCCTTTTATCAGTTTGACAGCCCTCCGAAGGTGTCCAAACAATTGGTGACGATTATTCACGTTCTGGTATCATCACTGCGGCGGGTACACCTTTCCTTTAGCTGTAAAAATCATTTCCCTTCTTCTCCGTTGGTACGTACGTTCGTCTCTGACCGAACACCTGGAGATTTCTTTCAAGACCGCCCTTCTGTGGATGTGGTTTCCCCTTCGTCATTTTCATAAGGTACCTCGGTATCGGGTATTGCTTGCTATGTGTACACAGAACACAGAGCACCAATGCAACAATAATTGTTTCTTATGAGTTACATCGAGACGTTCCTGATCGCCTTCCGTTCCTCCCTTTCCCGCCACCAGCTCGGCCGGGTGTGGATGGAGAGAGCGACACAAGTACACGCCAGCCATCCACCTGGGTGACGGGAGTTGTATGATACTCGGCTATATGGGGTCTCCCTCTTTGGAAATCCAGTGTAAACGGCGAAGAAGTTGTGTAATTACAAGGATTTTCCAAGATCCGAGATCTTGTTGAACAATCCTCTGGTGTGGCACGTTCGGGTGAATATTTAGAGAAACAAGATTCTGGGCTGGCATGATGCAATGTGATCGGTGATTTGGAATTTCAGCTGCTTGTTGGAAATTGAATTTGAGCACACTTCGGGCGACAATAGACGGTTGCCAAGTGCGGTTGGAATCCGTTTTTCATAATTTTCACTCCCAACAAATGTCGGAAATGAAAGCATTCTTTTTTTGAGAGAGAGTGAGTTGGGTTGTTGTTGTGCTGTCGCAGCTTTCATCTTTGGCTTGGGATGACAGGTTAGTGTTTTGGGAAAATTTGTTTACGGAATTTCGAGCTCAAGGAGGCGGGGAGAAATATTTTTGGTATAGATCGTGTCTTTTAAGGAAGAATGTAAGCACATGCTTAACTTAACAGATTTTTCCATGAGAAGGTGGCACTGTCGAATGAGATCCATTCTTACTTTGCCACATTTTTCGGCAACATTATGTGAGAGGATCGAGTGAAGTCGCAATGCGAT
Organism: Eristalis intricaria; assembly: GCA_964034865.1. NCBI lineage: Eukaryota > Metazoa > Arthropoda > Insecta > Diptera > Syrphidae > Eristalis > Eristalis intricaria. Next base: position 56,837,826 of record OZ035874.1, read on the forward strand.
CATTGAGAAAAACTGACCAAGGAAGTGAGAGTGACCGAGTAAATCCGTACGGAGAAGTCGAATGGTACGCGGCTTGGAGGAAGTCATCCTGTGTGTTCTATGTCAATCTAAAGTGATGATAGACTGATTATCTTTTAAATCAAAAAGTAGCTTAATAGGAAGGTAATTAAATGATGCCCTGACTTGTAAGTCCTAGCATCGTCTAGGCCCTAGGGCATCATCAGTGTGTTACCTTCGCATCTACCTCGATATTAAATGCAGTCCAGTCAAAAGTAGCTTGAATTGTTCCACTTAAATTATCATCATCATCAATGTATATTCATTTACAGCGACAAGGAGAATGTCAAACAGATTCTCTAGCCACATACCTAACCCGCTAATTAACTCAGATGCAATGATTTCCTACAAAGATAATGCAAGGAACAATGTTAGCAAACTCATGCCAAAGTGTTTCAACGTTTGCTTATGGTCTAGCCTGGTTTACTTCAAAGGGTGCGTTGATTTGAACAAAAGGTAACCAACAACTAGATTGCTCTTGCCGGCATACTGCATACACCACGGAAGCCGCTAATGGCATGAGTCAAAGGCCGCAGCCTTAACAATTCACTCGTATTTGAAGTATCGATTCCACTTACAAACGCTGAGCAGTTCCAACTTTTCAGAAATTACCTTAGTAGCGAAATACATCCAACTCACATACAAAGAAGCACATCTAATAGATGTGAAATGGCTGTGTTGATTCACAAAAAGGACGCTCTATCTGAGTGCTATCTCTGGATTTTCTCAGTAGTTTCCAATGTAAAGGGGCACCTCATTTGTGCTGATAGTACGAAATCAATCGATCTTGTGGTTGTGGTCTGCTCGAATTTCAAGCGGCTTGCATGTTAAAACTACCAACAACTATCATAAATGGCCGTGCTAACTTTGACAGTTCTATTCGAACTTCATTCATACCGAGCGCAAGTATAAGCGCTTGGATATTTGATCGTAATACAACTGGAATTCCAGTTCCACCAAAGGTAAAATGTTATATTGATGATAACCAGTTCATTTTACTTCAGCAAAGAATATATAACCTGACAAAAGCAACAGAGGAGTTTCAGGAGCTTGATAATCTAAGCTTACATGACTATCATCATTTAGGAGAGAGCTACACATTATTGGCTGGCATGATTGGAATTGCGATTGTATATTGGTACCGCAAGAAGAAAACACCTAAGACGACACCCAAATCTTCACGGTTTCAAGTAGAGGTATAATATGTAATTTAGTGGCCTAGAAGCCCTCAAGGAGTGGGGGAGAATGTTCAATTTAAGATGTAATTTCAGTCGAGCTCATATATTTGAATAAGATCTGATAATTTTGTGTAACAGACCGTGTGACCAGAGCTCGCCGAATCAATTGACGCTTCTCGTGTTTTTGTAGCCAACAGAATTTGACACCAAGGCAGTCGGACGCACGCTTTGATTTTGATATCTTTGAAATATTGTAAGCACAAGGTGCAATTAGCTGTAGTGCTCAACGCAGTTTGTAGTGTATATCTAACGGGTCAACACCCAAAAAATAAAAACTATATATTCACTTGCAAAATTGAACATGGATCTTGTCATAATTGAAGTTAAGACAATGTTTCGGGACCAGGCAGATTTTAAGGACTTGACGACTTTTTTATAATAAAACGTAAATCTGCGCTGGCAGCAAAAAGGATATTCGACAAAATTTTGAGCTTAGGTCAAATTAAAGTGCGTAACTTTTCAAGCAAATATAGTTTTTTAAGCTTCCATTGTCTTAAATTTGAGGTATCCGTAATTAGTCCCCAAAACTAAGATTTGGATACTATTTGAGTAAATTTTAGTAATAGAATTTTTGAAAATACGTGTAATATACATATCTGCTCGTTTTGAGTACGTGCGTTAACCCCTACGCAACTTAACCTCTCTGCCTGGGTTCGATTCCCGGCCGGTACGCCCCCTTTCGAGTCACTTAATATGCTCAAGGAGCTATAACTTACTAGAAAAAGTTTCTCAAACCAACGTTCGGAGTCGGTATAAAACTGTAGGTCCCTTCCACCCGTGAGAGAACAATAGCGCGCACAACACGTGGTAAGTTGCTAGGCCCTGGGCGTCTACAGGCTTTAGTGCCACCCATATTCTTCTTCTTCTGGTGGCACTGAACTCCGGGGTGGACTTGGGCCTCAACCACCAAGCCTCTCCAGTTGGCACGATCTTTAGCCAGCTGTCTCCAACTGCGCACGCCAAGTTGGTTGAGGTCCTTCTCCACCTGGGTGCGTCATCGGTTCTGTGGGCGTCCTCTATTGCGTTGTCCCAGTGGTTCGGAGAGTCTTTGAGCTGGACCATTGTTGTCCACAATCCATTATTTCTACTTAAAAAGCTGTGCTCCGAATAAAGTGCCTGCCTTGTGATGCTGATTTTACTGTGAACGATGACTCTCATTTTTGAAGTTACATTTCCAACTCGATAGGATTTCAGAAAAAAAAAAAACATCTCCATTTTTTAGAAAGGAATGATTACTTTCAACGATTAATCGGTAGATAATTAGGAATTTTTTATATTCAGAAGAGGCGTTAAGACCAGGGATTCATATTTCTAATCAGAGAACAAATCCATTTGATATAACCTCTAGAAACTACATCATCTGCAATCGTTTTGATTCCTGTGTGAAATATCTGCATGGAAATTTAATCTGTGAACCAACACTACATCCCTATATAATTTGTTCATCATTTGAATTTGGGAGTTGTTTATCACGTTTACTTGGTAATTTACTCTTCCCGACATGATCTTACAACTAATCTGCGAGATGTAAGAAAGGAATGTTGCGCTGCCTATGCAGGAGATGTCCCAGCTTACGCCTTACAATTCTTCTCAGGATTTTAAAACGAATCATGTTCATCATAACCTCGATTCCTTGGAAAAACTAAGAACATCTTTCAGTATCGATGGTAAATCACGTACACGTTGCCTGGACTGGGAGGTTTTGGGATAGCTACAGAGGAGGAAATTACTCGATGTGTAGTGGCAATCAAATCCGATTCCTCTGGTGAAGATGGGATTCCAGTGCGCTTTATTAAACCTATCCTACTACAAATTTCCTCTGTTTTGACTCATGTAGGTAACTGGTGTATAATAACGTCCACATTTCCGAAGTAATGGAAAATCGCACGAGTTATGCCGATCGCTAAGAAAGCTCAACCATTATCATTTTCCGATTTTTAGGCCAGTAAGCGTTTTACCCTGCTTGTCGAAAGTCTTAGAAATGATTATAGCAAAACAAATTACGGAGTACGTAATATCTAACAATCTCCTGTATGATAAGCAATCCGGTTTTAGAGCTGCTCCTCAGCTATGGTTAACCTGCTTGATTATATTATACAACCATTTGATAAAAAATATGTTTCACTTCTCTGCTTGCTACATTTTTCCAAGGCATTCGATAAGGTGAACCACGAGATATTGTGCTGGAAAATAAAACACTATTTTGGTTGTAGTGATAGTGCGTTAAAATTGTTGGCTAGTTTCCCGTCTGAAGGGTATCAGAGAGAGTTTTCAAATGGACGCAGTTCATCTCTCATGTTGATCAAACAAGGAGTTCCTCAAGGGTCTATCTTAGGACCAATTTTGTTTTGCCAATTCATCAACGATCTGCCATCGGTATGCAAGCATTCATCACTGCACATTTACGCCGATGATGTACAACTACACCTAGCCAGGCCATTTTCAAATATCGACGAACTGATCGTTCTCTAATGATGACCTAAAACGTATGTGTAGCTGGTCCGTTTCAAACGGACTGCAACTGAACCCAACTAAAACTCAAGTAATTCCTAAATGCCAGATATTTTTCTAAATAACTCAAAAGTTAAAGATGTAGAATTTGTCACTAGTCTTGGATATGTTATTGGTCGAGATTTATCGGGTTATAATCACACTAATTTGGTTATATGTCGTATCTAAGGTTGCCTTCGCAAACTCTGGCTAAGTGCCTTCTACACTCCTCTTATAACGCGATGTAAACTTGTAATGGCCTTAATCATACCTTTAGTTACATATGCCGAGGTAGTCTATTGTAGCCTTGACTCACTGTCCCAGTGTAAATTACAAATCGCTTTCAATGACGCTGAGCGATATATTTATGGAATAAATAGACAAGACCACACACAAAACCAGGCGCGAAATTCATTCAGAACAAAACAAGAAGCAGGACTGTTCCAAACTCTTCGCCGGCGGCATCTAAAGGCAAGTAAAAATCTCAGTTAGACATTCTCAGTTTTGACATCATGCAAGATCAGCTGATGGTCTAATAAATAAAATAGGACCAAGTACGGAACATTGTGGCACTACAGCAACAAGAATTCTTATCAGATCTCTAACTATGATACACTTGAATGCGTTCAGTTATATTTGATTGAATGACTTTTACAGATTATACCGCGAAATAACATCGCTAGTTTGAGTAGCAAGCTTTTATGCCACACTGTGTCAAAATTCTTACATGTTAACCAAATGATGCCTATTTCTCTTATCCCTCTGAAATTACTTTTTTAACGCTGCGTTGAACTGACCTTAACTGGTCTTAAATCAAACACCTCTGGTGGCAAGAAACGAAGAGTGTGTTGCTATTTTACGGAACCAAATCCCAACCCTCTCTATGGACTACCTGTCAGCTGTCTAACCCTTCAATTTGAAATCCCCTTTTCGAGAGCACATACAGATGAATTGCTTTGGTGAAGTGCTCAAGGAAAAGATCTCCGTCCCATCTGTACCCATTTAATTGAAATATCTGCCGGAACAAGAATACTCTTCCGCAACTCCACCCGGTGTTACGCATGTTCTCCACACGCCGCCGCCGAGAGTATCGCCACACATCTCTGTGCACGCAGCTGTGCAGGTGAAGGGATTCAACCTTTGCCGGCTCCATAACAAACACGACAGGATATCATATTGCACACACCGGGCACACATCATTACCCCGTCGCCTGCACACATCCACTGGGCAGCAAGCCCTTTCTGGTCACTCACTCCTTTTCCCCGGGCATCCTGCAGTTGCTGCGCAGTTGTCACGTTCCTTATCTGAACCTATACCACTGATACCAGAGAGAAACGATGTTTATTTTTTGAAATCATGTACGAGTCAACGGTCAGCCAGCAGCAGCTGTCGTGTGGCATACGTCTCCAGTGTCACCCTTCGTAAACGCCACTCTGCTGGTCTATCGATTTTGATTTATCTCTCTCCTCAAGAAACCAAAAATACCAGACGAGTCCTTGTCCAAGGGATCAGCTACGAATGCCTGTTCCCGACGCGTCGTCTCGACAAGTCAAACAGAAACAGAAACAGAACAAGAAAAAGGAAATCGAAACTTCGACAAGTTCCCAGTTTGTCACCCTCGCGCGGACGGGATGACTTCTTGCCAAGCCTTTTGATAAGCGAACGCACGCACGGGAAGCGACGCAACCGAAGGGGGTACAAGTCGAGGCGCACTGTCCTTGCATCTGATGTCAGTGCACACACACCGCCGTCGCATGCATGTCGTGATATTTGGTGTGGGTCACGTGTCCTGCATTAGATAAATGTGCCGTAATAATGAGGGTGGACGAGGAGGAAGCGTAAATAGACTGCGCCCACCCTTAGACGCCACTGGAACCTTTTAATTCAAGTTAAAAGGGAGCATTTAGCAAGTGGTTGACTGATGTTCCGCTTGGTGACCTGATGCGTGCGAGCACTGCGGACTGCACCCATTCAACGCGAGCGGTAGCGGTCCCGATGATGGTGTTGCTGGTGGTGAATCACTTCATCCCTTTGACAGTGTAATTCGCTTTTGTTGGCCTCTAATTTGATTCCCCGTTCGCAGTCCTTGTCGCAGTCGATTGTGTGTGAATTCGGTTTTGGTTGTCGCAGCCTTATCAATCGAATTGCGCGGCGGCGCACGTTCGTAATGGAATATGCTGCGTGTCACTTGCAGTTATTCTTTTTTGATGTGACAGTTGTGGGAACAAGAAGGAAGGACATTTGAATCGATTGATGTGCGAGCCTCTCAGTCAGAAAAGGGATAATGCCAACCGTGAAGTGGTGGCGGTGGGAAAGTGCTCGAGTTTACAAAACGAAATTAGAGTGGAATTAGGACGACATCCTGCTCGATGCTGCTGGTAGCGTGAGAGGTATTTATTTGACGATGCTAATTGGCGTAGAATAATTGGATGGGACTTAATTGAATTGACGATTTAAATGTGGCAAGGGGGACTATAATCGATTCCACTGCAAGTGGGTTGGGAATCACTAACATTTGGTTAATCAATTTTATTGGCTTGATGTTAAGAATTTTCTGTAGGCTCTGAAGTGAACTGCGTTACTTTTTGAGAGACAAATTAATTTGTCTATCCCTTAGTTAAAATAAATCTTGCAAGATGGGGTCGTCTGGGAATGTCACAAGATACTCAATACGCTGGTAGAGAAAAATAGGCTAAAACTGATAAGGATGTTAGGACATCAAAACCCCGAGGTGAATGAAAAGGCAGATACCCAAGCAAAGGAAGAGGCTGAAACTCCTTTTGTTGCATTCATGAACTCAGAAACATTGTCGTACAACATCATTTCTACGTACGAAAAATTACCGCATCCAATTCTGGAACAATCAGAAGGGACTTACACACTCCAAAAAATACATGAGGGTTGATCCCAGAAGTTTAGGATACTAAGGCGCACTTGCTGGCCGCTTGCTATGCAACTACCAATCCCAGCTCAAAGAACTGTAGGCACTGTGAACAATCAAAGGAGACCATGCAACACCTACTAGCCGAGTCTCTAAATCAGACACCAAGCAGATTCAAAATAAATAGCAGATTCAGATTAACAGGAACAGACTATCAGGACATCCCATTAAAAGATCATCTACTTTCTTAGCTCTGAAGTCCTAGACAAATAAAGAGGCACGATAGATCAAATATGGTCGTAGTGCTATGTGACTTTATAGCCTCTCCCCATTTTCTTCAATTTAATTCAATTCAAGCTGGGGCTTGTCCTAAAATGTGGCAACTGACGAAAATACCTAACCCTTCCTAAAACAATTTGACGGCCTTCGTCGGTGTAGTAAATTTTGAAAACCGTAGATTTGACTTATGCATTTATTTTCGACACCTACACCCACCCACCACCTTTTTGTCGATTTCAAGGCCGCATATGACAGCGTGCATAGGGACGAGCTATACAACGCCATGTCTAGTTTTGACATTCCTGCCAAACTCGTCAGGTTGTGCAGGATGACGATGGAGAATTCTCGCTGCTCCATCAAGGTCTATCCGTCGGTAACGAACTCCCAGAGACCTTCAATGTCAAATAAGGTTTTAGACAAGGCGACGCGCTGTCATGTGATTTCTTTAACATCATCCTGGAGAAGATCGTGCAAGACTCACACGCCAACACTAGTTGAACGATCTTCCAGAAGTCCGTACAACTGTTAGCATACGCGGACGACATTGACCTGATTGGCAGAACACAGCGAGCCGTCAATGAGGCGTTTGCTGGCATTGAGGCGGAAGCGGCTAAGATGGGTCTAGCGGTGAATGAGGGCAAAACGAAGTATATGCTGTCATCAAGAAAGGACACACAACATCGACGTCTTGGACAGAGCGTCACAATGGGCAGCTATAACTTCGAGGTAGTCAAGAACTTCTTCTACCTCGACTCCGCAGTAAATAGTACAAACAACATCAGTACCGAGATCAAACGCAGAGTAACTCCTGCCAACCGCTGTTTCTATGGGCTCAAGAGGCAATTGAGTAGTAGAGCCATCTCTCGAAAGACCAAGCTGACTTTATACAAGACCTTGATCATCCCAGTCCTGCTGTACGGCGCGGAGGCATGGACAATCACAAAAGCGGATGAGGAAGTCCTTGGTCTCTTCGAGAGAAAAAGCTCTGCGTGCGATCTTTGGTCCTGTTTTCGTTGATGGCTTCTGGAGGAGAAGATTCAACCACGAACTGTACGGGCTGTACAGCGACATGAGTCTAGTCAGGCGTCTTCGGATCCAACGCCTAAGATGGCTAGGCCATGTAGAGCGTATGGACAACTCAGCTCCGGCCCGGAGAGTCTTCGACTCCGAACCCGTGGGACAACGCAACAGAGGACGCCCGCGTTTAAGGTGGCGCACCCAGGTGGAGAAGGAGCTCAACCAACTTGGCGTGCGACACTGGAGACAGCTAGCCAGAGACCGTGCTAGCTGGAGAGGCTTTTGGTTGAGCCAGGTCCACCCCGGACTGTAACGCCAAATAAAGAAGAAGATTTATTGGATTGTTTGCTAAAATTGTCTTGCGTTTTCAATTTAGCAGTTTTATCTGCCAACGGTACAAAATAAAAAAAAATCGGAGAATTTTGAATACTATCCCAAAAATCCACATTATTCTGTTTCTGTAAACTGACTGACTGTTTTAAGTAAATGGGATTGAAATAAAGCCTAGTGGTCGTCCCTTCATCTCGTTATTATTCCTGACCTGCTTTGGCCTTTTTTTTCTTTGTTTGACGCCTTAGTTCGACAAGCCTCTCCAATTGACACGATCCCTGGCTAGCTTTCAGTTGTACACACCAAGTTGATGGATGTTCTTCTTCCGTGCGCCATCCTGAACGAGTGTGTCCTCTGATGCGTTGTCCCACAGGTGCGGAGTCGAAGTTCGAAGGACGATAATCTATGCACACCCACACCACGTAGCGCTTTAATCGCTGTCTTGATGTTGACACTTTTTTACTTTTTACCACGGAATCGAGGCTTATAAAGTCCGTGACTACTTTGAGGTTAGGTTAGGTTGAGGTGGCTGACTGCCGCGCATAATCACAGTAGACACACTTAGGCCAAGCGAAGGCCCATTGTGTTACCACGCGAATCAATGATACCTATTCCGCAAACCAATTATTGCTTTTGATAAAGCAAAGAAGAATGCTGATTCTGATGCTGCTCATATCAAACAGATTACCAAACAAATGGGCCCCCAGAAGTCTCAATCTACGGGATGAGAGAGCACTGCAGCTGCATAGCAAGTGTTCAATGGTTTTTTCCTTTTCGTCGATGCAGCTTCAACAGAAATCATTATCAGGAAGACCTAGTCTAGAGGCGTGAGTTCCGATGGCACAATGCCCGGTTAGAACGCCAATAAGAGATCTGGTTAATCTGATCAAGCTAAGCGATCGTTTGGGATCGATCAAGGGCCATAGCTGTTTGGTAATAAGGCATCCTGTGTAAGATGTCCATCCGCGGTTTGTTTCAGCAAGCGTTTCAAGATATAGCAAATGTTTTATAGTAGCGATAGGCGTGGAGGGTGGGTCTCCACCCGGAAAGAGTACAGAATTTGTGCCCTTTCTAGCGAGCTCGTCCACTTTGCAATTATCTGCAATGTCACAGTGTCCCGGTACCTACATAAGTTGGGTGTTAAAATACTTGGCCATCTCGTTAAGAGGCGGCAATTAAGGGAATTCTTGGAGATAAAAATTTACTGAATTCAGAGATTTGATCCCTGCCTGGATATCGTAACCGATGACGATATCTGTGCGCGATATTACATTGTTTCTTAGCCAGGACAGGCATTCCTTAATCGCTATAGTTTCAGCGTTAAAGACGCTACAGTGATTAGGTAGTCGAAAAGATAGCTGGAAATTAAATCCTTGGAATAGACACCAGCACCCACACCAGCATCCATCTTCGATCTATCTGTGAAGATATGTAGTGGATCTTCCAGCGTCCGGTGTATACTTAAACATCTCTTCGAGAAAAATTTCTCGACCAGCATATTACTAGGAGTCCAGTAAGATCTGGGCGGTATGCTGGTAGAAAATTTGGGCGGTGTGCTGGGAGACAAATTTTCCTCGAAGAGGAGTTTAGGTATAGTGAGGTCTGTATCTATGGGTACAGAGGCATACCTGCGTAGGATCCTTGAAAGTCCCGATTGTTCTTTCCAGCTGCTCAGTGATCTTAATCTAATCGCAGTGCTAGCTGCTGTCTAGTAGTTCTATCGATGGCAGGTTGAGAAGTATGTTTAGTGCTTTGGAGGAGGTAGTCTTTAGCGCTCCACTAATGCATACGCAAGCCATCCTCTGCACTCTGGCGAGTGGGGTGATTTTCTTATCGAGTCCACCAAATTGCGAAGCCATACAGCAGTATGGGTCTGACTACTGATGTAAGTAGCCAGTGAACCATTCGGGGCTGCAGTCCCAATTTCCACCCAATGGCCTAACTTACTTCGAAGTTACAGCTGCTCATTACGAATCGTTGCTTATAACGCGAGAGTGTATTTCTGGAAGATCTGACGAGTTTTTCACGATATAATAAGTCGTATAGACTAAACTTACTTGTAAATGACTTCTCGTTAAAGGTCGCTATGTGCTTGCTACCGACCTCAATGGTGCAGGGAGAATTTCCCTTTATCATCATGTACAACCTGACGATTTGGTAGGGATTTTAAAACTTGGCATTGCGGGTCGCCATGGCCTAGTGGGTTAGTATTTCGACTCCTACGCAGGTTCGATACCCACATTTTACAACCTTTCATAAGGCACGGTCCACATCTTTCGAGTCACTGACAATGCTCAAAGAGTCAAGAAACAGCTTCTAAAACTTGGTCGTTCGGAATCGGCATAAAACTGTAGGTCCCTTCCACGCTTGAGAGAACAATGGCACGCATGACACGAGTGGTAGCTGAGAAGCTACGCCTTGGCACTCTACGGGCTGTAGTGCCACCCATATTATTATATTATAGCAATGTTTCGAATGTTTCCCAGCAATTATCTTTACTTATTCCGCACTCCCGTCTTGTATTTTTTCTGTTTAACGTTGTCTACATTCGCTTAATGAAATTGCAATACTTATCAACACAGTACATCATTTCTTAAATGCTTGATATCCCACCATGAGAAGCATGAAGCAGCTTAAAAATGTTTTCGAATATTTCGAATCTCTGATGTCATAAATTCTGATTCACACCGCATCACCTTTCCATTCGTTGTGTTGGACATTGTATCGCGAGGCCAGAAGCTAAAACACCTTAACATCGAAAATTCAGGTTACCTTACTCCACGGCACAAGTCATAAAACAAAATGGCAAAACCTTGCTATCACCGTTTCGATCAAGGCGAATGTTCATTTCGACGGAACTCCCAATCCAACGACCAGTCGAAACATGAATTCCCAGAGGTTGACCATGAATAACAAACGATTGACATTAATTGCCATCCATTCCGGTCTAATGTAAGGCATCACAACGAAATAATTCTAATTCCCGTTTCGCAGCCAATCTCAGCGGTGTCGGCGGCGGCGGCGATCCCATCCACCCCCATACAACGTTCGTCGGGCAACAGGTCTCCCGACTAATAATTCTCAGGTATGCACCTCACCGTCGCAGCCACCGCCGCGCCGCCGCCATAAACCATAAATTTATTTCGCTTGCACAACGGTATAACGAGATTTTCCACAAAAAAACAAATTAAAATCGTAAAAAGGGTACCTAAGCTGGAATGAATGCTGCGCGCTCCGCGACCCTCACTCTATGCTCCGACAGAACTAGGAAACAAGATCCAATCGTTAAGTGGAACGCGAAACGATAAGACCTCAGGTGAAACGAAATTAAATATTCGTGATTGGATGATCATCGGATGATAACAGCGGTACCGCACCGCACACTCAACACACACACACACACACGTCTCCATCGGAGTTGTCAGGAGCGGCCCAAAGCCCATCATCGCATGCAAAGCAGATGACGACGTCCAAAGCGACGACGACCACGATGGCGATGAAGCGGACAATGATGATGAAGATGGGGACGATGATGGTGGTGCTGGTGCTGGTGCTGGTGGTCAAGTTCATGAGATCTGATCCAAATCAGGTGTAATAATTCTTTCGAACCGCGCCACACATGCACGCCACACAGCCCGTCCGCGCATCACCGGTGATCGGCCGGGCCATAGACCAAACTGGGGGGCTCGTAAATTGAGCCAACTTCACCCGTAGAACACCACATATTCACGATTTTGATTGATCGTGCATTGTAAACTATAAATCCATCGTGATACATTGGGGCTATCAGGAGTGCTGCCAGACTCGGGTCTCTGGTCTCTGGTCTCGGATCTCCTGTGGACGGCATCGGCAACAGCCAAATTAGGTGGGCAAATGAACCGGCGGTCCATGGGAGAATGTCCGTCGCATGGAGACGGATTTGTATAACCTGCAGTTCACCGTGGCCAATACGAGAGGGCACTCGCTCACTGGCTAGCTAATCTGAGTGATAGGCAAATCAATTGCCCACCACCGCCTCCCCTGCACTTGGGAAGCCTTCGCCATTGCCGCTGCCCCCGCTGCTGACCACTGAGTGTTGCATTTAGAGAGAGAGAGAGATCCAGCCCCGTCCATCTACGAGCAGTATGAGGTAATTGAATTTGGAACGACGATGACGACCACGCTGATGATGATCACACTTCTGGCGGACTCGGTACGATCAATGCCTGTCTCCCCAGCCAGTGTTGGTGCATACCAATCTGACCCACGACCTGCCGGGGAGCTTTGCCAAATCAATAAGTTTACAGCCGGTGGCTGTTATGGTTTTTCATCGTTTCAGCTCGAGAGGAGAATGTCGGGTCTTGCCGTAATTGATTTGATTGGAAGTTTGGTGCGCGTCTAGAAGTCGCCAGGGTTCGGGCGAAAACAAAAAAAAAAAAAGCAAATCTGGTGGCTTCGCCACGATTTATGGCTCTAATGAAGGTTTCTGATTTCAGCCAAAATGGGTGACAGTTGCCTTTTTAACTGCGGCAGTGGGTGGTTTATGGGGCAATAGCGTGGATCAGCCAGAGAAGCCAGTGCTCTCGCTAGGCAGCCAATGCAGCATTTTGGGAGAAGAAAGTTGTTTTTCTAGGCTGAATGGGGGAAGTGACATGCCATCATGGTTAGTTGAGCTAGACATGGTCTTCAGACTCTCCGGTGAACTGTGACTTGAACTTAAGCTGCAGCATGAGGCAGCAACGCGATACCAAATGCCATCGCTCGGGGAGTGATTTGCAGATATAGGGCTACTCACTCGGTCGGTGTATTAGAGCCTTTCGAGCTTTAGTCGACGAGCTGGAACTCGGAACTGTGAAATGGACTATGCTGCTGAAGTGGGTTCTCCTAATGGTACATTTACATCGCACCTTAATCCAACATTTCAGCTCGTTTTAACATTTTGAAATGTTTAATTCCAAGAAGAATGTCGAATTTTGTCGCTGCATTTGTAAGTGTGTCTAATCGAACAAACCTCTTTGCAAATACATTACGTCACTTAATGACTTTTCAGCCCGCTGACAATAACGAAAAACATCTGTCAAGAAAACATGATAATTGCAATATATTGAGCCAACAATAATTTTCATATGTGATTTAATATGTGTAACTAGCTAAAAATGTTCAACCACTTCTAATTTCCAATCAGACAAATACATTAAGAATTTATTCTGACGCTAGATGTCATTTGAAATGTTGAAGTTCCAGTGGGAACGCAAAATTGGATTTCGATTTTTATTTTTTCGCGAAATGTTGAATATAGGTGCGGTGGAAGTTCTTTTCGTCCTCTTTCATCGGATCAATCTCTCGTCAGCCGGAGGTAACGGCAAACCAAATCGGAATCGAGATCAAGGAGCTATTGATAATTCTAGTCCTGCTAAATGGTGGCAGCGATTTCAAAAGCAAACAAAGCAATCATTGGTCTCATAATGGTAAATTCTTGATCACCGACCATGACAGATGTCTCGACTCTCGAGTCACGGGTGAGTTGTCAAAGATTGGAAACTTAAACGTGACTTGAGAAATGTGTCAAAGTCAAGTATGCCTAGTTAGCATTGCCATCAAGGAACTACAATTAGTTAGTTAGTTCGTGACTTTTTTTTTTAACTTCTTATAATTTTTTGTTTACAAATTCAAAGTCGATTATGGTTTGGCTTAAGGCCGTCCACCAGATTGACAATTAAACGAATATAATTTAAAGTATTGGTATAAAAAAAAGGAACAATTTACAGACATTTAATTTATGCATGATTTGCATTCAAAAATCGCCTTCTAAAACACGGGTTCTGTAACGTATGGCAGTTGCAGTGTAAAAAAACTTCCCACCCATGGCTACCGTTCAATATTTTAATAAAAGCATCTATGGAACTACACTTCATCGTCAATAAATGCGTTCTTTATGAAAAAGTGTGCAAAGTGTCTTCAACGATGAAGCTGATTTCTCCTTCTCAGACAAAACTGCCGTCGCTGGTCTAATGGGATACAACAAAAGGCACTTTTATTGCCTTTTGCCAATATGTCCTGAAAAATTCACACTGCGGTGCGACACACAGTGATGCAAGCCCGGAAAAGAAATCGAAGCTAATATTCTTATTAGGGTTATGTTCAATGACTCATTATTTCCGGTTTGTTTTGTTTTTTTTTTTTTCATTTTCCCTTCATTAGTGCTGCTTTATTTCGCTGGAGGCTCAGGAAGTTGGAACTTTGTGTTTTCCCTAAGAATGGTCCTTGCAAGTTAATTTTGCTAGTCCTTTGTTCTCAGTGAAACTTTTTTTCTTCATATATTAAGAAAATGCGAAAAAATACAACGTCCCCAAATATTTATAAAATGGAAGGCTAACTAGACTATGTGACTTTTGCCAGTCCTACAAAAAGCTCAGCAGAGCTCCGGTCAAAGCTTGACATTTTCTGAAAGCCTATAACAATACCACATTACAACCATTCTTATAAATCTTATTGACAACTGTAGACAGCTGTGGAAGGAAGGCCTTATTTTGGTAATTTTTAAGTTTTGTAGGTAACTCCACTTTTGCGCCTCATATATTATAATTCGTTATGTTCTCCTTTTTTTAGATGTGTATTTGTGTCGGTCGCCGTGGCGTAGTGGGTAAGTGCGTCGACTCCTACGCAGAGGGTGCCAGGTTCTATACCCGAATTTACCACCTTTGATAATTCACATCTCTACCTCTTTCGAGTAACTGACAATGCTCAAAGAGTATGCCTGTCTAGAAAAAGCTTCTCAAATTCGCCGTTCGGAGTCGGCATTAAACTGTAGGTTCCTTCCACTCGTGAAAGAACAATAGCACGCACAACAGGAGTGGTTGCTGAGAAGCTTGGCCCAGGTCCACCTCGGACTGTCGCGCCATCCATATTATTATTATTTGTTACACATCTAATCGAGTCCTCTTTCGAAGGACCAAGCTAACATTATATAACACGTTGATCATCCCTGTCCTGCTCTATGGTGCGGAGGCATGGACATTCACAAAAGCGGATGAAGAAGCACTTGGTCTTTTCGAGAGAAAAGTTCTGCGTTCAATCTTTGGTCCTGTCCAGGTTGATTGTTACTGTACGGGCTGTACAGCGGCATGAGCCTAGTGAGGCGTCTAAGGATTCAAAGTGTAAGATGGCTAGGCCATGTAGAGCGCATGGACAACACTGCTCCAGCTCGAAGCAGTGTCCCACTCCGAACCAGTGGGACAACGCAATAGAGGACGCCCACGGAACCGATGGCGCACCCAGGTGGAGAAGGACCTCAATCAACTTGGTGTGCGCAGTTGGAGACAGCTGGCTAAAGATAGTGCCGATTGGAGAGGCTTACTGGTTGAGGCCCAGGTCCACCACGGACTGTAGCGCCACCAGAAAAAAAAATTGGTACTTTTCAATGTTTCACTATATTTTGTTTATTAATTAGATATTCCGTCAACAATTTTTTATGAATGAAAAATGAGATATAATTAATTATAATTAGTCACGCGTAACTATATGAGTAATTTACTCGGAGTAACTTATAAGACCACATGAATGCTTACAGTGAATGCTCCCATTACGGACAGCTCACTTAGGCGGACAATCCCCTTGAGCGGGCAATTTCTTACAACCGTGGATCTTCAATTGAAGTTCCATACATGTAATATTCCCTTTAGCGGACACTCCCTGAACCGGACGGGAAAAGGGACATTATCCGCAATTTTGTAAATTCAATTCTCCTAGGCGGACAAGATTTTTTGTTTAGAATTTAGAATATTTTGCACGGTCTGCGAACGATAAAGACAAGAGAACTGACTTCAGATACAAGGAACACATCAAAATAGCAAAACACAATAGGTACTTGGTGTACGTGCACGTGATAACGGATATTAATTCTGGAGCTGTGTTCAGTTGGTGTATTCTGTTTCTTCTGTTTTAATGTTAATTTTTGTTTGTTTGTACATTTCTTGGACTGCATGAGAAATATTTTTTTGGAATGAAATTTTTCAGGAATTTTTTTCCCGTGGACGGACAACTCCGTCCAAAATATGCCGCGATCGTCGCTGTCCGATTATGTACGCCAATTATTATTAAATTCCATATCAGTGTTCTTTATCGTAGAAATATTTAAAATAATGTCAAATTAACCTTTCCCTTATAAAAATGTTCCGTTTTAAAATTGTTTCTGTTTTCAAATCAGTATTTATTCCAACCTATGGTCATGAAATTTGGGTAATGACCGAAAGATTAAGATCGTGAATAGAAGCCGCTGAGATGAATTTCTTCGCGCTGTTGTGGCAACTAAGCCGGGATAGGGAGCGACACATGACAGGCCGCGAGGAAGTCAACGTTCAGCAGTTGTTTCTTCGAACGGAAAGGACTATGCTTCCATGATTTTGTCACTTGGCACGAATGTCCATCATCATGAGACAGGCGTTGAATGCAATTCCATCAAGTAGGCGAGCTGGAGATCTCTTGTGCGTGCTTCACCCCGCGACCCCTTAAGTGGATCATGCTGGCAGAAGATGATGATGATGAAATTTGTTTCCAATTCTGATGCATTTGTTCATTCTGAATCAAATGTGAATATTCAATGGACTAAGTGAGAAATGAAACGGTTTGGTCTGGAACGTGTCTACCGTACAAAAACAGAATTATAAGTACATGATAAATTTAATTGTACCTCTTTTCTTCAAATAAGCTTTTAAAAAATACAACAAATCAAAAGGCTCTATGTCGAATATATGTCGTTCTCACGGCCTTGATCATTTGACTTTTACGCGACGTTGAGCAGGGATATCCTTAACAATAATAATATGGGTTGCGCGACAGTCCGAGGTGGACCTGGGCCTAGCTTCTCAGCAACCACTCGTGTTGTGCGTGCTATTGTTCTCTCACTCGTGGAAGGGACCTACAGTTTAACGCCGACTCCGAACGCCGAAGTTGAGAATCTTTTTCTAGACAGGAATACTCTTTCAGCATTGTCCGTGACTCGAAAGAGGTGGAGCCATGAATTATCAAAGGTGGTAAATTCGGGTATCGAACCTGGCACCCTCTGCGTAGGAGTTGACGCACTTACCCACAACGCCACGGCGACCAATCCATATCCTTAGTTCTTGCATTTTAGTTTCCAACTTCTTCTTTTCTAGTCGACGTTACTTGACTACGAAGACTATATCATGACTGAAAAGCCACACTACCATCGTAAAGTGAGGTCGAGGATATCTCCTGCTCTGACGCAATAGCTTCTGCAGCATCGCCATCTTAAGCAACAGCTGTCACATCGCTTAAGAACATTCCTTTTGAGGGCATCTGTCAATCCATCGAAATTACCTTCAAAAAGTCCGACAAACATAAGTCAAAGTTCAGCTTCTGAGGCAAGCCTGACTTGAGCTGATCCATCATGCCAGTCGGATACTAAGACTGCAATAAATTAGTCCAAATTCCAGCTGGGCCGCTCACCTAGTTCCCACGGAACAAGGAACTGGGCACCGGAATCCCAATCACCAACCGGCGAACCAGAAGGCGAAGAGAACGACACAAAAAATGATGAAAACCATTTCGTAAACAATGCAAACCACACTATGCCACAATCGATCCAATCCATAGAGCCATCTCAATCATAACCGAAAACTCTGCGACCCAACTTCGCATCCACTTGCACAGTGGATGGCCTGATCGGCCAGGCCATAATAATTATCCGTTGCCCAACATGCCCCCGAAGCTCCAGCTCCCAGCCGGCACCACCGCCATCGTCGTCGCCTCCACCGCGCAGCGGAGCCGCTTCCATCTTCATTAGAGTTTCACGGATTCATTCCCAGGTACGAGTATTTGGGGGAGAGGCATAAAACAAACCGAATCCATCATATTCAGATGGCAGTGCCGATAGTGCACTATCTGCAGCAATCATCCCCGGCTCGGTTATGTCTCATTTCGAGAATCAAACAAAGCTCTACGCGCCAGATGAAGACCTTAATTCTCGGCTATAAATTATAATCGCCGCTGATCTCTAAGCGCTAATCCAATTGCTCATCATCGAGTGATGGGGAGAAAAATAAACAAACGCTGCCGTCGGATGGCGAGAGGAAGCCTTCCGACGACGGAGCCGAGGAGCCAAGTCTTGGTAATAAAACTCACGTCAAAGATGATTAACTCGGGTCGTTACTTTGTTCTCTTTTTCGGAAACAATTCCCTGATTCCACTGAACTTCACCCGAACTAGCGTTGCCCAGCCCAGTCGCGCAGACTGCTCCAACTGCTGAGAAGCCGAATTCAACACCCGTGGCAGAGAGGCACCGATTGTGGGCCTTGTGAAACGTCTCATCTGGACGGATGGCATTTTAATGTTTTGAAATTTTACTGTCGGATTAGCGAGGCACTGCGCCTGGGAGTCGAACAGCGTGAATGGTGTGCACGTAGGGAATTTTTATGGAGATCCGAAAATGAGTTATGGCCCAGATTTCTGGCTGGACACACCAAATGCAGAGCGAGCGACATGGGAGTCTGTGGACTGTGACTGTGACTGTGACAACGTGCAGAGATGGCGTCGCGAATGCGTTCGCCGATGCGATTGTCATGCGGACATATGTTTCGGCAGAGCTGTTCGTCGTGACATCAATCACGGCCGGGCGACATTGATGGGGCGCACTTAATTGTTTTCCCATTCGGCTCTTCGTTGGATGTTAAGCGATAATCACAGTGCGTCTGGGCGATCGCTAAATTGGATGTCAAACTCAGGAAAGGAATGATCTGCGATGAAATACCGCCTCTGGCAGAGGCGTCTGCACTGCAAGGTTGTATCGCTTTGTGTCCTTATTTTGGTTTAATTATAAATTCGAATTTGATTCTGATGAGAAGAACTTAGCACTTACTTTGATGGCTGAAATGAGTGTTCCAAAATGCAGATAAGATGTCAAACAAGAAGGTGCATATGAGAGCGGCAATATTGTAATTTCCCGGATGAAACTGAAAATAAATGGAAGTTAAGCTAAGTAAATTTGGAGAGGTCTGCGTGGTCTAACTTAAGTTGAGGCGCGAGTTTGGTTTCGAGATTGCCTTAAAATTGAAGATGTCCAGCGGATGGGGATAGAGGAGGTGATGAGATTCCTTTTCGCACGACAGTTAAAAGACTGGAATAGTTGATGGTGGGTCTCACTTGAGGTACAACGAAATCTCATGGAAATGGCCGTCGTAACCCATCCCGACGATTTTCAATTGGCTTTTATTTTCTGCATAATGTCTTGATGTACACTACTTACTACAGGTAACCCCTTGTTAATCGACGACTCTCTGGTGTTTTTTCCTCTAAGCGGACGCTCTGTGGGTATGTGGACAAATAACTCCGGCCTGAGTCTGTCCACTTAAGAGAGAGTAAAATGTTTTATATTCTATAGTTGAATTCGTCGTGTCGTGTTGCCCTGGTGGTATGATCAGCGCCTAATTCGATAAGAAACTTCAAGTCGATTCTTCGGTCATTGATGAGTAGATGTTAGATTGGAAAGCCCCAATCATTTCGTATATTTTTGCCGATTTGTGTTTTGTGAACAATGCTGGGCAATGATTACGGGCATCGTGAGTACGTCTTTAGTGGAATCAAAAAAAAAAACCAATAAGCCTCGTTATGTCTATTTCCATTACGATACCACTCATGTTCTGATCCAGTCGACGATGTGCTCTTTGTGAGAGTCTACAAATTATTTTTAGTAAATTGCCAATATCTTAATATAAGAAAAATGGTTAAACGCATTTAACTTTTACTGGAATTAAAAAAAGTTCTCTTCAATAGGGATACTGTAGATAGGGATAGTGTATACTACTTCGTTATAAATTTATTTATGTACTTGCTTAACTTATTTATTACCTTTTATACTTTGCGATATACTTGTTAACTTATTTACTATCTTTTTGTACTTATCGATATACCCCACACAATATCTTTTAATGTAAATGTATAATTTATCTGAAGAATCACTCAGTTCTAGCCCCTTTTAAACTATAGAATAACTCCTATTTTTAAAAATGCTGATTTAAAAAAAAAAACGCAGATGTAAATTTGGTATTTTTGATAAAATAAATTTATAATATTATTTTTGGAAAAGAGTAGCCGATGTTAACGATTTTTCAGTTTTTAATTTGATACCCTACCTCACTTCACAGCCCTTTACCTCAACACCATTTTACAATTATTCTCCCATGCAAAATTGTTGTTTTATTTAACTACTTATGTATGTGTGCCTGATTGTACAATGCAGTCGACAGAGAATCTTAAGGAATTCCACTTCAAATCATATATTTTATCAGTAATTTTCATGTCGTATTATTTTCATTTTATTTGAATCCATCCTCTCTTCAAACTTTGATAGTCATGAGCCAAATAACTTTAATTTAATGTCTTAGACATATTCTTACAAGAATAAACTAAATTTATTCCCAATATTCCTGCAATTGTTGTACGAAAAGTCAGCCAAAGGGATGAGTGAATTCTGAGAAACCTCAGAAAATAAAAGTTGTTCTCGACAGGAAAAGTTTCCACCCGTCCGAAAGGTCCACAGTTCTAGATCCCCTTTGCTTCCTCCAAGAGATACCCACGATATCCAAACGATACCTGGCAGCTTCCTCAACTAACTCCAGATCCTTGCCTGTGAGCGATGAGACGTTCCATGTGTCTATCCTAATTCGACGCTGTTGTCCCTTGTCGTTTATTCCCAGCATCCACTGGTTAGTTTATGGCGTAACTACCCGACCTCCTCCCCCCCCCACCCCCCTTCACCATAACGGCCCACGAGGCCATTGACGGGTTGGTCGTAGTTCCTTCGGGCTAAGTCCCACTGGCTGCCGAGCGCGACAGTCCGACCACCAGGCGCTCGCATACTGTCACCATTCAGGCCTGGCTCCAAATGAGGGCCTGGCACACCAGGTTTGGCAATATCCGAGGCCAATCGTCTTCTCCTTGTCATTAGGGGGGCTGCGCTTCGTTAGCCAGGATTGGGTTGAAAATAAATTCATGCACCCCAAACCTGTTGCCCGCCCCCACCACTAGGAGATCACCTGCCTGGGGGCTGAGGTAAATTTTGTACACAAAAACTGAAGATTAAAAATGCATATTTTGTTCTTTCATTTCTTTTATTTGTCTTCTAACTTCTTCTTCATGTTGACGCGGTATGTATTAAGTTTTGCTATTATTTGCTGATTGATGATTTTTTCTTGTGATCCCTGATGTGAGATCTACAACACTGCCTCACAAGCCCCGACCCTCATCTGAGGAACTTAACTTTTTCGGCACAATCTGGACAAAATCACAGTAGAATTCGAGAATCGGAAAACTTAAGGAGAACTTGTCCTTGCACCAATGACCTCTCTCGTCTGCGGTACTCCACGGAACATTTCAATCAAAACATTCATTGAGCAATAGCTCAGCCTTGACATCAATCAGTGGAAAAATCTGCTAAATGGATGAATGGTTGAAGTTGGAGGCAACTTTAACTTAGGAAGAATAAGTATTAAACAAAAATTTACAACAATCCCCATGACGTTTCCGTCATTCAGAAACCCCATTCTCGAAACAATGTCTCTCGAAAAAGCGCAACTACCTCTAACCATAACATTAAACCTTTCGCACCTAATCATATTCATTTCCTTGTAGACCAGTACATTGTAATTGGTCTTTTAAAGCGGTCTTATACCCTAATTTCAAAACAACGACGAGATTCCCAAATTTCAAACGCGTATCAATCTACATTTGTGCATCCAACTCTGTCAAGCCTTCCGTCATATATCCAAATTTCATTCATTCTCACACTCTAAACCCCAAACGCTCCATTGTCGGTTCCAAGGCATATTTCACCCGTTCTCTCCACTCTCAATCCCGCTTCTAAGGCTTTCACTCCATCTGTTTCCAGAGTCTTACCTATCTTACATATCACTGCATTAAGAACCCCACAAGAGCACCGCGTTCTTACATAAGTCCACCTGCTTCTGCGAAACTCACTGAACAGCTAACCGATTCTGGCGTTATGTCCTCACTTACGTGACCGAAAGAACTACGAAACCGTCCACCTCTTTATCGCATATTTAGACAGTAAGGGTGACTCCATCTGTATAGACTGCATTAATAGGATGAATAGTATAGTTTCGCTTCACCAAGAATGCCTACCAACCGACCCTTCTGAATTAAAAAATATTTTCGTCAGTTGCCATGATTGAGACTTAATATTCCACTCAATAATCTGACTAAATTCGCCTCCCATGTCGCTTCAAATCGAATCGCCCATCTTCAACGAACTCGCGCTAGTTTCAAAAACTATTCTCGTTCCTAACCATCCCATTGCGGCATTGGACACCAGGGGTGGTCCTAGGGTTAGCTTTTACAGCACCTAATCGTGCTTTTTGAGCATCACATGACTGGGCATGGGGCCTACAGCTGTATGCCGACTCCGAAGGCAAAGTTTGGAGAAATTTCTTCTAGACAGGAAAATTCGAATGAGTTTGAGCCATGATTTGTGATAGTTGTTAAATTCGGGAATCAAACCCGACTCCCCAAGGCACCAACGCACTATGCCACGATATTTAAATTGAACGTTGGATGAACAAACTGCAGCCACAATCATGCACAACAGTTTTCGAGAGTACGAGGAACTGTTTGCGAATGTGACAGTAAACTTGGAGTTTTCATTTATCCGATCCGTTATCCGACACATATCTCAACACTGCATAAATATATTTTTTCATTAAAAACGGGTGAATACTTCCTGCGAGTATTTTCGGACATCCTTCATAGCCCTGATTGTCTGTGATCCCGAATTCTTTCAGCGCTGAAAATATATGGCTTCCGATGTTCTTCCTCTTAAATCGAACGAAATTTGGTAGTCAACAGTTTGTGACTGTCGACAAGATCTTGAGGAACGACTACGTCTAGACATTGAAAGCAAGACAGACCCGCAGCTGCTGAACTTTAAGACTCACGTCGAGTAGTGCAGCAAAAAAGTAGCAAGGATGCAGGCAGCGCTCTCCGGAATACTGGCCAACATTGGGGAACCTGGATATGCGAGAAGGATCCTGCTTTCGACAGCGGTAAGCCCAATCCTTCTCTACGCTGCACCAGAAAGGGCAGGGGCCCTGGCGACCACGGATACAACAATGAAGCTCTCGGCAACATACAGGCTCTGAGCGATAAGAGCAATCAATGGTTTCCATACAATTTCGTACGAAGCATCCTGCGTCATTGCAGTTATGGTCCCTATCAACATTCTCGCCACCGAAATGCAAAGGATTAAAGGAGACTAGCGCAAGATGTCTGAAGAACGAAGAAAGGGCAACATCAATGGATATGTGGCAATCCACCACAACCAAAGGCAGATGGGCCCATAAATTGATACCAAAAATAGAAGCCTGGACAACGAGAGCTCACGGGAACTGCAACTACCACCTCACGCAGTTCTTGTTGGGCCATGGAAGTTATCGGAAAAACCCCCACAGATTCGGTCACTACAGCTCACCCATTTGTCCAGAATGCGCGGGCTAAGATGAAGACGCAGAGCACACAATATTCCAGTGCAGACGCTTTGTCTTGGCGAGAGGAAGTCTACCAACTCCCGAGCCTCTAGTTAGCCATATGACGGAGTCAGCTGACAAATGGCTGGTAACCTGCTCCTTTATAACTAGCGTGCAGATCGAGCTAAGAAGGCTCGAAAGAGAAAGAAAAGCCAAATTAGCAAATATAGATCACATAACGACAGTTTCGCAGGGAGAGTGATAGAAGTGTGCAGAGGGTTGGTTTAGGACGTAGGCGCAAGGAAAAACGAGAATAATATCCCGTGAGCACGGGTTACCAGTATCTTGAAGAAGATTGCGCCCAAACCATAAGAAAAGACCCGCAGCTGATCCACGTGTCCCATCCTATGTCCCAAATATCATCACCGTTCCACCATCGCACCTCCTATGTCTGTTCTTTAACAATTCCTTTCACATGGAGTTATATGTTTTTTTTGTCATCTATGTCAGTCCACGCACAGCTATCACTCCAGAGCAAATTCCTTATCGCAGAGGAAGCTCTGCCCCTGACCTTGTTAAAAGTCAGCGTTTGCTCCTTTTCCAAGTCACAAGAAGCAATCCTTGCTACACACCGTACACACCCACGGTCATTGCCCATCGAGTATCCTTGCACTAAGAAAGAGCTAGTTCCACCTCAGCCGGCGTGTGTGAGTGGACATGCATGCCTACTTTTTTTTTTGCGGAAACGTTTACCCTTCACTAACCAATTCCACTTATCCATTCCGATTGAGATAGAAACCGATTACACTCGACCGATCGTGATCGTTTTTTCCCCAGTTGCACATGGGCGACATCAACTTGTCCCATGCAATTACCATTCCATCGCGGCAGTTGCAACGACGGTGCGGCGGCTGTGGCGGTGGCGGCACACCACACACCGGCAACAAGTGGGTCTCCCGGTGAAATTCCGCCCGCTGCTGCTGTATAGGTAGATGCTGGCGGCCAGCACCAGGCTGCCGCAGTTGCTTCTGGTAGAAAGTCAGAGTCCACCCACCGGGCCTCCTCCTCCATCCGCTCCCTCTCCACCCGCCCGTAATAACTTTTATTAGTTTTATTAATATTTGTTCATGTTTCACTGGCTTGTTGTCTCGGAGAGCCGGAGAGCAGTCGTAGCGTGTTCCATGGCAAATGCGACATTATTCGTTTTTAATATGGGAAGGCAAATCACACACAAAATTCGGGTCAATGGGCACCACAGCCACTTGGCTCCACCAACGATATCGTGACAAAATGTATTAAATGCCCCGAGACAAGAAACCGAACCGAATCGGAGCTGAATCATTCAATTGAAGAGGCCGGCCGACGCGACGGGCCACAGCGCGAGCGGGGCCCACGAGCTGGGCCGAGCTGGTCGACTCTAATTCCAACTCTAACGCGAATCCTTTTTTCTGCAACCAGCTTGGCTTGGCCCATGGCACAGAGTGACCTGCTTTAGATACCTAAATCCACAGCTATACGTGGTGCACCTCCAACGAAATAATTATTAGTTGTATTTGCTTTTGATTACTTCATGCGGAGTGCGATATCGAATTTCCGATGGCGACTGGGAAATTGAAGACAACAGCTGAGCTGAGACGACGCAACGACAGCGACAACGCCGGACGATGGAGAAGGCGTCTGTGCATGTATGTGCGCGTGTGTTTCAGTTAGATACAAACAAGCAAAGGAGTATCTTTTACCTGCTTCTAAGTGCATTTGTGATCATAATGCGAAATGATGGGGGTCCACCTCTCACTCTGGTGTGCGCTGTCATCACTAGAAATTATGAAGTGGACACATGCAGCATAGCGATGAAATCCATTCGGAAGGATTCAGGCCATGTGCAAATAGAAAATTTTCACCACCAGCCTGTGGAAGGCCTGATGACAGAGGTTTCGCCGAAGAATGATGCTTCCGTGAGTTGGTTTCATTCGGCGATGATGGTGGTGGTGCTGCTGCTGCTGCCAGCTGCTGCGGAAAGGAGGAACGTCGCGTCGAGTTCGTTGCAGCAGACGTCCACAGAAGGATGGAGCTTTGCCAGAGACAAGATGCTGGACGCGAGTTATTGATGAAGAAATGGTTGTCATTTGAGATAAGATACCAATTTGCACGCTTACTGTGCGCTGGCCATTCACGTGCGTGCCGGTCGTTGACATGGCTGTTCGGGGAGAAAGAGTCACAGTTCATCTTAGAGTTTCCCAAGCAGGGAGCCAGGCGCTGTGTCTGACATCTCCCACATCATTCTTCCTCGAATGCGCTCTCCCATAACCTCACATAGAATGAAATCCATATATGCGTCTTCGGGAACAATGCCCGTTACGCACCAGTCGATTCCCATAATAACTCATCGATCCCCAATACGGATCACAAGCTCCTCCGCATCGGCGGCGGCGTTGCGAGTGTCTCACAAGAACGCAATTAGGCCTCACCGACTTCAACGTCGAGCAGCATCGACGCGGACGGTCTGTATTGGTGGCCGCAATTAAAATCAGGTTTCGGTAAGTTGGTGGCACACCCGTCATCCTCGTTGCGTCGGCTTTCATGAATAAAACATTCCCATGGATTTTAATTGAACTTTATTAGATTTGTGCTCAGCGCTCGATGTTCCTTTACCTGTTCAGCTTGGCTTGGCGCACCGAGTGAACCGAGTTCTAGGCGGTGGCAGAGCACCTACTATATGCGTCATCTTACGCAAATGGGGGCTCATGTGGTGTATCCGTTTACGCGCCATTAAGTCTTAGATTCCTCGGTTCAACACAAAAATCGAAATCGATTTCCTTAGCCGGCACATCAACGGAGTCCACCCAAGCAAGCAAGTACAGCGATACATTGTGCCTGTGTCGTCTTCTTCCATATGCTCAAGTCAAGCGAAACAAGTGCTGCGTCGCGGTTGTCGTGGAGTCGACTTTAAGGTGGGTGCACTACTCTGGTATTTGTCGTACCGTTGTCGCCGGTCACCAGCTATCACCACATGCAGGAATGGCGTGGCGTGGCTGGGGGGTAAGGTTCTCGAATTGAAACTTAGGGGAGCATGAAATTGTCTTGGCCGTGCTGTGTATCTGCGCACCGATGATGGTTACACTTAAATTACTTAATGGACAATTAAGAAATATCAAGGAGTGGACGATTCGGCTTCACCCATCTTTCGCGGAAACTTGAAGCAGCGACATGGTTGAGAGCTTTCGCGGTGGTTGCACATATTTACGCGGGTTGCCTTGTGAGTGAGCGATTCAAGCCAACTTGCGGTTGATTTATCGGTGAATGCTTGGTCAATGTTTCTGATGAGCAAATGCTCGCGTTCCAGGCCTTAGGCGGCCTATGAAGATCGGGAATGCTTTACACGTGGCAGGAGTGTTGCTGGATGAGCACCATCGAGGGAGGTGATCGATGACATAGTAACCACAGTCACAGATAGTGACTTAACCCATCGATCTAAGATCCATTGGCAGGGTTGCCGTGTTGGATTCCATTGGTCCTTTTGCCGTGTTGGATTCTCTGGCTTCTAATAAATTGAGGATTTTGATGTCTATAATGTGAAAATAAGCTTCGGTGATAAAAGCCTTCACGTCATCTGCACTTCTCTTTGTGGATGCCGCTGGTCATACTGTGTAAATAGGGATTACAGTACAGTCCCGCAGTACTCGGAAACGAATGGAGTCCTGATTTTGTGCAGTTCTTAAAATACTCCCGAATCTTGACTAAAAAAAAAAGTATAATCATATAACAGCCGGCAGCTATCAAACCTCTGACTGACTTCCCTGAGTTGCATCCAACTTGTGGTGTGCTGGGACACTGTGACATTGCAAAGCGGACGAACTCGTTGGAAAGGGCACCGGCTCTGTACTCTTTCCGGATGAAGATCTGCTGTCCATACCAATCGCCAGTTCAAAACATCTACTGACACTTGAAACGATTGCTCATTCAAGCCGTAGATGGTAAACTGACACGTGATGACTTATCACCAAGCAACTATGGCCCACTCTCGATCCAAGGCGCTGACTCTGCCTGATCAGTAGGCCTCCCATCGGCGTTAGAACCGGGCACTGGACCATTGGCACACACGCATCTAGATTAAGCCTTGTCCGCAATGACTTTGGCCAAAGCCGCTGAAGCGAGGAGGAGGGAGAAACTATTGTCAATCGATTCTGTAAATGCAGAGCTTGCCCTGCTACTGAAGAAGACCTCACCCAGAAATCTACTGCTTTAACAACCTGCCAGAACTAAGTGGCATTGGTGTCAGTAATTTTCTCCGCTTTTGACAAAGATGACGGGTTTGTGAAAGAGATCATCCACCTGGCAACACCAGTGGCCTATGCCGAGACAAGTTCGAATGCTGCTTATTAGTACGAACCTAACCTGTTGCCCAATGTTGGTCTAGGACACTTTTAATTTGTTCGGGAACCTAAACAACTGCTGCGTGAGTTCGCCGTGGAGTAGTGAGTTGGTGCACCGACTCCCACGCAGAGGATCCCAGGTTTGAATCCCCAAATTTACCAAATTTCATAATTCACTGCCCCACCTCTTTCGAGTCGCTGACAATGCTCAAGGAGTATTCCTGTCTAGAAAAAAAAAACTATAGGTCCCTTCCACTCGCGAACACGAGCGGTTGCTGTAGAAGCTAGGCCACTTGCTGGTTTCCTTTTTTAAACATACAAATATTATTTGGGTTAGATTGGATGCCCATTCCCGAAAGAAATTCTCTTGGAATCATGCTCCGTTGTGCCCTTTATGTTGAGGATCATCCAGGCATGCAAACGCGGCACAAGGGCATAATATAGAGATATCCGTTTTTCCTGTCTGTCATGTTCTGTGTCCCAACTGGCAAAGCTTAGACAGACCTTAAATTTCAAGTCTATATACCTCCACATGCTACCAACTCGATCCAAAAAAATATTGTCAGATGAACTAATATCTCGAAAAAATAAAGTATTTCATCATTGCCTCTTTACTGCCCATGTCTCTGCGTGAATGGAATATGTGTGTATGAAAATAGTCAACGCCTTACTTAAATGGAAGTCTCATTTGACTCTGTGGCAAAAAAAAAACCAGGGCTGATTGATGTTTTTCCTCCTGTTTTCGTGGAGCCGAGGAAGACGAGGTCTACTGACTACTTCGACGTTTGTGATGGTTTGCCTAAGAACGGCGATGTTGTGCGTCCATTCTTTAAAACAACCTATATCTCATATTGCCCTCTTTAAGCTGACGCTTGAATGCCAGTAAACGCCGCATGGATCGCTCAAGTGTTGGGTGCAAATGCCATCCGAGCTTCACTGGCTTCTGAGAGATCTTTCCTTTAGTAGTGAATTTATACACGATCTTCTTTGAAGACGCTCTGTCGCCTTATCTAAAATCTTAAAATCTAAAATTTATCATTAAAAATCTCGGTGAGTTTTGTTAGGTTTCAGGCGTTCAGGCAAAACAGGAAAGATCCTTTACCTCAACCAATTCCACAATTGTGACGCTGTCAAAAGGGCCTTCTTTCTTGTGAATCGGACAGTCAATGCGTCAGCAGCCACACGGCATCAGCAGCCTTGTACAACTTCAGCTTACTCATCTATAGACATGGACTTTCAAAATTACTTGCTACGCTTTCAACTTACCTTTCACGCATCCGCCCAAAATTTATTAAATAAACGGTAAAATTTCTGCACATAACCCTGTCCACAACATCTCCTCATCTCAACGTCCGCACACTTCCCACGCTGTTGCTTCTTTTTCTTCTTCAGCTTCTTCTATAGAATGAACAGCTCTCGTACTTGTTTCGGCTTATTTCATAGGCTTCACCTGCAGTTTTGTACTCTCTTTAAACCCGAGTTGTTCGTGCTGCCTTAAAACCGAGGACATCATTAGGAGCTTATCAATTCCGAGATGAAATAGTTAAAAATGAAACACTAGGTAGAGTGATAGGTAAGGGGGTAGTGAATTCTCCAGCACACTTAGCCCATGTTGGTCCATTGTGACACCCACTCCAGTGATAGCGCCGTTAATTTGACCCCAATGGCAAATACTAACTGGACCGGATTTGAAAACCGGAACTAACTTTACTCTCATTGGGATTTGATCTGGGGACCCCATTAACCAAGGGCAGGCACATAAACTGCGCCATCCATTTGTCACTTGGTAAGAAGCTGCATGCCAACAATTCAGTCTGTTGTACATCGTCCTAATGTCCACCAGGACGAGTTTTTCCGACGCTATCTACTCATTTTTCCTTGCTCTTAACTGCCAGAGTTTGCCACGTCGACATTTTTTTTTTAATTGAATAAAATGAATAGACTTTTACTACTGTTAATAAAGCTTCCATAAATTTGTAGATAAGATTGTACCAGCGTGTTAACATTGAAGTCGAAGCAGTCATTGGACGAGATTGTGGCCGACTATAAATGGCCAAGTTTGAGAAGCTTATTCTATATCTCTTTGGACATTGCCAGTGTTTTAAAAGATGTGGTGCCGTTTGTTTCTCGTAGCTAGACAAAATAGGTTCAAGAGCATCGACCACGCCACGGAGTCCACAAAGGGCTTACGCTTATGCAACAAAGCAACATGCGTTCAAAAGTCTGCAACTGTGTTCTTTGGATGCCTCTCTTACAATGAATCCAGCAACTGATAAGATCTTCTTTTGAATCTAGCCACTTGTCAACACAACAACTCTAGTAGGCGTCAAGGATACTTGCAAAGCCCCTGAAAAGGAGGAGAACACACTGGCCAGCTCATTAATTTGTTTTCTTTCGAATCTCACCAGTGAATCACCTCGATACAAGCACAACATCGCTCCCATTCAGCTTTCTCCGGTTAACACTCCATTAAATTACAAATCCCACCACCGCGCCGGACACTTGTTAACATTCACCATTGGTCAGGTTAATACCTGGCCGATAGCAAAGTCAAAATGCCTAAAGCCACGAGAAAGGACATCCATTAGGCCACTTGCAACGTCGACTGCGCCAAGTCACAGCCACAGGAGAGTGAGAGGGAATACTCGCAAATGAAGGTCAGATTCCAATGGTCATAATAATCTCCTTTAATGGCTGTCAAACGTCTCGGGAACACTCATAAATTAAACTGCGTGGATAAATTCCGGTAGCGCTGCAGCACAGTCACAGCCACAGCGCAGCAGACACCAGCGGCACTTGTTTCTATCGCGCCCCAGTATCCAAGCAGCAGCAGCGCAACCAGCAGGAGGAACATAATTTTTCACTGATAAAGCCCATCCAGTCATGCCGAATGAAGGGGGTATGCATACGAGCATGTGTCTGCCGCAGTGGCAGTGGCAGGCGCTCTTAAGATGATGATCTTCACATGTCCTCACGAGTGGCTGGGCCACATTAACGGGCAGAAATTTATTAGATTCACCATGCCATGGAGCCGGACAAATGGAATCTCCCTCTTAGCTGCTATAATACCTGACAGATGGAGGATGATGAATTGCAATGGTGCCGGTGTTGATTTGAGTGGAATTAGTTATCTCTTCATTGGTGGAGGGCCGAGGATGAGATGATTGGGATTGGGATGGGGATGCGATTATTCACGGCATGCGAAGAGGCAGCCACTTCAGAAGTTCTGCGATGTGCTTGATGGCGGCGAAGGTGAAGGATCTTCTTTATGAGTCTCTGCTGCAAGAATCGATTTCTGTGAAATGAATGGTCGATACTGTGCAGTGAATG
This sequence comes from Eristalis intricaria, assembly GCA_964034865.1. Lineage (NCBI taxonomy): Eukaryota > Metazoa > Arthropoda > Insecta > Diptera > Syrphidae > Eristalis > Eristalis intricaria. The sequence goes on from OZ035874.1 coordinate 56,869,295, forward strand.
GATTGTTAATGCCGCCGATAAGTACGTACGTGATGGAATGCCTCAGGGTTCTGTGTTTCGTCCGTGCATAGTTACTCATTGCAAACGAGAATGATTACAAATGCCAGTGACCATCCTACTGTGCTTCAGATAAAGTTTTGCGTCGGGATTGTCGAGTCCGAGAAATTGACTCGTCTCCTCGTTAATCCTTAACGAGGCTACATAGCTCTCCCTGAATGTGGCAATTCACAAAACCCGATCGAAAGTGAAAAGACCCAGATCCTATTAATACCGAATCGATTTATCACCCCGCCGCGGCCATATTTCAAGACAATCAGCAACCAAACCCCAGTCACAGTCGCCTGGCGGGCATTCCTCTGTCAAAGTGTGCCCTCCTTCCGGCAGGCTGCCAAAACAGCAACGCATCCGCAATGGGAGAAATCGCCAATCAAAGACAAATGAACCGATTCAGCGGAAAATCACTCTTCGACAATGGCGTTGTTAATTTAAACGCGCTTTTAAAAACGAAAATGTTCGCACCGTCAGCCTCATCATTAATAATGCCCCCGGTGCGGCGCGGTTGCGGGTGCATTTCTCGCGGCTCTATCAGTTTTTCATTAATAATCCCGAATCGAAACCGAAACTGAAACCATGCCAGTCTCCGAGAGGACCCTATAAACCTGTCTTCACAGTGACCCCAAAAGCAAATCCCCCCCCCCTTGGACGGGGTCATAGCGTCACAATTGAGAACACCAGATCGGGGCACGTACGGCACATGACATCGAAACGACTTTCGCAAGAGGTTAATCCGAACGAACGAACTGAAAGTCGCATAACTCAGGCCAATTCCATTGGCACTTGTCAGTGCGGCTAATTATGTCCATGATTGGGACGCGAATTTGTTTTCGATTCCTGATGCGTGTTGGTTGTTTTTCGATTTTCCCCTCGAATGTCCACGCTGCGCTGTAGACACGAGCGAAAGGCGTACGCTCTGCCCCATCCGTCGCGGCTTACGGCTACCGCCTCCATTCGGCTCAGTCTGCCATGGTCAATCAAAATGAAATCGAACAGAATAAATATCTCACACTTTGCGCTCAGTAATGTGGTTCCTCCGTCGGAAATCTGGATACGTTGTCAATAAATTGTTTTGCGTGGAATGATAAGCACAGGGCCACCAGATCGTGCCGTTGGAATGTGGGTTGGCCACGGGTATTCGGTTCGAGACATCAGGCAACGTCAGGAAGGCACTTTCGAAAATCGAACGGGGGATTGGACGAAAAAAATTGTCTTGATTACGACGCGGCGGCGGCACGACGGTTGGCGGCAGCGGCGGGCAGTTGCAAGATCACGGCATTCCAATAATGTGACGTTATTGGGTATCGTACCGTTGATGTACGGTGGTGGTGGTGGAGGCGGCGGCGGTGGAGGAAAGCATCTATCACTGAGTCTCTCTCTGGGTTGGACAGGAATTAATTGCAGGTATCTGGATGCATCTGTAATAAATGACATCACTTAGCCGGATCAGACTGAGGAGCAACCTGTCCTCGTCGTGGGGGAAGCACGGACGCTTCTTACGTACATGGATGTGGTTAATAGATTTGTGGTGTTGTTTTGATGCCGGGATGAGATGGAAACGAGACAAGGATGGGTTTTGTTGTGAAACATCTTGAGCGGCGCTAGCTTAATAGCTTCCGGAATTGAACTGAAGTGCGTGGGATGACAAAGCAAGAGACATCTGCAGTCGCTTGATGAGTAGGTGTATCCCGTGATCCCCTCGATGTTTGATGGAGTACATGCAGATGAGAGGCATTAACATCTGAGGAGTACATCAAAGCAGGGACGTCATTTGAATTCATGTGGCTGATGGGTAAGTGGATTGGAGACACCGTGAATGTACTCGACGTGTACTTGGCTTTGAGTTGTATCAGTGTCTCTGAATTTAATCCATTTTGTCAGGGTACCTTTAATCCTGGAGTCTTTGGAGGAGGCGATGGATCAAATTTGACCAGAGACGCTTCCTGATGCTACGCTTCCCCGGTTGCTAGAGGGTGAAGTATGATAGGCGACCGCTTAGTTTCTGTAATGTTCTTAAGCCGTTTCCAAGATTCCAAGACAAGATCCTCCTCAATTTGTCCGCAAATGGGAACTAACTCGGCAAGCATCAGTTTTGCTATGTACACGTTGAACATGTTGAATTCAGCTTCTATTCCGTTACACTCCCTTCATCCTTCCTCGCTAAGCAAGTTCCAGTAAATGCAGAGTTGGGCGATGGAAACCTGGTATCGCCTCAAAGTGTGTGGAACAGGCTTACGAAGTGGGTTTATAAAGTCGCGAGGACTTAGCCATGAAGATGCTGTCCCCATGTAGAAATCGGGTTTTGAACTTGGGTTTGGATAGGCTGACTGCATATAATATAATAATAATAAAACTGGCGGCGCTACTGCCAAGAGAGGGCCAGGGCATAGCTTCTACAACAGCCAGACGTGCTATTGTTCTCTTACGAGTGGAAGGGCTGACTGCATACATCAGTTATATTTAGTACTTAGAAAAAGAACTAGTGACCCATTTAGGTATGAGAATGAGCAATAGCTGCCATCCTTTGCTGACGGTCCTGGGCCCGCTGCTTCCGCTCATCAAGACTGGGGTGTCTTATATCGGGGATTACTTGGTCTTTGTACCAGAGATTCGTTCCTCCGCTACTTCTAGAAACATGAGGCTCGGCTTCGAAGTTTCTCTTAGTTGCAGCGCTGTGTAGTCGAGCTAGTGTACTCGACGGATTTTTGCTTTCCGGACTACATCAACATCATGGACTAGCTCGGAGAGTTTGCGGCTTGCTCTTCCGCTCCACTCACATTCCTCAAATGCGGGACCACATTTCCGACAAGGGACCAAAAGTCACAGCCGTAGTTTTGCTTAGCGTCCGGCTTTCAGCTCCATATAATAATAATAAAAATATGGGTGGCGCTACAGTCCGGGGCGGACCTGGGCCTAGCTTCTCAGCAACAACTCGTGGTGTGCGTGCTATTGTTTTTTCACGCGTGGAAGGGACCTACAGTTTAATGCCGACTCCGAACGGCGAATTTGAGAAGCTTTTTCTAGACTTTTTCTAGGCATACTCTTTGAGCATTGTCAGTGACTCGAAAGAGGTGGATCCGTGAAATATGAGAGGTGGTAAATTCGGGTATCGAACCTGGCACCCTCTGCTTAGGAGTCGACGCACCTACCCACTACGCCACGGCGACCATCAGCTCCATATAACACTGGTAAAATAAGAGTTTTGTAGAGCGTGATTTTTTTTCAAACCAGTGGGACAACGCAATAGAGGACGCCCACGGAACCGATGGCGCACCCACGTGGAGAAGGACCTCAATCACTTGGCGCAGTTGGAGACAGCTGGCTAAAGATCGTGCCGGCTGGAGAGGCTTACTGGTTGAGGCCCAGGTCCACACCGGACTGTAGCGCCACCAGAAGAAGAAGAAGAGTCAGGAGTGTTTAGCCCAGTTGTTTTGACAAACCGAAGTGGCACCGCTTGCACAGGGAGTTAGATCCCCTCTGTTATATCCTTTGTGGAGTTTACATTTGCCCAAATGTAGACGAAGTCTTATAATCCCTCGACCGTAATGTTTTGTCCAAGATGGTGTGTGATGGAACGTTTCTTAGTCGACAGCATATACAGTGGACGTTCCCTGAGTCAAACTGTCGCTAAGTGGAAACTCTCTCTAACTCGAAAATGTTCGCAATATTTTACACACATTTCACTCAATTTTTTCCATATTGTCTAACTAGAAATAATTATGACATCTCGTGACATTGCCGAGAGTCCACTGCATTTTGTTTTATTCTCATTAATTTTAAGACCACCTCACTTCGCCTCTTCTTCACTTCTTCAACACTATGGAACGTTGGGAACGCGCACCGACGTCGATGTCATCGGTATAATCCATCAGTTATAGAAGTAAGTGCCTTCCATGTTTACAGCTGCCCGCAGCAGTATCATCTCCAGTACCAGATTGAAAAAATCACACGGCAGCGCTTCAAACGGCTCGGATGTGTTTGGTACGGACTGCACGGTAAATCGCATCTGTGTTGTGGTGCTTGGTGCGACACAACTGGATCAGTTGTCATCGCCATCGCTTCGAATAGTTCCTTGCGACGAATTCAGTCGTATCTGGCTTTAAAATCGATAAAAAAAAGTGGTGCGCATCGATTTGAAACACGCAGATATTCTCTAGGATTTGTCTTAATGTGGAAATTTGGTCTATTAGTACGTGCCGATTAATCCGGCGTGAAAACGGCTTTAGACGTTTAAACAGTATGCTGGAGAGGATCTTCAGGATATTGTAGGCGACGGTGACCCTCTTTAGTTGTTGAAAGAGATAGGATCGTCTTCTTTGCGGATGTGGCATGTGGAGCCACATCCATATATGGATATTTCAGTTCCTCGGGCATTTTTTTCGTCTTCCCATATTCCACAGATGATCTGGTTCATGCCCCTACCAGAGGAAGTAATCATCAAGCATCAGTAAATCATCTGAGCCTGCAGGCTTGATGTTCATCAGCTTTTTATTAGCTGTGCTGACTTCTTCATAGCTAGGACTGGAGTTGAGGTTTCCTGACTCAATATCTCTCCCTCCTGGTCAGGCCCGCTAAGCAGCTGTTGGGAGTGCTGCTGGAATACATCCACTACTCCATGGGCGTCAGTACTTAAATTACCCTCACAATTTCCGAGAGACTTGGTGCCTTCTTGTATCCTAAGGCCTGGGTTCTCATCGTCTCGTAGGTCATGCTTACATGAAATAAGCATAAAAAAAAATGCGACTGAAGGATACAGTTTGGCTGAAGCTATCTTCCGGGAGCTATCTTCTACTCGTGTTGTGCGTGCCGTTATTCTCTCGTGAGTGGAAGGGACCTACAGTTTTATGCCAACTCCGAACGGCGAAGTTTGACAAGCTTTTTCTAGACATGAGTATTCTTTGAGCATTCGCAGTGACTGGTAAATTCGGGCGTAGGACTCGACGCACAAATCCACTGCGCCGCGGCGAATTGAAGTGAATCATGTGAACGATAGTCGTCTGAAAAATTACGCGATGGGAGTTCAAACTTCATTAGATAGGAGTTCTTTGAAAAGGATCCTACAATTTCACTGACTATAAAAGTCTGAGCAAGGTTTGGGTGAAGGTGATTTCAGAATGGCTCAAAAATTGGGAAGGCCACCCTGGCACTTGCACTGCTGTCTAAAGCTTCGAAAGCTCTGACGGTCTTTTCATTCTTCTCCTACGATCTCAACGTCGAAATTTGATGTGATACATTCGAGCAACCCAAGCTCCATGGCAACACTGAGGCTTAACCAATGCAAAGTCCTAAATTCACCTTTCAGCATCCGTCCACTGTCACCAAATTCAAAATCTGATTTGCTTCCAGCATCCCGCACCATGAAGTCACATCTCATTACAAGGTATGCCCAAAAATAGCCACCGAAATGCACCAGTCTAGCACGGTGCACCCTTTACAGTGTCGTCTCTGGGACGGACGATTAAATTCATAACGTATGCCACCTTGTTACAAAGTGTATTTCTACTTAATGCGTTACATCATGTATCTCCATTAAATTCAATTCCCGGGGAGCACCTCCTGTTCGACAAGGAGCACGCTACATGCACCCAGTGGCACACAGACGATCACACCGAACGCAAGAGATACTTCGGAAGCGATAAACTCGCTCGTAAATAACAATAACAACACAAGCTATTGTGTGCTGGGCCGCCGTCACCGCCACCGCTGGCAGCATTCCCCATTGTATGGGCTGTCACTGTTGACGGAATTCAGTCAATCGACATGGACGCAGGCGAACAACAAGCTGGCGGCGAGCCGAAAGGGGTAGCCCGGCACGCAGCATGCCGCACGGGATCGAATCGAATTGAATGAAATCAAATGGGATCGGGACTGGGATTGGTTTGGGATCGGTGCCGCATCATTTCGATGATTGTGTCGCCGTATTAGACACGATTATTACCCCCATCACAGAGACGGATGGGCCGATCGAGTGCATTTAATTAGCTGCCGAGGGAGATGTTCGAGAAACCACCCGAAAATGTTTGTCTGTTTGATTCCCGAAGTCATAAAGACTCCAAACATGCCGCTGCGCTGTGTCTCCCCGGTGTGTGAGGAGGAGCATCTTGCTGGCCTGCAGCTGTGCGGAATAAAACTCCTAGTCGGCCGTGTAAAGTGCACCTTAGGAGGATATCTGAATTTTACACTTTCGATGATTAATACGACAGTATGGCTGGTGGGTCGCGGCATCCCTTAGTATTCCACGGAAGATTTATTTTGGAAATATGTGCGTGCACACGGGGGGCGCTATAAATAGGCACTCGGGTGATAGTTGCGAGTCAATTTTCTTTGGTGCAATATGATTTAGGATCGAAGGATGTTGGATGCATCTGCTGGATGGGAGTTCAAGTGGCGTGTGGAGTGTGGCAACGGTGGCGGGCGGCAGCGCGTTGTTTCTTTTAAGGATATGTCCTGGAACAGTTTTGTCAATGCTTCGGTTTTTATTGACTTCCTCTCTGGTGCGATGGATGGATGTGTTCATAGGTGCGGCGAATAGTAACAAGACTGCCACGTGACTACTGGAGTTGATTCATTATTGTTGTTTTGTTTTACGCCTCATGTTCTGCTGGTGTACTTAATGAGGGCTGGTCGAGTGCGAGAGGGTGGATTGGTGTTTTGAAAGGGTTGCGGGGGAACATTGCTCATCACTTGTTACGGTTCATAAACGCAGATAAATAGTGCTCGCGTGTCGTGTTAATTTATTTGTATTTCCACAGATGGTGCGACTGTGTCCAAGTTGGCAACCCCTACTCTCTTCGAACGGGACATGTTCATGTGTATGTTGTTTGATGAAGACATGCCTTTCGAGGTGAAAATTACAGTGACATACAGTGTTGTGAAATGAAGTCACTGGAAGTCAGCGAGATTCCATGTACAGGGTCTGACTTTGGAAGCGAGCGTTTGGTACTGACGATGTCTCGTGCGACGACCCGCGGAATTCATAGGATTTCTTTTCTCAATGAGACCTTGACCGTCTCAAACCTGGCCCTCTAAGGCACAACAGAGAGGCCCTCATAAGACTTATAGCTATCCTACTTCAGGGAATAGACAATGGCAGGCTTTGTGCATACAATGGTGGTTTTCACTTATATCTATACTAAATGCGATCACCCGTCGTAGCATAGAATGGGAATCGAAATCAAAGCTCTGATTCTCCAGATGCTCCCGAGCAGGCTCATCAATGCGAAAATAGACACACGCAACTTCATGATGCGTACCTACTGCTACTACTAACTGCTACTTATCCTTATCGGTACTTGTAGCCACCTCCAAGCTAATGGAGGCATTGGGCTGCGGTAAGTGTCAAACGGAGATCTTGGCAATCCGTGAAGCTTTAAGTTGACTTTCAAATGGATTGTAATATCAGCACGGGATGTTTGCATCTTCAGAGATAGACAGAGTCAAAGATCCTGGTTTCCAATGATCCAGTGTGAAACATCGAACCAATATCCTGAAACGTCTCGGCTTTGGCGGTAAAGAAGTCAGTGGTCTACTTAATCTTGGTCAGTGTTGAAAGTCAATCTTGTGGCAAAGTTTCTGGATCATACTTCCCGGACTCCGATGCATATCGAATGCCTAAGTGTTGAGAGTCGTACCTCTTTGGTGGCTACGGCGAAAAGAAACAGACCGGCAAAGGTCACAACAACCGAAACCGATCAGTCTAAAGGAACCAACGCTACCTCCTTTTCAGCACACTCGCACAGGATCAAGAGGAAGATGTTAATTTTTATTCAGATCAACCATCATCATTCCAAAGCAGCTTCTGCTTTCTTATGTAGTAGACTTTCTATGAATTTCCAAGAATCATAAGTGTGGAAAATGTGCACCTGTGGTCTTGGTGGCTTGCGAGGCTTCTCACCACTTTACGAATAACGATCTGAAAGACCGAACGCTTGACGAAAGTGTCGAAAATTCTCTCAGCAACCAAGCTCAGTAGTTCTGTGGACAAGATTTCATCACTTTAGTCATTACCTGCGAGTCGAACGGAATGTGGCATAGCTCGCCGCTTCGTCAACCTTCCGCACGATTCTGTTCTGCTGCCAACGCCAAAACCGGTAGTGGAACTCGTAGAGTACTATGATACCAGTCAGTTTCCCTCAGGTAACAGCATAACTTGAACTTCTGGAGTTCAAACTATCGTCTAATTTGGACATAACCATTGTTGGTTGCCCAGCCAAATTTTGTTACGATAAGGAGGCTTACTCGGTTGAACGCTACCCAAGTGAGACCCTCAGGAGATTAAAGACTGGAGGTTTCTGTTCGAAGTGTGATCTGACAGGGAGACAAGGAGGTACATTCAATTCCCAATTGAATGCCAAGCCATGACTTTGCTGAAGAGGAGAGATTCCAGAAGAACCAACTGGATCACCTGTTCCGTGGTGGAATGTACAGAGAATTAGCAAAGAATCAGCATCTTAATAGGGGCATAGACCAGATTCGGAGAAGGACTGAAACTTGAACCGATCAAAACAAAGAGAAAAATTAAGGGCTCTATCAAACGCAGTTGCTCCGTTGGATGGTTTCAAGTCGCCAGCTACCAGCTCAGTTGCATAAAGGCATTGACCAGTTACTCCCGGTTTGAACGACTGGATGGTGCAGTTGGTTAAGTTTCTGTCCTTGGTTAGTGGTCAACTGGTCAAAGTTAATGCGCTTTTATCCGGCTTTCAAATCTGGTCCAGTCACCATTTGTCATTGTGATCAAATGAATGGCACTATCACTGGAGTGGTCATTTAGTTATAATTGTCCAACTTTGGTTATCACGATCGACCAACATATGGCCCCCTACCTAACTATCTACCTTCTCCCTGTTTTCAAACCATTTTTCTCCCCTGGCACTGGCCTATATCCCGTCCACCTGTATCCCGAAACACCTGACTCGCCAAGAACTTTAGACATATTGGCCAAAAGAGCTACTGAACGAGATGGCCCTTCTGTATTGGGTTTCCAGACATGGAGACATTCCAAGAAATGGTCAAGTGGATGATCTCGCCAGGGGACTCCTCTCACCACCTCACAAAATTGTAAAACAACACCAACTGTATACCAAAGCCGATGATTTGACAGAAACCCCAAGAATATATACATCAACTCCATTATAAGGCTGTCATGCTTTTATTACTGGTCATTGTCTGCAGTCGGACCATGGTACATTGTTTAGTTAAAGAATTATTTCTCCAGAAGTTACATGCAAGAGGAGGTATCTCGCACCTTCTGTGTCATTATCTGGCCTTCAAAACGCTAGAAGTCAGCTCTGAGACTTAAGTTACATGGAGGAACTGCTTCGGAACATTGGTCATGCCAGCTAGTTCTCCACTCCAGCTTTCAGATCTAAATGCATTATTTAATAACCGTCCCTTAACCGTCCCTTAAAGCCGCCGCTCAGCTCTACACATTCGCAGGCGATGTCTTAAGCTGATCCCTTCGCACAGAAACACAGTTTAACAGATGCATCGACATAGTCGACCGTTCTGCAGTTGAATTCCAGAACAAATTCGTTTACAAAGCGCAACCACCAACTGTCCTACTTCCCTTATCAACCGCGACCCGCACAAGTGTTACTACCAATTGGGAACACTGGCAACAGGGAACAACATGAACACGAACGAAAACAGCGAAAATCTCGAAAATCTCCTCCTTCAGATCACCACACCAGAACACAAGGCAACAGCTCGCATGAAGCAATTGCACTCCCTTATCTAATGAACCGTCATGCAATCGCAAAGCCATTGTAAATTCAAATCTAAACCACTTAACACCCGACCAACAATTACTCGAACAAAGTCACACTTTGTCCACCGAAATACCGCACACGGATCCAGCAAAGCAAATCCCAGCAATTTCGAGCACAAATCCAACTGAATTCAAGTCCACCACCAGCAGTTCGAAGCCGAGCCGCGTCCGCAATAGCACCTCCAAATCGGGGCACACACCGATTGAAATCTCCGAAAAGTTTACAATTACACTTCAGACCGTGGCAAGCGAGCCGATACCGAGCGCGGATCGCGACGAGGCGGCGCACCGTGCTGGCATTAATTCAAATTTATGTCCACTCTCTGGCAGATTAATTAAAGAACATAAAAGTGTCGTTATAGAACATAATTATTAATTTAATCTCAATTAGATATCAGCTGGGAGAATTGGCGAGAAGAAAAGCCCGTCATCTGAGATCGGCGGGGAGCATGAGCCAGCACCAGCACCATGGCTAGGCTGGACTGTGGGACGGAAATACCCGAGAGTGTGATTCATCAGGGCGAGCGTGCGCGCCTGCACACCTGAGCGCCGCTTTAGACCGACTCCATTTCTGGGTCGATCACCGCATAAACTCACACCCCGGCGGTGTAGCCATTCGAATTCGGGATTTGTGGCACTGGCGCACGTAGCACGTGCTAAATTATTAAAAGCACCGGGCCGGGGCTCGTAATTAATTTATCCAAGCCCAGCACCGTTTAGCCGGGCGCACATACAAGGTTTCATTCAGAACGTGACCGAGCCACGGCAACGGCGACGGCGCGGCGGCGCGAGAAGGAGCTGCAGTCGGTGCCGCAGTCGGAGGACCGAAGCGCTGGGCGATGGCAACGATGACTGTTGATTGCTATCGTGTTATACATGGTCGTAGATTTAATCTGGCGAGGATGGAGCTCGCAATTCACTTGGCATCCGATGGCATCCCACGGCCGCCTGCAGTCCCCAGTCCACGGCCCACCGCCCCTTTCTATTGACACCCCGGTGTTAATTATTATCCCCGAAGTCGGCATGTCTTATCTGCTGGAAGTCCATGAGCCCGATAACGACGGAATCAGTTTATATTCGTTTGTTTTTTCTTTTTGTGCAGAGTTGCAGAGTTGATTTCCTTGTTTCTCGCTGGGCGTTAGGTGCCCCAAGACTGCAGAGCACTTGAAATGATCTGAAACGGAATCGGATTAGAGGTGGCATGTGGCAATATGCGCAGTACACATTTGCATACCAATTGTGGGCTTGGCCGCCGCCGCGGCCGCCGCTACACGGAACGACGATCGACGACGCAACGCACTCGCGGGGCTGGCTGCAGAGTTCCGGTGATGAATTATGGCCACTTGGTGCAAATTTAGTCAAATGGGACATTCGGTCGAGATTTCTAGGTGCCGATTTCTGTCCTGCCAGCCTGCTGATGGTGGCGTGGTAAAGTGCAATCAGAATTGGCTTCCCCGCTGCCGCCTCAGTCAATGAGTGCTGTGGAAGGTGTTTGGCAACCAAACCAAAACACGAGTCCATTCGGATCGAACTTATTTATTGAAATTGAAAATTAATTTTTTCGGTTATTGATATGGCCCGAGATAAGATTTTATTGATTTAGTTGTTGGCCCAAGTGCACGGGTCGCTGGCGGTCTTTGCTGGCTTGGACTTAAGCGGTTTTTATTTGCCCGACTGATTAAGTGAACGGTGGATGGAGGTGGACATGAGTAAGCAGTTCGGCGGCTTAGATGCCTTTCTAAAATTATCCACTGTTTCGATTGCAGTGTGTTTCTGTGATGGCAAATGCCGGTAGGACAGTGGTGCAAGGTTCATTTCCCGATAAGCAATTGCTTTCAAAAGTCATAAGCGCACATAGTTGGTGAATTTTTATGGGCATGACCTTGTGCCGGATTCCAGGGGATTTGCCAGCCGAAGAGTGATGTGAGCTGACAAACTGTTGAGTGTTGCTCACCGTCAAGTGTGTGATGGTGTCTTGATATGCATGCCATGTGTGGGCTTGGTCGCGAAAAAGTTGTATGAAGTCATAGGGGCAAGAGAGGATAGTTAAGATTCAGACAAGACTACGCAGGTGCCTCACGTGCTTTATAATATTCGTAATAGATTCAATGCTCCTTTTGCAAGTTAAGACACGACATTTCTGAGCTAAGCTTAAAGTTTGGCAGTTTATCAAGTTCCGGGATCAATTAATTCACAAGATCTGGAGATCGTTGTGTAAATTTTGGGAAAAAAAACCCACGAACAGCACATCTATACACACGCCACCTTTTCATCGATTTTAATGCCGCGTGTGACAACATCTATAGAGACGAGCCGTACAGAGAAATGTCTAGCATTTGCGTCTCTACCAAACACTTCTGTTGGTGTAGGATGACGATATTGTATGCACTCTGCTCCACTGTGGTGGAAAAATGTGTCTCTGGTGTTGGCGTGCAAGTTTGAATAATTCTTTCAAGAAGAATTTTTTTTTTATATATACTTGGATTGGAGAAAATGTTCAACATAACACTATGTGTCTACATAGTGGTGTCAGATTTTTACTGACTAAAAACACCCTTCCCTTTTGGTTTTTCTGTGCTACAACTAAGCTTCTTTATCTAGTAGCTTACTTTTAAAGATATTTTCGCTTGTTACAGATAGACCTTCGGTAAAATCACCTGTCATAACCACCGTTACTATTACTATTGCGCCAAATTCATCTTGTAAGTTAGAGCCGTCTCATGTCCACAGTTTGGCGGATGGCATTGTTACAATGACCATGAAGTCTGTGTCTTAGCTTTCGGGTGAAGTTTGTTATTCCTTCGTCGATAGTAGTCCTAGGTCCTTGGTCCCTTTTTTATATCACAATTCCTGAGATACCAGGGAGCTTTCACAATAGCCCGTATAATTTTATGTTTAATCAGGCCTGAATAAATCCTCTGTTATTTGCTTTGGTAGTCCATAGTTGTGGGTCGCCGTGGCGTAGTGGGTAAGTGCGTCGACTCCTACGCAGAGGGTGCCAGGTTCTATACCCGAATTTACCACCTTTGATAATTCACATCTCTACCTCTTTCGAGTCACTGACAATGCTCAAAGAGTACTCCTGTCTAGAAAAAGCTTCTCAAATTCGCCGTTCGGAGTCGGCATTAAACTGTAGGTTCCTTCCACTCGTGAAAGAACAATAGCACGCACAACACAAGTGGTTGCTGAGAAGCTAGGCCCAGGTCCACCTCGGACTGTCGCGCCACCCATATTATATTATTATTTTTAGCCCATAGTTGTCTGCCGTAAGTCCATATAGGCTTCAGTACTTGCTTGTATAATAGCAATTTGTAGCACATGCTTATCATCGAGTGCCTTCCAAGTAACCAGTACGTTTCTCTATACCGGTGTTCGACCTCATCCCGTTTCATTTTCACTTGGCCTTCCACTTAAAATTCCGCATTTTTTTTTTTTTTTTTTTTTTTAAATTCATTTTTATTTCTCAATTCATAACGTATATTCTTACATACTAGACAAAAATGCTTAAACTAGTTGGACTAACAAAGGATCTATTTTAACTTACTGGCCCTCGGCGGGCTCTCTAAGCTAAACTTAATATTATACTATGTCTTTCGACTTAACCTTATTTAACGAAATGAAAATCAATTTAAATGTACAACTTTATATTAAGAAAAAATGGAAAAAAAACTTAATAAATGAACTGTTTTACTAAAAAATTTTATATACTAACTTACATGCTACCTTAAAAATAACTTACACTAACTTAAGCTAAACTACATACATATGCATATGTATATATATGAAGATATATACAAATGCATACCCATATACTAAAATATATACATTGTATACACATGGGTACACACTCGTATACGCATGTGTATACTTATTTTTTTTTTTTTTTTTTTTTTTTTTTTTGTAATATTTTATCTGAAAATCTACCTTACACTACCCTAGACTATGTAGGTCGGCCGTAGGTTGCTGCTACTAGATCTGCATCCAATTCGCTGCAAGACAGTGACCGACTGCTCCCACACGGAGATCCGCAATACCCTTTCTACCCAGGGTCTAAAGGGTTCGACGAGGGAGTTCCTTCGCTCCCCAGCCACCAGAATTTTCGATGCTGCGTTGCAACATCCCGTATATCCCGCCTTGAGACCGCCATACTGAACCGGAGGAGGCCTTCCTCAGCTCGTTGTGTGACGGAGCGGTCGTGGTTGAGTCGCCCATCCACAGTTGAACGGGCGGTATGAAAGAGGAGCGGTACCGCATTTATGTCTTGTATCAGACCGTTCATGTCAAAATAGAGGAATGCTTCTGGGGGAACGAAGCCGTTGTGGCGTACCCTTTCGTGGTATTTTGGATTGGGGTAGTAAGCCCCTGAGATCAAGTTATTGGACGAGTTCATCGCTCTAGCAGTATGACCTCGAATCAACTTCAACAGGAAATTGTCCACTCTTATCAGGTTTGCCCTGTTGTATAAGACCTCATTGGAATAGAATTTTATGTACTGGGACTCTGGAGTTCTATAAAGGCGAAGGCAAGCCCTAAGACAAGCCCTCTCGAACAACCGAATCTTTTCCATCAAGCCTGCACTCACGTTGAACCACACGGGACAGCCATAGGTGAGCATTGGCCGGATGAGCGCCATGTAGCAGATGACCTTCACCCTCGCATCGAGTTGGCTGTTGTAAAACAGTCTCTTTGTAAGGGCAAATGCGCCTCGGGCCCTGGCCAGAGCAGCATCTACATGTTTGTTAAAATATAGATACTGATCTAGCCAAATCCCCAGGTATCTGACTACAGTCTTTTGCGCCAGTGGTTCCCCGTGTCTTCCAACGATTGAGAACTTTCGCCAATTCTTTTTCGTATCCGCCGAGGCCTTATACAACGGCGTCCTGAACAGAATGGTTTCCGACTTCTGAAAGTTGATACTCAACTTCCAGTCATCGCAACTTCTCATGAATGAATTGAAGTCACCCTGCGTGAGAGTAGTGATTTCCTCGATCTTTTTGCCTGATCTGTACACGATCAAGTCATCGGCATACGCAATTGCATGAGGAAGAGAACTTAACAGATCGCTCAAGTAAATGTTGAACAGGATCGGCGAATTAACGGCACCCTGTTAAAATTCCGCATCGCATACCAAGATATTATGCTGCATAGCGTACGGTATTTGTACAGAATTAATGAAGAGTGGTAGATTATCAATATTTCTGTAGGTAAAATTTATGTGCGTTGATTTGGTCTCATTGGGAGCAATGCGCCAGCGTTTTGACCATATGTTTATTTTGTCTAAAGCTCGTTGCAGTTTTTGAGTTGAGGACTCAACTGAGCTTCCCGTTGCCAGGATCGCAGTGTCATCCGCAAATGAAGTCACAAGTGTACCCTCAGTTTGAGGTATTTCTCTAGTGTACAACAGGTGCAATATAGGTCCAAGGACACTCCCTTGAGACACTCCTGCTCGGATCTCTTTAAAATCGGAGTATTCAGTTCAGTGTTTAATTCAAAATATCCTGTTATCAAGATGAGATTCTCGAAACCCAAACTGAAGGTCAGATCTTAGTCGCTTCTCTTCGATAAATTTTTAGATGCGTTTTAATAAAAGTTTTTGAAAAAACTTGGATATTATTGGTAAGAGCGATATGGGTCTGTACGACATTTTGTTGCCCGGGCTTGGAACCATAATCATTTCTGCAACCTTCCATGAGTGTGAAACATACAATAGCCTAAAGGAAGCGTTGATTCTGTAGAGGAGTCTAATTTTCAAGAATGGCTGTTGAAGAAGTGTCATGACAGCGCGTCGCATTGTCTGAATCTTCAGTAGACAGATAAAGCTTGGGGGTAGTCAAAGTCCTTGTCTACCTAGGAACCGATACCAACAAACGACACCATCGCTGAAACCGATCGAAGAACAACTCTTCTTTGGTCTGCTTGCTTGGTCTATGACAGCAATTGATAAACAGCGTCGTCTCTCGAACAACCATACGTAAGCCTCTATAAGACCTTAATCGGATGCAGTTGCTCTTGACTGCCTCCGCTCTTGCTGGCACAGTAAAGGAATACCGCGAGTCTGGTCGCAAACGACACTCAAGTGGAAAAAGGACCTCGATTAACTAGGCGTGTGAAACTGGAGGATGAAGCTGGCTGGAGCCACTTGTTGATTGAGGCCAAGGTCCACCCCGTACTGTAGCGCCACTTTAAGTAGGTAAGTATAAAGCAATAGTTGTTTAAAATAGACTTTGTTGCCCTTATAATACCAACTGAGCTTCGAGAAGAGAAGTAACAAACTGATTGCATTTAGTTAGGACTTACCTTTGCTGACTTTGGGACGGAAGCAGCTAAAATTGGTCTGCCGATAAACGATCGTCACAACTACTTACAGTGACTTGAGACAAAAAGTCAGTATCGAGATGAATTGAAGAATAACTCATGTAACTCATTTGGGTCTTGAACTTTTCAAAGTGTGGTAGATGCCGAAGAAAATGAGTGGTAGATTTAAAAAAAGCGTGGTAGATCTCGCACAGATGGTGAAATGAAGCTTCAGCTCCTTATATCTATGGAGGTAGGCTCTGGACTATTCTTGGCCTGGTTCTTTTTAGCCTTTTTCCCGGCCTCTCAGGCGCGAAGCCTTTTCAAGGTAGCTAAGAACCACCTGCTGGCATTCCGCCGGGTTGTCCCAGTTGGGCATCTGTGAACAATTGAGCCTTTTCCTCGTTGACTTGATCGTAGAGGGTTGAGAGGTAAAGAAGTTTTGAACTTGATTCATTTCTCTTTTTTCCTCTATTGCCTCAGTTAGAGGTCCGGAAGTTAGAGCTTAGCTTCCAGTTTCCCGTTCGTACACGAGATCTAGCGTGGCCCGACATTGTAGGCTCTATTAAAACACAGCTAGTATTACCTACTGGCTGCGTACGGTGCCTTCGCGGTCCACTTGACACTCTGGATTCGGGGATGATAGATTTGGTTCGTAAATTACCCCATCCTTTCGATTGGAGTCCGAAAGGGTGACTCTTGCTTGCATGTCGGTTTCGCTGATTCTTCCAACTGGGCCGGTCATGTGATAGCTAATTCCAGTTCATATGACCACTTACAGATTACCATACATGCACTCTCATTCCATTATCAAGAAACGACATCACTACCGCAGCTACAGCACAGGATAACGAGGAAGACCACTCTGCTGCTGCTGGACTCAATCGTTGAGGTGCTTATGGACGTCTCAATTTGAAACAATTCGAGGGACCAAAGGTCTCGAATAGTAAGTCATATCTTCTGCTCACGTTGTCAGTCATCAGGGTCACAGAGTTAAATTTATTTCCCATCGAGCGACAGATCCCCTTTAGAGATCTCGAAGTATCATGAAATCCGAACAGTCCGTATTTATCGCCTTCATTGCTCATGGATTTCATTTAAATGCCTACCCCCCACATGGGTGGGCCTAATAAAGATCTCCGAACAACTTGTTCACGATCACGCGGCGCACACACGATCAGTGCGCGCTTCAAAGTCAAGCATCACCAGTTCCCGTCAATTCAAATGGAGATTCGTCCCCTGAACTGTATTCGCGATGAGTTGAACTTTCTTTTCACGACCAAAACAGAAAACCCCAGGAACAGCGACATGAAAACAAGTTGCCCGATCTCGAGTCTTGTGCTTTTGTTAAACGGCAAGAATACACTCGCTTGGGTTAAAAGTTCGCCGTCATACACATTTGTCATATTGTTCACTGCATATCATCAGCACCATCGACATTGTGTCCGGGGCGAAGAGGGCGACGAGCTCGCCTCAGCGTTCAACGACAGCGCGCCGAGTGTAGTAGATACAACCGGCGAGATACACTCTCGTACGCTAGCTCACCGGCACAATGGCAAAGATCATTCACAATTGGCAGCATTAAAATGCTAATAGCACCCCATTGACAGTCATATCGATCCACATTCGCCATTCAATCGGGGGGCGAACGTTCGAGAGATGAGAGAAAATCCATGTCAAGCCATCCGGACAAGCGCTACACAAGCGCGGCCAGCAGTTAAGTGGCATCTTTAGTGCACGGGATGGATAGGCAGGCAATGTATCCGATAGATCCGATTACCGCGGGGAGACACTCTCGTCGAGTTGGCGGATGAAAGCCAGGCAAAGAGAGCGACCAAATCCACCCGACTGATGGCATTATCTCTGGCAAATCATGTTACATCGATGACATCGGTGATGGGGCGGACGGCACGGAGTCGGGTACTTCGATCCCGGGGAACACTGCAGATGACGCGCGGTCTGCACGTCATGCCAGCTCGACTAAGGTGAGCCTTCGAGAGCACCGGAGGCCGCGGATAGTCGGCGGTGTCGCGTGGATTTTCTATTAATCTCGAAATTACGTTTAGTTCACTGACTATTAATTTGCTCCACATACACATGTACACCTATGCGGAGGCGCACGGGTCGACTCCTTCCCGCGCCGACTTCGCCGGATGTGCACTCGTCGCGTCGCCGCCCGGCCTATCGCACATGTGAGATGGTGAAGATCGCTTTCTCGTTTATCCAACGTTATCGACGCGAACTATCTCGCAGCGGAGAATAGACGATCGCCGTAGACAATTTGTTATGTTGAGAGATAAATAGGTGCTAATGTCGGTATCGATTAAATGTCTCGTTATGAGATTACACTGGGGGCTATAAAATGTGAACACGTCGATTAGTGGTGGCCGTGCAATTTGTGTGTCGTTGCAGTGTGCTAATTGAAATAGTTACGCGCGTGTTTTCTGGATGCCTCCAGATGGCTGGACTGGAATGCGAATTGGTATTTATTGGCTGAATGTGGTGTTTTGTGGTGCAACGGGCATGAGCCGGAATTGAGTACACGGGAGGATGCCTACTCTTACAGAGGACTTCAAGACTGGGTTGAAGTATAGGAGTGGAAAGAAGGAAATAATTCGGTGGGGGAGAATGGAGTCAGCTGGGGATGGTTCTGGGATTTCTTGTTGGTTAAGTTTCAGGTCCACTCTCGTCTGTAGCGTCGAAAAAAGTAAAAAAATAAGCCAGCCCATTAGCATATTATGGAAAAATATGTCGAAAAGTTTCGGACAGACTTCGATATGCAGGCGAAGTTAATATAAATTCGGAGAATCTTCGTTGAACAGTGTTTATTTGAATTCGCTTTTCAAGTCACACTTAAAGGCCATTTTATGTTCTAGGAGTGCAGGGCCTTTTGGAGAAAATTCCAGTGTGTTTTCGTTAAGGCTCCAACCAGGGGCTCAGCCTTTAATTTCACTTCTAGAGCAATCAGCAATATAACCACGGCTTGTTTAGAAACTGAATTCGTTACTATGTCAGAAAATAAAATGTTGCTGTGTGTTGGCTAGAAGTTTACAAGGCGAACGTGGGTCTAGCTTCTCCAGCAAGTACTCCTTTTGTGCATGCCTATTTTTCGTACACGAGCGGAGGGGATTTTAATGGCGTTTGTGGGATGTGGATCCCTGAAAAATTAAAGATGTTTGTACAGGGATTTTATTCATGGAACATCGGCGTTGAAGTGCCTAGGTCTTTACCTTTCCTGAAACGACATACTTTGCATAGATGGTGTTTCGACATTTGTGCATACACACGGTAACTGCCTTTGCTTCTCATCACTCGTATTCCTTTGTCTACGCAAAGAGTAGACATTTTGTTGTCGGCGGTAATGTCTGCCACCATTCCTCAGCAAGAGTCAGCAAGCACAGGGAATAGGATCTTCAAAGGAGACATTTTCGACATAGGTCCCAGTGGTTGATGTACCATAAGAGGATTAACCACCCTATACATCTTGCAATCCTCTCGCATAAATCATACTTATTTTTGAATATTTGACCACTACTCAACGACGGAGGTGGCTGAAATTGTCATTATGGTCCTGAAAATGATAAAGTGACTGAATGACTTTTTTGCTATTATGAGGCAGGCGCTTCAACTTGAATGTGAACTTGATATCCTTGGGCAGAATGAAATAAGATTGTCATATTGCGTAGAAAACCACACAAGAATCATTTGACGCAAGAAAGATGAATCAATGGGTGGTGTGAATAAACACTGAGTGTGGGCATTTCCTTAGCATTTTGGAGTAAATGCTCCATCTGGTGCGAATAAAAATTTATTTCGTTAAGTTTAACGAATCCTCTCCGCTCGGATATTTTGACAGCTGAGTCTTTCCTCCGTTTTGGTGTGAATAAAGATGGAATGAATGGAGAGCTCACTTGTGGAAGTTGAGTGTGCATAAGAGGTGACTTCTTCTTTCTTCTTCTTTATTTGGCGCTACAGTCCGGGGTGGACCTGGGCCTCAACCAACAAGCCTCTCCAGCTAGCACAGTCTCTGGCTAGCTGTCTCCAGTGTCGCAAGTCAAGTTGGTTGAGGTCCTTCTCCACCTGGGTGCGCCACCTTAAACGCGGGCGTCCTCTGTTGCCACGGGTTCGGAGTCGAAGACTCTCCGGGCCGGAGCTGAGTGGTCCATGCGCTCAACATGGCCTAGCCTTCTTAGGCGTTGGATCCGAAGACGCCTGACTAGACTCATGTCGCTGTACAGCCCGTACAGTTCGTGGGTGAATCATCTCCTCCAGGAGCCGTCAACGCAAACAGGACCAAAGATCGCAAGCAGAGCTTTTCTCTCGAAAATACCTAGGACTTCCTCATCCGCTTTTGAGATTGTCCATGCCTCCGCGCCGTACAGCAGGACTGGGATGATCAAGGTCTTGTATAAAGTCAGCTTGGTCCTTCGAGAGATGGCTCTACTACTCAATTGCCTCTTGAGCCCATAGAAACAGCGGTTGGCAAGAGTTACTCTGCGTTTGATCTCGGTACTGATGTTGTTTGTACTGTTTACTGCGGAGCCGAGGTAGACGAAGTCAATGACTACCTCGAAGTTATAGCTGCTCATTGTGACGCTCTGTCCAAGACGTCGATGTTGTGTGTCCTTTCTTGATGACAGCATATACTTCGTTTTGCCCTCATTCACCGCTAGACCCATTTAAGCCGCCTCCGCCTCAATGCCAGCAAACGCCTCATTGACGGCTCGCTGTGTTCTGCCAATCACGTCAATGTCGTCCGCGCATGCTAGCAGTTGTACGGACGTCTGGAAGATCGTGCCTCTAGTGTCGGCGTTTAAGTCTTGCACGATCTTTTCAAGGATGATGTTAAATAAATCACATGACAGCGCGTCGCCTTGTCTAAAACCTTTGTTCATACTGAAGGTCTCGGTGAGTTCGTTACCGACCTTGATGGAGCAGCGAGAATTCTCCATCGTCATCCTGCACAACCTGACGAGTTTGGCAGGAATGTCAAAACTAGACATGGCGTTGTATAGCTCGTCCCTATGCCCGCTGTCATATGCGGCCTTGAAATCGACAAAAAGGTGGTGGGTGTCGATTTGCATTTCTTGGGTCTTTTCCAGGATCTGCCGTAGTGTGAAAATCTGGTCGATCTTCCCTGGCCTGAAGCCACACTGATAAGGACCTATCAGGTTATTTATAAACGGCTTCAGGCGAGTACACAAAACGGCAGAGAAGATCTTGTAGGCGATGTTCAGGAGACTTATCGCTCTATAGTTGGCGCAGTTAAAGGGGTCTCCTTTCTTATGGATCGGGCAAACGATACTGAGATTCCACTCATCGGGCATGCTCTCCTCCGACCATATCTTACAGATGAGCTGGTGCATACGCCCAACCAGATCATCTCCAGCTGCCTTAAAGATTTCAGCGGACAGTCCGTCCGCACCGGCAGCTTTGTTAGACTTCAGTCTTGATATTGCTATCTTGACCTCGTCTAAGTCGGGGGGACGGAATTCTCGTCGATCATCGTCCATATTGAGTGGAACATTCTGCCTGACAGCGGTATTGGTGTCATCATCGCCGTTTAGCAGAGGTGACTTCATGAGAGAAAAAAGTGAAAACTATTTAAAAAAATGAAGCTTCGGAAGACGAGTACTTTGACGGATTAAACCTTAATCCTCAAAAATAAGAGGAAATCTGGAAAGGACGATGACGAGTTCATCAAGTGTTTGCAATTTTCCGTGCTTTCTGGGAAAAAAAGCCAATCTCCTGACATGAAAAATAAAATGCAATCTGAGTTGAAAGCTATGGAAGAAGAAATAAAAAAAAATCCGTGGATTTAATCTGCACATCTCGTGAATAAAGAAAAAAGTTGATAACATGAAGGCCCGCGTCAGATGAAAAGGCGATAAGAAAAAGACGGGCACTCTTCCCATTACATCAAAGGACCAAAAACAATCGAAGGTACCATCACCGGTTTCTTCAGAAATATCGGAAAGGAAATGAGTACTTAACCATTCCATGTTATCAAACTCGAATCTATACAGGTTCTTGAAACTATCAACTGTGTCCCCGAAAGGACACGAGTTAAAATGTATTGTTTCTCGCGTTTGTATGTTAAGAAATATTATTGCATATATTTCGCACCCACCTTTACCCGACTTTGAACTCACCCTTAAACGCCAAGAACTCTAGTTTTCGAATGTCAACTGAAGGGAGGGTACCTACTTTCTGGCAATTTTTTTATTCACACCAAATTGAGTATTTCCTTTAACGAAAATAATCGACTCATGTGTTCTTATTCGGAGTGTTTTCTCAGTTTTTATTCACACCACCCAATGTGTAGTGTGCCATTTTCAATGAGTACACTGGTTTTAAATCGATTTAAATTATATGCTATGAGTAAGAATTACAGTGGACTCCCCCTAAGTCGAATTGTCACGGGATACCATAATATTTTCGAGTTAGAGAGAGTTTGACTTAGAATGAGTCTTTTGTATGGGAAATTGGGGGAAATGTATGTAAAATATGGCGAAAAAGTTCGAATTAGAGAGAGTTTCGACTTAGGGAGAGTTCGGGTTATGGAGAGTCCACTGTATGTTGAAATAATTTAAGCGAATTTTTCAACGCCACACTTCTTGCTGCATTTAAAAAAATAAAATAAGGTATGTTAAGTTCGACGACATTTAAGATAAAAGTAAGTTAGTCTCTGCGAATTATAACAAATATAAATTTACCATATTGATTGTTTCAACATCAGGAGGTTGACCCTGTTGGTATTTTGAGTATTTTTTTAAAGAAGAATATGCAAATGGTATCACTTAGTTTGAGCAAAATCAGACTATTATTTATGGAGTTATATAAATTTTAGTTTAGCCATTCCTATTTGCACATTTATCGAGCTTAAAACTTTCAACACGTTTTTCTCAGAACCATGCTGTCGAAGTCGGTGATCATTGTAACTTGAGAAAGGTATTATCGATCAGTATGAAATTTTTATCAATTATTTTATATTAAATTGTCTTCCGGGCGAAAGAAGGATTGCTTTTTTGCGATTTTTTATAGCCGAAAATGTGAGCGAATTTTTGATTAAACCCACAAATTTGAGTTTCACGTCTGGCGTCGTTAGAAAAATGAAATTCTTTGTAAATTTCTTCATTCACTTGGATCATCATTTCATTAACTAATGATTTTTCAATATTTATGGATTTTAGATAATACAGTGTCAAGCTAAAGTGATCACCGCAAACCCATTCTTATTGGACTCCGTGCAAATTTATTGTGTTCCACGATTTTTTCTTAAATTTTGATGTAAATAATTTGTAATATTTTATTTAATTTGTAATATAAACGTATGATCACAAAAAAACAATTATTTTAGAGGTTCTTTCAACAAGGTCTACCGCCATAAGATATTTATTGGAGCGAAATTAATTTTTAAATAAGCAATTCAATATAAGAACTCAAAAGGCGGTGGTAACGCCTTTTTTTTATTTATTTTCTCACATAAATTGATAAAATGGCCTAAGAATCTTCTACAGTTCTTGGAAAATATGTACAGTCTGTCGCAAAAGTGAGCATACATCAGCATGTTTTCTCTACAAGAAATAATTTGATTTAATTTTCTAATAAACGTCTGCAAAGACAAGACAACTGATGCCGATTTCCGTTATCTCTAAAACTTTTTTAGCATAAATTTGAAAACAAGTATAGTATAAACAGCATGGGTCGCCGTGGCGTAGTGGGTAAGTGCGTCGACTCCTACGCAGAGGGTCCCTGGTTCGATACCCGAATTTACCACCTTTGATAATTCACGGCTCCGCGTCTTTCGAGTCACAGGTATATTCACTCAAAGAATATACCTGTCTAGAAAAAGCTTCTAAACTTCGCCGTTCGCAGTCGGCATTAAACTGTAGATCCCTTCCACCCGTGAAAGAACAAAAGCACGCACAACACAAGTGGTTGCTGAGAAGCTAGGCCAGGTCCACCTCGGACTGTCGCGCCACCCATATTATTATATTATTAAACAGCATTATTAAATTAACTGAACAGAGTTAAATGGATCCAAGTGACCTCAATTGGTATTATGTTGCATAAAACGTTCATTTATTCAGCTAGAAACAGAAAAACCATTTTTTATCAGAAAGCCCCTTATTTCTTCCCTCAACTGTTCGTTGCACCACACTGTGCACAGTGCACCGATGGGCCGATGCACGCATCCACTAACGCACCATCGACTCAATCGAACCTTACTTCAATCTGTTTAGAGAAAATCCCTAGCAACCAGTTTGAAAAAAGAAAACAGGAGAAGGAGAGGAAGAAAAAAACAGCGGAACCACGATCATACCGTATATGGCGTCTATTTAGCATGCGAACAACCTGTCAACGTTGGAGTATATCATCTTTTGCGGTTACGGCCTTAACGGGACCTTACCCTAGCAAATTTCCTACACACTAGACCACAGCATTGTTGGATTGCAAGTAGTTGAGATAGTTTTTTGTTTCTCGTTTTATGGTACATTCTCCTTGGCTTTCCATACGTTCACCGACACCGACAACATGTAACAAGTCCTCCTTCAGCGCGGGGCATTTGCATAGGACTCGACTTGACATCGGGAAGAATGTCGGCAGAATGCTCGGCATGACGTTCCGCCTTTTGTGGTTTGCACTTACAGTTCTTTGATCTTAATTCCAAGCGATTGAATTGCATAATAAACTGGGCAATGGATTCGATTACTTCCTACTTGCCGGTCGATGGAGGGGGCGATTGAACTTTGAATGGCGGTTGATGGGGAGGAGGAGGAGGATGGTGTTGTGGGTGCTCGATGCGCATTGACCATGTTCCGCGGGGTTAGCGTTAACCAATAATAGTGACGCTCAGTCGAAGAGGAAAGTCAATAGCATAAAATCAGCATCTTACTCACCTCAATCAGGTAAAGTCTCCATTCCACACCCTCATCATGGCGCAGGCAAAATTCCGTCCCCAAAAATTTAGCGCCTGACTCACCCAGCAGGCAAAGCTGGCGGCATTCATTTGACACTCAATCAAGACAAATTTTTGTGATCGTAAGCCGAAAAATGTATGCGTGTGCCGCACCTTGCATATCATCGAAACCAAGCGAGAACCTTTTCCCAACCCACTTGCCCCTCCCCGTCGCCTCAACGTCGCTCCCTCCCACACGTTGACCAACTTACCCGGTCAACTACAAATCACTGCGATCAAAATCGTCCGCAATCTGCTGGAAAATTCGCTTCCTCCATCAAATAAACCAAAAATAAGGAGAAAAACACGCAAAAAGAAAAACGTCCAAAACCCTGTAAAGGCACTCCCAAAACTCCTCTCATTGACATCGCCGCTCGCGCACAGGCCTGAAGTTCAGCTGGTGGCACTAGCGGTTTATCGCATGCCAGGCGCCCGTTTCTTTCAAAACCCCCAACCATGCCATGCACCAGGCTGGCACACTGGCGCAGCGCCATCACCTGGGCGGTCTCGGCACATCAAAAGGAACCCCTCTCCTGTGTGTGTTTCGGTTTTCATCTAAAGTACCACCTTGATGAGATGGCGATTTGTTGGCCAAAAAGAATCAAGAAAAAAAAAACATGCAACAAGCGAACGAGCAAAACGACAGTGGAACACAAATCTTATTTGTTTATGCGTGCCATGGGGACGGGCTTCAGTGAGATAGAAGCCAGGCCTAAACGCGCTCGCTCGCGCGCAGCTATTTATTATTAATAATAATCTGCAAGGCGTTTTATTTATTACGTTTATCTGGCCATTAACGAACTTTAGATGCTGTCCGCATCTAGCTGTGCTCCACCATCACCATCACCATCCCCACCACCAACATGCCATCGGGCAGTAACCTGATCTGTGCGCTTTCATCTCATGCATCTATCTGGCGGCAACGCACGGCGGGACTTACTTGAGCAGGCATTTATCTCGGGCTATTGCCAAGCGATGCTTTCCTCTTTTGTGATGATGGAAGACATGCTATCGCGGGCACAGGCGGTGGTGGTGGTGGTGATGGTGGATGATGACGACGGCGATGGTGGTGGTGCTGGTGAGGTGCCTCAATTAAACGTGCCCCAATGTGGGCTTTAATTGCCGCACAACACATCACAATGGCAACAATGAAGCAGCGCGCGTTGACAAGCGTTCAACTACCATGGTGCGCGATAAATCTCATTAAGTACTGCGCACGCGCGTGGGCTCTTACCGCGCACGAACCTCTAATGATCTTTTAATTGCGCACCACGCGCAAAGGATATGGAAATCGAAACGAAACGTTGTGGGGTGTAGCCTGAGACTCTCCCCGAAACCCATATCAGCACAGATGATGCTGCGAGTGGCAGTCCTCGAACGAGGGACACGCGCAGCGACTACCTCCAGACGGATGGCCATCAGATCGGGACGAAGTGTTATCCACTTCATAAACTCACAGATCGTATATTAGCCACCAGCTACCTTACGCAAGTCCTTTTCCAATTCTCCCCCCTACCTGTCTTGATCACGGCGAATGCGGTGTAAAGGATGCACGACGGGATCCTGCTGAGTCCGGCACAGTGCGATCGTATCCACCATCAGGTGTCGGAATGGTAAATTAAAGGTTCACCTTCGTCTGTCAGCACAACGGTACATGTAAGGAGCTGGCAAGATAAAGTGAATTAGGATATAACATTGAATTGATTATCATTTATCCTGCAGTCGCCACTATCATTATCCTGTTTGGCTCATTAATAGAATACACCAATGACCGCCGCCACTGCCGCCGCCGCCACATCAGCACGTCACACACGCCATATGGTCTCTTGAGGAGGAGTCTTGTGCGCGGACACTGTGCTGTGTTGTCTGATACCGATTTGATAAGGAACAGCAGCAGGCATGGCACCGTGCGCTACACGCGAGTCGAAAGGTCCTTTTTTTGGTATTTTAATCGATTGTTGTTGCTGTTTGGTGTTGTTTTTTGTTTTTTTTTTTTGTGAGTAACAGTTGTTGTTCTAGGACGACTATAGATGGGTTCATTATTGGTCATCATGCTGGTCGCCAGTGGACAGGAGAACAACAACAACAAGAAAACATGTTCATTATCCTTTGGGCATGGTGCATTCCAAAAAAAAATTCCACTTTCGTTTATTTTTCGTTTTCCACCAAACCGCGGGGGGTTGGAACTTGTTTCTCTAATTAAATAATTCTCGAAACAAATGCACTCATAGGGGAGGAAAGGAAAGGGTTGCTCAGGATGGTCATGGGCAATTTGGTAGTGAAATGTCAACAAGGATCCTGGCCGAGGGTGTTGTGCCGTATGTTAGTTTTGATGCTGATTAAATATAAGTGATTGTTATCTCATTATGTTTGGCGGGGATGGCATGCAGGCAAGGGTTGAGGATGGCCTGCTTTGTAGCTGTTAAAGTGCGGCAATTTGTTGTCAGTAACATCAGACGCGTGTGGCGGTTGGCGCAATTGAAAGGTCAAATTTGACAGCTAAATTGAAAGTTGCGTGAAGCAAGTCAATTTTTATAAAAATTAACAATGAAACATTTCTCAGGATGGAGCGTTGAGGTGACTGCTGGGGTAGGGTTATCGGAAGCTTTTTTCAAAATGCCAGAATGTCGACTTGAGTCCCTCATGGTCGAAAATACCCCACCTTCCAAAATCAACAACATATGGCGTCCCTCTACAAGAGGTTTTTTTTAATGACAAACAAAACAGGAAACTTGTGATATATTTTTTATCCTGTTCAAGCTCGGAGGTTGCCAATAGAATACTCTGTGTGAGTTGAATACCCATTTGAAGACTTCTTGCGCAGTACTGATCGGCTATCGTACCATTCTGTCTTCTGGCTTCTGGACAAATTGACTATAAACCAAGACTAGTCTTGAAAAAGGCTGCGGATTTTCAAGTCGATACGTACCATCCCTCTGTAGACTTCAAATTCGCATAAGAGGGGTTCCATTGCAGGGACACATTTGATCCCGATATTCGTCGCGGTGATCGTATTCCAGTTCCAGACTCATTCGGTTCTGTAGCACCACGCTAAAGTAGGCGATTTGAACAGTTCAATTCAGTTCATCGGATTTTGGCAAGAGGATGAGCTGTCGTGTAAGTTCTTCAAACAGACACTGACTTGTAGCTCAACTCCAGTAAAGAGCTCGAACTGTTAAGACAGAACACATTCAGTATCTTTTATAAATCAGCCCAACTCTTGGATTACGAGATGATGCCTTCAACGCTATGCGTTCCCATCGAGCATTTGTGGAAGCTTTCACGGTGATTGAAAAACCGACGAAACAAGCTCCTAAAGAAAAGACGAAGTATATGCTGCGGAGCAAGAACTATCGATTGCTAAATTGTTGAGGCTCTGAAGTTTATCTACCTCGTGGCAATTGTGAGTACCACAAACTACATCATAGAGCAGATTCGACATAAAACAGCTCTTGGTAACCAATGTTACTTCGGTTTGTAGAAACAATTGGGCTCAAGACTCCTGAATCGAACGACCAAAATTATGCTCTACAAAACTATTATTTTGCCAGTCCTGTGTGGAGCTGAATGCATGATGATAAACAAAACTGCAGAGCTGAATCGTGGTGCATTCGAAAGGAAAATTCTACGACGGATGCACTTATGGTCCCATTTTGCCAGGAAGGTGAATGGAGTAGATGACATAACCGCGAACCTTACGGGCTGTACCGAGATGTGGATGAAGGAAGGTCAAGCCTCGGCCCCATCGACCTCATGTTATACAACGCTCCAGGAAAGAGGGTCTTCGAATCTGAGCCTCCTAGTTCGAGAAGGAGAACCCGATATATAGACGAAGTCATCGCGGACAAAAGAAATGATGACTACCAGCAGCGTGCCCATGACCGTCAGCGATTTCTCCGGCTTCACGTGTCGCAGGGCTGATAAGTAGGTAAGTAGTCTGGCCAATGCTCCAGCCACAACTGAGAGGATCTGAATGGAAGTGAGGACGACTAGGAGCGAACATTCGCTATACAGAAGCCTTTCTTGAAGCATCTTACCTGGAACAGAGCGATGGACTGTAGCTTGACTTGGGATGGCCTACGCGTGACTGGCTAAAAAAGTCACAGGCTCAAGGACAAAGGTTTCATCAATTGTGTGTTCAATCGGGAGATAGCCTTCGGATCGGGATGAAATGGTCATAAGCTAAGCATGGTATCAGCGTCCAATTGAAGTCTCCAGAAAAGAAATCAAGGGTTATACGAGATCTGTTCGATGTCTCACGAGTCAGTGAGATTGATAAGTACTCCACAAAAGCCGTCCTAGTGGATATTCGAAGTAGGTGCTTCTACACGCGTGTAAATTAATCAAAGCTCTCTACTGTAAGGAGTCGTTTTTTTTTCATTTTTATTTCTCAATTCATAACGTATATTCTTACATACTAGACAAAAATGCTTGAACTAGTTGGACTAACAAAGAATCTATTTTAACTTACTGGCCCTCGGCGGGCTCTCTAAGCTAAACTTAATATTATACTATGTCTTTCGACTTAACCTAACTGCTTGTTTAACGAAATGAAAATCAATTTAAATGTACAACTTTGTATTAAGAAAAAATGGCAAGAAAACTTATCTTAAAATCTACCTTACACTACAGTAGACTATGCAGGTCGGCCGTAGGTTGCTGCTACTAGATCTGCATCTAATTCGCTGCAAGACAGTGACCGACTGCTCCCACAGGGAGATCCGCAATACCCTTTCTACCCAGGGTCTAAAGGGTTCGACGAGGGAGTTCCTTCGCTCCCCAGCCACCAGAATTTTCGATGCTGCGTTGCAACATCCCGTATATCCCGCCTTGAGACCGCCATACTGAACCGGAGGAGGCCTTCCTCAGCTCGTTGTGTGACGGAGCGGTCGTGGTTGAGTCGCCCATCCACAGTTGAACGGGCGGTATGAAAGAGGAGCGGTACCGCATTTATGTCTTGTATCAGACCGTTCATGTCAAAATAGAGGAATGCTTCTGGGGAAACAAAGCCATTGTGCCGCATCCTTTCGTGGTATTTTGGATTGGGGTAGTAAGCCCCAGAGATCAGATTATTGACCGAGTTCATCGCTCTAGCAGTATGACCTCGAGTCAACTTCACCAGGAAATTATCCACTCTTATCAGCTTTGCCCTGTTGTATAAGACCTCATTGGAATAGAATTTTGTGTACTCGGACTCTGGAGTTCTATAAAGGTGAAGGCAAGCCCTAAGACAAGCCCTCTCGAACAACCGAATCTTTTCCATCAAGCTTGCACTCACGTTGAACCACACGGGACAGCCATAGGTGAGCATTGGCCGGATGAGGGCCATGTAGCAGATGACCTTCACCCTCGCATCGAGTACTACTGTAAGGAGTAAGTATCAAAGTATTGCACTGAGAATGTGGACAAAACGCTGAACGAAAAAATTTCAGAATCAGAAATAAGTTCTGTCCACAAAGGAACATGATCTAAGCGAAGACAGGCAAGTAGGAAATCTGCCGGGGATACTTATTTGGCCTCCGCTTTGACCATCAACGCTCCAACTACGACGACATTCAAATTCAGGACGCATGGTTTTAGAAGGAGAGGAAGACTGAATCTCCAGTATAAGGCTCTCAAATCCAAGATAACTTGCTTTTCATAACTTCAACACACAGTCCCCGGGAGACAGGACCGTTGCCGCCTTGGTTTATGTTCAGGGACTCAGTAGATCACTGATAAATTAGTCGTATAGTTTGAAGTCTACAGACAACCCAATTAAGACGGCCAATAGCTGTTTGCATTCCGAAAAATCCAGCGACGTAGAAATTTCACACAACAATACCCTTTTTTAAAATCGTAAGCATTTATTGAGCCTCGTTATGCTACGAATAGACACTGCAATAGTCACAACATCAGCTAATATGCGAAAATTTTGTTTGATTACACATCTAGGCAGATAGAAACGATCATTCTCAGGATAATCGAATTTCCCAATAATTTCGAGGTATATTCAGTGGAGTGAAGATGAGAGTCAAAGTATGTGGATCTTAACAGCACCTTCGACCAAAAGCAGTGCAATTCGGTTGCCTTTGAGCCAACTGCACTTGTTCACCTCCAATTGAACGAACCTGGATTTTAAATCATACAAGATTGTTTTGGCAAACCCCAGTGGAAGCCTACTTTCAAATTGGTCTATAAAACGTTGATCCTGCTAGAAGACGCTTCATATCAATAGGAAAGTTTTCGCAATATTTCAAAAGTTCTTAGACTGGAATTCCACTTCAGCACATCGAGCATCGAACCGAGTTGAACAAACTCCTAGATTTTACTTCTCGAATGTAGACAGCAGGATAATTAAATACTTACAGTTCAGCAATGGCGCAAGCGTTTAAATGACACCTAATGGTGGATGACCCTTATGATAGACAAGTTATTGCACTGATACAGCGAATTCTCTCCAAATTATTCAAACCTCGCCCACCGACACTAAGTCATCGCAGACGATGCCGAAGTAGTATCACTACAATTGTTGGACTTGACTTCACCAACACGGGGCGTTCCAAGTACGAGATGTAGACCACCGTTCAGTACGCCCAAATCACCGAAGAGCATATCCTTCCATTCGGAGAAATCCCTACAAAACAAATATCGTACGCCTCGCCTGGATGGCAGCTGCTAGGCCAGCGAACAAATTGCGCAAACGCCAACTGTAACGGTCGGCAAAGAATGTCACCCTGACGGTGATTCATTCATTAAGGTTGTCCCTCTCGCTGCTCGTGTGTTTATTTCTTGGAAATGGAAACACAGCGAAAGTAGGTCGACACCTCTTGACACCTTGACTCGTCCCACAACACAGATCCCCTCTGAACTTCGCCGCAAAGGATCGGTCCTCCTGTCATACACCGCAACTCTGAATCGATGATCTGATCTGATTCCTATTCTCTGCGCACAACAATAGCCATCCAATCCAATGTCCAAACAATGCGGTAATTTCTACAAAAGTTGCGAAGTCAAGCGTAATGATACCTCTGTCTCCTCGGTGGCTTCAGTTTCTGGGACAGTTGCTGCTGCGGAGATCAAAGACGTACCTACTCGATGGAATGCATCCCTTTATCGTGGCACCGGCTGGTAACCTCAAATCTGGAAATTGAGAATGGCACAAGCGATTCGCTTGCACAGAGATCATCACCCTCTTAGCTCGGGACTTCCATCATCATCAGGCATCGGCTCATTGATGCAAGAGTTGCCGCAGGTGGGTTCCTTTGACAAACGATGCATTTGTTGCATAAGCTGCACCTTTCCTCTGTACACAGAGTCATATCGTACTCGTAGCTCTGTCTCTCCTTTTCGGATTGATTACACGACGCACAGGGACAGACACTCGTCATCCTTTAAAGAGGATCGCAAACAATGCGAGCTAGGTTGTGCGGGTGTTCGGGCAAGTTCTTGCTGCAAGACATTCCCTCTGCTCAATGAGCACTCGGAGGACAACCTGCAGAACCTGAGGCGCATGGCTGTATGCACACACGAAAGTCCTTATCGAAGTTCACTCTTCCTTTCGCTCTCGAAAGGTAGCATCGGGGTTTTGAGGTTCCACCTGCTTTCTGCAGTTTTGTTTGCATTAAAGGGCTCCCCCTGCAGATGAAAGGGATTACACTGGCGGCTGGCAAGGGTTGCTTGCAGACATCAGATGGTAGTTGAGAAAAGAGTTGATCGGGGATCGGATACCATCATTAGAGTCGTATTTGCCGTGATTGCAGGAAGTGCCGAAAGCTGGGCAAATGTTTGGGCTAAACCTAATCTTATTCTGTATCGAACTTCCGGTGGGCTGAGATGATGTCGAATTGAAATGATCCGTATTTGACGACAGTCTGGATCTTAAAGTTGCTTTCCTTGGAGTAAAGAAGATTAACATTGGTACCAGTCGGGGGAGAACTTTTTCGGAGCATGCGCGAGTAACATTTACTGCTTAACAAGCATGTTTGAGAAGGCCCAAATGGTAGATGTTTTTAGAAATATGGAACGTAATTGTTGAGGCTGTGAGTCCGCTGTTGTTCGATTTCGTATACTTTGATAATAATCACGGCACAAAATAAATGGACTCAAACACTCTTTACTGCCTACGAATTACAAGCGGTTTCTACATTACATCACATTCGAAATGACTTGAGCTCAATGTGATCTCTTTGTTTGCATCCTTTACAATTCAAAACGGCCGGTCGGCGAATTTCTCATTTAAACATTTAACACTTAAAGGGTGGTCCAAAAAAAGCGCACGAGTAATTTAAAAAAAGAGGAAGTAGAAAAAGGGTTTTATTTTCGAAGCAATTAATTGTGTTCAATCAGTAACTACAGCCAGTTTAAAAATACATTTTTGCTAAAATACTTAATTTGTTATAATAGTAATGTATTTTGTACTGTCAAAAAAAAAATTGCATTGTTATAGAATTATGGCTATATTGGCAAATATTTGTTTGTACTTTTTAACAAATATCGTTATAATAATATAATAATATGGGTGGCGCAACAGTCCGAGGCGGACTTGGGCCTAGCTTCTCAGCAACCACTCGTGTTGTGCGTGCTATTGTCCTTTCACGAGTGGAAGGGATCTACAATTTAATGCCGACTCCGAACGGCGAAATTGAGGAGCTTTTTCTAGACAGGTAGACTCTTTGAGCATTGTCAGTGACTCGAAAGAGGTGGAGCCGTGAATTATGATAGGTGGTAAAATCGGGTATCGAACCTGGCACCCTCTGCGTAGGAGTCGACGCACTAACCCACTACGCCACGGCGGACCACCACCACAAATATCGTTACGAATGATTAAAAGAAGTTATTTCAACAGTTTTTAACTTTTTTTTTCCTCTATACACATTGATTCATGCATACATACAA
Source organism: Eristalis intricaria (assembly GCA_964034865.1). Taxonomy (NCBI): domain Eukaryota; kingdom Metazoa; phylum Arthropoda; class Insecta; order Diptera; family Syrphidae; genus Eristalis; species Eristalis intricaria. The sequence goes on from OZ035874.1 coordinate 56,903,248, forward strand.
ATAGAATCGAGTCAATCGAAGTCGGCGTAAAAATGTAGGTTGGTATTATATAATCTTTGGCACTCTTAGCCCATTTAGATGGTAGAGAAAGATGAGCAGAAGTCGAAATCAACTCATTGCCAGAAGATTACAGATTCAAAACCATCACTGGATCACAAGATGGTTTTAAAGCTGGTAAAAATTGAAGAGCGACTAAGACTCATAAACCACGTCAAGACCAACTCAAAGAGAGTGACAGTTTCTCATAAAAGTTTTGGACCACTTTTGTAGACCTTCTGTATCTCATTTATTGCTTGTTATCACTGTTCCTTAAGGGTTCTATTATTTTAGTTCAGGGCTTAAAATATAATATTTTTTCAAGTTAACGTTATATAGACACACATACATTTTCATTAACCAATTTTTAGTATTTGAATGTTTACATTAGAATGTATGTCGGTTAAAACTTCCCGGAGTTGAAAGTTGAAATAAAGAAAACGCCGGAAGAGCGTTAACTTGCCTACCGTTGAGACTGAAATTACGTTTTAAAGTCCGTTCTCTTTTATTTAATTTGCGACATAAAGAGATCGGATAGATGCGTTCATGGACTGGAAAGACAATGTTTTATTAAACATTAGATAGATGATATTGACAATAATAAATTGTTTGCTCTGAATACCAACAAGCAGCCAAACAGATTTCAGCACCTAATTTGATGAGTCACTCATTTGATGTGAAAAAATAAGCAAGTTATTTTTTTGTACATATAAAATATACCAATACTTTCTTTCTGTCAAGAGATGAGGAACTGGTTACTATAAGAACTAAGGCAGCTGGAGATGATAGGATACAAGCACCAATTCATCTGAAAGATATGGTCGGAGGGAAGTATGCCCGACGAGGGGAATCCGACCCACAAAAAAGGAGATCCATTAACCCGCGCCGGTAAAAGAGGGATAATTCTATTAAACATTGCCTATATGATCTTCTCCGCCGTTTAGCGACCATGCGTCCTTGCTATCAATATGTTTTAATGCCGGGGAAGTTTGGATTGTTAGTTTAAGTGGAAAGACATAGGATAAGTTTAAGTTTAGCTTGGAGTGCCCGCCGAGGGCCAGTAAGTAAGAAATAGTAAAAATGTTCGTCCAACTGGTTTTAGGTATTTTTGTCTAGTAAGTCTAAATGAATTCCCGAAAAAAAAGGCCGGGGAAGTTAACCATAATCTTCTCACTACGACAGATCCGATCGACAGAATTAAAAAAAAAAACGACAGATCCTGCAATAAACGCAATAAATGCAGATTGACACTCACCAGAGACGAGCTATACAACGTCCAATTTGTGTATTCCTGCCAAACTCCACAGACTCGAAGGAGTATTCTCGAGTATGATAATGATAGAGTAATCTCACTGATCGAAATGAACTCACCGAAACCTTCAATGTCAAAAAAGGATTCAAACAAGACTACGATTTGTGATATAATTTTTCAACAGCATTCTTGGGGCGCCATTGATCATTAGAAGAACAATCTTCCAGAACTCCGTGCAACTGTTGGCATTTCCCGATGACAGTGATGTGATTACCAGAACAAATCAATGAGGCATTTGATTTCATTGAGACGAAAGCGACTGAAATGTAAAGCGTTTCTGTCGGTGAATGAGGGCATGCGAAGGAAGGAGATACAAGTTCGACGTCTTGGACAGAGCGTGACAATAAGCGGCTATAACTTCTCAACCTTGGTCCTGTTTACGATGATGGTTTTACGGAGCCGAAGAGCGAAGCACGACCTGTACAGGCTGTACTGGCTCTACAGAGACATTACTTTAGTTAGGCGTCTACGGATTTAACGATTAAGATAGCTAAGTGAACGACCAAAAGCCAATGGCTCACAAAAGGAGAGAAAGGCCTCAACTAACTTGGCGTGAAAAATTGAAAACAGGTGCATATATATTGTGTCAATTGGAAAGGTTTGTTGGCTGAGGCCCAGGTTCACCCCGGACTGTATCTCGAGAAGTCCATGGCATAGTCTAGAGTTTGTACGAATTGCATACAGATCATGATGATCTAAGATCGGGGTTGTTCACGGTCTTGCAAGTCGAGTTTTAACCACGAGAAGTCAACAAACAATCTTCTTCAGAACGCCGTTGATCAGTGCCACGGCGAATACTGAAAATAATTGGCGAACGTCTTCAATTGTTGCACAACTTCCCATTATCACTAAGAATTGTAGTCAGAAACCTGGCAATCTCCTAAGATCATTACCTCTATTTCAACAAAGATGTGCTGCTTAATTTATTTGCACCTCAGCAACAGGCGAAACGACAAAATAAAGCCAATGCATCACTAATGCCGATGCTACGTCTAAGTTAAAACCAATCAAATTTTTTTGTGTAAGAAAACGACATAACGTGATTGAAAGAGATATTTTCGAAATTGCAAAATTTCCCTTAAAAGATTGTCAAGCTAGGAATCAAAGGATATGCAATTCCCCCTGAGCCTGTTCAACTTTCATTCAAATAAAATATTTCCTAACCTCTTGATATTGACTGCTGTAGGAAATGTGAAGCCACCGACATCCAGCCACTCGACTCCAAATAAAAAAGTTGTAAAAATTTGTTTGTTCATTTGAGTATTTTCTTTTTTTTTATTGTAAACATATTATATCTGATTCTTAAAAACTAGTGTAACATTGTAAATTGTAAAACTATAATAATAATAAAATAATAAAAAAAAAAACAATTTTGCTTAGACTCTCAAAGTAATGGGAAACCACTTAAGTACAACTACTCTAACCTCGACTAGAACTGTCACGTTCTTAAACTTCTAAGCTACACTTTAAAACGAACTATACATATAAGACTTATTGAATATTCTCAGCACCAGAGCGATATGATCAGGATGCGTTCATCCCGAATGAAATATCCTGTTTTGTTGGGTGATTTGTTTTTTTGGTATACTAGCTGTATAATCCCGTTCTGCCGGGAGGGCGTCGTTGAGTTCAAACCATAACTAAAGCTCAGACAATTGTGATTGTGCAATTGGAGTTAGCATGTTTGTTGAGGAGGGACATCCGTGAGAAGGACTTGTCGCAGACTTTGCAGGCGTACTTCTTCACTTCGACGTGGGTCTGTTGGTGGGCGCGCAGGTTTGAGCGATCGGCAAAGGATCGGTTGCAGTCTGTGCATGAGAATGGCTTCTCGCCGGTGTGTGTGCGAATGTGTCCTTGCAGGAGCCATGGCCGGGAGAAGGCCTTGCCGCAGATGGGGCACTTGCAGGGCAACGTGTGTGTGCGGATGTGCATCTTCAGGGCGCCGAGGGTTGTGTACAGCTTGCCGCATTCCTGGCAGGAGTGTTGCTTCTTCTCCTGGTTGCACTCGGCGGCCGGGCAGTGGTATTGCTGGTGCTTCGATAGTCCGATGGAGGTTGAGTACATCTTGGAGCATTTGTCGCACTTGAAGCGGTAGTTCTTGGTGTTGACTGCGTTGCTGCTGGCGGATGGAGCTTCTTCGAAGACATGGAACAGGGCTGGCAGTGGAATGTCGTTGCGAACAGACAGATCCTCTGGTTCCGATGATGTGTAGGAATTCGGGCTGGATGGTGGCGTGATCTGGTAGTTCTGCGTGGGCACTTGCGCTGAAGCTGCGGGCACCGATGGCTGAGCGCTGAAGGCGTAATTATTCCAAACAGCGGTCATTGGGTTGTATGGCACGAATCCATTGGTGAAGCTGCTGTCGGGGCTGGTGGGGCTGAGTCCTCGGAGGTGGATGTTCGGGTACTCGTTATCCGATCTGGGAGGTGAGGGGTAGTTATCCACATGGGAGTGCTGAGATGCTTCGCTTGTGATTGAGATTGGTGATTCCGGACGAATGTACTTGTTGTTGTTGTTGTTGTTGTTGTTGTTGACGGCTGCTGGCTTCATTCGGTCGTATAGCGAGTTAACGGTGAGATTGAGTGCGAAGTTTCTCTTTGCATCGCTCTCACACTCATCGTCGGCCTTGCGTTTGAGTGACAAATCCTGTGGCTGGTCATCCTCTGGTGGTGGGGATGCCATAATTGGTTCCTCGTAGAACACGGGACGCTTCTTGAGTGGGCAACGCTTGTAGTTGTTCATCTTGACTTGCGTGTACGATCAAAAATATCTCGAAAATAATCCAAATAATCTTGTGTTCTCTGCTGAGCTACTACTAGCTGTGTTCACCTTGAGCTGCTGGCTGCGAATGACAGGTTTTCGAATCCGCACTCCCTTTTATACCGACTCGACCAACCCTCGGTCATGTATCTCGGCGCTGACCTGCGAGAACATATGTACAGGGAAATACGAGAAAATTCCTAATACTGGCACGAGATGCAGTGTTCAGTGTGCAGTGGGACTGCTGCCGAAGAGGCAACCAACTGAAAAACACCCCTAACTGGAGACGCTACAGCGCACACAGGTATACAAAAAAACACGCCTAAGTATTTCTGTACTTCGCAAAGGCGCAGTGTTGTTGTTGTTCTTTGCGCCTTCAGATCGACTGGTCCGTGACGTGGAAGTGATGTTGGAATATGGAAACTGTTCCCCTCCGAAATGGTGTGTATTTTAGGGATTGGTAGAAGGATTCTCCCTCCGTGCATTATGTGTGCGATCGTTGGGTTTTGATTTTACGATCTGCGGGCGGGCAAGACGACAGGCGCTCATCTCCCCTCTTCCGATTTGTGCATGTACATAGGCACTTCAGGTATGTACAAGGTGAGGAAGCTGAACGCCTCGGATTTCCTATTCCTGGGAACGTGCAACTTCCGAATGTGAAGGGGAAGCGATTGACTCTGGACTGTCTGTGTCTTATTAGACAGACTCAGTGAACTTCGATGAACTCATGGTCTCTCAGTCAGATGGTGGATTCATCCCTGTGCCGCTGAGAAACTGCAGACGCAGTTGAAAAGTGGTGATGTTGGCATGGGAAACGGACATCATTTTTTTTTATATTTTTTATATAAAATATTTGAAATGTAAACAAATTAAAAAGATCTCAGATATTTTATGGAACCGGATTCTCGAATTTATTAGGATAAAGGATCCCATACAGAGCGAGGGACTCATGAATTTATAGCACTCCGCCATCCAAAGCGGGGTTTATAAAAGTTTCCCCAATAATTAGGGATTTTCCCAGGAAGTAATAAAGATGCAAAGCCACTTGATGCCGTTTTGTGGATGTCACAGATGTGCGAATTTTTACCAAAGCTCAGTTCTGGGACACATAAGGCATGTTGACAAATTGTGCAACATTTTTCCGATCCGTGTGTCTATGAATGGTGTTCGTGAGTAGTTGTGAATGCAGGCAGGCGATCATTGTGGTGAGTCGTCCGAAAAGCTGATGATTCTGTCAGAGACCATGTAAATACAACATTTCTGTCAATTTCGACTACATTCGAGAACTTTCAATTTGGTAAAAATTTCGAAAACATATTTTTGACACGGTCATGGACGCAGTGCCAACGCGACATGCAATGAAGCATTGCTTGCTATTTGTGTCTATATTTCGAAAGTCGAAGTCTGCCATTGAAAGGCCCATGGGAAAGCCACCCCAAGTCAATCGTTTTAGAGAGAAATATCAAATTAATGAACGGCTATAAGACCTGGCAGATTTGGAGATCGGTTGTCGCACTGCCACTATGGGACCAATCAGAGCTTACTGTCTCAAAAACATATAACTTTTTGGTTTTTTGCTGATAAAGGGGTGAAACTTGGTGTTCATAATGTTGAATGTTTAGGCTTTGAAATAATAAGCCGTTTTTTTTATAGGTTCAGCAGGTCTTCCAAGTTCTTCAGTTCATGACGGATCTTATAGGCTCAGCAGGTCTTCCAAGTTCTTCAGTTCATGACGGATTGGATTTAAATTCACGGTCCAACCACTATGGATCATAGTTTCATCTGATCACTTTTTACATACGTTCCACGTCCGTCATTGACCAATGCGCTGTTATCTATTGGTAGCAATTTAACTTTATACTTAATCTGACTTCTGATGCATTAATATACTGTCTAGAATGAAGACGGGCAGATTTGGGCAACTTTTGTTTTTTCCTCACAATTACTTATGAACGAAGGAATAACACGCAACACATATTTTTACAGCGCGAAACAGCGCTAACCGTTAAATCTCTATGAAACATTAAACAACCAAAAATTCAAAGCATTTTCAGAAATAATGTTTAGTGAATGTGTCGACATGATTTTACTTAGAAAGTAGACGCTAAACGCTTTTCGAAGATATAGGACATTTATATAGTTACGTTAGTAGTTACAGAGAATGAAGAATATAATTTTGTCTTGGAATCTTTAGGTTTTTTTGGGTATAATGGTGGCGTGCAAATTTTCAAAAATTATTAAAACAAATGAGGGACTTAACGAAAAGAAAATTCTTACGGGCTTATTTTTGGATACCATACTGTAGCTGGGTGACCTAAAGACTGGTTCTGGTTCAGCTCTCAATCTTGCACATGAGTACTTTTCTTTGCCAAACTGATTGTCTTATCTTATTTTGAAATTATGGTAAACTGTTATATTCTTCGCTGAATTCTCTTTATAAAATTATTTACAAATTATCAAGCGATCTCTTTCTGGAATAAAATGTCATACGAGGAACACGAGCGTTGTTTTTTTGACATTCCCATACACAAATAATTTTGACATCCATCTAAATTTTTTCTTACATTGAAATCCAAATTTTGGAAAAAGCATTTTTAGACGATAGTTGCTGGTTGGTCCCATAGTGCTGCGCCCAGGCTCAGGGTCTTGCCTGCTTGCATTTGCAAATCAAGTCTTAGCACGTGCTTGTAGCAATAAAATTCATTAATCATCATTTAATTTATATTCTTGAAAGAACTTAATCGCCTTTTCAGAATTCCTAAGGTACATCTTAAAACAGCACAAGATGGCACGACCAGTTAATTTCTTTAAAGAACCCACGCCATTTTTCCTGTGCGTCCTTCAACTTCAAAGTGTCGTCTTTAGTTCCGACCACCAATGACCACAGTCTTAAGTTCTCAGGACATTTGAGAGATTTGAGGTGACTACTAGCGCATCAATACCACGCACAGAAACAAATGATCCACCGAATTCGGCTTAGGTTACCAAGCAAATCAAAATCATGAAGCAAACCAACAAAAAGCGGGAACAGGGTACTCCAACTAGCGACACTTACTTTATAACTGCTGTCCTTACCCATTAAACAGAACTGAGTTCGTATTTGAGAAATTCCTTCAACTGGATCAAACAAAATTGCGAAACAGATAATGTGGTGATACACGGGCTGGGTCTCAGGCAACACTAACGCGACATCTAGCGACCTGCTTTCACACAATGTTGGTTGAGGGTCTTCTCGAATTATTTGACTAGCCAAACGGGTTGACCAAAGGGGTCGTAATCAAGAATTTGTATAAGAAGGATTATTACCAGCATTTTATGCTATCGTCCGTGGTCTGGAGTCTATCTCTTCCTTCAATATGTTGCTTTCCGTCAAGGAATCGCTTGGATGTCACTCTCCTGGTAGAGTTCTTCTTTGAAGCACCATCACTCAGTAACCTCCACGTTTTTCTGTGTGCAGCCGCGTTTCTTGTTAAGTTTAAGATCAGAATTGAACCCTAATATGCATCTTTGTTCGTCTCCGCACCACAGATTGTCTCATATTCTAAGAACGGCTTTAATAATAATAATAATATGGGTGGCGCTACAGTCCGAGGCGGACCTGGGCCTAGCTTCTCAGCAACCACTCGTGTTGTGCGTGCTATTCTTCTGTCACAAGTGGAAGGGACCTATAGTTTAATGCCGACTTCGAACGGCAATTTGAGAAGCTTTTTCTAGGCAGGAATACTCATTGAGCATTTTCAGTGACTCGAAAGAGGTGGAGCCGTTAATTATCGAAGTTGGTAAATTCGGGTCTCGAACCTGGCACCCTCTGCGTAGAAGTCGAAGCACTTACCCACTACGCCACGGCGACCCACGAAAGGCTTCAATGGGCAACAGTTTTTGATCACTGTCACTCTTTTCCAAGAAATACACATTCGAAGTCTAATTGTAAATCCCAGCAAGTTTCAGTTGAAAAAACAGAAACAGCTTAAGAGGCCAAGGCTGAACCATAGTCGGAAATATTCCACTTCTTCTTCTTCTTCTTCTAGTGGCGCTACAGTTCGGGGTGGACCTGGACCTCAACCAGTAAGCCTCTCCAGCCGGCAAGATCTTTAGCCAGCTGTCTCCAACTGCGCACACCAATCTTCTTTCTCAAAATGTTGACTCATCTTATGTCGTCTCGAAAGTCTGCGACTCACTTAATCCGTTTACGTTGCTTCCCACGCGACTGAAATCACTTACCAGAAAAAGAAGAGGTAGTAGGCCACAACCCTGCGGAAGGCCACACACCATTCCTGGATCCAGTGGTAACTACGTTGTTTGTGTCAGCAGAAAACATCGAACCTTCTCGTGGGCATTTACATTAAATTGCAGAAGTTGTGAAACCGCAAAAACTAAAATACATCTCTGTGTTCTACCTTTCTGTAGGCGTAGTCCCTTTCGTTGAAGTCAAAATGATGAGCTAGCAGTACCGCGCCAATAGTGTCATTCTGCTAATATCCATTCATTGAAAAACGAAAAACTTTCCGCGCTTCGAAATACGCCACATGTAAAGTCTAAGGCCAGTTAAGTCAATTTAAGTAATCCCCAAACAAGCAGAATGCAAAATTTAACCCGATCTACATTCCAAATAAACCAAAATGTAAACTTCAAACCCTCCTTGTGCCCAAGTCAACAGTCTTAATCTGAAAATCCAATGAAAAAGTGACATCTCTCAATTTAGCTTAGCCTCTGTTGTAAGATAACATACAAAGCCAAACTGCCGGAATATCCTGACGACCAAACAATTTCCCAGTTTACAAATAAACATTCCCTCGCTATCTGTCTCAGTGTACAAACCCAATGGGAAATCATACTTCCGTAAGGTATTCCCACCGTACCCGCGATGCGCGCACTCACACACCCGCAGACACACGTGAGCATGCACCCAGCATCCGTGAGTGTGTTTTGAAAATTAATTTCATTTAACAGCGCACACACTGTTACACTACATCGCGAGGGGTGAGTTGCTGATCGTCGCGATCAAATTGCAATTTCTGTACTTTCCTTCGGATGGATTTTCCCTCATATGAGTTGCATGTATGATATTCATTCATGACACAGTGATTTTCCCGGCGAACTGAAAACTGACCTCATTCATGGCATGGGAAGGACCGACCGCGACGATGTCGCGAGCACGAGCGCACATGTCGGGCAAATCCTGCGACAGGAACCATGCACATGCTTTCTGGGGTTTTATTAAAAAAATTTGTTCACGCGATATTACACATACGTTTTGTGATGTCCTTTTCTTTTGATAGTTCTCTCCCTCCCTCTCCCTCTCGCTCTCTCCCTCTCTCTGATGGTTGGGTTTTCATGTGGGGGAAAAACGGCGGACCAATTAAAGAGCTTATGAAGTGATGATGGGTAATTTTTGGAAAGGGAAATTTACATTTGAGGAGCAGCATGTGTTTGATGGTCATCTTGGACAATGTTGTCATCGCGCATCGGTTTCGAGCCAATGGGGGTTGGTTGGGTGGATATTTTGGGGATGACATTGTCTTAAAAACTGACAACTAGACAAGTCTTGGCCAACAAAATATTCTCGTATTTGTAGGGGAGCAGTTTAATAATATTTTTAATTATTAAACAATTGAATATTTTAATTATTAAAAAAATATATATTACATATAATTTAATTAATTAATGCGAAAAATGCGTACAAAATAAATGTTTTAACCCGCTCACGTGACTTCGTCGCTCCTCTAAGAATATGTCAACAACTGTCGGGTAACTATACTTACTCTAGAGTATTACATTGTGGACTTATAACCCACCCAAGTTAGTTATTGTCCACTGTGGACTTATGACCTGTGGACTTATGACTCTGCACTGCAATTTGTTTGGGAATTTTGGATTTGGGGATCTTGTGCGTGGGGATTATAAAATCGTGTATTTTTAAGAGGTGAGAATATTGCGTTTTGGGAATTTTCCACTTGAATATTACGTACGTAGGTCTCCCTTAACAATTTCTGGCTATGCTGTCAAAGATATTTCCTAAGTGAACAAATTTACTTTTATTAACAAAACATGTCGTTGTCCGTTGCTCTCCTCCTACTGTAACTGCTAACGAGACCACTGCAGGGTTGCTCGTACCTTCTTCCGGCTAAGTCCAACCGCCAACAGACGCTCACATGATGTGACCATTTAAGCCCGGCTCAGAGTGTGGCTTGGGTAGGCCGTATCCAAGACCAATCCTGCTCTTCTTGTCAAAAGGGTGGTTGCGCTTCGTTTGCCAGGTTTGTGATGTACGAGAAAACAAGATTCGCATTCGCCTGGCAACTGGTATAGATCCTGTTGAGTCAGAGTCGGAGGCGGAGGATCGATTAGGGATCTCTCGTATGTGCTTTGGCCCCACGACCCCTTTGAATAATCACCAGGATAACTGATGATGCTGTTCAAAATCATATTGTAGTTCAATTAACTAGATTCTCTTTATAGAGGACCTTACGTAAATCGATCGGCCTGGTCCATCACAAGTTTGCAAGCACCCGATGCATTTTTTTTTTCAAATCAATTTTGGATGGAATGGTGCTGTTTTAATAATGTGATTACTGATGCTTTTATCATTTGGCTCATTTCTGATCGCAGCACATAAACAAAAACACAAAACCGTCAACTCCATAATTTAGTAAATGACTGGAAAAGATACAAGAGCAATGCTACAAGAGGAAGAATATACGATCTTGAGAGAAAATATTATGAACAGTCTTAAAAAAGACACAACAGTCTTAAAAAAGACACAACCGTTCATTTGGCAGATATTGCGTCTTAGCTCCGCGAATGCTACTGCCAAGCCTTCTATGACAAAAGCTAAATATGGCGGATATGTCTTTTCAAGGACAAATATACATCTTATGGCCTAGTTAGGCCGCGTGGCTATTGGTGGCTATCGCTAACCAACTGAGGAAGATTTAAATTTAAGAAAACGAGTTAGCAAATAATTAATATAACGTTGCAATCTCTTAGCATCTATATTTTCTTTTTACGAGGCTTTGATCATTCTGACGGACGAAGAAGTCTTTGGATTTTTAGACAGAAAAGGTCTGATTGATATCTTCAGTTCAGTTTGCGTCTATGGCAATTTGAAAAATTCACCTCAAGTTACGGGTGCTGTACAGCCCCACGAGTGCAGCCAGACTCCTAGGTTAGGGAGGATGGCAGCTAGTGCATTCACCAACACACTTAGCCCATATTGGTCCATTGTGATAACCGACGCCTACGTAAACATCGTTTAAAGTTGCTTTGGAAAGCTTATTAATCTCACTTGCCACCGCGTTTCTCTCCCGTTACGCCTTAGTGGGTTGATGCGTCGACTTCCACTCTTCCGGATTCAATCCCTGGCACGACACGATTCACTTCTTTTGACTTACAGTGGTCAAGGAGTGTACTCGTATAGAAAAAGTGTTGACACTTCGCCGTTCGGAGTAGGCTCAAAACTGTAAGCCTTTTCACACTAGTGAGAATGCACAACTCGAGCTGTTGCTACAGAATCTGTCGCTCTTGGATAACCATGGAACAAAGAGTCTAGTAGGATCCCATGTAAATATTCATACGAATCGGCCAAAAAAGTCTCACGTCGTGTACTCGTCTACACACCTTTGTCCATGGTATGGTTTGCAGTTTCAGTGGACACATTTCATTGACCTTTAATATTCTCTTTTAAATTTTCATTATGTTTGACTGGGTTTCCTTAAAATTCCCCACAATCTTCCACAGTCGACAAATCTCACCCATAAAGCGCGCATGTGTCCTCCAATATCCCCACGACTAGGTTTTCCTTATCTTAACGCAACTCAATGATAACCCTTGTGTCTGCGCACCTCGCGATAAACCGGAAATATTCACTATACATATTTGAATAATTTAAACCACTTGATCCGATCAATATCAACAGTACCTGATGCCCGAGCATTTATTACCGGAAAATCCTCACCCTGTTGCGGTTTGTAATTCCCCGATAAATGCAAATTAACCCGAGGATGTTTATATAGGTCTGCGTGGCGAAAATTGAGTAAGGGTTTTTTTTTGCCCTTAAAATGCACAAGTTGCCATTGCGATGGTGCTGATTGAGAACTTTACGAGATTTTCGAGTTCTGGTGGATACCCTAATAGGAATTCCCGAAGAAGGGTTATTTTTCCTTCGACAAGATATTTTGGACATCGAGAATGTCATAAAATGAAGACTAATCCGGATCTGATTGTGTGGGGTTAATGGCAACTACATTGGACTCCCATTAAGCGGAACTTTCGCGGGATACCATGACTTGTTCGAGAAAGCTTAACTTAGAGAGATGTATGTTAAATATGGCGGGTTAGAGAGAAATTCGACGTATGAAGAGTCCACTGTATTTATATCTTCACCATCTACAGCTCACCCTATCTTCGGTAGTGATTTTATGCTGAGGTCGCTAAGATTATTCGAGAGAAGATAGAAGATGTAGGGACCACCCTATATCCACACGACCATCGAACTTCTGCAGGAATTATGTGCTCTCAGGAGTCGCTGATGGAACTACTTAGGGATAGCAACTTCGTCAAGAATTCAGAGATCAATTTGAGTGTGATCAACGTTCCATCCATCCGTCTTGTGATGGTTAGTTGGATTGCTTGTATCGCGCATCAATAATTTGCTCTTGTGATTGATGATTCCTGCTCAGGGTAAAGGTCAAGCATGTTTATAAAACTTATCCGCTTCGAAGTTTCCAAGGATGACTCTATGGCCAGGTAGCCAGCATAGATGAGTTTTTAGCAGGAAGGAATCTTGGGCTTGACCGATATGTCAATGGTAAAATGTCAGTTCGTGCAGATGTGAAGCATTGAGAAGTGGAATGTTGATTGAAGAAATTGAAGACTGCGTTTAGTACAAGCCTAGAAGCTTACCCAGATGTAGGCCTTATTCACTGATTGTTCATTGTATCATGAAGGATAGCTTTTCTTGCCATAGGATACGGAACCAACACATCTTATATCAAAATGGAAAGAACTACGAGAAATAGATCCAATATGCTCATCTGAAGGTCTTATGAAACTTCAGCATAGCCGTCTATAAGCCTGAGGCCACTTATGAGTATGCGTCTCATCGATTCACCATCTGTCTCATTTGGCACACACCGACTTAGTTGTTCTTCTACTTCTACGGCCGATCTTAGACAAAACCGTCCTCTGGTTGTTCTGTTCCACTATATCCGAATAAACGAGTTCTACATCTGTTGCTTATGCAAAACCATCCTGCAACCATCCTGAAATGTCTTCTCTAGTAGCCACTAGCGTCATCCTCACGAAGCTGACAAAGTTTTCTTTTTAAAGTTTGACAGTACTCTTCCCTCTGCACTGAAGGCTTGCCAAGGGCTTATTTTGAAGGCCAAAGCAATGCTCTTCCTGAGTCTAGATATAATCCAAATGGGTGTCTGGTATAAATTACATTGGTCCTTGACTACCTTAGCACTTGTACCTGTTTTTGGAAGTTCGCCTTTCCGGCAAGCAGACGTGCTCCATGCAATTTATAACTTCAACTGCATTTACCGCGGGTTTGATGGCGCTAATGTGTTCCGTTTAGGTTACCCCTCCACCAACTTATGTCCAAAGCAATAAAAGTCGCTGGACACAAATACCCTTATCGTAAAATTGCGATACAAGTGCCTGCTTTATCCGTTATCTTTAATTGCTTCCGTTACTGATAGCAAGATTTTTCTGTTGTGTTGTTTTTTGTCTGTTTTTGCGCTCGCTCTATGAGTGGGTGAAGGTTCCTACCCGAGAACTCATTCGCCCTTATTTTCCCTTATTGAGTCGGACACATGGTGTGTCTAGTTGGTGGACAGGTCCTGAAATTTTTTTACGAAGGTATCAAACGATTTTTTCACATCTCCTGGACAACCGATTTTTGTTTGTGAATCGGTTTATGAAGGGTTTTCCAAAATTGCTTATCATCCATTTCGTGGCTCTACAAGTAAGTTGAAAAAGAAAAACAAACATATTTATCATTTGAGAATTCGTATGTTGTATGAATCCTGTTATTTTATCAATGTTAAATAATACCGTTCAAATGTCGTCCAAGGAAGTCCTTCTTGAACATGATTCTGACAAGGTCATTAGCTATGGCTTGCCGGTACATATAGGTCCACAATGTTAAGTTTTTCGATCCGTAGTATTCAGGACAGCCGCCTAATTGGGACAAAAACGAATAAGTGTCCCAATAAAGCGGAATCCACCGTATTCGTTTTCATAACTTGCACATTGTAAAGAATTCCAGGTAATCCCACGAGATGTGTGTCACGTCAGGAAAATACGAAATAACTTGTCCAAGAATTGATCTGAGGGACCACATAACAGGTCTGGTTTGCGAGATGCCTCATTGTTTATTCTAATCACATCCACTTCCTATATTTCAGTAGAAAAATATCGATTGACATATATTGGTTATGGCGATATAAAATGACGGACGGCGACAAACGCGTCTTCATCAATCTCTTAGAAATATCAACTCATGGCACCATCAATTCAAACTCAGTTCAGGTTCAAACAGTGAATTTATGTGGATGCTGATCATTCGGCATGCACATTTTCACTCTCACGTAAAAGTTACAAATTTTTTATAACGCTTCCACTGGATGATACTCATCACTGAAAACAAATTTACGATGATCAAGCCCAGAATTTACGAAAATTCTACTCAATCCCCGGTCAGTTAGCTTCAATGTTTGATTGAATTGAGGCCTTAAGTGAATTAAACCTTAAGTGAATGTAGATGTAAATCCGGATCCGTAATATGTACGTCAGAATCTGCCGTACGACAGAGCTGGTAAAGACCTGGTTGACCTTTTGGAATTGGTTGATGTATTGCAGTGACATTTAAAAGTGGCCAATAGCAGATCCAACAACTAACATATAAATTAATTTCTTATTTATTAAAAATGCTAAAAAAAATACTTTCTAGGAGGCTTAGCCTCTTTATTCAACTAGTTCAAACTAAAGGCTAACTTAACAAATATTTTCTGCCTAAGACTTAACCTACGGTGCATATGGGAACGTGGGAAAGGAATTTGGGGAAATAGAGACTTGGACAAACAAGTCTCTCAGGTTACAGCTACGGCGGCAACGATTCCTCCTCTGCTGGTATGCGGAGTCAGGTGACTGCGCGTGCAACCGCGAACGGTGGCCAAATGCGGGTGGAGTCAGGTGACTGCGCGTGCAACCTCGAACGGTGTCCAGATGCGGATTTGGCAAATTTGCATCCGTCACATATGAGTGTGTCTGGTGTTAACTTATACAAATCTGATTAAGATCCGAAGATACGAGTATTTTAAAAATGTTGTGGTTTTTACGGCTTTTCCGGTATATTTACGCCAACAAGTGTTTTTTACGTCCTATATATTAGGAGAGTGGTCCGTCCGATGGCGCCACTATCGCAAGAGAAATTTACTATCGTTGTTAAAATTTCAGTCGAATCGGACCACGCGACCCCTCCTCCATCACAATGCACCGGCTCACACCTCCACCGCACCGTCGCAACGACTAAATTGGTCAAATTAGGCTACGCACTGCTTTCCCAACCACCATGTTCTCCAGATTTGGCCGTGTGAATTTCTTGTGTTTCCAATCTTCAAAAAGTCACTCGCCGGGCAGACTTTTGAGTCGACTGATCACTTTGCAGACCTCTAGAAAACGTATTATTCAGATGGATTAAAAAAATTGGACCATCGTTGGGTCAATTTAATCGAGCTAAAAAGAGACTATAAATCGCCACTCTTCCAAAATGTTCGTTTTTCTTTTGTTGGCTATAAACTTATCGGACCATCCCTGGATATCCTTATTTGTCGTTATTTGGGAAGAAATCAATGACAGACTAACGATCAGCATTTGACGACGTCAACCTTGACTAGCCCCCCAAAGTGTTCAGTCTCGTTGCCTGAATGTGTTCACACAAATCTTGTCATAGCCCCAAAACAAGACCGACCTGGTTCAATTCCTCCCAGGATTAGCAACGGCGGCAACCGAAATTCACTTTGCTTATCGGCAAATATTTGCAGGACTACCTGCTAATTAGCTGAGAGCCAGGATTATCGTCATATGCTACAAATAACTGAATGCGACAAAAATCCATCGAAGATAACATTCTACAAAATCTGCCACAGTCGCCATGAAAGGAGTACGTCACTCGCGTGGTGAAATTTAAATACCAGAGCAACCGTAACCCGCTCGCAATCAATCAATTAAGCAAACATTCGGTGTGTCGGCCCATTTGTCATTCGTGCCGACAAAGGCGACCAAACAAAGGGATCACATCGATTATGAATGCTTCCCGCTTCTGTGTCGAACTGCGCGACAAACTTGCAAAATGCCGCAACCACCGCGACGAGCCGTGGCCATCTGCAAAGCAGGATGTCGCACCATTAGCGATTCATAGGATGTTTGCATTGGCGCGGTGCAATCAACGCCGGTGGCGGTAATCCTCCATATCCTGCTAATGAATCGAAGGATTAGCATTATTTGCTTCCGCATTTCCGTTTATCTCCCGCAACAGGTATCTGGCATCGGCGAGCGTGGTAATTAATCGCATTTGCCACCGTGCCGGCCGTATGTTCACATTTTTATCCTGCGCAGTCGATATTGTGCTGTGCTATCTGCCTCCACCCCGTTTGGAGAAGAGACCGACTTGCCAGGTGGCTTATCTGCTTCACGGTGAATGGGATGCCGTCATCTTCATCGGCTTGGGGTATGGTCCTCTGATTGAAGAATCGAAGGATCAACCGTTCGACGAGATTGCCAGGTGAAATCGACGGAAAGACGGTGAAATACTGCCGTGTGTCGTCGACGCGTTGCATCTGATTCCTGGAAGCAATTCCTTTCATTGGCTTTTCAAAACACTGACATCCCTTGTGCGGGGGTTCCTGATTTAGTGCGCCAACCAGAGTAGACAGACGTGCTTATTGTTGTTGTTGGCCATTGTGCAATGGTTTTTATCGGCCCGTGGCAAGGTCGTAATCGGCAAGACGGGACAATGACGACGAGAGAGTGGCTGAATGCATATCCTTTTGTCAACGGCTGCACAATTCAATAATGAATTGGAGTTCGGTTCGGGGCTTGTGTGTGCTATTGGGATGCGGACTGGATGAACGATCGATCGATCACCTTGCCACACCGACAAGGTGCAAAAATAGGGATGTGCAGGCATCGCCTTTGCAGCACACATTGTGCGGCAAGCGATCAGATTTTGCTACGAAGAAGGTTATGGTTCGGTGTACCAGAGCACACACCTGTTTGCGAATAAACGAGAAGCATGAGCCGGAGTTCGTAGGTCGGAAGGTGGTGTCTTGATGATCTGAAGGGCGAAAGGGATACAAAGGAGGATCGAGGAAAGTGTCACATTTTTCACATTCTCCATGCTGCTTCAGGGGACAAGGGTAGTCAAGTTTCCAGAGAAGTACTGATGAGTCACTCCATACGTTTCGGCACATTCTAAGCGAAGTTGATTCGTTTGACTTGATGCGATAGTGAATCAAACATCAACTTCTGCTGGAAGATCAGCACTGTTGTCTAAACAGAGGCGCCTTTTTTTGTGTCAAACAACACAGAACACCGAGTAGCCGCCTTTATTGATGAGGATCAAAGTGACGGACGACAATTGTTCACACAAACCTCCCAGAATCGAAAGCCAAGTGAATAAATTACCTTGTCCTACAATCATTATCCTAAAGTCAAATGTCCTATGACCCAGACTAGAAAATGATCGCTGAAGATAATGATGCGAAGGATGTCGCATTACAGCACAGTTAATTCAAAACGATTCAAAATGCATGCATGAAGGTACTTGCGCGTGAATGACGCGTATTGTAATTTCTGAAGAAGACCGATAACCCTTAACGCCTCCACCATCAATCAGTTTCCCTCCTTGGTTCCAGTGAATCTCTTTCACTTTCCTTAACATGATTAATCCTCACCAGTCATGTGTTTGTACATGATAGTGATTAATCACAAGTTGACAGGGTTGCCATCAGGCTCTCTTCAGCGAATGGTAATGAAATGGTTTTTCATGGAAGAGCTGAACTTAAGTGTCAGTCTGGTGGACGTGTGTGTTTCAACGTCAATTTGTTTAAGAACTTGATGGTGACAGTCAGTCATGAGCAACATCTTATGCTCTCCTGTTGAGTCCAAGAAGGATGATCGGCAAGCTTCCTAAAGAGGGAGTTATAACGCTGTGCGAATTTTTTGAAGGGATATTTGCTGTAGCCAAGGGAATAGCAAAAATAAGTCTGGAGCGAAGTTAACAAAGCCTTGAAGACACACTCGATGCCGGACACGCAGGGTACCGAACTGGATCTTTCTTTATTGACCGTATCAACATACTGCAAATTTTGAGCAATATTTTGAATATATATAGATCTCCGCTTCATCTGTTGTTCACTGAGTTTGAAGAGCCATTTTACACTGTTGGAGTGCCCTACGCAGTAGGCCAATTCCGGACAAACAAATTGTTGCCAGAAGACCCCAATTGTTGCATAAATGTAGATTTTAAGAGGAGTTCGACATCCAAAGTGAAAAAAGGCAAGGCTGCAACTTATCACCTGTGTTACTCCTTTTGGTGGTAAGTGACAACACAACCGAAACACCTAGACTAAGCGGACGATGCTTACTCTGTCATTGGCTTATAGGCCTCCACGAAATGACATCAAGGGTTGATGAGGGAGGAGGTTGCATTGAATTGGTCACGCACTACGAAAGGTTGAGAGTTTTGTAGCTAACCAAGCTATACGATGGAACCCCTTCAAACAGTAGACTGCAGTAGACCTGCCGGTCCGAAGAAAACTTGGCACAGAACGGAAGAGAGTGAAGCCCGTCTAAAAATAAAACCCTACGGAGCGTAGCCGCAGTTGAGGCCCTGTGTCCACAAGCGGTATAAGAACTAAAGATTAAAGAAGAACGTCTTCAGCAAATTGAGATGGTTGCTTTGTGTGTTCATTCTTGTTCGTAATGAGTGATCACAAATATCTATTTGTTTTTTTTTTTTTTTTTTTTTAATAAAACTCATAAAATTAACTTGAATGATGGAAACTTTATTATGGCCTCAAAAAACAGTCTCTGACATTTATTTTTTGAATAAAATTTCGTGTTAGTGTTGCCCACAAAACACCTTTCTGAAGATACAGTTTTAGATTACTACTTCGAGCATTGTGACCGACATTTGTCCAAACTCTGGACTAAAGCTAGCTCTAGCTAAAGCTAGCTTATTGGGCTTATGACACTTTTCTTACAAATTGTAGGACGACGATGTACCTATGTACATATTACTATATGTATAAGTATCTATTATTGTGTTTTTTTGTGTATGAAGGTTTGGTTGAAAAATTCCAAGTTGACGCGTAATAGTAAGCTGCTGGATAGATAGAGATAGATAGAGCTAGGGAGAGCTCATAGTTAGTACAATTTTCTTCTCAGGGGGCCTGCCAATGGGGACATGTATGCTGAAGTACAAAATCTGGCTGGAATAAGTATTTCGAATTAAACGTTGGGGACTCAGACTCACAAAGGATGAAGGAAGAAAATAAAAAAAAACATTGCGGTCGATTGTGGAGAACATGCTATGCGGACAAAAACAAAGGCAAACATCCAAGCACGATCCAAACCAAAAATGGGGTGGATAAGGCAAAACCTGGGTTTGGAAATAGGTTTTTCATACATCATCGACTTTCCCGTTATAAGCCATTTGTTTTGGAAATAAAATCGTTGGGCAGTAGAATCTCGATAATGTGAGGCACTACCAAAATGTGGACTCGTGACCAGTTTGAACTATTCTGAAATCTGAATTTTGCTTGATCTCGCCTTTATTCTTCTCTCATTTACTTTGTAAGTCGAGCGGTTTTAAAAGGGAAGACTTGACAGCGGAAACTGAATATGGCACCATCCCAGAACAGACTCATTGTTCGTTACTCGTGCATGTCTTCATTTCTGTTAATTTTTTCTGGTGTTAAGGTTTAATTTTGTTTTATTCTTTTATGTCTTATGCAGTGTGCAGTTCGCTTCTGGGTTCATTGTACTAATAAACTACAAGAGAAAACAATGTTTCAATCAAGGAAAAAGCAGAGATTTTGGGAAAATTGGAAACTGGCTACTCAGGATTCTATCCCAGAAGTATGGGGTTAAAAAACCCCACAATATCAGTCATAACACAAACAAATTATTTGAGTTTATCAAAAAGTGAAAACAGAAAAACCGTAAGAATGTCACAGATACCCCAAATGGAAACTGCCCTCTTTAATCAGAGGGAACAAATGTGTACATTTTGACTGAAGTAAATCATTTTAACAACCAGTTTAAGAAATCTCCTAATTTTAATTCCAGTGACGGGTTGCTTCATAAGTTTTCAGAAGGAGGTTTAAGTACGAATATTAAAAATTGGAATTAATGCCTGCAAACAATGTATGTACCGCAGCGCCAAGTTTTTCTTAGTTTTCTTGGCCAGTAAGTCTAAAAGAATAAGGCCTGCTTAAGGACAAAAAAAAAACAGAAACAATAGCTTAGACGCCGAAAGGCAAATAGTAAGTTAGATTAGAATGTTTTAGAATACCCGCGAAGGGTCATTAAGATAGAATTAAGGACATGAATTGTTAGATATTAAGATAGATGTTTATGTCATTTTATGTGAGTCGCCGTGGCGTAGTGGGTAAGTGCGTCGACTCCTACGCAGAGGGTGCCAGGTTCGATATCCGAATTTACCACCTTTCATATTTCACGGCTCCACCTCTTTCGAGTCACTGACAATGCTCAAAGAGTATTCCTGTCTAGAAAAAGCTTCTCAACTTCGCCGTTCGGAGTCGGCATTAAACTGTAGGTCCCTTCCACGAGTGAGAGAACAACAGCACGCACAACACGAGTGGTTGCTGAGAAGCTAGGCCCAGATCCGCCTCGGACTGTCGCGCCACCCATATTATTATTATAGTTTATGTCATTTTTGTCTAGTATAAGTTGTCCTGAGAATTAAATAAAAATTAAACTAAAAAAAAATAAAAAAAAAAATATATATGTGCCTGTAAAGCCCTTTCTGGAAGAATTTCATGCCAACTTTAGGGAAAATTCTCCTGGTCCAAAACAGATTTATAATTCCGATGAGGCTGCTTTGTATTGAAAACTTCTTCCGGTGAAAACAGTCCAAAGATGCATCAGCACCAAGCACAAATGAAGAATTCCCCTGTACTAATCTATAGTTCTTAGTTTAGTTAGGTGCATTCAGTTTGTTTAATGTATTTTTAGTTTTTTTTTTTATTGGATAATGTGAATCTCTCTAATATTTAAACTGACCATGATTTAATTAGTTCACATTATCGAGATCTTACAATTGGTACTCTATTTCAGTTACCATTTACAAAATATAATTGATGTACTGAATAACTTCATTAAGTCCATTTTCAGAAGACGCACAGGAAACCCGAAGGAAATTGTTGACATTTTCATGTTAATCATACGCTAAAATATTGTAAAATCAGTACAAGCAAGTAGCAAAGCCCTGGCTAAAGTTATTGATCAATTCGGACGCTAAAAATCAGAGATCAGTGAACCCAGAAGTCTTGACATTTTTAGAAGAATCAGAAGTAGACTACACCGCAAGAGTTACCAACGGTTCGTTAAAATTGCAAGAACACTGACAGTTACGAAAAAAACGGCTTGAGGGAGAGCTTCAATGCGCATGAGTATACATGAGCTAGTGTCAAATTTTAACGAAATGTTTCGTCAGGTTTGCAAGATCACATGAGTAACCATAATGAGCATATGTCCTCACAGCAATGTGTCATATTTTCTTCTAGTCTTTGCATTATTAATTTCAGCAATATCAGCTGATTCGTGAATTTTTAATTTGTTTTTCTTCTCTGTCAGATTTCCATATGCGAGTGGAGTTCAGTGCGCTCTAGGTCAAGCTTAACGAAACAATTCCCATATGCTTAACGAAATATTTGAAATTGTTCGTGAACAACAATATAGGTTGGCTTGTGTGGGTGGGTTTATGCCTGAAACACAATAGAGCGTTTGCACTGGAGTTGGCTTTTAACGCACACAATTCTATGGCCAAGCACAAAATACAGCGTCGACCTGAGTTAGTGAAAATTTAGAGAGATCGTAATAAAACATAAAACGTAGTCCATTGCACGTCATTATTAAACATGTTGGATATGTTTTGACAGAGGGGTGCGCTGTGAGAGAGATTTTCTCCCAGATTAAGAGTTTTCTTCCAAATTGAGAGTAGTTTACAGAAATAAAGTATTACAGAGATAGCCGACTTCACAGCTGATTGCCCCCTAGTCCATCGACGAATTTGCGTGCCTTTTTGACAGATATTCATGAATTTTTCAAGGTTATTCACGAAAAAACGTGAATGCCGTTTTCTGATTGGTCAATTTGGGTTATGAAAACGTTATAAAAAACAATTGTCAAAAACTTAAGGGGCAAGAGAGGTAGAAGTCGGGCATCTCTGTAATACTTCATTTCTGGTATTTTGTGTCAACTGTCATTTGAGAAATGAAAACAGCTGATTAAAAATAATTTAACGACAAGAGTCATTTCAAATGAGTGTATGCAGAAAGGCGGCAATATTTTTCATCTAGTAGATGAGAGAGAGAACAGCTGATAAATTGAGTAATTATTAAAATGCAGTGCGTCATCGCACTCTCTCCGTACCATGAACTCGGCTGGCTCAGCGCACTATTGTGTTTCGGGCATTACTCGTTCACTCACCCATGCGCTTTTGACACTAGCTCATGCTCGCTCATGCGCATTATAGCTGGGCCTTTAGAATGATGACTGTCAGATTAAAACATGTTTTCTTATTATATAATGCATCTTGTCTCACTTCAAATATTGAAATTAGAAGTTTTAATAATAAATTGGTTGAAAACCTTGAGAGTCTCTGATAAATGTGTGGAGTCGATCAGGAGTCGCTGCGCCTTGTTGGTTGTGTGCGTCTTTGCATGATGATTTTTCAAACAAAACTGAGTAAGAATAACCGACAACATGTGGTCAGTCATCTCTGATCTTTAAAAAAAAAGCTTTGGCAGAAAAAAAGTTATATGAATCACCTGTTTAATACACTGTAACACGCAAAAGTTTCGATCTAAAATAGTGTGGCTCTTCAACTTCTTCTATAAAAAAGGCTCGCACAAGACGAATCTTAGCTGTAGGAGCTTGGCTCAAGTTCATCTCAAATTGTAGCGCCATCTACAGGAGAAGAAGGGCACTATTCCATTCTGAAAACTTTACACCGACGTATATCCTCTCCTCTTCACTTAAAAATGTGTGAAGATTGACTGGCTAAACTTCCTGCAGGAAACAACGTCGAAAAAAAAGAAGTAAGCAAAAACAAAAACAAAATGCATGGCAACCATGTCAAGCCAACTGCTGTCGTAATTGAAATCAAATGGATCATAGGTCCCCAAATGAATAAGTCATTTTCCAGAAATCTCAAACATCGCCATCATGACTAAATACGCAGTACAGCGGTATCAGATAGTTTCGAATCTCTGTGTAAACATCGATACGAGGTGACAATTTCCATAAGAACCTTTTTAGCTTATGGTTGAGCCATTCCTTATCGATGGTTCACAATCAGAACGTTTGTCCATTTCCAACTGCAGTGCTCCGAAGGATGGTTGTTTTTTTTTTTATTCTTCCGAAAGACAAGGGGAACTGCCGACTTCTACCGCAGACGTCCAGGTGCGGGACAAAGTTGTCGTCACACATGCACACCGTAGACACCGAGCAAAACGACGTAAAGTGCGCGAGTACTTAACCTTTGTTTAAGTCACCGACTCCGGTTTTGATACCGAGGGTAGATATATGGTACCATTGAATAAGGGGTTACCCCTATGCTGCGTTGGGGTCTTCCATACTCCTCCCTATCATGCATTCGTTTCCGATGTTCTCAACTCACTCTACTCACTGCCATACAAAGGAATTCGTTGTGCGTTGTTGGCATAACACTTTCTGGTCGGTTTTTCCAGGATTTTCGGAAATTGAAAGGGGGAAAGGGGATCCTCCTTCGGACAAAGGCGAACACGACTGGGAAGGAAGTGAGAAGTAGTTCGAAGAAAGGGTTTTTGTGTGAGGCTCTTAGTACAAGTGTACAATCAAGTGAATGACGTTGGCGAGTTCAACGGTCATATCGGAGCTGGGCCGCAGAGGGGCTGTCGTCCAAATTTCGGATCACATCGTCCTTGATTTCGTTTCATCGTACATTAGTCGCGGAGATTTGAATAACATTTCGATGCAAATTAAACCATGTGCGCGCATACATTCGTTCGATGTTCCAAGGAATGCCGGCCGACATGGACGGTTGCAGCGACATCACTCGCCTTCGAACGAACCCACTTAATCATCATGCACAATTGTCATCGTTTAATTTCCATTTGGAGAGGTGGCTGGGAGACACCAGATTCCATTCAACTGATAGACTGATTCAATTGACCTGACGGCACATAATCTCGCGCAACCGATCGTTCGGATCTTTTATTCAACAAGTCTTGATCGTTTTCTGTTTCCCCTTTTTTTTGTTGTGTGGCTGTCACGGCTCTTGGATTTCACCTAAATTGTCCCTACATCTATGAAATTTCACCCGAAACGCCACCGCCGCCGACACATTGCCACAGTTTAGGGGCATCTGTAAAATTACACGATGGGTCCGGGCTGAATGGGTAATTGGTACATTTATAATCGCGGCGACCTACAAGCCACGCGTACTCACACGGACGCTCACAGGTCGGGCCCGTCCATTAATGCAGTGACCACAAGGGAAGTGGAAGCAGAAGCAGAATCAGAAGCAAAAGCAGAAGCAGATGATGACGAAAATAAATCGAATCAAGTCAAAGATATTCGATGAAAAGTAGATCACCGATTTAAGTAATGAACCCATGGATGGTCGGGTTGATTGTGAAAGATCGCCCAAAGGGACGGGCTGATCAGTTGATCGGTCGATCGGTCGATCGGTCGATCGGATGTGTTGCGTGGATGATGCTTTGTTCTCTGTAGCAATGTTAATATTTGGGTTAAAAGATTTCGATCGGTTTCTGGAGAAATTCACAAACGTACTCGTCGTACTGACAGATCGACATTGTAGCGTCATTCACACATTATAGTCGGACAAGGGGCGGGGTACTGCGAGGGAAAGTGAAATTAATTTGCGTTGTCAACGAGTCCCCACGACGACTGTGGAACGAGTGGAGGTATCGGGATTTCCCAGAATAATTTAAAATATTCGATGTGACGACGATTCCTGGAATGCACCGATGGAAGTTGTTGCATTTTAAAAGTTGGCGGTGTCAAGGAACAATGAGCTGACTGTGGATTCAGTCATCTGCCGGTGAAGGAGAATCACATGCATTTATGCGCGTTGAAAGAGCAATGCCATCAACATTTGTTTGTAGGCAAATCTAAATGCAGAGGTTACAAAAGGCATCGAGTGATCAGTTAAGGACACTGCGGGGGTTTTATCGCTCTTGATCGTGTTCATTCGAGAACATTGGCGAAAATGGAATTGAGAAAACAGAAGTTCAGGCTAAACAGCTGCATTGGACTTCGCCAGGGGAAGAACCTTGTTTATTTTGCTGTTCGATTTGACCCTGCTTCCATATACGTAAGATAAGGTTAATGCAAAATCGTAAGTGGGCGATCATAGGTAACGTCGCGAGATCAAAAATGGCCACCGGAGATCCGGACTTAACAAACATCATTTCGAACGGGACCCGGTTTTAGCTCAGGGGCTTCTTTGGAGCGGACATGATCTACCAAGCTTCTTTCTCGAAATGAGGACGGAGACACCTTTACCGCCAATGGTATCGGACCTATGTTTACCAACTACCTGTGGCCAGAGATCGATATGTAAGCTGTGGTTCTAATAAGCCGTGGCTACATACGGGGCGACGGAACGGTCATGCGACTTGACGAGACTCGATTATTTTATCTAGTATATGTAAAGTCCTTTGTCAAAAAGCTCACAGGACAATTGCTTTGGACGAGCTGGAGACTATGAATGATTTCCTATTTTACTGGAAAAATAAGTATTCATCCCCAAAGCGGGGAAACGCTCTTATGTCCATCCGAAAGACCTTAGACCCATCAGTCGCTTTCTCCTATTTTTCCCTATCAGGCAAAACATTCCACCTTGCCTACAAATTCGTCGATCTGTAGATCTCTTGCCCTGTACTCTTTGATAGGAATATATTTGTAAAATCCCTTGAATATAAGGAATACACCCTTGTGACATGACTTTTCATCGAAGGTGCATTCAATAATATCTAATCAAAGGCAATCTTACTTCCGCTTAGCAAACTTGGGATCGTAAAGTGAAAAAAAAACGGCTTTATCTATCGTTCACGCGCAAGGTGATGCTGCGATCAGCAGAGAGGTTCATTGAGGAACCTCACAAGGAGATATACTCTCACCCCTCCTTTGGAACGTAGACATAAACGACAGGTTATTGACGTTGGAAAAGGCTGGATGCAAAGTTATTGCCTATCACTATATATATAATGCCTTCGATAAGCTTTAAGCATGGAAGGACACAAACATGCGGTCTTAGCGTTAGCCCCAAAAAACGGATCTTGTACTATTAATCAGAAGGTCCATCAGACCACGCTGTTCGAAACAGTTCTGGATCTCATCAATGACAACTAGCTAAGCTGGAAACTTGACATCCAGAATTACCCTATCCTAGCAGACTTCTGCTGCCCTATACTGTCTGTAAAAAAAGCGGAAGGTGCAAATAGAGACTGCAACCACGTAACGCTTATTGGATTTTTACCTCGATTGCCCACACTTCTGTACGGGATCTCAGTTTGGCGGACAGCGCTAAATAAAGCTATCAACTTCAAGTGCAGGGAACGGCCTGCATATACATCACCGGAGCACTGAGAAGAACTCCGTCAGATGTACTTAACATATTGCTCCACCCTCCACCCCTGAACATTTAAGTAAGAGGCAGTACAGCCCTGAGACTCAAAACACTCCGACTTTGGTCCGAACTCACCATTGGTCAATCAACCATTTTTAACGAATATAACTTCTTCCCCAATGACAGCGATCGCCTACTACCCCAATCTTCAAGAAGAAATTCTCCACCAGCATTTTCCGGATGGGATAGGACGCCTGGCAACGAGATACTGGCAAATCCCCTTGGTACCTACTTGGACTGATCGAAGACGGACCAAGGATTAGGTGCAGGTGTCTATTCCAAAGACCTCCCTGAAGCTCGCTGACGACTATAACGTCTTCCCACCAGAAACTATTGCTATAATTGTGACACTGTCCTAAATCAAGAACAATGAATATCCAAAAGAGATATCGCCATCTGTTCGGACAGTCGGGCCGGAATACAATTGAACTTCCTAGGCATGGTACATCCTTCAGTTCCACCTTCCATGCTAATCGCTACAGCCTCCCATCTCCTCAAGATACAAATAAACACTACCAATCGTAAATGGCTGGAAGCAGAAAGCCACTTAATTTCAAACGATCGCTCAATCTGCTTAGACTCAGCAGATCTTCATTCACGACGATCGTCGGCGTTATAACCGGAAACGGCGCAATTGGCATTCATACACGCAGGATGGGTGTACCTTACAAGGATTTTTTCCAGAAGTTGAATGAATGAAGAGGAGGTGGGAGCCGTCCTGTTGCTCGACCAGCTCTGTGACAAATCGTCCGATTTTGCACCTAAAAGCCTACTACTTCAATGATTTCAATGTGGTAAATAGCGTTAGCATTAGCCAGTTAAACCACTTCGTCACAAGCACCAACTAGTTGCACTGCCAGGGAAATCCGCGTGGTATCACAATGCTTAGAACGCCACTATAGGCAGCTTTAACTTCGAATTAGTGAAGGACATCGTCTTACTCGGCTCCGCAGTTAACAGTAACCATCACATATCTTTGCCGATCGCTATATTATCATTGGGCTCAGGAGACAGCTGATTAGAAGAGCCCTCGAACGACCAAGCTAACATTATACAACAGCTTGATCATCCCTGTCCTGCTCTATGGCGCGTAAGTCTGGATAATCTCAAAAGTAGACGAAGAAGCTCTTGGTCTTTTCGAGGGTAAATTTCTGCGTTCTATATTTGGTCTTGTTCGCGTTGATGGCTTTTGGAGGAAAAAGATTCAACCATGAACTGTACAGTGACATAAGCCTAGTCAGGTGTTTACGGATTCAACGGCCATGTAGAACGCATGGACAACACTGCTGCAACACTTAGAGTCATCGACTTCGAACAAGTGGGACAACGCAATAGAAGATGCCCATGAAACCGATGGCGCACACAATTGGTGAAGGATCTCAACCAACTTGGCCTGCGAAATTGGAGACAGCTGGCTGAAGATCGTGCCAGCTGGAGAGGCTTGTTGGTTGAGGCCTAGATTCACCCTGGACTGTAGCGCTGTAAGTTTGACTGTCTTCAACAGCTTCTACATAACCTTACCTACTAGGAAATTCAGATTTCCCGATTTAGTGATGTACAACGGCTATCTACAGCCCTTATACCCAAAATGTCTTTAGCATTGACTAATTTAATGGAACGCAAGTGCAACTCCACATACTGGGGAGCCTTTCAGCATTCCACTATGGGAAAAGTACGCAGTTAAAATATTGGAACTTTGTTCAGATTCTCCTCGCTGAAGAAAAATTTTCATTTCAGCGCAGTTTCTATACAGACTCTACGGTTGTTTTTACCCAAGTCCACAACATAATTGCAAATCGGATCGCGGGGGATTATTTCATTAGGTGGTCCCTCTAGGTCCTCCAGCCAATCGTATTATCCCCTAAGACTGTTTGCTCGAAATTATAATTTCATTAAATGTGGGCAAAAAAACACAGGGATTTCCTTGGGACATTAGATCACCACCAGGGCGCATCCCTCGCGAAGGTAAAGCAATTCCAGGGACCGGAGTTAGTAAATTCCCATTCAATTCACAGTCATTGCAACATATGATGTGCATCGCTGTTTCGCTGCTGCAGAAATGAAAATTCCATGCGTGTCCATGCATTCGGTGATGTGTCAAACACATGGCTTCCGCGGAGTGTGGGAACGGGAAACGCAGACAACGCGGCGGCGCGGCTGCGACTGCGCAGAGGCGCTTGCTGCGAATGTTTGGATTGACTAAATATTGACGATGGGTAAATCGAATTATCCAGAAGATAAGCGCAGACAGCTTCTATAATTTTTCGTTTGTTTTTAGAAGAAACAAATCCATTTGGCGTTAGGTGGGCTCCGAATGGGCTTACTGGTTGCTTGTCTGCTTCTTGACTGAACACAGCCTGAAACAACATTCGATTCCTAAGCCGATCTCGCATTCCGAATTTGAGCAGCGACTTTCGGGTGTGTAGATGGCCGCTGCCAAGGACGCCACCCCCGCGTGCGCATATGAATTGCAACTTGTGGCGTGATCGGCCCGACGAAATGCGCCGTAAGAATCCAGGCGCCAGAGCGACACCGCAAGCCAAATGGGATTCTGAGCACCTTCTAAGTGCCCGGTTCCAGGGTCTGCTTAGAATAAATTATCGCAAATCCATCATCACCCCCGGCCGAGCGGTGGCAAATCTGAATTGGTAAGTGGGGCAGTCGGCCAGGCCATGGTGTGGTTCTTGAACCGGGCACCTAATGCGAATGCAAATTAATGCATCTGTGCACCATCAAAAATTTAATGTCGCACTGAATGTCGTTTTAGAATTTAGCCCCTGAATAATCGAATGCATTTGTATGGATGAATTCATCCCGCCAAAAGTGCTGAAGCGTCAACACCGTAGCATCGTGGTGTGGTGTACCTGGACGTGCTAGCGTCCATAGAAAATGCACATTTTGATTGACCGAATGTGCTGGTGGTCGTTCGAATCACCTATGTGCCTCCGAAAGGATGGCCGGGGGAGATGCCATACGCTAAGGTGAAGGCTAGTCAAGAGCATAGGTAAATATTTTCTTTGGGATCGATCTTCACTTCGGCAAACGGACTGCAATACAAAGCGATCTTACCAACTGAATACTCAATGTGAATAAATCTGGCGCTAAAATAGTAGAACCGGCACGGGATGGACCGCCGTACTCACGCCAGCATGGCGAATGTATTCGTAGTAGCAGGAGCGATGGGCTACTTTTGTTTGAAGTCACGTACGACGAATGATGTTGTTTGCTGAGTGGAAAACTCATGCGAAGGACACACATGCTGGGCACATGGATGTTCTCGAAGGGAATTCGGTGTGAGTTCGAAGGTGTTGATTGTGCAGATCGATGATGGTGGCTCCTAATTTGACAACGATGCGAAGATGTGAATGGCTTCGCCTTACTTCGGGCATTAAGGAAAATGGATTTTTATCGAACGTAGATAAGGGCAATTCCTGCCTTTTGTGGTGAAACCCTCTGCGTCTAGCAATGGTTGGTACGATGCCAAATCTAAAATTTCTTGTCTAGTAATGGTTTGATTGAATGCAAGTATGACTTTATTTTTAGATAAGAATATCCATTGATGGAGCTCTGCGATATTCAATTTCTCAAACAGTTATATTGACTAAGCACACCTTTGCAGAGGGTATGCTTTATTTTTTTGTTGGACTGTAGACAAAAAAACTCCAAGAGACTCTAACGGAAGACCTAGTTTACTTAAAGCTAGAAGCGTGCTATATTCACTGTGAATCCACAGAAAACTTCGGCCGCAAGAGCCTTTCAAGAGGTGACAGTATGTTGACACAAGCTGCAAACCACATGTTGGGTAAATTTAGTATGAGCTCCTGGGGATTGTTCAATAGAATGGAATCAGTTTTAAAATATTAATGATTATAAACTTATATGTTGTTAAGGGTGCTGTAATCAAAATAGTTTAAAGTCCCCATCTGGCTTATACATGGAAATCGGGCTGTAATTACCAAGTTAAGGGATTTGTGACTTCCGGAATCTTTCCTCCGAATTAAATATAATTTAAAAAAATGTTATATAATAAATATTAAATATAAATATACTATAAATAATAATAATTTAATTTAATTTTAGTAGTGAATGGGTGTGGTATTTATACAATATATATGTTTTTTATTTTACATAATCATGATTCAATCTTCCTCTACATGTACCTCTATACAAAAACTTTGACAAGGTGCAAGTAATATAATAAATCTTTGGTCCACCAATAAGTTTTATTTATATACTTAATAATAATAATATAATATGGGTGGCGCCACAGTCCGAGTCGGACCTGGGCCAAGCTTCTAAGCAACCACTCGTGTTGTGCGTTCTATTGTTCTTTCACGGGTGGAATTTTTTATTTTTTATTTATATACTTACTTGACTAATTTTTAAGAATACGAACCACATGAAATTAAATAAGTGCATATAACAAAGTATGTTTAAGAAACAAATCTCTGTGATAAATAGCTCATGCATAACTAGAGACGTAAATAGAATTATAGCAACAAAATTTGACTAATAACACTCAAAATAAAGTGAATGGAGTCATTGATAATTTCTAAAACAGAAGGTGACTTAAAATGTAGCTAATCCAAAACACAAAGCAAATCAAGAACATCTCTAAAACTTAGATTTAACAGTCATGATCTTACTTTTTTGAGGAAAACGGATTTATTTCGAATCATATGTAATTTATTAAATAGTCTTGGAGCAGCTGATAAAAGAAATAAAGAATACGTGTAGGTTTTTCTGTAGGAACTTGTACACGATTCTGTTCATTATTCTAAGAAAAGCGACTATTTAATTAATAACCCGAAATTTTAAAGAATATTCTTAAGACTTTGTAGCAGAATAAAGGTATCAAAGGGAAAATATTCAGACCTCTAAATAATTGTAACCTAGTGCGATTTTTGCAGAAAATAAGCCTATTACCAGTTTTTGAGACATAAGAAGAGTTACTATTTTGTTATAGTAAGTGACACCCCAAGCAACTAATCCATATTCAAGCTTAGATTGTACTAAGGAGAGAGGGAGGACAAGCATGTGTCTACTGTTCAAAGTTACCCCACGTACAAAGGTGCCCCTCTCCTCTACATTTAAGAACATCTAGTGAACAATACGATTTTAAAAAGGTAGAGCTGCCTAATAGTTTCCCACAGATACTTTTTGAGTGAATATGATTGTGCAGACTAATTCATCATCCAGTCTAGGCCAACACCAAGGTCCTTGAATAAGTCTGGCTATTGTGTTGAGAGTTGCAAATATGCATGATGCACTAGACATAAATCTCTCGCAGTGCCCACAGTGAAAAATGAAGGGTTCATAGTCAACTTGACTTCCATTTGAACTAAAAAACAGAAATTTGGTTTTATCGGTTATAACCAATTTGACTTCAACGGAGTCACTAGTAAAAGCCCATCCATGTCGTCAGCAACACAGTGACCTTACTGCGATATTTTTGCATGAGAGGATTAAATTCTGAACAAGAGCATTTTTTTTTTGAAACGAGAACAGAGCAATATGTAGGTAACCCGATTGTGTGCCAAGAATTTCTAGTAAAATGCAAATCCAAAAATCCGAACTTTTTAATTTTTTCCTTAAAGAATATGAGCCGATCCTGCCAGTGCAGTAATTTCCCTTTTGCGTACACGACTGGATGGCGCAGTTGGTTAAATGCCTGCTCTTGGTTAGCTGGTCTTATTACGCTTTTATTTGATTTTCAAATCCGGTCCAGTCATTAATTGCCCTTGGGATCGAATTGAAGGCACTATCGCTGGAGTGGTAAATCAGTGCTAGTAGTCTTAGTGTTGGTATCAGAATGGACCAACTTGGTCTAAGTGTGCTGGTAACTTCACTAGAAGCCCCCTTATCTTACCTTCCTTTGGTGGAAACTCGATGGATTGAAAATCATGACGAATTGTTAAGGTTCAAAGACAGGGCATAGGACTCTGAGACAACATCTAAAACTTCTTATTTTTTTAAAAACAGTTTTCAGCAGTAATAGTTTGATAAGCTTGTGCTGCCATCGTTTACAATTTTGTAATCAGCTTCCTGTGACCAGTGTCAGCTCTGGGCCACGTAAAGCTGGTTTTAAATATGTTCCGAGTTATGATGAAAATGTTCGTTTAGAATTTAAAGATATTATTGCGCAAGACCATTGAAACCCTGAAAATTCCACAAACAGTATCGGGGCGCCAGCAGTGTGAAGGCGTCTGATCCTGAAAACTTTTATATGATAGTTGCTGTGATTCCTCGTTTAGATCACAATAAGGTTGTTCTATCATCATTATACATTTTGATCCCGTCAATAGTTGGCAAAAGCAAAACAAATTAAAATTCAATTTTTATAAAAGATTTTTGGATTGGGACACTTTGAAGACAAAGTTTCTACTGTGGTAGACAAACTGTCATGAAGAACCAGAGGATCAAGGAACGCCATACAATATCGAAATAGATCGAAACAAATTCGATGATATCTATCTGCATTCGATTTCCATCTGTATTTAATTGGATCATACAAGCTGAGTTCGAGGAGATCCAACTTGGAGAGCGGGGCCTGAAAGGGCTCGTCAAAGGGCCAGCTACTATCGTTGATGAGGTCATCACATCAGACCCAACTGATTAGGTGGAACAGGTGGAGCATGGCGTGTTTAAAGTTATGTTCTCCTCGACGAAAGTCGATGAAGAGTTTTGTCTCATTTATATTTTTTTATACATTTTGATAGTAAGCAAATCTATTGGAGTTCGCAGAAAATACTTACATACGTCAAGACACTTAGTGTTGCAAAAAGAGACTCCAGCAGATTTACTGCCTGCCTATTGCCTAAAACCTAATTTTGTGCTTGTATCACTTACAAAATACAATCCAATGTGCGTATACTCGATGCCAATTACATGTTAAACCACTTCTCATTGACCTCTCATTAGCGGCTCTTCAATCCACTTATCTACACAAAGTGTCTGCCAGTGATTATCATTATTTGTGAAAACAAAATACTTCCTGTAATTGCAAGGATATGCATTTCAAGCAAACAATGCTACCTACTCGAATCTGCTGCTAACAGGTAGTGACCGCTCAGACACTTGACGGCGGCATGGCACGGCAAGCTTGGCTCGTGGTGCAGTGCACCACCAGCATCCATCCCTTTGTTACCTGACCTGCGCTATCTCAAGTAGTCAGGTGGTGATTATTATAATACGACGAAACTACCTGTGCACTCGAGATCTACCCTATGGGTGCTCAAGTGTTTCTGCGGGTTTTCCACTTTCGTTTGCGTTCGGCACTTGGCCCAAGTCGCATTCGGTAAAGTGGTTGTTGTCAATGATAATTGTGTGTGATGATGGGTTAGTAGTCAAATTGAATTCGAGTGCTGATCAAAAAGAATGCATCGCTCGATTGAAGGAATCTGAAGAGACCTGCGTGAGTGGACGGTGGAAGTTCTGGCAAGAGAGATGAGGTCGAGTCGTCGTATGCGTTGCGTATTTTTGACATATGCAGTGTTTTCCCATGGCTGAGCGTCGAAAAAAATTGTTTTCCCAGGACTACCTCTCGCACCTTGGCTCCCATGTGTTATGCTGTGCGAGCGCACATGCCTGGCCATTGCTGGGCGAGTTCTCGGTAGACACCATGGCGCTAAGGTTCTCAAAGCAGAAAACATTTGTTTACCTTCGGTGTTATGTTTTACGATGGGTAAATTGCGGTGCATAAGCGTATTAACCCATGAGAGCGGCGACAGCGCCTTCGTGAGATCTGTGTGAATTTGCTAATTTGCAGGACACTGCTTCTTCGGCGAGGATGTGGAACGTGTGTTATTTCCGTTTGTTATGGTAGCTAATTTCGAAAAGTAACCGAATGTTGTGCGTTGTGATTACTTGTTTATCGAAAGAGGTACTTTATGTGCACCCGCTTTGGACTTTGGGTAAGCAGATACTGTTGGGGGCGTTGCCCTGCATCGCACGTGTGTAACGTATGCGAACAGCCAAGGTAGATGGCAGAAGTCGGCATCGCCAATAGACAGCGAATGCTGGTGGGCATGTGGGAATTTAGTGGAAACAGTTTAATTCTGGCACGAAAAAGAAACCCAAACAAATGTGCGAGTACAAGTAGGGTCTTGTCGTTGTGTTACTTCCCAAGGATGACTCTGAACAATGGAACAGATAGAACAGATTGCTTTACAAACTGGCGAGCTCAGAGTTGAATGTTGAAACTTGCTGAATGTTATTATTACCACACATTAGATTATATCAAGTCAACATCGTCTAAATTGTGGCAGTTTTAAACAGATCTTCAAAGTTTCCATGTTTATTAATGATCGCTCCATCGTTCACATAATTTACTTTATGCATTGAATGCAATTTGGCAATCAAAAACTTGTTGGAAGTTCTGATTCGCGATATAGGAGACAGCGGGGCTAGTTGTAACAGGTATTAGAAGTAAAAGACCAAAACAAACAGTGTTCCTCTCAAAATTATGAATCACGTAAAAGAGAGAAATCTTCGTATTTTTCAAAGCTGACACCCCAGCCTTAATTGCACATTGCATGCCGAGGATGTAAGGATTGCCATGGGTTCTCAAAAATGCAATTTTTGTATTTTTGGCCACCCCATCTACTCTAGAGAGCAGTGCCGGTTGTTTGTTTTTTTTTATGAAGCTGTGAAGTGGATATGTGATTTTGTGAGATGGGTTTTTTTTTGTAAATGTTGTTGAGTGTAAAATTCCATTCCGGGACGTGTTGTAAAATTTGTTCGTGGCAAGTTGTAACTTTATACCTATTGTCCATCGAACTAGTTTTAAACATTTTGTTTTGCATATAAGCTTGCTATGAATATTGCAAGAAAAAAATATCCGAATGTCACCCCAGATTCTAAATCTTATTGTATTGTATTATTGACGTGTCGCTTAACAGTAATTTGGGACAGTTGTTCATCAAATATTTATATTATATATAATTTACTGCATTATAGATCACTATGATAAAAAAATAATAAACGAGAAAAAAAAACGAAATTAATGTTTGGCGCCATCTTCAAAATACTAAACCCCATGACCTGGCGCGGTGAATTCAACTAAACTGCTGGACAAGTGTAAGATTAGTTGAAGTAGAAATATATTTTATTTGATGGGGGGTATTTTTACTAAGTAAAAATCCCTTTCGCTATGTGGGTCTTTATAGTGTCTTCTGAAGCTTTTTATCCAACTTAATAATTATCACTCAAGAGAAAACCTAAATTTTCACAAATCTTGCTGGAAAACGATGTGACATTCATTTCATCCATATTAAAAGCGTAATCAAAAGCGTAAAGACTCTTCTGAGAGGTGGGGTGTTTTCATTTTCACTCACTCACTGGATAAATACATTGTACTGGATATGTTGTGATGTTCAAACAAAAAATAAATAAATGCCACAAAGGTCTGTAAAAGTATTTCCACTGCAGTCCCTTGTAAAAAACAAAAATAGACAAAGCAAATTTTCATCGCCATCTGTTGGAATATTTCAGTAGGAATAGGTTGTGACATTGGATATGAAACGATTTTCTATGAACTTCTTGAAACAACGAGTATTTTTTTCCGCCGGGGTGTTTTTGTGTATTTTGTACTTGCGTTCGAGTATTCGAGTAATTAATGGCAGAGTCACAATAACACTAGAGACTCAGCACCTGAAGGGAACTACAAATATATGCAGTTTGTGAGAGTTATAATATAATTTAAAGCAATGAAGATATACGAAACAACACGACAACATCTCAATATATAATCTATATATTCGTTGGTCTAATCATTGTAAAACCAGATAACTTACAATTTTTGTAAAACATGTTTGGAAATATACAGTGGATAGACCTTTCTTTTGTAGAATACACTTACTCAATTACTCGATTCACTTTCAATTGCCATATGGATCATAGAGTACGTCGGGGGAACTACCTTGCCCATGACAACTGTTTTATGATAAGTGAGGTATTAGCCGTGTTTTTTTTCATCACTATTGATAGTGAAGTGTAAACCATTCGCAGTGACTTTCATTTTTATCTGTCAAAATTTATGAAAAAGAAATATTTTTGTTCGAAATCGATGTCAAAATATATGAAAAAGATTCGAACTCGAATTCGCCGTGGCGTAGTGGGTAAGTGCATCAACTCCTACGGAGAGGGTGCCAGGTTAGCATCCCCAATCTGCCAACTTTCATAAACACGGCTATTGAGTAGGGTTTTTTGACTGTGGTCGTATAGACCTTTTCATAGCGAAAATGCTAAACTAGAGATATTCAGACTTCAATTGGTCGTACTATGCGACGTCCGGAGTTACAAAATACACCGGAATTTTCAATAACAATAGGGCTTTAGACAAGTCATGTGCCTTCTTTGTCATCACTCATCAGTATTAAGAAAACTCACATGCCCGCTGTACAGACCAATGCTCAAAATTGTGAACAGACGGGGAGTGCACCGCTGCAGTCTACTGTAGGAGGATTGCGCTGCGGAGGGGTGTTAAACAATGCTCAAATTCTTCTTGAACTTCAAGAGATCATATCGTCAATATCATTGAAATTATCCGGTTTTTTGTTTGGTAAAAAAAAAAACTTGGCTCAATTGATTTTGGTCGATAGTGGTCAATAAACATCGCCAAAACATCGTCGAAATGTTGCAATCAGGACGAACAAATTTTTTGTTTGTAAGCGTCTGTAGAATCACAAATAAAGACTCCTCAAAAAAATCCTAGCCGAAATCCCTAGAAGCATAATCTTCAAGAAATCCATATAACTGATAGTATATGCGGATAAAATCGCCATGATTGGTCGAAAGCATTGAATGATGTGCTTTATACCATTGACATGGAAGCGGATAAGACTGAGACTGAAGTTGAACGAATCTAAACGAAGTCACCAACCAAGGGGACACAAAAATCAACGTATTGGACAAAGCATTGCAATGGGCAAATATAATTTTTATGTTGTCAGGGAATTCGTGAATTTAAGCTCAGAGGTAATCCGTAAGATCCACAAAAGGGGTCGCGGGTCGAACCTCCGCCATCGACTCTTACATCAGGAGTTATGGCATTGGTTCAACCAACTCCTCCTGGGTCTGCCAACGCCCGCCTCGTCTTGATGGGGGCATTCGTGCCACTTGACCAAACCATCGAAGGATAGTCCCTTCCTTCTGAAAAGCACCTCCTCGATTAGTTCCAACAACAACACAAAGAAATCTCATCCCAGCAGCTTGTATTTACGATCTTATTCTTTCGATTTTTACCCACATTTCATAACCATAGGTGAGAGTTGGAATAAATACTGAGTTAATAACCCCTAATCTTGCTTTGACAACAAGCTCGGCCTTCGTGATTACAGATCTTCCAAAATGGTTCAAAACTCATCCATCTTGGCTAATCCTACAGGCAAACTCAGCATTGCACCACCCACCACTCGTGAAAAAAAACCTGTAGATTCATAAACCTCTCCATTTGCATCCTGGAAATTACCTTCTCTTCTAATTTGTCCACTTTCAGTTTTCACCCATCTTCATCCACGGCCACAAGCCTACCGAGTGCAGACATAGGCTAGAATAGCAGTTAACTAATGGAACTCTTTCAATGTGTCAAGCTGACAATGATCATCGCAGTCCTGCTGTGCGGCTCATAGCCATAGACACTTTTAATAGCGTTAGAGTTCTTGGTCTGTTACGTCCATGTCGGTCGGTTCGTGACGTAACATCTCTGATAGGTAGCCTTATACAACCGACGGTTAGACTCATGTATGTAGGCCAGTTAATGGAACGCGCTTCCTTAAGCGCCGTATTTTCTCGTGCTGCAGCTGTAACCGTGGCCTGCTTGTGGCTGCTACCACTCTGGACCACTCTACTTTACTTTCATCATTACGTAAACATTGACTGAAATCTTGTAGCACTTAATGGTTGACTACCAATCACCGCCAAAGATTACCGCCAAAGAAACTTAAGACTCAGTCATAGACTCTAATTCATATGAGGGTGCAAGTTTCTATAAACAACATGTCCTATGAGCATTCTGATGGTCAAAAAGAAAAAAAAACTGCATGTCATCGTCTGACATTGCTCATGTCTAAGATCCGCGCTCTTAATCGTACGAGATCTAGTGGCAACCTGCATCAAGTTTATGTCGCCTGAAAACCATCTGTAACTTGGGCAAAGTCCGCATGAGTAATCTATGCAACAGCTCAGCTGAGTGGTCTAGATTCCTGGCTGCAATATCTTACGGCGACATGTGACAAGTCAACTTTCCTCTAAACAAACACTATTCGCGCCGGATCAGGAAGCCATAACTTTCCACTCGGACACCCCCGCTGTTCGTCGTGCGAAGCGAAAAGCGAAAACGAAAAATTCTACACTCAAACCATATGCATGTATATATACGAGTGTACATCCGCATACTGGCCAAAGTAACCAGATCCAAATTTATGAGCAAAACACGCACGACGTGTGAAAAGTGAAACCCGTCATTACTTACCCAATCCACACACGAGAGTGCTGCGGCGCAACAATGTCCTCCTCCCTTTCTTCGACAGCCTGAAAGTTTTCATGCTCATTTGGCCCCAAACAACAGACTATAACTGTTCCACCAGCAACAGCAGCCATAACACCAGTGTACCCGGGCTTAATAACCACGGCGGTAACACTCACCGCTGTTGTAATAGTCATCGTCCAGGTGTTTAAGTCAGTGAGCAAGTACAAACGGGTAATGCGAGATTTTGATAAATGATCCTTTTTTTTTTGCGGGTCCTACACCTACCACCGCCGCCATCTCGGGGCCTCCCTCCGCCGCCATCTCACCTGTCCGCAGTCGAATTAATACACTCCGCTCCAAATGAACTGTTTTGATCGCGAGTTAACACAGTTTTCCGATGTAATTCACGCCTTGTTTGATGGGGGCTGCATTTCCTTTTTCATTTGGGCTCCTGGCCGCCCCATCCGCCCAATCGCCCCGTGCGCTCCTCTCGTGCACAGTCAGGCCCCCACCCTGGTGAACATCTAACGCACCTTGTACAGCCATAAATAGCAAAACTGTAACGTGCAGCCGATCTGCCGATCTGACGATCACCAGCAACGATCCTCGAGCTGGCCGCAGATCGTCTGCTCTGCGCTCAGCAAATCGACCCAAACGCACACATATCGTGAAGACACGATATTTATGTTGATTTGTTTAATAGTACAAGTGTAACGACTGCTTAAGTCCGCACAAGCTGAGCTGAATTAATTCCGCGATCGAATAACATAAACACTGGCACTAAAGTGCAATAAGGCAATAAGGCTATTAGGCGCGAGGTGCTTAGAGAGTGGTGGCATCTCGAATCCGCAGAGGCAGTTCTGCCGCCTTGCGAGTACAAATGGCCCGCTGATCATTGGCATGTGTCTGTCTGTCGGTTTGTCTGGCCGTTGTCGATCGCAGTGCATGCGCTGCACATGGTCAGGATATTGGCCGAGCCTAGACTCATCACAAGACGGTTTTACATAAAATTTCAATTATCCCAAGCGATAAAATTCACCGCAGAGCGGAGCGAACTGCGCCGAGCCGCCGGTGCAGCCATGCGGCGTTCAGCAGTTACATATTGGCTGCGAAAAATTGACGCAATAAAGAGCGCGATCGCGCAGTGATCGTGATGCTGGAACGATCGTTAAAAAGGTGTTAACGAAACGAAAGTGATTTCATTTTGGGTTAATGTTTCAATAATCGATTTTATTACCACCGCAGCAGAAGCAGCCGCACAGTCTCGGGCCGGTTTGGAGCCGTGGCTTCATGGGACTCTCAGTGAAGCCTTGCGATCGCTTCGATCATGCTTGGTCCTGGCCAAGGTGCTTTAGTGAATTTTATTTGATCGCTGTTTGGTTGAATGTTGTTCCGTCGGGTCATATGGGTTACGGAGATTCTAGATTTAATTTAGCACTCGATCGTCGATCGAATGGCTGAGCAAAGTGTATCGGAGGTGTATGCTTACATGGACGTGCATGCTGCACGGCGGCGTGCCGATGGAAGGGTTATGCAAGGAATTTGCTGCGATGCACGTTGGGCCTGGCCTGTAATGGTAATGGGATTCGTGGATTAAATAACAATTTAATTGTTTAACAGTGATTGAGTGGATTAATTTGTGAAAGGGCAATAGACGGGTGAAAGGAATTTTTATTGGAATTGGGTTTCTTTTGGAAGGTTATGAAAAAATGCAGCTTTTCAGTGATTACCTGTTTGGAGGTGCATTTTGAATCGAACGTTATAGTCTAACAGCTCACGGCATATTTTGTGCATGATGGAAGTGATATTCGAAGTTTGGGTGCTACACCATGTAATGATCGAATTGAAAGTTTTGTAGAATTTCGTTCTAATTTAAAAGCTTGCATTTTTCCCTATGATAGAACACGTCTATCTGATTTCAAATATATGTTTACACGTCCAGACGTTTTAGGTGTGGTCCTAAAAATTTGCAAGCAAATAACACGATTTTGGTTTAAAGGTTATTAAAGGTTACTCTACATGTTAGTGGAGTCCCATTGAAACAGGTGGAGAAGTTTAAGTATCTCGGGATCTTCTTCACGAGTGATGGGAGGAGTAATACTGAACTTTCCGGTAGGATTTTTCCAAGCTGGGTCAGTTTTGACACAGCTTGGGAGATCTATAATCAGGAAGGCCGAGCTTAGTATGAAAGCCAAGTCAGCAGTTTTCAACTCAGTATTTGTTCCAACTCTCACCTATGGTCATGAAATTTAGGTAAAGACTGAAAGATGAGGATCGCGAATCCAAGCTGCTGAGATGAGATTTCTTCTTGTTGTTGTTGAGAAACACGATAGTGCGCGAGGAACACAGCGTTGATCAGCTGCTTCTACGAACAAAAACAGCTAGGCCACGTAGAACGAATGACCCCACCACCACGACTTCCGAGGCGGGCCTTGAATGCGATTCCATCAGGTAGGCGAGCACTTCGCAGGCCCAGGATGAGATGGTTGGACCAAGTCCATAAGCTCGCCTGGTTACGCTTGGGCATAACCCCTGATGAGTTAGAGTCGATGGTGGAGGATCGATTTGGGGATCTCTCGTGCGTGGCTTACCTCCGCGACCTCCTTAGTTGATCATGCGTGTCAGAGGATGATGATGATGGTGCAACAAAAAGATAGATGAGCTAAACGAAAAATTACAACGAATATACAGTGGCGAGCAAAAGTGGATACATCATTTCAGTTTTATGGTTTCAGATCAATAAAATTGTTGCCTAACTACAGATTTGATTGAAATTTTCAGAACTGTTATTTAATTATAAATAGAATGGGCATCCACAAAATGATACAAAAACACCGAAAGCAAATATTAAGATTACACGAGAGGACTTTTAAAAGGACACTGGGTAGAAATGGTGTCCGCTATAAAAAAAATAACAGCGCTATATACACAGAACAGTATACAAAATGTAAGC
This sequence comes from Eristalis intricaria, assembly GCA_964034865.1. Lineage (NCBI taxonomy): Eukaryota > Metazoa > Arthropoda > Insecta > Diptera > Syrphidae > Eristalis > Eristalis intricaria. The sequence goes on from OZ035874.1 coordinate 56,945,726, forward strand.
CCCACAAAATGTATGTAAGGAACAGTAAAACCAGAGAGGACTACTTCTTCAACATCAGTAGATTTCTATCCGTCAAAAACTGAAAATTCCAATCAAATCTGTCTTAAGGAAAAATGTTACTAATGTAAAAACCATAAAAACTGAAATGATGTATCCCGTTCTGCTCGCCATTGTGTAGCATCAAGGCTTGCAATGAGCAAGATGCCTGCACCAAAAATGAAAACATGGTTTTTGATACAGTAAACATGATACTATAATTTCTAAAGGCTTCTGAAACCAAATTAAAATAAAATTCAGTTTCAAAAGAAAAATATCAAAATTCATACATAAAAGGAGACAGTGATGCTGATTTTTATTTTGTGTACTTTAGTAAAATGAATAGATATTAAATTTTATATAAATTCTTATCTAATTTGAATGCAAAAGTTGTGAGAAATGTTCATTCTTTGTCAGTATTATCTTAAAATTTCGCCAATAATTTTGCTTTCTACATTTGCAGTTTTATGATCTAATAAATTTCTAAGTGTTAAGTAAGCTATACAAAGCTTGTACATTGAGTAAGTCAGTACCTTGAGTTTGTAGCAAAAATATGAATCGTCATTACATTTTTAATATAAAAGGCGATGACCGGGAAGAATGGCCTTTAGTTAGTCGCAAGTTGTGAATCTGTGTTATTCGGTTAATGCATCGCAGAGCTCGAATTTATAGCTTAGATGGAGGCGGCTATACATAAATGCCAAATGGCAGACTTCGCTGTATAAAACGATATTACCTCAGTAATTTACACTAGGGAAAGAAAAGTACCGCTCCTTGAATTATTCATTTCTAGAAATAAAAGAAAGAAATTGTACGCAAATGTGTTCTGAGCGTTGGGCCTCATTTTTGTTCGTTAGTTTACACAGACTAACAGACCGTTCGCCACCGAGACCTTCAATGTCAAAAAGGGGCCTTAGACAAGGCGACGCTGTGTCATGTGATTTCCTTAACATCATCCTGGAGAAGATCGTGCAAGACTCACACGCCAACACTAGAGGCACGACCTTCAAGAAGTCCGTACAACTGTTAGCATACGCGGATGACATTGACGAGATTGGCAGAACACAGCGAGCCGAGGCGTTTGCTGGCATTGAGGCGGAAGCGGCTAAAATGGGTCTAGAGGTGAATGAGGGCAAAACGAAGTATATGATGTCATCAAGAAAGGACACACTACATCGACGTCTTGGACAGAGCGTCACAATGGGTAGCTATAACTTCGAGGTGGTCAAGGACTACGTCTACTTCGGCTCCACAGTAAATAGTACAAACAACATTAGTACCGAAATCAAACGCAGAGCAACTCTTTCCAACCGCTGTTTCTATAGGCTCAAGAGGCAATTGAGTAGTAGAGCCATCTCTCGAAGGACGAAGACCTTGACCATCCCAGTCATGTTGTACGCATAGTTGAGGCATGGACAATCTCAAAAGCGGATGAGGAAGTCCTTGGTATCTTCGAGAGAAAAGCTCTGCTTGCGAGCTTTGGTCCTGTTTGCGTTGACGGTTTCTGGAGGAGAAGATTCAACCACGAACTGTATGGGCTGTACAGCGACATGAGTCTAGTCAGGCGTCTTCGGATCCAACGCCTAAGATGGCTAGGCCATGTAGAGCGTATGGATAACTCTGCTCCGGCCCGAAGAGTCTTCGACTCCGAATTCGTAGGACAACTTAACAGAGGACGCCCGCGTTGAAAGTGGCGCACCCAGGTAGAGAAGGACCTCAACCAACATGGCGTGCGACACTAGAGGCAGCTAGCCAGAGACCGTGCTAGCTGGAGAGGCATGTTGGTTGAGGCCCAGGTCCAAACCGGACTGTAGCGCCAAATAAAGAAAAAAAATAACTGACCGTTCGCGTTAGGTATCCGAAAACGTAGAAGATACAGATGTAGTTTCTTTGAAATCCAATGGATTCATGCATAGAAAACCAAACAATCAAGGCTATAATAAAGTCTTAAAAACGTGATGAAAATGTCTTCAAATGAATGGGTTGTACGAGTTCTAGTCGAGGCTGACATTTAGCATTGTGTTGCACGGTTAATTTCAGTGCAGACACACGTTTATTTTGCATTTTTCTAATAATTTGAAAAATGATACCCCTTATTAGATTATCCGATATTTTTTGTGTAGAATCTAACCATCGTATTTGTTTCTTCCTCAGAATGTATTGCTCGTCTAAATAATTGCACGCCAAGCTCTATACAGTGAAATAACTCTTTTATTATACACTCGTGAAATAAATTAAATTATTGTTATGTCTTAAGATCCCAAATATCATGTTGTACAGCCACTTGTAAACAAGCACTTTTCCTTGAAGGTAAACTAACATAATTATAAAATGAGAATAAGTTAACGTACTTATGGTCAGTTTCACAATGAAGGTTCAACAGTTGAGTTCACATTTTTGGTTTAACTCGTCCGGCTTGACAGTGAAGTCTGAACTTAGGTTACACTTTGTTTGTGTAATGCGATCGAAAAACAATGGCAACGCTTCCAACTGGTGCGTGTACTTAATACGACAATTTAATTATTCTTATTGGATTTTTATGTATACATTTGCTATAATTTGTAGACTTAAAATGCTTTTGTTGGAGTCCTTTGGAGCATTTGTAGCACGTCCTTGTGGTTAGCAGTGAATGAAGATAGATAACGATCAAAGAAAACAAACATGAAATAACTTCAGACAATCATTCAGACATCCCTGAGTCTGACCAGTGAAAGATAATAACAAAAAAATTCAAGCCAAAAAGCTAGCCACTGTGCATATAAAGGTGCAACTAATTTTTCATCAAATGTCTTAAATAAGAGGATGCTCTCGCTCTCAAAAAAGCAAAACAAAGTTCAGCAGTGTTGCGGGAATGAGATTTAAACGCGAGTACTATCTCGTTTAACTTAAACTACAAATTTAACTCAGTTCAAAGTTGAAACGAAACTGTGAAGCCGAATAAATCGTTGAACACAAGTTTAAGCCAAAAGTGGCGTTTAAGATTGCACTGTGATGTGAGCAACATGGACTGCTCCATTAAATCAAAGGAGCTGCCATCATGCTACCAATGATATATGAGTATGACATAAAGCATTGAATGCCACCAGTCCAGCCATTCCCATTGACAATCAAGCAATTTCGGCAATGGAAATTATGTCCTAGCTGGCCGCAAGCTGTTGGGAAGAGCTCAAAGTACGCAGCACACGATGCTGGGTCCCGGGCTACAGGGACATAACCGGCAATGATGCAGCTGATGAACTTGGCAACTTGATAGGGATTGGTTCTTGAGGCTGACCAATCCCAGGCAATTTTATGTATAAAACCACGTTAAAAAAAATGTTTGGCAAAATTTCAGATTTAGTAAACAGAACAGGTGACGTTCTCTATAAACCAACGCCGTGGGCCAAGTTGAGCAGTGCAAGGACCAACAAACTCCGTCAGTGCAACAAAGATTTGCTACCGATGGTAGATGGAGAACTCACTGGCCACATTCACCTGAAGTACAACGATTTGAAAATTGAACTGACTAACGGTTATATATGGAGAGGTTGTGGCAACGGAGAGGAAAAGAGGACATTCCTCACTAGCTCTGTCATTGACCAGCGTCTGTCAGTTGAGGTACATAACACTGGGAAAATATTTCATCCCAGACCTTCAGGAATTGACAAACAAACCCTCTCATATATCTTTAGAGATTCATTAAAATATGAGGATTATTGAAAATTTCTCATTCGTAATTGGTAAGAAGAAATTGGTAAAGAGGATACTTTCTCCTGGACGGGGCATACACTCATCTAATATAAGAAACACAAGAATTAACTAACCAACTCTCTGATTAAACTGTTGTCATGAAGTGTCCCTTCGCGGTCGACTATAAAATCAGCTAAGACATATCCCGACAAATTGCAGCTGGCGGAAATAAAACCACAAACAATCTTAGCACACAGTGAAGCACATTCATAGTGAAAACCCTATGGAAAGTAAAAACCGATCATCACCCATTTCTTTCAGTTCCGCGTGTGATACACCATCCAAGCGATCGACTTCATCAACAGAGTTCAACTTTAATGACTCACCTGATACAATAGAGATGATTACAGGAGGTTTCCCAACATCCATTCGATACGAAATTATTGTGAAACTCACCGATTAATGATTTCATTGTTAAGCCAACATAACCATGACCCAATTGCTAAATGGTAAATCAAATAAAATAAAGAGAACAAAAAAGAGACAGCGACTGCGAGGAGAACTCAAAAGATGCAGAGAAATCCAATTCGGACCACTTAGTCCTGCTATCAGTCGCCTACAATCAGTAAACAGAGTTTATTGTCTAACCGCCGGCAGTCGACTCTTCGGATCTTTGCTGCCAATGAACGTAACCCAGTTCCAGAGATTTATCGAAATTATGACCAATATACGGCGAGCAGTAGGTAAGGTATCTGTGATACCGTACCGCGCAAGAGCGCACTTTGCGTTGCAATTGTTCGGTATGTACGTTTCATTTTATTGTTCCCTAACGCGGATGATGACGACGATGATGATTGTCGATCTCTCAGTTCCACAGTTCCAAATCGAAGAAACAAATTTCACAAATTTCCCCCAATAACGTTGGCAAACGATCCGAAAACATGACACAACGGCGACAGGCCAACGCTGTTGACGACGACGTCGACAACGACAACAACAACGACGACGACGACGATGATGCCTTGTTGAACAGCCACTACCACCATCGCTGCCACTAGCACCACCGGCTCTCTAGCCGGCTATCTCAATCTTTCAATCATTGCGTGCACTTTGTCAGCTCTGGCGATCTCTCATCATCAGCGGAGCCGGCTAACAACGCTTCAGGTTGGACTCAGACTTGGATTCCAATTGAAATTCAAATCTACCTGCACCCGTGGTTGTGGTGGTTGTTCGGCATCGCAGCATCACCAAACCAAACCGTGAGGGCTTCCTAAATGGCTTTCATAATGTCCATTTGCATGGCATCCCAGGAGTGGGGCTCGATTTTGCTGGAATTGTCGGCTGTTGGCTGTTGGCTGCTGCTGGCATCCGCATCGTCGTCATCGTCGTTGTTGGTGAAATGCGATACAAATTGTGTACGCGAGATGTACACAAATAAGAGCCGACCGTATCTGTATCTGTATCTGTTCGGTCGGCGGGGAGATCTTTAAATTTGGATTAAACTCGTGAGAAAAAGTTCCCAACTACACCTCGGAATCGTGACGAGCCATCAAAAGATTGTCATTATCTTTCCACAATAATTTGTGTCTTGCTCTTTATCTGTGATTATGCGCATGGCTGAGTGGAGGATGCAGGTAAGGAGTCTTATCCGTGTCCCATCGACTCACTGACTGACTGAATGGTTGAGTAGATTAATGGAGGTTTAGTCCGGCATGGTGCTTCAACTTGAGATGCATTGCTATTTAGTGTGATATTAAGCTATTTGAATTGGATTGCTTGGAGCGGGGATGTCTGTGTGGAGTGGAGATAAACTGTCGCAGTACATGCATGTCGGGGGAGATGTTTTTTGTTGTCACGTAGTGACAAGGGAAATCTCTTGTGGAACTGCCGTCGACCAGATCAGGTGTGTTGTAGGCGTTTATTCAATTCAACTCGATTTTGAAAAATTTTAATGGCGCTCAATGTGAGGTCGTTGAATGTTAGGAGAATAAATGATAAAATTTCCCTGAAGGTGTTTGCAGATAGGCGGAGTTCTCTAGAAATGAAAGAATGTTCCTTCCAGGAGTGTGGTGAGTGACTCAAATAAATGTAAATGACTTCCGCAGCAAATGTGAGAGAAAGTCCCCCCCCCCCCCCCTCACTTGTTTGCTGAGCTTAAGAGAAAATTCAACTATGAGCTTGGAGTCAACAGCCAGCCTAAATCAGAGGTATTGCCATGATCAGGCGACTAAGGGACCCTTAGTAAGGGTCCAACACTTAAGATTGCTGAAATGTGTAAAATTAACGACAAGGAGAAATTCCTACAATAACCTGCTCAATAGAGGATCGATTGTAGCGTCAATTCATGCATAAGAGCAAATGTTCCTACATAGTTTCAATGGCTTCTTCGCAATTTTAACTGAAATGTCAAAGTGAAGAGTCAGAGTATGTATAGTAGGTCCCCCACCTACCCTGAACGCCCAAGTTTTGGCAAGCTTTTTCAAGATGGTTATACTATACTGCTTGACGGCTGGATGGCGAAGTTGGTAGAGTGACTGCCCCTGGTCTGTCCATGGTCCTCGGTTCGAATCCCAGTGAAAGCAAAGTTAATACGCTTTTATCTGGTTTTCAAATTTGGTCCAGTCACCATTTGCCGTTGAGATCAAATTAACGGCACTATCACTGGAGTAGTCAATCAGTGGTGGTAGTCTGACTATGGGTATCACAATGGTTGGTCCAATGGTTGGTCTAACTGTCTATCCTATCCTGTACTCCTTAGGCATTGTAAGCGACTCAAAAGAGATCGCGCTGCCAAAAATTGTTTGTCGTAGGGGAAATCAAGCCTAGATAGCATAGGTTCAAGTGCTTAGGAGTCGACGTACATACTCAACACGCTACGGCCCACTAGCCGAACCATTCAAAATCATATTCAAAAATTAAAGTCGTCTTAATGACAAACGTTTTGTATCAAACAACAGCTAAAACCTCAAGTCTCAACGTTTTACAAAAAACCGTCTTTGACACCATAAGACCGAGTACCTAGATCAAGCGCAAAATAACTCTTGCCAACCGCTGTTTTTTTTTTTTGCGCTTCACGGTTCCCCGCAGAAAGACTGTCCAATCTGTCGCAGCTCCAAGGCGGCCAGTTGACATCGCCAAGACGGCTGCTAATTCGATTTTGGAATTTGGAGCGCAAAAGATCAATTGTGGCATGACGCGCCATCCTGTATGAACCAGAGGTAGTGCAAATACATGTCTTCATTTTCAGTAAAACAAAAAGAAAAGTCGGTCAGAACCATGTCTGTAACTCCCACCATTGACCGAAATGTTGGTCCCAGCCTCATGTTCGAAGAAAAATGGTCAATAATGCTTTCGGTCAAAGCAGCCACATTTCCATATGTGTGCAATGTTCGACGACGGGCACCACTAGCATACCAGCCTAACGAACTTTTTGCACAAACTTGCGTATAGCAGTCGCGTTGGGTGCCAAAACGTATGTTTGGGGCTCCGCAGGACTCTCTTTCGAGCGTAAAGTGACTCATTTCACTCCGCGGAGGTATGATACTGTCTTTCTGTCAAGATGGTGGCAAAATAACCTGTGATTTAAAAACAAAACCAATAGACGGCTCACCCCGTATATTTTTTGTATTAACATGTTGCTGGTTCTTTCTATTGCCACACAGAAATTAGACAGTCTAGCTCTGTAGGCTACAAAGACAAATCTCAAATGAAAAAATCTCAATCAAGTACGAGTATTCTCGTAGGTTGCGTTCAGAACAAGGACCCTCACTGCAATTGCATATATTCGTAGATGGGAATCAACATGTTACGCGTACATTCTTGTTTGTGAGAACGCCAGTCCCTTAGGCTGCTTTCACACTCGCTAAGATTCCTCGGCGACTCTTTGAAATTCCCTTTTGTGATCTCAAGCCACTTTCACACAGGAAATCTTTCAGTCCCTGCAATTGAGATCTCGATGTTCAACTTTTTCTGTTTCCTACCCCCTCTCACACATGCGTCATCTGTCACTCTCTCCCACAGTACAGCATGCTTCCAATAACCAACATTGAGAACATAAGAATAAAGCAACTCAAAGAAAAAACGAAGAGAGATAAAAGAGAATAGAAAATCCAAAAGCAAACCCCGAGCATACCAGACGCGGGCTAACCCTAGCACGTCTCACCTCCCTTGCCAACAAGATGGAAAAATCGCCGACAAAATTGTTCTGTGTGAAAGCGGCCTTAGCTGTCCGCTGCACAAGAAAAAACTGACCAAAAAAAACATACTATTAAAGGCCACAACTTCAACTTAAAGACCGAATTCAGAAAATCGAGGAGAAACTACACCCGGTCGTTCGGGTATATCTCAAAATCGTTAACGAATACATATGCTCTATGAAATGTCTTATCACATCACATAAAAAAAAAAAACAACCAAAAGATAAAAACCCTCGGAGCACCCACACCCAGCTTTCCTTGCTATCCCTACTGACTTGTTAAAATCCTTCATGTGCTTGCCGTCGTAGCCAGCTACGTTTTTCTGAAAACCGAGTGACCTGGTGATAAGATGTCGATAAAACCCACAACAGAATTCGCGGACTGGTGGCGGGTACACCCACATCGTGGCTACGAAGGAGCACCGAGATAAAATATCTGACTTCAGCTGAGAATTGGGCGCTCTTTCTTATTTCTTCACCCAACGGAACAAGTATGCCACATGTTTCCACGCAGACATTTCTGAAAACCGGGTCATCAGTGTGATAACACGTCCCAGTGCGTCATTGCTACAAATTCCCATGACAATCCCCTATCCCAGGGAAGCAACAGGTTTCATCCCACCAGCCACATAGCCCATCTCCCAGCCTATCGTCCTATCATGCGAGTATCTCTGTAGTGCGCAGCATCCACATTCATTCATCGGATTCTCTCTGCTTCTAAAACCAGCTGTGAGTGGGTATCCTTGCTGAGTGGCTCTGGCAGCCTGGTCGGTTTCAAAATAAAAATCTCTCTAAATGGCTTTTTAATGGAGATTCACTGCTTAAAGGACGACGCATCCGGGGAATAAGGTCTAACTGGATTATCCCCTCACAGCCACTGGCTGTAGGATAAAGAATGATGATGGCGAAAGGCATCCGCTCAATTAGCAGCCCGTTCAAGTGAAACCCTCTCGGCTGAATGAATGAAAAGGGACAGCTTCATCGTTTATCGTCCCGGGTAGCAATTTGTGAATTTTGGCGCCTTTAGCTACCAGGCTCGCATCAAAGCAAACACACTGCCACAGCAACATCGTCCAGTGTGCGGTGTGTAGACCGGGTATGCGCACTGCGCATCCTTTTCATTCGCGCGTCCTTTCCCATTCAAGTCAATTCATGAATGAAAAGGAGAGAGACACACCGATGATGTAAGCGCACACACACAAATGGCCCACGAGTACACAGGCCAGTCAACCCCTAAACAAGTTCATCCTCGGTAGACAACGGCATCGTTGTCCTGGCGCAAGTAGCTGCGGAGAAATAAGGAAGCGTGCTTGTTGTTGATAGAAGTACGAAGAAAATATCTGTTCGGCACACGTGCTTGAAAGGAATTTCTCGTGCTGCTACGCGTCCTGTACGCCGGTTCCGGAGAATGCTTTTTCTTTTTGATTTCGGGGATTTCGTAATGATTGATTGCCCTGACAGCGGTAGAGAACCGTCGCGCCGAGAAAGGCTGTCGCGAGGAATTCGTCCAGAGAAACGCGATTCCGACGCTGGTTTGGTGTTACTGCTTGCCGGTTCGTGTTTTCCTTGAGAACGTGCACAGGTGAAGGTGAAAATTCACTTGGCTCGGCGCATGACCTTGTCCTTTAACTTGAAATGTGAGAAGGGCGGAGCGGAGCGGTTGAGATAAGCGAATTTTTGGAGATTCTATGAAATCGAAGTTGGATGGGGCCTGTGCATTTGCTGGGCTCCTGGTGGTAATGTTGAATCGAGGTCAAATTTTTTGTCACTTCGTACCCTTCAGAGGGCATGCCGGGTCATGTTTCCCATTCGATTAGAGGTCACCGGATGAGGTTCAATGTTTTGGCTGTGAGTTCCCGTTCAGATGCGGAGTGGGGATATCGATTTTTGCTTTCATTCGGAAAGACCTTTGTGCGTGTGTGCGGAGAGGAATCGAGTTTGTCTCGTTTGAGGATACTTGTGAGTAAAGGAGATTGGTTCATTTCAACTTTAAGGTGTTATTTTGAGAAGAAATACATTTCAAGGATATTGGCCGTCGGCTGAAAGGAATAACTGATGATTCATTTAAACTTGTTTTTAAATAGCTTTTCTTCGACAGATCACGTGTAACTGGTCTTATTGTGTCATGTTATTCTTATTCAGTTTGTACACGTGCTCTTGTGATTTCTCGGGGCTTGGCGGGCGAATCCTGGGTATGCACTATTCAGTACGACCATCCTAAGATGGATGTGTATAGGTATTGTTAGACCAACAATTACATGTGGTGTAATGGCATGATCCAAAAAACCAACCTGGTTAGCGCAAGAGAGACGCCCAATAAAGTTCAATGGTTGGCATTCCTCTGGATTACAGAAACCATGAGAACTTGCCCAACTGCTGCTGTGGAGGTACTATTCGAGCTGACTTCATTGCTTGCAGTAGTTGCAGAATGTGAAACAAAAAACACTCATGACCATGATAAGTAAAGGATAGGAAAAGATATGTGCACTACATTTACATCGAGCCAATTCGATGCAGTAGTCAAAAAGCTACCACTCATGGTCATTCCGAAGGATGAAGTGAAAGAAGTTTACCATTAAGTTCAGCAACAGAAGCTGTGCTTTTTTTTTTGAAAGCGTATATATGCTTAACTGTAAGTGCGCAAACAAACTATCTTCGGCGTTTAAGAATTCATGATAAAATCTTGGCAGCACCGTGTTGCAGAATCGTGTAAGGTGATAGTTGATCGCTAATGGGCACAATCTTTGGTTTGCAATTGTGTAGCGTTATTATAAAATAAAAACAATTTTCATCAAATGAAAAGAATCGATTACGACACCTAAACGGAATGTCACTCTGGGTATACCAAAAGTTGCATTCTCATGGATGCAAAAACATTTAAAAATGATCTAATACATCAACCACACCGTGAGTAAAAGCGATCAGGGACCAATATCGTAAGCCACATACAGCAACCTAAACAATGAGTGAATAAGTTCGGAATGAACACACAGAAACTATTGATTGGAAGCATTGTTTTTATCCGCGCTTATTTCATACGCGACGATAGGTATGATGAGTAACTTAAGCGGATATAGGATTTGTTGTTAGTGTATTTTACATGCAAATTGAAACTTAAGCGTATATACGCTTGCAAAAAAAACGTAGCTAGAAAGAACTGGATCAATGAATTCCTAGTCGACAGACTGAGCAGCAATATTGCAAAATAGTACTCGTATAGAGATGGATCAAAAACTGATGAAGGCACAGGAGCAGGGGTATTTGAACCATGGACGAAGTGCTTCGAATCCAGGGCCAACGAACCAGCATCTTTCAGGCTAAAATGTATGCTATAGACAAATGCGTTCAAATTAGACTTGGCCTTTTTAGTTTAGTTCAGAGAGCGCTCAGTTTAGTTCAAATCTGTTTATTGAACTAGTTCATCATTCTAGTTTATTTAGTTCAATTTAGTTCGCTGCTCAGGAAATAGAGTCTTGTGCGGAGCTTTGTAGTTCCATGTGACATGTTTCATATGCAGGTTTGGTTTGTATGGATCTTGATGCGTGAATTATCCTCACATCAAAATTTGTTGGTGAAAGAGCTACGGACGTAGCTACCCATATGAACACAACAATGATTGCTCATTGATGAAATTCAGACATACATGCATTATTGTCTACAGGTCCGGTACTACCCACTACTGAACTAAAATCTATAATAAATTTTCCTTATTGTATACAGATCCCGTACTACCCAAGTCAACGTACAAACGTTCATGCGCATACATTTTTAAAATTTCCCTCACACGCAAGGATGCCGGGTGGACTTGTCCTGTGGTAGTTAAACAGAAACAACATTGATCTGAACAACCCTCATACACACACACACACACAAAGCAAAAAGGTCTCAATTTAGTTCAGTTTAGTTCGCTTTAGTTCCGCTATTTATACAAATTTACTTGAGTTTGATGACCTACTGAGCTATATGAGCCAAAATAAAATGAAATTGTGAACTAGTTCACTTGATTGAGCCCTTTTTTGAACTAGTTCCTTCGTGACCTACACATGCCTAGCTTAAATCAATCTTCACAGGAACTACATCAACTACGACATGGCAATAATGTTGGACAGTCGTGGCGCTATTTTAGCACTATGCCCTATGCCCACAGAAGGTGAAAGAGTTGAGCAGGACACAGAGTAAAACTCTGCTGGATATCTGGCCATTAAGGGATATTTGACAGTTAAATGGCCGACTCCATATCTAGGAAAGGAGCATCGGAACTCTTTACATGCCCTGAACCATTCTGAATTGTAGGCGACCTTGTCCTCAGGCTCAGAGAAGAATTCTGGGAATTAAACAGAGTGAACTGGACTGAAACTTGGAATAAGGCTCATGGCATGAAACAGGCCAAAAAACTTTTCGGTAAATATAAACGAAAGAGGTTTGAGACATGTATCAAGATGAGCAAGAACAACCTCCGTGTCCTAACAGGCTTCCTAACAGGTCATTGCATACTCAGGGATCACGTAAGGAAGCTAGGAGTATCAGAAGAGAGTCTTTGCACATTCTAATGAATTGCAGGATCTAATGAAATTATAAAACGTGTACTGGGATTTTGTGAGCCACTAGCCCACAGAAGACAAAGATATTTGGGCAAGCTCAAGTCTCCATCTCCCGTTCTCAGATTTCTAAAGGAAACTGGCTTAGGATAAATCTCTTACAACTTCGCGCAGCAGGAGTCCATACATCTATGAAAAGAACTGTATGTGAAGGAACTATTAAGGAAGTAAAGGTATGAAAAGGGGGCACAATACTATGTATACACATCGGGAGATGATCTGTAGTCGCTGATTGTGTTCCGAAAATCAGGGTTCTGTACAATAAATGTCTTTCGTGCACTAGGAGCAACATATGGCGTCCATCATCGACCATCCGAGTCTGTTATTGCCTTTGCCATCCTCATATTCGAGGCTCAGCGCACGTTATTGCAAGCCACGCGATCGAATAGACCACATCTAGCCCGACAAGCCAGCAACGATCCACACTCAATCAACATGTCCCTCCAACAGGCGCAATCTCCGGCTACCACCTGTTTCCAACACTAAGTCTTAGGAGTTCCTTCTCCACCTTAGAAGCGAGAACCTTCTTCTGCGTTGTCCCACAAGCTCGGCAACGAAGACACTACAAGCGGTAGACAAGTGTTTAATGCGCCCGGCCACCTTAGCCGTTGGATCCATAGACGCTTGGCTAGACGCATGTCGCTGCAGAACGTGGGGAGACTGTGGTTGAATCTTATCCTCCAGATGAGGACTTCAAGACAGTTCTGACGCGTAACCAGACACCATAGTCCTCCTTATCCACTGTGCCCGTGTCTGTGACGGCTATGTTGTGTGTCGTTTTATGAGGACAACGTGTTCATCATCTTACTAACATTCACCACCAAACCGCTTCCGTCTGTCTAGTTCGTGCTACTCACTCCACATGCCTTCGCATCAGTGTGATGGCCAATCGATGACCACAAATGATTCAATATTTGCTGAATGAAATCGATCTCAAGGCAACAGTTCCTAAATTCCTCGCAGGTTACCACTAAATGCCGACTCCATCAAGCGCCGCACTGTTGAACCTTACACCAAGCAATACCTTCTCATACTCCACTGCAGGTTAAATGCAAGTCAAGGACCAAATTTGGACTGCCCTCCACCCTTAATCAAGATCACACTACGTGACAGTACCGGCATTGTGAATCAACACACAGCGCTGACTTTCGGAGACTGTCAACGGTGCTTAACCTGTTCATGAACTCCAGAGTTCGCTTGGTACACAACTACCGCGCAAGACCTGTCTGGAAGCTGGGATTTTTACTCAATTTACGATTTACCTGAGTTGATAAGTGCGCCAGTGCCGCCACCGTACACTGATTGTGTCACCGGCAAGCGCCCGATTTTCTGGGATAGGCTCTCCTGCAGCGCGATTACATTCATCTCCCTAGATGAAGTGTTTGCTCACCGCTGACGACGACGATGGCGACGTCGACGACAGCGACGACAGTGAGGACAGCAAACGACAGCGGCGTCGGTGGCGGCTATGTCGCCTGTCTAAAGTGGAAGTGAAGTGGTGATTTCCTCACCACAAGTTAAAATGTCAACTAGCGGTGCACAGACATTTTAACCTTAATTTTCGAAATTGTTTTCCTTTTGGCTCGTCGCTTTGACAAAAGGCATTGACTTACGGTTTCGTTTACTGTGTGCCACTGATTTTGTCAACAATGTGTCGAGATTTGCCCTCCACCACCGCCACCGTCGTCGCCATCGCGACCGCTGCAACAGCCGAGAGCATGGAAGTGGAACTAGTTTGCAAGATGATTTTGACATTAAGTCAGTTAATTTGGCAATAGGTTGTGTAGCCCTCCAGCTGGTGGCAGATATAATTGGTTGCCGGCATGTAGGAGTGGCCCGAAGATAAATCAATTGAATGGCAAAAGGGTCGGCACAGTGGGCTCCTGGAAAGATGCAGTCCCCAGAGTTACATGATTTCATTTTAATATTCTCCACTGCTTGCATCTAGATAGCCCGAGATGAACTTTGTTGCGGGGGAAAGATATATTTTTTTTCCAAGCGCCTACCGATGAACATCATATCATGTTCCTGGAATGAGTTGATGTGGGATGATGGCTTTCTTGGGAGATGGCTAAGAGTAACGAAATGGTTGGAGACGACGAAGTGATAGGTTCAAGGATCAGGAATAGCAGCGATTTGATGCACAACGTATATCCGTTGAATGCATTTGCTTGCACGCTTAGTAATGAAGTGCAAACAATGCGTGTCGGTAAAATCGACCAATTAATTGTGACATCTATGTAATAAGTCGGAGGCGAGGAAAAATTCCACTGTTCGACGGACTCTTCCGACCTTAGTCGATCAAGTCCTCCAGAAAATCTCTCTAAGTTGGACGTCGTTACTCTTTTTGCACAAACAATCGGCGGAGATTGGACGCCTCGGCAAGAAGTCATCAAATATGATCCGCACACGGCAGCGTGCACAGAGATGATCACTTAGAGAACATGGACTAAATGGCAACGAACTGAAGATTCTTTGAATCCGAGTCTTGAGATAAGGCAGCAGATTGCCGCCTTTTAAGGTGGTGCACACAAATGAAGAAAGGCATGAGTGAACTTAGTATGCACACGTGGCAGAAGCCACTTGACGGACATAATCTAAAGATCCAAATAAAGATTTCCATCCATAGTAGTAGTGGTAGTAATGAAAAAACCAAGTTGTTTGATTCATTCTTATTGGGAGAGAGAGAGAGAGTGGGTAGAGGTCCGCGACTGTAGCGCCATATAAAGAAGAGGAAAAAATATCTGAATATATTCATTTCATTTCTTACACCACCTTGAGTCAAGAAAACTCCCAATTATTTTTAAACAACTTAGTAACATATCTAACATGTCTGAACATGCAAATCCTTTATTTTGAATTCTATGACTTTTTACCCTGAAATCTTTATTTGTGGGGCTATGATTTACTCCTTACTTTGTTTGGATGATTTCTAGACAATTTCTTAGAGAATAAAACTGCGAGAAATTAGTGATTGAAGCATAAAACTAGTACATTTATCCCACCTTTTGATTTTAAAACAAAGTAACTTTTTTTGGGGGCATTGAATTCGAATGAAGCTGCAGTATTTTCCTAATGAAATTGTATTTTCAAAATGGGTTGCAGAAGCTTTTTTAATGAAGTCCTTACGAAGTTATGGTATAAAATGTGGTACAGTATGTATCGGTTATAAGAAAGTCGCGTATACGAAAGAATCGCTTATAAGAAATGCAATCTTATACACGGTACACTATTTCATACAACGTCCTGCAAAGTATATAACAATAACGCTTATAAGAAAAAAAAACTGATAAAAGAATACACCAAAGCCGTTAGATATATAAAAAAAAACTTGTATAAAAAATTGTTTAACATGGCTGTGCACTAGAACATCATGAACAGCCCCATGCAAATGTCAGTGAGATCTCTATGGATGAGGTATATAACGAAGACTTTCTCAGAGCTATAACGGATGAGGAAGGCAGAAGTAGTTATCGGTAAATCGGTGAGTCTGAAATAAGCCTGAAACAATAGCTTCACATTCTGGACAGCTTTCTCATCCCTGATAATGACGTGGCTTCGTTTTACCTTTACGTTATTATAATCCTATCACTTCCAAAACTTTACCAATGCACTTGTTCAAAAAAATGTTTGATTATTATCAAAATGAGTAATTACAGTGGACTCTCCCTAAGTCGAACTCTCTCTTAGTCGAAACTCTCTCTAACTCGAAATTTTTCGCTATATTTTACATACATTTCCCTCAATTTTCCATACAAAAATCTCTCTAAGTCAAACTCTCTCTAACTCGAACAAATTATGGTATCCATTGACAGTTCGACTTATGGGGAGTCCACTGTAAATCATTATGTGCAAAGATGTGTTATGTACTTGATAATGTACCCCTAGTAGTCACAAAAGTTTACATACGATTTCAATTTGTTTCATTTTGTTCCTTTTGAGTTATTCTTCCATATTTATTATCTATAAGCAAATGTAACTATTTTATGTTGTTTATTAATAAGCGACTCTTAGTCGGTCCAATTAACTAACACAATTTTCTTTTTTCACAGTGGAGTTTTAACGATAAATTCCACTTAAGTAGTGGATTAACTTAGAGCACAGATTTCCATGGCTTATGTGTCAATTCACAGAGTACACAATTTAGATTTGTATGTTAATATACAGTCGAACTTTGATAAGTCGAACTTCAATAACTCGAATATTTGATACCTCGAATGACATTGGTTGGCAATAGTGCCAAGACTAAAAATTACAAATTTGACTTCGATAACTCGAACTTCGATTACTAGAATGTCTCGATAACTCAAACAGATTGTTTGGCGTCACCTACGATAAGTAGAATTCTGAAGAGAAAGTCCCAAACTCCGCGTATTCTACAAGTTCGTTTCATAAAGAATCATTTTCGAGGTACAGCGTTTGATCCCTTGACTTTGATTTTCAGAACTGAATGCCCAAACAAAAGAAATGACGGAGAAATCCAACTTCAGATTTTATTTGAAGCTTGAACAAATTACTTTTGATGATTTTCGGCAGGTGGATGGCGATATTGTTACTTAGGAGCTTTCAACAGATGAAAATATTGTCAAGAAGTGAATCCAAATCTCCTCAGCTCAATAATAATCCAACAAACAAAATAACCGACAGTGATGTATTAGGGAAAGACTTGGCGATAATTGAGAATGAATTGATTCAACCATCTTCAAACGAGTTGGTTGAAAATTCAGTACTCATTTTGTGTTTTTATTTAATTACTCATGAAACAATAAATGTGGTCGCCGTGGCGTAGTGGGTAAGTGCGTCGACTCCTACGCAGAGGGTGCCATGTTCATAATTTACGGCTCCACCTCTTTCGAGTCACTGACAATGCTCAAAGAGTACAGCTTCTCAAACTCGCCGTTCGGAGTCGGCATTAAACTGTAGGTCCCTTCCACGCGTGAGAGAACAATAGCACGCACAATACGAGTGGTTGCTGAGAAGCTAGGCCCAGGTCAACCTCGGACTATCGCGCCACCCATATAAATATTATTATTAAAACAGTAAACGAATGGTATAAGCCGTCATAAGTCATTCCATCATAATTTAAATAATAAGTATACATCTCTATTTTTTATGTGTTACAACGCAGATAAATAAATATTTATATCAAATTTCTATTTTACTTGATAACTCAAATTTTTTTGTGGCAAGTGGTGGTTCGTGTTATCGAAGTTCGACTGTAATTGTAAACCGAAAACACGTAACAGAAAACCCACATAACCAACCAAATATCTTGTCGTTTGCACTGTCAAAAAGGAGATTAGTAGATACATGCATCGAGTTTAAGTACAAACTTAGGATACGTACCTTTTTTGTTACGTTTTGTTTTTTAATATTAAATGTTTTCTTTATAAACTCTTTTCTTAATTTTTTTTATAAGAACGTTTTTTTCTTATATCAATTCTTCGGATATAAGCACCCCCCGCCCAACAATCACCCCCCTCCCTCCCGCTCTTACACCATTTAGCAAAGCCACCAAATTAAGCTGCCCCAGGCTTCGTTTTTGTACTCATCGGAACTCCTTTCCATTCATATGTAGCTTAATTCGTTATGTCTTCAAACCGAAAATTTGCTGTGGGCTCTTGTGCTTTTGTGTATTTTTCTAGGGTGGGGGAGGGGCCGAGACCTTAGTTTACTAACTGTGCTTAAATGAGTGACAGATTCAACAGTCACTGCGCATGATGTACTCGCTCCTTAATTGACTAACACTCAACTCATTCCCTCTGCAGTCGCAATAAATCCGACACCACATTCGCACCTATCAGTCTCCACGATCAACCATTATCCTGAACCCGGGTCAATCGAGTCACTAGCCAGTCAAACCTGTGATTGATCACGACGCTAAAGACCATGTCACCGTCACTCACAGCACATGAGTGGAATTGTCACCGACATGGGAACACCCAATGTCTCATCCATGACAGCATCGCCAGCCAGACACTGCAAGGATTTGGTTTAGGCTCAGATTGTCTCCGGCCGACAATGGATAGCCTCGAACCTAGAAACTAATCACCTTGTCATATGTCTCCAATGGTCTATCTTACATCAGACAACACGCTAAAACTCTGTAAAACACTTGTTGACATGGTAACCTGTCAATTAAGCGCTCCCCCTCGAACAATGGGTGTGCCCGGCAACACCTGAAATCTCCATAATCGCCGAACGTCGTCGGCTAACTCTTGCAACACACTCAGACAAGCTCTTCGCCGTTCGTCCAGACACAATCAGCCATTCGGCACACACAACCGAGTACAGACTGGAGCGCACTCACTCGGGGTCAGAACAATTAAGGTCTCGGTGTTGCCTCCTCCTCCGCAGGAATGGATGCTGGGCATGTACCAGCATGTCAATACCTGGCGCCAAGTGCACATTCATCGTTGTTGACGACGACAACAGGCTCAGCGACAACGAAAACGACAACGTCGTCGTCTTGCCTTAGTGAATCGATTTCCTTCGCCCGATCGCCGCAGCCGCCGCCGCCACCGCCTCCTTGGCAAAAACCAAATCAATTGACGCATAAATCGCTTAAACAAACTCTGAGTCATTCCCCAGGCGGCATGCTGCATTTCGTATTCCGGCACTACGCCGCGCTGCCGCCACCGCGCCGCCCACATATTTTGGAAAGGGGGGCGCCCATATAACTCTCGAATTCGAATCCAAACTAATTTATGAATTCGAAATCCATGCTCACGGTAATTATTCATTTGCCAGTGGAGCGGGGCAAGAGCCCGAACCTGCTAGCTCGGCCAAAACGGGGTGTGGGCTATGTGCGCCGCCGCACTACCGCGAGATCTCCTAGAGCTATTAATTTATGGAACATTAGTGCAGTTGTTAAGTGCCACAGCAGTGTTGTTGTGACAATCGAAGTGCTCGATAAATTAATTCGATCTTCGATCGTTGCCTCCGATCCGTGCTGACCGTGTGCATCTGGCCGAGGACAAGGGCCCGGATGACAGGCAGAGAGAGAGAGAGACCTTCTCGAAATTGCTGCCTAGCCAGGCTCCCCTCCCGGTCCGTCCTCTAACGCGATAATAAAGTGCAAATAACACACTTTACGGAGAGATATGGACGAGATATGCCCGTCATTATCTCGCCGGGGCTCGTTGGCGTTGGCTATGTGCAGCTTCGACGACTTCGAATAGAAATGCACCTGACTCTGGAGGTATTTGCACGATTCACTGGAATCAGTCGGCAATGCGCTGCGCTGCTTTCCGAGGTTTCCCCAAAAACAATTGATGGAGCTGGCTGGCTGGCTGGTGAACTGGTGGACTTGGTGGACTTGGTGGACTCGGTGCTGAGGTAATTTTCTCGTTTGGCAGTGATTTGCACCCAACCACACAGCACAACAAGCGGCAGCAGTGCGGGAGCAGCAACGTTGGGCAATTACTTGAACCAATTTCAACCTTTAGCCTGAAGTTCAATACTAAAAGTATCTTTGAGATACAATTCGTTTTTGTCTTTCTCCGGTCTCCAGCTTCTCGCGTGCATTTGCGGTTTAGCCGACATCAGACGAGGGTAGAATGTGGATGTGATTGGTGCCCGAATGATGGAAAGGAAATCCATGTGAACTTTTCCGTTCCGTTTGCATGGTAAGCACCGCGCTGTGCTTGGACTCGGCTCCAACGGTTGCGGCCGCTGCAAGGTGCTGAGATTGAACTTTGCAGTGGGAAAAGCGGCGCTGATGGTGTGGTAGGACATGAAGTTCATGATTGTGGGGCACATTTGCGTAAGGTGTTGAGTAATTGGACCTAAAGGTGGGTTATTTTTTTCTCTTGTTTTTGGCTGTGGTGCTGATTTGTGGCATTCGCCGATGCATGATGTGGACTTGTGCAATACGTATGCACCTCAGGACACGGTCGGTTGTGATTGCGAAGTTTGAAATGATCAGGGAAACGATTAAAAAATAATTTCAAACGAATTGGTGGGCGTTCTCCTTTGTCGCCCAAGGAAATTGAAAATAAATGATTACTGGAATAGAGCGGCTGACAGAATCGATACCAGGGTTTCACAGTTGAATTTCATGGGAGAAAATCGTCGTTTCTACCTCATTGGAGTCTAGTCCAAGGATCTAGGTACAAGCATATTCTTACACCTATAAACTCGGTGTAGCGTATTTCAGACGAAGATTATGGCGATTAAAGACCCAATTTCCTGCCTTAAGGACTTCATCACATTTTCCGACAGTCAGGCTGCGGTTTAATCTCTGGACAACGTCCCACTTTAATCAAAGACCTACCTTAACTGCGGGCTATCTTTTGACCAGATGGGCGAAACTTTTAAGAGCAGACGAGGCAATCGTTACAGAAACTATAATCTTTTCAAATTCACACAATCACGTTAATCCACCTTGATTAACCTATCCATGTAGGATCAGTTTCTCTCTCACAACGTCTTCCGCAGAAGAGATGACAGCGAGCGCTTGTCAGACCCAGAACAAGGTGGCTGCACCAAGTCCAAAAATTCACCTGTTAAGACTTCAGCGTCCCTGCTGAGTTAGAGTCGATTGGGGGAAAGTCGAGTGGCCTGGAGATCGCTCGTTAGATGATGTGGAGCAATGAAGATGATGTTGATGGTGATTGAAAAATCAATCTTGGGAGGCAGAATCACCGGAATGCTTTCTCTGAGACTCATCAGTGAAGATCTCTGGTCGATAAAATCCTGGGGTCTTATTAATCAATATGAATAGGGATCTGAGTTTTTTTATGTATTTTGAGATGAATTTCTATGGGCATTTTTGAACGTCTGTATTTATTATATTTCAAGTGAGTAAATTTCATGTTTCAATCAAACCTAGATCTTGAGCCCAATGTAGCAATTGTTCTCCAAATTTTTAATAAAGGGTGGTCCAACGAAAAGAGTGAAGTTAATTGTAAATAAAAAAAATGTTTTCAGAGAATTATCCTAATATTTTTTATTATAATAGAAGGATCTATGACAATTATGTGTGAAACAAAATATCGGTTAAGTGTTCGCCACGGCTTCGGTGGCATACCTCTATCCAATGGTCCATATTTTCAATGACTCTGAGACGTAATTGAGGTTCAATGTCGTTAATGTACGGAATTATCTCATCGTTTAGCTCTTGAATTGTTCTTGGCTTATTGACGGACACTTTTTATTTTAAATATCCCCAAAGAAAGAAGTCCAACAGCCACAAAAAGTCCGTCATCATCTCGCGATAGATACATCATTCATGGTAACTGCTTGACCGACCTCATTTTCTAAGAAGCACTGCCCGATGACGCCGCCAGCCCATAAACAGCACCAAACTGACACAGAACGAACTGGGCGAGCATGCGCAGGTGTTTTCACATTTCCTACAGACCCGGTTTGCTGAAATTTGCGCACAATTCTACCGATTGTGGACACATTTGGTCGATTATACTGACCAAAAAAATCACGAAATTTCGTCAAAGGCTTCGACAATCTTAACCTTAACCTGTCCATGCTTGAATTTGTCAAACACTGAAACAAAGAAATATCAAATTAAGTTGGGCAAGAAAACTTGACATTAAGGTGTGACTTACAATTAACATCGTGCATTATGGTTGGACCACCCTTTACAATACAAGGATATCTCTTCAGGAGTAGTTTTCCTAGACTCAGTATGATAAAAAATTATATAAGGGCAACCATAAATCAAGAAAAATTGATAGATTTGTCTCTAACGTTAATATAAAGGGAGTTACAGTGAAATCTCGCATTGAGGGACAAGATAAATTCAAATGCCCGGAGTAGAACTCTTTCCTTTTGAAATAATTTGTTCAATAGCGGACACGGCGAAAACATTTAATTTTCGAAAGAATTTTTGATAAAGTGGACCAAAAGAAAATCAGTTGAACTCGCGCTTCGGAACAAACCATCGGCGATGTTGCTCTTTTTCTTTCCTCTCTTGGAAATCCCAGGAATTTCTTCTACAGATCTCTGCGTACAAGCCCAATATAAATTTGTTTCTAATTCTAGACGAAAAGGGACTTTTTCTTCAACTTTCCTCATGTAAAAGACTGTTCTATCTGTTGCTTTTGGGTATTCACATATATGACATTCAGTGTGGGTTTGGGAGGACTAAAAGCATTGCAAATGATGTTTCTGATGCAGAGGATGATACACCCTTGTCTTGTTTAAGGCATTTGTCTTTCCCTATCATCCAAATCGGTTGTAACGAACTGACAGACTCTATGGAATATGTTGTTTGTAATGACGATGTGTTCAAAGATGAAGTATGGAATAAAGAAAATAGTCCAAGTTCAGTTCTTAATGTTAATGTATCAAGTGAGGATGAGGAATCGGGTGAATTGGAACCATACCACGATATGAATTACAGAAGTGTTATAACTGCTTGTTTGTGCTTAAAAAAAACCTTATCAAAGCCAAATTTCATCCTATTTTCGATCACATTTTGAACAAGGCGTATGTTCTTAAGTCCATTTTCGACAGAGCTGAATTTAAGACTTTTTTCATTAATTTAATTATTTCAGCGTAAAATAGACGAACATTTTCGGTTCGCTATACATATTAAAATAGGCTATGGTCAACATACATAATATGCTAAAGGTAAACCGGAAAAAAAAGTAGCTTTTCCTATCTGCACATGTTGTGGTGGCCGTGGTGTTGTGGATATGTTCGCCGACCTCTACGAAACTTAACCTCGCTGGTTGAATACGATTCCCAGCCAGCATCACCTCTTTCCAGTCATTGACAATGCTCAAAATGTAGTAACTGTCTAGAAAATGGTTCTCAAACTTGGCTGTTCGAAGTCGGCATGAAACTGTAGGTCCCATCCACTTGTGACAGAACAATAACACGCACAATAAGAGTGGTTTCTGATAATCTACATATCCTCACATGTCTTCGTCACATTTCAATTTATTCTTTATATATATTTACTATATTATATTTATTTTACATATACGTATTTGATTTTAAATTATTATATATATTGATATATATTTTTCTACTTGGTTCACCTTAAAAACAAAAAGTTCTTTCAAAAGTTCTTCAAATAAATAATTTGTTGCATATTTTATATATTTATTTTTCTTGTTTTTTTTTTATTTCAACAAATCAACGATGGAAAAATTGTGTAACATAACAAATCTTACAGGAGACTCTTAAATCTTCCTACTTTCTAATATAGTGGTATTATTTTACGGTACCTTTGATAGATGTCCGTTTAAACAATAATTTTAAATAAAATGGTGTTCAAATTAACAGGGTGGCATTAAAATCGCATTCTCACAAACATTTTGAGTTACTCACTTTTTATACTTCAATAAAATAAAACCCATTGAAAGTCTTGGGGGGGCTCCAAATATAGGGCTTGCACAAGGCGTCCATCAGGCTCGGATTGGCCCTGCAAGCCAGTTTATAGGAACTACATAGAATAATCGACAGAACAGAAGAGTGTTACATAAAATCCCTCAGCCTTATCGTGATTCTCGCCCGAATAGCATTTCACCCGAAATATCTCTTTTTTCTGTTCGCCTGTTATGAATTTCGCGTGAAAAAAAAAATGTTGTGTTCGAAAAAAAACCCTTTATCACGAACAGCAAATCCGGGCGAAAACAAATGTCAAACCAAAGCTAAAATATTTCCTAGCTTTTTACAGGCGAATATGAGGCGAATCGTCATGAATCCACGAATAAACACAAAAATAAAAACAAACCAAAGATTTAATGACACCCAACTAGCCTACGGGTAATTTGGAGGCAATAAAATGAGCATATCAGACTGCCATGAATATAGTACCTGCACCCGCCTCAACAATAGCGCCGCTGAAAAATCCCAGTTCCGTGACCAACTGGACCTTATCAAATATAAGGACGATCAAGCAGAGCCGCACACAACAATGAACATCTGCAACCCAAGTGGGTCCAAACAGAAGAGGATAAAAAATGTCATTCACACGTGCCGCGGACTTTCAGGAACAACCAACAGCAAATATAATAATAATAATAATAATAATAATATGGTTGGCGCTACAAATCGTAGAGGGCCAGGGCCTAGCTTCTCAGCAACCACTCGTGTTGTGTGTGCTATTGTTCTCTCACGCGTGGAAGGGACCTACAGTTTAATGCCGACTCCGAACGGCGAATTTGAGAAGCTTTTTCTAGACAGGAATACTCTTTGAGCATTGTCAGTGGACTCGAAAGAGGTGGAGCCGTGAAATTTGAAAGGTGGTAAATTCGGGTATCGAACCTGGCACCCTCTGCGTAGGAGTCGACACACTAACCCACTACGCCACGGCGACCCACGACAGCAAATATAAGCAAATAGGAATACTTCTTGGTATGCCAAAAGATGAGGATTGAATTATTGATTCAAATTCAAAATGACACTTGTTCGAAATGTCACAGCTGATTCGAAGTGGAATTTTTTTCGGGGAAATTCAAGATAACATTTTTGAAGGTTCGGCAGTTCCGGCGAGTATTTCGGGCGAACAGAAATAATTCGAATGAAATGGTGTTCATAATAATAAATAATATCCTTACTTGTTTTTCTCTGCGTTTCTATTCACCACTCTGTGTCGAAACATAAAAAATGCTTCTGCTATTCTCTACAATTTGTTGTTTTTGTTGTATTTTTTGTTGTATCTATACCTACGTTGGATAAAAAAGGTGAGAATATGAGTGAAATAATGGAAAATTGGTAAAGAAAGGGCAGTCCCGGGGAACATAGATGGTCTGCATAGACTGTGAGTGGAAGAGGAGATATAACAACGAACTGTACGAGCTGTTCAGCGACGTCGACTTCGTTAGGAGACGATTCAGATGCCTAGGTCTAAGGCGAATAGAAACCAATGCTTCGCCCAAGTCCACCCCCAAGAGACGGTGCAGTAGAGTAAGACCGAGACACAGGTGGCGCACGCAAGTGGAAAGGTAATTTAACCAACCTTGCGTTCAAAACTGAAGGCAACTAGCTAAAGGTCCAGCTGTCTGGAGGTTTGTGGAGTTTAATTGAGTACCCGGACTGTAGGGCCACCTTAAGTAAGTCTCAGTTTCACTTAAAGCCGCCTCGGGCTTTTAGTGAGATTGAGTCACAAGGCCACCTGTTGATCGAATTTAATTCTTTGAAATGCGAGTGGAAGAGAAAAGGTTGAAGCGAATCCTTCAAATCGTGCCCTCTTCTGCTCAAAGTCTGACAGACGGACACCCATGTTATCGTGATGAATCCCTTTTGGTGAAGGGAAGTGCTTTCCAGAAGCTATGTATGCTAAGGCAATAACCGCCTCTCCTGTTGGTCCTCTTTAAGACTTTTTCTGACATCAAATCATGTTGTTGTAAGCAAATTTGCTGTCGCATAATTATAAGACATTACCCACCGAATGACAACTTATCCCACAGATTGACATTTTATCCATTTCAAATTCACTCCAAACACTGAGCGAACAACCTTCAACGAGTTTATTACCTCCAAACCCTGACGAATGTCATGCGGTCAAGCATACTATCAGCCACCCCTCTACAAATAGTAAAACCGACTCGGCAACTGTTTTCAAATTCGGAACTAGATGAACACCAAATAATTCCGTTGTTTTGATAAACGGGGACACATGAGAGCAGTTTATTGACACCATCTCCAAATACGCATTGCGAATGGGCGACTCCCAATTGAGAGCTGGCCGCGTAATAGCGCCACAAAGCCTAGGTGTCTACGAACGTGGCCCTGCCGATGCTAAGCCGTTGTAGGGTAGGCACCCGCACATTATTCCACGTTTCAAATATTTGAATACCTAACGTATTCCGCGCTGAAGATCTTTCCGTGTAGCGAAATAGTTGCGTAAAGTCCTT
Source organism: Eristalis intricaria (assembly GCA_964034865.1). Taxonomy (NCBI): domain Eukaryota; kingdom Metazoa; phylum Arthropoda; class Insecta; order Diptera; family Syrphidae; genus Eristalis; species Eristalis intricaria. The sequence goes on from OZ035874.1 coordinate 56,972,053, forward strand.
GAAGTAGTTCGTCGACTGGATGCTGTGTGGTGCGCTGTGCGTGGTGTGCGGTGTTGTTTTTGTGCGATTTGCGAAATTTACGCAATTTTCGAGGGCGTCCAAGGGGTGCTTTTGCGCGGCCTGACTTGGGTTAGAATTGAATTTGAATTTTTACAGCGGCATTACATATTCAACTTTTTGGCTGAGGGAGGCGCTGAAAGGGACCTTGTTTGGGTTTAATTTTCTTTCTTGTTGAATAAAACATGCGTTCTCCCCTCGTACGCAGTGAATTTTGCGTTTAATCGAAGCGACTGTCGAAGTGGCTGACGGTGTGTAAGTGAGCACTTGGTGGCTAGAAGCGGAATTAGCTGCGGTTTCCTTTTCCTCTTGCGATTAGCCGCTGTACGCCGACTATACCCGAGACACAAACAACGTCAAGTTCGAATGAATTTCGTGCAGTTATTGGGTTGCAGTATTGGCTCTTCGAAATGGTGCTAAGCAAGGCTACCTGCTGTATTTTGAGTTATTACCAAGAGATGGCGCTAGTGAAATTTAAAATTTAACTGACAGCGATTTATAAGAATAGATTATAGTTTAAATCTTCTACGTCTATTGCCCCTTAAAATGTTTGACAACTGTTTTTTATAAAGTGTTCATAAACTAAATTCACCAATCAGAGTACGGCATTTACGTTATTTCGTGAATAACCGTCAAAAATGCATGAATATCTGTCAAAAAAGCACTCAAATTCGTCGATGGAATAGGGGGCAATCAGCTGTGAAGTCGGCTATCTCTGTAGTACTTCATTGCTGATTTAAATGGGCATGAAAAAAGAAAGAGAATATCTTATTTAAAAAATAAAAAAATGGCATCAGGTCCGTATGTACGAGTTTGTCTATTTACGCTACTGTCTCTGTAGCTACTGTCTCCATCCTTAGCAGTCCCGAGAGCGATATATATATGACTAGGCTAGTCGACCTTGCATTCCAAATTGTGAGCACATTCTTGTCCAGATTGCGGGTAAGTCTCGTGCTGTGGGTATGACCCGGTCCCACTATAGTTGAGGCGCTCGGATACGGGATGTTTCCCAAGCCAACAACCATTGACAACGAAATAAGGACAAGGATATGTGTGGGATCCCTCAACAGACCACGCCTGACGTTACATGACTGATCGAACACGGCGTTTCGTAAAAAGAGGCATTTGCTGGCATTGAATCGGAGATGACCAAAATGGGTTTTAGCTGTAAGTACAAAGCGATGTATATGCTGTTTTCAACGAAGGCCATCCACCATCGATGAATTGGCCACTACGTCACCATCGGCAGGTATACTTTCAAGGTAGTTAAGAACTGCGTCTACTAACAAGCATAACATTAGTACCAAGATCAAGCGCAGAATACAATGTGCCTTTTTCTTAGGGATTAAGAAGCATTTTTGTAGTAGAACCCCTTTTCTTAGACCCAAACAGACATTATATTACAGCTTGGTCACCCCTGTCCTGCTATATGCCGCGGAAACATGGACAATCTCAAGAGCAGATGGAGAACCCCTTAGCTATTTCGAGAGAAAAGTTCTGCGTTCACTCCTTGATCCTGTTGGCATTGATAGCATTTAGAGAAGAGGATTCAAGTTCAAGTTCTGATTAGGGTATCAACTACGAACATTACGGGCTTCGAAGTACAAGAAGTACAAGAAGACTTTATTGTGGTACTCCATCCTTGTCCAATGTATGTATTCGTTTCCATGATTAACTCAGGGACCCTATATGAGACATGAATGTCTACAATGCTCAAAAGGAGTCACTAGTCACTGGATTAACCATCTAAGTAAAACTGTTTCGAATGATAGAACGGTATTGGTCTAGAAAACTTAAACAGTTGGACCGAAATAGTGTTGTGGTACAAGATGCACTACACATGTCCCATTCATCACTACAGAAATGTCGCAACACCTCAAAAAATATATTTGTCCCACTTCAATTCTTGTCATACTTCGAGATACTATGCACCTTTTGAGAAGGCGAAGTTTCAGCAAAAATCAAAGCTAGTGGTGGTTCATCGAATAAAAAAATCCCAAATTATTTGAATTTTCCAATCCTTCATTCACATTTATGGCAACATTTGCATTTCGTTGCCAAATAACTACGTATAAGAGCCAAGGCACATTTTACACCTCAGATGATGTGGGACATTGTACTTCCTTACTTTCTGAAGTGAATACCTCATACAAACTCATTACAAATACGTGTCCTACCTAACACTGGACCGTAATACTTTTCGAAGTCACTGAAAATCAACTGAATTAATGTCTTGTAGAACCTGATTGTGGTTATTCGAGGCAGGAGATTTGACTCATGATGCTTGGACAAATCGAAGGATCTGCGGTGGGCTTTGTGGTGTTCATGTCTTTCTTTCAAACTCCTTGGAACTTCCTTAAAATCATAGTTTTTGTCTCTTACGATGTGTCCAACGCATATACCTTTACACGAGAGAGTAAATTTTGGAGTATTGCAATTTATCTTAAGCTATTTCATTGCCTTCAGTTGCTGTCACAGTTTCTTCAACCTCCCCCTAGGTGCGTCAAATGATGTGCATTTGATGTCTGCGTAGGCCAGCAATTGGACAGCTTAGAGAAGTGCCTTCCTTCTATTGGCTATTGCCACCTGTCCGCCGGATTGCATTCGCTGGTTCATAGGACCTGGAACCGAGAAGTATGACTTAACTCAATGCGGCTGACATGACAGAATTGACTGGTCAATTTCAGACAAAAACTCTGATATTCGCGGTACCACCTGTCTCTTGACCGAAATGTATTCGTAGCTGTCCTCAAACTTCATTGGAGTCGACTTCAGAGTTGGCATTCATCTATGCCCTGAAAACACGGTGGCGAGGTGTGTAGATGCGCTGGGACTTCCAGATTCAATTCCCGAAGGAACTTTCATATTTTAAGGCGCCTCCACTTTCGAGTCAACGCTTCGTGACAATGCTTACAGAGTGTACCTGTCTAGAAAAACTCCTCAAACCGTCCTTCGAAATCGTCATAAAACAAGTCACCTCCATTAGTGAATAAAAAATAGTCTGCTGGAGGGAATCTACTAACAGCGGAAGAAGAAGCTGCAAACATGATGTGATTCATCTCAAATCGCAGTCTTCTCTCGCACTCTAGAGCTTGTAAGCTCTCCAAATTGACAGCACAACACAACCACAACAGCAATGAATGCTACATAATTCCGATGAGATTTCCTAACTCGAATGGAATGTGAAATAACTCATAGCCGTGCATGATCATCCATGCGTTTGTAACGATTCGTATCTCACCCCATGCACAAATTCAGGGCATTCCCATGATAACCCCGTGTAAAGGTGTAGACGTCTCTCTATTCCAGCTCCGTCCATGCGGAAGGTTATCAGCTTACTGTTTCAATTACTTTCAAGAAATAATTATTTTTCAATTTACATTCGTAAGTAATTGCCTCCGGGAATTTTCTGAATCTCAAAGGAATTATATATTTCGTCAGAGATACGCCGGAAACGTCGTCGTTTGCAATTACACGCGACGAAGTTCAAGTTGGCTTGTTTTGAAACCGGAACGCGACGCTTACGTACAGCGCCAGTTTGTTGAATAATATTATGATTCAATCGTTGTGCGTGATTGCAGAAGATTCGCCCTTAAATTGCGTCGTGTTTTCAATTCGAAAAAATGATACAATCGGCGGGCAATGGACTTAGGGCTCGGCGGTGGTTCACTTGCATGTTGATTGTCTGAATGCTCGCAACGGATGGTATGATGGGGAGGGTGTTGGAGCTTTTATCAGTGTCCTTGAACGTCCATCGTGTCTGTGGATTTCGCTCGGTCGCTCAACCCACCTCAAGAGACAGAAAGGACCTTGATGGTTATCTGGTTTTAAGTTGATACTTGTCAAAAATCAATTAATGATTGTATTGACGACGATTGGTTCAGACAACCATTGTGAAAATGGTAGTGATGTTTAATGCATCGCCGTTATGATGATGGTAGCCATACGCCCTTTCATTTAAGGAAAACCGATGAGCCAAAAGAGGTCATAGGTCAAAGTTCACAGAAACATAATTTGACAAGGAATACATTGAGTACAGGGTTTTTCAACAGGGAACCTCTAACTTTCCTTCTATTTTTTAAGTTTTTTTGATATTTATACTCGTATTTTGTTGGCAAATCATCAGGGAGCAGTACGCACTTGAAAACGCCTGCAAATTATTCAAATTTATTGCCAAAAGTCGCATTCAGTCACCGCAACTTTAAGACTTCGACGCCATCATTTGCCTGCCACATCAACAATTCAACGTCTAAGGAAACAATTTGAATCCACATTTTCTCTACACAATGTTGCAATGCCAGTGAGACAAAGAAGTGCGCGAAGTTTAGAAAATATCGCCGACGCTAGCGCTTCCGTTAAATCACTCACACGACGTTCTCAAGATTTGGGCATCTCCGTCACGTCATTGTGACGATCTTGATTTAACGCCTCTAGACTATTTTCTTTTCTGAAGTCAATGGTCTATGCCAAAATGCCGGTAACGATAGATGAGCTCAGAGCCAGAAACAGCTGGAATTTCGCCCAATTTGTGGGAAGAAGTTGTCGAAAATTGGCTTCAACGACTGGACTTCTGCAAACGTGCCATTGGTGTTCATGCGAAGGAAATTGAATTTCATACATAAATGCCATTTTTTGGATCCATTTTCCCTCTTTGTTTTATTTAAAAAAAAAAGTTGAAATGAAAAACCCCTTATTTCACAATGATTGATGCTTCAAACATCAGCTTGGATTCCAAGATTCTTATGCATGTCAGGCCGAACAGAATCAGTCTAGACGAAACCGCCTAACGCTTTGTAGGAAATTATCGATTATGATGGTTGAAGTAGTGGGCCACTGAAGCGAGTCCATTACCCCGCTAAATGTACATCGAATTTCAAAATCTCGCTCTAAACTGTTGCGCTTTAAAATTGCACAACACCTATCTGGCTAGCTCTGGCTAGTTTGAAGTTCCTTTCCACTTATACGTGCTTACTACGTTAAACTTTTAAATCTTTTCTTACCTTGTTCATGCTTTCCGGAACGGAACTTGGCTCCATGTGTTGTTTTAGACGTTGGATGCATAGACTCCTCGCAAGACTCATCTCGCTATACAGCCTAACTGTGGCTTCTTGATCGAATGTTCTCCTTCAGATGCCACCTAAGCAAAAACGATCACAGATCGACGCAATACTTTACCGTTGAAAAGACCGAGGGTCTCTGCACTTCCTTTCCACTTTGAACATACTTTTGCGCCATTGAGCATTACTGGGAGTATTAATATCTTGTAGAAAGCTAACTGGTCCTTCGAGTGATGTCAAGATTGGCCAAAAAAGAAAGAACGAGTGGCAGTGATAGTGGCCGCAATAGTTCAATGCACACAAACAGGGTATTCTCGCTGGACTCAATCTGCAGTTCGCGTTTGGCTTGCACCAATAGAAGTTTATGAAAAGAAAATACATAGTTTCGCGTACCTAGTGCATAAAAACTATGTTCTTAAAAAGAGAAGACGTTAGTTGGTGTATCTATTTGTTGATCATCGGTTAAAAACAGGAATATTTTATTGTGTCCCTTGAAAGCAAAACTCCATATTTCTGGTAACCTTTTTATCGCATTAATAAATAATCCTAAATCAAATTCTTCCATGTTTGACATCTTTTTTCGAATTTTAATAAGCGGCAAAATGACGCATGTGTATCCTGCTCAATAAGAAAGAATGTACTGAAAGACGCAACGCAGCGGTCTCGCCGAAGCCTGCTACAGATGACTATCATGTAAAGAAGTGTACAATTAGGAAAGCACTAATCCTCAAATGGTAGAAACAGTAGAACAGCACTCGTGACACTCATGGGCGTCATTACAGGACACTGCGCACATGACACGCATGTCCTTTCCCGTAGGATGGAACTTCCACACATCACAGGTCACACATCACATCCTCTGGTCATGTACTGACATCTCTATCTCTAAGGTGTCAATGTATTCATTTTTAGCTGGCTGGAGCTAATTGTTTCCGGGGACAGGAACTATACGCAATTCGTTTGGTATGGGACTTTGTTGGTTCTTGTTGCGATCAGCCAGAAGAACAAACCGAAGAAGAACAACCACCACAAATAATTGCTACCATCAAAGAAGATGAAGCGGGAGTAAAGTAAATTTAGAAACGTCATCGTGTGGAAATGTTGTTTCGAATACATTTGGAACAACTTCAGGCGGAAAACAAATACAGTGGATTCCGCTTTATCAGGACAAGCGTCTAACTGGGAGAAATGAAAAGGAACGGAATCGAAAAGAGATGAATTTCTTCTGTTATTGGGACAAAATAATTTATCATGAACTGTCCCAAATAAGCCGAATTCACTGGACTACTCTAAAATTCTCTACACATGGGAAGTGATGGCGAATTATGAAAAATAATTAATTTTCAGCAAATATGAAGAAAATTGTGTACTTCTTCGTATCTCGTTTCACAATTTTTCATCGCGAATCAATCATTCCCTTCCTAGGACGTGAGTAGGCGACCGATGACTCCTGACGGGCGCATTACCTAAATTCACGACTAAACCATTGGCGAACTCAGCTCAGAAGCTACCAGCGAATTAAGAAAATTTCATGTAAATGAAATACTGGAATTTGCAAAGTTCACGAATCTGCAAATCAGCTGGTGTGTGCATCACTTTAACAGACAAATTTGACGACAGACTAGATGGAGATTATGAGGTACAAAGTCTCCCGGGGAAAAGATTGTGGGAGCATTAAGCAGCCATTCTTGGAGTTGTTGAAAATATGCGGACGTTGACAAGAAGCCCCTCCAACTTATTCACACTAAGGGAGTCATTAGAAAATACTCTCTGATTTCAGAGGTTCCACATATCCACACAAGAACCATAAAACCCACTTCAAACATTTGATAAATCCTGCGCCGCCAATCATGCACTTTTCTTCAAAGAAAGGAAAAAAAATCGTATTTTTATTTACAAAATTCATGCGCCTGCGCTTTATTTCTTAAGTATTATCAACAAACACTGGCGTGTGCAAAGACAATGAACAGAGCGCCGTCACTCGAAGCCGTGTGGAGCGCGTGTCTTAAGTAGTATAGTTGTGTATAGGTACATCGCATATGTATATCACTTGAGTTCTGAGAAGCTGATAAGAGTCAACTGTCCTACTTCATCGCCGAGCAGAGTCTGTAGCTGAACGCTCACGCTCAATCTCACTCGGCCAGCGGCACTCATTGTATGCGTGTGTATCTGTTCACCTTCGCGTGCAAATGGTCTAGTTAGCAAACCGATTACAATTTTATTCCACCCCGAGTGTGTGTCACTGTTAAAGGAACTTGAAGCTATCGCTGGCTGTTAACGTGTCGTTTCCGTGTAGTACCCTCAATCGAAACAGAAAAAAAATAAAAATACTATAACTAATGATGATCCTCCCCCGGCGCTGCTGGTGGGAGGGGGTTTCCTTCAGTCTGGTATGCCTGACATCAGGACGGCGCTCTTCATGTTCTCCTTGCGGAATATCCGCTGGCTGACGGGAAGCTCGCCGATCAAGTAGTCCCGCATCATGTTGATGGCGGCCTTAGAGTGGCCGCAGCCATGGAATGCGAGTGTAGCGTCGCGCCCGGCGTGGTCGAGGATGACATCTTCGCCGCCAGGATGCTGAAGGGAACAACAAAAAAAAAGTTATTAACTGAACACACTTTCACTTGAGGGCGCTTTCACTTTACCGAGAGCAGGAACTTGGTGACGTCGTACACACGGTCGTACAGCACGATCCAGCAGTCGCATATGTCGTCGTGATCGGCCACTTGTTGCAGGGTGATCTCGGGCAGATGTGCAGGATCAACAGGGTCCTTGGCAAGCGTGGCTGCCTTTGCTTCGGGGAAAATGCGAAGCGCCATCATCAAGTTGTTTATGGATGCCATTGTGGGATGTCTCAGACGATACGGCTGCGATCACGCGTTGTGGGTCAAAAACGTGTACGGGGGTGTGGTTACGGTCTTGCGTGGAATTTAAGTCTCGTCGTTCACGGAGTCGCGTTCGATCGGTGTCACTTGTTCAATTACACTGAGTTTTCTGAATGAATCCGGCTATCTGCTGCCGTATGTATTTATAGTGCGCCTTCTAACCGGAGAGAGAGCATCAGTCTCTGTCTCTCTCTCGGAATGGTTGACTGGTCACTCAAACAGTGGCGGATTTGCTATTTGCTTGGGTCCCTCTTCTCGGGGGGCGAACACTTGTCGTCTGAGAGATGAGAGAACCTGATTCGGCCTGAGAACGAGATTAAAAGTGGTGTTTATTTATTCTCTTTTCTTCCAATTAATCGCTGATGCATGACCAATTGGAAATTGATAGTGTGGCAAGGGGCGTTAGATGATACTGGTCAAACACGGGATTACACAATACCTGCAGTCGGGCTTGTCTGCAAGGGTGAAGTGTAAACGAACTTGTTACTGTAATGTCTGCATTTTGTAAAGTCACCCACGTGTAATGCGTGATACTGGACCTGTCTAGTTCTACGAGCATAATGAGTTTTATTGAAAAGTGAGTGAGACCAAAAAAATGTTTGAGATCGCATATTTAGCATTCACAGACAGGGGAGATATCTGATATCTTCACTGCCACTGCGAAGCTCGAATGTCCCATGATTGAATTGAGTTTTAGTTCGTGTCTTGAGAGGCGCATTCCATACAAACGAGAATTTTGTTTGTAACTAGGTCATTTGTGTTGCTCTAGGAAGCGTTAAACCGACCTGATTGTACGGAATTTAGCATGGAATTAATGTTGATATGAATTTAATATCCAATTTCGGAGTTACTTTTTTTATGAGAATTTGTTCGATCCTTACTCTATCAAACTGCAGCTATTAAGAGTATGCTTGAGAAATTTAAATTTTCTAAGTGCGGACACCACACCGGTAATTGGCGTGCTAATATTCTACAGAGTGTACGGAGTGTCTCATTTTCCCCCATAACCTCAATAATAAAAAATAATTTCTTCTTACATAAATTTGCAATTTATTCACTTCTTTTCACAAACAAAATTAAATGATGATGCAGGTGTATGAAATAAAGGATTTTTCAATTGTGACTTGACAATTTTTAACTTCCACTGTTAGCAAACCAAGGACGAACAGTCAACGCAAACATCACTACCGAAGAACGTTTACTGAACTGTTTTTATGAGTTCTTCTTCTTCTTCATTTGGCGCTACAGTCCGGGGAGGACCTGGGCCTCAACCAACAAGCCTCTCCAGCTAGCACGGTCTGTGGCTAGCTTTCTCCAGTGTCGCACGCCAAGTTGGTTGAGGTCATTACATATACATCAGTACCGAGATCAAACGCAGAGTAATTCTTGCCAACCGCTGTTCCTACGGGCTCAAGAGGCAATTGAGTAGTAGAGCCATCTCTCGAAGTACCAAGCTGACTTTATACAAGACCTTGATCATCCCAGTCCTGCTGTACGGCGCGGAGGCATGGACAATCTCAAAAGCGGATGAGGAAGTCCTTGGTATTTTCGAGAGAAAAGTTCTGCGTGCGATCTTTGGTCCTGTTTGCGTTGACGGTTTCTGGAGGAGAAGATTCAACCACGAACTGTACGGGCTGTACAGCGACATGAGTCTAGTCAGGCGTCTTCGGATCCAACGCCTAAGATGGCTAGGCCATGTAGAGCGTATGGACAACTCAGCTCCGGCCCGGAGAGTCTTCGACTCCGAACCCGTGGGACAACGCAACAGAGGACGCCCGCGTTTAAGGTGGCGCACCCAGGTTTTTATGAGTTCACTGTAACTAGATTGTTCACTGTAACGGCCGTGGACTCATTGAAGCAAATTTAATCAGAATGTGTATGCTTTTGCGGTTATCAAAATATTATCTAATTACTTTTTTTGTTGCAATTACTTAAAAAAACAACCCAATTTGTAAGTAAGAATATTTTGTTAAAAAAAAGATTTATCCGTAAAAAAAGGAAGCCCCACCAAAAATAATACATTCCATAATAATTGAACAGCAAATCGGATGATCTACATCAAGTTCTTGATCCTTTTCGCCTTCGTTTAAGTGTTCAACATATATCTGAAGATTGTCCCATTCATTCAAATCGTCAGCCGTATTTGCCAGTCATGTCATTTGGTTCAGAATATTAATTACATCTTCTGTGGCCACTGCGCAAGCATTCGACGCTAAATCGAAGAATGTACGAAGAATATTGAGAGGTATTTCATCTTTATTCTCAAAATCGGTCTTCTTTAAACTAAAGGATTTATTTCCAGCATTTCGCAATAACTAAAGCTCCTAACTTGTCTCATGCTGTTGCCAAATTAAAAACCTTCACGCATTTTGTATTCGCCTTACAAATAACCACAAACTGGGTACTGACGAGTAGACGAGACGTTGAGTAGTACCAACGGTAAATTCCGATAATTGTGTGGACACTGCCGACTACATACCATCAAAGAAATAGACGTGTTCTTACATGCTTAAATGTTCAAAGAAAATAAAAAAAAATCATAGGAAAAAGATTTTTTTTTTGTTCACTTTTTAGAAAAACCTGTATAAAAAATTGTGTGTTCACTATATCGAGCGTTCACTGTATGTATTATGATAGCCAACTCCAATTTTTGGTGGTAATTCTCATTCCAGTAGAGAGCTTAGTAAATAACTTTTGTCTAAATTTTCGCTGATGCATGCTCCCGTGCCAGTGGAACAACGGAAAACAAAACATACCCATATTATTAAACAATGAAATCAGGTTATGTGTTATTCTATTTTAAACTGACTTTTCACTATTCATTTTCATTTATCGATTTATTTTGTACGCTTTAAGAAAATATTTTTTATTTTAGACTCTACTGTAATCTAGGCATTCGCAGATTATTCTCCTTTCGAATACAACTCAGTTAAGAGCAAGACTGAAGGTTAATCATTTATCAGTGCAGACGGATTTGGACGGCCCATTCAATTCTTTTCGACGCAATTTATTCGAAATCGACTGGTACTGCATTTAACTTTACTATCGCCTGTGTTGAACTTGACATTATTATCTTCAAACATTCGTTTTGAATGCGAACATTACACACTTAGAGTCGCACGAGGAAGTCGACAGATGTCATGACGAACTTGAATACTCACTCAGGGACAATCGGATTTAATGTGACTAAATCGGTTTTGGCCAGATTTTTGTGGGACTTTGTGAGAGAACATGTTTAACATAAGCAATAACATTTCTTCTTTTTTTTTGTATTTGTCGAGCTACAGTCCGTGGTCGTTCTGGGTCCCATCCAACATGTCCCTTCTTCTCAAGCGAACTCTGGGTTGCGGCTTCAAATTCAGGATATCAAGTTGGTGAGGTTCTTTACTTTTTCGTCTAAGACTCGGGCACCCTCTGCTGCATCCCAGAGACTCGGAATCGAAGCTGGAACATAATAAAAGACGTAAATACTTCATTTATGGCTGGCGCTACTGCCCTGGTCATTAGCCTCTCCATCCAGCTCAGTAATTTTGGTAATTGCTCCCAACTACGCATATTCAGCAGAATGAGGTTCATTTCCGCTTGTGTACACCACCGGAGGCGTGGTCTTCCGTTAACGCGATTTCTCTCAGGTTTGGAGTCGAAGATTTTTAGGGCTGAAGCATTGGTGTCAATTAGCTATACATGAACTGGCCATCTGAGACGAGAAACTCGACCCCGTATACCATTTAGTACGCAATTGTAGACTTATCTCACAGTCGATCAGCACGAAGATGTCTTGTGACCAACAAGTTCAAAACACACCACAACTTCTGCAACGGCTTATTAACCGATTAACTCCCAGGTGACTTCACAATGGTCACATATTGGTCTAACTCCATCTTCCTACTGTAACCCACCTACCAGTATATAAACGTTTTCTGATTTGGCCATTTGGATAACGTCATCATTAGAAACATTTCTTGTCAGAGTTGGGATGTACCATAAGATTGCAGTTCTTCGAGAACAATTTTAAAAGACGTTGATGGTCACCTCTTGACTCCGTCTTGACGTGTTGGAGGAAATTCGGTGAAGCGTTGGGCTAAATTAAATTCCCAACTCGAACAACTTTTATAATTTCCGGTTCCATCCCTCATGTGACACCGTTAATGTTCAGAGAATATAATGGGTGATTTTTTATGCGTTTGATTTTTAATAGTCTAACAAAAATTCAGGATAATGGCAAGAGACTATTTTTATTTGAGTTAATGCATATCAATGCTTGTCATTTACGTTTGAGATATTATTTCATGTAAATTGTGACCATGACTACGTTTAAAGTGCCTCGTTGAAGCAATCTTATTTAGAGTAACTTTTTCCAGCTTACTTTCTGATATCCCGCCCGTGTAATGTTGTCTTCCAAGGCTGCAATTGACTTTGGTTTATCGGCATAGAAGGTTTGATGTATCGATATGGATTAGATTTGACATATCCCCGTAAAAAAATAAATAACTTAATGGCTTCATATCGATCAAAGGTCGGGTGATCAGAATGTCTTGAATTGCTGAATTCCTTTCTCTGTATGCCTATTATGCTGACTGATGAATTTTTTATATGGAAGACGTCCCTGATGGCAATGCTAATTGAAAACCAATCGAAAAATCACGAAAAGCCCAAACATTTTTAAATCTTACCTTTCGCAAGAAAGCCATTTGTAACAAATGTGGTCTTCAACCATATATGACAAAAGGCTTGCTCTCAATGGTGCGATTACACCTACGGACACGTCAAAATCCTTCATGAACAAAACCTCACCTCGTTACACTTGGATTACACTTCAACACGACACTTCCCAGGGCACAACTTCGGAACCCTGATTCCAGACAGAGACCTGTGGGACAACGTATGGCTCTACCATACCTTCTGGATGGATCGTTCTCTATAAACTCCAATATACAGTGGACTCTCCCTAAGTCGAACTCTCCTTAAGTCGAAACTCCCTCTAACTCGAACTTTTTCGCCATATTTTACATAGATTTCCCTCAACTTTCCATACAAAAACCTCTCTCTAAGTCAAACTCTCTCTAACTCGAACAAATTTTGATATCCCGTGACAATTCGACTTAGGGGAAGTCCACTGTATTAATAGACTGCCGCGTAGCTCTGAACCAGGCATCCGAACAGTTCAACATTCGTCTGTGCTGGGTGCCACGCCATAGAGACATCCCCGGGAACTGAGAAGCCACTGGACTGGCCAGTTGATGGTCACCTCTTGTAACATAGGTACCCCTAAAGCAACTTTCAAGTTACAACTCAAAAGCCTATATACAAAGAAAACCAATGGCAGACGGTTGACAGGCATCACTTTTCAAATCTAAAAACAGATCTGGCCAACATCTTGACCCAAAAAGATCATATAGCCTGATCTCTCTAAAGAGACTCAAAATTAGCACTGCAGTATTGTAGCAGCCCTTATAACGAATTCAGGCACTCTTCTAAGAAAAAGAAATAAACATGTAAAAGGGACTACCGGTGTGAGAGCAGTGAACATGAATAAAGATCACTCTTGTGTAGTTTGCGAAGCGATACGGACGTACTTATAATAAAGTAATAAAGTTGATCGGCCTACTAGGCCTTCACGCAAAGACGCAAGACCTATTCTCCAACGAGTTTTGTAGAGGCTACCTAGACGAAGAGGAGGATAAAAGTATCCAACACCTCCTCTACAACTACCCCGCTCTTGCCTCTAGGAAAGCCACTATAGGCTCCTACTTCCACGGCAATATAAACGACCTCAGCAAAATACCGGTAAAAGCACTATTCAAATTTGCTGAGAAAAATGACTGCAATAAGCCTACTTTGGCCTAAGTACCTTCAAGCCACAACCTACCTACCTTCCATTTCGCATTCAGCAACTGATCCTTTACCTCACACCGATGAAACAACGCACAACATCCACAGTGACTGCAGAAATCAGACCCACGTCGAGCTTAGGCTAGAGGCAATTATTATTAAAATTAATCTTATGATTCGGCAAGTTTTTATTTCAGTCCACGACACCTTTGATTACGGGTACAGCTCCATGATAACATAATCTGAATGTAGCTTGACGCTCTTCTCCGATGTCAATCACTGAGTAATTTGGTGACGCTCGGCTCCTTATCATCAAATGCAAACTTAAGTGAAGTGCATGCAGTAGTTCATTGACTGACTATAATTTTTCCATTTTACGCCATGAGACATTTGATGGACACACCAAATGAATCATTCTGTGTATTGTCCCTTACTTGAAAAAGGTTGTCTGTGGGTGGAGTGTTGGAATATTACAGAACTGCTTATTGTCTAGAAAAACTCTCGTCACACGAAAAAAAAAAAAAAAAACAAAGATCCCAAGCTTTCCACAGCAGACAACAGTATCATCAGCTTCTTGCGCACTTTTTTCTACCCTTATCGATTCGATCAAAAACAGAATAGCGTGACCAAAACAACCTGATTTGCTTGTACCTAAACTACATTCTCAAAACAGTACGAACACAAAAAGATGTCATAAGTAAACGAAAACAGGAATGTTGATAGTTCGCTTGCGTCGTGCTTACAAGCCTACCGTTCCTGCCCCCGTGTGGTTGATATATTATACATACGTATGTATGTAAACAAAAACAAATCAGACAATATTATACACCGTCATCTCCGGCGGACGTAAACAAACGACAGCCTCGAACTTGTTAATGACATTCGTGTTATTTTAACTAAATGACGACTTGATTTATTTGCCCGTGCAAAGCAGAGCCACATAATTTGGCGATTAACCTTTAATCACTTTTATCACAATTTAAACCGAGTCAAGAGGGCAATGCTTAAGTCTACACGAGCTGGCTGTTAATTCCTGTGAACTGTTGTGCTCCTCTCGATTTTTCTTTCGGCAATTTCTTGACGGAAGTCGAGAGGATGGCTGTGAACTGATGTGATTATGTGCCGAAAACTGCGAGCAACGTAAAGACGTTCGCAAGAATTTAATTGGCGATTGGGTCAGTTTAACAGGTCAAGGACTCGATTTTGAGATAACGACTGACACTGAATGCTATATGTGAAGATTCTTGAAGAAGTCGCATTTGGAAATCAAACGCAATTTCGCGCACCATAAAATTAGAAATGTATAAGAAGTCTGTAGGTACGTATGTACTCATATGTTCTGTCTGATGATTTGACTCTGCGAATTTCGCATCGAAATTGAGATAATGGGAAGACAAGTTCGTCACTGAGACTACAGCAAAGGTGCAAATAGTTAACCCCGGATATTGTTATCACGTCAAGAGCAGAGGAGATTCGAGCGAATAGTCCTGTTTCCGGTTTTTAGTACAGAAGAGGATTAAGCTTTAGAACAACCTGAGTTGTATTTCGTTGTTTTTTGATTCACAGTGGTCTCACATTTTGACTGACTAAAAGCATACCCCTTTGTGCAAATTATAAATTCAGTTATGTTTGCTTTTCATTATTTCATTATTTTAACTACTTCACACCTATTTATGAAGTCATTAACATGAACTGTAATATTCTTCCTCTTCTTCTTTATTTGGCACTACACCGGGGTGGCCTCTCCAACTGGCGCGATCTCTGACTTTGATCGCTTTCCAATTTCGTACGTCAAGTTTGTTGAGGTACTTCTCTAACAGGAAGTGAGGAAGTGTCCTTTCTTGCGTTGTCCCACAGGTTCGGAGTCGAGGACTCTTCGGGGCCGAGCTGAGTTGTACAAACGCTCTACATGATGTAGCCGTGCGATCCGCAGACACCTGGCTAGGTTCAGGTCGCTGCACATGTTCGGGGCTGAATATTCTCCTCCAAATGCCGACAACACAAACAGGACCCACGATCATACGCAGAACTTTTCTGTTGAAGAAATCAAGGACTTCTTCATCGGCTTTTGAGAATGTCCATTCCTCCTCGCCGTGCTGCAGGGCTGGGATGATCTCTGTCTTATATAAGCTTAGACCATCGAGAGAGCTCTAGGCCCATAGAAACACCGCTTGCCAAGAGTTACTCTGCGTTTGATAATACTGAAGTCGAACTGTAGAAAGCCCTTAGCTACCTCGAAGTTATAGCTGCCCAGGCTCTGTCGAAGACGTCGATGTTGTATGTCCTTTCATAGGACAGCATGTATGTACTTCGTTTTGCCTCATTCACCGCGAAACACAGTATCAACCGCGTATGCTAGTCTTGCCGTCTACTCAGTACACGACCGACCTTTTACAGCAAGTTCTAATCGAAATCTCAGAATTAGTACGCTATTCACGATTTTGTTGCGAAAGGTTAAGTGAGGCAGCTTCAGTGTAGAGGATGGCCAGCAGGTGGTTCACCATTTGTCTGTAGCTGGCTAAAAGATGAAAGATAATTCAGAAAACATAGAAAAAGAAGAAATCCCATTGAGGTATGACATGAATAGACTCAGCGCCGTAACTAGGCTTTTATACGCACGGTTTGAGCTTCTATGTATATTTGCGCCTCGTATGCGTTTAATTGAAGTTTGTCCTAGTTTTTTCTCGCCCTCCTTCGCCTACGCCCTGTGCCTGGGCATCGCTGGCACCGCCCTAGTTACGGCACTGGATGGACTACTACATAATTAAGTTCAGTTAAAAAAGAAATATAATTAAGAAGGATAGAAGGATATGATGAGAATGATGAATCGGAAAGATGTTCAATGCCAGTGCCACCAAAAGCGACTGGACGAGTTTTCGCGAAACATTTCTCACTGTCCTATACTAAGCTCAATCTAACATTTCTATATTAAGTCTACACGTACTAAAGCACTAAATTATTAAAAACCTCGGATTAAAGATGTCGGATTTAGTTCACCCTCAAGATTGCCCCAATAGCCCGTGACAGCTGGGCAACACAAATTTAATAACAGTCATTGGCGGATACAAACAGACATGAGCGAACTTACGCTTCCTTCGAGCGACATGAACAGACATCACAGATACAAGCAAATACTAGACCTACAGACAGGTGGTATACGTATATTCAGTAACCCATTTCTAAGCAAATGAAAAATTAAATAAGAAGAGTTATTAAAGAAAAAACGAATTGCACCCAAATAAATTGAATACACCACATACAAATGTAGTTACAAAACACATTCCGTATTCAGAGGTCTGAAGGCCACTGCATTTATCGGATTATCTCGCTTTTTCCATTTAACAACGTCGTACTTTGTATGCATTTACTGCTGCTGAAATAAAACGTTCAATCAGTGTTCAATTAAAAGGTCAAGTTATGTCTTATCACGCGTTAAATTCGCTAATATATGTTGTTCAACATTGCTTTATGGAAGCTGGGAATTAATTGGAGGGAGTCTACCTAATCTGAGATCAATCCGTAATTTGTATGTTTTTATGATTTGATTTATCATTTTCTCAGTAACTCTCATTGTTTGTTGATTATAATTGAAGGTACACAAATTCTACAAGCTTAGTGAAAGGACACTGATCAAGACTCAACAACGATCCAAAAATAGGTGGAAACAAGCAAAATGTTATGGACAAGGGATCAATTAGTTGTGAAGTTGGCATCTCTCTGTACATGATGTGCGTGAAAAAAGATGAAGAGGAGACTGAAACTGGGAACGTATTACAAGTACAACCTGCAGCTTTTGAAGTTCCAGATGTTGCTTTTAAGTGATTTGAAAGATATGATGGATCCTGTCCGAAGAAGCATCAGAGACTTGGACGCAATGAAATGATGTGATTCATTACGTCGACGATCAATTAAAAGTTTTGTCTAATGAAAATTGTTATTTACATTGGTATTATTCATTCATTCCTTATAATACCCAATTTTGAATATCGTATTATCCAAGCGGTGCCACGATGCCGACGTGTGTATGCAAAGTCAAGTGCATAGTAAAATTACGAATTTTCGATTTTCGAATACAATAAATATACGGAATACCCCTGATTTTACTTGATCCGGATGATCGGGGTTCTACTGTAAATATTGGTTACATCTGAAAAATCACAAGTGTGGAGGGAGAACGAGTTTCGATCATTCGAGTTCGGTAACAATCTCAGGTAGTTGTTTTTATATTAACATTTAAATTTTTATTTTTTTTTTGCTTAGGCTTGGGAGTTTTCCATATCGGTCTGCAGCAGTTTTTTTTAGATTTGGATAAGGTATAATAATACCACCGAGTTCCTCGAGGTAAGCTCTGGAGTGGTATGCAGGAGTATGGGAGTGATGGTCATCTTTTGAGGGCCATTAAGTCTCTATACACAAACTGTTGCAGCTGAGTTCGGGTTGATGGTGCTAAATAAAAACCTTTCACCATTGGACTTTGTCAAGGGTGCGTCTTGTTACATCTCCTTTGCATTGTTTATATGGACTGGTTGTTGAAGCGCAGACGAATGGAAAGGAATGTTTCACTTTGGGAGAGTTGATGGTCATGAGTTAGTCATAATCTTTATGCAGATTGTAGATGACTTAGTTATTCTCACATTTTTCCAGACGGCACTCTAGCGCGAACTCGATAGATTTCTGTATGTGGAGATGCTGGGATAATGGTTAACATGGTAATATCAGAGGTTATGGTAATTCCCAGAACGCCTGTTAAAAACACTTTACATGTTAGTGGAGTCCCATTGAAGCATGTGAAGAAGTTTAAGTATCTCGGGGTCTTTTTTCAGGAGTGGTGGGATAAGTAATTCTGAGCATTCATGTAGGACGGATCAAGATGGGTCAGTTTTAAAGCAACTTGAGGGATCTGTAATCAGGAAGGGCCAAGCTTGGTATTTAAGCCAAGTCAACCCACTATTAATTCCAACTCTCACCAATGATCATGAAACTTAAATAAAGAATGAAAGAATAAGATCGCAGATACAAACTGCTGAGATGGGATGTCTTTGCGCTGTTGTGAGAATTACTAGCCGGGATTGGGAGAGAAAGACGGCAGTGCACGAGGAAGTCAACGTTGAGCAGCTGCTTCTTTGAACGAAAGGGCTAGCTTCGATGGTTTGGTCAGGTGGCACGAATGTCTGCACCGTCACGACTTCCAAAGCGGGCGTTGAATGGGATGGTATCAGGTAGGCGACCGTTTGGCAGACCCACAATGAGGTGGTTGGACCAAATCGCTCGACTGGAGATCTGTAATGTGTACTTTACCCTTTTGGTGGATCATGTGGGTCAGAAGATGATGATAATGACGTCGTGAGTGAAAAATATGGCAAACAGCACTGACAGACAGAGTGGTTGTAGGCTCAAGTCCGACGCAGTAAAGCGTAGCGCTACCTGCCTTTAGGACTTTGCTAACTTTGCCTTTTTTTTTGGTTAATCGGAAGACTCAAACTTAAACAAACACGTTTTATGTCCCATGATTCCAAATATGTATTTAATTTTTCCTTTTTGGCTCTTTGGCATTGTTGCTTTTTTTCTTAAAGTTTTTTCGCTAACAAATTCTAGACAAATCCGTGTTTGCATGGGGGGTACATATTCCTGTGCAAGCATGCTTCGTACTCAGATCACGTAATATGCATACATAAATACCTAGGCTGATAAAAAAGGACAAGCCAATTCGAGGGTCGAAGCTGGCACCCTCTACGTAATGGTCGACATGTATAACCCTACATTTTGTCACCGCGATCCACATGCTACGGTTTTAGTCGACCCAAAAATGAATTTTCGAGGAGTTACAAAAACCAATTTTAAAAAGCTCTTGGTTGTTCCATTTTATTACACAATGTACATTGATGTTCCTTTTTGCATTTTTCGATGTTATGTTTTTAACTTTCTTAAGGTCAACAAAATTCTAACCCTGGTTAAAACTATTAATTATGAAATAAATTGTAAATAAATTTATTTTAAAAATTAGTGCCTCTATTCAACAGTTCAGCGAACTAGTACACCGCGTCTTCACATGAACTTGAATTCACTTCAGAACTAAGCGATCATTCTCCAAATAATCATTATTTATTAAAGTGCTAAGCTACACGTACTAATCATCTTTAAATTTAAAACGTTTCTGTGTTCTTATCAAGATCAAGAATTTCCTATTGCTCCTATCACGCGAAGTTATTATCATACGTCATTCATTGGGGCTACATAATTAATGAATAAATTTGAAACAACAACAACTCTGAGCTTCGATGATACCATCCCCTGAGCGGTATCTGGCAAAAAGGAAGAAAAGACCGACAAGCGCACTTGTTATCACCGTCTGAGTCTGAGGGTTATCGCACGGAGAGTCAAATTGTTGGTCCTAAGTCGACGTTTGAGTTTCTGTTCAATGGTCGGAAAGTAAACGGATAGGGATCTCTCTTTTCATTCTTATCGCTCAAGCTGTGCCAACAAACATAGCGGATTATCTCAGTTCACTGCGACTTGTAATTTCTTGAATTAGTCTCGAATTTAATCACGAATCGCTAACTGTCTCTAGTTCAATGTTGCTTTTGCGATTACACATTCCAATGTTTATAAACAATGCGGAAGCATAACGAGCGCACTTTCACTTGGTGGGTGGGGTATTTCAATATTTTTGTAGAACTGCGATGATTGCCGCTTGATTGCCGACTGTGGAAAAAGTTACACGAGCAATAGGCAATCTCTAATGAACTCCGTTGATTCTGTGAGACGAACTTAAATGAAGAAGGATTGGAACGCAGTTTGCCGTGATATTTGAGGTCGTCATGAATACAAACTCCCTTATACCCTTACTTTGAATTTGTTGGAAAGAACAGAACAAAATGGCGTGATGCTTTTGTCTTTCATAACGTTGATATTTATTAATTGCATGAATTTCATACTAGACGCAACTTAACACCACTTCGGACTTGGGAGCCTAGCTGGCTGCGACTAAAGTCAAAAAGGTTTCAATCAGCAAAATGATTTATTCTTTTATCTTCTCTTCGAAATGTGGTATCATTATTTCACAGACACTGCTTATCAATATTTCACTTTCATAATGAGAGGAACAGATTTAAAAATTCTTCGAGCTTGACACAAATCTTATATTTGGGTATAGACGCCATGAAGATTGGTGGACTTTTAGGTCTTTTATGACAAAAATGAGTATTGGCCATCTCAATCTGTAGCTTTTAACCAACTCTCTGGCCTGAAACTGTTGAGGGCAAGAAAGATCTATTCCTGACAAAGCATTCTCAAATTTTTCACTTAGCTAGGTAGTTTTGGTCTTTGTCGTATGACCAAATGAGGCCTTTCGGCTCGGATTCTGTCAGTGCACTTACATCAATAATTTTGTGTTGATCTGTTCAAAGGAACTAACTTCATGCGAATATTGAGTGGGCCATATGTGAAGTGCGAATTGGCTAAGGAGCAACACATGCATACATCAGACATACATACCTCATCTGACTTGTAATTTCTGGGTAATCGCCTACTAGTATGCAATGAAAGTCAATGTCGCTATGAATAGGAACACCAGATTCCACTCGAAAATGCATACGTATGTACATGTAGTTCTCGAACCACGTTACTTTAGTGGCGTCGGACACATTCGAACTGGGCGAATTCTTTCTGCTTGTATTTGGTCTCTGTGGTTTCACATGGTGCAGAAGAAGACCTAGAGCCACCACTTTTTGCGAAGCGAAAATAGCAAGACAACGTGGTTGATTAGCACCTCTGCTGGTGAGTTAGAATTTCTTGAGATGGTTCTTAAGTGATTAATGAAATGGCCAATAAGAATCTTCTAGTCCAAGTCCGTTGACATGATCTAATGAATTGAATAGAGGGTCGCCTCCCCACTCGTGATTGAAAGTCGATACACACGTCCTCTACACACACGGAGATAATCATGTAAAGTACAGACTAGTGATGAGCTTAATTGAATAATTTTAGAATCGAGACTTTAGTAATCGAGATCTTTTGATAAACGAATGATCACTCGAGATGGATTGGAATGGAATGATAATTCGAGTGATAATCAATTAGTACAACGTGTCGAACGACGACTACTAACTTATTACTAACTACAAACGAAGGAGAACCCGATAAATGTCCCACTTCAGCGCGAAAGCAAGTCGCCAATTGTTCTCGAAGAGAGAAGATAATGAGGAGCATAACCAGAATAAAATAAAAACTCAAAGGGAACGAACGCAAGTATTACTCCACTGCTCGGTTCGTTGATAAAATAATAAAAAAATCATTCAAAGGATTTGATGAGGGACATGTATCGAGTTCTAGTAGTTAGTAATTAGTTAGTAGTCACTCGAATGAGTTTGTAGTTAATAATCATTCGAATGAGTTAATAGTTAGATGCCATTTGTATTATCCTATAAGTTAGCAGCCATTCGAATGATCTTAACAATCGAGATGTTGTATTAATCGATTATCACACGAATTATCATTCGAATGCTCCCATCACTAGTACCGACATTCTCTTATACACTCCAATACTAACTTTCTCTAAAAACAAATTCTCGCAAATTGCCTTATCACTGTAAGGTATGACAATCAGTATATTTTTATTAGAAACAACAAGAATTGGCTTTAAAAAATCACGATCAACAAGTTTTTATTGATCTCATTCCGATGCACAGCCAGAAATGTCCAACTACAGACATTGCGACCAACATTACGATCATTAGCACTGATCCTCTAAGTCTATGGATAGCAATGGACAAGGAGAAGTCTATTGCCTTTCAGCAAAAAGATATGGAATTTCATTGATCTCAATTGTCTAAGAAATCGCTTGTTTCTTTCTGCACCAGCTAACACCTGAAAATTTAAGCCATTTGAAGCAATTTAACTTATCATTACCAAAACACTTCTCATTCAACCTTCTCGTCATTGAAACATCCACTTGGACATTTCCTTTTTACATTTCTCGTCTGGCAGTGCCGCACCATCCCGAAAACTGTAAACAAGCATCACGCAAAGCTCACGGTTGTGAAAGCACCCACCATCCCATCGACTACAGGATGCTTTCCTGCTTTTCCGTCGCTTTTCCAAACCTTTGCAGACAGCTGTTGAATGCTTTCGCAACAATTTTCTCCCAACGTCGTCCTGACCATATCTCAGTAGTGATTCTCCCTCGGTACGAAGTGCACGTTCCCATTCGCGAAACTTCCAAAGCGATATCGTATACTATCCACCCGCCGCGCCGCTGCACCAAAAGGGTGGGGACACAGTAAAGTGTACAGAATATTATCATCACCCCTCAATACAGACACAACTTGCTCTAGTGTAATTTAATTGTCCGATAAAGTCTATCGCAAACTATCGACAGTCTGCGGCACTTGCAATCGACTGCGGGACGGTAGAGCTACGCATTTAGCGAACACACCTTATCGCTAATTGATTTGCCCGAGTAATCGCTAATAAGTGACATCCACTGTTTGTATAGAGTTCATCGTGTAAGCAGTCCCGTGTGGCCCTGCACACACCTCTCACCCCGGCGGGCGGCGTGCTGAGATTGCCGCAGATGATTAACATATTGTGCCACCTGGTCAGTAATTAATTGAGTCTGCTGCTCGGGAAAGGGTAAGTACCATAATTTCGTCGAATCCGCGAGCATACAGTGCGACTTTTTCGGGAACGGCCATCCACCATATTCGGTTAATGATATTTTAAGCCTTTCCCCCATCTTCCTGTGGTCCATATCCGGTCAACACGACGTTGATTTCTGCGACGTATTTCGTCCTTGCTTTGTGGCAGCAGAGCTTTTGACTGGTTGGCTTCGGCGACCGCAGAACGCTGCGTGCGGAATTCCTGGGTCTGGCGAAGGTTGTCGCACCTCATTAGACGCAGTAATGCCACATTGACTCCAAATTATTCGATGCCCAACTCGTTAATCTCGGCGGCTCCATTGCGACAGATGTGTCAGCTCGGTATAAGTTCATGCGTTGACGAGGATGGATGTCTGGGGCACAGACCTTAAAGCGGGACCAACTGAAGGAGCAGCAGC
Source organism: Eristalis intricaria (assembly GCA_964034865.1). Taxonomy (NCBI): domain Eukaryota; kingdom Metazoa; phylum Arthropoda; class Insecta; order Diptera; family Syrphidae; genus Eristalis; species Eristalis intricaria. The sequence goes on from OZ035874.1 coordinate 56,995,938, forward strand.
GGAGGAAGTGGAGGAGAATCGACGCCGACAGGATGCTCGTACAACTAGAGTGAATATAATTACGAAATGCAATTTGTTGCTCGGCTGGAACAGGAGGGAGGCTACAGGCTGGTGGGAGGAGGGGGGTATGTTTATTTGAACAGCGCCTTGTCGCCATGGCTCCAAGGAGTGCTTTGTGAGGACATTGTGCTTTCTAGGGCGTCGCGACCATGGGCGGGTGTGTTATTACGTTTTCCTGTCGGTTTTCTGTTTACGCATTTTGCGGGGATCGTCTTTCAGGATATGCTGTTGTTTGAAGGCTACAGTGGTGCTTTGGTACCTAATTTAATACGGGGTTGCTTGTGGGCTCGACCGGGGGTGAGTTTATTATTAGGAATCGGGGAATTTTGGGTTTAGACAAGCATACGCACATATGTAGCCTTTGAAGTACTTATTTACGAGTTTTTCTGGTTCCCCACTCTTAAAGCCATGCATGGCTAACCGAGCAAGGGCACATCAAAATTGAAGACTCCGTCTCGTGGGCGTTCTTCAATTTAATATCGCAAAACGAGTTTTCTCCAATTCCCCGTGTGTGTGTGTGTGTTGTGTACTCGAACTCGCCTTACTGGCTTTATAAGTAATTTCCCACTGGAGCAGGAAGAAATTGATTTCATGATCGTTCTGGAGGGCCTTAGACTTGCACCCACGTATGGATGGTGGTGGACATACGAAATGGCACAGTCAATTTGAAAAGCAATCTTCTCATGTCACTTAGCCTGACATTGATAATTTAATTTGTTTGAATTAGGGTTTCTATATTGCCCTCAGTCACTTGGTAATCCATCCTGAAGACATCATTTCCAGATTTACGAGCATTCGACGAATGATTGCCGTAAGCGATTGTCTTGTGGCATTTCTCGTGTGGGGCTACAAGCTCTTTACGACTTAATGGCATGGTAATGATTCAGCATTAACGTATGTTTTTTTCTTCAAATTTCATGATGGGATGAAGTGAAGGCGTCTGACTTGGTTTGAGATTGTACTGGGGAGACGATTTAAGGCATCCTTTTGGGAAATCCCCATCGGAAGATGAGAAGAATCCTATTAGTTTTTTTTTCTTAATGCTTCTAGGGAAGTATTTTCGGTCATCGATGAACTTTATTCTTTAATTTTAAAGTAAATTATTCGTTTCGACTTTCGTGATTTTCTCATTGGCTTAGGTAATATTGAGCGACTTTTTCACAAGTGATGGGGGGAGTAATGCTTAGCTTTTCTGTGTGATTGTGAGATTAGCAGTTTCAATCAAAATTATTTTGATGATAAAAAGGAAATAAAACACGGGATCTTTCTCGGTTATTCCTTTATTGAACCTATCTTCTTCTTCTTCATTTGGCGCTACAGTCCGGGGTGAACCTGGGCCTCAACCAACAAGCCTCTCCAGCTAGCACGGTCTCTGGCTAGCTGTCTCCAGTGTCGCACGCCAAGTTGGTTGAGGTCCTTCTCCACCTGGGTGCGCCACCTTAAACGCGGGCGTCCTCTGTTGCGTTGTCCCACGGGTTCGGAGTCGAGGAACTCTCCGGGCCGGAGCAGTGTTGTCCATACGCTCAACATGGCCTAGCCATCTTAGGCGTTGGATCCGAAGATGCCTGACTAGACTCATGTCGCTGTACAGCCCGTACAGTTCGTGGTTGAATCTTCTCCTCCAGAAACCGTCAACGCAAACAGGACCAAAGATCGCACGCAGAACTTTTCTCTCAGGACTTTCTCCCAGGATGATGTTAAAGAAATCACATGACAGCGCTGGCCTGAAGCCACACTGATAAGGACCTATCAGGTTATTTATAAACGGCTTCAGGCGAGTACACAAAACGGCAGAGAAGATCTTGTAGGCGATGTTCAGGAGACTAATCCCTCTATAGTTGGCGCAGTCAAAGGGGTCTCCTTTCTTATGGATCGGGCAAACGATACTGAGATTCCACTCATCGGGCATGCTCTCCTCCGACTATATCTTACAGATGAGCTGGTGCATACGCCCAACCAGATCATCTCCAGCTGCCTTAAAGATTTCAGCGGACAGTCCGTCCGCACCGGCAGCTTTATTAGACTTCAGTCTTGATATTGCTATCTTGACCTCGTCTAAGTCGGGGGGACGGAATTCTCGTCGATCATCGTCGATGTTGAGTGGAACATTCTGCCTGACAGCGGTATTGGTGTCATCATCGCCGTTTAGCAGTCTGCAGAAGTGGTTCTTCCAAATTCTCAGTATCGACTGCGACTCTACTACTAGTTGTCCATTCTCGTCCCGGCAGGCTTCTATCCGAACCTTATATCCACTGGATAACTGTTTCACCCTCTGGTAAAACTTTCGGACATCGTTCCTACCGCAGCACCTCTCCATCTCCTCGATCGCGCGCTTCTCGTGCTCTTTCTTCTTTCTCCTGAGAAGCCGGGTCTCATCCCTTCGTCTCTGTTCGTAGAGCTCACGAACAGCTCTCGTCGTTCGTTGCAGCGTTGCTTTGTAGGCTTCCAGCTTCGCTGCATGTGCCAGCCAATACTCGTTGTCAAACCATCGGTTTTTTCTAGGTGGTGCCGTAAAACCCAGCACATCAGTGGCAGCATCTTTGATGGCTTCTTGACAACGCCTCCAATCTTCTTCGATTGTTTGTGCAGGTGGCGACGAACTTAGAGAGAGATTCCGGGAGACTCGATCGGCAAATATCCTTTATTGAACCTATATTAAGACTAAATTCTAAACTTAACTTTGCCTTCACCAAACCTCGCAATCAATTTCCCCATGTACTCGTCTGCTCATGCATTTCCATGCTTCCGTATTGCGTCATTCTGACGGGCAATATTATTTCGCCGGGTCGGTCATTCGTATATCGATCTAAATTTGGGTTCGAGTGCTGTTGCTGATCTTTCAGTTCTGCATATTCGAACTGGCGCTCGTTAATTAATGGGCCAGCAGTGTTTTTCGAAATTGGAGACGTTTCGAAACATGATACGACGATGACCGACGGCGACTGAAAACAGTCGACGCCAAAATAGGTTTATACGAAGTGACGAGTGATGAGGCAAACCGCCGACGCGACAATATTATATTATTGTCGGTGCGAGGTTAGTGGGTACCATAACTATTAGCCAGTCTAGAAAGGGCTTTGAGTTCCACGAATTTCAACATCATCATCAGATAGGGGCTGCTTGGACGAGGTGATTGGACCAAGTCTAAAAAGTGGCTGGTTCTGTGTGGACAACTCTTGATGTGTCGGAGTCAATGGCGGAGAATAAAGTGGTCTGGAGAATTCTCGTGCGTGCTTTTCCCCAGGAACCCTGTAGTAGATCATGCGGGTTACTCAAGATGATGTAATCTACATGAACTGTATGTACCTCCGGTTTACAAGTAAGCGAAACACATAAGCAATTACACTAAAAACTGGCAAAAGAAGCTGGTTAGAACAATCAGCTTATTCAAACTAATGAAATTGTTTTAATGGATAATACATTGTAAGTTGTAAGTTGTAGTACAGTGAAAGTTCCTATTACTGAGGACTCTCTTAGGTGGACAAACCTCTTGAGCAAACAAGTTGTCACGATCGAGGACCTTGAATTGAACTACATGGTGCCGTGAAACAACGCTGATGTAAGCGCTATAGCGCCGAATTTCCATATTCGGTCTTATTCCACGTGAATTAACTCCGAATTCCAAGATTTGTTTCATAAGTCTGTACGTTTTCTGTACTTCTGATCTGAATCTGATAGAAAATAATTCATACATGCCAAATATAGTTATTCCTACTTCAAAGATTAGACAAACCATTTGCTCCGATCTAGGTCATGCTCCCATCTGGTTATTATCTCATTCGGTAAATAATGTCAGCAGCGGAAAAAAGAATTGCTCTTAACTTGTCAACAACCGGCCCTTCGAGATGCATGCAGGATTTAATAAATTAATTTCTTATTAACGTGAGAGAAAGGTATTTTTAAAAAATCTAAAAACTTACTGGCTAAACTAACTTTACAACATTCTAATAACGCATGATCTAGTGATATGCTTACGTTGTAAAATTGTCGCTAATCTCCTTGTTATATTATGCTATGCGTTCAATGGCGAAGAATAAAGTGATCTGGAGAATCCTCGTGCGTGCATTTATTATTTCATTTCCTCTAAGAATAGAGTATTGATATACGCACCATCAGATAAAGTGTTTAACAGGTTTTATAATTTGTACTATCATCATCATCATCTTCATTTAACGTAAGTTAAATTCGTAACCCGAATAAAATAATAAACAACACAACTATCTGGTGTCGAGTCTCTTTATTGACTAACTATTCATTCTTTTTTAATCTAACTTATGACCAACGCTTGCAATACTTTGAGTCGCCAACATGATTTCGACTCATAAACTTATTCCAATTAGATACCTGATGCCGAAGCACGAACCTCAAGTTAATCACAAAGCAAGCGGTTTGGCTGTGGTTGCACTTTGGTGTGCAATGCTAACTTCGTTGACTAGGATCGAGTCAGCATTTCCTCTTGTTCTGCTCATATACATAACTCGCAAGAGAGATCTCCAGGTCACTTCATCCATGGCTATCGACTCTAACATATCAGGAGTTATACTCATGTACAACCAGCGAGTTTTTGGTCCAACCACATCGTCCCAGCCTCGTTTACCTGATGCAGTCAGATTCACGGCCCGTTTCGAACGCCGCGATGATGAGAACATTTGTAGCACGTGATGAAACCGTCGAAACATAGCCCTTGCCGTTCTGAGAAGCATGTCCTCAACATTGAGCTCCTCGCGTACTGCCGTGTTTCTCGCCACACCACGGCGAATAACAGAACAAAGGTTTCCCATCTCGGCAGCTTGTTTTCGATATCTTACTCTTTTGGTCATTACTCTAATGTGATGACTTGTAAAACGTTTGGTTTCGACTGTAAGACTGTATTGAGATAGAGATGAGGGTTTAGAGGGTTTACAATCATCAGAATGTGTTCATTAAGGCATCTTACTAAGCCATCACAAAGTATTCAATCGAAATTTCCCGAGCCGGGTTCGCATGGCTTAAAATCAGTTGATTCCTTTAATGCATGGGCGGTTATGACTTTGTTGGCCTAAACCTTAGGCGCAATGAAAAATAAGTACCCAGAGTATTCAATCAGATGGCTTGTAAGAGTAAACTGTTGTTACTATTAGGTTAGGTTAGGTAGGGAGGCTGCTAGTGCATTCACCAGCACACATAGACTATATTGGTCCATTGTGATACCCACAGTCAGACTACTACCTCTGATTGACTACTACAGTGAGAGTGCCGTTAATTTAATCCCAACGGCAAATGGTGACTGGACCAGATTTGAAAACCAGATAAATGCGTATTAACTTTGCTTTCACTGGGACTCGAGCCGAGGACCCCGCTAACCAGGGGCAGGCACTCTGCCAACTGCGCCCTCCAGTCCTTGGTTCCTTAATCATGTCACAATTTGTTTAACTGGTGGTCTTTCTTTAGCTGCTATTGCTGGACCAGACCCACTTTCATTGTGTGAATCGTATGAGATTTTCCAAACCAACACCGCTTAAATCCTCTAACTCCGAGAAGAAATGTTTTCCTGGAAAATACCTTCTTTTCATTGCTAGGGCTGGGCATTCGCAGAGCAGATGTTTATCCCTCGTCTCTGCAAAAATCCTTGTCCGGTACGTTCAATCGCATTGTATGTGTACCTATGGAACAGTGTCCGGAAAGGACTCCTATTAACGTCCCTGCGACTAAAGCCGATCAGAACGTTGATATCTTCTTATTCAACTTAGGCCATAGGGCCCTTGGGGTCCGTCTTCTGAGTGGCGTGTGTGCGTACGGGATTTCCCAGATCCAAACCCTACCTCTCGAGACTGTCCGCCCTTTCATCACTTTGGATTCCAGTATGTCCCGGTACACAACGAATTCTCCGAAGATATCTCTTTGACACTTTGTCTGCAAAGTGCAACCAGATTCGATGTCAGAATGTCTGATGTAGTGCTTTTATTGCCGCTTGGCTATCAGAAAAGATTGTGATTAATTCGGCGGTAACACTTTGGTCTCTCAGCACAAGCTCCGCCTCTTGTATGGCAGCCATTTACTTGAAAAACGCTGCAGTTGTCCCTTAGTGGGATTGTGAAGACGTCACAGAAGATCCCTGCCCATGTACCAGCGCTTGTCTTTGAACCATCGATTTATAGGGCCTCGTTTGTCAACACTTCAGCACTCAAATTTCGAAATTTTTCAGGAATTGCGAGATACCCATTACAAGGCAATTATATGTCCTTACATCTTATTACATATTTTCTTCAGCGGACTCCTTTCTTCCGTTGAAGTGAAGTGTGATATGATATCTTAACTATAAAGCAGAAAGTTTGTGTGTCCGACCGACAGAGGCTCCGAAACTACACGTCGCAGAGCTCTGTCAACAAAAATCATTCTAAAATTTAGATGCTGAATGTGACAATTTTTAAGTCGGCACGACATACGGTTCGGAAGTTATGAGCGCTTTTTAAACGGGAATAAAATTCTCAAAATAAAGGTGGTTGCATCAATCCGGTATGAAACCATTTCAAGTTGCGTAGTCGTGGATATCAACCATCCCCCAGTGTGTTGGAACTTCCATATGTACACACACATTTTTCATATTTTGCTTTGGTGCAACCATTCATTTTTTTCTACGTCTCAATCGAACATATACGAACGACTGCCTGAGTCACCAAACGAAAAGGAAACAATAGACATTTTCGCACTTTTCTTATTTTGTCAAACCCAAACTATCTATGCATGTACATATACACAGCTACATACACACAAATCATTCAATTTTGCTGAAATTGTGAATATTGAACGATTTAGATAAAATTTCATTTTTCATTTGTTCATGGTTCATGAAGTTTGACTTCAATTTGCACAACAAGTGAACATCACGCGAAGGTACATAGATGGGATTTCCAAGAACTTTTTTTTTATGAATCGCTTGATATCCCTCCACGTTGTGTGTAAATGGCTGAGAAAAAACCGTAATTTCCGTCCGTTTTGCTGCAGCACACATTGATAATTCAAACTTTAACATGTATGCACACAGTCAACGAATTTTACTCATTATGAGTAGGGATGTGAATGAGAGATTGGGATAGGCAACAATGACAAAAGAAAATTCAAATTCTTCTCTGATTTCTGGTTCGAGCCGTCTTATTATTGTTTTAAATTAAAAAGTGCGGTAATAATGCAGGTAAAGTACCGGTTGAAGAAACAAACCCGTGCAAAGCCGGGTACGAAATCTAGTTACTTATAAAAATAATCAATCCCACAAAAAATTGTGTTATTTCGATATTTAAAAAATAAAATCAAGCCAAGCAGAATGTGTTTACATTCAAACAGCGAGCATAAATTCCCAATTCCCAAAATACACACACGGACTTACGTATATGCGCCAGCCACCAGAAGTAAATTAGAGCACCTTGTCCTTTGTTGGTTGTCTGGTTGGCTCATGTGCTGTCGCTTCTTCACTCCACTAGGACACGCCAAATTGCATAGAAACTCGTCCAAACTGAGTGTTATTAGAAATTATTTGTCATTTTTCCATTACCTTTTCAGCATTATTCCTTTTCCAGAAGATACACAAATTGATCCTTAATCATTTTATCTTATGTTATGCTGCGTGTCGTTCACGTCACAGTTTCTAGGTTATGCAATGGGCACCCTGTACACCCTGAACAGCCTTCATAACAATAAAGTCAGCTAAAAGTGTCGGTATCCTTTGTGGGTGATTTTCCATTCCGTCCAATTCATGTCTTCATTTCTTCCAATTTCATAAATCCATTCCGACTTGATTCATTTGCTTATTTCCTTGGCATGTAACACCTTCACCCACACCCGCATTTGTTGGACGCTCACGTATGCAGATGTGTTTTCTTGGGAATGCCTCGTTCGTCCCACTCTCCCCCATTTTATCCCAATCTGTAGGTAGGAGTCGGTCTTGGGCTTAAAATAAATCTTTGCGTTCCACATACTTTCAACAGGAATGTAATTTCGAAAGAAACCATCCCAGCCTGTCATCCTTCTGGTCGTCCTTGTGTTGGGTTTTCCGCGAATGTAGAAGACCCTCTCCACGCGACGAATCGCCTCTCCAGGCCAACCAAGCTTTGTGTTGAGATTGCGAAAACAATTTCGCTTTGAATGCGAAAAGTCCTTGTGTGGGGGCGTGGTGTGTGGGCGCCAAGGCAAATTTAGAAACTCTAAAACTCGGTACGAGTACCGGAGTAACGCCAGAATCCTTATTCGGGTCGCAGTAGGTAAAAGTGCTCAAAAACGGCGACCTCCACCGCCTAATTTTTTAATGGCGCGTGTCGTCGTCAGCCCAGGAATTACAACCCGGACGGAGCAAAGGGAATCCATTAAATATGATAAAATCTTTATGCCGAATTGTATTCACTCAGATGTCTGGTGTGTGATGCGTGCTTGGGTTGCAGGACGCCCAAATTATGTGAGTTCCCTACTCTCGGTTGCTTGGCTCCAAAATCTTGCTGCGAAGTGATATTCAAGCAGTGGTCCCGTGGGTGTGCGGGTGAGTCGTGTTCGCTGTTTGTATTTGAAGAGCGACTCATATTACAAATAATCTCCTCGCAGGGGACACAAATATCTTGTAAGAGGAAGCTGCGGAGCTGTTCCGGAACGGTGGCATTGTATGAATGAATGACAATCCCCAAACTTTTTCACTTTCCTTTTAGCCGCTTTCCAAGAACCGGCATCTGATGGAGGATATATGAGATCCTCTCTAATGAATTGAAAATAGAGGATATTGGATGGTGGATTGTGGATGGATGGTGTCCTTGGGCTTGAGAACCACAACGAGTTGCGGGTTAGCCCGTTCAGCCCACATTTCCTTTTGTCGACAGACATCCAAGTTTCTCTGAACAACGACATCCCCCCGACCGAAGCTTAACCATTATTGCAGTTTGGGTGACGCAAAGTATCTGCTGAACATCTGCTGGTCGGGGTTGGGAGAGATGAGTGCTGTGGTAAAAGAACGCTGGAATTTGATCAAGCTCTCTCGAGATAATCCTTTGAGAAAGAAACGAGTGCTGACGGCAAACGTGGGTATTTGCACGAGTTGTACGACTTGAAGTGAGATATGCGGATAACAAGGGGGAAGGATGGGGTGATTAAGGGACGATGGTGTTCCTCTAGCAATCATCTTTTTGAACAAAAGGCGTGAGCATAAAGTTAACAAATTATCTGATACATATCCTGTTCCTTGTGCGAAACTTATTCAAATCATACCTAAGTCGCAAAAACTTTCTAAGTAAAGGGTGACGACGGGGACATTTCTACAAAGCTTGCCCACTTTTCAGAATGTTTAGTATTCATATCAACGACCAATTTAGTTTATAAGCTAGATGATTGTAAGGGTTATTCGTTAATAGTTGGTTAAGTGTTGTATAAAAGAAAATACAGCGTCATGACTGTGAATTAACGTATATGTGACGAGCACACGCGCAAATTAAAATATGGCAGAAGAAATCTCAGCATAACTGTCACAACTTCTTCATCGAACGCAAAAATACAGCGCGTGGGTAACAGATAAAGGGTATCAGCGAGTCTTCGGCCGGTAGCGTGTGGCAATAAATTGGAATTTATATTAATAAAGTGGATTAATCATTCACTGTAGGGTTTCCTTCAAAGTCGATCACTTACGTTAACTTAATGCATAGTTAGTCTAGGACAAGCGACTTAAATCCGATTTGTTCAGTACCCATATACTTGCAGGCTGCAACACATAATTGCAAATGAAGAGACATAATTGGACGAATTGAAGGACAATGTCGTGTAAACTAATGCAGGTAATGACGAGTGCATAGATTCATATGACTTGTCAAGTGACCGCCTAGAAGTAGGCAGTATCTTGCGGCAAGTAGCTCTTGGCGTTGCAGTTGTCTCTGAAGACGGCTGGATTCATTGTAGTGTATAGTGCGTCCGGCTGTGCGATCATCGATACATCCAAAGCGCATGTCGGGCATTTTTTGAATAAATAAATCAGAGGGCTTCATCAGCGGCACGTACATCTAAAGGGGTTCTTAGGCAGACATGTAAAGGAGCGAAGAGTTGCCACCACATCTCTAATCGTTGACCTTAGTAAGATAAGGGCATTCGTTGAAAACAAATCTACACGAATGACTTACAAATAATTTCAATTAGAGGTGTAAGCGGTTCAGTTAATGGTTCAAGTTTAATCATGGGATTAGATGATATGTACAGAATGTACAGAAATTATTTCTACAATCCGTTGAATAGATGTGTAGTCCCACATACACAATAATATTGGTGGCGCGACAGTTTTGAGGTTTGTTATTGTTCTCTCAGGACTGAATGGAACCTACTTTTATATGCCGAAACCGAATGGCGAAGTTTGAGAAGCTTTTTTTAGACAGGAATACTCTTTGATCATTCTCAGTGACTCAAAAGGGTGGAGTCGTGAATTATGAAAGTTGGTAACTTCGGGTATGGAACCTGGTCACCTAGCATAGGCAACGCATCAACCTACTATGCCACGGTAACCCACGAAGTCGCCCACCTATGCAGAATATTCGTCTAAATCTAAAAATTACTTGTTGTTTGAAAAGAGCATTCGTCGTTGATGATGACAAGAAGTGAGCAACGGTCATTTATGACCAATGATTCTCCTTATCATTATTGACTTGTCTACATTCAGGCTCAAGTCTCTATTTATTTGGGTCGATGTAGCTACATCATTTTTGCAGGCGTCACAGTTTAGGGATATACGTTTAATGTTGTTTTACGTGACCTGTCTCTACTGCCCTTGGTATTGTCCCTTAAACGGTTACCACGTTTTGGGAACATCTAACTGTCTCGGTAATAAATTTCTAAATTTTCCTTCTTCACGCATTTTATTGATGGTCGTCCGCACGTCTTTCAGTTAATGTGGCCTTGCGACATTTCTACATCTACATTCTATTTAGAAAATACAAATAAAGAAAATTACCCTTTTCAGAGTGATCCAATAAAATTGAATGACAAGTTTATGCATATTTGCAAATCATTACGAAGCTTTGGACGCTGTGTCCTCAAGTCAAATGATGAAAAATACCGATTTCGGTTTTGCGGCTTGCGATGGCGCATGGGCACACCTCGTAATCCGAATCAAAGTTTTCCTTCTACCGACTCTGCCTCCAACATTATTTGCAATTGTCGAAGTTCACACGAAGTGTGAATTAATTGCACCGTATGTTGCTCGTGAATTTAAAAAAGGACTGAAAAAATCATAACGTTCCATAGCTTCACCTACGGAAAATCGCCGGCTACATACCTTGTTTGCCAGCTAAAATTGAGAGAGTGCTCTCTTTCGTAAATGAAATATAGCACAATATAGCACAGAGCACAATAGAAAGTAGACTCACATTCCCACAAGACTTTAGTCCATATGTCTCAAAATCTAATCGAGGACTGCATTCCAAATTAAAAAGCAAACATTGATGATTCCTCGAAACCTTGTAACACTTATCGCGTCCATATGGGTTTTCACGAACAAACACTCCAAATCATATGTTTCCGCAATCGGCGGCAGACACCGACTACCGTGAACACGTACCGGGCCGGGATAAAATGATGTAATATGTATGCTTTTTCACTGAATATTTCAAAGCAGAACGTGTTTCACTTCAATCCCAATACTCACTAGCCGGAATGTAGGAGCGTGTACTCCCATGGCGAGTGTCGGTTGAACCCCCATTAAACTTTGCAAAACTGTAGCGCTACAATCTGCCAGCTGCACACTTCAGACCACCGTGTACTTTGCCATCCAATCACTTCGTGACTATCCACGTCCGTTGGCATTCCGAAGGGTGTCCTGAAACCAAGTCCATTGAAAATTTCAAGCATATTGCAGCTCTGAGTGTTTTTCAGATAAATGCAAAGTTTTAATATCCGAGCACTGCTTGGTATAAAAGCGTATCATGCAAAAGGAGAGCTTGAAACAGATTGCATCCAGAACCGCTCCCCTGTCATCTGTCAGACGATGATCCAAGTAAACCTCGTGTGGACGCGTCTGGAAAATAACCAGCAGTGTACATGTGGAGAGCAGGAATACCCACATCAATTCCCCGAACTCCCTTTTGGATGCAAAATAGATTTGTGTGTGTTCATTGCCCTTCCCATCGTCGTGCATCCAGTGAAGTGCGCAGCTGTTGACACTACTCCCCCGAAAGCAGTTTGCCACCGGCACTTGCACATTCGCTCATTCTCGTCCGCACTTCAATCTCAGAACCCATTTGCGCCTTCACCTCTTCTCTTATTCAGGACAAGTCGTTTCAGAATCAAGAATTAATTAACATCGCAACACATGAGCAGCTCGTTTGCCACCCGTGGGCACCGCCGCCAGTTATCACGACTTCATCACATGTCCAGTGTAATCCCCAGTCAATCTAAATGTCAATGTCATAGCGTGGCAGTGCCACCACTCACCACCACCATCGGCGCTGATCAAAGACGCGTCAAATTCAAATAGACTCCAGCTGTAATTTGGCCACGAAGACAACGGCGCTGCGCCGCGCCGCCTCCAGCACCGTGTCAGGCCTGTAATGACCTCATCATCAAAGCGAAATGACTTGAGATAGCCCATTTTGCTGGATCTTCGCACACCACGGTCATCGGTGTCGTAGGGATTTCTTAGAAAGGGAAATTATAACGCTTACGGCTTCGTAAAATTAAATTTCTTTTAATCCCGCCGCACTGGCGGTCCAGTGTTATCCGTATTTGCAAGTGCTCTTGAATTGATTTTACGAGCATGATTCGTCTGCAAGACGCAGACTTCCCTGCGCCGACCACCAGTACCGGCATAAAGTTGCTAATTAACGTTCGAAAATGGGGCAAAGCGCACACAGGACTGGGAATCCTCCGAAGGCACTCACTTTCGATTGTCTCAATAAATGTTTAATTAAGCACGGAAAGTGCTGCGGATACCTTTTTGCAATTTGGGTGTGGGTGCCTGGCAATGAGCATCACAATGAGAGGTGGGGTAGTGTCCGAAATTGTGGTATTCTTCGAACACTCTGACAAACTTATGCTCTGTGTGCCTTCAAGGAAAGGCAACATAACTCTTATCAATGTTTGCTAGAGCACGTAGGATGGGCGGCCCGGAAACTTGTAATGAAAGGCCAGACCCTGTCCCTTGTTGGTGTTTTATCAGTGTCAGATATGTATGCATACAGTGGAAGCGAAAAACATTGACCCTCCTTACAATTTTGGAATAAGTCAGCAGATTGCTTACATTTTTTTATAAGATTTCGAAATTACAAATTCAAAGTCGGGTCAAAATTAGGCTCAATCCATCAATAGGATTTTCGACAGTGGGGGCAAGAAATATCGATCCACTTTACAATTTTGGAAACAGTTAATAAATTTCTTGCATTTATATTTCGAAGTTTCAAAGTAAATAGGCGCATGCTGTATGCTTACAGTAGGGGAAAAAATATTGATCCACTTCAAAATTTTGGTCATCGGGGGTAAACCACGCACGAGAGATCTCCAGGAAACTCGAACATCCGCCACCGACTCTAACTCATCAGGGGTTATGCTCAAGCGTAACCAGGCGAGCTTATGGACTTGGTCCAACCATCTCATTCTGGGTCTGCCAAGTGGTTGCCTATATTTGAAATCCTACATTTTTTAAAAGGATTTCGAAATTACAAGCCACACAAATTGAGTTCATTTCATCAGCGCTAGATAGTGGGTCGCCGTGGCGTAGTGGGTTAGTGCGTCGACTCCTACGCAGAGGGTCCCTGGTTCGATACCCGAATTTACCACCTTTGATAATTCACGGCTCTTTCGAGTCACTGACAATGCTCAAAGAGTATTTCCTATCTAGAAAAAGCTTCTCAACTTCGCCGTTCGGAGTCGGCGTTAAACTGTAGGTCCCTTCCACGCGTGAGAGAACAATAGCAAGCACAACACGAGTTGTTGCTGAGAAGCTAGGCCCTGGCCCTCTACGGGCTGTAGCGCCACCCATATTATTATTACTAGATATTTCTGCGAACAGTGGCAGCGAATGGTATAGGTCGACTTGCAAGAGTTCACCTTTAATTTGATTTGAATGGGTGTCGTCGTTATTTACACACCTACCATCAGGCCTGATGAAAGCCTACTCAAAATTAGGTAAAAAGATTGTTTCCATGGCTTCATTGTTCATGTTATTCAAGTTCACGAGACGACCTGAATAAGAGACTGATGCTTAGCTCCTCCAACACGCCCCCCAGCATCCATTCTCGGCACGACATCCAGTATACTCAATAGAATACAAAGCCAGACACATCCCTTGACCCGCCATCTGTGTGACTGCTCTGAAGCACACTCCGCATGTACAACTTTATTAAATACCAAGAATATGTACCCGAAGGTATTGCGTTACTTCGCAAGTATCCACGCAACCAGAACCACAAATCATAATTCACGTCGAATAACACGGTTAAAAGTTTCCGTCGTGCCCAATACCTTCGCAAATAAATGGGATGTTTTAATTGCCCGCTCAAAGTCAGATAGCTTAATTAATTTCAGAAATTAGCTCGCTACCTCTTTATTCGTTGACCTCACATTTCTTGTCTACGGCATCGGGAGCAGGTTCTATTTAATGAAGACACTTTGACTTTTCACAAGTCTCCCCGCAGCCAACCACCAATTGAAAATGTTGAGGTTGGGTGTGGCCTAAAACCACTGAATTGTGTATGGCATGCCGTGCCGTGCCGTGTGCTGCTAAAAATAGGCAAATGAATTTGCAGAAACATGGCCTATTTGTACGTAAACTGTGGTTCTATATGGCTTTCAATTCGCTTCAATGAATGCTGCATTTGGTACCGGGATGCTGGATGCATGCATTCGGTTGTGCCGTCGTATTGGTATTTTCGATTCGTTTCGTGTTGACATCGCGTGGCGACTGATTGTGGAAGTTGGAGTGAATTTCTGTGGTAATTTCGTAGACACAAATGTTTGCGTGATAAGACCGCAAGTGGCAATTGGTGGCAGGAAATATTTCAAAATTACACATGCCACCTTGTTTTAGGATTTTGCAGACACCTTAATTTAAAATTCACGGAAAACGTGTCTGTTTACACTGAAACTGAGTCAACTTTTACAGCGACACGGGATCCACAGAAAGGATTTTTTTTAAGGGAAGTAATTGGGGATGCATTAAGATCCGTTTTCGTTTAATTTTTACTATTTTAAGAAAACACATAAAATGTATGGTGGCCCGAAAGAACAGAGTCTGACATTTACGGCATCGGGAGCAGGTTCTATTCTAGTTTTTAAATATTGATTTACGCCGTAATTGTAAGAAGACTTACCATGATTTGTCGAGCAATACTGAATAACAATAACACTACACCGTGAGTGCAGTTACACGTGATCTGTCAAAAACAGCGTGTTGGTAAGAAACAAGTCTAAATTAATCACCCGTTATATCATATTTCTTTTGATATCTCAAGAACAGGCCTTGTGGCAATTAATTGGGTGAAAAATCTGTAAAACATCCACCTCAGCTCTGTTATTACTACACTGGCTCGTTACATCGATCGATTGCTCTAGCTAAGACGGTTTTCGAATCCGAGCCACCTACTTCGAGAGGAAACAAATTTCTTGTAGAGCCAAGACAGTTCGTCCTTGATGACTGGAAGCAGAGTGCCCAAGACCGTCAACGTATTTGCAGCTATTGCTTAGTCACAGCATCATCCATCGTTTGCATGCCTGATAAGTAAGTAAGAGAGCAAGGTACTTGGTCCCATCGTATTTCAAATAATTTTCAGTGTGGCTTCAGGCCAGGGAAGTCCACCATGGACCAGATTTTCACACTACGGCAGATCCGGGAAAACACCCAAAAGATGCAGATCGGACCACCTTTTTGTCGATTTCAAGGCCGCATATGACAGCGTGCATAGGGACGAGCTATACAACGTCATGTCTAGTTTTGACATTCCTGCCAAAGTCGTCAGGTTGTGCAGGATGACGATGGAGAATTCTCGCTGCTCCATCAAGGTCGGTAACGAACTCATCGAGACCTTCAATGTCAAAAAAGGTTTTAGACAAGGCGACGCGCTGTCATGGGATTTCTTTAACATCATCCTGGAGAAGATCGTGCAAGACTCACACTCCAACACTACAGGCACGATCTTCCAGCAGTCCGTACAACTGCTAGCATACGTGGATGACATTGACGTTATTGGCAGAATACAGTGAGCCGTCAATGAGGCGTTTGCTGGCATTGAGGCGGAAGCGGAGACCCATTTCAGATCTAGCGGTGAAAGGGGGCAAAACGAAGTATATGCTGTCATCAAGAAAGGACACACAACATCGACGTTTTGGACAGAGCGTCACAATGGGCAGCTATAACTTCGTGGTAGTCAAGGACTTCGTCTACCTCGGCTCCGCAGTAAATAGTACAAACAACATCAGTACCGAGATCAAGCGCAGAGTAACTCTTGTCAACTAAGAGGCTATTGAGTAGTAGAGCCATCTCTCGAAGGACCAAGCTGACTTTATACAAGACCTTGATCATCCCAGTCCTGCTGTACGGCGCAGAGGCATGGACAATCTCAAAAGCGGATGAGGAAGTCCTTGGTCTCTGCTTGCGATCTTTGGTCCTGTTTTCGTTGATGGCTTCTGGAGGAGAAGATTCAACCACGAACTGTACGGGCTGTACAGCGACATGAGTCTAGTCAGGCGTCTTCGGATCCAACGCCTAAGATGGCTAGGCCAAATAGAGCATATGGACAACTCAGCGCCGGCCCGAAGACTCTTCGACTCTGAACCCGTGGGACAATGCAACAGAGGACGCCCGCGTTTAAGGCGGGGCACCCGGGTGGAGAAGGACCTCAACCAACTTGGCGTGCAACAGTGGAGACCATGCTAGCTGGAAAGGCTTGTTGGTTGAGACCCAGGTGCACCCCGGACTGTAGCGCCAAGTAAAGAAAGAAGATGCACGAGCAAAAATCAAACACAGCTTATTACAGTGATCGAAAGAATTGGGGTGGATTTCCTGTAAAGGTTTACCATCACACTTTTGATAGTCAACATTGACATGTCACATACATTTCCGATTGAGTATAGTGATGGAAAAAAATTTGTGTTAACCTGGCATCACCACTATTAGGTTGGTGTATGTGGTTTCAATATTAAGCGCCTAAAAGTATTTTTTCATGCATTTTTTAAGATTTGTAGGAGTGGTTTATGTATTAAATATTCGATGAAAAATGGGTATAAATTGATAGTAATTTATTGGTTTTGCGCACCATTGGTTAGTTTTATTTTGAATGAAAATAAATGCCATGCATTTTCCCAAAACATTAGTATCGACCTTAAAAAATGAGTGTGACGCCTATTTAGGTGTTACATGAAATCAGGTGCAATTCTGTGATTGTCGAAGTGATGATCACACACTGATTATACAATCAATACCATCAACTATCTTACATGATTCCATTAGGCCAGTTCTTCCTGTCATATCGCTAAGTTTAGTTATTCACAGTCAGGTGGCGCTGTCGTCGCTAACAGGGTTATTAGTGGCAGCGCAATTGTTGCTGACAGGTATGTTATAACTTTAAATTCTATACTACAATGTCTTGTTTTTTTTTTACTTTATGTACATTACTAACTTCGAAAACTATTTAAGAATTTCACCTTTGAAATAAGTTTTTGTTGAGAAACAAGGCACCTTATTTTCGCAAAAACAAATTAATTCCAATTTAATTTATGCGCCATTAATTAAATTGGTCCCAAGTTCAAAGCAAACACCTTGCACAGACTGTCAATATTTTCGGGCAGAGCCAACAGAGCACTCTCGTTAAATGTTTGTCTTGTCTGTGGTTAGCATTGGTGGGATATAAATCAACATAAAGGACAAACAACAGGACATTGTAAGGCATGTAAATAAATTATGGGACATAAAACAACGAGCACATTCACAAGCTTATTCCTGACAGTCAGACGCATTCATATGTTTACGAGCACCCATCTGTATTCCATTCAAGGACACCACGTCTAATATCGATTCGAATTACTGTAAGCAACACGTGGCGGGCTGATGGAGTCCCATCAGCCAGAGCCTTAATCTATTCCTTGCAACAAAGGGCGATAATTGCCATCGGATCGAAACTAGTAGCGGCTGCACGTCAAGTCTGAAGACACAATAGGTAGCACTTCAAACTCCTTGGCTGTTGAATAGGAGAAGGTATCGTAATCGTCGCGTTCAACCAACGCCAATATAATTTATTTTCATTATCCAGCCCCGACAGACCATCATCTGGTTCAATCAATAGGTTGTGCAAAGGTCAGAGTTGGTGGGTGTAGTGGCCTGGGAGTGGTAGCGAGTGCTCTTGACGGACCGTGGGGCTCCGATGCGAGCCTAATAAATTGCGTTCCATTGTGTGTTTTGCTTTTCTTTTGTTTCTCTTCTTCATCCACACAAAAGTTTTTTTTTCATAAATAAATTCACTTGTTCCGATGGAAATTAAATTCATGAAAGGATTGTGCCCGACTCGCAGGATGGAGCAAAGCAAACAACAACATGCACCCCACCTCGGCTATGAAACTGCACGAAGTCCTCATTCGAGAATGTACTGAGGAATCACCAATCGGAAATACTCGCACACTCGAATCGGATTAGGTTCATCGGATTTGGGCAGCTCAGGAATCCAGACGTATTGGAGTGTCCTGCCTGAGATTAGTCTATTGACGGACTGGTGATAAAACACAGCTTACGGACATAAGCCAAAACAATGTTCGTCCCTTCGTTGGAGTTCTCATTCGTAATTGGAGGGATTATCCTTCGCAGGAAGTACATATGTGAATTTATCCAATAAGACGTAGCGGCGACTCATTCAAGCATGAAACGAAGAAATAAATACAACACCGACCTACGCAGTTTTGAATTTGCTCAGAATTATTCAAGGTTTCGTGGCCGACTTTCTTTGCTCAGGCACGTGTTTGCGAAACCGAAGGGTGTCCTTCCACAGCGGACAAAGTTTACCGAGTGTCCAAGTTGATGTGAAACTTGTGTTAAGTGTCTCAGGGGGTGGGGGAGCCATCATGAACCATCTAAGCAGAGTTGATTATACATATCGGAGAGCGCAGCCGGTGCCTTGGCTTCTCTTTGTGATATAAACGCATGTTGTAGTTTAATCGTATCGAACTGGCAATATGTTGTGGATTAAGCTTGATGATTGAGAATAATCGGCTTAAATGGGAGTTTCGAAGTAACCAGGTTGCATAGACAACATAGATCACGAAGGAGCATTCCGTTCTTGCCTACACTCAATGGAATTATTTGTTTTACATTGTTACACGCTTAAACTTCTGCTAGTTGAGTGCTTTGATCAACAGGATTCACTTAAGAGCGAAAGAGAACTTGCGACAGAATAGACATTCAAACCTTTGGCAAACTAAGCAATTCTTGATATTCGAAAATATGCTACTCAATTTGTTGCACCTGATGTGGATGTAGGATCCATTCAGTAACCGGCCGAAGCATGCTAGTAAATAGGATTTCACTATACATTATTTCCTGGGTATTGTCGGAGCGTCTCACTACAGTGCGAGTTGAAACTAGGTGTACTTTGTAGATCAACAGGACACCTATCCATCCCCGATCTCATTTAAAAGTAAAACGTACGCTCACTGTGTTCGATCCTTTCTTATGGATCGGGCAATAACACTGGTGCTTACTCCGTTAGATGAAAACAGCTTCATAGAGATTAGAGACCGGGTCAAATCTTCGTAGAACCCATAGTCCTTGCCAGTCATCTAGTATTATCCCAACTAGCAATAGTTTGTGTAGTGAAGATGAACGTGTTAAAGTAATGAAACCATTGACATGAATTAGTCGAAGTTATTCATATTAAGTCGTTTAATTCATGGCATGACATTATATTTGTTGATGGCAACATCACTTTTGCACTATTTTAATTTCTGTTGGTGCCTCACATTCCAATGGTCTTGCGAATACACACATTGTTCCATTCTGATTTTTGGAGCAATTAAGATCGGATGTTTTGCAGAGACCTGTGGCGATACACCGCACTTATTTGTACAACGCATGTAGATTGGGTTCTTCTACCACTCTTACTCTTTGATATTTCATAAAATATTCATCGCCATCGTATTGATCGCAAACGCATATGGTGTTGCGTTCACGTAGTCATACCAAACGAAACACAATGCGATGTATGATAATTTTTCCTCAGATCATAGCGATGAGTGAGAAAAAACGTTGCGAGTGTTAACCGCCACCGCAATTGCTGCGATATTTTTACATATGTATTTTTGCTAACGTTTTTGAGTCGATACATCCTGCACTACCTCATGTTAAAATTGACATAGGCGAAGCGGTGGTATGTGCGGCCGCTTATGAATAAGAAACACACTCAAAACGATCGCATCTCAATCTCTTCCGTACACACTCTCACCGCTTTTTTCCGCGTATATCGCAAGTCACAAAAATATGATCGCTTGCCGATCTCTGATGCTTTCATGTAGTATCACTAACTTTAATATTGAATGCTTGACGACCCATGCAGGGTTCGGGGCTGTGCGATAGCTGCTTTCCATTGTTAACGGTCATGTTGACGGCACGCTGCTTCCAGTCATCAAGACCAAGCTGTCTTGCATCCGCGAGTACTTGGTCTTTATACCGGAGATTCGGTCTTCCTCTCTTTCTCGAACCAGAAGGCTATGATTCGTAGACCGAAAGCTTAACACAACATTAAAATGCATAATCGTCGGAACGAGTGGCACTGCTGTGAGAAAATAATAACCAGCCAAAAAGTATGCAATTACATTCTGAACCGAATATTTCTGACTTCTGGTTGATAGATACACTACATTATCGATTATCGCAGCGAATAGAAGCTGGGATAGTTGCAATTATCGAGATTCTGTCTACTCGAAAAGTTACGATTACTGCATCAATATTGATAAAAAATTAAGTTTAGTTGTTGCGAAAATCAAGGGGGTGCGTAAATCGAGGGTTGCGTTAATTTCCAGTCCGCACAATATTGAATTCACCCTGCGACAAAGTGGTAATGTTGTTCTGTAGTCGTCTGCGTACGCAATTATCAGGTGTTTAGTTGGAAGCATTTAAGACAGTGTGTATAGTACTGGTTTACTTATGGCCAACTGGCTGATCTGGTGTGGTGTGGAGAGCCTTTTCTAGGTCAACCAGGCAGCCACAGTATCATACCTCCGAGGAACGAAATGAGTTGCTTCTCGCTTGTACAATGTTGAAAAAATATTTAAAACTCATTTCCAAAGTGGGTGCTGTGTTGCCCAAGCAGTACCGAAATGTAGCAGCCACGGCGACTGCTATACGCGTGTGTGTTAAAAAAGTTCGTGAGACTTGTATGCATTAGACAACACACTTTTTTGTGGGGAACCGTTAAGGACCGATGTTAAGCAAAGAATCTGGAAACGGTTCAAGCACTTCAGGCCAATATCATTCAAGCTATCCGTAAGCTACAGCCCGAAACCATCAACAAGGTCTTGGAAACTTGACGTGACCGCCACTGGGAAGCCACTTGGACGACGTTGTATTTCATCATTAATGGGAATGTTTATTCTTCCTAATAAAGCCATTATACATACATAGGAAAGATTTGATTATGTTCATTTTATTGCATTTTAAAAAGAAACTTGTATTTGGCCGCCCTGTAGCTCCGTATTAACTAATCACTGCTGTTGTCTTGCAAATTCTTTCCCCCGAATACCGTGCTCTCTAAGATGTGCCTCTTTTTCGGAATTTGCTGCAATTTGTAGTCACAGCAGTTGTTCCGTCTTTAAATGCGTTGCATTATGGACTCAATCACAAACACTTGCTACCTTCACAGAGACTCATCCCAAGTCTCAAAGATTGTAACACGTTACTTCAAATAACTGTCAGTGGTTTAAACTCAATACATTTCTGCATAAATATAAGAAAATTGACAGCAAATCTTCTTGTTTTTCCACCTGAACAACAGTCAGTAAATCATTGAAAGGATTGGGTTCTAATAAATTTTCCTACCACGTTTTTCCTTGAACACTTACCTTTTTG
This sequence comes from Eristalis intricaria, assembly GCA_964034865.1. Lineage (NCBI taxonomy): Eukaryota > Metazoa > Arthropoda > Insecta > Diptera > Syrphidae > Eristalis > Eristalis intricaria. Next base: position 57,018,025 of record OZ035874.1, read on the forward strand.
GAAAAAAATAAGTACTCTCCGGAGAAAAGCTAAAATCATCGATGCTTCGCAGAGTAATACGGTACAAGAACAGGCGATTTTCAGTAACAATTTAAATAAACTCCTCGTTAGCCTTTGGTCCCTCCCTAAGAACCTTTCTCATGTTACTCCATCCCGCACGACATTCGATTCGCAAAATGCCCAAGGCCGTCCTTTGACATAATCAAACAACAGGGCTCTGCTCTGGCCTTCTTAAGAAAAAAAAACCCTTCAACCCCACAATTTGTATCTCCAATAAACGCGCAAGAATTCATGAAAAAAACCCCTGTTAAAGAAAACAAGGCCCGTAACGGTACACACCCCGTTTTGCGCTGTAAAACTCCTTTTATGACCCCTAAGGATGATTCATTTCAACGAGCAGAATTGAGACGTAGTACCTTGCCCCAACGTCCATACCTCCACAAAGTCGTCCCCCGAGTTCCTCTAACCCCAGTGAGCTTGCCAACTTGAAGATAACTTTTATTGGCTATCAGCTCTGTGCTACATGACTGCAATAAATCCTCGTAAACTTGTATCTCTTCGCGTTTTTGTTCCAAGGAAAACATCGCCACCGCGCCATCAACGTGGTAACTTCTTAATTTAATAGAGACGGAAAAGTTGCCAACTCATCAAGGCCAGTTTGCAACTTCTTTTACCTTCGACTACATGCGACATACGGCAGAGTAAAGTTTAATCATATGGAAGAGCACCAGATCAGGGGATGATTGCATCGACAGGGCAGAGTCCTATGCAGAGTCCGTGCGGGACGACTCTTCCAGCAAATCACAGCAAACTAAGTGCTTGTAGGTTAATTGAAGTGCTGAACCATGTATGTTTTCATCCTTAGCGCATCGACGACTGAGCGACTGTATGTCACGTTTAATTAAACCGCATAAAACGTCTCGTCGGTGGTGTATGATGTGTGTCGACACAAGCGGCTGAGTGGCCCTAAAAAATGATTGCAATCGATTTCATCTTTGGTGGTGGTTGCTTCTGGAATCTTTTATTGTTTCCATAAAAGACAACGTAGCGAGACTATAGTCGGGGTGAGTGTAAGGAGGCTGCTCGTCTTTTGCTCTCAACTGCGTGCCTTCGTCGAATATTCAGTTGGTGCCTAAATGGAATTGAATAGGCTTGTACTTGTACGTGATGTCGGAAATAAGTGCTTTACTTTTTTTCTTTTCAGTTTCCTTTTATCGGTGTATCAGGTAATTGATATTTTTACTCGTCAAGCAATAAAGGACGTCTTTTGTGGCTCAATTCAACTTAAGCGTTGTAGGTCAGTTCACTCCAGTGAAAAAGTACTCCACAGACCGTTGTGCCCGTCTTTGTCTTTTGTTTTCTTTCTTTTTAGGACTTATTCTGGATTGAACTGCTGCTTAGTTCCAAGAAAGAAAAAAAACACGTTAGTCGTTCAAGCTTATTTCAGATTGCTGGAAAAATTATCATTGTTTTCAGGAGGCGGTCAAATTCGTGCACCAGATTGATATCAAAACTTCATTGGCTTCAGAAAGAGTGGAGGATGAAATAGGGTCATACTTCTTCTACTGGAAGTTATCGAATCGAAGACAGCAGAGCAGGGTTCAACTACCAATAAGCAGCATAATAACTCAAAATGGTTCTTCTTCACAATATGCATACATTTCATCTTTTGAAGTCAACGCAACGCTATTTTAATAAATACGACCGCAATTTTATGCAATATGACCATAAATGTATGAACCATATATATAATGCACATGATGCAAAATCAATTAATTATCAAGACTGCAAGAAGACTATTCGCTTCAATGTCCATACTTCGAAATTACTCTCGCGGCTAAAGTCGTTCAAGTACAGTGTGATTGTGTCATTTTTTTGGTCGTCCCATTTGGTCCTCCGGCATGGAGTAGTGTCTGACCACTCCTGTTATACGTTGCGTAGAAGTCCATTCTTTTAACTGTTCTCACATTTCTGGTATGTAGTCGTGTATCCAGAATTCATCAACTGTTCCAAATTCTGTCTTCGTACAAGCATCATCATCACGTTATCACTTGAAATTGCTACAATCTTGGCTATCTCACGAACCTTGACCCTGTGATCATCAAACATTGTGTGCCGTGAGTCCATGAGAGGAAGCAGTTTGTCCATAATATTTTTTAAGTCATTATTCTATCTCTTTCAAGGTATAACAGTAACACATTTTGCCAAACCGAAAGTTGTCTCGATCTCTGTAAACAGCTGACAGGACAAAATTATCAAATAGATCTGTCAATGTCCGGAAACAATGATGTCGGTAAATTTTCTATGCAATCCGGGTAACATCTTGCATCAAAGTCACTGACTTATCAACCTTCATACATAAGACTTTCTTGCCAAACAATTTTGTATAATTTATTAATGTTAAAATGCCTTGCATTAAAAAAGCACAGCTTAGTATTTCGAGGCACAGCTTCCAAGCCAGTCTTCAATATTTGTTGACTATTAAAAAGAATAAACGGGAATTCGAGAAGCAAATTTCTCTGCCTTGCGCCTTGCGCTGGCATTAGACGTGTTTTTTTTTTCATCGCTATCGATAGTGAAGTGAAGTAAGATTCAGAAAAACAATTCGCAGTGGCTTTGATTTTTATCTGTCAAAATATATGAAAAAGAAATTTATTTCTTCGAAATTGATGTCAAAATGTATGAAAAAATATTCGAAGTCGAATTTTTATCGGCAGTCACTTTTCACTGCCGGTATTATAGGCAGTTATAGGCTGTAGGTTGTTGTATGTGCTTTACGAACAAAATCCTACTTCACTATTTATAGATATTTGAAAAAAGCACGGCTATTGCCTTTTAACTCACACAATTTAATGGCCATGCACAAAATACAGCGTCGACCTGGGTAAGTAAAAAATGAGAGAGATGAGAGGATCGTAATAAAACGTAAAGCGTAAGTCCATCGCACGTCATTATTGAACATGTTGGATATTTTTTGACAGAGAGGTGCGCTGTGAGATAGATTTTCTCCCAAATTGAGAGTATTTTGTGTTATCTGTCATTTGAGAAATATAAACAGCTGATTAAAAATAATTAAAAGACAAAATTCATTTCAAATGAGTGTATGCAGAAAGGCGGCAAGGTGATAAATTGAGTAATTATTTCAACGCAGTGCGTCATCGCACTCTCTCCGTAACATGAAGTCCGCTGTCGCAACGCACTATTGTGTTTCAGGCATAAGATCGCTTTTAAAGGGTAACATTTTGTCATATTCCGTCGCATCTGCTGCGAGGCTTGTAAGCAAGGGCAGCGAAAAGTGCAGGAGGTTCCCTCGTCGCATGTGCACAGAAATATTTAACTCCAGTCGAGTGAGATTTCGAATTGTTCCTCTTTTTTTGGTAAAAAAAACCAGCATGGTTATTAATGTTATGCTATCTTGCCACAGAAACCACGAGGTTTCGATGTCTTTTAGTAAAACATCAATGAGCCGTTCCCACCGAGGTGGAAGTGTTTTCAAATATCATTAGCTTTCAATTTTAAAGTGGCCGACAAAACAGCTGTTGACAGGAAACAATAGCTTTGAGAACACCAGAAAGGGAAAGAGAGAGAAAATGAGGAAATTAACATCAGGATGACCAAAAATTAAATGAAATTCACGCTTGTTCGCCTTAACCTTCAACCTCTCATGGACAGATGAACTCAAAGGGGCTTTCAACTAGCTTTTGCCAAAAGTGTGAGGTTTCGAAAATAAGAAAATGTATGATGAACTCAAAGGGGCTTAAGCTAGCTTTCGCCGAAAGTGCGAGGTTTCGAAAATAAGGAAATACATGGCAAAACCTTTGACGAAAGCTCGCGGTTTCGTTTGATGGGATCATAGCATAACGCGTGTGTGGGAAATAGAGAGTGTGAGACCACAACAAATCGTATGCTATCGAAATTTGATAATTTGATCGCGTGAAAACATGGTATGGTGGTATTTGATGAAACGAGACGAAATTTGACCGCGTAAAAGCGATCTAAATTGTATGGTTATTCCTATTCGAACTCTGCGGCCGATGGGGGTAAGCAGAACCTTTGCTGTGGACAGATGAAGTAAAGGGGACTTCTTCATAAGGCCATTTCAAAGACTTGTTCAGTGTTGATTTTGCAGCAATTTAAGACCAATTGAGTTTACCAATTTAATGTTAATCAATATTATTCAAATTTTTATCAAGTCAATTCAGTATTCATCCCTCAGTCCACGCATATTTTGCACAATATGCGTAGACTCCGCCTACTTCGCTCAATCTCTCTCTCTCTCTTTGTTTGTATTTTAATTATACGAATTGAGAGAGAATTGTTATTCATAAATGGCCTTTGAAAAGTTATCACCGCATCAATGTCAACCTCGTGAAATTTCACGTATTCATGAGTGCTGTCCTGACATTTTGTTTGTATCAACACAGTCTCACTTGAAGCGCCAAGTAATTGAGTTTGTAATTGACTCTTAATTTGGTTTATATTCCTCTAAATAAACGTAATTATTCACTGACACGCGCAATCTATCTATTGGATAGAGAGAAACCCCAAACCCGAAAAAAAATTCGTGGACAGGGGCAAGTAAATAGATGGGTATGTGCATTCTAACGGCCTCATGGCCGTGGCGCACTTAGGACCAACGTGTTGGATCTATTGTGGCTATATATATTTACTATATGTATTTCAAACCAATTCTGTTAAAGTTCCCCAGCTCTACAAAGAAGGGTTTTTCCACAGGAGATGCCGCCTTAAATTGTGAGGGCTGGCATTCGCACAGCAGATGTTGGACAAACAGACAAGGCAACATGCCCTTGAATCAATTTAATAAGTAAAATATCATCTAACTTTTTACCTCGTTGTTTAAGACGTCGTTGGGAGGATACACCATGGGCTCTGGATTGAACATTCTCCCCTTTTCATCTGAGGACCCACATTTATCCACATTGGTCAGGTGAAGGCGATGTATGGTCACCCTGCTTACAGTTTTGGCTGCTACGGACCCAGCGACATGCGACTGTTGCGCATGTATTGAGTATGTTCTACATCTACATTAGAACTATTGTATTGTCCAGTCACTATGCTGGCAGAATTGAAGAAATGTCCCACAACTCACTCCATCATCTTAATGAGCAGATAAATTCGTTACACTTTTATTATCGTAATATATGGTCACTGACACAATGGAAAGCCAATGAACTGATGTGATGATGGTGTCATCACAGCCGCAGTCCTATGATCATAGTCTTTGTCAACGCAAGGCATTGAATGGCCTATTAACATGTAATTTATGTTTGTGAACAACCCGTATTTTTCTCCTAACGCTTAATTAAAGGAAGGATTCGCACACCAGAGAGACCAAAGCCAATGGTCATTCAGAAGCGACATGAAAGTCTCAGAAGCATTTTGAGAGCGTCAAATTAATATAAGGCCGCAATCAGTAGGCCCGAAATCGCCATGGGTAGCAAATTTCGTAAGAAAGAAAGTAAGTGAGTCAACAACTGCCAATCAGTTGCTCAAACCTTGAAAGAACGAATTGCATGTATTAGCATTTGTATTTCTATTTATATTTAACTTAAGTAATACTGTACATCAAGTATAAACTTTTCACTAGTACAGGACATATGTTTACAATAAGATTTTAGAAAAAAAAAAAGATTAAGAAAACAAGTAAGCTAGGTGTTGGAAGATAACAATAAGATTAAGATTATAAACAAAAACCTAGAAAGGATAGATTAATAATTAAGAACAAAAACTGAAAAAAAGAAAATTAAAAGCTATCTCAAGGCGGAAAAGTGCTCTAACCAGACACTATGAAATCTTCTGTGTTCAACCTCAGACTTCACATGATTGGGTAGTGCATTCCAGACTTTGACAGCATAAACTAAAAGTTGCCTGCTAGAGGTTAGACATGTGCATGTAGGCGGTCGTAACACGATATAACGATTAGATTGACATAGCGTCATTTCTCAAGCAGATACCTAGGCTCTCTCTTGTGAATGCTTTTGAACAGCAATGCGCAACATCGATATTTCGTCCAAGCATGTTATGTCATGAAATTCAGCTGTACGAAACCAGTTACGTCCCCGATGTCATCTCTCACTAAAACAACGAATTTGGAAAAATCCTTGCTAAAGGGCCAGCCGTAGTCGACATAAGACAAGCCATTGTCAGAATCTAGCGCAATATAGGCAAATGCGTCTTCTACGTTTAAAGTGTCTATAATTGCTTCTGGGAACTTACAGAGAATTCCAACATTAACTGTTATTTAAGTTTCTTGTGGGGCGATTCATTTCGCTCAAAATTAAGTTAGCAAGGGTGAACGGAACTTAACAAAACTCAATAAAACTTAAGGAAACTTAAAGAAACTTGACGAAACTTAGGATAGTAGTTATTTTGGCCACTGTATATAATTTCAGTGCTTTCTGACGATGACTTATGTTGACTTAAGATTCCTAACGTCCATATTTGCGCCTTAAGTGTTGTTGCGCCTGTAATAGGAACTCCTGTTCAACATTTTCAGGGTTTCTAGAGCACACGCTTGTCACTGTACAGTGTCTGTCAGTCGGCTAAACAGTCGTGAACCTATATCCATTTCCAGATATATCCAAAAGTAATTTTATTTAAAAATCGCTGGTTTCCAAAATCAACAAATTTCAGAACGAATATAAATGTCCTAGTGGTGGCCGAGACGTTGTGGTTTCTGTAGAACGAAAATAATTTTCACGGCCAACTTTCGAGCCAGTGACAATGCTCAAGGAGTAATAACTGCCTAGAAAACAAATGCCCGTTCGGAGTCGGCATACTACTAATCCACTTGTGCGACAACAATAGTACGCACAGCACGAATGGTTGCTGTAGGAGCTAGTTTTTTCTCGGGGGACAGTGAAAGCCACTCTTACAAGCAATCTGTTGCAATGTCTGACTCTACTCATGTTCTAGGCAAACACTGTGAATCCATTCAGTACCTCCAAGTGAAAAAATTCGTCTAATTTTGAGATGGACAAGCAGTAAAACCACTCAAGGACCTCTGTTTATTCTTAAGCATGAGTCACCAGTCGCCATAAGTCTTCAACTTTTCGCACGTGTATTTATCGCCAATTACCAGCAGTGAACCAGGTTAGCGACATCGTAAATAAATACCTCCTCGCGTCTGTCGCTTTATTGCGCACACATGTGTGAACGTAATCTACCACGGGATCAACTGTAAGCTGCTTGAGTCAATTAAATGGCAAGCTCACCATGGAAAGAAATCCACCAACTCCTCCCCTCCACGCGAAGCAGCGCCTGTTGCCAACCACAAACAATGTCTATTCGGAATCCCTGCAAGTGATTCTTTCCAGCGTCGCTGCGCTTCAACGACGCTACCTTGCCTGACCTGTGAAGGACAGGTTGCCTCTCACCACAACTTGAATGCATCTTTTCGACACACAGAGCTCTGTCAACAGGTTCACCACAGAAAAATATCTCCCTCCACCAATAAGGACTACACAGAGAGAGAGAGAGACGTTTGAATTATAAACTCACACTCATGAGGCTCGCAGAAAAATGTGTTCAATTTTAATGAATTATGGCAAGCAGGGGTACTAACGGTCTGAGAGGACATGAATTCTTTTTTCAAAGACGTTGGAAAATATGCTAATTTCACATCGATTTGCGTTCCACGAACATGCACAGGTTGCTGAATCTTGCCGCTGCAGTTGTATCCGAAGCACGTGTCGCAACAACAAATGCGATAGGGTGACAATACACGTTGAACTCGACTACAATACCATAGACGCAATTTAAATCGCTAAGCAGTCGTTCAACGGCAGCAAACACAAGGCGAAGCGGGTACGTGGCAATCACGTGTACGAAAGGTTTGCATGTTATCTTAGAGTCCCTTGTTCAGGTGTCGTTCGTGAAGGTGAGAACGCGAAAGCAGTCGTGAGTGAAGCAACAGTCTTGGGTGGAGTGTTTGCGGGGGTGAATATTTTTTAAGCAGCTTTAATCTCATTGTGCGAAAAATTGTGTTTTTGTCTGACTCGAGTGTATATCCCGGTGGCTCATGGTGAAGGTAAATTGTAGTGAACAGCTGCGAAGATGAAGAAAATAAATGCTAATCTGTTCATGAAAGCATACTTATCCTGTTCACGGAAGATAAATTTTCTTTCTGAGGAACAGAGGGCAGCTATTTCTTATGAATGAATTCTTTCCTTCCCCATTTTCTTTTTAATGAGCGATCTATATTTTACGAGAAGCATTGCAAGGGTTGAAGCTCGTGCTTAATATTAGACAGACATGGGGAGTGAAGAAAATGCAAGATGGGTGGGTTAATTATGCAGGCGTTGGTGACTAGCTAGTATTTTTTGTTTGCAAACTTCCTTTTGAGATATTGAAAACGTCTTGGCGATGATTTTGCCTAAATATCGAAGATTTGCTTTGTTTATCCTTCTCGAACAAGGAGCTGAAAGTGGGGTAAAGGATATTTTGGCTACATTTCGCATTCCATTCGCGGGTGATCGGTTCTGTGCGAAGGTCAGGGGGCCACCGCATCCGTGAACGGATCGTCCATTATAGGAACAGAAATTACGTAACTCGTCATATGAACGAACGTATTGGGATCATGTCATACGAATGCTGATGGAACGTAATTATTCTGTGTAGGATATATTGTAATGGAGTGAAGCGCAGTAAAAGTAATAGTTACACGTCAAATATGGGTCAGTTATGAAATAATTAATGTAAATATAACGATTGTAACAAGCAATGGATTCTATTTTGCAACTTTACTTGAGTTCCTCTGATTCAGATGATATTATTATTAGAGAAACATTGTTCCAAAGCAAAAGTAACCCTATGGAATAATCAAGCAAATCGGGAGAGTGACTTGAAACACAATAATATGAATATATTAGACTTCAAATTCATCAAAGTTTTTCGTTATAATAAGGAGCATTAAAACATGTTCTCTCTAAGCTTGAACTTAAACAAAATTCTCTACTGCACTAACTCCTGTGAAGAGATTTATTTTGTTTAAGTTTATCCCAAAAAATGTAGTCATTGCATTTTATCTATGTACTTATTACATTTTAACTGTTACTCATATGATTTATTAACTAATTCGTAATTTACTATTCAAATCAATACATAGAGAGTGACTCTACTGATCGAATGACGTTTCGATTAGTTCAATACGTTCACGTGCTCGATAACGTGTTGTATGATCCCAAATTACGTTCACGTGTCCTGTAATCCCAAATGCACGATTTTCGACAGCGATTCACTCGTTTACGGATGCGGTGATTCGACCCCAGGTTAGGTTATAGGTGATTTCTACCACTGTAGCATTGTGGCCCACTTAGATCCTGGTTGCATCCTTTGAGCTTTCACATCCCGGTACTTTACACCGGCTCCTCTTTTATTCAAAGGGACTACACTAAAGAAAATAAAATAAACCTGGACACTGCCTAATGGTATTCTAGTGGCCTATTTTGAGAAACCCACTCCTATGCTGATTTACAGCCAATTTCTTGTATGTTTAAGTGTGACTTTTCCTCTAGGATACTGAAAAAGTAGTTGCCTAGTATATCATTTCTAGTTTTGCAAGGGCTTGACAAGTGCCGAGGAGGTGAAGCGTATTTTCTTCCTCCTCCTCGTCTCTACAGTTTCTGCAGTAGTCGTTGTGGGGGGCTCCCGTTTCTTCTGACATGGATACCGAGAAGGCAGTAGCTGATAATAATGCCCACTACGTTCCTTATTACATCCCTGTTTAGTTTTATGAGCGGAGCGGTCTGTTTTTTTACAAAATAACTTGATGTTTGTGCAGTGCATTGTGAAAGGGCGTGTTTGCACTGTTTGTGTAGTTAACTGTGTAAAAATCAATACAATTTTGATTTTTGCTCAATCAATTTGCACAGTTGCTTTGTGTGAATGGCCGGCCTTAAAACATATCATTTAGTTTCGAAGAGTAAACCTGCCTATTAACGTTCCCATAACTAGATATCAAATGTCAAGGAAATGTTGAGAACAAACCTCGCTCATGACTAAGCATTATAATCAAACATGACCATATCATCCACATAGCCGTGTTCGCAACAGAAATGTTGTTGAGAAACTAGGTTCCAATAACATCACCAACAGTAATTAGTGCAGATCCTAGAGTAGAGATATAACTCCTTTCTAAGGCATTGTGCTTGATTTGTTGTTATTTTTTTTTGTTGTTATTAATTGCAAAATAATTACAAATCATGCGATCGCTCCCAAATCTTTTTCTTCTTCTAGTGGCGCTACAGTCCGGGGTGGACCTGGGCCTCAGCCAACAAGTCTCTTCAGTTGGTACGATCTTTAGCCAGGTCTCTAGCTCCATCGAATTCATGGGCGCCGTCTATTGCGTTGTTCCACTTGTTCGGAGTCGAAGACCCTTCGGGCTGGAGCAGTGTTCTCCATGCGCTGCACATGATTGTCCGGCTCATGCCGGTATACATACATACTATGTACGTATCTTATTCTCCAAAAACCATCAACGCAAACAAGACCAAAGATTGAACGCAGAAATTTTCTCTCGGAAAGTCCAAGAGTTTCGTGATCTGCTCTTATGATTGTCCAGGCTTCCGAGCCGTAGAGCAAGACAGGGATGATCAAAGCATTCTAGAATGTTAGTTAGTTCCTTCGAGGGCTCTATTATTCAATTGCCTCTTTAGCCCATAGAAACAGCGGTTGGCAAGAATTACTATGCGTTTGATCTCGGTACTGATGTCCGTACTCTTTACTTGGGAGCTAAGGTAGACAAATTCCTTGATCGTTGACGCATCTACTTTGTTGTGCCCTCGTTTATCGGCGGACCCTCTTTAGCCGCTTCCATTTCAATGACAGCAAACCCTTCATTGACGGCTCGCTGTGTTCGAACAATCACGTCAATGTCATCCGCGTATGCTTGCAATTGTACGAAATTTTGGAAGATCGTGTTGGCGAGGATCATATGAAAGAAGTTACAAGACCGCTGTCTAGAACCTTTTGTGACGTTGAAGGTCTCGGTGACTTAGTTAATGGAGCAGCGGAAATTCTATATTGTCATCCGGCTCAACCTGACGAGTTTTGTAGGAATGTCAAAAGTAGACATGGCGTTTTATAGCTCGTCTTTATGCATGCTGTTATAAGTGGCCTTAAAATCGACGAATAGGTGGTGGGTGTCGATCTGCATCTCCTGGGGTTTTTCCAGGATCTGCTAGAATGTGAAGATTTGGTCGATGATGGACTGCCTCGGCCTGAAAACGCACTGAGAAGAACCTATCAGGTTATTGAAGTATGGTTTTAGGTGCTCACATAAATCGGCAGAGAAGATCGTACAAGCGAGTCTCCGTTTTTGTGGATCAAAGATCATTAATGAACATTTAAAATCAGAACGGACCGAGTTTTGAAACATCATTTCAGCTTACAAGATCTTCTCTGCCGTTTTGGGTACTCGCCTGAAGCCGCTTATAAATAACCTGATAGGTCCATATCAGTGTGGCTTCAGGTCAGGGAAGTCCACCATTGACCAGATTTTAACACTACGGCAGATCCTGGAAAAGACCCAAGAGGTGCAGATCGACACCCACCACCTTTTTGTCGATTTCAAGGCCGCATATGACAGCGTGCATAGGGACGAGCTATACAACGCCATGTCTAGTTTTGACATTCCTGCAAAACTCGTCAGGTTGTGCAGGATGACGATGGAGAATTGTCGCTGCTCCATCAAGGTCGGTAACGAACTCACCGAGACCTTCAATGTCAAAAAAGGTTTTAGACAAGGCGACGCGCTGTCATGGATTTCTTTAACATCATCCTGGAGAAGATCGTGCAAGACTCACACGCCAACACTAGAGGCTCGATCTCCCAGAAGTCCGTGCAACTGCTAGCATACGCGGATGACATTTGACGTGATTGGCAGAACAACTGCTAGCATACGCGGATGACATTTGACGTGATTGGCAGAACACAGCGAGCCGTCAATGAAGCGTTTGCTGGCATTGAGGCGGAAGCGGAGACCCATTTCAGGTCTAGCGGTGAAAGGGGGCAAAACGAAGTATATGCTGTTATCAAGAAAGGACTCACAACATCGACGTTTTGGACAGAGCCTCACAATGGGCAGCTATAACTTCGAGGTAGTCAAGGACTTCGTCTACCTCGGCATCGCAGTAAATAGTACAAATAAAATCAGTACCGAGATCAAACGCAGAGTAACTCTTGCCAACCGCTGTTTCTATGGGCTCAAGAGCCATCTCTCGGGGGACCAAGCTGACTTTATACAAGACCTTTATCATCCCTGTCCTGCTGTACGGCGCGGAGGCATAGACAATCTCAAAAGCGGATGAGGAAGTCCTTGGTCTCTACGAGAGAAAAAGCTCTGCGTGCGATCATTGGTCCTGTTCGCGTTGACGGTTTCTGGAGGAGAAGATTCAACCACGAACTGTACGGGCTTCAGTCTACATGAGTCTAGTCAGCCAGTCAGTCAGCGTTTTCGGATCCAACGCCTAAGATGGCTAGGCCATGTAGAGCGTATGGACAACTCAACTCCGGCCCGAAGAGTCTTCGACTCCGAACCCGTGGGACAACGCAACAGAGAACACCCGCGTTTAAGGTGGCGCACCCAGGTGGAGAAGGACCTCAACCAACTTGGCTTGCGGCACTGGACACAGCTAGCCAGAGACCGTGCTAGCTGGAGAGGCTTGTTGGTTGAGGCCCAGGACCACCCCGGACTGTAGCGACAAATAAAGAAGAAGAAGGTACACCATTTTGAATGTATGTTGAAGGTATGTAGTTTGTGATAAGAAAGATTCGAGTATGTAGTTTGTGACAGAGTTTTCACGAAATCACGTTATTATAGTAGCTCTCCGAACACAGTGATTTACCTTCACTTCTGATTGCATCGGATTTAAGAAATTGTGCAGGGATCAGTCTTGTTCTTGATGAATTAAGCAACGACATGACAAATGTATTCATTAAATAGTATTTGAAGTGCAATACCTCATTAAAAAGCACACTTCCATACAGTGGCCCACATTCGTTGGCCTACATTAAAGTGTTGACGAGTTGAAGCTGCAAAACCCGCATGACTAAATCCCTTTTCATTCGAAGGCAAAGTAATTAACGGATTTTCGTTTTTTAGCCAAAATGTTTGTGCAGTACACATAGTCCTTGGTTTCTCCTCCCGCAACTAATTAATTTAGTCCGTTTCCCTTGGCACTCCACATTCGCATTCTAAACCATTCCCTGGCATCGGCAGTGCACATTTTCCGCACATTTTTGTTTTGCTGCCTTCATCGCTGTTTTCACTGGGCGTTCGTGTGTTCCTCTACCGTCAGGATTTTTTTGTTGAAAGCGACATTCCACAACTACTGTTCACAGTGTGGAGGACATTCCCTCAGCAAATTACATTTCCAGTGAACCAAATAAACGACCGGAAGATGTTCTTCCATTTAACTTGGCCCCGTTTAAAAATAGATCCAATTTCTTCTCGAATTTAAACCATTTCCTCTTTCCTCCTACTCTCCCCAGATTAAAGGCCCACTTTAAAAGTTTTCCAACACAACCATGGACATAATAATCCGGCAAGAAGACATTTCCCTGTCGCAAGTGGCCCTGTATGCCTCAATCTCCTTTATGGTGGTATCCATCATGGGCGCGATTGCCTACATTACATGCTCCAAGAAGTACCGACTGAACTGGTTCGAGAAAAACTTGCTGGAATCTGCGAATGAGAACGACGACGTGAATGAGAGGTAAGTTGATTTGATTCTTCGAGGAGCCGTGATTTCATTTCATCTAAATGCTTGCCTGTAGTCGCGAGGCGCTCGTGGGTGGACCGTCGGGATACAATGTGGACACAATCAGCGAATGCTCGCGAAAGGGTAACATCAGTCCGGCCTCAATCAATGATGACCCAACATTTTGGGTGCCTCCGTCAAAGACGCACCTGGCCGCTTCGAATCAGGTCCTCTCATCCGCTGGTAAGCTTGGCAACCCCCAGCATAAGAGGTCCTCTCCATTTAATTGTGCTTCACAGATGAGTCACCCCCACCAACGCCAACATCGCCCACTGGAAGCAACAAATCGGTGTCTCTCTCAATTGGTTCCGGCTCAGTGCCCATCGCCCGATCGGATAAGCACGTCGTCCTCGGAATGACTCCCGCCCGGCCGAAGGTTTCGTCGATGAACTCCAAGTTGGATCACACTAAGATCGACATGTCCTTGTACAAAAGCGTAAGTACAAGCATCCTTTGTCGGCTTATCCTAACGCCATGCACTTTCAGAACTCCCTGCAAAAGTCGGCGTCAACGCCCTCGAACGAGGAGATCCGGGGAACCATCCACTTGAACATTTTATACGATCCCATTGCTGGCATATTGTCCGTGAGGCTCATCGAGGTAAGTTATTCAGCCGCAAGCTGCACCCAACCTCAAGTGATATCTGATGAATTCCACAGGCACAGAACCTCCAGCCGCGAGACTTCAGCGGTACCGCTGATCCCTACGCCAAGATCCGCCTGCTGCCAGACAAAAAGAACGTCTGGCAAACAAGGATCCACAAGAAGACACTGAATCCAGGTAACGTATCGTATATCTTCCACTTCCAGCAAGCGTGTTTATCCCCTACATTGTTCACACCCATTCGAGCATCTTCCATGAACAACAGAGCCGCCCTAACTGTGCCCATAAATCCCAATCCATCTCCGGTAACCCGTTGTGTGGGGTTGATTGACGTTGGGAAAACTTCTCCCAGCTCAGTGCATACCCGAGCGAAAACTTTTCAATTCAAGACAATGGAGAATGGATACCGGAGAAGAACTACGTGGAATTCTTTTCAAAAGGCGATAGCCTGTCTGCAGGGGAAACTTACCGGCAATCAAGTGCTTGAGTGCACGTGAATGTCGGTTCAAATGGATTCGGTGTCAAGTACAGAGGAACGTGAATGAGAAGGTTCCGCATTCAGGGGAGAGGGAATAATTCAATAGCTGAACGGAAGAGGAATTTTGATGACTCCTGGCATACTCATGGCCTAGCTCAGGCCAGCTGCAGGTAGTGATGGTCCACCATTAGTGCCCATCAACTGCCTTGGGAAGGGGTAGTCTTGAAGCGTGCGAATACGGGAATGTTAGTGCTTTGACATTAACTGCTTCATAACAAGCGAGATGTGAACGTTACCCTTAGTGAGACACATCTTGGTGGAACTGAGCATCCATAAGGTGGTCGCAAACGACTTTGCAGCGGGCATACTATATTTACACCGTAAACGTTGATTGCCTCTTAAGGCGATGAAACTTATTTTATTACGGCTCTTGACCGTCATTGTTGGCATTGGTCAGTGGTGGATTTGGACAATCATTCTGATGTCACCTGAGCAGACTCCGTAATTGTCCTTATTATATCCTTTTATGGGGCATTGGCTTTTTTCTAAAATGCCGAGTTTGAGAAGGGAACACATTTGCACCTCAGCCTAACCAACAATGTGAAGACGTTTACATTTTCAAAAATGTGTGATGATTCTTCGAAACTTCACCAGTTTGACTGAGCTCGTATATAGAGAGGACAGAAATCACAACAAACTCGAATTTGTTGACAATGTGTCTGCAATGTGACTCTACGCAGCCCTGTAACATTTTACGCGAACTTCCTTTAAAAACTCTTTGATTTTTTCTAAACGAGGATTTGTACCCACATTTTCAACGAGTAACATATTATACAGGGTGGCCCATCTAGTGGTTTTTTTTTCGCTCAAAATCTAGTCAGAAAGTCAATATCATACCTCCGCGTAATGGCATGAGTCGCTTTACGCTTGAAAAACATTGGGAAATATTGAAAACTTCTTTCCTAAGTGTGCTGTGTAGCCCAAGCAGTGCGTTTTATGAAAAGCAGCTTTGGTCGAAATGACTCCCCACCGCGACTGCTGTAGGCAAGTTTGTGCAAAAAGTTCATAAGACTTGTTTGCTAGTGGACAACACTCATGATCTCCGCCGTCGAACACACACAGATGAGAATGTAGCTGCTATAGCCGAGAATGGGATTGGACCATTTTCCATCGAAAATGTGCTGGAGCATGCTGTTTCCAGTCATCATGATCAAGATATTTTGCTCTCGCGATTACTTGATCTTTATAAAGGCGGTTCAGGCGTTAGCGTTTGTTCGATAATTTCGCTTCATGTAAGCATTAAAAACGATAGCGTCTGAAAGATATCGTTTTGCCAGCTTTTTGTCAGTTACTATCGTGGTCAGCCAGTGCAGTCGACGAATTGTTGCCCTCCTGATTAGATTCACATTTTGGTACGGCACGTAGATTTCTTCGATTTCATTCACCTTCCTCCCAGACTGGAGCATATATTCGACATTTAAACCAAGACTAAACTCTGCCGTTCAGCTTCCAGTTCAATATATAAAGCACGACTGACAAAGTAAGAAGTTTGTAGAGCATGATTTTGGTCGCTCATGAAAGATTTTTGACTCTATTTGCAAACCGACGTGATACCGGTATCCAAAGGTGAATCATAGGCGTAACCCAACAACGCCTTGTAGAAGACGGTGCCTTCTGTGTTTACTATCATCTCTATCGGAGTACCGGATTATTTGATTGGTTAAGTGCCTCTCCCTGGTTAGAAGGGTCTCGGTTCGAATCCCAGTGAAAGCAAAGTAAATACGCATTATCCGGTTTTCAAATCTGCACCAGTCACCATTTGCCGCTGGGATAAAATAATTGACAATAGCTGTGTTTTTTTGCAAGCGTATATACGCTTTTTTTAAAAGTGCACAAAAAAACGATCATCGGTGCTTAATGATTCATCATAAAATCTTGGCAGCACCGACGACATTTATGACATTTGCTAAGCAGTCAGGGGTGTAGTCGTGGAAGGTGATCACAACTTTCGTTTTGTGACTGTGTAGCATGACACTCACTTTAAAAGCAAAAACACTTAATAATTGTAAAATGAAAAAAAATGTTCATCAAAGGAAAAGAATCGTTTACGAAACTTAAACGGAATGTATAGCAGAGACACTCTGGGTATACCAAAAATTGCATACTTATGGATGCCAACAAAATTAAAAATGATCGAATACATCAACCAAACCTGCAGGTGTAAGCCACATACAGCATACAGCAACCTAAACAATGAATGAATGCATTCAGGAATGAACACACAGAAAATAATGATTGGACGCTTTGTTTTTATCCGCGCTTATTCCTTAAGCGGCGATAGATATGATGAGTAAGTTAAGCGGATATAGGACTCGTTGTTAGTGTATTTTACATGCAAAGTGAAATTTAGGCGTATATACGCTTGCAAAAAAACGCAGCTACTATCACAGGAGTTGTCGATGAGTGGTAATAGTCTGACTTTGGACAAACATGATCTAAGTTTGCTGTTGAATTCACTACCGTCTCCCTTCCATTCCCGGTTGCAAGATTGAAGAAATCACACGACAGAACATCTCCTTTCAGAAATCCGGCCTAGTATTTCAAACGGCTCGGAAGTTCTTGACTCGAACTGCACAGTACATACCTGCGTCTGCGGTTTTGTTACTCTATAGCTTTGGGACGATAACTTCGTCGACTAGAGTTTGGATTTCATGATTCCCTATCACCGGTCGGTTAAGCTGTTGGAAGAGTTGCTTAATACATCCATGACACTTGTGTCAGAAAAAGTTTTCTGAAACTCTATATTTTCATGTGAGCATGTATTTTTTCTATCATAAATTTCGTTGAGACAGGCAAATTTGGGAAATACTCTTTTTAGCATCTAAATATAAGATTAAATTGACCATCGCTCAAAAATAAATATATTTCGTCAGGAACTTCAGCAAACCGAAGATCATCCCGCCTCTTGATATCAGTGAAATACGTTCTTGACGTCCAATGTTACGGCTAGTTTGTGAATAGTCTCGTGCAAGAGATTATTTTTATTTATATTTTTATACAATATAAATTAAAAGAACTGAACTTTTTAGCTCAATATGAATTAGAAGGCAAGTTGAAGAAAACGGGTGCTTTTGATTTTTCTACGAAGTTGAAACTACAGAAGGGTCTAGAAGTCAAGCTAGCCAACATTTAGCGATTAACCTCTGATCAGTCAGAAACCCTGGTCTACAATTCCTTCATCGTATGAATGCCTCTGTAAAACTGGACAACTTTCCAAATAAGTGAAATTTATGGTAGGAGTTATAATGCTACCAGGACACTTATTGATGAAAAGCCTTATAGACCGATGTCATTAGTTTCTATAGACGATAAAGTCCGGCCAAGGAAGAAATATAATTCAGCAGGAAGGACTCTACATTTGACCAAGCATATCGAACAATGGATGTAGACAAGCAAAATGGATCTTTTCAATCCGATTTATTTTTGACGTGTCCGATGCTCTTGGCAAAGTTCGACACGAAGGCTTTAAATAAAATACTTTGTCAAATTCTTTCTGAATAATTTGACAAACTTGAAGAAACTGAAGACCTATCAGAGAAGTGTGTCTTCATGAAAAGTTTTACTCCGTATTCGAATTCGTTAAAGTTGAGGTACAGAAAGGTGGCAATCTTAGCGTTCCTGACATCCTTATCTGCTTTATGACGACTGGATGGCGAAGTTAGTAGAGCACCTGCCCCTGGTTAGCAGGGTCCCCGGTTCGAATCGCAGTTAAAGCAAAGTTAATACGCTTTTATCTGGTTTTCAAACCTGATCCACTCACCATTTGCAGCTGGGATCAAATTAACGGCACTATCGGTGGAGTAGTCAATCAATGGTAGTAGTCTGACTAGGGGTATCGCAATGAACCAATATGGTCAAAGTGTGCTGGTGAATGCACTAGCAGCCCCCCTACCTAACTTACCTAACCTATCTGCCTTATACTTTCGGTATTCTGTAAGAGAAGGAAACGTCCAAATTTCCATTTACTAACCATATGGCAATATTCATAAGGACTAAAATGGTTGAACGGTCAACAATACAATTACAATGCACTCAAGACTGGTACACGAATGTACAAGCATTAAAGGACAGTTATACAAACGCTGATATCCTTCCCGGTTTTATTAGAAAGAAGTTAGAAAGAAAAGAAAAGAGCTTGAAAATAGATTGTTAGAGGGATAGATACTTACTGAGTAATCGGAAGGTATTACTATATTTATATAATTTCTCATATATACGACTATAATAATCAGATGTACTCATGCAAGTCGCCCTACAGCTTATAGAGGACCAGGGCCTAGCGTTTGCAGCAACCACTCGTGGTGTTCTCCCACCAGTGGAGGGACCTACGCTTTTATGGCAACTCCCATTGGCCACCTCGTTCAAGAAGATAGCTTATACAAATATATGATATATCAAATTAATGTGACCACTACAATATTTTTAATAAATAATATTTTATTTATATTATAATTTAATTGCAGTATTCGATGAAGACTTCGTTTTCGAGGAGCACCCAGCGGTGATTGAGAAGAGAACAATTGAGATTCTACTCTATGACTTCGATGCGTACTCCAGGCACGTTTGCATTGGAGGCGCCCAGCTGCCCTTATCTAGCATGGATCTAAGCGACAAAGTTCAACTTTGGACTCAACTCGGCTCCTGTGCTGAGCAGGTAGGTACCTTAACTCTTCAAAGCACTCGCATAAGATCACAAGCCTTGCTCGCTTCAGGACTCGAAAATTGATTTAGGAGACTTAATGCTGTCATTGGCGTATCTGCCATCTGCCGAACGACTCACTGTCGTCATGATCAAGGCTCGCAATCTGCGAGTCGTCGACGACACACGCAACTCTTCCGATCCGTATGTAAAGGTGACTCTCATCAACGCTGGCAAGAAGATTAAGAAGCGCAAGACCGGCGTCGTCCGAAACTCTGTCAATCCGGTGTTCAACGAAGCCCTCACTTTCGACGTGCACAGGGAAGTCTTGAAGCACTCGATCCTCGAATTCACCGTCGTCCATGATGGACTCCTGGGTAAGGGAATCGTTATCAAGACTGTCAAGGCATGATTGTGTTTATTTTCCAGGATCAAGCGAAATTCTGGGACGCGCAGTGGTCGGCAACTCGCCAGAGGTTCGACTGGAGGAGAAAATGTTCTTTGACGAGATGTTCCGTTCGAAAAGCGCCACCGCACAATGGGTGCCCCTTCAGGAAGTCATCGTCAAGTCATCGACATCATCTCATCCATCTCAGGGTGCCGCAAAAGGTTTTTAAAGAACCGAAGTAACCCAAGTTTTTGGTAGAACTGAGCTAGTTCCTCAGATATCTGACCCCGAGTACTGCTCCATTGGGGCATTTAATCTTCCTATACATCATAAACAATTGTCGCTTAGATATGCGGGTAAACAAATATAAGGTGCATCGGTTCAAGGTTCGCCGTGAATGTTGATTTGTTCGGACGGATGTATTTGACCATGGTTTCAACTGACAAATTTTGCAAACTGTGGAGGGTTTTGATTGAGATTAGCAAAAAAAAAAAACACAAAAACACAAACATTGGTATGGTCTGAGAAGAAACAATTTATGAATTTAAATTCGATTTCATCTGGTGATGGTGGTGGTGGTTTAGTGGTCCAAAGGTTGTTTAAGTCTTCCTCGCAGATGGATGCTTCAGTTTTATTTTTCTGTATGCACAGAAGTCATTCACAACAAGTAACAAAAGAGCTTTTTATGGCTGTACTCATTTATTTTTTTACGGGTATATTCATGAGGTATTCTTCACCTCACCAGGAATTGATTCTCTCTCATCTTTTCATGGAACACCAGAAACCTAACTAGCAAGTCTCTTACCTTCTAGTCCCAGCCACTCTCTTTATAGAGTCTCATTCGTTTTCGCATCCAGGCATAAAGCTTCAACCATAATTAAGATTCTCAAGCATCACAACGCTTATACCTCGCATCGCAACACAATCAATTCAACACTTTTTTTGGATCACTTAAAAACCAAAGAAGATTCTAACTTGAATGTAGAAAACTAAAAATGAACAAAAATCATTTAATCAAACAAAAACTTAGCCGCTATGTGTAAATGTATACTTTAACACAAAAAAGTCAATCCAAACAATTATTTATTTAAAAAAAATAATTATCTATATATGAATAAATATAATAAAATGTCTTAAAAATAAATGTCCATTGTACCTTAACCTTTACAAGTATTAAACTAAGATTCAGAATTTATTTGAAAGAAATTATATGCATATGAGAAAATGATTTATAATTTAAAATGCTAGTGTTTTCTATGTGCTTTTGTATTTAATGGACCATCCCCAGACCTTGGAGGCCCATTAACAACTAACAATTATATTCTCTAAGACTTTGTGTAAGAAAACTAAATGCAGTGACTGCTTTCTATATACATTGAATTAACAAGAAACAACTGGAAAGAATCACGCTCGTGTCATCAGAAGAGAAAAGTGAAACCGCCTAGAATACGAGTATTTTAGTAAATATATTTACTAACTATTTCAGAATTTATATTCTTCCTTCGTCTTGTTTAGGAAATAAATTATAATTTACACGATTATAGTGAAATATTTATGAAAGAAAAAAAATATTATTGTTAATGAGTAATGTGTATTTATCAGAGAAAATATTTATAATAAAATTTAAAATAATAATAAATTTAAATAAATATTTGTTATTCATTTTATTAATGACTTAATTGACACCAATTTTTGTGCTTGAACTGTTTCTTTTCTATAAAGTTGCAACTGACTTTGCTGACACAATGTGTACGTAACATTTTGTTGAATTTTCATTGTTTTGATTATATTTGTCTGCATTTCGCTCATGCTCTTTATTTCCTCGTGCAATTAAGCTAAGACTGTTAATGTCTTACCAAAAGCAGCAGTCACACTTTGGTCAGTGTTGGCCCGTGTATTACTACGAGGTCCTCTCTTTGACACAACCAGGAAGATAGCTGACATTATAACTGCCTAATTCGTCCAGTTTATTGAATTGACTGGATGACACACGGGGGGAGGGGGCTAAAAATGCAGAAAAGGTGCACAATAGTTTCCTCCTCTTTCTCGTCTCGACAACAGCTGCCGTGGTAGGGCAGGCCCAATCCAGAGGCATGGAACTCACGTACATTGATTGCTCCGATAAGACTCCTGACAATAGGTCTGTTCAGTCAGGCCAGGCTATGTGCTCGTTTCATAGTGATATAGGCCACAATTGGTCCAATGAGGCCAGTAGACCATTAACAATTTTCAAGCCTCATGCGATAGGCGTGGATGGCAGATCATTGCCTGAAAAGAGCACTTAACTAGTGTCATTTCTAGCGACTTTGTCAGCTTTAAAATTTCCTGGAATGTCACAGTGTCCAGCCAACCACAAAATGCAGATTTCAAAATCCTCGCCCATCTCATTAAGAGATACGCGGCATTTCAGGGAAGGCTTCGAATTGAATGTGACCGCATCGCCGCCTGGCTATAGGAATAAGTGACTTGTTATTCTTTACATCGCATTGTTCTTTATCGTAAACAAAGCTTCCTAGATCGTCATAGTTTTAACCGAAAAGGCGGACATTTAGAACCACAGAATATATACCCGTGCCCACGTCTTTGCAAATCAATAAATATGTGATCATTCACTGAGGAGGAACCAGCGTCTGGAAGTCAGACTTTAAGAAGTTCCTCCCGAAGAGGAACTCAGGTGTCATTAGATCGGTGTGATTGTTAGCTAAAATCCTACACTAGACACTGCTTGATCTAGGCACTCAGTAAAAGGAATGCACTTTTCCTTATTTAGCTAAACCAATGTCCTAATCCAGAACGCAATCACTCTAATTTTCATCCAAATCCAAAGATCCGTTTAGGCTTGAGTTCCACAAACATTCAAACTTTTTTAATTTATTATGTTAGTAGGACTTGTTACGTCACTGCAACTGTAAGACTGACATCCGACATCCTCATCTGGTGGATTCCTAATTGATTATAATCTTAACAAAATTCCTATACGCTAATGATAAAATCTTGGCCTCAGCCGCCTGGAAATCCTGTTTCATCTGTTTTCCACGGGAAGTGTGTGGCCAACACGACTGTTAGGTTGAGAGGGTCTATCATTTAAGACTAAAGGACTTACACGTAGCGGCCATTTTAAAATTCACCGAAATTTACGAAGCATTTCAAGTTTATTTCAAGTTTATTTACTTCAGTTTGGAAATAGGTACTAACAGTGACTTAATTGGATTTAGTTGTAGCCCGTTTACACTTGACCAATCGAAAACATCTTTTAAGTCGTTGTTCATAAGAGTCGCGAGTTCATCAAGATTTGGAAAATGTTTGGCCAGATGCAATTGAACATCATCAGCATACAAGTGCAGCAATGCCTACACACGGAAAGTAAATCATTGATGAACATGCAGAAGAGAATCGGACCTAGTATTGAACCGCATATCGAGGGAATACACAGAAATGACACACTGTGACCATAATAACGACTTTATCAGTTTCGTTAAGTTTCGTTAATTCTAGGATTATGGCAGTCTAACAAGGGAGATGAGGACATCACAAGTTCTCGCGACTGATATCACACCAGTCTCATCTATCTAATCTCTTGTAATGGAAATGTTTCATTGTAAATGAAGTGTTTCATTTTCATTAACTGCTGTAATAACTTGCAAGAGGTCATTCCCGAGACGATGCTGTTTATTCCGTGATCCAAACCGGAGTACCACAGCTATATAAACGGATGTGACATTATGGTCAAACCAGAGGCTTAGGCTGAAAATACACGGGATCAATCAAAACGTTTTTGAGTCTGTAGTGAAAAAAATAATAATAATAATATGGGTGGCGCTACAGTCTGAGGTGGACCTGGGCCTAGCTTGTCAGCAACCACTTGTGTTGTACGTGCTATTATTCCACACGAGTGGAAGGGACCTACAGTTTAATGCCGACTCCGAACGGCGAAGTTGAGAAGCCTTTTCTAGACAGGAATACTCTTTGAGCATTGTCAGTGACTCGAAAGAGGTGGAGCCGTGAATTTTCAAAGGTGGTAAGTTTGGGTATCGAACCTGGGTGAAAAAAATAATGTTTTTTATTCGAACACGCACCAAGAAACGAAAGAATGTAAGAAAACAAAACGTTATGTTTTCTTATTTCGTTAGTAAATGTCGACAGTAACGTTAAAATAAAACAAAATGTAATTTGCGACTTGCTTTAAGTGTTGTTCACCATGTTGTCGCACTCAGGCCATGAAGTTGTGGCAAACACAATTTTTGAAGCTATTGGGGAAAATGACACATACAACAGATAGTGGCGGGTGCATCCATATACATGCTTATTATGAATCCCGGCGGAATTTATTATTCCCTTACATTTTTTCCCTCAGCGGGAAATGTCCCTCCTATTGGCAAT
Source organism: Eristalis intricaria (assembly GCA_964034865.1). Classification (NCBI taxonomy): domain Eukaryota; kingdom Metazoa; phylum Arthropoda; class Insecta; order Diptera; family Syrphidae; genus Eristalis; species Eristalis intricaria. The sequence continues at coordinate 57,042,354 of OZ035874.1, forward strand.
CTCTATCGGAATGTTTTTTTCCCAAGATTAGTTCGAAATTGTATTCGAAAATGTTTCGCCAGTTGCAACTTGCAAGGTTAGTTTGTGCATTAGCTGCGTTCAGTAATTTCGTTGCATACTTCTGGAATTCCAGCGTGCATTGGAACGTAGTCATTTCTGTTTATTTGTCTTGTATTCGATTTTTTAATTGTATGACACTGATGAAAAATGTCAATAAATTGATAATAATCAAGTGTTTTGCATATCCATTGATTGAATATACATATAAACTTAGTTTGGCTTCATATTAAAATCTTCGGAGGCGATTTTTTTCATAATAATAAGCATGTTGAGTTGAATTACCCTAACAAAATGATATGAGAGAAAATTGTGGGAAATTTAGTGAAATTTAGCATGGTTAAGTCCTTCACAATAAGGGGTACATTTTACTTTTACTTTTCCCTTCTTCACAATAGCGGGTTTCCCATTAAGAGAAAAAATCTCGAGCGAAGTTTATTCATAATAAGCACGATAATAAAAACGAAATGGTGAGAATGTCATAATAGACTTAACAGCAGAGTTAAGCAGTAAAACTTTAATAACTTCACCAGAATGAGGATTGTAACTTTTGTGTTGATTGTAACTGGACAAACAATAGATCAACTAACGGTAACCACATTTTCTGTTTTGCGTTGGTTATTATGTTTCGTTTTCTTTGGTGGGTGTAGTTTCATAAGAAACAATGTTCTCAACAAAAAAAACACGTTTTGCTTTATCCTGTGCGCGCTGAATGTCTTGAATAACTGGAGAACATTTCGTAATTAATAATATTTGTTTATTCAAAACACCAGACAGTACCGTCTTGTTCAACCAAATCAACAATTTCGCTTAAGATTATCTAAAATTTGCACAATAGCCTGAATTTGGGCGGGATATTCCGAAAAATTATAAAATAAGCGCCCGGGACAATAGGCAAACCTACTCACATCTTCGTGTCATGGTCAACAAGAGACCCAAGAAAAATGCTATTGTAAAGCAATTATTTTATTCTGCACAGAAGCCAAGGTGTTCTTTTGCTTAGGAATCGTCTCACGACTCAATTCAAACAATCAAATATTCCCATGAAAGCAAGACTCGACGAACAAGTTACATAAAATGATTGTCATCCTGCCATGCCCATCATGGGAACCAGCCTCTGGTACATGCAGACGCATCCCCATTTAAACTAGAACTCCATAATCTTTACCTAGCATCTTTATTTTTGGAAATATAACCAAAAACACACAGACTAGCACCACAATTTTTTGAACCCGCTTTGAAAGCAAGTGTATAGTTCCTACTTTCGGCATGGAATGATCTCTCTTAGGATTCGTCTATTCGTGTCCACAGCGCGGCGGCGACATCCAACGTCAACATCAGCAGTTCGACACAGTCTGCTGTTGCTGGGCGGACTGTGACTCCAACATCCTTTGCCGGCAATTGAAGGCCAAATTCGCTAACGCTTCTGCTGCATCGATTTCGTCCTTCTGATGGATTGTATCGTAAACGTGATTGGATTTGTGTCTCGGTGGAGGATTCTTATCCAGCTTACATCTAAAATTGAAGGAAAACAACGTTAGAGCTTTGAGGCGGTTTCTCCTTCAACCAGCCAACCTTCTGTCCTTGAACTCAATGTAATAGTTGTTCTTGTTCGGCGTGAACTTGGCCGCACTTTCCAGCCACTTGGATAGCTCGGGACTGCAATTCGTGGGCGAGCTCATCTTGTCCGATGTCGAAGTGTCGCGCAGATACTTCTCCATCATCTGTTGCTTGTACTTGGTACTAGGGGAAAATGCCTGATTCGTCGGGGTTTTCACAGCCTTCACGGCGCCGTCCTCCGATGTCGAGCTCACTTGATAGCACTGCGCTGTCGGGGAGCAGGCGAACGGCGGCGCCTCTATGTAGTAGCCGCTAGGAACATAAGTCACATTTCTGTTGAAACTGTGATCGCTGTTGTTGTTCAGAATGTGCCCATTTTCTCTGTGATCCTGTGATCTGCCGTCTTCCTCACTGGATGAGTACGCCGTAGAGTTCTCCGTCTCGTGGGCCTCATCCTCCCAAATACTGTCGGCCGACGATATGCTAAACTGCTCCACATTCCCCTTGGTATTTGTGTTGTAATTCTTTATAAGCTGCCCCCAGGACTTCTTCGATCGCTCTCGCTTGGAGTTCTTCAACTTCCGCCGCCAGTTGGCGAACCAATTGCAGATCTGAGTGTAGGTCAGCCCTGTCTCCATGGCCAGCGCTCGCTTCTCATCACGACTCGGATAGGGGTTGTCCCGTCGCCGTATCAGCCAGTCTTTCAGCATGCGTTTGATGTCGGGCGTGAAGAGCCGTTTAGCTGGCCGATGCATATCATCTGGTGGCCATACTTTTCTGCAAAAATTCCAAAAGACGCTTGTTATGAGTAGATTCTGGATGCAACTGGACAAAAGCAACAATTGAAAACAAATGAAACATGCTGGTTAATTGGAAATCACCTGGCAGAGGGGTTAGGGCTTGGGACAGTAACTAATGTATGAGTCGTTTATTACCAAACAAGTAAAATGTTTTTGCTTTTGAATAAGTTTTGAAATAAAATTCTGGCCACACAATAATCCATGACGAACCTACTGTGGCGACGGTTTCGCACTGGACGTGAGGGCTTATCACTTGTTGTCTTTTCCATTTTAGGTTGCTGCAATGAAAATAAAATGGAGAGAAATTATTTGATTGTACACAGTATTAGAACTCAAGGAATGGGATGTGATTGTGGTGTTGATTCGTTATTTTTGAGCGAAAAGATTGATCAATGAGGAACGTTACAGTTCTACTACGTTAGCAAAAAATTCTCTCATTTTGATCAGTATTCTGGTCGAATGCGAAGACCTGGATCAACCATTACCTGATACGGAGATTTAACCAAAGGATATGTGTGGTCATCCTATTTTTAGTCCAGATTTGTTATCCCTGCTTCAATTACGCACCTCAAACCGGACTGTCATTACAGACAAGGGACAATATTTACAACTTCTTCCACTTCGCAACTCTTAGAGCTGATTACTGTTAGAAGTTCAAACCTAAGAGGAGCACAATTATGTGGGCTCGGCATGTCTCATGAAACATCACTCAGGACTCGAAGCTAAACATCAGGACATCAGGACCATTTTGTTCGAGCGATGAGGATCATTTTTCACTCGGGAAAAAAAAAATGTTTCAGTGAGGAAGTGAAAATTCACATTTAATTTCCCAATAATTCACTGAACAGGTGCGCAAAAATCCATTTTCAAAAACGTAGAATTGAGAAGTATTACATTTCGTAGTTGTAGTGGAATAATGTACCGTTGAAGTTCTAATTTTCATACAAACATTTCGTCACAGCACCAGTTGAAAGACAACGATCAAAACCTTGAGTTATGTTCTAGTTCATTCTTGCGAAAAATCTTAAGGTTGATAATTGATTTTTTTAAACTTTGCTACACTATCTGTCATTGCGTATGTAGGCGTGTACTTTGTTTTTAAGCAATTCTAACAATCCTTGGATAAGCGCTTTAATACATATTTGATTAATTCGAAGTATATAGCAGTGAGACTATTTTTCTACTATTTCTTCTTATTTAGAGTTTTTGTTATAGTATTCTGTGTTATTCGGTAACATTTTTATGTCAGTTTTTAAAGACGCCAAGAAGCAAAACAAAAGAAAACTTGATCCTGACTGCCCCTTGAGATTTTATCGTCCCTGACGTCTGTCCATTTATAACGATCAAACAATTTTAATCATCAATCAATTTTTGTTTCTGTAGAATGTCTTGTTTGGAGTTGAAAATAGAATACAGTTAAATGTCGTTAGAGTGAGAAAAGAAGGATCATAAAGCCAAATTAGACCATCTTCAGAGCTATATGCTCTAAAAACAGTCTTGCACGGAAGAAAAAATGTGACTTTTAGCCAAAACATTTTTTATCCCTAAATTTGACAGAAATGATCTTTAAAACAGTTTAGAGCTGGTTCGGACATGTATCACTTCATTTGGATCAACAAATATTTTTGCGTGGTTTCATGAGGTAAGTGGATGTGCGGCAGTGGACTCAGAGAATGGGCATAATATAGCAGCCACCGTCAATTCTCATGGTTATAGCCGAATGTTACCCGAATGTTTTTATTTTAAAATCGGCTTTTAGTTTAAACTAAAAGTGGGTTGGTCATCTAGATCATGTGATTTGTCACCGATGCACAGTGTTGTGATCCTCTTATTTATTTATTTATTTGAAAGCATAATTTATAATTAAAATTACAAATTAGCTACGAAAATCCAGAGCGATCTAGCCTTATGCTTAACTGATGTTTTTACTTTTATTAATCTGAGATTATTTTTACAATATCACTTCTTGAATAATAATAATAATATAATATGGGTGGCACGACAGTCCGAGGCGGACCTGGGCCAGGTTCTCAGCAACCACTGCGTGTTGTGCGTACTATTTATTCTTTCAACTCCGAACGGCGAAATTGTGAACTTTTTCTAGACAGGAATACTTTTTTAGCATTGTCAGTGACTCGAAAGAGGTGGAGCCGTGAATTATCAAAGGTGGTATATTCGGGTATCGAACCAGGGACCCTCTGCGTAGGAGTCGACGCACTTACCCACTACGCCACGGCGACCCATACTTCTTGAATAAATTCAGCTATAAAAATGTGTAGTTTTAAGATAACCTGCTTAAAAATAAACATATAAGCGGCCAGCAAAGTTAAATTATTACACATGTGTCAACAACTTAACGAAATCATGTGATCTTGGCATATGGTTGATAATATCGAACTTATATTGTTTTGTAAGTGCAAAGCTACATTCCAAAAAGATTCTTTATAATGGGTGAGTTTAATGCTCAAATAACAACTTCAAATTCTCTTTGAAAAATAAACACCATAACACATGGCGAATGGTTTCGTATTATTTGACTAATAGAATAAGGAAACATTTGTAAAGTTTCATTTGACTACGATTGCCTGGAGCTGAGAAATTTTGTGTTGCTTAACTTAGGTCATCAACTGAAAAATGCTTATTTTTGTTTGAGAAGAGGCTGCAAGCAGCGTCGAACTGTAGAGTATTGCATGCTTAAAAATATATTCTAGACTTTCATGGCTTACAAGATTCATCTGAACACTTCAAAAAGAACTCGTCGCTAATTATTGGAGGTCAAGTAGCCGTTGCCAGAAAATAATGAAAAGAAAATGTAGTGTGTGGTTCATTTCAAATTAGAAGATTTTGTACTTATTCATTTAAGCGGTTCACCAGAAGCTAGTACCTCCAAACAAAGAACTCTTCAAGAAACTTCTTCACATTTCTTCAAAGAAAAGAAGAGTTGCCAGGTTAGTACCTGAGGAATTATCATTTGCTGCTTCTTGGTCTTTCCTCAGATAATAACAAATCGTATTGAAAATAAGTAAGACTTGGAAAAGCTATCAAAGGATTGCATTCAGATGCATTACGCAAAATGAAAGTCCGACTTAAAAATAGATTATCAATTATTAAATCAGTTTAAAATTATGGTAACATTTCTTAAAGTTTGTCTGTAAGTGGGCAAATTAACTGATGGAATTTACGTCCGATCCCTCAATTTTCTAATTTAGAGTTCAAATGATATCGTGAAATGATGAAATATTAAATAAAATATTTCAAAAAATGTAAAAAAAGTATTATTGAGAGAGTTTGTACGGACTCGAGGCACTGTGTTGATGATATTTGCGCACAACTCTTGCTGGTCTAAAAACGAATCTCCATCAAGTAATGACCGATTTGAGTTGAAATGTCATAAAAAATCAACTTGTCAGAAGCGAGTCCTACAAGAGCTCCCGTGGACGACCATTGAATGGTGTTATATTCCCCTCATGATGGCAAGATCCACACATTATATTGAAATAAAAATTTGATTGAAATCTAAATCGTAAGTGTACCAAATCAAATTTACTTCCGAAAACAAGAAATAGGATAGGTGACATAAATGGCAAAGGCTTTCTCTCTCATTTAAAATCCAACATAATACAAAAAAAATTAAATAGAGGTCAAAGATAGTCACACACAAATCGCTTTCCCGATTTTTCTCTTCACGATCTTCACAAAACATCAATTTTAGACATGACCAAATGCACTATTCTTAATTTTAATTAAATTACATTCAAAATTGTTTAGTCTCTCATTAAAAATCTAATTCTGGAGAATGAAGAAAATCTCAAAAAAAGAACTCAAAAAGATGCTCAACAAAATTCTGATCTCAGTATTTAACATCACCGATTCAACGTCACATCCCCAGCACCTCCTCCCCCATATTTAAGTGTCGCACACGAGGGTGAGATCAACTGAAGGAAAAAATAACCTCTTTCGAAAATACTCATGTTTGAAAAACATGACAAAAATGTTTTCATGTTTGCACACCACCTAGATGAAGATCATTCAAATAAAAATAAAATAAACTGAAAAAACTGGGCCAGAAACAGCGAACGGGAGAGCGAGAGACAACGTGTGGGAGAGTAAATAGAGCGCGCCTGCGTTTCGCCACACGCTCGCTAATGAGCGTATAATTATCTTGATTTTTTTTTATCTGAGATTTGAATCAAAAATAAAAAGACCCGATGACCAAGAAGGACATTTGTCGTGGATGGAAAAACAGAAAAGTTTGTGCTCGTATGTTGTCATGTTTTTTCGCCTGACAATTACGCAACCTGTCGTAAAATTCGAACCAAGAGCAAGATGTTTTTGTCGAAAAATTCAACTTTTTAATTCTTAATTTGAAATTTCGGGAAGACTCCGTAATTAGCACACCTTTGTTCAACACTCTCCTTGAGGAGCACACAACACCGTTTGAGGACTGGTTTTCACTGCTATCTGGTTTTCGATCACGAACACCTCTTTTCTTTGAAAAGATTGTTAAAACTTTATTTTTACAGACGAACAAAAAACTGATATATCTTTCAGCGACTCGAAAGGACAAATGTCTTGTCGTGTCGACTCGGAAACTGATTGGAAATGAAATGAGAAAAAATGACTTTAGATATGTTAGCTAGACAACGTGCAGAGAGCTTAGGACACAGCACAGCACACACAGATCTCTCGAGAACTCGAGAGAATTTAGATTCATAGCGCTCGTCAGGCAGGAGAGCGAGAAATGTCTTCCAAAGGTATGTGCGAGTATAACTCAGTGTGATATTTTTGTAGATACATTCTATTAAGATTGTATTTCACTTGGAATTACAGGCGAATAAATAAACAGAGTTTCCAATAAATGTGGAGGATGGTCTGCTCGGTGGATGCGGTGTGTAAGTCGTGTGTTGGCTGAGGGGGTGTGATAATTTTGTTTTTTATTTTTTTGTTTATAAATACTTTTTTTCTTTTTGTAATAATTTGTTGGGAAATTGTTTTCGAAATGTTTTTTTTTTTTTTTTAACTGAAAATACAGATATTTATTGTATTAAATTTAGGCGTTGTTTTGTTAGTAGGATGTGGATGGACGCTGTTTACTTCTAGGAGAACAAACTGAAATTTTTTCAAATTTGTTATTTATTTTATTTATTTTTATAGAACCATTCTGCGGGGCATATAAACCCTCAATTCGATCATGTTCATGGGCATGGAAGAGTTTTTTTCAAAAACATCAACAGAAGCCAAGGAGTCATCTGGGACCTATTACAAGTTTTTATTTTTAGTGTTCATAAATAAAGAGTAAATATTAAATATAGAACCAACGAAACATAACATGTTAGTGCCGCAACACATAAGGAACTAGGGAGCTCCACTTAACACTCAAGGGGGGAATAAATTTTATTAGTTGCACAATATTTTTGTGCAACCAAACATAATTCCCTCTGACCTTGTTTCTATATCTCATCCGCGACAAAGTGGCTAATGCATTGATCGTCCTGTTTATCTGTTTGTAATTAATTAATTTGAGTATTTTCTAAACGCATATAAAATTCAAGTCATAAAACCAATCATTCGTTTTGTATATGAATTAATTTTGGCAGAAAATAAAATATACCTTTGACAAGATTGTTGCCACGGTGTCTGGGGATCAATTCTTGAGCACTGGAAATTTTTATTTTTATGGCAACATCTGTCTCTGGGGTTATTTCCGGTTCTTCGAAAGCATATGTTTTAGTTTGACTTTCTAGAGTGATAAAAATTCTCCAAATTCCTTGTAAAAACACAGTTGTTGTGAGGTATGCATTGGTTTGAAAAGATAAACAGGTGTGATTTCTTATTTTATTTATATAAATCTGAGTATTACAACTCTCCTTCATTAACGAGCGCAGGAATATCTGATTAAGTTAGTCCTGAAACGAATTAAGGAAGATAAGGCTTCAAACAAGTTGTTGGGGAGAAAGGGCCAATTGACAGCTTGGCCGAGGCAATGTATGATGGTAAGAAATTAAACATGTTTTTATTTGGACAAATTCATGCTTCATAACTTCTGCATTTTTCATTTCTGAACAAGTTGAATCAATACATCGAACATACGATCACTTGAACATACGATCACTTCTTTATCTACGAAATTGAAGTGATAAAAGCTTAAGAAGCATATCAATACAGAGATTTTAGTATTTTCTCTCATTTAGCAAATCTTAGAGTTGTTAAGTTATTAGACGTAAATTACTGTTCGTTTGGAGTTTCCAGTAAGTTCCCACATTACACATAACCCGGGATTCAATGTAAATTTTGTGAGCAATACGTATAACCCAATAATGTCAACAGTGGCGTTCGTGGCGTTGAGTGTCTGTGCGTCGACTCCTACGTAATTGTACCTCACTGCCTGTGTTCGGTTCCCGGAACGACCAAAACTATTTTACGGCACCACCTCTTTCGAGTCACTGTCAATATTCAAAGAGTAATAGCTATCTAGACGAAAACTTATACAACTTGGCCGTTCGGGCTGTAGCGCCATCCATACATCAGCGTCAAAAATAAGTGTACAGCATAAAGGTGTTGTACGTTTTAATTAATAATTAATTCAAATGGCTCTCCAAAGAAAAAAATCTTAAACGCAGTTTTCTGAAACAATTAGTTATGCAGTTGATATCCGTAACGAAATTTGAATTACCAATAAATGACCCTCCTGAGCTTTCCTTCCAAACGCCATTGCCGCAAGTTACTCTTTATAGATTTCAGATAACCATCTAAATTGACCACGTTAGATGCGACATGAAAAACCCATATTAGGCCAGAATTCCTTATGTGAGATACATTCCTTTTGATAAATGGATTGCGCTTCAATTGTTGGTTTATGACTCTATATACTATATACTCGCTATGTATGGTTTATGACTACCTACAATTTTTGAGATATCTATGTATTACCGCAGAAAACTGCATTTATGATTTTTGACTTTTTTTTTTGATTTTAGTTTTTGTTGAAAACACAAACAACTTTACGCTGTGTATTTACTTTTGTGAGTGACTGTACATAATAATGTTAACAGACAATTATTTTGTCTGTATTCACTGGCACCCACGGCCACCTGATCTGTACAAGATATTTATGGAATAAATTTAGAACAAAACTATAAAAATGCTAAATTGGCATTAAAAATGTGTTCCATGTTTTGTACTGTTTGAAATTAGACCAATGATCACATGGGCTCAGCGAGATAACCCGCTAGTGGGACAACGCAATAGAGGCCCACACGAAACACAAGTAGAGAAGGGCCTCACCCACCTTGGCGTGTGTAATTGTAGAATTAAGATCGTGTCAGCTGAAGAGGGTCATTGAATGAGGCCTAAGTCCATCCCGGACTGTAAAGCATTCAGAGGAAGATGAATAACTAAAGGACATGATTTCACAACAAGGCATGTCCAAAAATGTTCAGCGATTTTCGACTTAAAAAAAAATTAACCAAAACTTTAGAGCAACTCAAACGCAGCGCTTGGCGAAGTTGGTAATATATCGAATGAATAGGTTGCACAGTATTCATGAAACTATAACATTATTATTTTCTAAAATGAATTGCTTTTGCAGTATTTACCGATTGAGGAAAAACCGCTCCTAAGGCTCTTAGTAGAAAGTATATATTTCTAAGCGCAAAAAATCTCAGCAAAACCATGTACAATGACCTTGAGATACAAATAAGCAATAAAATAAATCATGGTTGGTGACAAAATTACGTGCAAACAACATTTGACAACATTCCATTTTCGAGTGTATTTCTACATCATTCACAGCATTTTATTATAATTATTTCGTGGTATCAAAAAATAAAAAAAAAATGTCTGTCAGCTATTCCCACAAAATCCTCTCAACGCCGCGATTCACCCGCTAAAGCATTAATTTCTCTTAAAACAATTAAACCATGCACCTAGTTACGATCCATTCTCATTTAAGTGTCCTGCTTTAAATCTGACACATACACGAGTATCATAATCCGCTCCGCTGCGAAAGGCATTTTCATTTCTCACCACCCCACAGGCGCTGCCTGAAATCTAACCAAGAATTCATCGGCAATTAAAAATAGAATTCCAAATTTCTTGTCACCCGTAGTCCAACTGAGAGTGACTCTGAGATTGCGCAATAAAATCTATCTCCATCTATTTTTATCCGTCATTGCAACGATAAATCTACTTGTGGATCAAAAAACCAACAAAAACACAAAACGTATCTAGAATCGATGTTTTCAACGGCGACGTCATCGCACTCATTAGAAAACATGAATTTTATGTTTTCTTTCACTTGACGCTTATCCGCGGGGGGTGGTTGCTGCAGTTTTCCACTTCCGGCTTAGGTGAAGCGTCTTCTTGCATCTCTACTTCAATGAGGACTTCACGTGCGTTGTGCTTTCGGATTTTCATGAAAACATGATCGAGGGAAGAGAAACCGAAAAACTTGGGCGGAATTGACAGATCGCCCCGAATGACAATTGACGTGACAGGTGTCAGCTCACTTGAACTAATGGTACTACACTCGTTTATTCGCACTGACGACTTCAATGAGACCAAGGATGCGACGGATCGATGTGTTCGATTGAAAAGATTTCGTAGGAGAAGCAGCACAGATGGATGGGGGCTCATTTAGAACATTGTGTTGCGCACAGCTACTGAGTGAATAAAAATAGAAAGATCGTGCTGACCATTGTGAAAGAAGGAACACGTAGGTGCACAAAAAACTCACAATGCGTTGTGAATCACTGAGAATTTTATAAAAATCTCACAAATTGAATTATGACTTTGCATCATCAGACAAGACAGGGACTCATTTTTTTAAAATTATTATTTAAATTTATAGTCGTTTTTTATATTACATATTTCATAATTATATATATAATAATGTACATTTTCTGATCAAGCTGATTAAGCTAGAAATACAAATTCATTAAAAAAAGTCCACAGACTTTTGGGAGGCACTGTATGCGGTGAAACACTTTGTAGACGATTGACTACACTCAAATTACAAGTGCCAGCAGCTATATACATTTTACGAAGGAACTATTGAATATGCACGCAATGGGTGAATTACAGCATGAAACAAAAACCTACAGTGGCGAACAAAACTGTATCCAATTACTTCAGTTTTTGTGGTTTTTCATCAATAAATTTTATTTTTCATAAGACAGATTTGATTGAAATTTTTATAGCTGTTGTCTAATTTATTTATTTTTAGAAAGATGGTCATTTACAGAAATTCACTTATCAAGTTTTGCACGTTTTAATATATTTTTATGCATTTGCCGTTAGGTCGAAACTTAACTATACTTTTAATTATATTTTGCCATTTTGATTTTGATACCGAGCAGCAATAGCAGCATACTTTAAATGAAAAGTCAAATTTTACTTTTAAATTTTCAGTAATTAATATGAAAAAACAACATCGTTACACTTGTAACCTAGTTACAGTAGTAACATGTGAATTGAAATTAATTGACAGTTTTAATTTAAAGCACAATGCTTGGCTTTCAAGAAATTATATTAATTGCCGTTAAGAATGGGGATTAAGGTATGGATAGACACTATTACTGTCGGGAGTCTGAAAATACAGTCACTCACAAAAGTAAGTAGGCAACATAAAATTATCTACATACGTACATATGTATCTATATGTTTTCAACAAAAATAAAGTTTCAAACGGGACTACAAGAAAAAGTCTTGACTGTAGTTTTCTAAGCCAGTGTATTTATTTGTGTACTTAAAACAACAATTTTTTGCAAGCGTCAGAGCAGCTAATAATGAACTTGAAACATAAACAAATATGAGGATATCCTAAAAACTATAAGCACAGCGGTTCATAGACCGAAAATCTAACGAAATTAACATCACCAACAAATGACCCTTTAAACAAATGCCTGCAAAAGCTTTGGCGCAAGGTTACTCTTAAGACTGTTCAAGTAAGTTGAAGTTTGAATTTTGAATTCAATTAATTATTTTATTGAGAACACCGACAACTTTATTAATTACTGCAAACTAGGAAATAGGCCCCGATTGCGAGTGTCGATTATGAATCGATTGTTTTGGTCAGAAATGAAGTATTACAGAGACGCCAGACTGTACCTCTCTTGCCCCTTCAAATGTTTGCCAACTATTTTTTATAACATGTTATGAAACCAAATTTACCAATAAGACGACAATTTACGTTGTTTCGTGAATAACCGTCAAAAATTGATGAATATCTGACAAAAATGTACTAAAATTCGTCGATGGACTAGGGGGCAATCAGCTGTGAAATCGGCTATCTCTGTAAAACTTCATTTCTGGTTTTGGTATTGCTACTGTCGATTGTGATTGATATTTGTCGCATTCCTTTCAAATTGTGTTGTTCAAAAATTTTTAAAAGCTGGTTTTCGTGCAGGAGATCTTAAAATAAACATTGTTTTTATGATGCGTATGTAGATTAATTTATATTGTTGTATCTTTAAAATATTTTTATACTAATTGCAATTTCAAAAAAGCATAGTTTCAAATTAAAAAAACTAACGAAACAACGAATTTGTTTGGCACACAAGTGCTTGATCACATCGCAACGCCAATGGCTACACATTTCCGTCTAACTTATGGGACCTCACAAGATCTCTATCTATCGAATACTCGTGTATATGTAAATTTGAATTAATAGATTTGACATCCTCAATTGTCAGACGCATACAAATTTGCCACATGCCTGTTTTTAATTCACAATAATACAATTCTCAATCGATTGAGTTACACAATACCAAAATAGATTTCAATCGTTAGATTTGTCGACCATCGATTCAGTCCATAATCGACACTGTCAATCGCGGCCATATTCAGAGTACAGAAAACCCGTTTAAAGTGACGAAATTGCGAACGCAGAACATTAATCATTTAAATTTGAACCATATTTCAGTTCCAACTTGTCATGGGCGTTATAAGGTCTACTAAAGGTTCTCCATAGCTTTCGTTGAGATTTTGTTAAAAAAAATAAACAACCGATGATATGTGTCTAAGCAACTAACAGATTAATTAAACCCAATATAAATGTAATTTGAGGAAAACGTGCTCATCAAAGGAATGACAACAAAATTTATGCTTAAGACGTACGATTCCAATATCGAGTCGACACATAGGTTAAGGTGGCTGACTGTGGCGCAGAAGGACCGCAGAAACACTTAGGCCAAGGGAAGACCCATTGTGTTACCACGCGGATCAAGGGTCATTGTGTTACCACGCGGATCAAGGGTACCTATTCCCCAAACCAATTAGTGCTTTTAATAAAGCCAAGAGAAAGGCGGATTCTGATGCTGCTTAGTTCATCCAGATTATCAAAGAAATGGGTCCCCAGAAGTCTGAATCTATGAAATGAGACAGCTGCATAGCAAGTGTTCAATGATTTCTTCCTCATCCTCGTTCATGCAGCTTCGACAGAAATCATTGTAAGGAAGGACTAGTCTAGAGGCGTGACTTCCTATGGCACAATGCCCTGTTAGAGCGCCAATAAGAGATCTGAGATTTGGCTTGCTTAATCTGATCAAGCTAAGCGACGTTTGGGATCGATCATAGCCCAGAGTTGTTTGGTGATTGGGCATCCTGTGCCTGATATCCATCCGCGGTTTATTTGAGCAAGCGTTTCAAGGTTTAGCAGATGTTTTATAATAGCGATAGGCGATAGGCTTTCTCTACCCGGAAAGAGTACAGAATTTGTGCTCTTTCTAGCGAGTTCGAGTTTCTCTGGAATGTCACAGTGTCCCGGCACCAACATAAGTTGGCCAACTCGTTAAGAGATAGCGGACAATTAAGGGAAGTCTTGGAGTTAAAATTGACTGAATTCAGAGATGTGATCGCTTCCTGGCTATCGGAACAGATGACAATATCTGTGCGCTATAAAGTCGACAAATAAAATTAAAACAAAACCATTGAAGAAATTCTCTGACTACTAAAACAACGTGTGTTGCCAGCCATCCCTGCTCATCAACCGCAGACACAAACCAATGGCTCCCAAAATATTCGTCTCGCGCACGACATTCGATACTGATTGGCTACACTCGGCCGAGGAAAGACACAAGTCGTACTTGATTCGAGACAAATAACTTTTTCGCACGCCCGGCGACCAGCAGAAACAGCAGGCCACCTCCGCCAAGAGACTCGTTGCAAATTATGGCGCGCTGAGAAAAAAAACCAAACGACACCAAATCATCCCATGCACACACGCAAGCAAACGAGTGTAGACGAACTACTCTCGCCCAACGAACTCAACTCGAGCAACCAAAGAGTTCGCCTGCCCGCCGCTGTGGTACTTCGCTTTACCGGTTCTGTAGCACTTACCTAGTGCAATGTTGCCGAGTTTATATCCACCAGTCGCCCAGAAAGTTCAGAAGGCTGCCCCGTCTATTTGGCTGCAATTCAATCTATTCGCTTGTTTCGGCATGTGTTCCTCTCTTTTCCACGGGCGCTCTTTGACGGAGGCGAGAAGAGCGCTCCCTCAACACACACAAATGCCAACGCGAAAGAGACACGTTGAACTGAGAGTGTGTGCACGCGGAAGAGAGAGACCAATAGTCTCTTTGCCCGGTTCCGTTGCTTAATTGCATTTTGGAGGGAAAACGTTGATATTTTGGACGACGACTCAATTCTTGACACCAGCACTGAGCACACGCCGCGCCGGCATGGAGGTGAAAGAGGGTAATGACCTCCCTCGCTCTGGTTGCCGAAAAGTGAAAACACGACAACGCAAATTGTTCCGAAACGCCTCAAATTCGGTAATGTAATCGGGCAGGCATCGACCTCACTACTCCGGCAGCGCATGTCGGCCGCTGGTGGAAGGGAGAAGGCATGCTCCGAATGGTAGTGTAACCCAAGAAAAGTGAAACAAATTTCTGACTGATGTATCAGGCGCCGAAGCAATTCAGCTGGTGGCCGGGATTTAGTAAGGAGGAAACGCTGCCAAAGAACTGAGTAGTCAACAGTGCTGCTGGAATTTCGTGGTCATGGTCATTTGAAGGTACTCACCTCGGCGCTCCACGACGCTACCACTATTTGCGCGTGATCAGGTGGAGTGTGCATGCGTGTGCCGTCGGTGGCCGTCGCGTTCGTAAGCACTGTCAAACGTTGCGCATCGTATTGCGAAACTCAGCTGCAAAGAAGCGCCCAGCAGCAACAACAACATACCTAACGACGTTAATAGCGACGGCGGAAAACTTACGTTCTGGCGTTGCTGCACAGCGTTACCGATATTCGCAACAGGCGCCCAGGCAGAACTATAGGCCTCCACCTGAATCGGAACTACTCGTACAGACTCACGTTGACGTGTGATAACAGCAGCGGTAGAGAGAGTCCCGCTCGGTGCTGTCTGAACGGATTTATGGCAAACACACTCATTGACGGCGTATGGTGGTGTTGCGCGGAGGCACACAGCCAGACAGACAGACTGTTTCAGTTCGTCGCTCGGCGTTCGCTTGTTTTGGGAACGGTTTGTGTTGGTCGAATGCTACAATTCTGGTATCAGGATCCCAGCTGCTGGAGATGGCTGTTCGTGTTTGACACAGTACGTCGTCGTTTCGCTGATGTTTCGGCGGACCGGGCCATGAATGAATGAATGGATGCACAGACGTACGGCATTACGTAGATTGTATCTTTTTGCTGGGGGAAGCAGCTAACGTTGCCGCTCAAATAAAAACAATAAGCGGGTCGCAGTTGAATCGCTTATGCTGTAGGGGTTCAAATTGAATGGCTTTTCTGGCTGGCGCGTTTCGTTTGACAGAGAACCGCAGTGACTCAAACTAAACTCTACTAGTGGTGGTGCTGATGGCGGCGCTGGCGGTGTTGTTGTTTTCTTTTCTTAGCGATTGAGAGTTGACACTTTGTTTTGTGGATGGCGATGTTTGGCGCACTTTTTGAAAATACCCAGAAGTTTGGTGATTGAAATTTGATGATAAATAAATGGATTGGGTGGTTCTTCTTTCCACTTTTTTGTGGTTTGTAAAGGAAGTGGGAAGTTGAGTAAGAAACAAATAAAAAAGTATGTAAGTGCTGGTCAACAATTTGTGGTTGATGGGCAGGCAAATCGTTAATGTGAACGGTTACAACAAAACAGCTACTTGTTTTGCCGCAGACAAAGCATTTTGACTTTTCAACTTCAGCAAATTGTTATGTCTGGACACCGCTATAGATTTTCAATCTAATTTAATCTGAGACTGAGAAATTACGTAAAATCTATCTTACGTGGGCATCCACGGGACCGCTGTTATTTGTCCACATAAGAGAGTGTCAGTGTGAGAGTGAGAATAATATAAAAAACAACACAAAATTAACATCTTTTAGTTCACCCACGCACAAGTTGATTAATTACTTTTATGTAGATGCATACATATGATCTTTTGAGCAGTTTTTTTGTTTCTGGAGAAACATTTTTTCTGCCCAAAAAATGGTATCTAGCACATTAAGGGTAAAGGAAAGCTCTCCATCATTATTGAGGTTATCCATTGGGCATCAATTTTGATTGTGCCCTGGTCCAAGAATTGACAAACGGATGTGGTGTATGCTGGGAACAATATCAATGTGATGTTGCTTAAAGTCACATAAGAATGCGAAAACCTTCCTGCGTAGTTGTCTCATTCTGATGTTGAAGCTGTTTAACCATTCCGTCAAAATCTAAGCTCTAGGAATCCATGTCACTGGCAAATTTGCTTTCAGTATTTTTTTGAAGCGGAATGCCCAATGTCAACCAATGGTTCAACATCACCAAGTTTAAACAGTGCAACATTCCCCTCCGAAGATGACACACCTCTTATATGAAACGTCTTTACAGAGATAGCTTTAAAGAATAAGCTCGTCTCATCTGCATTGAAAATATCATTGAAATACTTTAGTCCATTCAACAATGGTTTTTTTGTCACATCGGTAGCTTCTCAAGATATCGGTCTGAGAAGGCTTAACATTCTTAAAATTGGACTCCGTCGCAAAGTCTTGGGCCTTATTTTGAATGAATAGTCATGAAAAAGTGATGCGTTTTTTCCTAGATTTGATGAACATTCTTACCTTCGCTGATGAAATCTTTATCTTTTTTTTGCTGGCAAGGACGTCCTTTAGTATAAAGAAAAAAAACTATTCGATATGAATGACTGATATAGTCTACTTAAGGGAATGTTTTTACCCAAATAATGTGAAAACATTGTCCATGTCCATTTAATAGAATCGTCCGCTTAAAAGGAAAAAACAACGAAAATATATATAATCATACCAGCCAACTATTACAGTGTATCTTGTGCTCTTAAGGGAATCGTCCACTTAAGATGGAGCTCACTGTACTTAAGATGGAGCTCACTGTACTTAAGATGGAGCTCACTGTACTTAAAATAGTTCATCTCGATTGGGCAAATTCATTTTATAGGATTCGCGATCTTGATGGTAGTTGGATTTAAATAATGATGCCTTGCAAGCCAATGTACTTAATTTACAAGGCAATAACGGCAATTAGCTACAGGAGCACCTTTGCGTATCGATTACCTGTTCAGCAATTTGACTCTAAGGAAACAATTTTTTTAAGCAACATATTTTAAGTGGTGAGCCCAAACATGCTGAAGACAGATTTAATAAAAAATAAAAAAAAATTGTTAAGACTACTCCAGTGCATAGAATTGTGCTCAAGTGTTCCACTAAATGTTGCAGTTAGAAAAGATTTTGTGTGCCCAGGTCGATTAAAGGCCTTTGTATTGGGCGATCTCTGAATGAAGGTTTGTAGGATAGCTAAGATCTTGTGTAGCGATTTGCCAATGTGACAATGAAGCAGTATTCACAGGAGACATATTAAACAAGCTATGAATTCTTCCAGATCGGTCAGTCTGATGAAGGGACCCTCCCATTGCAATTATGTACCATGACAAAGTGCACCTTAACGGCCTTATTTCTCCTGAACCATTTACATATCGTGACAAAATTGGACAAGAACACAAGGATGTATTTTTATTTTTCTGTTGTAAGCCTATCAGTGGATAGGCGACTCCACTACGAACCGGATGCGCAAATCATTTTCACGGCCCCATCTCTTTCGAGTTACTGACAATGTTCAAAGACCAATATAGCTCTAACTTGGTCTTTCGAAGTCGGCATAAAACTGTTGGCACACGCAATACGATTGGTTGCTGTAAAAGCAAACATCTGGCCCTCTAAGGGCTGTAGCGCCATCAATATTGTTATCACATTATCATAGACTTTCCAATTTTTGTGAAACCTTTTTTAATATGAAAACACAGAAGTTGTATTAAACTAAGGTTCCATCATTTGACGGATGTAGTACAAGGCTAATACGTTGACTAAGCTTAGCTTTATCAAAGTTTAAAGTCGTGCAACATCTTCTTCCCTTCCATATGCTTCGAATACACGAATCAAACAACTCCACTGATTTTATTTGCACAAGATAAGCAGAAATTTTCTTTTAACATATTGGCAAAGTTAGATACTATAGAGACATCTTACTTCTACTTCAGTTTATGGCAGCATTTTTAATACCTTTTCCATTTTCCGGATCAAACAGGCCAATCAGAGATTGCAATTTGTATGATCTCGCGATTATCCAAAAAATACATGATTAACTGATAATCAGAAATGAAGTATTACAGAAGATGTTGCACGACGATGTACTTCGACTTCGAAATGAAGCACGACTTCTACCTCTCTTGCCCCTTAAC
Organism: Eristalis intricaria; assembly: GCA_964034865.1. Classification (NCBI taxonomy): domain Eukaryota; kingdom Metazoa; phylum Arthropoda; class Insecta; order Diptera; family Syrphidae; genus Eristalis; species Eristalis intricaria. Next base: position 57,061,468 of record OZ035874.1, read on the forward strand.
ATTGTTGACACCTGTTTTACTTTGTTTTACGTTTTATAATGTTTTCTCAAGCCAAATTGACTAATCAGAGAAAGGCATCCACGTTATTTCGTGAATAACAGTCAAAAATTCATGAATATCTGTCCTAAAGGCTCTCAAACTCGTCGATGGACTAGAGGGCAATCAGCTGTGAAGTCGGTTATCTCTGTAATACTTCATTTCTGATGATAATCATGCAAATTCCTCGAATTCATCGTTTGACGAGGAGCAATGAACTGTGAAGTCTGGCATCTCGATAATAGCTGGCTTCTGCTGCCAGTAAAATATTACAGATTATGTTTTATGACAACTTTTGTGGGATAAGTGAAGATTTCATGTTTAAATTATTTGAAAGCGTAACAATTGAAGTGCGACATTAAAATAAGGGGACTGGTATAGGTACAAAAGGCGAATGGATTTTTTTCTTCACTTGAACTAGATTATTCATTTTGGAAAAATAAACAAAAAACAAGCAGACTACTTGTGTTTTATACTCTATCTCAATGAACAAGTATTGTTTATCTAATCTTTCTTCAATCATCATTAAAAGAGGCATTTTATAGAATAAAATAATGAATAGGAATTTGGTTAAGTGAATGCGACAACAGCCTAATAATTTATTCGAACTTGTATCATTCCAAGATGGGTACATACATATTTCACTGACGTGCAACTGCACGTGTACATCTTCTGGTGGTTGCTCAGTCTGCATCATGTGAACGGACTCTATCGACGGAATCGAAATTGTCAGTGTCATTTTATTATGCCGCATTCACACTAGCAATATCACTCTTCGCGTTCGGTTTATTTTTGAAGAAAAAAGTCAAAAGACGTCTCATGGGCTACAGATTGCTTGTAGATCTTCTTTATTTATTTATAATTTTTATTCTCTTTGAAAACATTAAACGCAATTTTTGACTCAATTTAATAAGAAAATCTTGTCCTTAAGTTTTATGATCTCCTAATAATGTCGATTCGAAATATGGGCTGAAACATCATGTGATTAGATAAACATCTTCTCTGAGCTCCTGTTACATATGTTTCTGTGAATCAGTTCGTGTAGGTTCAGGTGCACTGATCTAGATGACTTCAATATAGAGAGTAAAATAAGTGCCTTATCAAAATTTATAGGAATTTACTAACAAAATTCTAAAAGCATGTAATGTAGAGATTGGTGTTCTTGGGGTGATTGTGACTCAGTGGGTAAGTGCATCGTCTCCCAGGATTCATCTTAATCAAATCAACTGGACAGGATCTACCTTTTATTATCTCTATTTAGTCCCTGACAATGTAAGAATGTGATTTTTTAGGCAGACTTCTCAAGCAAAATCCTTCGGAGGAAGCATTACATGATCAGGTAAATAAATCGGACTGAATACTTTTATTTCCAAATGTATATGCCTAATGAATGTTTGCTCCTCTCTGACTCCAGTGTCCACGAACAACATATCATATTAAACTATATGTCGTTCTATGACAATGTCTTGCGTTGACGCCAAATGGGAATGCATGCACCATATCTTGACATGCACGTGGCTAAACGAAAATGACGATAAAAATGTTTTTCTATGAGCTGTCAATTCATGTGTTTGTCTTCGACATATGGAAGAATTAATTCATTTCCCAAAGATGTGTGTATTGTACGAAATTATTTATTTAAATTTGCTTTTGATTTCTTTTTTATCCTGCTCATAACCCAGTTTCCCTATTCCATATACAAATTTTGTTTGCGTCTTTCTATGTTTCAATGACTTCCTGCCCCGTTCGTTGTTTCTCTAAATTGTGGCTCGCATCGACTAATTTAAGTTAAATGATTTGAAATTTGCATACTGCATTTTAATATTGGGCTCAGCAGCTAATATTGATTTTCTATAGGCTTATAGAACTAGTCTTATCTTTGGACTTTGCCAGCCGCTTAGTTCGGGGAGAAGCCGGATGTCTAATTGGGTTCTACCGTCTGTCTTATAGTTTCCAAGTTATGATCAAAAGTCAATTATGGTTCCGGCGCAGAGAATACTTTGCTTGTGTAGCCTCAAAGCATCCATTGACGGTGAAGTATCTGACGCAAGGGATGGTACAATGTATATTTCAGCGCACTGACGATTTCTTTTGACAGTTTCAAGTTTCAAATAAAATTTCAAATAAATTACAATTAAAATCAAAGTGTAGCTGACTACACATGTACAGTATTCTATATACCAGATCCTTTGAACTTTTTCACAGTTAGGCACGAACTTTTCAAAGTTAAACACGATCGGTCTGGTTGGTGCGAAAAAAAGTTATAAAAATTCCAAAAGAGGTACAAGTCGGCTATCCCTATAAAACTTAATTTCTGCTCATCATCCAGAGTCCAATAAATGTCAAGTGGTGTAATTTGACTTGCATTTTCCTCCAGCCATAGTCCTTTCAATTTAGGTTATATTTTTACTGAGCGGTTTGTTGATTTAAGTCTTACGATTTCTTCGAACACCAGTCGGTGAATGATTCTGTCATACTTGTCCTTACTGTAGCCCATTGTCCCTTATAATCAACTGCAAATCGTTCGTATATTTTTCACAAATAATCCGTAAAATGAAAACACCAGACATCATACAAGCACTTTCTCTCAAATGAAAAATGTGCCGCTAAAGTAGCTTGTCGTGGTATTTAACAGCTTAATATTTTAACAGCTTTTATATCTTCCAAATTATTAGTAATATATGCAGCACTAGAGCATTGCAAATTGAGTGAATCAAATTGATTGCTGCCAAGAAAGTTTCCATCGTTCCACAGATGTCTAAACACCACCTTAAACTCAATCGCTTTTCGAATACGAATTGTTGAACATAATTCCCCTTCCAATAGGTACAACAAATCCAAGCATTCCCCTGCTCGTGAAACCATTTAAAAAGCCCCAAATTAACTTCAGATTTAATTAATTTAACAGGAAACCCCCCGTTAGTCCCGGAGAATTTTTCGAATTTTAGGTATTCACTTGCGCGCCAAAAACTCATTCGAATATAATATCGAAAGTGGCAGCACTTGTCATCAAAGAGGCAAAAAAAATGACGCGGTCTGCCACTCATCAGATACGGATTGTCATGTAAACGGAAATTCTGGAATCGCCGAAACGTGATTAGAAGATTTTCATCTGCAGTTTCACCTTTGCATTCCACAATTCATAATTAATTAGTTTTCTTTGAATTGCAGCCACTTTGACCATCCATCAGCTGTGACGGAGCCGCCGGGCGCCTCAGCAGTGAAATCAAGGTGAATCCCCATCGTCGCATACATTATTCACATAACCACTACGCAGTTCATCAATTTGCCAGCTGTAGTGAACTAAATACAGTATTTAATCATCTATCGGGTCAGGGAACATTGTTTTTTTGTCATAAGTTCGGCTCCGTCTTTGGTAGCCAACCTCCCTCGTGGGGGTGATGGAAGCAGGGTGCATCTATCAGCTGCTACCCGCCGCAATCCAAGGGCACGTCGTTCGTGCACGTAACAGCGCGAGCCAACCAGCCAACGCAACCAACCCCTTGCCGTTTACCCGCCTTTGCTATGGCATCACATACAACTACGCTGGTTGCGATGATAGCCGCCACGATACTTGAGATTGCGCCCGCCATCAATGTGCCCTCGTGGAGAATGCGGCAACATTGTGGCGGTGTTGTACCAGGGCGCGCGTCAATTGCCAGGGCATCAGGCGAAACAGTAGGTAAACGACTGAGAAAAATTCGTCTCGTTGATTTTGGTTCGGTTGTGGCGATTTGCGCTGGCACAACGGATGTGCGAACGAGATAGCATCCTTGTGTTGTGAAAGTGGGAGTGAGATGGCAGCTGATTGTGTGTCAATGGTTGGTGTGTACGTGTTGCCGGTGGCAGACATGATATAGGTGTTACCGTAGTGCCGTAGTGGATAGTACTTTTTATAAAAACTGTCAGAGGGTATAGTGCTGTTATTTCTTTTAAGTATGATTTTGGTATGCATATATGAAAAAATGTCGAAAATTTGCTTACACGGTCGCAAAATTGGCGAGTCGGACGAAGAATTAGTCGAATGGTGAAAGTGGATGTTACCACTTGCGAGTCGTGCAGATGGCATTCGCATCAAATGTCCGAAATTAGGCGAACTGCAAAATCAACATATTACGGTTGACGAATGCTTGCGGAAATTCGTGATTCTTATGTCAGAATCATGCAAATGGAAATATTTGGCAGAAAATAAAGCAGCCCCAAATCCGACGGATCGGAGATATGATAATGGATAGTATTGCTCGCTTTTTTGATGACACAAAACGAAAGTGAACTAATTAACAATGAGCAAGCTGAATCATATGAAGCAAGTTGGATACATACATACATAGTAGCGAATAAATGAAATTGTATTTTTTTCAACGAAAACAAAGCAAGCACATTTCAATGACAAAATACTTATTCAGGCTTTTTCGTTCAAACTTCATCGCAAATTTTTCTCAAAAATGTTTTACTTCTTCATGGCGTAATTTTGTCATGTTTTTTGCTATGTCCGGATATTTTCTTCCGTTCTTGCCCTTTGAGTTGTTCCCTGTTTGTAGTTTTCTTCCTAGAATTTCATTTATTAAAATATGCTAAACAGAATACAAATAACCTATTTTTTACCAGCAATCTACTTAAGCTCAAAGGAATTCGCAACGATTTTGATGGGGATCTGTTTGTATAAAGTGATTCGATTCGATCGGATTTAAGAATGCAGTGAATCTCAATTCGCATTACCGGCATGCGGACGATTCACTTCGATAGGATTTCGGAATCGAAAATTTTCGATATCGGTGGACGATTCCCCCCGCGGATTTGGGAAATATGAAGGGAATTGCTTTTAATGCTTCGTTTTAAATTTGGGAAACTGGTGTAATAGACGGGAGCAAATCCAGCCATCGCTGATTTCGATCGTCAAAATAAAGCAAAGAGAACACTGGTACACCGTTGCTATCGAGCTTAATTGCTTGATGCCACCTGCTTGTGATGAAAGATAATGGCATAAGGTAAGGTTTTTAACAAAATGTGCAATATGTTTTTACCATTTGTCCGTTTTCAGCCCTGGTTGGATTATAAAAACCAACTCAGAAAGAAAATATGGTCGCCGTGGCGTAGCGGTTAGTGCGTCGACTCCTACGCAGAGGGTGCCAGGTTCGATACCCGAATTTACCACCTTTCATATTTCACGGCTCCACCTCTTTCGAGTCACTGACAATGCTCAAAGAGTATTTCCTGTCTAGAAAAAGCTTCTCAAACTTGGCCGTTCGGAGTCGGCATTAAACTGTAGGTCCCTACCATGCGTGAGAGAACAATAGTACGCACAACACTAGTGGTTGCTGAGAAGATAGGCCCAGGTCCGCCTCGGACTATAGCGCCACCCATATATTATATTATAGAAAGAAAATACCGTCAAGGACTGTGCGGAGCTCCTTGTCCAAGTTCGCTTTGTAAAAATAATAAAGGGTTATTCAGAAAAGCACACAGTGGAATGTCGTTGGTGCACTTTGGTTACATATCCAAAATCATGTTGGCAGAGAACGGAAACAACGAATCACTAATTCATTCGAATGAACATTGGATATTTGACTTCTGAAATCAGCTGTTTTAAATTAACTGACATTTTTTTCCTTTGTACGCTTGTACCTCATTTCCTTCTTGTTAAAAAGACTTGTTAAAGGCTTTCACCAAAATAAAAGTGGCTTGAAACACGTTGTTTCCATATTGCACGGTACACAGAAGAAGGCCTGTAGCTGTTAAGCTTCTGAGCAGCATCTCTTCCAAACCAATCTGTATCAACAGGGTTTCTTGAAAAATTCTTAAGCTACCTCGGGATTTTCATCCAATAATCTAATTAGCAACTCTATTTGCTCTCTATTGGAATATAATTCATAAATTTAAAATTATCTCCACTTACATGTTTTTTAAATAAACTCCACAGAAAAAACAGAACGACACGAAAATGAGGTTTTATTCGAATGTCAAAATTTGCTTAGTCGAAAGAAGAAATTATCGTTCGATTGACAAAGTGAAGTTTCGAATCGTTCGAACTAGAAATGAAGTATCGATGTACCGAGGCACCCGACTACCTTGTCCCTTAAAAATCTTTGAAAACTGTTTTTTATATCGTTTTCTTAAACCAAATTTACCAATCAGAGGACAGCATCACGTTATTTCGTGAACAACCGTCAAAAGTTCATGAATATCTTTCAAAAAGGCACTCAAATTCGTTGATAGACTAGGGGAGCATCAGCAGTGAAGTCGGACATGGATAATATCTGCTTTTTCAGAAATCTATAAATAGTGAAGTAGGATTTTGTACGTAAAGCACATACGACACCCTACTGCCTATAATACCGGCAGTGAAAAGTGGCTGCCGAAAAAAATTCGACTTTGAATTTTTGTTCATACATTTTGACATTAATTCCGAACAAATAAATTTCTTTTTCATATATTTTGACAGACAAAAATCAAAGCTACTGCGAATCGTTTTTCTGAATCTTACTTCACTTCACTATCGATAGCGATGAAAAAAACATGGCTAATATTTCATTTCTGCCTACGTCCTCCACAGACGCCATCGATGTGTACCTTCATAGTATCTTAGCCATGAAAGAGGTAGCGGAAAACCATAGCTACAACCACCCATAAGAAACCGGTAATTTGATGGCAAGTGCAGTAGAGCAACATGAGTATCGGGCTAGAAGACGGGATGAGAAGAAACGTTCACGCGTAATAAGTCTCTAATCTAGTCTAATAAGAGTCGCCTATAAGAGCCTTTTCAATGTACTGACTGTGGGTCTCAAGCCATTTTTCACCACACTAATCGACTCGTACCAGTGCTACTTCCGGTGCGGCAATTCGACTATAAACTAATACTTTAGGTGTTTTTTTTTGTTATGCCCATAATTCCGGATTGCATTATTTGGCATATATATACATGGCGATTATACATGGTGGGTAATAGTTGCACAGTACTTCTGTCAAAAACAGAAAATTGATTCTGTTGAAATTTGCATGCGGACTTGCCATCCTAACAAAAATATTTTTTTTGTATACATATTTTATACGTCCGCTTTTTATGCTGATGATCATGAACGTAATATATTCAATTCCCTCAAGATTATTACAAATTTAAGTTAATTCAAAATTTGTATATCATGATGTGTGAAATATTTATTTATACGAACACTAAATTATTTTACTGAATTCTCTTCGCAAAACTATATTTCATAAACTTATAACAAATAAACTTGCCATCTTGTGGCTTTTAGAGTAATCATTGGGAGTCAGCTATCGGGTTCTTGCAAAATAATTCTGAACGAGTACATGACTATTTTGTTGTTGTTAGCTGCGTTTTTTTGCAAGCGTATATACGCCTCAATTTCAATTTGCATGTAAAATACACAAACAACGAATCCTATATCCGCTTAAGTTGCTCATCATAAGTATCGCCGCTTAAGGAATAAGCGCGGATAAAAACAATGCTTCCAAACATTATTTTCTGTGTGTTCATTCCTGAATTTATTCATTCGTTGTTTAGGTTGCTGTACGTGGCTTACACCTGCATGTTTGGTTGATGTATTAGATCATTTTTAATTTTGTTGGCATCCATAAGTATGCAATTTTTGGTATATACAGAGTCTCTGCTATATAATTTATGTTTCGTAATCGATTCTTTTCATTTGATGAACATTTTTTTATTTTGTAATTATTAAGTGTTTTTGCCTTTAAAGTGATGGTCACGTACGTGGTTTAAAGTACACAGTCACAAAACGAAGATTGTGACTATCAAAGATCAAAAATCACCTTCCACGACTACACCCTTGAATGCTCAGCAAATGTTATAAATGTCGTCGGTGCTGCCAAGATTTTATGATGAATCATTACGCGCCAATGATCGTTTTTTTGTGCACTTCAAAATTAAGCGTATATACGCTTGCAAAAAAACCACAGCTGTTGAAAGTTATCCAGGATCCAATCCGGGATTATGGGCATAAGAAAAACAAATATTATTGGAAATCCTGGATAAGACTAGAGAGTTTCAGACTCACCGATTTTATAACCGCCTACGATACCATTCATCCCATGGAACTATTCGATGCGATGACCAAATTCAGGATGCTGAATTCCGGGTTGTCCCCACCATGCCTAGGCAAACGCGATGTACCCTAGATCAAGGCCTCATGTGGCGTCCGAAACCTGCACCGGATTTCGATAAGGAAGTTCGGTATAGATGGTGTGGCGGTCATATGTGAAAACGGTAGTCACTACCTTGTACAAATCAGCGCAACCTACAGATGGGTGGAATTGGACACATGTAGCTTATCGAAAACGATGTGCTCTACATTAGACCCATCAAGAACTAAGGCTTTTCTAGAATTTAACAGGAAGAATATGGGTACAGCAGTAGGCGTAATTACCGGCCATTGCCTAGTTAGGAATCATGTCAGGAGGCTTGGAGCACCCTACAATGACTTCTGCAGAAGCTCCAAGGATGAAGAGGAAGAGAAAAGTGTCCCTCCCACAGAAGCTGTCCGGCTCTTGCAGAAATAAGGAGAAAATACATGGACAGCTATTTCCACCACAGTCTTGAAGAAATAGCTAACAAAAACATAAAGTACATCCATACGTTCCTAAAAACCACAAACTGGTTATAGGTATTAATACACACACCGACGGAAGGTAAGTGAGAACTAGTCTAGTGGGTCAACGAAGTGGTGAGATGACGATGCAGTGACAGCTAAAGGACCTAAAGTGAGGCAAATCCCTTGAGTACTATTATCAGTCACATCTACTTACCTTACCTAACGATACGACGATAGTTTACATTTTGAGGCAGATAAAGAGGTTGTCTAGCCTGAGTCAAGTGTGAAGTCCACAAACGACATTCTATTGGAGTTCCGACGAGAATTGGCTTTGACAACCGCTGCTACAACTGGTTCTGGTGTTAAAACTCGGGATTCAAAACATAAAATAAAATAAATAAATAACTGCTACTCATTCAGCTGAAACAAAAATCTAAAAAAAAAAAACATGTCAAAATGAAAGCCTCTTTCAGTGACACCTTTTGAACAACATTTCCCTGTCAGCCTAGGAGTATAGCACGGAATTTATCCCTTAAATCGATCGCTATGTTGTCGTGCTCGCAACGGTTCCCCCAAGTATACTCTCAGGAGTACCTACTGCCAAGTTCCAAGGAAACAATTTTCAACGTCTTCTTTTCCAAATGTCTTCATCTGCTTCCTCACAAGAGCTGTTACCCCAGTCTCCTTTGATTGCGTATCAATTCCATGAAGCAAACAATACCCTTGCCAAGGAGACGGCACGATTCCTCTGCTTCCGCATTCATCGGAATTGTTCCTCCAATATTTACCCGTTCTCACTCACCCCTTGCGCCGGCGGTGGCGGCGGCGGCTGCGGCGGAGTCCTGATTCGATTCTCCCAAACAAAAGAAGATGTTCAAATGCCAGGTGGCGGGACTTCATCAACCGTTCTGTTTACTCGACACGAACAAGTGCGCAACTTGGCTTCACAATCGTCGATATATCGTACCTTCCGGTAGCTGCCCCTAAAACAGGGGCGCACCGACTCCTCGAGCAATGTGTGCGCCAGGATTTGTACCGGAAACACACTTTGTGTACTTGTACGACTAAATTTCAACCCCATCGCCGGCAACACGTAAAGGTTGTGTGGCTCTTCATAAACAACAACTACACCACCAGGGATTTCGCTTCGCCCACGAGAACGTTCCCAGGTTCAAAGGTGCCCCCGGTGCCGCTGGTGCTGCGTCGCCGCTATCGTCTGGCAGCACGTGGCATGGTAATTGCATTAGGGAGGCACAATCGTGTCTATTTGTGGCACAACAACTGCGTCAATTCATTTTGTCATCTACCTGTGACCCAACTCTCGACGTGCCTCTGCAACTTCCTGCTGCTGCTCTCTGTTGCTGCAATGACATCGTGTGCATGCGGCCTGTGGAGGAGAGGACCAGCTTTTCAACACTTGAAGTGCCTGAGGCTGGCGTAATCGATAGTTGTCATCGGCTGCGGCTGTGAGGAGCACTATGCGTTCGGGAAAGGGGTGCTCCATGCGTTCGGGGAACAATAAACAACCGGAATTTGAACTTCAATCGGCTCATTAGTGCTCGTAATGCACTGCTGTCGGTCTGACGACTGTGACTGCGGCTGTGGCTCCCCTCGCCTCCTCAACGGCAGGGGCGCAGGACCAGTTGGTGCGTTTATTGAGTGTCACATTTGGGAGATGAGAGAAAAATGGGTTACACCTGCCGCCGGGACGACTGCAGTGATCCAGACCAGAAATTTGTTTTCGCTCCTCGCCAGCAGTAGTGCCGGTGTGTGGCATCATCGCAGTCGCCGACAAGGGAGGGGGTTTGTTTTTTAAGGGCACATCCACTTACAAACGACAGAAATAGAGAATTAATTGGAATGCTGTTCCTGTTTATGTTTGGAAAATGTAAACATTAATGGGTTATGTGTGGTTGCATGTTGTCCTCGTTCGAAAAGGATTATAACGGAATTAATCACGCGGGAGTGCGTCGAGCGACAACGTGGCTTGGGAGGTTTTGAATTCCTTGCCACTGGTGCCGGCCATGATTGAACATAAAATACTGGATTATCAGACGCAGAAGTTTTGATGAGAGGTCTGTCGTAAAAATTAGTGTCCCACTTGGTGGCTGGCAAATGAGTTGCACATGGCCTGCGGGGAATGGGGTTCACATTTGGATGCGGGGGCGTCTGTAATGTTGTGGAATCTCGGCGAGTTTTGAGTTGTGGATGAACTATATTGTAGAGTTACTAAAAAGAGTTACTTCCTTTCTAGATGAAGGAAGTGACTGGCAGAAAAGGAACTTATTGACCTTTGATGAGGTAGTGCTCGTGAGCTCGGTTTTCGTGGTTGAAGATCGGCAGGAGAGTGTTGAAGCAATTGTGCTGTATTCCAGGAAGTGTACGTTGTCAACGAAGTAATCAACTTGGACTTGGAGAACAGAGCCGAACTTCCATCTCAGGAAGAGGATAAATCAATGGCGATCCGGGAACTCAGGTGTCATGACAACATGCCCAGGCATGTCCATATAGTATATTTTTTTATCGGGAAGATCTCCAGAGCATCTATAGCTCTCTGAAGAAAATAACGTAAGTCAGAATGGTTGGTACGCCGACCATAGTACTTGGCCATCTCTGCTCTGAAGCGACATAGATTTACACAACTTAGTTCCAAAATGCGCTTATGTGGTGTAGACTGTCCCCAAACGGGACAAACACGTCTAAAGCGATTGTGCATAAACAAGGTCATTGAAAAGAGGTCCGAATCAGAGCAAAGAAGTTATTATTATGCCCAGATTCAGTCCGGATCTGATGTCTGCATTCAGTTGAATAAAGACTAGAAGCTCCGGTCTGATTGACTTGGAGAGACGCTGAATATGGTCGCCTGCTCCTGAAGTTGGCCAGCTGCGACACTGCTATACAGGATCTACGACACGATAACAGACGGAGAGTAGACGATGTAGTTTCTACCACGGTATTTGACATGAAATGAAATGGGCAGTTGACCCGGTAATCTTGTTCGCAGTATTCACTGCAGATCATCTAGTCCCGCATTGAAGTAATAAGTAACTGGTAACTATAATAATATAATATAATATTGGTGGACAGTCCGAAGCGGACCTGGGCCTAGCTTCTCAGCAACCACTCGTGTTGTGGCGTGCTATTGTTCTTTCACGAGTGGAAGGGACCTACAGTTTAATGCCGACTCCGAACGGCAAAGTTGAGAAGCTTTTTCTAGACAGGAATACTCTTTGAGCATTGTCAGTTACTCGAAAGAGGTGGAAGCCGTGAATTATGAAAGTCGGTAGATTGGGGATTCGAACCTGGCACCCTCTGCGTAGGAGTCGACGCACTAACCCACTACGCCACGGCTACTCAAGTAACTGGTAACTGGTATCATTGATCAAGTTGATCAAGTTTTTGAAGGGACGTAATGTCCTTGTTAGCAGAACGACCATAGACAACGAGTTCTGGTGCCTAACTGTTGGTTCTGGAATAATTGGAAGGAGGTTCCGATTTGAACAAAACAGTCATCATTTGTCACGAAGTCGATATTTTTTATGAACAAGATAAATGACAACAAGCATCGAAGATGCCAATTTACTCTTGATCCACCAACTCGCAAAAGTCACTATTCAGTGTGAATTGGTGCACCGCGGATGTCGCTATCTTCAGTTATGCAAAGTCAAGTTTGTTTTTGGAGGTATTCAAAGTCGTAGGTACACCAGATCCATCCAGAACAAGGCTCGCGTGCCACATGCGGCCCGCCTTGGATAACATACCATATGGGTATTGAGTATTGTCGAAATTGTCTGACTGCATTGCAGAAAATGATAGACGTCAGTCAGTCACAACAGATCCTCGTACTACACAGGGATAAGACATTGGATTTGGATTAGAGCTGGGCTAAGTTGCGATTTTGTATTCGCAGGTATAGTGAGCTGAGCTTAAACTGCGATTTGAAGTTGCGCATTAAAACTTTTTATATTTTTGTATGATTCTCCCATAACCAAACACTCAGACCAAACATCGATCTTTTAAGTCAATCATTCTGAATTGTCTATGAATATATATGTAATATCCCTATCCCTATACAGTCATTGTGTACAATATATAAAATCTCAATACATCCAATACTCCGACCAATCATTTCTCGTTGTTTGCTGTTCTACGTCATTCAGATTTACAGACCTACCTCAATCATAAGTTAGAAATTCAATCTTTTACCACTATTATCGTATACAGAAGGCCATGCACGGGGTTTGCCCTAAACGTTGGTAGTAATGTATCCATATCTACAACTAATATAAAATGCTGTAGAGTTCGTTTGTTTGTTACCCTTTTTCTAAGGAACGAATAGCCCGATTTGAAAAATTCTTGATGCGTTCGATAAGTTGTTTATTAAGGAAATTTTAACGAGTTTATTGTGAGTTTAACAGTATGATTTCTATTTGAATAGAAAGTAGCAGCTGAAGCATGTGTAAAATCTCAAATTGAAATAGTCATTGTGAGAAACTAGCAGTTTGGATCGCAATTGCAGTCTAAATCACATCAGTTTGGGATTTTTTCCTCAACACTAGTTTTTTTTTCTGCCTGAGACAGAGGCGGCGTGGACTTCTCTCCGAGAGGTTAGACTTGAGCATGTACATGCCAATAGCTCGAAACGACAAGTACTCTCCAAGTCAACACAGGCCACGACACCACCTGGTTTACAGGCCAGAGTTACAGATTATAAGTATTGGATCTCGTGTACCTGGATAAGCCGCGGCGGCTATTTGAACGATGTCACAGGCAGTCCGCTGAAGCAAAACCATTCCTTTATATCTCGTACTATCTCCAAACTTATTCATTTTTTACTTCTTCACAATCCTCTCGGAAAATCCATAATTTCCACTTAGGTAGTGGGAAACGTTTGACTTTCCCATCGTAATTCATCTGAAGTTGTTAACCTCCTAGTCTTGCGTCCTTGTTGCTTACAACATCTTCAAGAGAATAGGGTTGAATAGCGGTAGGCCGGTGCAAGAAGTGGCGAACCCAGGGCTTATGGCCCTTTATTTTGTGCAACCCTAAGGCTAATCCTTAAGTTAGACTTTTACTGTAAGCAATTAGCCCATCTGAACGAAGCAACCGATAAGAAATGGCCATGTTTGTCCAACAAGAAAGGAATTGTGTTCCAACAAGACATCGGCAGTAACTCGCCAAAAGCTCGTAGCCAGCTGCTGGCACCAACTGATTACCCCTGTTCCTGCTGTCCATGGAGAACGACATTGTTGGTGAACATTCCGTCACAACAGAGACCAGTCGGCAATCCCAGTTTCTTGCCAATAGGGCCAATGGCAGAATGGACCGACCTTCAAAATGACAACACGTTATCGGCACAAACGGACTCTATGATTTTAATAACTGGATGGCGCAGTTAGGTGAGTGCCTGCCCTTCTACACTGGTTAGAGGGGTCCCCGGTTCGAATACTCTTTATCCGGTTATCATATCTGGTCCTGTCACCATTTGTCCTTGGGGTCGTATTAAGTGCACTGGAGGTCCATCAGTGGTAGTAGTCTGACGGTGGGTATCACAATAAATGTTCACTAGCAGCCCCCTTCCCTACCTTCTCTACCCCTGGATTTATTTTGACTGCACTTAATATTACATTTGAATCGCCACAGACTCTAGTTCTTCTGTTTCTTCGGGTGAGGTGGCGCACACATTTCTCTCGATTGACCGACAAGACCTTCCCCATTGTGTTCAATTGATTTCCTCAACAATTATCCGACACGCATCACATTCAGATGCGCACGCAGATTGCTCACCCGGAACAGTCTAGGCGTTGGCGCTGCGTCTTCCCGGTCAAGTGTGCCAGCCCACTCATCTGGTCTTTGTGGACGACCTCTCGTCGCTGTACCATGCCATGCCAGCATCTCTGCCGTTCACTACACTCCAGTTCAAAATGCACATAAAGCACGTCCGGCTGTCGTCGGCTCCTGCCCGAAAATTCCTCCCTCAATCGTGTACTCATAACTTGGTCTGGGTGCCATATTTTTGCGAAATTATTTTATCGTCGCGATTTCGCTCTTAAAACAATTCCGTTGAAATCATTCTGTCAACTGGAATAGCAAAGCCCCATTAGGTGTGGCCAATTATAGTTGTCCCGTTGAGGCGAACATAACAATCCCGCTGGATCGGCGCCAAGGGACCCCGAGATAATTCATGGCAGTTATTACAGCCGAACGCGAGACCACACGTCTTGACCGCCCCGGCAATTGCCCAGATTGCCATTTTTTGTTTTAATATGAAATACGATTCGTGTGCTACGCCGGAGGCCAGCACCAGCAGACAGTCAGTACTCTGCTGTTAATGAGCTCCCGGAGCATGTGGTGCATCTCGGATGGGGAAACAGAGCGAGTGTGTGTGTGTAGCACGGAAGAATTTATCTATGAGTGGATAATAATTTCAACTGGTAGCGCAACCCCGCAGTGAGGGGAACAACAATTGATGGCATTTGGCGCGACCGGCCGCGGCAGTTCCACGGCACTGTCGTCGTGGTCGGTGTTGATCAGTGATCCCGAACGATGATGGGGGGCGTTGATGGGACAGTGTGCGGCTTTTGAATGGCATCGCGGACATCTATCATGAGTGGTCGTCACTCAATGAACAAAGGAATCGTTTCACACTTGGAACACATTGCCTTCTGGTATTTACTTTTTGCTTCTGCTATTGCCTTTGCTTTTACTTTTCTCCGTGCCGTGCCTATTTTCGGATGGATCGCGCTCGGAAGAAGAATGCTTTTCGGGGCAAGGGTTAATGCGATGTAATTCCATGTGAGCAATCAATTAACTTAATTGCTTGCTGATTGGCCTGAGGGTTACTCATGTTACGGCGAAGGTGAAGGTGAAGCTGGCCTGGCTCAGAATGATATCGAATTGGAAGCAGTGAATATTGCAGTCCCAGCCACGTCGATAAACGGCGATGGTTTTGGCAAGAACTTGGCGAACTTGGCAAGAAGACATTGTAGCGAAAAGCACTAGTGATTTGTCTGCAGCTCCGACCAAGCCTAGCATTCACATTCTGCACCAAGCCCATGGAAGGTCCGAGCCTGAGATATCGCTGCCTTCCATTGTTGACAGTCCTGGACAATCTGCTTCCAGTCAACAAGACTAAGTTGTCTCAGGTCCACGATGACTTGATCTTCATACCGCAGGTTCGGTCTTCTCTCCTTCTCGATCGCGGCTGTGTCTTCTTCTTCATTCGCCTCTCTCGCGGAGGCAATCATCATCCGACTTAGAATTTTTCTTTCGAAGGCACTAAGAATCAGCTCTGCAGTTTTGCTTAGCGCTCAGTTTTCAGCTCCATTGAGCAATTCTGCAACTTCAGCGAACATAAATGTGGGTGTACTGTAAAGGAAAGTGCGGCTGTCAAAATGTCACTCATTTTGACAGCCGTCCGAGGTCTTTCTTCTTCGCCTTGTCATACAGAGTCTTTTCAGAATGTATCATTAGTGATCAGTAAGAGATGAACTACCTATCATAATAGGACAATACTGGCCTTAGTGTCTCTATCCGCAGCTACTTAAACATAATATATCGTAGAGTCAGCGTTCCATCACTTTTTATAAGTTGCATCACGTTGGAAAAACGTCCTCGAATGCATCCAAAGGTAGTACGTTTTATAATGCACTTTGAACCACCTCTTTACCCATCTCTCTTGGTTATCACCACGATGCGTCTTTAGTTTTTATTTAACTTAGGATCAAGATGTATAACTTTTTCTCAAGGGGACTTGACTACCCTTTAAATATTGAACACAGTACGAGCGTTTAGAAAATAGAAATGGGTTAGAAAGGAGATGCCGATTCACATTGATCTTAAATCTCTGAACATCATAATGGGAGGGAAAGAAAGAGTTGGGTAATGCATTTGACATCCGGGTGATAGGGCTAATGAAAGAATCTCTGTGTATAGCCGATCGTCCAAAACTGGGCTCTAGACTAAGTCGCAGCCCTGTTGTATGAGTTGTATTCAAGTTTTGGGCGACGCGCTTACCAAGAATAGCTATGTAGCTGTTCAGTTTCAACTACAAAACCGCCACTCATGGCAGTGACACAAGTGGAGGTTTCACATTAATGACAAAAGACAGTATCGGGTTTTGAATAACAGAGGACACTGAATACATAAATTATGTGTCAAAATATAAATATCTAGGGCTGACGATTGACTACAATTTTAAATGGAACTACCATTTAGAGCTGTTGAAGAATAAGCTGTGCCAATCTGCGTACGCCCTTTTCCACCTGCGCAAACTCTGCACACCAAGAGTACTGAGGCAGTGCTATATGGGCTTGGTGGAATCTCACATAAGGTACGACATTCTGGCGTGGGGAAGAGCGTCTCAAATGCAATCTCTGCAGAAAGTGCACAGAAGACTCCAGAAACTTGTGCTAGAAGCAGGAAGCCCCAGAGATGTTCAACCAACGTCTGCTCAACATCAGCCATATCTTCTATTCTGGAAATCTTGGCCAACTTCGGTGACGACAACACGTACAGGACCCAGACGCAGCAAATGGTGAACACCAGACGACGACAGCAGCAGTTATGTGAAGTTCCGAGGTACTGGAATGAGTATGGTCGAAGGACTTTTAAGGTCACAACTCCAACCATCCTTAACGAACTCCCAAGGGAAATTCGCAACCTACAAAAAAGAGACATGGTTAAAAAAGCAAAAGAAATATATTTAAACTCTTAAAACTAAAATGTAAAATGCAAAAATCGTCATCTATTCTATTCTTGCGTAATATCTGTAAATTGAAACAACTCTTAATTGTTAATTGTAATGTATTCAAAACTGTTTTACTTGAATTTCAACGTATATATTTGCAACATTTTTGTGACTAGTCATCTGCAGACAAGCCATTCAGGCTTTGCAGATAAACAATGTAAAAATTGCAAAATGAATTTATACAAATAAAATTGAATTGAATCGAATTGAATTAAATTCAACACTAGATTTGGTTCCCCATTGTACGATTTTATCAAGATCTGAGTCTAATGAGTTAATACATTGGCGCCGGTGGTCCAAATCCGCAGGTTGAGGATGTTTATTTGTAATTAATTTAATAAATGAATAATTCTACGACTCATCCATACATTTACATGTGTTTTGTATTTAACTTCGAATGCAATATTACACCTATTTGTTGCCAATTTATGCTTGTCCGTTCTTTTTTTTTCTTATTTTCTCTTGTGTTTTTAGGCCTTGGATCATGAGATAATAATAATAATATGGGTGGCGCTACAGTCCGTAGAGGGCCAGGGCCTAGCTTCTCAGCAACCACTCGTGTTGTGCGTGCTATTGTTCTCTCACGCGTGGAAGGGACCTACAGTTTAACGCCGACTCCAAACGGTCAAGTTTGAGAAGCTTTTTCTAGACAGGAAATACTCTTTGAGCATTGTCAGTGACTCGAAAGAGGTGGAGTCGTGAAATATGAAAGGTGGTAAATTCGGGTATCGAACCTGGCACCCTCTGCGTAGGAGTCGACGCACTAACCCATTTTTTAATTCGGAAAAAAAAACGAAGTAATTATTGTTTTTAAAAACGTAGTACGCACGGATTTATAGTACTACCGCATTGAGCCCACAAAAATGTACTCAAAAACTAAACAATTGTAGCACGTAGCCTTGGAAAAAAACACTGGGCGCAAAATCAAGTTCAAGTCGTTCCTCTGTTAGAACTGGTAACGAACAGAGTTCTGCTCTCTGCTGGCGATAAAGTGAAGCTCAGTCAGTGGTTGCCGACAATGGTGTAAATTGCTGAGATCTTATTTGTTGAAGCCTATTAGCCGTGAAACGACAGGCGTGCCATTGTGCTTTGGTGTGTCACCAGCTTTCGCTGAATGATGTAAGGAATAAGAAATAGGGGTATGTGAAATTTTGTGGGTAAGTGCGTCGACTCCTACGCAGAAGGTGCCAGGTTCGATACCCGAATTTACCACCCATCACAATTCACGGCTCCACCTCTTTCGAGTCACAGATAATGCTCAAAGAGTTCCTGTCTAGAAAAAGCTTCTCAAATTCGCCGTTCGGAGTCGGCATAAAGCTGTAGGTCCCTTCCACACGTGAAAGAACAATAGCACGCACAACACGAGTGGTTGCTGAGAAGCTAGGCCCAGGTATAGAGAACTGCGAAGAAGTGGTTGGCACCAAAAAGAGTGCTAAGATAGTTTGAAAGTTACACACACCAGATTAGCTGTTGTTTGAGGGTGATTTTTCGAAGCTCGTGTGACACTATATGAGATGAAATCTTCCCACTCATAGTACTAATTATGGTCGGAATAATCCTATTAGTCGCTCTCTTAAATTGTATAATTCTGTCTCATCGGATGCCGATATCTCAATGACTAGGGACTATTTTAGAAATGTTGATAAATACCTATTTTCTTAGCTAAATCCAAGAAATGTACTTTTTGAGTCTTATGAAATTAAGTTCCAACATTTTTGTAATCAGCAAAAAAAATACTATTTCCACATTTTTATTGCACTGAAAATTTAAGTAGAGCAGTACGAAAAATTTCCTATTAAAATGGCCATTAGGAGTGAGTGTGTACGCACTAGCCTAAAAAATGTGAAAACGTCAACAACAAAACGTTAAGGCAGTTAACTCAAATACGTTTCTTAACCGCTGTTGAACCGGTTTAGATCAGAGCATATCCGGGAAGTCACCCCATTAGGCGGGTGCCTGTATTTTTGGAAATTTCCCGGGGACCCTTATGGTTATGGGTACCCCCAGTATTTCGGGTATCTACCCATAAATTAAGACGAATATAATCTGATACTTACAATGAAGTCAAATGCAATTCGTACTCAATGCATGCTAAATAAAGGCATTATAATATGGACTTTTATTATTTTTGGAGGCCAATCCACCAATGACTTAAGTTACTAACGCCAGCTTCCCCTTCACCGCTGTGGTATAATATTCGCCAAAAAGACTTACTTGATTAATTTGTATATTGAAACAGAGGATTTGTTACCGGGTACCCGCATAACCCGGATATACGGATACTGGAATAGTTGAATAAGTGGCTACTACCCGGATAAGATAAAGAGCACTAGTTCAGATCATAAAAATAAACATGTACCTTGCAAACAGATAGATCTTTGGAAAATAATTGCTATCTCGTTCCAAAAAAAAACTGGCTGACTCCTTTCTGTCAGGCTGCTTTAAAAATGCGGAAAAAGGTACGAATAATTCAATGTTTGTCTGGTAATAATATGGGTGGCGCCACATTCCGTAGAAGGCCAGGGCCTAGCTTCTCAGCAACTCACGAGTGGAAGGGACCTATATATAGTTTTATGCCGACTTCGAACGGTCAAGTTTGCGAAACTTTTTCTAGACAGTTATTACTCTGTGAGCATTCATCATTGTCAGTGACCCGAAAGAGGAGGGACCGTCAAAAAAATTTTCTGTCGTAGCGGCCGGGAATCGAACCCAGACAGCGAGGTTTAGTTGTGTAGCAGTCGATGCACTGACCCACTACGCCACAGGCATCACTAAGAAATATGTTGTGTAGCCACAAGCATGGTCAAAGTGCTCGCATTTTTATTCACTTCAATTTGTTTACTACATCGGTCATAATACATTTAATTTTGTCTTCAAAGGCTGCAGTTGGAAGACCAAAATCATAACAACTATTCGCATCCGGCCAATTCCAGAACAAGAATTGCATTGCTCACCGAACTCATTTCTCAATGGTTCATCGATTCGCTTGCTGTGTGGCATGCAGAACCGTCCTGCTGCAACCAGATGTAGTCCAGGTTTAGCTGGTGGTGGTCAGGTGATGAGTTTTGGACAAATGAGGTTCGACATCATTGAACAAAAGCGGGCTTAAGTCGTTCTCACCGTCCTCATTAAAAGAATACGATTCCGTCGGACCATAACCAAAGTAGAACTAAAATCCTCGTGTAAAATCTTGCAAGTAGTCGAATCCCAATTGTTGCTATCGGCAACGAGTGGACAAATCACGGTCTTCATTAACACATGCAGCAGCAACGACTCCCTATATGCAGGTGTGGACTGATGTCTATTTTGAAACCTTGAAATTGGTGCGAAAATTGGATATTATGCCTTAAAGTTCTTGCTCAGAATGACACACGTTTTTCAGAGAGCAAGAGTTTTGGTAATAAAATAAAAAAAAACAACAATAACATCCAATGATAATCAACTACATTGTTTGGATGTCAGTCAACTGATATATGTCACTGAAAACGAAACAAAAAAAATCACGGGTAAATTCGCAGTTTAATATGTGGCTGATTTGGCCGTCACCTGGCCTCAAAGACGCATACCGATTGGTCATCTCCCGCGGAACTGAATGATATACTCTCGCATTTGTTGCCTAGGCGTCGTGCTGGGTTGAAACCCAGAAAAATATTACTCAATCCGTGTCGCGTGTCACTTGATTGGATCTTGTGCGTTGACATTAATCAGTTATGGTTGTTTAGACGTGATATATTTTATTTCTTAAAATTTTAAATCTGAGGTGGAATTGCATTTAATCGGTCTTACGTTGATGGTCTTCCGAAAGTGATTGCATCAACCAGAGGTAAAGGGAAATCTTGCGCAACGGTTTTTTTTAGGGAAAGTCAAAAGAAGTCAGTTTTACTCCAGAAATGATGTCGTTTCGAAACGCTGTAGGCTATAGGATGTTAATTTTTTTGTTGCCTAACTGATTGACGCAAACGTGGTGGGTGTGAGGTTTACCTCAAAAAGGCGTCACAGGTGCGACATTGATTTTAAACTTTTGTTCTGAGTCACAGTGACAAGAACATCATTCATTCGGTTTCGAGAAACTGACTCTGCTGAGAACTTGTGCTTGAAGGCGATAACTTCATTTCAATCAATTGAGATGATAGGAATGCGGACGACCATTGGCGATGCTACAAATGCCATCCTACACGGAAGGGATGCATATCTAACGAACAGAGGATACTACCTTTCCACCTAGATAACGTGTGCTTGAAAGCCTCAATCCAAATCCCTTGAGAGTCCAACCGTACGTACTACTCGATCAAATATTAATTAAAACATAATGAGTGAAATGTATACTATCAGCTCTCTGCTCGGTTATAAAATCCAGCACAATCGCCACACGAACAAAATCCAATCGATGCGAGCGTAATCTCTTTAATTAATCCCTTACATCAGCGAAATATGTTGTAAGTGCACGTGGAACGTCCGTCTATGGCTGTGACCAGCAACAAATCACTCAAAGCACGTTCCCGGCCGTTTGCCTCCATCTTACGCAAGGATCTTAATACGGTGTCAGTTTGCTTTATGATTTTATTTTTATTTGAACTTTATTTTTAATTTATTATGCTATTCATTTAGGATGGACAATACGATATGCTTATTAGGTTTATTAGTTCACTCACATCAACTTGTCGGCTTCTACGCATTTAAGGAAACGCGGGAGCAGAAGCGAAAGTTTGGGGCAGTTTCCTTCTCCATTGAAGCAGAAGTCCCCACTTAATGGCTTTAGCTGAACAATAGAATAACTCGCAATTATTTTATTTATTATCTTGTAATCTCTTGATAGACTGTTTGTAATCCAGGTCGGGAACGAATTCACCGGGGCCTTGAATGTCCAAAAAGGACTGTCATCTGATTTCGTCAAAATCGTTAGACGTTCGTCCAAAAGTCGCACGCCAACACTAGAGATACGTTCTTCTCGAACTTCGGACAACCATGAACATACGTAAATGCCTTTATTGACGTAATTAACATAACTTAGCCACTGTCAATGAGGCGGAAACGGATGTGGCCAAATTGGGATTGTCTGGCGGTGAAACGAATGAAGTCATCAAGAAAGGACATACAATAGCTGTGTTTTTTTGCAAGCGTATATACGCTTAATTTAAAAGTGCACAAAAAAACGATCATCGGCGCTTAATGAAAATCTTGGCAGCACCGACGACATTTATGACATTTGCTAAGCAGTATACCCCTGCTGCTGCGTGACCATCATTTTAAAAGCAAAAACACTTAATAATTATAAAATAAATTAATCAAATGAAAAGGATCGATTACGAAACCTAAACGGAATATATAGCAGAGACACTCTGGGTATATCAAAAATTACATACTTATGGATGCCAACAAAATTAAAAATGATCTAATACATCAACCAAACCTTCAGATGTAAGCCACATACAGCAACCTAAACAATGAATGAATGAATTCAGGAATGAACACACAGAAAATAAAGATTGGCAACATTGTTTTTATCCGCGCTTATTTCTTAAGCGGCGATAGATATGATGAGTAACTTAAGCGGATATAGGACTTGTTGTTAGTGTATTTTACATGCAAATTGAAACTTAAGCGTATATACGCTTGCAAAAAAACGCAGCTAATATCGCCGTCTTCGACAGAGCATCACAATGGGCAGCTATAATTTTAACGTAGTTGATGACTTCGTTTACCTAGGCCAGTTATCAAGGCGAACGACAGACGTATCGAGATTAATCGCAGACTAAATCTTGTCGAGCGATGTTTCTTTGTGCTCAAGAGTTAATTGAGTAATAGAAACGTTTCTCGAAGGACCAAGTTGACTTTATATAAGACTCTGACCATACTAGTCATTAACGGGGGGAGGTATGAAGAATCTCAAAAGCGGATAAAGAAGCCCTTAATTTCTTTGAGAGAAATGTTCTGAGTGAAATCTTTCTTATTCTATTTAAGGAACAGGCTGTATTGGGTTGGTGAGTTCAGCCAGGCGTCTTCGCCTGAGGTGACTTAGCCAAGAAGAGGGTGTGGATAACAAGGTTCTAGACTCTGCAACAGTGGGACAACGCAACAGAGGGCGTCCACGAAACCGATGGCGCACTCAAGTCGATAGGGCCTTCAACAAATGGATCGAGTTAGTGGAAGAGGCCTGTTGCTTGAAGCCCAAGTCCACCTCACTGTAGCGTCAAATAAAGAAGAAGAAATATTTTCCAGAAAAATGATTTTTAAGTGAAAAGAAAGTGGATTCATGACATAAACCTAAATCGCTAACTCTGTCGAGAATTTGAAAAGCTTATACCATTGCTTCAAATGACTAGCGATTCATCGAATTAATTTAAGACGATATTCAAACGTCTTCATCAAGTTGTATTGAATCAATTAATACCGATGAACGAATTGCAATTGAGGTATGATAATGACACAAAATGTGTGTCTTCCTACATTTCATTGTCTATGTTCTTACAAGATCAATTTGTTAGAATGTAACAGCACTGTCAATGGTATCCAATGAATTAAGTGCACTTCCTTAAAACGGATATACAGTGGTTTCCAGCTAGATCCTTTGGTTCCAATTTAACGGTTGTATCAATAATACGATCAATTGAAAAACAAAGCAATTGTGTATGTAGCTATCAAACAACGAACTGAAGGATGTAAATGCATTGGCTAACTTTATTTTCTCGTTTCTCAATCCTCTAACCGGCAGGACCGCCTTTAGGCGGGGTTATGGTAAGTCACTAAAAACTACATTAGTCCGTTCGAACTATTTTTTTTTACTTTTCGAAAACATAAATTGGCCGGTTAGATGCTTAACAAAAACTGGATAAAGATATTTGCTGGAAAGGGAAGTGAAACATGCGGGAGGCTCCGTTGCTCAGTTGAATTTTAATTTGACACATGCGATAAATGGTGGCATTTGATACGGCGAAGTTTGACAGTGTGAAAGCAGCTTTTGATGCAAACTATGAAAACTACTCAATTTTTCGTGAAGATCAAAGTGAGGAATCATGCCATAATTTAACAGTAACTAAGAAAGACGGAGTCTTACATGCCTCAAGTCATGGTGAATATTTTTTTTGTTTCATAGCTCTTATACTATATTTTAACAAAACAAAATGGTGGCCGTGGCGTTGTGGGTATGTGCGTTGACATCTACGCAACTTAACCTGTGTTCGATTACTGGCCAGTACGACAAAAAATAATTTTCACGGTCCCACCTCTCTCGTGTCACTGACAGTGCTGAAAGAGTCATAACCGGCTAGAAAAAGCTTCTCAAACTTGGCCATTCGCAGTCGGCATAAAACTGTAGGTTCCTTCCACTCGTGAGAGAACAATAGCATGCACAACACGAGTGGTAGCTGTAGAAGCTAGGTCTTGACCTTCTTCGGGCCTACAAAAGAAAACCAAAATTTGCTAATAGGCAGTTTTCTAATTTTTGTACCTACTTTCTATTAACTCGAAACCCTGTCATCTCGAAGATTAAAAAATCATCCACCCAACACTTCCTTAAAACAAAATGTGATTGCACTTGCTTTAATTATACCGGCATGAGTGTCGCGCCACTGCGTCACTTCTCATGGGAGCCACATATAAGTTTCAGTCGTAGACGGAGTAAAGAATCTATTTGGTGTTGCATGTCTGCATTACAGGGATCTTTTGCTCCATCCATCATAATGACTTGCGGAGAAGCTGTCCAAAGAAACACCGTAAATGCTCACACATTTCAAGATTGCACAGTTAAATCATCGTACAGCGTGTAGAAGTTCTAAGCATGATGCATACCTTCAAGCTTTCCATTTCACTGGAGTGCTAGTCAAGTCACGTGTCTTCTCACACCGATAACATACCTGTTTGGTACAGAAGAGATGTCGTGAAGAACTGTCTCAACCGACATCGATAACCAATACATGCGGTTGAAGAAGATAGATCTACCAACTACGAAATATGCGCAACAAGAGAAATGAAACCAACATTGGAAAAAACAGGTGTGCGTTTGAAATCTGGTTTGTCACCTGTAGCTATAATTCCACCATAACAGACCAATGCAATGCCATGAGTCCACAAAGGACATGAATTAGTCTAGTTTTTATTCCAGAAAGTACCCAGGAGAATCAAATTTCGTGAAGGAAATATTCGTCGAAGTTGTCTTTCAATGTTCCGAGATTTAGTAGCCTCTGCGAGGATCTTCGAAGTGAATCGTCTTAATTTAGAAGCCAAGATTCGTCACGTTTCCAGTAATCCCCCGCCAGTCGACGAAAAAGCTCGTTGCACTTAAATATCAGACATGACGCCAAACTCTTTCGTGCAATCATCAATCATCATCAACAACAATAAGCTTTCCACAGTGATGGAAGAACAATAAGAATCGCCCTTTCCCCCGCCATCACGGACATCTGCGACGCAAATGCAGTCAAAAGTTCATGTGTTCCTGAGTACATCCGATAGAGTCCTCTTTCTCAACTTCACTCCCACCCTTTACCATCTCTCCGTCTCACAGAGACATGAATCACTTGCATCCACTTACACCTCAACCTCTAGCCTTCAAATATTTATTCTCGCCCTCGAACTACAACCCGCCACAATGACAAACAGCAAAATGACTCATATCCTTTCCACAATGCTGCAACGATAGGCTCATCACTTTCAGTTTCCTCAGCGCCTCCTGTAACTCCAGCAGACTCCAACGTCATTGCATCACACATTGGCGCACGCCACCACCAGCCTCCATGTCGACGGTGATATGGGTCAGTTCTCAATTGGATGAGGACCCTCCACCAGACATCACTCCCGCCTGACTCATGGTTCTTGTCAAACTAAAAAAAAGAAAAAAAAGCACGTACTCCTGCAGCGCCAGCAGCCACTCATATTCCTTTTTATTATCATTCGCCATCGTCCTCTTTAATTTTCTGCACACATGCGACAAAACATCTGTGTGCCACAGCAGCACGAGCACCAGCACCAGCAGCAGGAGGAGGACTGGAATGGCCAGGCCACACTGCTGTTAGTTCCTTGCAGACCATAAAATATTTTGCCAACTCCTTTGCCTCGTGATAGCCACAATTCACTGCTGGTGCCGGTGCTCGTCCTGTAATGCCACCTGATCCAGGGCTGGGTAAGGTTCCCTTGGCTCTATGGCCTGGCTTCAGTTCAGATGAATGTTAATGATAGCGTTGGCTGCGGTGACCGCGCACTGAAAATTATTCCAAGGAATGTGGCCATTATCTGCAGTCTGCCTGCACCTGATAAGTAGGGCTCCGAGTCTCCGATCGATGACGCTTGGGCAGGGGTTATAAGTGGTGTTTGTTTTTTTTTTTTTTTGTGTTCTTCGCTCGTCGATGACGACGTGTCGTCTTCCTGCTCCTGCCTGCATTTGGTGTCCTTTTTTTTCTGTTTCTATGTCTGCTTCTGACTCCTGCTCCATTTGTAACAGGTGAAACATAGTTTTTACATCCCTTTTTTTTGCGTCGGGTTCCTCTTCTCCCTCCGTCTCTGCGTGCACAAACATGTCCTTGTCTAATAGAGAGATGCCTCAATACCGCGGTAGGGTATTGTGGCACGTTGTGCTCCGGAACATGCTTCAGAACACGTGAAGTCACAGGAAGGTCACAAGGCCTGCTGCAGTTGTGTACCGGCCTTCATTTGGTTCAGTGTGCCAGAGCGTACAGCTGAGTCGCACACGTTTATACCCATGCACAGGTGTGCCTGCATGGGGTGTGTGTGTGCAACAGGATTAGTTTGAAAACGACGGAGATGGAGGATAGATGGAGGTTGCGGTCTGCTTGTGGCTTGGTTGTGACTTTGTTGTTGGGATGTGTGTTCATGTGCAGCTTTCTCAATGAATTCCCATGAAATCCTTCTCCGACGTATGTAATTCTGTGATCTAATTCATCGACATTGTGCAACAATAAATATGTTCAGGCTCAGACGGCCTTTCGCTTGAGTATGGGTCTCCTACCGGAATTGGGGGCACTCGCGCCCCAGCAGGTTGCCTAGCGTGAGGTCTCACAAGTAGTTGCATGTAATAGTGACTGACACGAATCGTCTGTGGAGACGATGTGACAGCGTGGGCGAAAGTGAACAACGCGAACACGTACGTATGTATGTGTTAATCTGTCGAAAATATTTTTTGCAAATATGAAAAAAAATGACTTGGAGCTGAACCAGCTTGAAGCTTCAACTTGAAGACCTTGAACAAAATGACGTCCCTGATGTCCTGAGGCATTTTCTTTTTAAATAAAATAATTCGTCGACATATAAATTGAGGTGTTTATGTCAGATTTGATAATTAACTTGGCAGCACCATTAGTTCGTGAGGCCGAATTCAGGATTGTTCAGTCACAGCCTCACCACACTCATTCCGAGGCAACGCTTACAATTTGAGGAATCTAAAGTTGAGGGAACAATATTTCAGTTAGCGGAGCTTACCGAGTATTTATTACTCAGTGACGAGGCTTACTTCAGGTTGACTGGTTACGTCAATAAACCAAGTTGATGGATATGGCAGAACAATAAAATCCACAATCCTTCATAGAGACGCCATACACTCTCACAATATCGCTGCGTTGTGTATTTTATTGGAAGGTGCTTACATTGACATCATTGGCTCCAATTGGAACCAGTGATTTTCAGTGATTGCAGGGAATGTTGCCAGTACATTGAATTGACCATACCGCAGAACCACAATGAATTTTGACAGCAGATCTATCTGTAAAATAAATGCAATCATGTACGGATAATAAACCGGCTTAAAGACTTTCTGTCATAAGACTGTGCACTATCCGTTCGAACTAAACAAAGTGCTCCGATGTCTCCGGTGCTCAAGTGTGACCAGAGTGCTCCGGAGGAAAGGCGCACTCAACGAGGTAATGAGACTTTGAAATAAGCCGGCAAGAGTCCGAGTGTTGATAGCGACCTCATAAAGGCGTTTTTTGGAGGGAATGCCGAGTTATTTGACCACGGGCGACCTAGCTAGTGACAGTGGCACAGATGGACCTAAAACCAGCGCCTTTTCAGAGGATCTCCCACCGAGGAGGTGGCGTTTGGTAAGTCGAAAATACCACCATTCACAAAAGAACTGAACAACAAACGATAGAGCTCCCTAGACGAGGCTCACAGGACTCCAAAGTAGGTCAAGAACACTAAAACAGTATGCAGCCCCTTGAACAAAGTAGCGCTGAAGGACGATGTTAAGTGGAGGATTCTGATGGGTGTACTAGGTGAAGGCAGTCCTCATGGATGAAGTCTGGCATGGCAACGGTGGCAAACTGGTAAGGTGCCATAAACAGGACTTCGTTTCCCAAAACTTGCGGTGTACAAAAAAGTAATGATTAGTCTACCCTCGACTACTTTGTATGCCTTGTGGTCAGAATCATGATATGTAACAGGAGTATCAGGAAAACGAACAAGTAATAGAAAAAACGAACAGCGCGGTAAGTTAATTTATTTTTTCTATAACCAGGAGTTCATGGAGATTTCATGGAAATGCTGAACTAGCATCAGCCGGAGTTTACTTTAAAAATGTTGAAAACGAGGTTGAAGACCTATTTATCTAGGACATGGTACCACGGTGGGTAAGGTGCTTACTCCGTCCTCAGGGGACCCAAATAAGCAGTACTACTCGTTAAGTCTGTCCATTTTAGTTCAGTCCAGACAGCGCTCAGTTTATTTCAATTCAGTTTATTGAAGTAGATCGTTCTTCTAGTTCAATGTAGTTCACTGCTCATGAAATTGTGGGATTTCTTCACATACGCCACCGGCTTGTGGGGCTGTATTTAAACATAAATAACTCTGATGTGCACAATGCATCATTCAGTTCAGTTTAGTTCGATATAGTTCAGTTATTCTTAATGAATCACAGGTGGGTAGTAGCAGTGTAAGGTATACCTGAGTTTGTTCAACTACTGAGCTGAATGAACTAAAATAAAATGTCGTTGGACACTAGTTCACTTAATCACTTGTTAGAGCTCATTTTTGAACTAGATCGTCCGTGAAATACATTAGCCTACTACTCAAGCCTGCTTTGTGTGAGTTGTTGTAGCTGAGTGAGTGAGTAACTGAGGCTTGTGTGGCTTGTGCGAACGGTTCAGCGGGAAGTTTTTGATTTTCTTTACTCTAATTGCTTCTGAACTACAACTGCGTTCTTAGATTTTCAAAAGCATTCATTAGAAAGCAAAACATTGAACTCAAGCAGGCACACTCTAAACCTCATTTCAAATATATAAATTCATATTCAGGTCCAAAGTTTAATATATCAAAATACCGCGTAAGACGCTTCATTAATTAAGCAATTGTGAACGATATTAATAAAAAATGTTCATCAGAATAAATTCAACTTTCAACCAAACCATAGAAATTGACTTCGAAATTTACCTCGAAAACATATATTTACCACAAAGTGGCAGCACTGTTTGCAGGTGATTATCTGTGATCCCATCGTGGTAACTCTGGAGTCTAAAATGCTCAAAAATCCATTCAAAACAACCACAATTCCCGGTTCTATTTGGCAATTAAAATGTGCCGTCGCTATCATTGTGGAGAGGCTTCAAAAATATTAATTTTTCACTGAAGATGCTGCTTCGAATTAATGACATACGTCAACAATAATCAGTGTTCTTTTCAACCAAAGCGACAACAGATTGCTCTGAAAATCTGTTTGAGAATAATTTCATCGAAGATTTATGGCAATTGTCACAAGATTTATCACCACGCAGTCATTAAGACCCACCCACGACATGTGACGATGATGTTTAGAGAATTTTTGAGTGATTTGCATTCGCAGATAGGTGTGAGTATCATTAAATACGAATTCGTTTTTGCATTATTTTGAGTTATTTTAGGGGATGACGGATTTGCAGCATGGCACAGATCTAGACAAGCTTTCCTGTCGGTCGTGTTGTTGTTGTATTAACTTTAGCAGTGTTTTTGAAATGCTGCAGACTTAAGTAAACTTGGTTGGGGACTGATTTGCGAATAGGTCTTTCTGTGTACCGCCTCTGGACTAACAGTCAAGTATGATGATCAACAGGTTTCCCATCTAGGCCTGTCTTGGTGCTTTTCACTTCTGACTTGGGCTTCCAAATTCGGCAATTAGACTGCGAGAGAACAAAAGAACACGGCAGACTCATTGTACTGTTCAAAGATGTGGGTGTATTTTTGTGTAAGTGCAGGTTAGTGCCCGTAGTGTTGGGTCTCTAAATGCGAGTCAAGTGGAAGTGTCACCGAGCACCTGCCTTGGCTTGAATATCAGGCTTTTTACGGTTTTGATGTCCTGGCACCCAAATAAGTTTTAATATGTTATTTTCTGCCATTAGGGGAAAGGGGGGCACCACAAATTCGTATGTGGTGTTTAAAGGTACTCCCTCTCCCTTATTTTGTGGCATTCCCAGATAGTATTGGATTTAAAAATGTGGCGCCTAAATCACCGCTTATGGTGTGAATGAAAACTGTTTCCCGCTCGAAATCTTGACAGAACGTCAGTATTAAACCTCCGCGGAACGAAATGAGTGGTTTGACGTTTGAAAAACTTTGGGCAATATTGAAAACTTCTTTCCAAATTGAGGGCTGTGTAGCCCAAACAGTACGTTTTTTAAAAATAAGTTTTGGTCGAAATGAAGCACCCACCTCGATCGCTGTACGCAAGTTTGTGCAAAAATTTCGTGAGACTGGCATGCTAGTGGGCAACATTCAAGGTCCCCGGGGTCGTACGATGCGCACAGATGAAAATATGGCTGCTGTGGCCGAGGCGCGAGAGTATCATTGGACCATTTTCCTTCGAAAATGAGGCTAGGGAGAACGTTTAGGTCATCGGTGGGCGTTACAGAGCCAAGTTAACCGAATTTTTTTTTTTACGAAAATCGAAGACATGAATTTGGAACTCTGCTTCATGAAGGAGGCGCGCCATGCCACAATCGATCATTTGCTCACCAAGTTCCCAAATCGTATTATTAGCCGTCTTGACGATGTCTATTGGCTGCCTTGGAGCTGCCATTTGAACCCTTTGTGGGGAACTATGAAGGATGGATGTTATGCCAATAATCCGGGTTTCTGATTCAAGAACTCTATCCAAGCAATCCGTGAGCTACAACCAGAAACCAAAAAACCAGAATCAACAAGGTCTGAAGGAAAATTCGGGTAACAGAATGCGCTACAGAGAATCTAGCTAAGGCAGCCACTTGAAGGACGTTGTATTGCCTATTTAATTGAAATTATTGTCGTTACCAATAAAACCATAATAAATGAAAAAAATTTGATTTTGTTCATTTTATTGCATTTCAAAAAAGAAACTTGTATTTGGCCCACCCTGTACCTATACTCGTGTATTTTGTTTGCGTTTTCTATCGCCAATGCGACGTGCTACTTCATTGATTTCAAATACATAAGCTGGAGATATGTTTATGTGTACTTGCAGAGAGAAATAGACTGCATCTTGGTCCTACGGCATCAGCCCCTACCTTGTTTTCGGATTTTGACTCATCTTTGTACCATTTTTGCACTCCATCCTGTTGTTGTTCCATTCCTTTCTAAACGGTATGTGGACTTGATCGTACCTAGATACTTTTTAATGTTGAAGTCAAGGGACATCGGGTATTTCAGTTGGCTCCACTCCCAAATGTTGTCCACCCTTTTAAGAATTTCTAGCCATTTGTCACACTAGACTGTCGGCACCAGTGTAATAGGTTGTTCGTCTCCTTCCCAGCAACAGGTGAATGTCGTGCGACAATGTCTGACATAATTGAAAGAAAAAATGATCACAACACTTCCCAGTACATTGTTCAATAATTCGTCTTAAGGCCACATAATTCAATTATGTTTAGACCAGCGGATCGCACAAAACGACAGGTTGACGAAAATGTTCAGGTGGCCTCTTAACCGCTGTTGCACCGCACATTTAATCAATTAATACATTTGCAAATGTTTCACCAGTATGTAATTCGTTTGTGGGATGACAGAGGACGGACAAAGCAGCCGAGAGGAGGAATAAAACCGACCAGAGCAGAAAAAGAAAGGACAGGCTTAAGCAAAGTGCCGTAAAAG
The DNA here is from genome assembly GCA_964034865.1 of Eristalis intricaria. NCBI lineage: Eukaryota > Metazoa > Arthropoda > Insecta > Diptera > Syrphidae > Eristalis > Eristalis intricaria. The sequence continues at coordinate 57,093,859 of OZ035874.1, forward strand.
CCCGCCAGACATCGAAAGTAATTAACCGATGTGTTTTGGGCTCTTTGGCTGCGCCGATGGCTACGCTAGCGGTTGATTTGTGGTCACGGAACATATTTTCTGACAGCACATCTGCATTTTTGCCCGGCCAACATGAAAAAGGTCCAGATGATAAATATTTTATTTTATTTTGAATAATTTCTGTTTCCCCGACTTTGGAATACTACAGTGATGGTGGTATAAAGTGGACTTTGTTTGGGGTGCATGCTAAATGGAAACCAAGCTGAATGGCACAGAGAAGTCTGCAGACATTGCTTTTGAATCCCGATCATCTGTAGGCAATATTGGATATGAGTTACTAACCCTTGTCACATCATAACTTGACAAAAAACAGCACTAGATGTACAGCAGATGTGTACAGACAGAGAGTCTTTGCCGCGAAAGATCAAACACAACGAGCTGTCAATGAGGCGTATGCTGACATTGAGGTTAAAGCGACTTAGTTGGATCTTTTAGTTAGTGACAGTGCAGTGTACTCTCTCCTATCGGACACCTCTCATAAGCGGAGAGAGTTGACTGTATATGCTATCCTGAAGAAAGAAAACGCAGCATTAACCTGATATGGTGACAAGTACCGAGCTCTGTAGCCAACCACTCTAGCCAACCACTGTTTCTTCGTCCCGAATACGCAATTGAGCAATAGAGTCACCTCGCTAAGGATCAAGTTGACTTTATAAAATTTCAGTCTTTCTCTCCCCGCGTGTAGAATTTAGAAAGTTGATGAAGACGTCCTTGGCCTCTCGGAGACGGCACAAATGTTGGGCCTGCGATTGTTGGCGGAGATTTCATCTGGAAGAGAAGGTCTATTCGATATATATTACCGACATCCCACCATCAGATAACATCATCTTTGTTGACAGCCACGCTACACTGAATTCAATAGGACCCTGTATATAGAGATCAGGGCTTATGAACTAAATAAAAGCTGCGACTCACTAGGGTGCAGCAGTCAAGGTTAAGCTCTGCTAGCTCCCAGCCCACAGCTCTACAGAAGGAAACGAGAGAGCGGACGAGTTGCCCAGACAATTGGTCTGAAATGGACATAAGCGAAGCGGAAACATCACTGCAACCACCGATCAGTACACTATACCGAACCATAGGCGATACTATATTAAAAGAAGCCAACTCGTCTTAGCTCGCAAGAGATGGCTATAGCACGGCAAGATCAACGTGGTCAGAGCTTAACAACGGCAAAACAAAGAAGCTTCCGGCGTTGGACCGCAACTCGATCCCTATGGTCGTTGGAATGATCACAGGACACTGCCTCATCGGAGCGATGATCCGGAAATGAAATGTGAAATCTAATCTCTAGCGAAGTTGCAGCGACGCCCTTCATAGTCGCCCCGCCCGAGACGTTCCAACATCTGGTTTGCCACTGCCCAGCTGTCCAGAAAGATTCTTCACAGAGAATTTCAACAGGCTATCGTAAAGAGCACGGGTGGTTTAACCCATCTCATCACTGGATACTTTAACGGAATGTGTACTCCACAAATTAAGGGATTCACAATGGGCCTTAGGGCTTCCGAGTGGACGTGATGTTCAGCCATCACACTCCCCTTCTGAAACCTAACCTAGCTTGTCTATCACGTGCACAACTTGGGTCCGGCCCGAAGAATATTCGACAACAGTCCTATCGGGCAATACAGCAGAGACCACCTAAGTCACGCAAAGTGGTACACACAAGTGGTTAAGAATCTCAGCCAATGTGAGGCAGCTCAGTGAATTGGAGGCAGCTAGCCACAGATCGCGCTAGCTGGAGAGGCCTGCTGGTTTAAAGCCAAGTCCACTTTGACGGCTTAGAGTTTCGAAATGAGTTCATTAATTTTAAACATTTTTTTGTTTTTATTCGTCACAGAGCACGCACAACACTATGTTCTCTAAGTTATAACTGTGTGAACTTGGACACAAGATAAGTCTGGCACCTGAATCGATGTTCTTCCAGATTTCCACATCCACGCCACTCTAAGTTCTCCCTCTCCAATTAAATGATCCAATATTTTTCTTCAATAATGGCCCAAATGAGAGAAGGCACCAGTCCATCATTCACGGCCGGCACTGTTGCTGTCCACCTCAGCATATGGGGAGGATTTGCCCGAAAAAAAACCCGACAAATACAACAAGTCAACCTCTTATTCGTCTAGTGACAGGTTAAATGTGACAATAATTGTCCGTCTCTCTCCCTTTCCTTGCCCCTCTCGCCCTTTCCCAATCACATTCCGGCCCCGTCTCAAAGCGACCAAACCAGCCCTCCTCGGGGCATGGCACTCATACCCATGCCCATGTTGGTCGTTACACACAATGCCACGCTGCCACACTTTTAACACTCGCTATCGATCATGCAGCGATAACACTGCAGCCCTACCTCCTGTCCTACGTTGCCAAACCAATTCTGGTAGCAATTAATGTCCCCTGACAGGTTCACTAATCATTGTCCCGCAGTATGAGAGTGCATTCAGTTGTTGGTCCTGTTCTTTGCGCTTTGATCCACCGTTCCCTGCGCATAGTCCCCTCTCGCGACGCTGCCCCGTTTGGCTTTTTGCGAAATTCCACGAATTTTTGCATGCCAAACACCTTGCATACCCGTACCCGCTTACACCGCTTCCATGGCGACCGCGGCTTCCACCTCGATGCGACACGTGTTCGATGTGCACCACCGAATTGTCGAGGATAAAATAATAGCACTCGGGGATGCAAGAGCTCAGCCACTTCGGCACGTAACCGGCCGGCCGGCCTACCGTCCGGTCATGCACTGTCAGAAGGCATTCGTGTGCATTCCATGCACCGATGTATGGTGCATCCGCCATCCGTGCAGCGGTGCAGCAATTTCAATTGTCATAAAAATAAATAACTGTCATTAATTATGTGCTCCTTACAGGGTGCCCCAGCGAGATGGGCACTCGTGGCTGGGCGCACAGCTCGGCCGAGTGCGAGAGCGAGCGTCAAACGCGCGCGCGTCTGCAAATCAATTTGGAGCCCTTTTCGCGCTGTGTAATTTCAATTAATTTACATTGAGGACGGTTGCACGGTCTGAGGCCCATTATTAGGGGTGCTTTCGCATGAAGTTACTTAATCGGTGTATGGTTACAATTATGCAGATACATATGTTCGTACGGAGTAGCAGCCCAGAGGGTTTTGATTGATTGATTGATTGTGCTCTTGACACCTGACCGATGGGGGATGAGTTATTTTGGCTAATTACAGGGCAGCTCGACCAGGCGCATGGGGTGCGTCATCATCTAAGGCGGTGCGGTGGTTGGAGGTCTTTAAAATGCTTCATCGCATCATGCGCCGATGACGAATGGCATCCTGAAAATGAGAAGAGTGTGAGAAGTGTCACTGGTTTGGGTGAGATTTTTTGGCACTCCTGTTGAAGTAAGGGTGCCAAATGTTGCATCTGTAGTCGTAGGGGGATTAAAAGTGGATTGCGAAAGGAAAAGGGTTCGTACAGCTCGTTCTTCAAAGCAAGAGGCGGTACATCTCTTTTGGTGGCTTCATCAGTAACAGACGGCAGACGGGTTTGTACAGGGTGTAGATGAACCTGCCACGAACACATTGGAGCTCGTAGTTAAATCTAGACAGGTTAACATCTAGTTCAACATCTCAAGTTTCGCTTATAAGACGCAGTTAAAAATTCTACAAAAAGTTATGACAAAGTTGGAGGTCCATGGTGGCTCTATCCTCTCTTCCCCACACCCACCATGTGCTGGACAATCTAAGCAAAAATGTGTTCAACTAAAGTCAGTTCAAATTTCTATTGATCTCAGCCGAAATTTATTGTTTTTCAAATGAGACTCGACTTAATATAATCGTCGAAGGAACTTGTTACCGACCGATGATCAACGCTAATTTGTTTTAGAATTCGCCTGACGTCAAGCTTGAAGCCATGTGGTTTCAATTTACTGCCACCACAGGCTATACATCAGGCCAAGCCAAGAAGTTATTGACGGAATATTTTGGCGATGATACCAAATCATGAAATACAAAAGACAAGCGAGTGCCAAGATTGTGTGATTAAATCGCCACTTTATGCGATACAAACATCTTCTTTAGAATTTAATTTAGCTTTTATTTAGCACCGATTTAAAAAAGGGGGTTATTTTATTTTCATATTGGAATAAGGTTTTGGTGGTCGCTTCTTGCTAACTGTGAGGCAAGTATTTACGCGTCAATGATTGGGACAAACATATTGCACATTTCTAAATATAAAGGGTCTCCAAAAATTCAGGAGACAAAGGCTTTTAAAGGGTTTTTGTTCCTCTATTCTTGCGTCGCTCTGCCCCACAAGCTGCTGTTTGAATTTGGATGGATTTTAATGCATACAGTGGCTCACAGTGAAAATAGCACACCTTAGTCCACATTTTATTGTTAAAATTTTTGCACAGAATGCGACATAACCAAACAAAAACTGTCAATAACACATGACAACTGTATTACAGCAACAACGAAATAAAAAATATAATAAAAAATAGAGTCTATAAAAAAATATAATAAATATCATCTCAATGACACTGTCAACCTTCCTATTTAACTAGTTCTTTCTAGTGCACTATGCACTTATTCAAGAGCCTTATTCTAGAGCAAGTGTAATGGTCGTGAGGACGTGTTGCACAGAGTTTCGACAAAAAATTGTAAAGTGGAAAAGCCACAGGAAAATGGAAAGAAGCTCGTGAAACATTGGGAAATATTATTAAAAGGTGCCAGACGGAGAACAGAATTCTAAGCAAGCCGATAATCAGTTCTAATGGTTACATGGTTATTATGACAGGTCTCTGGCTCGGTGAACGGATGAAACATTATTCAACATAAGCTTTCTTATATAAACTTTTCATGCATAGTGGTAACTGGCTGTGGTAGGAGCAGGGTTACCAGTACTACTGCTGTATGTTTTAATGCAGGCCGGCTAAAATCCCACAAGACTCAATTTCATTAGCGGTGAAATACATCGAACTAAATTAACTAGAAGAACGATCTAGTTCAGTAAACAGATTTGACCTAAACTAAGCGCTCTCTGGACTGATCTAAAATGTACAAGCCTATTTAGGCCTGTGTTTGATTTGGTTTTGTGCAACGCAAGCATTTGCACGCAAAATAAAGATTGACTAGGGGGGCCATTTTCACTGTGAGCCACCGTATATTGGTTGAGTCCTCAAACAGGACATATAGCGCTTCAGTAGAAAGTAGGTGAAGACAGTTGAGAGCCTGCTTAAAGATGGGCTATGTAAATAAAAACCGTTTCTTCGACTGAGGAATCTTCAATTGAAATTTGTAATAAGTGTTTAGAGTTTTAAGGATGAAGATGATCCACTTTAAGATTAAGACACTTTTAAAAGGCAGGCTATTATAATCAGCAAACAACTCTGGCTTACGGTCGATCATCTTAGCGATCGCTTAGCCTTATTAGAATGAACATGTCGAAATTTAGACCTCTCATCAGCAGAAATGAAGTGTTGACAAAATTAAAGTAAAATATTTTTTACTTTTGCACGCTACTGTTAGTACACATAAATGTCACCCTCTAATGTGGTATAGGTTCATGTAAATAACATAGTCTATGGATTGCGCTATCTGATCGGCTGATTCTACTGATAACTCTCCACTAGCAGTTCTCTCATAATCTATAAATGAATGTAAATTATAGCAAATAAAGAGTCTGTCACTGATTTTCAAACTGAGACCTATCCCTCTGTTTTTTTATTCGACAAACGCCTCTTACAGAAGATTACAGAGATGACCGACTTCCTTAGCCAACTACTTCCTAGTCCATCGATGAATTTGAGTGCCTTTTTGATTTACGAAATAACATAAATGACGTTCTCTGATTGGTCAATTTAGTTTAAGAAAACGATATAAAAAACAATTGTCAAACATTTTAAGCGGCAGGAGGTAGAAGTCGGGCATCTCGGCAACACCTCATTTCGAATATGTCGATCGAGGACAACGAATAAACTATTTTTTTTTTCAATTAATTTTTATTTTAAGAATTCCAACAGACTTACATTCTAGACAAAAATGCTTAAAACTAGTTGGACGAACGTTATTACCACAACCTCTAACTTACTGGCCCTATGCGGGCACTCTAAGCTAAACATAATCTTATTCTACGTCTTTCGACCTAACCTAACAATGAATATATATGTATGCAATAAATTTATTTTTTTAAAACTTAATTACAGAACTGTTTTATTTAAAACTTATATACTATCTTACATACTACCTTAAAATAATCTAAGACTAAACATACACATTTGCTATGCAACTCAAGTGCTCTTGATTCCCCTAGGAAAACACGTGTGGAAGCATACAATGTACATCAATAACCTGACTGAACTAAGCAGCATTAGAGTCAGCCGTCTACATCACTTTACTATAAGAATTAAATGGTTTACGGCATAGGCCTAAATATGGCCGCTGTCCTTCCTTATATCAGTCAGCCACTTCAATCCAACCTTACCTAACCTAACCTTGCAGGAAGTTCAAATGATAGTATTTCCAATTGGAGTGATTGTTACCGACGTAATTAGATAGGTGTCGAGGTGAACCTGGCCCTAGTTTCGACACCCACCAGTAGTGCTGTGCCTGCTATTGTTCTCTCACGAGTGGATGGGACCTACGATTTCATGCCGATTTCGAAAGGCGAAGTTTAAGAAGCTTTTTATAGACAGGAATACTCTTTGAGCATTGTCAGTGACACGAAAGAGGTGGGCCGTGAATTATGAAAGTTGGTACATTCGGGGATCGAACCTGAAACCGTCTGCGGAGGAGTTGACACACCAAACTAGTACCGTAACAGTACCAACCACGGTTGCCATTTGGTAGTTTTCTACCAAATCTGGTATTTTTTTTTACTTTGGGACTTTTGGTAGTTTTTATCTCGTTTTGGTAAATTGCAAAATAAACTATTAATACGAACATCATGTAAATTTAAATATTCATATACATATATAATTAAAAAGTGTTCCTCCTTAAAAAAAAAAAAAATCAGAAATTCTTTTATTTTTAAACTCCCCCTTTGGGCTTGGGATTTTTAACCATCAACTGTTAAATGTCTTTGAAATTTTGAGATGTCTCCTACTTTTATATTAATCTAACAAACGAGATGAAAATCACAATTAAAGCGAACTGCATCATTTTGCTTTGGATATTATTATTTTCTATTTTTAGAATTTTTGATAGTTTTTTGTTCCAAATTTGGTAACAAATTTTTTTTAGCAGTGGCAACCGTTAGTACCATATTCTTCAACATACTCAAACAGAAGTGATGCTCTCTCTCGCAACTATTTTATGTATCCCCCCCTTAGAATAAGTTCAATTATGTAAATGAGAACAATAAAGCGTGATTCTAGCTGTGTTTTTTTTTTGCAGGCGTATATGCGCTTAAATTTCAATTTGCATGTAAAATACACTAACAATGAATCCTATATCCGCTTAAGTTGCGCTTCATATGTATCGCCGCTTAAGGAATAAGCGCGGATAAAAAAAATGCGCCAAACATTATTTTCTGTGTCTTCATTCCTGAATTCATTCATTCGTTGTTTAGGTTGCTGTACGTGGCTTACATCAGCAGGTGTGGTTGATGTATTAGATCATTTTTAATTATTTTGGCATCCATAAGTATGCAATTTTTGGTATACCCAGAGTGTCTCTGCTATACATTCCGTGTAAGGTTCGTAAACGATTCTTTTCCTTTGATGAACATTTTTTTATTTTACAATTATTAAGTGTTTTTGCTTTTAAAGTGAGTGTCATGCTACACAGTCACAACACGAAGGTTGTGACCATCAAAGATCAACCATCACCTTCCACGACTACACCCCTGACTGCTTAGCAAATGTCATAAATGTCGTCGGTGCTGCCAAGATTTTATGATGAATCATTAAGTGCCGATGATCGTTTTTTTGTGCACTTATAAATTAAGCGTATATACGTTTGCAAAAAAAACACAGCTTCTGTAAGTGACAGCGTAAGACATGTTTTATAATTCCTTCTTATTCCTGGTAAACAAACCTACGCAAGCTTCTAGTAAGGCTCTTTATGTGACCACTATACGGTTACAGCCGAGTCCTCATCCCATCCACACACCGTGACAACCTGTGCAATAACAGCATCGCCCGATTCTCCTGGTAAACCGAAGAGTCAGTCAGTCTGCCTCAGTCTGAAATGCCGACTGCATGCGTCGACAAGGGCACTTACCCCTGTGAAAAGAAGAAATTATAAATCACGTCATGGACCATCAATTTATCCCGTTTATGCAGTATATTCGACTCGCAGACTCGTAAAAATTGAGCGAGAAAGAAAAACACAACATCAAAACGAAAAAACAAATTAGTAACATCAAAAAAACTCCAGAACCGCCATCAAGCACTTAATTACATGTAAATCAATTCCCCCGTCTGGCCTTCGATCCCTGCAGGAAGCCATTAAACCAAACAAACATCGTAACCATAAAAACCAAAAACCTCGCCACTCATCGCCCGAAGATCACGCAGTGTAGGTCCTCCTCTCCATCGCCCATCACACCCGTCGCCACACACGCCGCCACCCCCCTAAAATCCAACAACCGACAGACTCTTCACCTCGTCGTCATTGAGTTTCGAATATGAACAAAAATCTGACAGCAGAATTTGAAGATGGAAAAAAAGTACAGAAGTACGGGAGCAAAAATAGCAAAATTTTTTGACAGCCGGAGCAGATGTCTTATTAGCCCATTAGCCTATAATCTGCGCCGCCATGCTTTCAACACACGAAACGGAAGGCACCCGCATGCTCCGGCACGGTGCACTCCAAGCGATGGCGGCGGCGGCAGTGGTGGTGCCGCCAAAAACGACAACATCGGCACGGAGATGCAACAAAAACGATCCGTTCGAACTTTTGGAACATGCCAAACGGTCTTTGGTTGTTTTTCTTGTCAGGTTTTCGGTTTTTTGGTTTGGTTTTGCCTTCCACTTCGGAACGATGTTGTCGTTGTCAACGACGTGGCGTAGCGTTGGTGGCGGTGCTGAATGCGCTTCCATCCAGAAAAGTGACAAATTTCCGACCGATGTCGTGTACCGGGATGCAAATGTCATATTCCGAAGATAGATATGCAGTATCGTCGCCACCACCGACGCGCCAGCTTCGGACCGATGAATGCGACAAATGCGTTACCCACCTCCGCCTGCTGTGGTGTTCCATAAAACAAAAAAAAATGACTCCCGTCGTGGTCTTATTTCTCGTGGCCCAGCCAGCCGCTGTCAGAAATAGCAAACGCGAACGAGAGTGAATATCGAAATAAGTCGAACGGCAGAATGGGCGGTTGGGCTGAGCGCCCGGAGAGACGGCGAGAGTGTCATCAGGAACTGTGGTACTGCAGAAGAGGAAATGGTTTCTTATTTTTGGACTTTTGGAATTAGAATTTCGGATGGATGGGCCTGGCCCCGACACTTTGTTCCTGTGGCATGGATGCATGTTTTCGGTGTCAAACCGTCGTCGTCGGTCGCCTGCGACGCCGAGGGGAGAGACAGATTTATTGAGGGGACTTTCGTTCCTTCTGCCGGATGTTTCGGAGTTTCGGTCGGTTTGAGCCGGCAGTGGTGGCGGCGGCGGCGGCGTTGGTGACGGTGGGAATGCGTTCTTTTTGAGTTTTTACGAGCTAAGTGGGGGAAATGTCATCTGTACGTGTGGCGGGCTGGCGTGTGTTGCCGGTTTGCCGTTTAATTGAAGCAACAAAATGGCCCGATTGATTGGATGAGGCATGGAATTTGGACTAATGAGCTGATTAAGTTCTCGTTTTACGATGTAATTGCTTTATTTTTGGGCTCTGAGTGCGGCACTGTGGACGCGGCGGACTGGGAGGGAGAGCGTGCGTTTGAATTGAATTTGATGGAAGGAGGAAGTGATGGCTGTGGTGAGCGCTTTGATGAATTATGACGTGTGGTTTGGTCTTAATCTTCTGGTTTTGCTGTGACCTAGGATGGGGGAGGACATACTTTGCCTCGTGGTCTTTTTTTAAAAAGTGTCACACGTGGAAGATGATCGAAAGAGATATTTTGGGCGTTTTCAAGAACCCGGCCGTGTTGAAAATCGGACAAATGAAGTCCGATCAAAATGAATATAGTATGTGCACCTATAAGAAAAAGTCTACGTTGACTAGACGCTAGACCGTTATGAGTAGTGGATTTGAAAGGACATTCGCAAATCCCTTTTGAGTTGTTCTTGTGTCCGACCGGAGTATTGTGTATAGTAGGAACTCGATAGTTGCAATTATTCAGTGAGTGCGACACCCAAAGATTTTCATCAGGTACCTATTTTATAATTGCAACGTTCACAAGATTTCAAGTTCGATTCTTGTTACACCAGAAAAGGAATTAATTAATTTCTTGGCAAACTGAAACAGCATCATGTTTGAAAGTATGAACAGCCAAAGAGCATAATTGTATGGTGCTTCCTTTCTTATTCTGTTGTTCGATTGTGCTTCCTTCTACGAAATGTAGTAGGATGTGTTGTGAAATGTTGTCAAAGGATGTTCTTTGCATAATCCAGCAAGAATGTTCGATGTCAATACATCTGCAATATTAGGAATAAAAACAAAATTAAAAACCTTTCATATGAACACCGAGCCTGGTCCTGGCAAAAGAAAAACTTTAATGGAATCGGAGTACTCTCACATGGAAAAGTTATATTCAAGTGCTCTGCTCAACAGTGATCGTGGAATATACGTATAAAGTTTGATCTTTTAAGAGGAAATGCAAGACGCAACTGCAGGTGCAAATTCAGGAGAAGTCGGATGTTTTCCTTGCGAGTAGCGGCCGGATATCTAAATTCCGAGGGAGACACACTGTATTTGGAAACTTAAAATATGCAATGAAAATCGTCAAGCAAAGTGGAGTTGGTGGATCGTTTTATAAAAGTATTTTAGCACAAGATTAAATATATGGTTCTGCAACCTATCACAGAAACTTCCACAAGAAAAAACATTTATACAATCGAAAAAATTGGTCCCCGGGGCCCAGTCTAGCAAGAATCCTCTGAATTGTACGGAAGTTATACAACCAATGGACCAGAGCAAATCAGATTGAGTAAACTCTTGAGCTGTCTTGAGTTACATCCTAAACTATGACTGTTAAGCATGCGATTTGTTTTCCGGCTTCGGATTGCTATAGAGTTCAGAAATCGTCATTTGAAAAGTGTTTCACGAAACTTTTAGCAAAGAACTCAGAATGGGAAGACGATGATAATATACCATCAGCAGTGTTTGAACAGAATCTACACGAGATGCCGTCACAAATACACGACGTTTCATCGTTTCTCCAACAAAGTGAATATTCAGAATCAATTTCAAATAATATCATTGAAAATTAGATGATTCAGGACCAAATCTCTGAGATCGTGCCGATTGAAGCAGATAGAAGGAATAAATTCTTTACCAGCCATGAACATCAAATCAGATGATGCAATAATGTGCCTTAACACTTGCTTAGACTGGGCAGAGCAGCATTTACTTATGTTATGACTCTTCAAAGACTCCGTGAATTAGAAAGGTCTCACAAATTCAAATGCACGAACGAAAGAAAGACTTACAATTTTTTGTTAAAAAAGTCTTATTGAAATGACATGTTATTAATGACAATGTTATGTTATGTTGTTATGTTACATGTTACATTACATTAACATGTTAATTTCTAACGTTGCATCTCCACATGCTCCATGGTACACGTATTTTAGATTTAGTTTGAATAAAAGCGTTTACGTTTTGTATGTTTCATGCATTAAAAAGCGCAAATATTTTTATCCATATTAGACAAGCAGTAGAAGCAACTTGTCCTGTGAATGCAACAGGGCCGGATTTAATTAGTTGCAAGAATCGAGTTTCTACTGTATATGTATTTTTGGATTGATTTCTTGCGCTGATTTGAAGTCAACAGGTATTTATATATTTAATAATCGTTGTGGTCAGACAGAAGCTGTCTTCTCGAGAAGGACGAGTTTTACTAAGGCAAATGGCAGTTCCCAAAGCAGGCAAGGCAAGCCATACCACTGCTAAGGACGGCAAACCTAGAAGCCTCTCCTCGTTCTTATTGAAAACATTGGAAGGTCTACTGGATCTGTACATCAGCAACTAGGCTACAGGTTTTTCTTCAAGTCGCAACATGTCTACATGAACAGTAGATCTGTGGAAACAGCACACATCCTCGACGTGTTATTTTAACAACGTGACAAACGACGCTATTCGGACGAGTCTCATCAGAGCAGAAGACGATGCAGGACTCTGTGACTGGATCGGGCTGATGCTTCTGATGCTGCACAGTTGATCAAGTCATCACTCGGCGATCTATGCTTCACAAGGAAGGTGAGCAGAGGGATACCTCAAGAAGGAGTACTCTCAACTCTGCTATGGATCCTGGTGGTTGACGAAATCATAAAGACGTTGGACAAGGATGGATTCACAGCAGTCGCAAACATGGATTTCCTCAACTCGGGTAAATTTCCTTCAACGATTAGTGAACGTCTTTAGTTTGGGACTAACGAGGACTAAATGTCAACAAAAGTAAAATTTATCTGCTGCTCTTCACCAATGAGAGGAAGATCTCATCTTAAACGGAGTTGAACTAATGCTCTCAAAAACAGAAAAATACTTGGGCGTTATACTCGATTACAAACTCATGTGGAAAGAAAATAAAGAGGACCAGATTAAGAAGGCGCACTTATCGTTTTACGGTGTCGTGACATTGTGCCAAACGGCATTGTGCCAAATTTGGCAAAATCTCACAAACTAGGCGTCTGCCTGACAGTTGTTGACATAGCCTTCGTGGAGCGACGAAGTCGCGTGAGCAGGTTAAACCCTGTGGAAAAAAGAGTTAAAATCCTGTAAGCGAAGCTAGCCACCCAACTCATACTTTAAATACACCAGATTTCCAAACCCAAAGTGACATAATGCCAAATTTGCTCTATGACGCCTTACAAAAGCGACATTATGCCAAATGGAAAAATTCAGCCTAATGACACTTTCAAAAGCGTCACTGTACCAAATTTTATCCATTTGGCACAATGTCACGGCACCCATTTTACGCATGTACTTTCGGTAAAATGTAGGGTCTTAAGACACAAGCGTTATCTTGAGTGTACACCATGATAGTAGGAACCATCTTCACGTAAGAGTCTCTGGTATGGTGGAAATCAGTGGAGAAGAAATATATCCACACATTGGCCTAATAGGTGAATAATAATAATAATAATATGGGTGGCGCGGCAGTCCGAGGTGGACCAGGGCCTAGCTTCTCAGCAACCACTTGTGTTGTGCGTGCTATTGTTCTCTCACGCGTGGAAGGGACCTACAGTTTAATGCCGACTCCGAACGGCCAAGTTTGAGAAGCTTTTTCTAGACAGGAAATACTCTTTGAGCATTGTCAGTGACTCGAAAGAGGTGGAGCCGTGAAATATGAAAGGTGGTAAATTCGGGTATCGAACCTGGCACCCTCTGCGTAGGAGTCGACGCACTAACCCACTACGCCACGGCGACCCATATAGGTTGGCTTAGAATAATCCCCAACGTTAGCGCTTGAGGCCCTCCTCTTTCTCCATTCTGTCGACTTGGGGACTTAGGGCGGGAATCTGAAAGGGAGAACAGTATGTTTCGTATCTTGCCATACTTAAAAGTTGGAAAGCAGCCCAGGACATAGTGCAAGCCGAATACCTTCCGCCTACCTTGGATCCGGACTCCGGAAATGAGCTTCTTTTCACGAGTTCCTACAACAGAGGGTAGATCGTTCTATAAACCGATGGCTCAAGGACGAGCGCTGCTACAAGAGCCGGGATCTTCTGTGGAAAATCCCTGGCACTAAGGGACGACAGCAGCGTCTTTCAAGGCGAAGTTCAGTGCCATACACGAGGCGGCGCACGAGCTAGAAGACCAAGGCGTTACCGGTGGGTCGGTCACTTTCCTTTCTTTTAAACACCGCCGGATTCCCATCTTTTCTGATAGATGGGAATAAAAGCGAAAGACTCAGACAACCTGACATCGAAGCTGGTTGGACCTTGCAAAGCGTCCCCGACACCGGGACTGGGTACCAGGAAACATTGGAATTCAAGGTAACGAAATGGCTCGGATGCTACTCAGCTCCATAAAGAAACAGCTAGTAGACGAAGACCTGGATAGAGCCAGTACTCACTGACTCAGCCTGAATACGTCCTTTCTATTGCAAACTGATTCAAACGAAAGCCTAACAAAGTGACTACTTGCTTGCTGATTACACTGTTGCATCGTACCTTTACCCCATTCCACAGAGTTCCGAAATGCTCTCCCGGATAGGTCAATCATCCAAAAAGAATGTATGTATGTTTATTTTTCACTTGTTTATGATGAATTTATCTAGAAATGCATTTGTATCGACTGAAGTCAAAGACACGCTAAATTTGTAGATTTTCGACGAAGAAATTAAGCGATTTTGTAGCAATTTAAGAACAGCCTGTCGGAAGCATCTGGACACGTAAAGTATCATTCCTCACATCCTCTTAACAGTCCATCTCTTCAAAGCCAGATAAATATTTTGAAAATAAACATTTTCGCATTTCAGGCATAGGCACTAAAATTTGAAACTTTTATTGGTATTCACGAAGAAGAAAACAAATATAAAACAGCTCGAAATTTGGAAGAGGCGATGATGTTTCGGAAGGAAAGCGAAATAAAGTGAGGTATCCAAAGACGGGAGAACCATCGATCAAGACGTCTCATTGGGCGCCGCCGCTGTGTCTGCGAAGGATCTTCGATTCAAAATGTCTGTGATGTGCATCATATCGATATTTGAGTTCAATGGGTTCATAAAGGAGGTCTGAAGGGGACAGGGGGAGAGTATTTTGTCATTTTGATCACCTCAGCAGCTGAAAACCCTCATCTAACAAAAGAAACAGATTTCTCATTCAAGGTAATCCATCCAATGCGCAGACAAAACAGAAAGCTGCAACGAAATATTCAAGCATCGGATGGAAACATTTATTGAAGACAAATGAACGACGACACGTCCTCCCCCGAGTGCCCACCCATCCGGACAAGCACCGCAAGCACACCACACACATATCCAAGCCGCCAGCCGACAAGAAACGTAATTATGTGTTAAATAAATTAATTCCACTCGGCCAAAAAATTAATAGCATAGATCAACCTTTGGGATTCTATATTTCACCCAAGGGTGACATTTCTAGCCGTCGCCGGCAATGGCAGACCACATATTTTAGGCGGCCACCATCATCCAGCATTCATCGCGTGTGGGTGTGTGTGTGGTGTGCCTTGGAGGTGTGCACGGCACGGATCTGAAAGCGGAGAACAGAACAAAAAAAAAAAACACACATAGAGACACAAAGTAACAGACTCAAAAAGTCAGGAATAAAGTTTCCTGTCAACGGACCTGACGAAATTCTGCTCATAAATTTATTTTCATGACGAATTTTCAGCCGCCACCTCCGTCGTCACCGCGCCCCGCCGCTCCCCGCTTGCTGCATCGCTCACCCCACCTAAGCCGCAGCTAGCATAGATGATAGAGGATGAAAATATATCTGTCGCAGGCAGGGCGAAGATTTGTCAAAACAATCTTCAGGCACCACCGCATCCGACAAGCATCCGGGACCGGACAAGTTATGTCCCCCAATTTTCCTGTCATTTTGTTTTTCAAGATCCGTTGACATGGAACTATTAAAAGTCAAGACGCGATGCATATACATCTAATTGGAGGTGAAGCGTGAGCTATTCGAGACACCAACCCCGTGGCCCCGGGAATCCCCCACCCTCACTTTGTGGTGGGCATGAATTTCTGACGCACCAGCTGTTCGACGACTATTTCTCTCGCCTGCGTCTTGCGGTCGCCCGAAGGTGGGGGCGACTGTTGACTGTCAGAAACTCGGTCTATTTTAATTGTGGCAAGAGCATTTTTCAGATTTTGAAACGAACACTCAAAAATTTATCGCTTCATGCTAAATTTGAGAAGACGATAAGACGAGAACAAATGATTTTTGAAAAAAAAAAAATCGAAAAAAATGTCTGTTCACTTGGTCTCGAAAACGATGTTTATTTATGTTTTCGAAAATTGTTTATGCTCCGGAGGATATATCCTCAATGCTGTTGCAAATATGTCAAAATTATTATAAAGGAATATTTCATTGTCCCGCAGCTTGGCCGTAGATTGGGCGTGTGATTATTTATAGGGAATTTATGGGGGATTTATGGCGGTTTATTTATACACATTTGTAGTCATAATGTGCGCTAAATTATGACTGGACATTTATTAGGCACCGTAAAGTAGACAAGGGGTTGATTAGGGATCACGATGGTGGATTATCGTCTTTTGTTTGAGTGGGAGACGAATATTTTTAAAATTTTCTTGTTCTTTTTTTTTTCTGATATTCAGTCACGGTCACCGAGAGGAACACAATTTAGATGATGTGCTGTGTGTTCTTTTCTGGCTGAGACGTTAATTGGGGGCCGTTAATGTTGGGCGGAGGGGGGGGGATTATGAAAAGCTTCGCACCATTTGCTGACACTTAGTGGATCTTCGAAGAAAGCGAAAGAGTTGTGGAACACAGGAATGCGCATTGTTTCTAATGTCGAAAATAACCGAGCTAAGGTATTCTTCGTGTGGCCAACATCTGAGCGGTTTCGGGCGACAATGCTCACCGCGTCTGCATGGAAGAATGTTTGTTTATTTAATATTGCGCATAACTCACGTTCAGCCCAAAGATCAGAGCCAATGTTTTCAGCTGTGATCGAATTCCCCAAGTCATAGCTCTGACAGTCAGAAATACAAATTATGAGTGCAAACAGAAGATGTTGAAATAGAATCGGAAGGACTCATTCGCAATAAATTTTATTTTCAGAAGATAACGACCATTAAGTTGTTGTCAAATATAGATGATAAATCATGCTCAGCTGCGAAGCTCACACTTGTGACGACATGGTTAAAGCGGAACAGCCAGTGTATTGTTGTCTAGACAACGTGCTTCATGATGAAGAATCTTAACAAATGTCGATGATGGTCGTTGGTAGGGCAAGTTGGCCTTTTTTTAAAGAATAATTTTGTTGATGTGGAAGGCATTCTATTGGTACTTACAGTGCTTTGCAAATTAATTGGGATAAACGAAGTTTTCAGTTCATTATGCTTTGGTTCGTTGGAATCAGCACTTTTGTCAAACCTTGGGATATTTGATACTGATTGACATACTAACGTTAAACACCTCGAAAACACGACGAACAATATGGGGAGGTCGGATAGGTTCGTGTGGACATTCCTCACGACAATTACACTTTAACCTAGATCCTCAAAGTGACTCATCCGCGAAAGTATCTATCTCCGTCTTTTTTCCATAATTCCAAGGATTCTTAGCCCATTGCAGTATTTTTCCTTCATAGTGTCCTCCAGGACTCCTCCAGGCTGCTTTTCGCGACACTTCTAGAAGTCGCCTATTGACGGTTGACGCATCCCCTGGATGACTTCACTTGTTCACTCCCTGTGAAGGAGAAATCTTGTAAACGAAACCACCAATAAAACGTGAGCAAATTTGCTAGTCTTCTTCTTCTTCTTCTTCTGGTGGCGCTACAGTCCGGGGTGGACCTGGGCCTCAACCAGTAAGCCTCTCCAGCCGGCAAGATATTTAGCCAGCTGTCTCCAACTGCGCACACCAAGTTGATTGAGGTCCTTCTCCACCTGGGTGCGCCATCGGTTCCGTGGGCGTCCTCTATTGCGTTGCCCCACTGGTTCGGAGTCGAAGACTCTTCGGGCTAGAGCAGTGTTGTCGATACGCTCTACATGGCCCAGCCATCTTAGGCGTTGAATCCGTAGACGCCTGACTAGGCTCATGCCGCTGTACAGCCCGTACAGTTCGTGGTTGAATCTTCTTCTCCAATAACCATCAACGCAAACAGGAGCAAAGATTGAACGCAGAACTTTTCTCTCGAAAGGACCAAGTGCTTCTTCATCCGCTTTTGAGATTGTCCATGCTTCCACACCATAGAACAGGACAGGGATGATCAAGGTGTTATATAATGTTAGCTTGGTCCTTCGAGAGAGGACTCTACTACTCAATTGCCTCTTGAGCCAAAAGAAACAGCGATTGGCAAGAGTAATTCTGCGTTTAATCTCGGCACTGGTGTTGTTCGTACTGTTCACTTGCGATCCGAGGTAGACGAAGACTAACTCGAAGTTATAGCTGCCTATGGTGACGTTTTGGCCAAGTCGTCGATGTTGTGCGTCCTTTCTCGATGACAGCAAATACTTCGTTTTGCCCTCGTTCACCGCTAAACCCATTTTGGCCGCCTCCGCTTCAATACCAGCAAACGCTTCATTGACGGCTCGCTGTGTTCTGCCAATCACGTCAAATGTCATCCGCGTATGCTAGCAGTTGTACGGACTTCTGGAAGATCGTGCCTCTAGTGTTGGCGTGTGAGTCTTGCACGATCTTCTCCAGGATGATGTTAAGGAAATCCCATGACAGCGCGTCGCCTTGTCTAAAACCTTTTTTGACATTGAAGGTCTCGGTGAGTTCGTTACCGACCGTGATGGAGCAGCGAGAGTTCTCCCACGTCATCCTGCACAAACTGACGAGTTTGGCAGGAATGTCAAAACTAGATATGGCGTTGTATAGCTCGTCCCTATGCACGCTGTCATATGCGGCCTTGAAATCGACGAATAGGTGGTGGGTGTCGATCTGCATTTCTTGGGTTTTTTTCCAGAAATTTGCTAGTCAGCACCGAATATGCCAAGGCTTGACAAAACATACTGCTTTCAACCAACCCAAGGAAATTTTGCTTGTCCCAATTAATTTGCACAGCCATGTAATTGGATGATGTAAGCACAGAGAACGAAAAATTATACGTAATTTTAATTGAACAGCGTTCATTTCGTTGGCTCAATGAACAGTTTCATTGGCTTAACGGACATTCATTAAGAGTTTAATGTACGATTCATTGACTCAATGAACTAGATTTGATTAAAAGTTGAGATTTGCTGTAAGCATTATGCTATAATATGGGCGATGAGACAGTCCGAGGCGGACCTAGGCCTAGCTTCTTCAGCAACCACTCGTGTTGTACGTGCTATTGTACTTTCAAGAGTGGATGGGATCTACAGTTTAACGCCGACTCCGAACAGCGGAGTTGAGTAGATACTCTTTGAGCAGAAAGAGGCAGAGCAATGAATTAAGAAAGGTTGTAAATTCGGATATGAGTCGACGCACCAACCCACTACGCCACGGCAACCCACTATGTAAGCCACTGCAAGCATATCCCAACGAAGTCATGCGTTGAATAAATTAAACTGTTCGTTGAGTCAATGTAAGTGTTTGTTGAGACAACGAAATTTTTCACTTCTTCCACGTAAAGTCATCATTTTTGAACGAACTGCCGTTCGTTGGCTCAACGAACAACACATACGCACCGAGAACTTCATTGTCGAACTAGATGGCAAGGCGGCACAATAACATACGAGTTCAAAATTAGACTTGAGAAGGTCGTAGACGACCTTTCCTAAGAATTTCCTAAGAATGTGAAAATTGTTTTCATTAAGAATAGGTGTATATTAGCTTAGAGTATCCATATCTAGGCTAAGAAGATACAAACTAAATTCAATTCAATTTTATTTATAATTTATATTTGCAGTTCTTACACATTCTTCTTTAGTTCCTTTTTCCCCTTGGGGGGCTCATGTGCCTCATAATAATAATATAATAATATGGGTGGCGCAACAGTCCGAGGCGGACCAGGGCCTAGCTTCTCAGCAATGACTCGTGTTGTGCGTGCTATTGTTCTCTCACGCGTCGAAGGGACCTACAGTTTAATGCCGACTCCGAACGGCGAAGTTGAGAAGCTTTTTTCTAGACAAGAATACTCTTTGAGCATTGTCAGTGACTCGAAAGAGGTGGAGCCGTGAAAATATGAAAGGTGGTAAATTCGGGTATCGAACCTGGCACCCTCTGCGCTCGACGCACTTACCCACTATGCTACGGCGAAACACACCTCATGTGCCTCAACTCTCCCCAAATTTTCCCCAACTGGCGCGTCACTCTTCACGGTCCTGCGCCAAGTTTTCTTTGAACTGCCTGGGCTTCTGCCGTCCTCTGTTAAGGGGTTCCATTGCATAGCTTGGTTAGCTATAAAGCTGTCATCCTTTCGTAGTGTGTGACCATTCCACTACCACTTCCTCCATTGTATGGTGATGCCTACTGGTTCCTGGCCCGTTCTCTCGTAAAGATGTTCATAAGAGATACGTTTGGGCCAGAAAATTCGCAATATTTCAAGTAAGCATCTGTTGACGAATGTTTGTAATGTTCTCGTGATAGTGATGGTTATCAGTACGGATAAAACGTTGGCGCGGCACAGTTTCAGCTTGGTTTCGATTCTGATTACATTGCTATGCCAGATTTGTTATAACATACCGAATGCGGCTTTTGCCTTTGTGATTCGAAAGTAGGCATACATCGTCTGCGTAGTCCAGGTGTTTCAGTTTCGCTGTAAGAGTCCATCGTATTCCTCCGTTGGCAGTCGACATGCCTGCTTGAAGCACATCACTCATCACCAAAAGGAATAAGGTCGATGATAAGATGCTGCCTTGTCTTACTCCACTTTGGATCTCGAACTCCACTGACAACCTACCTCTATGCAACACGTGGCATTTGCATCCGTCGTATGTAGCCTTGATAATAGCACTTAGCTTTTCCGGAATTCGCCTCCTGCGTAGCTCAGTCCAAATAAACTCTCTGTTAACACTGACAAATGCCTTTTCAAAATCAATGCATGAGTTCATATACACGTTTATCTGCAAAGCCTGAATGGCTTGTCTTTAGATGACTAATCACAAAAGGATTAAATGTTGAACTTCATTAAATTCTTTAAGACCCTTACAAAATGATGGATAATACAGTTAACAAGGAAAACATTTTACATTACTACACAATAATTTAAGAAATTTTTTGCAGTTAAATTTACCATTTAATATTTTAATTTGAAGAGATGTTGTCCGTTGCCGTTTGATCACCGCACGTACTGGTTAGTGCATGGCGTGACTTCCTCCCACCGCCGTAACGACTCACGAGACCATTGACGTGGACAAATCAGAGGTTATGGTAATTTCCAGAACGCCTGTTCAATGCATTCTACATGTTAGTGGAGTCCCATTGAAGCAGGTGGAGAAGTTCAAGTACTCGGGGTCTTCTGGGAGGAGTAATACTGAGCTTTCCTGTAGGATTGGTCAAGCTGGATCAGTTTTGACACAGCTTGGGAGATCTGTAATCTGGAAGTCCGAGATTAGTGTGAAGGCCAAGTTAGCGGTTTCAGCAACTCAGTATTTGTTCCAACTCTCACCTATGGTCACGAAATGTGGGTAATGGTCGAATGAATAAGATCGCGAATAAAAGTTGCTGAGATTAGATTTCTTCGTGTGTTGTGGAAATACTCGCCGGGATATGGAGAGAAACACGACAGAACGCGAGGAACTCAACGTTGAGTAGCTGCCTCTTCGAACGGAAAGAGCTATGCTTCGTTGGTTTGGCCTCGTAGCACGAATGTGCCCACCAACACGACTTCCGAGGCGGGCTTTGAATTAGGCGATTCCGTCAGGTAGACGACTACTTGGCAGACCCATGACCAAGTTCATAAGCCCGTCTGGTTACGCTTGGGCATAACCCCTGATGAGTCGATGGCGGAGGATGTGTTGCCTGTAGATCTCTCGTGCGTGGATCATGCGGATGATGATGATTTGAAGAGTTTAAATAGATTCCCTTTATTTTTTTTATAATTTCTCTTTTTGGTAGGTTGCCAATTGGGAGTTCCTTAAGAATTATCGCAATAGCCACGTTAAAATATCTTCGAACATATTCATTCCTGTACCTCGGAACTTCACATAGCTGCTGTTGTCGTCTTCTTGTGTTCACCACCTGCTGAGTCTGGATTCTATACATATGTGTTCTGGTTGCCGAAATTGGCCAAGATTTCTAAATTGTATAATTGGCAGATTTTGAGTATACGTGTTGATTGTCCACTTTGTTGCTGCAATTCTCTGATACTCCCTGTTTTAAGCAGGGCCGGCCAGAGTCAAATGAACGCCATGTCTTCGTCTGGCGCCCCTTCTTAATTTTTGGTAGCATACATCGTTTCCAGATTACCGTAGAGGTATAGTTTGAATGTGTGTCTCCAAGTCTTTTGGCAAATGAACTCAGTTACCTGTTCATATGGAATTACTAGAGCTAAAGGTGAAGAATTATATATGGGTTCAGCTTGAAAGAAGATTGATGCGAAGAAAGATTATATTCTTGTTCAATCGGAAATTGTTTTTAAAAGTATCCCATTATATTATAAACAATATAATTGTGTGGATGACGGACATGTTGTTATCAAAAATAATGGATTTCCCACGAAAAAAAAAACGATTTAAATTAATGCTTGGTTTTAACATTTTATGGGTGAAGGCCTTGCCGTTGTGGGTATGTGCGTCGACCCCTACGCAACTACACTTCGCCAGCTCGGTTCGATTTCCGAAAATAGTGTTCACGGCGCCACTTCTTCTCACTTCTAGAAAAATCTTCTCAAAGGTTGGCCGTTCGGAGTTGGCGTAAGGCTGTAGGTCCCTTCCATTCGTGAGAGAGCAATAGCAAATACGACACTAGTGGTTGCTGAGATATTAGGCCGTGGCCCTATACGGACTGCAGCGCCACCCATATTATATAATTATTATTTAAACTTTTATTTGTTTATTGATCTGCTCTGTTTTGTATTTTTAAACTGGCAAGTAACATCATTTGTTTTCCAGTAATTAAAGATTGATTTTCTATGTTACACAAATAAATAAAAGAAAATACAATTTGTCAATCAATACACAAACATCATAAAAACTATAAAATTTGTATATTGATCGACAAATAGTAATATTTTGTAGATGTAAGATAAAATAAAAATCAAAACTCTGTAATTAAATCCTGTAAATAATCAATTGTAAAATTCATGCCACAATAAAATACAAATAAAAAAATAAAAAAAAAAACTCTTTCGACCCTATCAAAGTAAAGCAATTTTCTTTGGCAAAATGTAACCAATTGTATTTGAGTGATATGAGAGGTACATGTGTAGAACTGTCCTCAAGCCGCAGAGTACGTTCACAATTAAATAAGTGCATGCAATTAGACAAGAATCCCAACTAACCTCGTGATGGAACCTTAAGTAAGCTTTAACTTAGGAGGCTGTTGCCTAAGAGCAGTCGACAAAAGCAAAACAAAACTTGGCGACTTTTTAGTGAAAACTACTTTGTTTCCAAGCAAAATGAATATATGGCAATGGGTCTCCCGTCGCTGTTTAATGAAGATTGAACACCAGCTGATAAGATCAAACATCTTACTGGCGAGAGAGAAAGTATACTAATTGGGGTCCGGGTAGTCCCGCAGAAAGTCATTGATCTAGTTAACGTTCATTGGCAAGCAAGATTCGCCTAGTTGTGTGGAGCAGACACAAAACCTCTACCTGAAACGTCTTAATGAAGTTAATAGCTTAACATTACGGCAATTTGCACGGGTTAACGCTGTAAGAAAATCGTATCTCTCCTTGGCGGTTCCTTGTCGCAATGATTTGTGTAGGCTCATCGACTTGGTGATTTCTTCCTAATCAATGTGCAATCGAAGAATCAGATATCAGGTCCGAGATGTATGATTACACAACTTTGGAGAAAGCAAATAATAGGCAAGTGAGAAGATGAACGGAAGCAGCGTTAGTCGAAGATTCAATGGAGAAACAAATACGTTGAATCTGAATGCAAGTGACAATCCAGAGTCGGAACTCCTCTTGGCACTCTTGCAGCTTAGCTTGGGTCAATAAGTTCTATTCAGTTAAGTCGTGTACCGAGAGCTTACATAAAAGACGCTTATAATAATAATATGGGTGGCGCTACAGTCCGAGGCGGACCTGGGCCTAGCTTTTCAGCAACCACTCGTGTTGCGCGTGCTATTTATTCCTTCATGAGTGGAAGGGACCTACAGTTTAATGCCGACTCCGAACGTTGATAAGCTTTTTCTAGACAAGAGTACTCTTTGAGCGTTGTCAGTGACTCGAAAGAGGTGGAGCCGTGAATAATGAAAGGTGGTAAATTCGCGCATCGAACCTGGCACCCTCTGCGTAGGAGTCGACGCACTTACTCACTACGCCGCGGCGAACCACCATAGAAGACGCTTTCCACCCGGAATTCATCGTAGGTCGATGATTCCCACTCCTTCGCCCGCAATCAAGGACTATTTCTTCTCCTGCTACATCCATTCGCTTCTCAGACGCAAACACGCACACAATATCCCTGCGATTAAGCCAGAATGTGCTTGTATTTCTCACAATCTCCACCCAAACGCGCTGCCACTCAAGGAAACTCAGTCCTGACTGCTTGCCTCCCCGTCACCACCCGAAAGCACTTCATATAGTCGCCACATCTGCCCATTGTCTACTCCACATGCCCGACGAGCGACGCGACGGCTTGCCTCACATTTCGATAATTACTTTCCAATTAATCGACGGAACAAAAAATACTCTCGCAACGTCACAACATCATAATTTACGATCCATCGCCAGCAAGCGGAGACCGAGATGGCAGACCATCTTGAAGTCTTCCCCCCTCTGGCAACGCCACATGAAATGGTCGACATTTTTGCACATCAACTCCGAACGACACTTCTGCAGCAGCAAGTGCTTAAGTCATTTGTCATGCCAGCCACACACATCTACCTAGAGGGCGAATGATGACGACGACGACGACGTTCAAGGCGCACACATGTTGTGTCCACCCTGCTGCCTGCTCCCCGGCAAACATGATGATGGGTTCTGGCACTAATCTAAATCTGTCATCTGGTTCATTGTTAATTGTTTTCTGCACTCACCCCGGGACAGTTCCGTGTCCATTTCATTTGATAGCGACAATGTGCACATGATATCATCTACCCACACTCGCGCATCTGTTGTTGGTTGTTGTCCTTGCGACGTCGTCGTCGCTCTGCTGGACTGTCAAACAGTGCCTGGACAATAATGAGAAACATTTCCCTCCGGTCAAGGATTCCTGCATGTGTCTCCTAGACCCGCAGAAACATGCACAACGTCGCATTGTTTCCTTGACTCCTTAAAGGAAATGAGTTTTCAAATCGAATCGAAATTCAGATGAACCCAAAAAAAAGAAGGCAAAACAGATGACAAGACAGACAGAGTGTGTGTTCCTCTCGGGAAGAGTGTTCTCCGACAGCAGACGACCAACCCACCGGCGCACGGACCAACCGAAGTGAATCAATACACAGAGCGCCCTATTAGTGGCAGTTGCCCTGGAAACAATGAATCCTTTTTGGCAGGAAGGAGACGAGATTCACAAGGATTTCCCTTGTGAGTAATGTCCCATGACATTCTCCTGGCAGGTATCTACAGAAGGCCGCCGCCACCGCGTTACCTGTGAAAGGCAAATCGATCCCAACTACAGCACGGGGTTAGGAGGGACAAAGCAATGCAATTGCAAATTGCACCAGTGCGAGCTGCGAGCGACGAGCTGCGCCTGTGTTCGGTTGAGTGTGCGTGAGTCAATGTCTGGCCAGAAAAGTCGATGAAACTTCCTGGCGCCACTCACACAGTAGGTGGTGGTGATGGCAGAGGGTTTTTGGGAAAGTTTCCTCCCTCACTCGAGTGTGAAGCGAGGTCATAAAGGAAGAACAAGCGAACAACGTTTGAAGTAATTGCATGCAGCAAAACAAAGAGAACGAGGACTCGCCGATGAACGTTGAGGAACGCCGGGAGGAAGGACGAACTGCTGGAACGAACAAACGAACGAACGAACGAAATGCTTAAGGAGTAATAAATCAAAATTGTGCGACGATATTTCTGCTTTTGTTTGCCTTGAGAAAGTCAGGATTATTGGTATGGATGCCTTGGTGAAGGAACATTTGTGCAGGTTCAAGGATGAGTAATGCGAGGCACAAAAGGATCAAATGAATGGTCTTGTGGTTGTAGAGGGCGGCAAAGCGGCGCTGCTAAGGCGATTGTGATTGTAGCGCCTTTTTGGAAGACGGGAATGGGATTTGATTGATTGATCCTGACTAGCGCCAGGATGTTTTGAAGAAGTCATCAGAGAGGCAACAAGATGCGTCTAACGACGGTGTATGGGGCGTCTTCACGGAAGTGTGGACTTGGAATCCTTTATTTGGCAATTCGCAAGTGAGGACTGTCTGTTGTGCGAAATGGTAATCAAATTTAGATTTCGAAAGGGGGCATGATGACATGAGTATGTGGGGGGAGGAGTGGTGTTCAGGGGCAGAAAGGCGTCTAGGATTTCAGATAAAACTCGATAAAGTGGCTTGCTGCAGGGACGTGTGCTCATTCCAGGATTTGCACAATCCGGGAAGCAAGTCAACAAAGAGATTCATCAACACTGTGGGGGTGCTGAAGTAGTTATATGATAGGTTTGACTCACTTCTTTCTAGTCTCAATCAAAAACGACTGGATGACGCAGTTGGTAAAGTGCGAGCCCCTGGTTCGAATCCCGGTTCGAATCACAGTGAAAGCAAAGTTAATACTATTTTATCTGTCTTTCAAATCTGGTCCAGTCACCATTTGCCGTTGGGATCAAATTAACGGCACTATCACTGGAGTAGTCAATCAGTGGTAGTAGTCTGACTATGGTCTAAGTGTACTGGTGAATTAACAAGCAGCTCCACTACCTAAGCTAACCTATCTAGTCACAGTCGAAAGGAGGCGAATTTTAAGAAACGCAGACATTTGAAAGGGCTTTACTTTCCCTGACACCTTCCTTTGCTTTGCGGTCCTTCTTCTTCTTAATCTTTTGATGTCAACTGGAGATTTGGAAAGTATTTGACTTGAACATGGAAAGACCATCTCATTCTAGTGCTTCTGACCAAGTGCCTCTGAAATTTCGGACTTCTGACAATCTTATGAAATTCGATAGAGGTCCAGCGACTGTAAGGCTCACGTAATAATAATAATAATAATATGAGTAGGGCTACAGCCCGTAGAGGGCAATGGTTTATTGTTCTCTCACGAGTGGAAAGGACCTACATTTTTATGCCGACTCTGGACGGCCTAGTTTGAGCAGCCTTATCCAGACAGTAATTACTCTTTGAGCATTGTCAGTGACTCGAAAGAGGCTGGCCGTGAAAATGATTTTGGTTATACCGGGAGTGCAGCCCAGGCAACGTAGCTCAACAGAGTTCTTCAACTTTTTGATAAGACTGTCAATAGCCTACACTACACAACACGACACACTGAGATTCACAGTTCTCTAGTCTCTAGTCTCCTGGCAGAGAGACGGAGAAGTTTAAGACGGAAAATTCCGTATAGAGACCAAATTCTCGTCGGCGCAGGACAACTTGAGTGTGAACTTGATCGTCAAGATGGAAAAAAATATCCATACACTCTTCATAAGCGAGGTAGTCTCCACACTAGATTCGAACTTCATTTACATGCGTTGTCCAATCGCTCTTATTTGGCTTACAGTCTGGGGTGGACTTGGGCTTTAACTAACAAGCCTCTCCAACCAGCGGTCCCCATTATAGAACGTCAAGTATGATTGACGTCCTTCTCCACATCTTAAGTCCGGGCTTCCTGTGTTGCGTTGCCCAACAGGCTTCAGAGTTGAAGACTCGTCTGGCCGTAGTTTGTTATTTCGGGCCGGATAAGTTGTCCATACGGTCTACATGGCCCAGCCACCTTGTGAGTGGAATCCGTACCCTCCCAGCTAAGCTCATGTCGCTGTACAGCCTGTACCGTTCGTGTTTGTACTTTCTCCTCCAAACGCTGTCAATGCAAACAGGGCCGAATTTCTCTCGAAAAGACCAAGGGCTTCGTCATCTGGTCTTGAGATTGCTTCGGCGCCATAGAAGAAGGACTGGAAAGATCAAGGTGTTATATAATGTAACTTGGTCCTTTTAGGGAGGACTCTTGGTTTTCGACTTTGAAGGAACAGAGAGAATCCTCCAACGTTACGGCTGAAGCTGATGCACAAATGTCAAAAATTGACATGGCGTTGTATTTGTATACGGTTGCCATATGCGGCCTTGAAATTGACGAATAGTTGGTGGGTGTCGATATGATACGTCTCATCAAGTCCTAAGAACCTGCAAACATGTTATGTCATCTCGTGCAATAAGTCAACGGGCATGATATTACTTGACATCGGAAAAGCCTTCGATTCTGTTTGGCATGACGGGCTTATTTATAAAATGATCAATCATAATTTTTCCCCCCATCTCTGTAAAATTGTCCGTAGTTTCTTATCAAACCGTCGTTTTAAAGTGCACGTTAATAATGATGTTTCCAATATTATTCACTTTCACTCTGGTGTTCCCCAGGGGTCTGTCCTGTCACCTGTTTTGTATAACTTGTTTACCTCTGATTTGCCCTCAGTGCCCAATTGTGAAATAGCCACATTTGCTGATGATATGGCGATATTCTCTTCTCACGAATTCGCTCTTAACATTGAGAAGAATCTTGATAATGGGTTGAGTATATTTCAAATGTATCTAAACAATTGGAAAATTAAATTAAATGAAGATAAGATACAAGCTATCTTTTTTACCACGAAAAGAAAAGCTTGTTTCCTCCCTAGTGGACAGTTGCAAGTTATCGGGACAAGTATAGGATGGGAACCCTCTATAAAATACCTAGGAATTTATCTGGATACCAAGCTAACCTTTAGTGCTCACATAACTAATACATTAAGAAAAATTGGTATAGCTATCAAAATGTTATATCCATTTATTAACCGTAAATCAAAGCTTTCAAATGAAAACAAAATAATAATCCATAAAGTTGTGTTCCAAGCAATCCTACTCTATGGATGTCAGGTGTGGAGAAATTGCGCTAAAATTCATCTTAAGAAATTACAAATATCTCAAAATAGGCTACTAAAAATGATACTAAACTTACCGTGGCATCATTTTTACAATCGATATTCACCAAAGGGCCGATGTTGAATTGATCTTCGATAGAATTCAGAAGATAAACCAACGCTTTCTAGCTCGCTGCCATTTTGCAGAAAATCCCTTAGTCAGAAGATTAAATGACAACAGTGTTCGAAATTGAATATATCAACACCTGTTTTTGTTTATATTTAATTATATATTTATGTGTTTTGTTTTGTACTCATATTTATACATCTATATATTACATCATTTATTTATTGCTTTATTTATTTATTTATTTACTTATTTTTTATTTATATATTTATTTATTTATTTATTTATTTTTTTATTTATTTATTTATTTATATATATATATATTTATTTATTTATTTACACACATGTGTATCAATTATTTCATTTAGTTATTCATTATTATGGTTATTTATTATTATTATTATTTTATTTTTTTTTTGTCTTTAAATTGGAGGGTTTTTTCCGCATTTCCCTTCGGATACTTCCTTAATATGTAAGCAATATTGACTCCTTTTTTTTGTTATATTATAATTTTACAGATGTAAGACACTAGTTATCATATCTCTGAATTGTAAAACGTGTGGTAATAGAGCCTTGTAAATATTTTATGCGCAATAAAGAACTATCTATCTATCTATCCAGGATCAGTCGTAGTGTAGGTTTGCTTAATCGTAGACTTCCCTGGCCTGAAGCCATACTGATATGGACGTATCAGATTGTTTACAAACGGTTTCGGGCGAGAAAACAAAACGGCAGAAAATAACTTGTATGCGAGGTTAAGGCGACTTATCCCTCGATAGTTGGTGCGGTCAAAGTGGTCTCCTTTCTTGCGTATTGGAAAAACGATATCGTGATGAACTTGGGTCCCATTTAGACTTGCACAGTGTGCTGGTAGATGTCCTCAGCTCATTAATTATGGTTGTTATCTGCTCCTCTGTGCCATGGTTTCGTACAGGGTGATTAAATATGAAAAGAAATTTTTATGAAACAACAACGGTGAGAGTTAAATATATTTTGCCTTGTTTTAAAGTTACTTTTATGCTAATATCCATGGAAAATTACATAATTAAGTTCGCTGCCTTATATTAGCGGGCTAGAATCTGCCGGGTTTTGCCGACTCGGTGCAATTTGATCGACGTTATCCCAGCACTAGCGTCTAGAATGCTAGCCTCGAGTCCTTCTAAAGTAGCTCCGATTCAAATAATCGGGTGGTATAAAGTCGCATGATCTCCAATTGGCCAATTGACGAACGCTCGTTTAAAATGAGTCACCCAATGTCCCGGCAGCGCGAAATTGGATGATGATTATTTCCGATCACCGAAACGAATGAGTACAGAAGCAGGAAAGCCAGATGCAGTAATGACATGTGGTACAGTCTTGCTGTCAATTTCGGTAGAAAGGACTTCGTTATGATGACTGTTACTAGTGCTCGATGCACTGTCACTGCTCGACAAACCTCATTTCAAAAGAGCGTGCAAAACACCACCAAATGATGTCTCTAGTCCAATTTTTGAGATATTTTTCAAAAATGAAAACACGTTG
Organism: Eristalis intricaria; assembly: GCA_964034865.1. Classification (NCBI taxonomy): domain Eukaryota; kingdom Metazoa; phylum Arthropoda; class Insecta; order Diptera; family Syrphidae; genus Eristalis; species Eristalis intricaria. Next base: position 57,124,345 of record OZ035874.1, read on the forward strand.
TGTTATCGTGTGACTCTCCATTCGTACTAACTCTAAGCTATCAGCTAACTTCTAGGTAGTCAAAGACTTTGTCTACCTCGGCTCCGCAGTAAATAGTACGCTCAAAGGGCAATTGAATAACAGAGCCCTCTCTCGAGAGACCAAGATGACTTTATACAAGACCTTATCGTCCCTGTCCTGCAGTACGGCGCCGAGGCATGGACAGTCTCAAAAGGGGATGAGAAAGTCCTTTGTCTCTTCGAGAAAAAAGTTCTGCGTGTGATCTTGCATGTGTCTAGTCTGGCGTCTACGGATCCAACGCCTATGGTGGCTAGACCATTTGAACGTGTGTACAATTTACCTTCGGCCGGAATAGTCGAACGACTCGCTGGACAACGTAACAGAGGCCGCCTGCGATTGAGTGGGCGCACGCACTTGGAGAAGGACAGCAACCAACTTGGCGTGCGACACTGGAGGTAGTCATCCAGAGGTCGGGCTAGTTGGAGAGGCTTGTTGGTTGAGGCCCAGGACCAGCCCCAAAAGAAGAAGAAGAAAAATCGATCAGCTGTCAATTTCATTTCAGTTTTAACAACAATTTTAAAAATCTCACCTTGATTTTGGAACATCCTATATATCCGAAGTGTAGTCCCATCGGCAGACGATCCGGTTCATGATGATATTTTATGCCACTTGAAGAGTTATTATATCTTGGCAACAGTTATTCTGGGAATGATCTTCCTGCCAATGCTGATGCATCTGTCTATCGTGATATTCTGCTCAAGTCTTCGGAGGTGTCCCCTTTTTTATTTGAAGACACCACATTTGCGTATTTCGTCGTTGAGCCACCGCAGTTCCAACCCAGCAATCGCTTTATCAAATTCAATCTAGGGCCTGATCTAGGTTCACACCACTTTCTTAGACCGTCTTCCTCACTCAATCGCCATTAATCTTTCAAGGCCTCGTGACTATCTGCCACTGCAACAACGCAACGGACTTACTCTCCGTCCCACAGCGGTGACTTGTCGATTTGGTTCAGAGAATGTTGCTGTCATTGCTACAGCCAACCGTTTGGCTAGAAGCGAAATGTCCAAGTGATGGTAGTCTACAGGTGTCATTAATTAAGCCTTGGTATATCTCTTTTTTGTCAGACGTGGTCGCCACGTCACAGCGTGTTAACCTAATCTTTTTGACTGCAATTCGGAAAGCGGCTTAACAGCGTCTAAAGAGTTCCCCTGCGCGATCTATTCGCAGACAAATTGCAAGTTGTCATATTTCCCCCGTTGAAACACAGCAGAAAATACAATCCAGTTACCACTGAGATGTCGTTTGAGAGGGGAAGCACTTCACGACTGCTGACAACCGCCATTGACCGTGTTCCGAACATAAATCGTCCGCAGTTTTGACATGACAAAGTAATTCACGAGCAGGCTTCAGAGCGCGCGCTTAATCAAATTCACTTTGAACACATCTCGTGGCTCACGAAAATGGCCGAGGTCCGCACAGCAGTAGACCTCTGCATCTCATTCCACTGTCTACATGCCAAATTTAAGCCGAAAAAATAAAACATTCCCACACAATCAATCGATTGGCGCTCGTTGCAAGTCTGCTTTGGCAATCAATCTGGCAGCCGCCACTGCATTTTACAGGAAAACGTCCCCCTAGGCGTAGAATGTCTCAACTCAGCGCAAATGTTCTCCTCCGTCAGTATGGCATGCACTCGCACTGGCAGTCCTGCATCGGTCGTCAATCGGCAAACAAGTCGAGACTTAATTGCCGTCCCTAGCTGGCAGTCAATTTTGCCAAACGAAAGCCTTCGCTCAACGTCCTGGTGTTCTAGAGATACATCAAACTAATTCATTTTAATTTTTGGGCAACAATCGATCGCAGTCCCCCGCATCGGGCTTGCTGTACAGAATAACAGCCAAGGCAGCTGAAGCAACAGAAGTGGTGGCAGCGCAGCGTAATCATCATCAACGTCATCGTGACAGCCTCCAGGATTGCACTTTAAACCGGGGCTGCAGAGAGCTGGCATTGATCGTTGGGTAATCTGTCGGAATTTGCCTGAATTAGACGTCCATATTTATCGATGGCAATCGCATTTGACCCTCAAAACAGCGGCGAAGTGAAACCCGAATCGGCTCCTGTCCAGCTATAAAGTCTGGGACGGCAAATAGGCTTAGCACGCGATCGATTCGATCTGTTGTTTCGTGTGCGCATTCCAGGAGCGATTTCCCACGCCTGAACGTTTCGTTACCCACCCTGGGGGTAGAATCTCGTTCGACGCCCAACCCGACTCTTGGATCCCACCACCATCGGCACCACCACCACCGCCACGCCACCATCTGACAGGGGGAAATCGAAAACCGAGACATCAGTGGAACACTTCATGCTTCTGTTCGCTGCTCCTGCCTCCCTCTCCTGTTGGGATGATCGGGTGTCTGTGCGACGATGGTAGCTATTACGAGCTCCTGTATGCCGCTAGCTAAGAGATTGTTAAGTGTGATCTCCGACGGGAGAACGGGAGGTTTTAGATAATTTATTTTTCCCCCCGCCTCCTTCCAACATCCACCAGCCAGCGCATGGAGGCATAAATTAATTCCACAACCTCGTGGTTGTTGTTCCTTTCCTTTTCGTTGCTCTCTCTCCTTGTGGTAGGGGGAGAGGTTAACGATCGACATCGAGGTGATGCCCAATGCATTGACAGCCTGCTGGATGAGGCTCGGATGGATGGATTTTGGTTTATTTTCGGGAGCTGATCCCATTTGGAAATTAATGGATTCCAGACCTTCGTCGATGGGTAATCCTTTGACGAAGTGATTGCCAGTGAGTGAAACAGTTTAGTGCGATGCGATGGATGTGCCGGGATGTGTGATCAATGAATCGTCTAGGTGGCATTGACAAGGATTAGTCTGTATTGGTGGGGCTGGAGAAACTACCCTAGACGACGGACAAGGGGATCACAGGCGGCACACAGTTGTGCAACATGCTGTGCTATGTTCCTTTCTGACTAGGATCCACTAAAGTCCAATGACCACAAGGTTCCAAATGATGACCATGGCCGTCTACTACGCTACCTGATGTGTCACTCCCTTGCAGATCCCCTCCCCCTCGCAAATGAGTTTGTCAACCTCAAAGTCTTCTTCGGATAATCATGGAACAATGCCACTCCCTTTCATCGGAACAATTTGTCATGCCCCGCGAATGAGTTCACTTCAGTCCAACCACAATCTCCACATGATCGTCTCCAATCGCGCTGTCAAAACATTTGTCATCATAAAATCATCGCCAGTGACAATGGCACACAATTTCAAAAGGAAGCGAACGCCCCTACCGTCCTGCCCGCCGCAGAACAAGACCGATGCGAGCCCTCTTAACGGCTGATAACCAGATGTCACCCAGTGAGAGATTTTCCCAATTATCCGGCCCGCTGCTGTCGACGAATTCGCCTCTTTCTCATTCCTCCGCACTCCATTCTGAGCTGGAGCCTGTCGTGAACCGCATGTGCAGTCGCGTCCAATCACCGCGCCGCCGCGGTTGATTCATTAATCCACAAGCGTTATGCGAGCACAGGTTATTAACTCAAATTTGAATCCATAAACGCGTACACCTCCTCACCTCGCTGCGTGGTGAGAAATTACAAAAAATTATCGAGCAATAAACAATTTGCCCGCGGTCAAGCCCCCGATCAGGCCCCGGGCGCGTCCTGTAAGTCATCTGCTCGGCAAAGGTGCGACAGCACAACCGTCGGCTCTGTGGCAATTAGGGAATGCCATACCCGACAGACACACACACGGGCGCGTGCAAGGAATCGAAGCCACCTGAAAGACGTAACCGCAGAGCAATCATTAAACAATTTCCCGAAGCATCGACAGGCTGTCTCAGCGGTGCGTACTGAGGCACACGGACGCACATGAAGCCAGGCGATGGCGATGGCCAAATTCCAAGCGGCCCGATCAGGGCACCGTGTAAAGTATGCCATGTGCCCGGTGTCCAGCAGAGTGGACAGCACAGCAAAACCGACAAAAACCGCCCAAGAACAAGGAATGAGACCGCAAAAATTTGCATGACCTGTGTGGACATGTGCATCTATTGATGCTATCATCGCAATCTGCCTGTGACTCGTCCGCTCGTTGTCGGACGTCCAACTGTCCTGACAGAGGGTCGGGCGCGTCAAACCACCGCCGCCGCCACCATCACCAGTGGTCTCTCCCTTTCATGCCGGTGTTTAATGAACGCAATGCATTTTAATTTCTGCGCCGAGTCCCGAAGAGCCAAGGATCGAGCAGTTCTTAATTATACGGAGCCCAATTGCGTTTCTTAATGGCCGTGTAATTTTGGAGCACCAGCCGTGGCTCCCCCGGTCCGCGATAGGTCCGACAGGGGGCAGGAAAAGTCATCACAACTTCGACCAGTGGGCCAACTTTTAAATTAAATTTTAAGAAGGCACCTGTCGTTGTCCTCATCATCCCCATCACCATCACCATTATCATCACCATCATCATAATCATCATCATCATCAGCAGCAGCAGAAGCAGCAGCAACAACGACAGCGGCACCGGCCGGCAACATGGACAATGGTCGCATTGTCGGAGTCATGGTGTACTGTCCGGCTGGAGAAAAAAAGGTGTTGGCCAGCGTTTAGTGAGTCGTCAATAATCCAAATTAATGACCAATTGGCGTTCATGTGTATCGGTGTGTGCTTGAGTTGCGCGCGCAATCTCAAAGCCAGGGGGGCCGAATTTGACGCGGCGTGGACTTATTTTGGGTCATAATCGTAAAACCTTCCACCGAGCGGCAAGCAGGTTGGACTCTTTCATTGATGGGCGGTAAGAGCATTTTTCAATAAATTCACTCATTTTGTGATGCAGCATCGAGGTGATTACACATCAAGATACGGGCATGACTAAAATCGATGGGATCAGGGGGAACCACGATCTGATTGCTTGACAGAGGAGGTCTGCCAAAGGGGCTCAGCAGGTGGATTATCATCACGACCGCGTGAATGTTACTCATCCAACCGATTACGCGATTGGAATATAATCGAGACATCTTGGCGCTTTGTTTGGCTGTACTCTAAATATATCACCATTCGTGGCGCATGATTGTCTCTGATCAGTTGTGTATGGTACGGGCTGCTCTTCACTCAGTGGTGAAGAAGAAGAAGGAAGAAATTTACTCTTAGAGCTTGTCTATGCAACGAAGAGGACTTTAGCATCGAACCTAAGGAGCTTTAGAACAAAACAAAGTCGGAATTTAGGTGAATATTCTTTGCCACCTTTCTCAGTAGTTGGGTTAGGGTGACTGTCAAAGCTTTAGCAGCTGTGACCTATTTAGATCCTGATTGGATCCGTTGTGACCTTCCTCAAAAGTTGGCGATGCTTGTATCTGCAGAGTAGTTATTCGTGATACTCCACAGGGGGATGTTCTCACTACCATTCTTTGGAACATCGCTGGAAGCGATCTAGTGCTACCTTTAGAGCGTGCTGGTTGCGAGGTCGGAGCCTATGCGGGCGAAGTTGCTGCCTAATACGTGTCCGCACTAGGAGACAACATATAGAATGGCTTCTTCAATTCAGGCTTATGGTCCGGAGAATGCAGTCTGGGGCTATTGTCCGCTTTGATCCTTCGTTTGTATTGACACTTGCCATATGACTAGCAACATCGAAAACTTGGCTCTCCGAGTGTTAGAGTCGGACTATAAGGGCATCCCTGTTTTTACTAATCGGCTATCAGCTTAATAGAATTTGGAGGAAAGGTACTTCATGCTATGGGTGTACCACGGGGTTCCCTCCTAGTAACGATATTATGTTTTCTATTCAAGTGCGCAGAAGTCGACGCTTATACGCACTTCGCCACGACGACCTCTCCACGGCCCTTAACTTTTGTAAAAATATGATTCTAATTTGTGTGTCGTTGGAGCACCCCATTGGGGGTGGCAAGGCATATAGTCAAACATTGACTTAGAGCATGGTGGACATCATTCGATGAAGCTGTGATCTGAAACCGTTTTACCCTGGCGCCACGGTTGGCTTTCATATACCTTAGCTGGGCTTTGTGCCCAGCCCAGGACAACATCTACTACACTCAGCATATGTCTTAACCTTCGTATGTAAGTCAGATACATTCGGAAGACAGGTGCCAGATTACATGGCACTTGGGCTTGAATGTGAGTGTCCGGACACTGTAACTGTCATTTGATAAGATGCTTCTTATTCTTCTTCTTCTGGCGCTGCATACCAGGTGGACCTGCGCCTCAGCCAACCCTCTCCAGCTAGAGCGATCTTTAGCCAATTGCCTCCAATTTCGCACACCTAGTTGGTTGAGATCCTTCTCCACTCTTGTGTGCCATCGGTTTCGTAGGAGGAGTCGAAGAATCTTAGAGCTAAAGCAGTGTTGCCCCTGTGCTCTGCATGGATCCGTCGACGCCTGGCTACGAATTTTATTTAAGATTTGTCTTAATAACTCACACAATGAAACACTTGTTTAACAAAATATACTTTGAACTTTATTTATGTAATTTAAATAGGTCTTACGTGTATTTGTACTTCACTGTGTATTGCGTGTATCAACTTTGGACATCCGAACTGCTTGAGATCTATCTTAAGACTAACTTATGCTACATGATTGCTTCATAATGAAACTTAACCTAAGGTACAATATTGTCTTATCAGTTGCACAGGTGGTCGTTTATTATTTCGGTGTTTATTGAGGAAGTGACCTCAATACACATGTGTCCATGCATTTAAAAGGATCGCGACGATCGCGTGTGCATTTAATTGTTATGGGTTTTTATTGCCTGTGCTACATCTATGGCAAGATTCTGTAACAGCTAGGCTCAAGTAGCTGCACTCCCCGTACAATTCGTGGTGAAATATTCTTCTCCATCAATAGAAACATAACCAAATATAGAACGCACAACTTTTCTCCCGAAATTATTAAGTTCTTCTTCATATGCTCTTGAGATTGCCCATGTTTCCGCGACATGCAGCAGGTGAGGGATGACCTAGGTGCTGTATAAAGTCAGCTTAGTACTTCTAGAGAGGTTCTGTTACCAAACCGTCTCTTGAGCCTAAAGAAACAGTGATTTCGAAGTCTTTAACTACCTCGACGTTATAGCTGCCCATTGTAAGTCTCTGTCCAAGACGTCGGTATTGTATGTTCTTACTTTCTGCAGGACCTATACTTAATTTTGCCCTAATTCACCGCTAAACCTATATTGACCACCTTCGGTTCAATTTTAGTAAACACGACGGCTCGCTGTGTTCCACTTCACATATCGCCCGCGTTTGCTAGGACTTGTACGGACTTTTGGATGATCGTGCCTCTTGTGTTGGCGAGTGCACTCACGAGGCACTAACTATTCAAAAATGATGTTGAAGAGGTTAGATTCTTGCCTTCCCGAAATCCTATCTTGAAAATGAAGGTTTCAGTGAGTTTGATACTTGATGGATCAGCTAGAATTCTCCAACGTCATCCTGCACAAGCTGACGAGTTTGGCAGGAACGTCAAAACTAATCATGGCGTTGTATAGCTCGTCTCTATGCACGTTGTCATACGCGGCCTTGAAATCGACGAATAGGTGGTGGGTGTCGATCTGCATCTCATGGGTTTTTTCCAGGGTTTGCAGTAGTGTGAAGATTTGGTCCACCATCGGGTGGATTTCCCTGACCTGAAATCGCACTGATAAGGACCCGTCAGGTTATTCACGTATGTTCAGGCGCTCACAAAAAGGGCTGAGAAAATATTAGAGGCGATGTCTTGGAGACTCCTTCTTTTGTGTATCGGTACAGCTACATCTTCTAAGACTTGACACGGGCATCACGAGTCATTTACCATCTTCATTCCCCCTTTCCCATTCGACTCAAGAGGCGATCGGTTCAAGCTATCGATCCAAGAAGCATCTCGACGAAAAATATCTGATCTATTTTCTAAACTCTAGATACTCACATAGCTTAACCAGGATGAGGAGAGTAGGAATTGGGAGTCTCATTCGTAAGACAACTGGGCACTGGGCTGTCGATACACATGTCTTCTGGCTGGACTTTCCCTACAACGACTTGTGCAGAACTTGCAGTGCTTATCTGCTTCAGGAGGGCCCTCTCCACTAGAAGAAGCCACTTAAAATCTTAATTTATCACAACTTACGTTAGGTTAGGTAAAGGAGTTCATTGTGATACTCATACTCAGACTACTAGCATTGATTGACTGCTCCAGTGCCGTTAATTTGATCCCAACGGCAGATGGTGACTGGACCAGATTTAAAAACCAGATAAAAGCGCATTAACTTTGCTTTCACTGGGATTCGAACCGGGATTCGAACCATGGGCAGGCACTCTACCAACTGCACCATCCAGTCTTTCCTCACAGCTTAGGTGAGCTAACTAAAGCTAACGAGTCATTAAGTGTCGGCAGATAGGCGCGAAAATACAGTGGGGCTACGTTGGCTTATGTTTGATTGCTCTATGCAGCGATCCTGCCACAGACCCTTCAGGCGTTATAGAGTAACTCAAGAGAAAATCAATCTTGAAGCTTCAGAAATAAGGCACTCACTCGTAAGGCAGCTCCCTCTCCTCCACATAGATTCAAAACATGGTTCCCTTTCGTCTACCTGAATTCGATTTAATTTTAACGTCAAATCTCAGATTGCGGCTGCACTCAAATGTTCACCAACTGCAGAATGTCCTGACAGGCTGACTCACCCCAGCCCATTGAGTCATCCAGCCATCAGGCCCCGTCACTCCTATTCCGAAACCAAAAACGCAAAGGACACCGCCTCCTGTTCAACATGTTCAACACTTCAAACGAGTGTTTGTCTTGTAATAATAGAAACGACCATGGGGAGGAAGAAATTAAAGGATTACTCATTCATACATCTGAGCCAGATGACGACGATGCCAGATTGAATCCATCTCGTCGCTGTGCGATCCCAATTAGTTCGCACCAACAACAAGCGGAAAGGCGCTGCCACACACCGACGGCAATGCCGAATGCCTCCGAAAGAGATTCAAAAAAATGAAAACAAGAAAACAATACGACAATAGGCGTGACTATTGCATTCGCAATTTCTGGAGAAAAGTCGAGGCGAACTGCACCGCACCGTGTGGAATCACTCACATATGGCCGGCAGATTGCAGCGACTTTTCCCGGATGGATGCTGCCACAGCAGCGCGGAGCGATCGCTTTTGTTGTGACTGAATCGTTCCGGGGATGTGTTGTTGGGCTGTGCCCGTTCGATGACCTTGACATGGTGAACATTTTCTTTGATTTTCCATTCTGTTCGCTCTGACGATGGTCTGGTGCGGTCGATTTTCCTAGGAACAGGCAGCGATTGCTGTTGGTTGGGGATCTGCTCGGGCTCGGTTGAGAAATGTGTGTCGCAGACGTGCGCAGAGTGCAGTGGCGGCATCTACACAGGCCATCGGATGTTCATGTGAGGCGACCAGATGTGGTCTTGTTGTTCGCAAACCGACAGGATACCAGATGAAGTTGTGTTCCCGGAGCTGGAAGTAGGCCGGAGCGCTCTGTAGCGTGAGAACTGAACAATGATGGGCGAGGATTCTGAGAATGAGTGGACTAACGAACTACGGTTGGCTCTGTTGTGAATGAAATGAGGCTTCCCGAGCAGCCTGATATGTGTTTGGACAGGCATGTCCATGTCTTAGAGTCGTTGGGTCACGGAAGAGATTTCAGAAGAAAGGAGTCTGGAAAATGGGAAAAGCTTTTGTATATCTTTTTGAGGAAGAAAAGCTAACAAGTTACACGCATTTTTGAGAATTCTACGAAGGATATTAAGGAACTATTGTCCACACGTTGGATTTAGATCTATCTCAAAATACACCTTACAAATAAGGTAAGAAAGCTGTGGCATTAAAATGTCACATAGTATTTAAGGTAAGGTTAAATAAAGCAGCCGATCCAGACTGGTCTGCGGGACTATTTAAGTCAGCTGTAGAGGAGATAGAGACGGTAGGGTTACATGCACCAACTAATGAGTAAAATATGGTCGGGGTAATTTTGCCCGTTAAGTGGAATCTCAGTGTGGTTTTCGATCCACAAAAAAGGAGCCCCTTTCAATTCCGCTAGCTATCGAGGGATAAGTCTCCTTAGCATCGCCTATGAGATCTTCTCAGTCCTTTTTAGGAGCGCCTGAAGCCATTCGTGAATAACCTGACAGGTCCTTATCAGTGCGGTTTCAAGTCGGGGAATTCCACCGTCGACCAAATCTGCGCACTACTGCAGATCCTGGAAAAAAAACCCAACAGTTGCATCACCTATTCAGTTGCATCATATATTCATCGATGGGATTCAAGGCCTCATCTGACAGAGGGAATAGAGACGAGCTATAAGCGATGTGTCTAGTTTTGACACTCTAAACGCCCGAGACCTTAAATTTCACGATAGGATGTAGAGAGCCCGAGGCGCTATCATGTGATTTTTTTAACAACATTCTTGAAATGGTGCTGCCTCTTGAATGCCCTCACCAACACAAGAGGCACGATCTTCCAAAAGTCGGTACAAGCACTAGCATACTGGGGCGACATTGGCGAGATGTGTGGTATATAGCGAGCGAGTCAATGAAGAGTTTGCTGGCAAAATGGGTTGAGCGGTGAATTAGGGCAATACGGGCGCGTCCTGAAGAAAGAAAATACATGAAACATCAACGTCTTGGACAGAGCTTCACAATGGGCAGCTATAACTTCGAGTTAAGGACTTCTTCTACCTCGGCTCCCAAGTAAACAGTATGAACACCATAAGTACCTAGATTAAAGGCCGAATAGCTCTTGGAATTCGCTGTTTCGTTGGGGTCAAGAAGCAAGTGGGTAGGAGCGTCCTCTCTAGAAAAAATTAGCTGGCTTTATACAGGACGATCATCCCTGTCCTGCTCTGTGGCGCGGAGATAAGTGCAATCTCAGGAGCAGATGAAGAGCGCTTGATCATATCGAGAGAAAAGCTCTGCGTTCAATCTTTGCTCCTATTTTCGTACTTGGAGAAGAAGATTCTATTACCAATTGTACAGCGACATGTGCTTAGCCAGTCGTCTATGGATCCAACGCCTATGGCCTAAGGTGGCTAGGCCATGTGCAACACTGCTCTAGCTCGAAGAGTCTTGTACTCCATCCACGATAACGATGGCGCAACCAAGTGGAGATGGATATCAACCAACTGGGCGTGCTAAGCTGGATGCAGCTGGCTAAAGATCGTGTGACAGCTAGCCAAGGATCTGTACCGCTAGATGAAGAAAAAGTAGAAGAGGATGTTTGATTTTCTTTTGTTATTTACTTTAACTTAATACTGTGTGTGATTTATTAAGAAAAAGTCAACATCGTTTAGAGCGACTTCGGATATAACGACATATTGGTTATAACGACGAAATTCTCAGGTCCCAGCTGCGGTCCATTATAATCCCATTGAATAACATATCGCTTACTGCAACATCACTTAATATGACATATCGCTTACAAGGATTTTTCAAATATTGGTTACAACGACTAAAATCGACGAAGCTTCTGGCGCGCCTGTTTTTTTTTGTCTGCAAATGCGATGCATGCCTCTGTGCACCTTGAATTTCATGTTGCAGCTTACTCCTTGGCTCAGACACCTTGGCGGGGATCTGTTGTAATACAGCCTTAACCGTGCATAGCGACTCTGCGCGGGCTGACTATCTCTTCCGGCTTTACTCATGGGACCACAATCACAAAAGAATAGAAAGATGAAATTATTAACAACAGACAAAACAGATAAAACAGAGTTACAGGAAATCAGCCACACACACAGAGAAAAACAACCACAAATGAACAAGGTGTTAAGAACAAGTACCACAACCCCACAGTCATCGTCCGACACAATGCTAGTGGAAAACCTTGGCGCGATGGAAAATAAGGAAATCTTGACGGCTCTAGCCACAGAGGAGACCTCAATGGAACTGGAGGAGCCACAGAATCTGTTGAGAGCACAGGTAAGCCCAAACGGAGGAAAAAGATCTCGGAAGGCCTACGCGCGGCATATAAAGAATATGCTGGATGCAAAGGATCCGTCACTGAGAAGGAGATGACCTCCTTTGTATGGGCAACAGAGGTCAGAATCAATGACGAGCTTACAAGACAGAAAAGCACGAGTCAACCCAAAATCCAGGGAAGAGGGCTGTTACAAAGGTGGGCTCTAAACTAGACACTGACGACATTAAGGACAGTTCTGCTTCAGTCAAGAAGGCGAATGGAAAAGTACTCCGTTTCATATTCCACTGTATCCACAGCTATTTAGGACTAGAAAAAATGAAAAATCAGTCTCAGGAGGAGGAGTCTCAGAAGGCGAATGGAAAAGTACTCCGTTTCATATTCCACTGTATCCACAGCTATTTAGGACTAGAAAAAATGAAAAATCAGTCTCAGGAGGAGAAACCTACTATAAACGAAAGTAAGGAGTTCCTTGCACACTTGCAGGTTAAAAAGACTCCATGCCATGGTTTGGAGAGAAGTACCACTGTGCCCAACAGATTGATCGTATTTCTATCGTATTTTTTTCGTGTTCTCCATTATATCATCTGTCCAAGCAAATGAGCGATGATTCTGTCCACTGCTGTTGATTACCTTGAATTATTCAATAAAATACTCGATCTTCAGCCTTTCTGGAAAGCCTTTTGTAGACTTTTTTTTTCTGATATCGGACTTCATAGAGTATTTCTATTCTCCCAGGAATTGAGACCTAACAAGCGGGAAAGATGACAAGGACTTGTGTCTACGAGGGCCTTCGGTATTCTTGCACGTACCAGCAGGCAACCCTGATTGCAGATAAACGATCAGTGGAAGTTATAAAAGTGAAAGGAAATTCCTCAATAAATCAGCCATCGAAATGCACATGCGATGACGCACATGTCAGTGACAACGCAATCATTCAATCAGACAAATATTTACTTTGCCAACGTGTCTCGGTTTACAAATCTCCTCCCGCAGGACATCGCAACACACGTAACCAGTCTTCGCATTTATCGATCCATTTATCTCATTATTCTCCCTAAAAGCCAATTCCCGACTTATCGGTCATCCGCTGCCATCCCATCCATTAGCCTATTCACCTTCGAATCTCGATCTACCGTCGTATCGTCATCTCGAAACCCGAAAACAAGAAAGAAACAAAACAAAAAACAAAAAAACAAGGGCAGAATACAAGTCCACTTCGGGTGAGCGTAACATGATCCTTTTTCACTTTCCAGATGATCGGCTGCTGCCAACCTTGCACAGGCCATCGTCGAGCCGTGGTAAAGTGTTCAAATCACCTGAATCGCATTTTCCCTACGCATCGTCGAGCTCTAATCCGAGCGGTCGGGACCGATAAAGTGTCAATTTTGTGTTCACTTGACGTGTTCCCTTTAAAGGATCCCAGACAAGACAAAAAGGGGCGCAGTGGAGACGATTTGAAAAGAAATGTTGCAACACTCATCCGCGTCAGCGTTGTCCTTCGTTTCGTTTGAAGTGTGATTTAAGCGACGCGTCAACAGAAACACACACACTGGCACAGCAGCGAAAGCCATAAGTGAATGCAAAGAATCCAGCGCTGAAAGATGGTGCAACAAAGAGCAACGCAAATCCTTATACGGTGTGGTTCATTTAATTCCGCTGCCAGGCCATGCAATGCTATTACCCGTACCCGGGGGAAGCCTAGTGCAGGTGTCTTGTGTTACTCGCTGACGGATACCTGTGAGCTGCGGTGATGTATGCACATTGCAAGTCAAGTGTCGGAAAACATCGTTTCGCTCCTTAATCTGAGAATCTTGACATCTGCACAAAAGTGCATCCAGATTGTGTGTGCATTTCGGGAGGACAAAAAGGTGAATCGTACACATTGTTACCGTTTTAAGGATTCCAGGACTGCAGGATTGCCGGATTGCATTGTTATCCTTTTTTGTGTTTCATCGAATAGCAGGGATGCAGGGTTTTTATTGGGCGCTGGCACTGGAGAATTGGTAATTGCAGGCTTATTACACAACATTTGATTGAGGCGACCCATTGTCCTGGGAAGGCTTATTGTTGGTGGCAGGTGAAGTGGCTGCAAATTGGATTTGAAAGTGGGCAATTGTCTGGGCCTACTCGGCGGACTGGCACAACAAAAGAAACGATGTGTGCTGGGAAGCAGTCAGTCTGTCCTTGGGGGCACGATCCAAGGGCTTTTATCTGCACTCGCTCATTATGTGCATGCGATATCGTCAAACTGCCGCCCCCGAGTCATTAGCCAAGGCAAGAGTTCCAAGCCTATGCACACACGCGTATGCCAGCGGCAGCAACAGCAGCATCGGTGGTGGCGGCTTCGGCATCAAGAAGACACATCCAATCACCTTCTCATGGGAGAGTAGGAGTCATTCGATTTATATTGCCGTCGGTTCTTAAGTTTTTTTTTTTTTTTTATCTTATCCCTATCTTCACCTCCACGTCCATCCGCGCACACACACACATTCCATTCATTATCGATCCTGAGAAACTCCTGTAGGCGAGACCTGTTCCCCTACGAAGTGAAGCTGTGGCCCGGATTTTAAGGGCAATTACAGCCGCAACGCGATCGTGGGTTGAAAATTAAATGAGAGTTTTACTCAAATTACAGGTTCCTCTCCCGCTCTGTGGAGCGATACACACTGATTGGATGTAGGTGAGCAGACCTCAGAACGGCGACGATGACGACTAGTGGTTGGGCGCGGAGCGTTTTTGGAGATAGTTTCGTGGCTCATTAGGATGAAATCAAGTGAGGAATTTCGAAAAGTTAACGGGACCAAGTAAACTAACTCACAAATCGTGTAGGAATTTGTTTAGATTTGAAGAGATTCTCGGAAAGGATCAATTCGAGTAGGGGACCAACACAGCGATCGCTATTAGTGGGAGGAGTGACGGCCTTTGGAAGCGGTTAAGTAATTGGATTTAAGGCAGGTGGATGGTATAATCCTTGGCTTGGAGGATGATGAAAAAATTATGATATGTACACCGCTTCGCTGATGATATAGTCCGGTGGTGAAGTTAAGAATAAAAAAGCGTTCCAAATGTCAGTTGATTCAAAACATGCCAAAACTAGACATACACCAGATAATGGACCACCGTTGTGATTGTACACACATAAAAGCTAAACCATTAGCCTGTATTTTTTTTTTGGTGGGCAGTCTAGTCCGGATATCTGTGCAGTCTATAGACTCCCCAGAAATACATAAATACCCGGAGTAACATATTTTTTATCGGCCAAATAATATAGGTTTTTCGATTCTACAAATATGAGAACCTAGAAAGTTAACATTATTTTGACTTTTGATGACCCTTAGGCTGTATTGTTTGCTAGCTCAAAGTTGGGACTTTGGAATGTACAAAAGTTGACGTATTTATTAAGCAAAAATATGGCATATTTCTTATTTTTATATTTGTGGCCTTCAAAGGGGTTCATGCAGCACCCTTTTTTCACACGCCTTACCAAGATTTATTATTAGACTTTTAATTAAAGCCACTTTTTGAGGAAGAATTTCAATATTTAATGGGCTGCAAAAGGCTCCAACGGGAAACAAAGCTCAAAGGAGTTCTCTATCGATGGTGCAAAAACTAAACTGCTCTTTTTGCACCTTCTTTGGGAGAGCGAGGAGGATCCACTGAATCTGTTGACCTACGCGGCCAAAGCGGGAAAAACGGAATTCCCCAAAGAGCGGCATATAAAGAATATATATACTGGATGCAAGGGAGCCCTCATCTATCACTGAGAAGGGGAGGAACTCGTATGTCGTAACCAATGACGAGCTTACAAGACACGCACGAGTCAACCCAAAACCCCAGGGAAGAGGACTGTTACAAAGATGGGCTCGAAGCTAGACACTGACGTCATTAAGGAGAGTTCTGGTTCAGTCAAGAAGGCGAATGGAAAAGAACTCCGTTTCATATTTCACTGTATCCACAGCTATTTAGGACTAGAAACAATGAAAAATCAGTCTCAGGAAGAGAAAGCTACTATAAACGAAAGTAAGGAGTTCCTTGCACACTTGCAGGTTAAAAAGACTCTCCTGCCATGGTTTGGAGAGAAGTACCACTGTGCCCATCAGATTGATTCGGTCAGCCACATATCGGTTATAACGAGCGAATTCGTTCATCCCTTGAAGGTCGCCATAGCCGTTTTTGACTAGATATCGTATTTTTTTCGTGTTCTCCATTATATCATCTGTCCAAGCAAATGAGCGATGATTCTATCCACTGCTGTTGATTACCTTGAATTATTAAATAAAATACTCGATCTTCAGCCTTTCTGGAAAGCCTTTTGTAGTATATTTTTTATGATATTGGACTTCATAGAGCATTTCTATTCTCCCAAACATGGAGACCTTCCAAGCGGAAAGATGACAAGGACTTGTGTCTACGATGTCCTTCGGCTATCTTTCACGTACCAGCAGGCAACCCTGATTGCCAACGGGAAACAAAGCTCAAAGAAGTTCTCTATCAATGATGAAAAAACTAAACTACTCTTTTTGCACCTTCTTCTCTGGGAGAGCGAAGCGTTTAAGTGGGTCAATCTCGTGCATTTTTCGGCAATTTCAAACAATTTCCCTTTCAATGCATGTAATGTGCAAATGCGATGCAGAGGAAGTACTTAAGTTCATGAATTTATTAAAAAATTTAAACTTATTACTTTTTTATTCCTCTGTTGTGTAAATTTGAAGTTTTTCGTGATGGCAAGTATTGTATTTGAATTTACATTCCTGTGTGGTTACCTTTTTGATGGAAATAATTCCAACTTCGGACGCTTTTTATAAACTAGTTACGGAAACTTAACATCGCCCCAAATCAATAAATTAGTTTTAGAAGTGAAACAAAAATGATTGTCACATTTTAATGAGTTATTCACCAAATGTTTGTATAATCTGCCCCCTGGATTGCCCGAACCGAAAACAAAAGATTCAATATATATTACCAATTCATGTACAACTTTTGTTTTAAGCAACAATTTAGAGTAATTGACAGTAATAATGAAACAAATTAATGAGTAATCCATTTGAACTACATCAACCATTTTTGATTCATTTTATTAGACTCGCTCGAACACTGATGTACCACGTCTTCATTGCCAATTATATTGCTCCTCTATTGAATTCACACCTAATATCCGTTCCGCCAGACAAGTTCATACGTTTTGCTTTAAGCCTGGTTTCGGACGCACAATCTATAATAATTAAGAGATTCGTTTTGCGGCAGCTCTACACTAACATACAATGCTTTACACTTTTAAGACCAAAGAGCACAGTAACTCCCCCCACACCACCCCACCCCACCCCACCACCAGCCCCACCCTTTCTCCTCTATACCTTAATACCATTCTGAGCCTTGACTCCGGACATTTGTGATCCCTGGAGTAAGAGCAAATTATGAAAAAAAGGTATTGACATTATGAACTGTGATGTCGATTTATATTGCAATTACTTAAATGCGCAAAAACGAGGAAGCTTGCCTCGCCACCGCTTCGATCTTATCAAAATCGTCGCCATTTTCCTTGAGCTTTTGGGGATTTGGATAGATATGCCATCAATAACCAGCTCCTCCAAAGGATTCGTGTATCTTTCAAAATGTGCGGGAGAGAAAAAATAACAATCAGCCTATCAAGCAATCTCATGAAATCAAATCTTCTATTTTTTTGTAGACAATTCACAAAGATTTGTTTTCAGCTAAGTCTCTGACCGACTTCGTGTATGCATTACTAAAGGCAAACAAAATCCCTCAGAGCAGGTTTTACAAATTATCTTTACCATTAATTTCTACGATCTGTTCCAATAAAATATTTTACCGTGTCCCCCAAGAAACAACCCAAACGCAGAGTTCTTTTGTCCCCGAACCTGGCCACTGCTGCGTTTCAGATGTTCATGTGGACTGTGAACGAATTTCCTGCCTCTCCAATCAGACTGGCAAACTAGACACCCATCTCAGGCGTCCCCATCAAGAGCCATTCAATGCACACAATAGCATCTGTTAATGAGGCGTAAAGCCAAAAATGACTTCTTTCCAATTACACCGCGTCCCCACGCTGAGAGACACATTCACTTCAGTTCCCCCAGAAAATCGACACCCGACAGACCCCCAGGAGCCTCTGCATTTATCACGACCATTCCGTCTATTTATCTATTCGACCATCGACTGACATCAAAGACGGCCTCCCCCGGCTCAATCACTCCTCGTTGAGCTCCCTTTGATTAAACGACCTTTTCAATTTAATCCTCACCCTGAGCGGTATCCACCAATGGACGGACGGACGGAGCTCCATCAGGCCATGCAGCCGCAGTTCGACAGAAGGACCAACCGTACCGCACCGTCGCGAGCGTTCAATTCAATTTGCATTTGAATGCCCTACAAAGACATCAAGACCGCGCCACATAAAACCCAAGCACCCTAGCCTCCCCATGGGTGTCAAAATATTCTCCCCTCATAACTCGTAATTAATTTTTCGACAACGCCGAACGCGCCGCCGTCGCTGCCTCGGTACTCTGCGGACGGTATCGTGCCCTTTATGTTGGTCCAACCGGAACGGGTTCCGGGGGGAACCTCACTCCGACTGATTAATGCCGTGCAACACCTTATTGTCACCGCAGTGTGTCCGCGTGTGTTCGATTCAAATGCGAGCAGCGAAACAAGAAACAAATAGTCACACCTTATCCACACGAGGGCCGAGCGAGTAGGGTGACAGCGAGTGCGAGAGCGAGACCGACGGGCGAGACCGCCACTTAATGGTGTTAAATGGCCAAGTGTCGGCGCGCAAAGGAAAAGGTGTTCTCGACTGGCGCCAGCTATCAACGGGGGGCCTGCCTTGCACAAAGGCCACAAAAAAAGAGCCATGCCCCGATGTGAGCCGTGCTAAGGCCCAGAGCCTTTCGAGGTACGACCTGGATTGTTCCCGCAACAGCACCAGCACCAGCAGCACTCTCGTGATCTCTCGAATCCATAGAGACCGTGCGCACAAATCAGCATGAGTGCGTATCTGAAACAGGTATCGCTGTTGCAAACCGAAATACCGATGCGCCGCGCCGGTGGTGGTGGTAGTTGTTGCGAATAACATCCATGGGAGTTCTTCTTCCTCGGACGCGGCCGGTTCGTTTCGGGCTGTGTTTCCACCTCCTCGCATGCCAGATGCCATTAAATGCGCCACAGGATAAGGAATGGTTGCTGGAACATTCCGCAAGTGTGTACAGGCGGAGGGCTGCATTAACATGTATCTACGACTGTATGCCCGGTCGTTGTTGTCATGATTGCTGCCCCAAAAGGAGTAACTTGTTGAAACTCCTTAACATAGATCGGAATCAGTGCGCGAGATGATATTCCACGAGCGACGTCTACGGTTCCCTTTCGGTTTTTGCTTATTTGTGGGCCCCTCTCGATAACTTGCTGGTGTGTCCGTGTGTCTGTTCACCGTTGGCGAATTCAAAAGGTGCGCCCGACGACAACGACAGCAACGATGCCACAGCCACCATCATCGTCTCTTGTTGTCCCGATAAGGTTGCTCTTTTGAGGGAAAAAATTTAAATATGCGAGAGCATCGATGGAACCGCTGCGATGGCCGTGGACGGCGCGGCGTCGTGGCCGTCGAGCCGCGGAGGGGTGGCTCGAGGTATAGTTAGCAACTTGGGACAATCAGTTTTCGTCGGCGTCATCGTTGTTGTCGTCGTCGTCGCAACAACATGGAGGCGGCGCGGCTGTGCGACGTGCACAAGTCGTGGGGTTGATTCGGATGCAAGATAAGATGTCTCGAATGTGACACTTTGCGCCCGTAACCGGAGGAGATATGCGATTTCGAGTGTGGGCGTGTTGCGGTGCAGATGAGATGCCCGATAGCGGTGTAATGTGCATGATAGTGCTCCCATGCGGCAGGTGTGAAATGTCATTATGGGTGTAAATGAATTTCAATTGCTGTGCGCAGAGTCATGCTTTCCAGGTGGAGTCGCGATGTTGAAGTGTGTTGTGACACGATATAACCCCGAGTTTCACTAAATGGGGCTTGGCATTGATTAGAAGGGTTAACGCATCCATTTGGAATGGATACAAGTCTGTCGGAATAGTATTGAGTCGATGCGATGCATTTTATAGACGACTTTAGGGAGTGGAGGCATGGATGTCCAATATGGCGAGTGATCAGTAAATGAGCGAATTTGTTTTCTGTCTTAGTCCCTGTTGTCTGGGAATCTACGACACTCTTCACGGCTGTCCATAATTGGAACTCCATGTTTTGGTGCAGGCGGCATGAAAATACATATTTCTTCACATTTTCTGTTGACCCTCAAACAGAAGGCCCGTGTACAAAGCTACAAATGGAGTTTACTAACTTCCGGACACTGCGGTGTCCAGAAAAATACTTCGGCCGGAACCTAGATTGTTTCTGGACACTGGGTTAAGGTTTAGCTATATAGGGTTCAAATATAGAACATTACGCTTAAAAGGAACACTCTTATAAGATAAACTCGTTCAAAAGAAAGCGTCCTTAAAAATACCATGTCCCTTCGAATAT
Source organism: Eristalis intricaria (assembly GCA_964034865.1). Taxonomy (NCBI): domain Eukaryota; kingdom Metazoa; phylum Arthropoda; class Insecta; order Diptera; family Syrphidae; genus Eristalis; species Eristalis intricaria. Next base: position 57,144,817 of record OZ035874.1, read on the forward strand.
AAAATTTAGTGGACTCTCCCTAAGTCAAAAACTCTCTCTAACTCGAACTTTTTCGCCATATTTTACATACATTTACATACCTCGAATTTCCATACAACCCTCTCTTAAGTCGATTTATGTAAGATTATGGTACCCCGTGACAATTCGACTTAGGGGAGTCCACTGTAAATCTTTTATAGGAAAAAGGTTTGTAAGAAAAGCCGTGTTAAAAGAAAGAGTTTTTATAACACGAACCTATAGACTGGAATGGAAATAAGAAAATATTTGGAATACAAATGTTTCAGTAAATACCAGTTGTAAACAAGAACTTAAGAAAACATTTGATACACAAAATGACGTAAGTTTGACAATTACATGAATTTCAGTAAGCATTCAGTTTGAAATTGGAATCTGAGTTGTATTTGTACGGAACAATGGCTGCAGCAGGAATGAGGGATAACAAAACTATCAATTTTAGAAGAAATAAAAAGTAAAAAAGTCTTATATGTAAAATTGTGTAAAGCACCTTGTGTAAAATAGTAAAAAATACAAAAACTCTTTAAGATGACAATAATTATAGTTTTATTGTCATATTTAAGAGTTTTTGGATTTTTTTGGAAAAACTATGGAAAATACTATGTGTGGGTCTATGGGGTACTATGTGTGGGTCGCCGTGGCGTAGTGGGTTAGTGCGTCGACTCCTACGCCGAGGGTGCCAGGTTCGATACCCGAATTTACCACCTATCATTATTCACGGCTCCACCTCTTTCGAGTCACTGACAATGCACAAAGAGTATTCCTGTCTAGAAAAAGCTTCTCAACTTCGCCGTTCGGAGTCGGCATTAAACTGTAGGTCCCTTCCACTCGTGAAAGAACAATGACACGCACAACACGAGTGGCCCAGGTCCGCCTCGGACTGTCGCGCCACCCATATTAATATTATTAAAAAATGACAAAGTCATAAATAATAATTCGGTAAGGTTTCCGCAAAGGGCACAGTTGTGTAACAGGGATATTAAAAGTATTTGGCGACATACGAGAATCCATCGATGAAGATAAAACGACATCACTAGTCTTACTTCAGACTTTTCGAAAGCATTCGACTCAGTTAACCCATCTATTCTTTGTCACAAACTGTCCTTCCAATTCAACTTTAGTAATCCCATTAAGAAATTAATATTCTCGTATCTTACTCACCTGTCCAAGCTGTTTTTCCACCATGCAAAACTTTCGTTACTTTGAGATGTTTCTAATGGCTGACCCCAAGGTTCTATTCTTGCACCGTTGTTATTTTCAATATTCATTAATGATCTTCTAACTGGCTTATTGTGAATTTCATGTGTATGTAGACGATGTTCAAATATACTTAAGTTATCCTCTTGGTATGATTGAAGATTCAGCTGCCAAATTAAATGAGGATTTGAGTTCTATTACCAGGTGGGCTATCGAAAATGCTCCTGGCGAGACGAGTATTGCGGGTGAATTCATGGAGAGGATGAATGCAGTTGGCTAGCTTACTTGAGCATCGTTTGTTGAAATAACGATAAAACACGGTCAAAGAAGAGACGGTACGTCGATGTTCGAGAGAATCTAATGACTCTGCGATATTGTTGTCTCCTATAAGTTTTATCGCTCGCTTTTGGATTCTATCAAGTAGGTGCAGTGTGGTCTTAGGGGCACCAGACCAGATATGAGCGTTATACTCAAACTTGGGGCGGATGTACGCCTTATAAATTAAAGCCAAATCAGACGGGGTGAACTATTTTTTGCAAAGAAAACCTAAACATTTCGCAGCATTTTTGGCAACCTCAAATATGTGATCGCTCCAACTAAGTGTTGTGTTGACACACATACCAAGGATGGAAAGTTTTCCGGTTTCATCGACACAAGCGCCATTCATGGATAATGGCTGATTATGAAGGGTTCGCTTGAGTGACAGCAGACAGCATTGAATTTCACTCTATTGTTTTTTCCCCAGTTATTTATGCTGTCAAGATCGGAATTCAGTGTGCTTAACATACGCTGCCATTCCAATTCTACGGCCGGAGAGCGGGGTCGTGAGCCTTGGCACGAATATGAAAAGCTAAGGGTGCTGTCATCAGCGAAGGAATGGATTGGATTAGAAGTAGCAGACAAGAGATCATTTATAAAAATGAGAAAGAGTGTCGGAGACAGAACTGAGCCTTGGGCAACACCAGCATTTATTTGGTGGATATCAGACTTGAACCCATCCAAAACAACTTGAATTGAACGGTTCGAAAGAAAAGGTTCATCGATACCATAGGCACGCATTAGAAATATCAAGCGCAACGATCTTGCTTTCTCCTGCATTGTGCAAAGACTGGTTCCACTTTTCGGTAAGATAAGCTATCAGATCACCAGTGGACCTGTCGCTGCGGAAACCATATTGTCGGTCATTAAGAAGCTTCCGCGATTCAAAATATTTCATAAGCTGACGATTTATCAGCGTTTCCATGACCTTAGAAAGAAGGGACGCAAGTGCTATGGGTCGGTACGAGGTGGGTGACGAAGATTCGCCCTTTTTAGGGACTGGCTGGACAAATGATGTTTTCCATCTGCTCGGAAAGAGACCTAAAGAGTAGGATAGATGAAAAAGCTTACGCAGTGGTTTTGCCAGCACAGAAGAACACCTCTTCAGATGTATAGGAGGAATACCTAGTTAAGCTAGTTAAGGGGCAAGAGAGCTAGAAGTCGGTCATCTCTGTAATACTTAATTTCTGATCCTGACAAAACCAAAGTCATCCCAATTTCTAAACTTCCGCCCTCTATATTCAATTTCCCGCTTAGAGAACTTAACTCTATCGCCATTGATGTTACATCTGTCAAAAATCTTGGAATAATATGTAATAGTGTACTGTCATGGACAGATCTTGTAGTGTCCAAAGTATATGCGTCTCTTAGAGTTCTCTCAATAAGCTAATTTATACTCCCTATTAATGTAAAATTAAAACTTGCCTAAGCTCTCATAGTGCCCATATTAACCTTTGGCCGTGAGCTGTTCGCCGACTGCGATTACCGTTCCTCTTAAAAAGTGATAAATGCAATTAATGTAACGGCACAGTATGTGTTTAACATTGGCAGGTTCGACCAAGTCTCAGATCAACGCCACCAGCTACTGGGATGTAATTTGGAAGCACTCTTAAAGTACAGAACGTGTTCTTTGTTCATACAAAATCATTCACAAGAAACAACCTAGTTATCTTTATGAAAAAATAGCCTTCTCTCGATCGAATCGTAAAAGACTTAACATCACGTAGGCAGTTTTTCATTCATGCCGTACATCTCTGGAAGCACCTACCTCTACAGTTTTGGTTTAAGATCGAATACACACAAATTTTGTTCAGCTTGTTTTTCATATTTTTCTAACTCGAACTGAAATGGTTCCTAAATTCTTAACTTTAATTTTTGCCATTTGATGCACTGCAATTCCAAATTATTGATTTAAATTCACTGTAACCTACACGAATGTCACTTAATGTTATTTTTAAATGCACTGTACTTTTAAAAGATTCTTAATGTATAGCGTCTTGAAACAATGAAAGTTATAATGTTATTTATTTATTTTGTAATTATATGTTAATAATGTTAATTTCGCTTAAATGCAATGTTCTTTTAAAAGATTCTTTATGAAATAAATGAAAATGAAATAAGAAAGTTGAAAAAGTGTTCCGATTTTGTTGAGGAAAGCGCAACAATTTGCAATTCAGTGAGAAATCCACAACCTCATTGCCACTACCGGCGTTAGTGTAACAAAGATTTTTCTTTAGTTTTTTTCGTTTTAAAATCTTTTCTGTAGTAGCAGTTTCTTATAAGCGCAATTCACTGTACAGTGTATAGTCAAAATAGTAAAAGGTACACCACCGTTTGCTTTGAGCAACAATGAGGAGTCAATAATAATGCATAGTTTTCTGACCCCTTGTCAGTGGTGGGGGTTAACTTGTTCACAGCCTTAGTGCTCAAAGCAAACATTGGTCCTTCGAGCCGGATAAAACACTTGTTTGTTGGTTGAGTTTGTTGTTCGCACTCCCATAATTTTATTGTCTTCGTCGTTTATACTAATTCCCAAATAAATAATTGCTGACCCATCGCCTGGAGTCAATATTGCAAATAAAACAATTGACGTATTGGCGCATGGTGGTAGCCAGAGATAATGGATGATAGAAATATCCAACTTCGGCCATTTTTTCCCTAGCCCACAACGAAGATGCAGTGGTAATCGCTTGTATTTCATTGATACTTTTACAACGCTCGTCAATTCACCACAATATGGCGGCCTATTCGTGAATTTTGTGGGAAAAAAGCGGCAGATTCATGAATTTAGTGGGAATCCATGTACTTTCCATGTAACGTACATGGTTATGTTGTTCGGAGGGTGTTCAAAAGTTGACTAGTATTTTTAAGGGAATTTTCTCACATTGTTATATGGACTTTCGTGAACAACAATGTATTGCAATGTCCATTTAACTGGAACTATTTGACCTAAAATTAATTCTTAAGTGTATATATAGCCTATTCATAAACCATACCTGACAAATCAACTCAAAAAATGAAGCCCGCTTTATTCGCTTAAATCATGAATTCTGAAAAACTCACGAATTCAATTTAAGCAATTTGATAAGAACAATGGCAATATATTGCAACTTTTACTAATGCATAAAAATGGTTGTCAAAACATCTTATTTGTGATTCACGCTTCAATAATATTTTTATTATTGGTTAACTGAACGTGTGAATGTATTATTAATTTTTATTCATACGAACAAATTCACACTATGTTGTGCATTCATTGATTATGTCCAAGTATTTCAGATTGTAAATTGCTCAAAGTTTTAATGAATCGACTTCATGAACATAAGCTTTGTTCATCCATACTGTGTTGAAAATTGAACATCGAAATTTGAAAAAAACGTTAAAATAACGAGCGAATTTTCAAATAAGAACTCTGATTCAACCCATTACTATGGTGGGGAAGGGTATCAGCTGTTCCACAGCTGTTCTCAAGAGCTCAACGTATTCACAGACAGGAGACAAAAAGCGTATAAAAAACGCTGTCAGATGAAATCAAGGGGCAAGGGAGGTAGAAGTTGGATATCTCTATTATAGGTTATCTCTGGTGATAGCGAGCGAGCCAATATAAAAATCAAGGGTACTGTAGAACCATTCCATGTACATGGCTTAAACTCAATACAGAGCGATGAACTGTTACTTTTAATTAAACTATTTTTGTTTTCCCTTCCCTTAATAACTAAATGTAGTTTCGGAAATCAGATGAAGCGGAATAAATATTGAGGGGTGTCTTACTTGCACGACATAGTGTAATGCAAGATTACATATATACACACAATACTGTCTGCCAGCTGTGATCGAATATTTGGAAAGTGCAACCGGGTTGATCGTGTGAACGACCTCAATTCTCCACGGACGGATAACGTCAAATCGACTTAAATAAATACACTGACCTTCAACGGCAGTGTTGAGCAATAAATGGATAATCAACAAATGAAGTTGTCGCAGTTGTTGTTTTTATTTCTTTTGGAGTTTCGGTGTCCTACACATAATTTCACTCAAGCGATGTCGCTCACTAAAATGAAAATCGCTCAGAATTTTGTTCTGCATTTTTGAGATCCATGATGGGTATCTTCTTATTTGAGCGAAAACGGTTAGACGTACTTATTACAGACTTATTCTATGCCTGAGTGTTGTGAATCCCCCAAGTACTGTCGCTTATTGTTGATAGCACTTGAGAGATAATGCAGCGAAATCTCGAAGATACTTGTAGCGAACTATCGAATGTGTGAACATGAGTTAGGCATGAGAGTTTAATAAAGATACATTTTGTGAGATGAACTGCTGCTTAGGTGAGGTTGGATAGGAGGGCTGCTAGTGCATTCACCAGCACACTTTGACCATGTTGGTCCATTGTGATACCCACAGTCAGACTACAAACGCTGATCGACCACTCCAGTGTCAGTGCCGTTAATTTGATCCCAACGGCAAATTGTGACTGGACCAGCTTTGAAAACGTATTGACTTTGCTTTCACTGGGATTCGAACCGGGGACCCCGCTAACCAGAGGCAGGCACTCAACCAACTGCGTCATTCAGTCGTCACTGCTACTTACTTCCCTAATTCAGTTTTGATTATTACACAGTTAACTGCACAAACAGTGCAAAAGCCCCCATTCACAGTGCAAATGCACTGATTCGTGACTTCATCACAAATTGAATTTGGAAACACCCCTTTCGTGCGTTAGATTGCATCCCATCTCCGACTAAATGTACGCAAGTCACTACCCGGACTCTGCTTAACTGACCATCCCCCTTTGGTGCATTCGATTACATCCCATTTCCGACTAAATGAACACAAAAAATTACTACCCTCTGCTTTACTGACCATCGATCCATTTTCCATTGCTGTCAATCAACTTTGAATTTATGGCTCATCGTGATACCAAAATTGAAAATCAAGTCTGAGTACCGTAAAATATTCCAGCACCCCATTCAGTGCCGCACTTCACTCCTCTTCCGCTGCGTCTTTAACTCGCAACAACCTTTCCAAAATCAAAGGCGCTTCGCGGATAACTAAACAATTACTCGCATTTAAAAATCGCCCGGCCCGAACACAGTGCTCGCATGAAGAAGCACAAACATGCATGCGAGCATTAAGCCCCACACGCCAGAGACCCCGGCCCATGGCAAGTGGCCCCCGGCCACAGACAGCGCCTGCATCTGCAGCACATCTTGGCGAACCAGTCAGTACATCGTTACCCCAAATCGTTGGCCGTGCACATCGTTAATGCAGTCAGCCCGGCGAAGATCTTCATGATGATAACTGCATGACTGATTGAAATACTCCATTCAGCGGGGGAAGAGCACTCGCACACTCGCGCACTCGCCCTCATCTTCGAGACACTGACTCCTTCTGACCCGAGAGCCAAGTGCCGCACACACCCCGCCCTCATACGTGCTCCTTGGCCATGCGGAACATCAATTTCCGGATTAATTGAACTCAGCACACATCTCACCAAATGGACTTGAACCATCACAAGTCGGTACGGCCGCGTCGGAATCGGACTTGGAGTGAGTGCTTTGTGCAGTAGCGTCGTGCTCTGTCCCCCTAAGTGCGCTGCGCTTCTGTGTGCGCACCATGCGGTGCACTGATGGAGCCAGATGTTCCGGCTGCCTTTTGACGGATGAGGCAGGCCCGAGACCGATGTTTTTGCTGAACACTTACGCATGCAGATTCTCGTCGTCTCTGAGGGGGGACTTTTACGAGCAGCGGCACTCGCGTGATCTGTCCATTAACCCCCGCCCGCTGCAGCAGATGTCGGAACAGAGATCACGGAATTAGATAAGGCAACCCGACAAGAAGCCATCACAACAAGATCGAGCATGCAGCGCGCTAGTCGACCCACAACGACCATTCACCACCTCCGCGTCATCGTCGCAATCATCGGCAGCGCAGCGCTTGGCTACGGGCTCATCTGTCTGTGCCCGTGATGAATGTCAGATGAAGATGGCGTAAGCCGCTCCTCCAGCCCTCGTCCTCATCTGCTGGCACAATTGAGTTTGCGGCTGGTTTCGGATCGGGGGGTGGTTGGTTGCGTTCGGTTTTTCCGGCTGGCGGCAGGAGATTTAATTCGTTTCTTCGCGGAATCACGTTCCCCGACACCCGTCCTCATCGTGCGGTGGGCCCATCTTTGCGAACGACGCACTTAATCCGAGAGTCAACCCCTCGCTGGAAACAGATGTTCGCCGCTGTCGTTTATCGTTTTATAATATCCAAAGAGATTCTAGCCAGTTACCCAGGGACTCGGTGTGGGTGTGGGTTTGCGTGCCTGAATGCGGCTGCCGGGCAGGATGAGAGGCAGCACTTCGAGTGGGTTGGTTACATTGTCGCAGATACAACCAAAAGCACATACCCTGCACACGTGACACAGGGCAAGGTGTACGCGTGTGTTCACCAGGGAAATCGGAATCAGTAACAGCACCACCACCAGGAGAACTCTGACAAACAGTGGCATCATCATCATCATCATCATACTCGTCTTCGGTTGGTCGTGGCGTAAGCTTTACGTAGACTTTTCCCATTCATCCTGCAGAGGATATGCCATAAGGTACAACACCGAATACAGGGCGATTGTGCGAGAGAGGGAGATGTTCTCATTTATGAAATTCGATACGATGACAAATCCTTGTAGTCTGGCAGACACGTTGTGTGGGTGGTGAGCGAAAACTGGGCTGGAATCGGTAATTCATAATCCGATTCAGAGTACACCGAATGGAGAGCCGGTGCAAGGAGGGCAATATGTGGGTGCTAAGGAAGCAATTCGGAGCCAGTTGTGACGTTTGGAATTGGATGAGTATGCTGTTGGGGACTCGGGTGGGATGTGGTGACTGGCGATATTATGCGCACATTCGAGCAAAATGTGTCGTGTACAATTCCAAGCATGGAATTCAGAGAAAATGCGCACACCGGCAATTAATTACTGACCAACGATGGAATTCTTAGAACAGTGTAGTGACTGAGGTAAATTGAGATTGGAGAGCTTTGCTAAGCCGTGCGTAGGCTGATGGTCTGGGCTATTTAAAGTGCAAAATATACCACAAAAAAGGGCGATGCATTCGAAAGTTTCGTCATGATCACCAATATATAAGTCCACCAGATGAGAACAAAAGGGAAAGACGTCTAAATAAAACAACAACGGCATGATGTATAAAGTTGATTCTGGCTTTATTTCAAAGCTATAGTCATGCCGAAGCATGTGTGGAATAGCACAATCATTCAAGTTGTTGCCTCAGGTTTCCAGACAGCGCTTTAAGCCACGGGTTAAATTTTTGTTGACTTGGTCTAATACAGTTCCGGACAAAACAATAAGACCAGTAGGGAAAAAACCAAAGAAATCGATATTTTTATCAGGGGCAGCTAACTTTTGTAAGCACAAGTGCCAGCATACATTTTCCAGGTGGTTCAGACTATTTTTGTTTCACCCTCAATTTTTCCGTTATAGTAAAAAATTAATACAAAATATTGGTGGGTTCCATGATCTTTAAATGTGCAAAATTCGCAATGGTGTCATCTTCGCAATGCCTAACTCTTGAGAATCATCTGATTCGTTCTCGACGAACTTCGAATTTCTAGACACTTCGACAAATCCGTCGTCTCATTTGTAAGGGAACGTTTAGCTGCGAACATTTAGGCTCAAATTTGTTCAAGAGACTATGAATTGCTTGTCTATTTGCATAAAAACTACGCCAAAAAATAGGCCTTAACACACGAAAGTTGCCTTCCCCACTCTATAATTTGTAACTATTTGTACACATCCTTCATCTTGATGAAAATGTTGTTTGTACTGAATGCTGTGACAATAATAAAGCGATTATTGGTTTAAAAGACCGTTCACAGTGAAAATTCAAGTTGTTAAATCTCAATTGAAATATAAAGTCAACTTGGGTCCTCGAGAGAGGGCTCTTTTTATCGTTTGTCTCAAGTCTATATTGATTACCATGAGCAATTCTGTATTTGGTCTCGGAATTGATGTTTATTTTACTGCTCACTGCAAAGTAGAGGAAGATGAAGTGCTTTTAAAATAAGGCTATCTGCTCATTGTGTAAAATAGGTTATGTAAAGTTAAAGTACAATCTTTTCCTGAAGTTGACGTTTGAGAACTAGAGTTCTTGAAGTTTAAGGGCGGATGCAAAGTTCGGTAAGGGTGGGTAAAGGTATATTCAATAATGTTTTTAAACATACGAAAGCGAAAAACAAGGAACATAGTGGATAATTTCCAGAGCCTATATAGATTCGAGTTTGACAACGTGGAATGGTTAAGTAATCAGTTCCTTTCCGATATTCCTGAAGAAACTTGTAGTAGTGTCATACATGGAATTGAGAAAATGAAAATATTCCCCCGATACATTGGTACGTGTTTCCCAGTTGGAGTTGGTGAAGGCATTGGTGTTGGCTTTTGACGCAGACAATTCAATGGCCATGCACAAAATACAGCGTCGACCTGCGTTAGTGAAAATTGAGAGAGATGAGAGGATCGTCATCGCAAGTCATTATTGAACACGTTGGATATATTTTGACAGAGGGGTTCGCTGTGAGAGAGATTTTCGCCCAAATTGAGAGTATTTTGTGTCAACTGTCATTTGAGAAATGAAAACAGCTGATTAAAAATAATTTAACGACAAAATTCATTTCAAATGCGCTCATTTCGTTGCGCCAGCCGACTTAATGTTACGGAGGGAGTGCGATGAAATTATTACTCAATTTATCCGCTGTTCTCCCTCTCTCATCTACCAGATGAAAAATATTGCCGCCTTTCTGCATACACTCATTTGAAATGAATTTCTTTTCGCCGCGTTGAAATCCCCTAAACGTTTTATTTTTTTGCACAAGCACATCCAGGACATACATATGTACATCCCTTCATCGGAGGATATTGAATCAAAAACATTTTCTCAGTGCATTCAACCCTCCCATTGACTGTGGTAGTGACGAAGCTTTAACGTCAGCGAACGGTATTACATGCTCCATTTGGATTAAGGCTCATCCACCACACTACACCAACCACCCCACGAGTAACCATCAGGCGGCAGCAATTCATCCGTCCGACCGAATCACCCATCCACCCTCCACGCGACGCAACCTCAACCCATACGCCTTGGCCACCCTCGCAAGGCAACACAACACAGCACACAATACAGCACCAGCGACAGCATTGGAAAAAGTCCTCTCCACAGTTGCGAAATCTGGAAATTATCATTTCCGACACGTGACACATGTGACTGTAATCCGGTTAATGACGTCACATTCACTTCCTCCTCAAATACGAACCGACTATGCCCATGTGTATCGTATCGTGCACACTGCTGTCGTCTGTGCCGGGTATCCTCGCAGGACGAGGACTGTAATGATTGTGTTGTTGTGCTTCGCCCTTGAATCGATTTTGCCTCACAAAGATGGTCAGTGGTTGTTTGTGCAATTGAAGGCTTTTGCCGATGAATCGGGTAAACTGGCTGGGGTCTGGGATGAGGATGCGTAAGCTGCAGATGTTTGTGCACGCATTTGGTTTCTTCGGAAAATGAACGACAAGCTCTTGCGCGAGTGATTGCCAATCGATTGTATATGTGTTCGCCGGATGGTGGGTGGGGTGGGGGGAGGGCTGTTTTCCGGATGAGTTGCTGCAGCAGGAGAGAAAATATAGTCAGGATTCAGTGTGTGTCGTCAATGCCAGACCTGGGATTTGAAACAGGTGGGAAATGGCCCGTTCACGAACTAGCGTGTGTTACCTTTGTCATACATATTGCTCGGGAGTGGGTATTGCAAGTGTGGCTTTCGCATTGTTGCTTGGATTTGGATTGTTGTTCAAGGACCCAGGTGATGGGGTTGGTCCCAATTAGGTCTGAGTAATCGGATGTTTCTCACATTGTCGAGTGTAAGTTTGTGGTGGTTGATGCAGTGGCCACTCGTCTGGGATGGATGTTGAATGAGGTCTGTATGGTTCTTAGAAATGGAAAATCGCAGGAATGTCGGGAGCCCATCTGGGATGAATGTATTTATCTCAGCTTTGAATATTTCTCAGAAATCACAACAGTATACAGGTTTGTCTGCAAGTGGAGGGGAGTGTAAATTGACTAATTGAAGGCCAATGCTGATTCTTGAATCGGAAGTAAAATAAGCGGCAGATGTTCGAGCACAATGGAAAAACTGGGGTACAAGTAGGATTTGATAGCGATTGAGAAAGTCTTTGAATTCCTGTTGAAATAAATCTTCTTTTCTTCTTCAAGCGGAGTAATTTCAGGGATTCGTCATCCTGTCTTGCGAAGAAGAATAATTTTGAATTTAGCGGTTATGTTTTTTGTTGGGACTTGTTGGGCAAATAAGTTGCAGAATGAAATTTCTTGTGTAGAACGATTTGAAACGCTGGGATGAGGGGGTTGTTGACTTTGTTTATACAAAGTGCTTACAAGTGACAAGAGAGAACAAACAATTCAAAGAAGTCAGAGAATTGTTTGAGGACTAACATAGCTCTAGATGAGATTACCATTACGATCGGGGAGGCCAGCCATTCATCAGTTGACGAACCTGCTGTGCAATGCACCCAAAGACTTAATAATCACCGATTGTCAAACCACGAATTCGCAAATGATGTTCTCAAGCATATGTATCAATCCATACATTTTGAAGGGTTTTTCGAGACGAACAGTAGTCCAATCTTGTTTGGTTCCAATACCACTAGATAGCTTGGAAAGATGGCATCATACGGTTTTGGTGGAAAAGCACGATAAGTGTTTCGACACCTTTTAGGGCATTAAGGCATAATTGAAGTCACCCTAAATATAACTCAGAGGAAGTGTTTAAGGTTCTAAATCGGTTTAGAAATGTATGAAAATTTCGACTTAAGCTATTTTTAAGTTCTTATAACATCTACATCTTGACCCTAGCAGCATATACAATTGGGTGCATATAGATTTTGATACCCTGAATCCTTTTTCAAGAAGTCGACTTGGGCGCACGCTGTTTGGGTACAACACGAATCAACGGCAAATAACCTCGTTCACCGAATCTATCTGCAATTCACTGCTGAATCGCAACCACATCGACCCATTTTTGAAGCGAACGGTGACTGGTGACGAGAAGTGGATCACTAACGAGAATGTCAAGGGACTACACTCGTGGTCGAATCGCGGTGAGTCTGCGCAAAAGTTGACCAAGCCAGGATTGGCGGCCAGAAAGATCTTGCTGTGTCTTTGGTGGGAATCGCTTAGGAACGCGCCAACTCTGGCCCAAATTAGAGGAATTGTGTTCAATCAGAACAACGCCAGACCACACCCATCGATAGCAACTCGCCATAAACTCCGGGAGCTCGGTGGGGAGGTCATTATATTCCGGACGTAGCATCAAGTCATCACCACCTATTTTTCTCCATATCGACCGATTTTCCTGGTGAAAAGATAGACGCCTCAGAAACAAAACTCTCTCAGTTTCTCGTCAGGAGGGATAACAATCAAAATGGCAGCAAATAATCCAAAAAAACGCCGCCCTAAGTCGGACCATTTTACATAGGTAAATAAATTTTTATTAAAAAAATGTTTAAGCTCCCGCCGAAGACTCCGAACTACATGCTCATAGTTGAAACAGGCATATCTCCACTATATATAAGCACACTAAGGATGCAAATGAATTACATACTTCGAGTAATGAACATGGCAGACAACAGACTCCCAAAGATAGTGGCGATGCAAACCTTTCGAAATAAAACTGCATGGTTCAAAGAGTGGATTAAATTAGCTGGTGAATGTGGAGGAGTACTGAACGCAGATGGTAGTAATTGGGGTAACTCACTATGCCAATTAATAAAGCAGGTCGACGAACAGGCAAGAATACAGTTCTTAGAAAAAGCGGCGGGATCAATACATCGCATTACATGCAGCCGGCTCAACCACAACCTGGCGAGTCGAAATTACTTTAAAGATATCCATAGCATTCAAGAAATTTCTGTGATGTTCAAACTTAGAGCTGAACTTTGTATCGCATAGAGAGGATCTCCCTATACTCTGCAGTACGTGTAATTTGGAAGAGAGAGAAGATGTCATGCATTTCCTAGGCAAGTGGCCGATCCTAAGGGAAACAAGGAGATCCTTTTTTTTTTTGGAAAGAACTACTTATCGGAACAAGAAATCCTATCATTCCTAAACTAAATGGACGTAAGCAAGTTGTTTAAATACTGCAAAATATCATTAAAATTAACTTTTAAAATTAACATTTTTTCACATGGAGAGCTAATAATTATTACTTGTACATAATAATGCTGTTGAGCCATGCTGATTTTGATTTTGTTAACTTTTTGTAAAAGGAACATTATTCGAAATAATAAAATCAATCTGAATCTAAAAAAATCTACATTTTTAAATTTCCTTTTCCTACACCTAATACTGCAGGTATTAGTAACGATGGGGCGCAAGGTGGGGCAGAATAGCCACGAAGCAAAAAAAAAGTCTATAATTCGAGAACGTTGAGTCCTATCGGTTATTAGGTTCCGCCATTGGACTCACTGTTTCTATGCCTGATCTCTTTGTTTTTATGGCTTTATTTCCACAGTTGTCAATAAGTTAAAGGACTGGTTGGTATTGGTATTGGCTTTCAGAAAATATCAAGCTCTGACCGGAGCACGGCGGATCATTTTTTTGTAAGACTAGCCGAAGTCACAGAGTCTAGTTGAGCCTTCCAGTGTCATTAACGAACATAAAATGAAAAAAAAAAAACATCTTCTCAAGAAATAATGAAAACAAGGAGCCATCAAAAACTGTAAAAATAAAAAAAAATAATTTTTCTGATGTTTTTTCCTGGCGCACAGTGGGGTAGTACGTCGTAGCATCGAAAAACAGTCGTCCGCAACGACCCTGACAATGATTTTCCACAAAAATATCGAATCTCCCTGAAATCGAAAACTCCATACAAGTCTCAGTCGTGTCTCGCAGAATCATCTCATCCCCAAGCCATACAACCACAACTCAAACACAGTTGGCATGAGTATCGATTGTGCTCGGCACAACGTGTCTGAGTTGGGAAATTGATAATAACACGTTCGTGAGTCTATGTTAAGTCTATGTAAGGAACTTTCGGAATGCGATAAATATTCGACCAGCTTTGTTTAGTCTCCACATGTTTGAATTTAAACGTAACAAGTCAAAGGAAACCCCTTTAATTCGATGCAACACTTAGTTTATGTTTCTCAAATAAGCTGACGCACGTACTTGTGCAGTATCTCTATTTAGAAGTTAATTCACTGACCATTGCAGTGGTCCGGGGATGACACACAGCAATAAGCACTTCATATGTCACGACTTGTCCGAGGTTCAATGCCTCCAACCAGTCTTACCCTCTGGGGGATGACCAGAAGCAGCGCTACCTCGAATCCATTACCCACAAAATTCATATGAACTCACATTTAGCTCCCTCAATCCTTCTAACCGCAAAGCGCTACCCCTCCGCATTCAATCACATACTAATTGCAAGTCAAACAGTTTGATTGAGTTTCCAGAACGCGCACACAGCTCAGGGAATACCCCGAACTGGCTGACACCATCTGGGCTACCAAATCAACGCAACCTTCATCGTAAATACACATCAGCCGCTCGATTACGAGTATCAGACGCCACCGAACCACAGTCTAAGCATCATTACCACAGCCCCCACGCAATTTTGTTTATTCATTCCCCTCAGGGTGCACCCCACACGCACGCACACGCAAGCAAACTGGGAGCACATAGCCGCACTGCAGTGCCGCCGTAGTGTGACTAAGTGCGTCGCCAAGGCACTTCGCCCTGAGTAGTATGCGTGCGTTCACTAAAGCGCGACACGCAATAAAACGCCTAGATATATTGACAACTGCGGTTTACCATCTCCAGCATAAAGAGTGCCCATCTCTCAGGAATTAAGTTCTTAGACAACGGCGGCTATATTTATCCTGCATGCCTCATCGCGGAGACCAACTGGGGAGTTGCGCCTTGTATTTCTGTTGTTTCAAATGGTGGCCGCTGCGAGTGTGATGTATCTAGAGCGATAAATTGAATTGAAATTGAATTTTTTTCCCCCTCTTCGGCACGAAACTGTGAGGAGATGCACACTGATTCGATCTACCTGCGCTGGAAGTTTACGACCGATATAAAATTGATTGCGTCTACCTGGCGTTCGGCAGATACTTACACCAATGCACCGCAAGAGATGCAACAAAAACACGACTCTCTTGATGGTGGCGTTAAAACCAACAAAAGCAGATAGTCACAGACGCTATACGGCTGTGCGTCAAGTCGTTACAAAAACACGTCGGCTTGTAAAAATATTGAATTTCCGTGAAAGTCCTTCGACTCTACCTGAGAGCTTGCAGATCGAGAAGGTAAAACTCAATCGAAACGGATATTCACGGAAGGCACCCCGCAGCTCGAGAGACAGTAATTAGTGCAAACCAGACCAAAAGTAATTAGTGTCCTGCGCTAAAACAACAAACAGAGAGCCAAACGCGGCCCGGTGTGTCTCGTCAAGGATTACAACGGTCGGCCGCCCGGTGAAAGGTGGTGTACTTTGGGAAATCGGAATTGTCATCACTTTGTGGCCCTTTCCGGTGGAAGACATAAATCTTTTGTGCGCAATCAAACTGATTGGCTGGCACCAGCCGTCAGAGATGGCCACCAGAGGGGGAGGAGAACGCGTAAAAAAGGGTCCACCGACTGCCGCCTGACATGGAACGAGTAATTGGATTGAGCAGATTCCGCATGTGGGACATCTTCTCCCTCGCTCTTTCCCCGCCTCCGTCCAACGGGAGATGAATAAATGTGTCTGACCACCAGGGCCAATGAATCAGACCGAATGGCAGTCATATGTAAACACCGGGTGGAGGGATAATCCCGTCAGCATGTGCTGTGTGAAATATATTCAGCACGGGATGCGTGTTTGTATTTTTTTTTTCCTCCACGAATTCTTTCTCGCTTGTTTCTCTGACAGCGTTGCTATCTTCCGGAATGAATCGCTATCGAACAACACGGCATATCGCCGAAAAATTGAAAAAAAAAATATACTCAGAGCTTTAATTTGCGTATGCCTGAGCCGGGGACGGGAGTGTTGTCAACTCCGACACATCACCGGCAGAACGATTGACAGGGGCTGACAGCCTGGGTATCGTGTGCCGCCGAATCGAAGACGGAGAGAAAGGGAGAATTTTACTATCGTCAGTTATGCGAGAACGTTTGGGTATGGTGACGTACCTTACTATATCTGCAATACGCAGGATGCTAAATTATGTCAGCAAACACGTGTATATTGATGTCGCGACACGCCACTTGCGGTGAGTTGCGAGGGACTGATTATAATGTACCTTAATATGACGTCAAGGAAGTCGTTGGTCAAAGCAGCCAGTGCCGCTGTAGAATAGAAAGATCGTTGCTCTTGATTTAGTGACTTCTAAGGCCTTTGTCGAAAATGAGCATGTGCATTAGAAACTAGCCTTTGAACCGTTCGATTAAAGTTGTTTTGAATGGATCCACCAAATTAATGCTAGTGTTTTTCATTTTAATAAGCGATATCTTGTCTGTTCCTCCTGCGCTGATGACAGACCTAGGACCCAGTTCTTCAGTCGCTGAAATGAAGCGACAGCCCGTGACACATTGAATTCCGACCTTGAGAGCATAATAACTGGGGTAAGGAGGGGTCCCATTGTCTCGCTTGCTTGTCCACGCTGTCTACAGTTTTTTGATCTGCTATTCCTCGTGTTGTGCAAGTGATAGTTGCATAAGAAGTGGCCAGTAATCGCACGACATAGCATTCTAACGTCAGAAATGTTTAGATTTAGAGTCTCTTTATTTCATCTGGGATCAACCCTCATGCATTTGGAGTATGAAAGTCCCTCCGGATATAATAGCAATAATATGTGTGGCGCTACATCCCGAAGAGGGCCAGGACCTAGCTTCTACAACAGCCACTTGTGTTGTGCGTGCTATTGTTCTCTCACGAGTGGAAGATACCTTCAGTTTTATGCCGACGCCGAACGGCTAAGTTTGAGAAGCTTTTTCTTGGCATTCATTACTTTTTGAGAAAGAGGTGGACCTGTGAATTAAGAAAGATGGTGAATTCGGGGATCGAGCCTGACACTGACAGCGTTATAGTCGACGCTACAAATAACTACACCACGGCAACGCTAACGCCATATTTGATTGGAATCGAACCCAGGCAGCGGGGTTAAGTTGCATAGGGGTCGACGCCCATACCCACAACACCACGGCCACCACAAGTCCCTCCTCTATATGGTGTTGTATGTCAATGTTGCTAAATCTATGAAGACAAAAAGACCCAATAAAAGGAGCTTCTTTCCCGCTCTATGCTGAGTCTTGAATCAGACACTTAAGGTATTGTTTATCTCGTGACCAGGCCCAAATTATATAAAGAAAATTCAGCTCAACTACTTTTAGTAGTAGATGCACTTTTATCATTTTCCTGACTTATTTTCAGACACTTTAAGTGACTTAGATTGGCTTAGTTGGTAAAGATCGATCGATCAGTTTAGTTTTGAAATGTTTGCCTTGTTCTTCCTTTTTTACTGGACTTGGGTGTGAACCAACAATCCTCTCCAGCATGACACGATCTTTAGCCAGCTGCTTTCAATTTCTTACACTAAGATCGTTGAAACAATTCTCTGGGCGTTCTCTACTGCGTCTTCCCACTGGAGGGCAGTCGAAGCCTCTTCGGGCTTGAGTGGTATTGTCCATGCGCTCTACGTAGCCTTAGACGTTGAATTCGTAGATTTCTGACTAGACTCATGTCGCTGTACATTCATAAATTTTCTTCTCCAAATATCATGAATAACTATCATCAACAAATACATACTACAACAACTTGCTCTTCTCTTCTTTTAGGCTTTCTATACCTCCGGCCGTACAGCAGGACCAGGATGAGCTCTGTTTTATATAAAGTCAGCGCAGTCCTTAGAAATACAGTCTTGTAAGCCATTACTTCCTGAGCCCATTATGGACCTGGGTCTAGTTTCATAGGTTGTTCTTTCACGAGTGGAAAGACCTACAGTTTTAAGCCGACTCCGAACGAGGAAGTTTGAAAGGCTTTTTTTTTAGACAGCAATACTCTTTGAGTATTGTCAGTCACTCGGAAACGGGTGGACCCGTGAATTAAGAAAGACGGTAAATTCGGGGATCGAGCCTGACACCCACAGCGTAATAGTCGACGCTACAAATAACTGCGCCACGGCAACTACTTCGTCGCCAACGCCATCTTTGATCAAGCTCAGCGTTGATGGAGATTGTTGTATGAGCGTTCAAACTCTCAAAGCAATGCCGCATCAGGGTCCTATCCATTATATGCTATTATATGAAGAGTAAATTGTGGCATTGTATTATAAATGTAGTGAACGAACAAATTGAGCTGATGGGGAATTAGCAGTGAATAGGAAAACATTGAAACACGTTTAAGTTTCTTTTTCGTTCAATTAGTTGAAAATATAAAGTAAAGTTCATGAAATAAACGCAACCACAGTTAAACTTCGCTATAGCGGACCGCAGCGGTATCATCATGATATGATGGGGTGTCCGTTCTGCAGAGTAGAAATACATGCCGGGACCATGACGAATTGTCTGTAAAGAGAGGTGTCCGTAGAGAAGTTTCACTATAAAAAGTCTTAATGATATCTTCTCGGGCTGAAGCATTAAGACTGTCTAAAATAGACCGACACCCGGTTACACACGCGGAAAGCAAGAACCAAACTCAATAACAGAATTATATTTCACTTAATAATAAACTCAATGACATTTAAGGAGATCTTGGAGAGAATGAATGAAACAACACGTCTTTTTATGTTGAAAGAACTAAAGAGAGTGAAGCTTTATTTCAGTTAAAAAAGACATAAAGGAAAAGAAAGATACGAATAATAATAGGTAGGAAGAAAGGATAAAAGAAACCCGTGTTGCCACTTTATAATTTTTAGTATGTGACAACACGAGATGACAATATCGCCAGTCATTAGACTCCCTCGAACATCGACGTACCGTCTATTCTTTGTCCGTGTTTTATCGTTATTTCAACAAACGATGCTCAAGTGAGCTAGCCAAATGCATTCCTCCTCTCAATGAATTCACCCGCAATAGTCGTCTTGCCAGGAATGCCTATCAGTATACCCTTAAGTCTACTCTCGGACGCACAGTTAAATTCAGAGACTCGTTCTTCAGCCGCACTGCACGAATATGGAATGCTCATGCCAGCCTAATATTTCCCACAGACTACAACCCGCAGATATTTAAGACCAATGTGCACAGGTACCTCCTCTCCCTTTCTCCCTCTATACCTTCGGCCCGTGCTGTGTCTTGACCCCGGGCACATTAGGGTATTAGCAATCCCTTGAGCACGCGCAAATTATAAAAAAAAATTAATATATTACTACAACTGCACGTACGATCTGTTTGCGTGGGCGGTCACTCATCGACTGGCGATGGCTCAACCTGTTCGCCAGTTTGCTGCAGTTTGTACACCACACCGATCATAGAGGTGTATCACAATCCTCTCTCACACGATTGCCAAAAACATATCGACTACTTTCGGACTCGAACTTGTTGCTTTTAGATCCATTATAGCCTTCTGTATATAATTCTGTCGGGCCTATATTTTCTTTTATATTTTTTTCGGAAAATGCTATTTCTTTTGGATTTTTATTGCAGACACCAGAACGATTCTGCCAAGTGCCCTTTTAAAAACCCTCTCGCGTTATGTACGCACGTGTTTTTGGTATTTTGGCACCTGTTTTTTCCCATACCGATACCAATAAGGTGAAGATCAACAGTTATGGGAACCCAGCTTTATTAGGCACGATCTATTTTTTTTTTTCATTTATGTACTATAAGGACGGTGCGATGACGTAGACCGAATTCCTCTGCCAAGTCCCATGATTAAATACCTTTTTGAGACAGAAAAGCGATGTTGATCTCAATATTTTTTTTATGTATTTTTGAAAAGAATTTTTGAAAAATTTTAAAAATTTAAACATTAAAACTTGATTTTTCAACTAGAACGTCGCTGTTACGGTTCAGTACGATGCTTAGAATAGGATGGCGATATATATATCACTAGGTATGATACGCCAAAGTCAGACCTAACGGTGAATACACAAAAATGAAGGGTTTCTTATGATTTTTATTTTATTTCAGCCATTGTATTTATACTATTTATTTCACTTTCTCATCTTTCTTTTAGTTTATTAAAAAATAAAGCAACGACGTATCCAGTTTTGCTCGCCACTTTTTTTTTTTTTTTTTAATTCATTTTTATTTTTTTAATTCATTAAATACTTATATACTAGACAAAAATGCTTAAAACTAGATAGACGAACATGATGCTAAATATAACTTAATGGCCCTCGGCGGGCACTCTAAGCTAAGCTTAAACTTATATGCTGTGTCTTTCGACCTAAAGTGACAACCTGTCTACTTACGCTAAACATAGATATTGACAATATGAAATTAAGAAAATTTATGCAAAAACTTAATAACAGAACAGTTTTCCTTAAAACTTATATACTAACTTACTACCTTAAGATAACTTAAGCTACCTTATGCTAAAATTGCATACATATATATATGTGTATATGATGACATATACAGGTATATACATATATGCACTTAATATATGTACATATGCATACACATAGATACATGCAAGTGTACACATGTGTATACCAAGCATTTTTTTTTTTATTTTTTTTTATTTTTATTTTTTTTTTTTTTTTTTTTTCATACAACTTACGACTACCTTAAAACTACCCTACTATGTACAAGTCAGCCATAGGATGCAGTAGATAGACCTTAGACCTACTTCCAATCCACTGCCTTTTTACCCCGGGTCTAAAGGGTTCGACGCTGGAGTTCCCTCTCTCCCCAGCCACCAGAACTTTCGATGTTGCATAGCAACATCCTTAACATCTCGTCTTGAGACCGCCACTGTACATATGAATATTCTCTTACTCAAAAGGGAATTCTTTGATGGAGTCCTCTTTGAATTTGTGTATGATATCACCTTGTCATACTTTACTGAGATAGTGAACTATAAGCTCCGCAAGAGGAATATATTGGATGAATTCCGAGACGATTTAACACGATTTTTGTTCCCGTTTTCAGTGATGGCAGTTTTAGGAGAATGTCCAATCACGTGCTTGTGAATAGGTTTTCACAGATACAACTCCGTTCTGAATCGGTGTAGAGCTCATGGGTATGACTGCCTCGGTCTGAATAATCATCGAATTGGAGAAAAAAACAACATCCACTGCGGTGGTGTTTGCCATGGAACTAAGCCAACACTAGACTCATCTTTCATTCTACAAGAAGTCAGTGCGTGCGTCAACTCACTGTGTGAACATCAACTTTGATTTCCTTCACCGAACCCCAAAAAATGTTAAGAGAATGCAAGTGTCAAGAATGGCTTCTCAAACACTGTCGCTTGGTTTGTGCACAAATCGAGGTACATTCGCTGAAGAAAACATCCCGAGCAGTTGTTGGACGAAACTAGGCCCACGTCTACTTCCGACTTTAGCATCAACTAAAGAAACCAATGTCGCAAAATATTGGCA
The DNA here is from genome assembly GCA_964034865.1 of Eristalis intricaria. Taxonomy (NCBI): domain Eukaryota; kingdom Metazoa; phylum Arthropoda; class Insecta; order Diptera; family Syrphidae; genus Eristalis; species Eristalis intricaria. Next base: position 57,166,934 of record OZ035874.1, read on the forward strand.
TGATTTAATTTCAAGGAGATGCCATCATATCAGCTTGATTGGAAAACTCGTACGTTCGCCTTCTACGACTTCTCTGAAGACGTTTCGTTGGTTGGTTAGTTTCCAACTGAAGAGTTCCTCACTTGGGCCAATTAAATAATAACCATCACTTTTTGCTTCTTGGTTGAAACGCAATAACCATTTTTTCACAAGCGATTCATTCAGTGAAACACGCAGTCATGGAGACCGAAAAGTCACTTGTTGACTTCGGTGATATTAATTTCATTAATTTTTGTGACTAAAAGAACCGGTTGTCTGCTCATTCACTAGGGACTCCCAATCGATTTTGGCGCCAAAACATGAGATGCAATCCGAAACACCTGCAGAAACCCCATGGAACCGGTTTCCCGGTCGAGCAGCGCGATTCACAGCCCTTCTACTCTGATTAACCCATTAGGACTCAATAAGATCCCAATCTATCGGCGGCGGTGCTCCAAATATCGATTACACACCATCGCCATTCGAGCCATTCGACCATCCATCGGCGGGGCATTAACAGAAGCCAAAATCCCCTAGTAGCCGGTAGTCGCCTACGTAAGCCTCTTAAGGCATCCTCATCTCATGTTACGTCACCAAAAAATCTCCGCCAACCTTCGGGGATCATATGAGTGCTATCGGAGGGATAGTGTTCTGAAGATAATTACTTCGGCGCAACCATAGAAATACTCGGTTTCTTTCACTGCCGATGGGGACTGGGAACCTATTCAATTGTTTCTCAAGTGCACTCCGAGGTCGCACATAAGGGAAGGGATATCTTGTGTGACGACGTAACAGTTCTCTCTGCTCACCAGTTATGGGTTTTGGTTAAAAAGGACAAAGTCATGAAACGACGTTTGCGCAGTTCGGGATGAAAATTCCTCGGAATCACTTGATGTGTTGACCAACTGATGTGCCGGACAAATATTTTTTTTACTCTGAAACTGAATGTGTGGTCAGGTCGACGACGCACGGGGATGTCCACTTGAGATGCAGGCATTAGGACTTTTGACTACTGTTAGGACTTTATTTGCATTCCTATTGTTGGCTGGTCGGCAAGGTTTTTCCATGTCTTTGCCTTGGTGACAGGTAGCGGTCTGTTGAAGGCTTGTGCGTTAACCAAAGACGATATGTTTCACAGGTGTGAGACGGTCAAAGGGTGGCTGATGTGTGGTCTATGTTTTGGATGAGTTTCTTCGTTGGCCCTTGAATTTGTCGCTGGTGCGTGTAAATGTGTTTACCAAAGAAAATTATTGGAATGGTCTCTGTCTCTTTGTCCATGTATTTAGGAACCTTGTCCGACAGTCGAAGTAACATGCACGAATTGAGTAAGCACGAAAAGCTTAGTTTTTGTTTTTATAAGGCCAACATAAGAAGGATCGTCAGCGGCAACGGAAGGAGAAAATTGACAAATTTCAATGACTTACGCGTTCGACGGTTTATTACAGGATGAAATGGTTGATCACGAGGATATCCTTCTTAGTTATTTCCATTGCTTAGCTTGGGGCACAAAATTTATGGAAGATTTCAATTTACCGCCATACTTGAAATCAATTGTTGGTAACTCCGAAAAAACAAATAATTTGGCACATAATAATTTAGGGTTAGTAAAAATGCAGCGTTACACAAAACAACGTGTTTTCATATTTGACTCAGTAATCAAGTGTCTCCAAAATCAAAGTTTGGCGGCCACTGTTCGAAAATTTCATACAAAATATGGCCGGAAAAGTGTTTAATGCTTTTTTCCCACCAAAACGAAATCAGGAGACTTCATTCATCTTTCAACTTCAAACTTTCGATGTTTCGCCATTCGACAAAAGGTTATTGAAACCTCATTGAGTTCAACTGTCTAGCCAACAAGCTTACATCGTGAACTTCAGTTAATTTTCTCCGTCTTTTCAGGTGTTCTCAAATTGTTATTTCCTGTCGACATATAGGTGTTTTACTGGCTACCAAAAATGTACTGCCAATGACATTTGAAATCTCAAGACAGGTTTCTGTAAGAGTTCAACCAAACCTCGCGATTTCGGTGGTATTTTGGGCTGGAGGCAACTTTTTTTTTAAATGAGCCTGGTCAAGCAGTGGCTATACTGTTGCTCGATATCGCAACATGATAACATAGTTTTTTCTGCCGAAATTTTATGACATCGATGGTCAATGTGTGGTGTCAGCAAAACGAGGGTACCTGTCATGGAGTTTGTGAAAAATTGGGACACCCCTTCTAGAACATACTAGGACCTTGCAAAGGAGGGTCTCATAGAATGGTCCCCTAAATCTCCTGTGAAAATAAAACATATACGCTATATCAAAGATACGTCGCGGCTAAGAAAGTTTTTAGGATCGATTTCATTGCAGTTGTCCCCAATCCCAAAGACGCTGGTGGTGGTGAGGCTGTCAGAGGCGAAATCTTGACAACCACTTGCCAGGCTGCATCAGACAATGATGATTCTGTCGCAGAAGATAGTGGGATAGAGCAAAGAGAAGGAAGTAGCAGGAAAGCTTGGGCAATTGTATCCTTCTCCCCGTTTAAGGAAGTTCAAACATCCCCTGGCTAGGCAACATATTTAAACGATACGATACATTGCAAAGAGATAGTGAGAGGTAAGAGTAACTGTCATCTTCGAGGCAAGCAAAGCAAGCCATACCACTGCTAAGGACTACAGACCTATCAACTTTACTGAAGACACAGGAACGTCTGATAGACACCTATATCAGATAGGCCACAGCTTTTTCTCCAAATCGCAACATGCCCCTTCAAATAGGCTTAGTTAAACTTACCTCTCACCATCTCTCTGGATCATACCCTAGCATTAGGTGCCCTTTAAAAATGTTGCCTAGCAAGTCTGTCGAAACAGCACTACACAAAGTAGTATTCACTGTTGAAAATCACAATATCAGAAGGGTTATATCCTAAACGCGTTCCTCGATAAAGTGGGCGCCTTTAACGTGAAAAACGACGCGATTCCGGCGAGTACCCTTCGAGCAGGAGACAATGCAGAACTCTCTGATTGGGTCGGACTGATGCTGCGTTCACTGTTGTTCAAGTCACCTCAAGAAGGAATACTCTCTTATGGATCCTAGAAGTTGACAAAATCATAACAACGTTGTCGAAAGAAAGGATTCACATTAGCTGCCTACGTGGAAGACGTGGCCTCGGGATCTTTCCGTAACCTGGTTTATTGCTTCCTATGATCATAACTTATTTAAATTTTTGACTTTTTGCATAATTTAATGAATATTGTAACTTTTGATTTAAATTAAATAAACTTAAACTTAAATTAATGTTACTTATTACTTCTTCTGAGACATCATTGAAGTCGAATTTTATTCGAACATACTCAAAATAATTCAGTGTTCCTCCCATCTATTGAATATTTAACCCATTCGTTAAAAAACAATTTTAGAAAATTTAGAGAAAAAAATAAAAAAGATTTGGAAAAGGCATATGACCGAGTTCTTGGAGTGTTCTGCAGGAATATGGAATTGAGGATCCTGTTTTGAGGGCCATTCAACCTCTATACAACTCTCTATCTAAACTGTAGCAGCTGTGTTCGGGTTAACGGTGCTAAATCAACACCGTTCACCGTGGGCGTTGACTTCGCCAAAGTCTTGTCGTCTTGTCACCTCTCATTTTCATTGTTTATATGGATTGGATGTTGCAGCGCAACCGAGGCGAGGAATGTTTCACATTGGGAGAGTTGAGGGTAAGTCATCTTCCCAGACGGAACTCCAGCGCCCACTCGATATGTTTTTGGCCGTATGTGCTGATTCTGGGATGAAGATTAACTTGGACAAATCAGAGGTAAACGCCTGTTCAATGCACTCTACATGTTTGTGGAATCCCATTGAAGAAGATGAAGAAGCTTAAGTATCTCGGGGTCTTCTTCACGAGTGATGGGAGGAGTAATACTGAACTTTCCTGTAGGATTGGTCAAGCTGGGTCAGTATTGACACAGCTTGGGAGCTCTGTAATCAGGAAGGCCGAGCTTAGTGTGAAACCCAAGTTAGCAGTTTTCAACTCAGTATTTGTTCCAACTCTCACCTATGGTCATGAAATTTGGGTAATGGCCGAAAGTATAAGATCGCGAATACAAGCTGCTGAGATGAGATTTCTTTGTGCTGTTGTGGGAATTACTCGCCGGGATAGGGTGAGAAACACGACAGTGCGCGAGGAACTCAACGTTGAGCAGCTGCTTCTTCGAACGGAAAGAGGCACGCTTCGTTGGTTTGATCACGACAACGTATGTCCCCACCATTACGACTTCCGAGGCAGGGCCTTGAATGCGATTCCATCAAGTAGGCGACCACTTGGCAGACCCAGGATGAGATGGTTGGACCAAGTCCATAAGCTCGCCTGGTTACGCTTGGGCATAACGTTAGAGTCGATGGCGGAGGATCGAGTTGCCTGGAGATCTCACGTGCGTGGCTTACCCCCGCGACCCATTTAGTGGATCATATGTGTCGGAAGATGATGATGATGATGATAGAGAAAAATAAAATGTTTACCGCGTTGTGCAGTCTGGGATGTGTTTTAAGCTGGACTTAAGGTCATGACAACTTAGCTCCGAGAGAAGAGTCTTTGATTTCGAACCTGCCCTGATGCCCGCGACTAAGGTGGCACACACGAGTGGAGAACCACTTCAACCAACTTTGTGTTCGTAACTGGATCCAGCTAGTCAGAGATCGCGTTAACGGGAGAGTCTTGTTGAGGCTCAGGTACACCTCGAACTATTGTAGTCGATTTTTTTGAAAAGGATTCTTATTTTTTCCTGATTTTCACAGTCCACCTGTCAGGCTGCAAGTGACAAGGCAGCTTACACTTAACGATTAGGTAAATATTTACATATCCACGAGCCAGGTAAACGAATGCAAAGTCTTGTCCGTGCCGCTTGCCTAATTAAATACACGCAATCATAAAAACACACACACAAGTAACTGTGGCTGTAACAATAGGCGCATAGGTAATCATAAAATCGTCAATTGTTTCAGTGTCGATCTATTTGTCCCATTTGTCAACGCTCGAACTGCAGGCAGTGAAGGGTTTTGCCCTTCTACGCGGTATTCCATTGTTTTGGCGCTACAAACCGTGAATGTTAAACCTGGGTCGGGGTATGACGCCTTTTCGTTATGACGCCCGGCAATAAAGTTCTTCCCTTGTTCTTAGATCACTCCTTGGGCGCTGTCTCAAGTGTTTACTCGGAAATGAATTCAAAGCATTTTTTATGGAATATTTCAGGTGTCTGTTGGGTATGCAGATGGTTTTCAGTTGTGTTTCTCGTTCCGTGCTGTGCACGAGGTGGAACAAAAGATGTGAGTCTGCAGAGCAAATTGAGGCTACAACACCTTGCCCTGATTTGTGTGCGCCCAAAAGTCTCTGCTGCGATGACCAATGGTGAACAGTTGGTGCCTCAAATCTTGGCTCATTTGATTGCCTTTCCCATGTATTCCGAAATCGAAATCAAATCACGTGGAATCTTCCCACAAAACCATTCGCTTCCAATTCACAGCCAATAGTGCACATCCTCAGGTCCGCCACTAAATCACCGCAATCGTACTAACTGTTCGAATAAATTCTCAACCAGAATACGCAATAAAACTCTCCCACAGTTTACGCCATAAATTCCCATCCGGACCATCCCCCGTGTCCGAGCGTCGTCGTCGTCGTCGTTGTCGTTGTCGAGAACACTCAATAAGTCGAACACATGTGTAACACCCGTTTGCACCCTTCCGTCTAATAAATTTCCCAATCTTACCTGAGACTCGGTGGCTCCTTGGCCGGGTTCTGTCGAACGGAGAAACATCTGTCTATTAGCCGAATTGGTGCACCTGATTCGGATGCAACGCAGCCAGCTCTACACAACCGATCGCAAGGTTACATTTCCACACACAAACAGGTGCTCGCACGCCCCTCGCAACCTTCGTCACAGTCGGGACCGGGCGAAGGCAGATTACCGCTGTCCGTCTGGATTGGCTTCCCTCGCCGCCGCCGCGTTCGATGATAAATCGAAGGGATTCCTGAGGAGGCAGAAAGAAAGTCTGAGCGCGAATCAAAAGTGAATCATCGTGGGACAGCCGGCCCGCAGGTAGATGATGCAGCGTATGACCTGCTCTCATTGACAAGCACCGCCAGGGAAGATGACATTTGGGTCGGTTTCATGATTAAGCTATTCAGAGCGGCTTAGGTGCACAGTAATGTGGATTCATATTTAATCGATGGCCCGTTGGCTCGCATCTGACTGCGATGAGGTGGGCGAGGAAAATTGATGATCCTGCAGCCAGTTCGTAGCAGTTAACACCAGATTTCGGGGAGTTTCTCACTCGGTCGCTGGCGAGCGGGGTACCAGTCGGATGGCGTAAACATCCTGTGTTTATGGGGGAACCGGAGGATGTCTGCTTCTTTCTTTTTTTCGTTTCTGAAATCGTTCCATGAAATCGGGTCGATTTTTGTGTCTGTTTCGGAAAATGTGTTTACGCTTCGTTTGTGGGTTCTTGAGATGTTTGAATGGAGGCAGTTCGGTCGGTGTTCGGTGTTTGGTGTTAACAGGTGCGTGGAGCAAGTCATCGAGGGCGTTTGTGAGTTGGCCAAGGCTATGTCGGTGTAGGTCATAACCTCAATTGGATTTATGGCCCTTAGCAGGAGAGATACAAGCGAATGTGCATCACCGAGCAGTCTAGACGAGTGTAACGAGGCAGCAGTGAAGTGACGAATGAGGTGATTGTTTGTGATGGCCTGACAAGTTAATGCTTAACGGAGGTGGCGTGTTTATACTGCCAAGAGTTTTACTGTCGACGATGTAAAAACGTAATGAATCAATGATTGTGATGGAATACGCTGTGTCAATTGGAAGTCTTCATTTGTATCTCCTGCTACAGCTTGTAGCAGTAACGAAGCCCTTCTTTGTGAGCTGTCACACATTGGTGTATTTGTGCAGGGGCAGACTGCTGGGTGGCTTATTTACGGTTTATTCCACGGCATTCCAAGGCTAAGGCCGCTTGTGATTTTGACGGTTGGATTCTTCGGAAAATTCACTACTTTGATGGCAGACAGTTCGAGTTGGGACAACGCAATAGAGGACGCCCACGGAACCGATGGCGCACCCAGGTGGAGAAGAACCTCAACCAACTTGGTGTGCGCAGTTGGAGACAGCTGACAAAAGATCGTGTCGGCTGCAGAGGCTTACTGGTTGAGGCCCAGGTCTACCCCGGACTGTAGCGCCACCAGAAGAAGAAGATGACAGAAGGAATCAGAATCCTCGAAATTCAGTCAAGTCCCATGAGGACATCATTCAGAAGCTTAGGTTAGGTGCGTGGTTTAGACAGGGGTGGGTTTGGGGTCCACTCATCCCTCCTTGTTTGAGAAACATAACTGGAAGCGGATTTCAAAATTAAGGAGGACTACAATCCCTTTCGACTTGGTCAATTTCTAGTCGATTTAGTATGCTTGCATGGAGTTGGATTGGCTGATCCTTATGGCTCTCCTTGTCGCAGTAATCGGAAGGTTACACGGTTATCTTTAGCCGAAGACACATTTTTAAAAAATACACATTCCAAATCTAAGTTAAGAAAACTGTGTCAAACAGAATATCCTGTCATCCGAAATGTTGGTATTTATGATTGCCGTTGTACAATATGTGTCAGTCACTGGACATGTCAACATTTTGAAAACTACTGTCGTACGGCCACTAAGGTGCTAAGTGCCCAGTATGGCCAAGTGACGTCGCAATTAAATTGTTGAACAAAATTCATGATGGCTAGGTTAAAGTTCTTGAGATAGCCAATATTGTACGGATTTCAAATGATTTCTACCGTCGTACAAATTCTGGATGATAATTTGGATATGAACAAATTATCTGCAAGATGGGTGCTGCAACAGGAAATTAATCCTGGGCATACTAGAAATTGAGCAAAAATTAAAACAGTGGACTTCTACAGGCGAACATGTTCACAAACATTGAACAAATACCTATTTTACAGAGTTTGAGGAATCATATTTTTTAAGTGTTGAAAAATTCGAATATCGCTTGGAAAAGGCGTGACGCAGTGAATGGGTTGGAATGGATGGAATTATCGAACAGTCTTTATAAAGTTAACGCCAATCAGGAATTGAAGCGTATTGACCACAGAATGGTCGCGACATAGAACGATTGGGTGCTTAAACATTGGCATTTGAGAGACCGATTTTAAACAGAGATTCATTAGCGATGACTCTCATTCTTCATGATGTGATACCTGAACAAACAAAATTGTCTCGCATATGGTGTGAAATCTGTACAGTGAAATTGATCACTGTCGCGGTGTGGGCTGGAGCGTCGTTCGAAGGGGGTTCCAGGTTCAATCCTCTAATTTACCAAATTTCAGAACTCCGGCTCCAAAAATTTCAAGTCACTGACAATTCTCAAAGAGTGTTCCTATCTGGAAAATGCCTTTCAAGCTTCGAAAGAAAAACGGTACCGTCCTACACACTCATGCAAGAACAATACCACGGACGACAGAAGTGGCAATGCTGTAGCCTTGGTCCATCACAGACTGTTCTGCCACCCATTTTATTATTATTATTGCAGTCTAAAAAAACTCGATTGTATCGTGTACAGCTGAGCTGGTTGCGATTAATTAAATGGGTTCAAAATAATGTGAACTGCGACAACACGCCTTTTTTTAGACATCTTTTAACCTCTCTAGAATAGATGTTCTTGATTCTGGGCTTGGGCATTGTATAGGCAAATGTTCCATTGCTCATTTTGCTTGTTCAGCCAGTGCTTCACGTAGATCGGCCTGGTGGTGTCGTGTTAAAATACTGGATATTCAACACCACTGGCAAATAGAGCAACATCGTATTGTAAGTCCCACTCCCACGTTGCCTCAAGTCTTAGTAAAATGCCTTCTCACTGCTGCTCTATTCAGGCATTCCTTGGATACCTCCGAGTCTTTCTCGTCCGACAAGGTCTGCTGGAAATGTGACCACCAAAAAAATGTGGTTGAAAAACGAAGTGATTCAATTTCGATATTGGGCATATCCGCAAAGTGTTTGCTCAACATTATTGGATATGGAACATTGTAGGATCCGGTTGAGGCATGATTTCTGGTTGGCTTATCGCCATCCCTCATTTCCACGTACGTCTGATGCGCACGAAGGGTGGAAGATGATAACTCGTCTTTCCAGGCATTCAATAAATAAATTGACCATTCTCTTGTGATCGGTTCATATATTCAGTTTATAGCGTGTATATTGTATCTATAGCTTGTGTGGTTCCCCAACTCAACTCGGCTGGGTTGCTGCTTGATAGGTCCACAGACGCTGGGTGTTATTCCTCTTACCTATTACGTCTAGTTGCAGAAAAAAGTTACATTTTCCCTTTGACTTAAAGTGACACTTCTTGTTGGTTGGTAACAAATCAACGGGCGTACATCTATCACATCAATCTCGGAGAAAATCTAGTCGGAGAAATACAATCTGTATGACCAGAGTCCCAGTGCCAGAAGGAAGAGGCGTGGTTGTATTTTTAATATCTTCCGCGCAGTATTCTGTCAACGCCTGGCCACCATTCTATCAGTGGCCTCGTTTTAGAAGCGTTTCCTGGTTAAGTTCCAACAAAAATATGAAAACCCCCGAGAAATGCTGCGTCCCGTTTTGTACTTAATTTACAAACTCTTGCACTTGCCAATCATGGGTTCACAAGACTAGATTCCTTGACATCCAAAAGCAATCTTCGCAAAGAACTTGCTGCCAATAGTAAAGACTCCCCTCCCATTCCCCAAAAGCCGTTCAATGAACTCGCATAAGGCATACGTACATTCGGCATAGACTAACCCCCATAGCTCTCAATTTGAGTCCAAATCATTGTAGGCAACCCAAACCGCGTCAAGCGAGCGACGTCGTCCACGAGAAATGACTCAGTCATCCTTCCTCGAATCTATGCTAATTCTCCCCAACGATCCAACGCACACTCATGTATGTACGTCCGCAGCTGACAGATGTACAAGACGTCCTCCACTGGGTTTTGCTATCTGCTCAGCACAATCACCCATGAGCCACAAGCCCCATGCCAATGTGTGTGCCAATTGGCATCAACTGGCTCCACATAGGAAATCACACACAAAAACCAATTTGTGCGTCGCCATCGCCATCGTCGTCGTTGACGTCCTTCGCTTGACTCGCCGCTGTCGTCATCGTGTTCAACCGCCAACACGAGAGTACCACTTCTTCCACCACGACACCACTTACATCTGGCACATGGATCAAAACTCCGTGCCCATAGGCGACAGACCCAGAAAAGTCGCTATGTTCTGTGTGCACACACACACACACACACCAGGCACAAAGGATGAGTCGCAACGGACCACGAATCCCCTCTGTGCTCATGCCCATGGTATGCGGCTGTGACACTCGAGGGCACCCAGCCAATATTAGACGCATCCATGGCAACGTACGTGGGACGAGGATGACGGCGACGGCAATGGCAACGGCGACACCAGGCGCCAGTTGTGTCATATTTACCCACAACCACGCCACATCCACCCATTGCGCCGCGACCAGATACCAGATAGCAGATAGCGCTCACTCCCCAGCTGTGCACGCACCAACTTCATCATCATCCCGTGGGACAGCCCATGCAGATGGGATGGGGGCGAACGAGGTGGGTCATCCTTTATGTGGTGGCATGGAGGTCCAAGGAGTTAATCTCTTGCCTGATGCTGTTGGCACTGTTGTGCTGCTGTTGGGTCCTCGTTGCTGTGCACTTCCATGACCGACTGTGCAGGCTCTCTGTCTCTGTCCCTCATTTGCTAAATTCAATTGGAAGGGATTACTGTGATGACAACAAAAACAACAACAACTGGTATCAGCATCATCAACAGCAACAGCAGCAGCAGAACGAGGCGAAATAGAACACAACAACACACTTCAATGCGGAGGTGGTGGGCACTGTCAGACTGCCAAGGCAGAGAGAATCAGTCGCCGAAACCTCAACCTACGTACGTGCAAATGGGCAGCATCCAGCCGACAGGCGACAGCCGCCAGCGATAAATTCCACCTCGGAGTCGCCCAGTGGTGGATCATTTGATACGACAGACGGATGGTTGCTGCTGATGGAGCGATGCACTAATACGTTGCGCCACGCCGCCGAGCCGCTGCCGCCATGAACAAAATCCAATAGGAAACTAATGATGTGTGTGTGTTTGTGTGTGAGGGCGCGCGTATGATTAGCACAGTGGGGGCGAGTTGGGGACTCTTTGAGAGAAGACAGTTCTTGTCAATCGTTTGAAGGGTTTCAGCAATTAAAAGTCGTCTTGCGTTTGAATTGTGGGTCACTGTGCATGGTCCCGCTCTTAAATTGGTTCCTTTGGCGAATAGATCGGGAGACTTTTGTATTTCTCCATCGAGGGCTACTCCACCAACACCCTTCTGGTTCAGACGTCTTGATTTCGGTTGAAGGGCAGCACAGCTTAAAGCTGTTTTCCTTGTGTAAGTTCAAGTGCATCTAGGCCCTATCCCTCGCTTTGTCTGTCCCTCATTTTGCACTGAACAACACTACCTTTTCCAATTCGAACCACCGCACAGTGCCGCTCAGATGGTGGCATCGAGATTATTTATCCTCACCAACCGCCCAGCCAGATGATCATCCCCGGGGGCATTGGGCATCTTTCTGGCGCACAGATAACCACCACTGCCTGCATCTCACATCCGCGCCCATCCATTCACTTACATTGCCCCCAAGCCATCACCACCAACAGCCATCAGGAATGTGGAATGCTTACCTACGTACGAGTATGAACTAATAATTTATTACGTGTCATAGATTCGCCCTTCCACTCGGAGATCTCCGATGTGCATCCTGAGATGGACCGCAGCCGCTGTGGAGAACTCCCAGCGACAGCCACGGCGCGACGCGAAGGATTGATGTGGAACGCTGTGCTGCATCAGGATATTTGTCTAGTCAACGGATTCATTGATTCATCATCATTAGCGAAACCAGTTGTGCCAGAGAAACCCGGTGTCCGTGTGGGTGGGTGGATCAAGTGAACACAAAAAAAAAACGAAGTAATTCTGCCATCTCCACTATCTGTCGGTTTCATCCATCCCGTTCGAAACGTTCGTGGCTGCTGATGCTGCTGCTGGTGCGGCTGTTGTTCTTGTTCTTGTTGTTGCCTGCGCTATAGTCGCCAGCGTGGTCGTTGTCCATGAGCTTGACCGTAGCCAGCGGTGGCTTAAGGTGTGAGCTGGAACTCCTACAGGCTGCAAACTTTAATGTTTATTTATTGCAGATCTTTATCTCGGCTTAATACATTTGACCGTGACGACGACGACGTCGTCTACGTCGTCTATCCCGTGTCACGTCGCGGTCGTCGCAAACGATGAAGTGTAAGTGAGTCTGACTGGACCGGGGCCCGTCTGACAGGTCCACCACAGCAGCACCCCATCCGGGTCGAGTTGAGCTGGGGAACCACGCTCAGATGGCAGATACCAGCTCTAGACCGAACGTAAACAAAAGAACGGCCAGTGAATTTATTGAATCGCTGGAAATACCAGGTGTCATCTCCAGTCGTCCGCTGAGGTCGTGCGTCAGGCGTGCGTGTGTCTTTGTGTGGTTGGGAATGAGGGGGCGGATTATGAATTGAATCCGATGGCGCGATATCGATTGATTTCGATGAGAATTAATAAATGTCCCAGCACGGCGAGCAGCCAGTGTGTTGTGCGGTGACACTTTGTGTGCAAATTTCGATTGATTATGTGATTTTTTTTTTTGTTCTTGGCTGGTTTTTAAGTTGTGAACTTGTTTGGGAGCTTGTTTCCCGTTAACGGTTTCCAGGCACATTTGGCGAAGTAGGTGGCAAGAATGTTAATGGGTTCAGAGTGTGTCTGCCGCAAGGTGGTCGTTTGACGCCACGCTTGGCGATCATTTGCCTCCGCGAAGGGGCTGTAGGATAACCTGATGGGATGGGATTGGATTTTTTGATAAGCTTGGAATTTCCTCATTAACCTTAGCTTAACCAGAGAGCGGGTGGTGAGTGAGGCAGTGGCGACGAGACTGGTTATTCGCCTTCAAGGCGGGGAGTCAAAAGCCATCCAATCCAAGCAGGTTATGCAGATTTGTGTTGAGAGGACCATCAGATATAAATTGTACTTCTCAAAGTCATCAGATTAGATGTCGATGCATAAAGTATCGCAAAGAGAGCGGTGCAGGATGTCGGCCGGTTGTTTAACGTCGTCTTTGATGAGTCTCGTGTTAGGACTACAACTGACGCTGGTGTCACTTGGTGACTTGTACTAAAGGTAGATTGTTATGGGAGTTTAACAGGAACGAATTGATTTGCAATCGAATGTGGTGCATCGCTGAGAGATGTTTCTGGGTTGTTTGCGATTTGGAGGCAATTGGTGGGGAAATTGTGATCTGATTCATAGATTAGGTCAGTTTACTGAACAGTTCTGCATCCGACGGTAGCCTCAGAAGCATCTTGTACAAAACTTGCAATGCAAACCAACATCATAACGACGACTCAAAGCTTAAGCTACAGCAGCATCTTCTCTTGATGGGATTGGTTGGACCTGAAAAATTTGTTGAAATTTGAAATTGGTTATAAGTTCTTTGACGTTCGGCAAAAAGTTCTTAAGTCAAAAACTGAAAGAGAGAAAGACAGAAACTTAAGACGCAGCGTGGTCGTTGTCCATGAGCTGGACCTTAGCCAGCGGTGGCTTAAGGCGTGAGCTGGAACTCCTACAAGCCGCTTATACATTTTTCTGACTGAAAGCCTAAATTGTTACAGCGGGAAGCAGATGGGCTAGTTTTCAGTAATTAATACCAAACGAACGATTTTCGAGAGGGAAAATTGAGTTTGAACTAATCAAAAACCTAAACTGAATTTCTTCACTTAAGACCTTTTTGCCTAAGGTCAAAGAATTATTAGTAGCAGGAGTTTTGTTAAATTTTTCAAACTTTCAGGAGTACCATTTTGTCTATTCATCAAGACTTGCTATAAAATTCATCAGATTGCCGCTGTCTGAAAAACTTCTCTGAAATTCACCAATTACTATGTCCAACCTTTCGAAATACTGAGATTATAAGGGCTGAGCATTGTTGTCTTCTGCGAAAAGCCATACAATCGATTCGATTTGGTGACCCTCTTTTACGTCTGGGTCCTACTTTGGGGATAATATAATAATATAATATGGGTGGCGCGACAGTCCGAGGTGGACCTGGGCCTAGCTTCTCAGCAACCACGTGTGTTGTGCGTGCTATAGTTCTTTCACGAGTGGAAGGGACCTACAGTTTAATGCTGACTCCGAACGGCGAAGTTGAGAAGCTTTTTCTAGACAGAAATACTCTTTGAGCATTGTCAGTGACTCGAAACAGGTGGAGCCGTGAATAATGATAGATGCTGAATTGGGGTATTGAACCTGGCACCCTCTGCGTAGGAGTCGACGCACTAACCCACTACGCCACGGCGACCACTACTTTTGGGATGGCCACTTGTATATTGATTAACTTCTTCCAAAATTGTTTGATGTGCCCACCGGCGAGCTTAAGCTGAGACCAGTAAGGTATGCAAAGATACGAAGATTCCCTCTAACCTACTCTACTCCAGAACGTCTTGATGCCGCAGTTGGTTAAGTGCCTCCCTTTAGTTAGTGGGGTCCCCGGTTAGAATCCCTGTACAAGCAATGTTGATACGCTTGTGTCTAGTTTTCAAATCAATTGCAATTTAATTGCACTGACACTCAAGTGGTCGATCAGTGGTAATAGTCTGACGGTGGGTATCACACTGAACTAACATAGTCCTAAGTGTCCTGGTGAATTCACTCGCAGCCCCTCCTACCTACTTTGCTACATATCCATCAGTCCATCATCCCCCACGTTTCTTCTGTCTCTTGTAGACACCTCCATCTCTTCCCCAACGTCAATGATGTCATTATACCATTGCAAATTGTATCGGAGTGTTTCAATCCTGCACTTCGGGCTTGTAAAGCTGCGCCTGGACATTGAAGCATGGATAAAATTTTTCTGTCTACGACCATGGCCATTCGAAATTCTAAATTTAGCATGACTGTTTTAATATCGACACTCTTAGTGACGGCTTTACCGTCGTATTTGCCCTTTTTAATTTCATCTAAAGTCGTCAAAATCAAAGAGTAATCATCACTTACAACACATGTAACCGCCAATTGTCCTGAACAACGCCCTTCGAGGAGACAGCCATTATTTTGCCATGTTGAAGGAATTGAGGCATTAGTCAAAAAATAAACGCAGAATAAGGCATTAGTATACGATTCCTTGGTTAATTCGAATTTCCAATCATATAAAACTACGAACAGTTTACTATAATAATAATATTGGTGGCGCGACAGTCCGAGGCGGACCCTGGCCTGGCTTCTCAGCAACCACTCGTGTTGTGCGTGATACTCTTCTTTCACGCTTCGAAGGGACCTACAGTTTAATGCCGACTCCGAACGGCGAAGTTGAGAAGCTTTTTTCTAGGCAGGAATACTTTTTGAGCATTGTCATGACTCGAAAGAGGTGGAACCTGGCACCCTCTGCGTAGGAGTCGACGCATTAACCCACTACGCCACCGTGACACAGTTTACTAGTAAGTATATTATCACAGTCGATTGCCTATTTTCTAAGGTATGGCTTTGGTTTTTTAATTTGCGTATAATATTGGGTGGTATCTCGTGTAGTGATATCTTTCATGGTTGCAATTGGCGCTGGCTTATCGGAGTAGATGACTGATCATTCAATAACAGCGGACTTTGTTCTCACGGCTCTCTTTGAAAAATACCGGTCACTGATTCCTGCGGACCATAAACATAAAGCCCTATTGGTGGGAACGACAATGGACAATGGACAAATCACGGTTTTCATCAAAACTGGTGGATGCAGTAGGCAATAGTTTACTCTTCAAGCCCATCGTGTATGTGGCTTGATTTTCAATAGCTTGAAATTCGTCCGAAATTTAGTCACTAGTTGACATGAATTTCTTGAGATCGGGTGTAAGTCTTTCCACGAATTTCACGTCAACTGGCAAAAATAGAAATACCAACAACAACAGTAAAAAATCATCCATTGCATAGGCCTTAATCCGTGACTGATAAATGAGTTGCTTAAAGAACACCACCTTCTGTTCGCAGACATGGCGATGTCTACTAGCTATTTCAGAAGGACAATACCTAGCTTAGCTATAACGCTCGCAACATCGTCTCACAAAACTGACATTTCGTTAAGAGTTCCCTGCAGCTAATCGAAACAGAGCAGTACTGCCTTTGATTGTGCTGTTTTGAAATGCTTTGAGTGCTCTCTGATCGTCAACAAATTAATGCGATTGCGAACGGGGACAGCAACGATTTCAACTTGAAAGATGTTGCATCTGTTCTGCAGTTCTTTTTATAGCTAATTTTAAAGAAAGTTGTGCTCAAGCCAGCGTCACCGAAAAATGGTGGTCAGTGATTAGATTCGTCGATTCCTCTACTGAGTTTTATAGGTTCAATTCCAGTGCAACTTTCATGATTCACGGGTCTACCTCTTTCGAGTCACTGACAATCTTGAAGGTGTATCTTCTGTGTAGAAAAAGCTTCTCAAATTTCGCCCTTAGGGGTCAGCCTAAAAGTGTTGGTCCTCTCCACTAGTGAGCGAACATATAGCACGCATATTAAGGTTATAGGAACGGTAGCACGAGTCAGTATTACCGCCCGTGCCTGTGCATTGTTTGTGCTAGAAAACGACGGTAGCAAGAGCTCAGTATTGTGTTTTAGTTCTACTCCTGCTGTATGCCGCAGAAGCTTGGACGTTATCAAAGGCGGCCGAGAAGATTCATGGTTGCTTCTTGTGGAAAGACTTTCGGATTATTTTCCGTTTTATATGCATTGCTGGTTCTTGCAGGAGGAGACTGATAGACGCCACACACCGACGTTAGCATGTTAAGACGGATCTATTATAGCAGCTGTTGGTTGAAGACCAGCCACACTTTAAGCTATAGATCAGCTAGAACACACTTAGATTCCATCACAAGAGCGAAGTTTGAGAAGCTGTTTCTAGGAATACTCCTTAGTAACAATTACAAACGGTGTAATTGCATGGTCTAAAAGAACCAACCTCAACAGTCCAAGAGAGACAATCAATAAAATTCAAAGGTGGGCATGCTTCTGTATTACAGGGACCATTAGAACTTGCCCAACTGAAGCCTTTGCTATTGCAGCTGATTCCATTGCATCTAGTGGTTTCAGAATGTCAAATACAACAATTATCAACAAGTGCTTTACATTGAGAAAATTCGATGCACTTATTAAAAAGTAACCACTCTTCGCCATTCCAAAAGTTGACGTGATTCATTCATTTCTAAAAGAATTTTACAATTACGCTCAGCACAAGAAAGGACTGGAATGGTGTATAGATGGATCTAGTACTGATGAAGGAATATGAGCCGGAAGGACAAGGTGCTTCGAATCATGGGAAAACGCGCCAGCATCTTTCCAGCAGAAATCTTTGCCCTAGATTGATGCATTCAAAAAAATCTTGACAGGAACTATACGACATAGCAATAATGTCGGGCAGTCATGCCGCTTTCTTGGCACTAGACTCCCCCACCGTCAAATCCAAGCTTGTGTGGTAATGCATATAGACGCTTAAGTTGTTGAGCAGGAGAAACAGAGTAAAACTCTGCTGGATACGTGGCCATAAAGGAAAAGAAGGCAACAAATGTCCGACTCCCTTGATAGAAAAGGAGCACCGGAACCTTTCATCCTTTCATAGGGCCACATAGGAAGCTGTATGAAATCATGCCCTCAGAGAATAATTCAGGAAACTAAAAATAAAGAACTGACATAGACTTAGAATAACGCTCATGGCATGAAGCAGGCCAAGAAACTCCTGAGTCAGTATAGCCGGTAGAGGCTTAAGGCATGATCTTGAAGGTGTACCTTCGCAGGCTTTCTAACAGGGCACTGCACACTCAGTGAGCACCTAAGGAAGCTAGGGGTATGAGAAGGTCTTTGCGGATTCTGTGGAGAATTTAAATAAATTTATGGATATTGAGGAAGAAATTAAGTCACTAGAACCAGCTCTCATTCTTAGATTCAGCTGATGGCGACTCTGTCTGCGAAGAGAGCGCCCTCGAAGGACTCGATACACGGAATGAGATCACCAGATCCCGGAACAGGTAAATGTTGTGTACACGTGTATAAGAGCGGATCGAACTCCCTGCCGCTGCCGCTTAGGCGCAAGCCATCGTTCGAAAAAACCAAACTGGCCACCTCTTCGATTGCAAAGAACATGAGCACGAATCTGAAGAGACACAGTCTGATGGAGGATCTGTCGCTGGTGGTTCCAGTGAAACTGAGGATTACCGAGTTCGAAAAACGGATCCTAGAGTCGAAGTGATGAAATTACTTGCCAGAAAGAGCTTATTGTACATAATGTAAATATTAATTATTTGAAATTAATTGTTAAGCAAATAAAATGCATCTAAATACCAGAGAAATAATTCTTGCGAATTTCTCTGTCGATACGTTCTCGAGAGAATGTAGGGTTTCGTAGACAGGCGAGAACTGTCGCGAAGGAGCTGGGACTGAGTTGATGCTTCACCGCAGTGTTGGTGATACAAACTTGAACTAGAGAGAATGAAATTGGCCCACCTTGTTGAAGAGACCAACAAGGTCCAGTTCTTATCCTGAGCTAGACGGCAGATAGTCAATGCTAACAGTTCGGTTAGGCCGCAATCGATACTCATGTGGGGTGTATCCAGGTCATTGGTTCCTCTCAGCCACTTCTGAGACTGCTGTCGAGACCGGAGAGGCTGTTGGTGAATTGTATTCACAAGTGTGTATGCCGGTAAGTAAACTGTTACACTAGGAACAAAACGAAGAGAAGCTGCCGATAGCTGATAGATGGGAGCTAAAATCTGGTGAAGGCAAAGTTTTAGAAAGTCAAAGTCCAGATGGCGCTGAAATCTATTGTGTTACACCCCTATTCTGGTTGTGATGTGGTCACAACGCACGAATGTCAGTGAGGCGAAAATTATGATGCCTATCTTGTGAGGTTTCAGCTATTTGGAAAACCTCACAAGAAAACACACAAGAATAGTCACCATGGCGAGGTGAATTCGTTGCCATGTCAAAAATTGTTTTTTTTTGACAATTATTACATTCGCGCTTTTTTTCTTACTGAGCGGTCTACAAATACTTGATTTTGGAAAAGCAATATCTACAAAATAATGGCAGAACGTAGCGAACAAGGTAATATTGTGTATCTTAATGAAATATGCATAAGTATTTATTAATAATGAATATTTTGCAGGAACAAGAAAATATCAATAATAATAATAATAATATCAAATATCGCAAGTTCCTTAACATCCTTCTACGTTGCAGTCTAAAAATATTTACATTATTTAATTGTCTACAACATTATAAAAGCGAATTACCTTTTGTCTCTATTTCTTCTTCAATAAGTGCCAAAATCAAAACAATGTCCTCCACTTATTTCTTTATTTTCGCCTTTTTGAAAATCAAAATCTGTTTATTTTTCCTTGTGTGTGACAGTTCTTTTGTTGATTATTGATGTGATGCGCTCATGAGAACATCACAATTTTGACGGTTCTTGTGATGCTCACAAGCTGTGAGGTTTTGCTCAGAATGCGAAAACCTCACAATTTGTGACTCACCATGCTCTTGTGAGGTTCTTGTGACTTAAAACACATCACTGAGGTTTGCCAGAATAGGGGTGTAAAACTAGTCCTACATCTCAGAAATCAAGTACAAACGTGATATCAAGCGGAAACTTCTCAAGGCCAATAAAAATTTTTGACAGCGCTTTTAAGAGTTTCTTGGACTAGATGGATGAATCATAAAATGGCCATCAAAGTGATTATCTGTCAAATTCATTAACCTAAAATTCGTCGGTACACAAAGGCAATCACTCAATTTTTGGTGAGGGCAAAGTCAAATGGCCAGAAATCTCTTCGGTGGCACCTGTCAGCCCTGTAGTTACATCTTCACCCGAAATTAACTACTATCCAATATCTACCTTTCCTGTCCCACCAAAAAGCTTGAAATTATTTTTGTAACAGTTTCTTGGACCAGATGGACGATGAGTCAAAAAAATGTCAAAAATGGCAGAGATGGCAGAGTAGACTAGACGAGGCAATCAACCCGATTATAATTACGAGCAGTTATTTGAATAAACTACACGCCCGATTCGTTTCTTTGATTATCTACATTTGTTACTTGTTCTTAGAATGTTTTCACATACATGCACAATTGAACTGACGTTTATTTAGACTACTACATTTTCTTACGTATACTACATTAACTACCACAGTTAGTAGCAGACGTAAGAAATGTAGCTATTCAAAAAAAAGTGACAAATCTGCCATCTTTGACCAAAATTCATGATTAGCTGTCAAAAATTCCCTCAAATTCGTCGGTGGACAAGGAAGCAATCACCAGCAGTCCTTAATTTTTGGTCTTTATCTACTAACTGGCAGATGTCACGAGAAAATGTTGAATTTTGTAAAATATTAATCAAACGTTGAATCTTAAAAGGCCCGAAAAATGAGGCTACCGTTATTTTTTTTAATTCATTTTTATTTTCGGAATTCATGAAGACTTACATACTAGACAAAAATGCTTGAAACTAGTTGGACGAACATTTTTACTATTTCCAACTTACTGGCCCTCGGCGGGCACTCTAAGCTAAACTGGCTTATAGAGACCTCTTCCACCTTCCCGCAACAGGAGTCAATAATCGTCAATACAACTCTGAAAATAACTGCATGTGAGGCGAAACCCTTAAGATTTAAGATCGTGTCGCAATAAACTCTCTTTGATTCCCAATAGTTGAAAGTTGATGACTGAGCTATGAACCCAGAAGATCCAGGGTAGGAGATACCCACATCTCAACAGCGACCAGTCAAACATCACATCGTCTTGCCCATGTAACAAGCATTGCTTCATCATGCATCTCAGAAACCCGTCAGGAAGTCAGAAATGCTTAAGATTCCATGCGATTTTCAAGAACCTTGAATATAAACTACCTTTAGGATTATAATCCCCACTCGACAGTTCATAATTTAGGTTAACTATCGATTTGCATTCAAAAACTCCTCGCAACATTGTGCTTCGCTGCAGATGGTCCACCTGTGAAGGTCGTAAACCAGAATACGTCTGCAAATGTTAATGAAGTCGAAATCGCTCTGTGCAGCATTCAACTTCAAGCATCATCATCGACTACTTCAGAAAGAAAGTTTTGCCCAAAATTGAGAAAATTGACAACTTAAGCGCCCCTCGCCGCCACCAGCGCGAATCCATTCCGTGGCGATTTGAGAGAACGGAGATTGGTTTCGGATTGCTTTGGTTTTTGTTGTTGGCCTTTTTAATTTATTGCAAACCACAATCGAATTGATATTCACACGCTCAGACCTTGCCTGTGGATGACTGCTGACTTCCTTAATGACGCTCATCACTTCTCATTATCCGGTTTTGTTGTGTGTTCGTTTTTTTTTTTTTTTGTTCTTTGGCCGGTGGATCCGAAGCCCACGCATCGCGTATGCAAAAAGATTAAACAAATTTTTAATGGGAAAATTTAAAAATCAATTTACCTGGAGAATGGTAAGGAGGGACATTAAGCGGCGAGATACGTAACCATTTAGATACGCATCGTTGGAAACGGTTCTTGTTTTGTTTTAAGTTTGGACTTGGGGGATGTCCGAGAGAAGGTTTGATGAATGAGCCTGGTCTGTATTTCGCAGCTTTGTGATGTAAAGTTCATCTAGAAGCCAGCTGACTGTGGACTGGCGACGGTTTTCGTCGCATGTATGCTCAAGGATGCAACAACGAGTGTCTGTAGCAAGATTTGCTGGAGACTCGAGCTAATGTGCCTGAGATCCTGCCTTGCCAGAGATCCTGCCTTGCGTTGATTTGATTCTACATTCATTCGTGGCAGCGCAGCCCACTTCTCCAAGTTTACTTGTCAACAAACTCCCTTGCCCTTGTGCATTCAGTTCATGGGCAGTAGGCAAATCCTGTCATAATGTCAATTTCCCGAGACAAATCCTAGCACACAGCTGTTCCGTGTTCTCATTAAGTGCCGACGGCTTATTGCCAGTCACTTAGCATAATCCAGGTGCGGTAGGGATCGGAATCAATTCAAATCGGATATTAATATAAATACGATAGTTCAGTTGCTGTGTCAGCCGTCAGCAATTAGATACTCAAAGTGTATATACATTCAATTAGAGCGGTAATGAATTTCAATTTTGAATGGCCGATCAGCGACTGGGCAATCAAGTGGCAGTTGAAGTAGATCACACAGCGAAATTGAAATACTGTAATAATGATTTGAATGCAAACCAGAAGCGGTAGAACTGGATCCGTTTGAACTTATGAACGATTTCTGCACACATCCAGGCGCACACCGATGCAATGCAGACAAGATCAATGGCAATTGAATTGAACTAGTTAATTGATTTTGAAGTTGAATTGCTAGAATAACGAAGAAATTACATCTGGAAGGGCAACTTAAATAAGCACCATGTTAGCGCAACCGGATGTACAGCCGTTGACTGGGTGTCCGGGAGGCCTTGCTGTGGCAGTCGAAGAGTCATGGAAGAAGTTTTACGCTTCGATTGGAAGGACTGCCCTGGGAGCTACAAAGCAAGTGCGGGCGGGCTGATTTGTGGTGTTCTTCAAGATA
Source organism: Eristalis intricaria (assembly GCA_964034865.1). NCBI lineage: Eukaryota > Metazoa > Arthropoda > Insecta > Diptera > Syrphidae > Eristalis > Eristalis intricaria. The sequence goes on from OZ035874.1 coordinate 57,189,625, forward strand.
AGGTAGTGGAATGCGTGATGAACAATGATCATCGTCTGACTGTGCGGAGTTCAATGATTGAGGCGAACTTAACATTTGAACTTCTATGCACTTCATACATTCAGTACATTCTCGATTATTGCAACTAGTAGAAACTGGGCTGGTTGCAATTATTGAGGTGCTGTCTATTCGTCAATAATGACAACAAATTAATTTTAGCGGCTGCGAAAATCGAGGACTTTCGTGGGTCGAGAGTTGCCTTAATCGAGAACGTACTGTACTTTATAGTGTGTACTTTATATTATGTTGTATTTTATTTTGTCCACGTTCGTGTTATGCGACAAATGAAGACAAACTGAAATGAGTCCCATAGACGTACTGGAAAATGCATTACAGAACTTTTAGCAACAAGTTTAGGCAATTGCCAGGAATTGGCACTCGGGCCAAGGTACAATTGATCCAAAATTTCATAACCTTTTCCTACACCTAATTCTGTTTGTAGACGGTAATTACGTTCAAGTCAAACCGGTGTGAAGAAAAGACCGTGAAAAAACGGAATTTGTACTTCATTGAATTCAAGTCTTCACAAAACTCTGAAAAGCTTAAACAATCAAACATAAAGCATGGACTACATGTTGTTCGTAGGTGGCTGAATTATTGAAAGCAACGAAAGTGAAACACTTGAGCGAATAATAATTTTTGTCAATGATTTAGTTTCGAGAACGGTGCTAATTTCTAAAAGATTTGTCGCTTCGGATCTGTAGTATACCAGCTAGAGGAGAGGAACATCGAATCGGTTTTATAATGACCAAGTGTTGGTCTGGATGGTCTTGATGACTGGAAGCAGTGTGCCTAGTGTAGTGTATTGACAAGACTATGGTAGAACGTGAATATATACAGTGGGGATATATACTGTCGTTGACAACTAATTAGAAACGACATTTTAAACTAAAGATACCAGTGTTTTCTCACATGTTTCATTATTTTTGTATATTAATTTCTTTGTAAAAAATAATCATTGGAACTTAAAAAGATGAAAAATCACAATTCGAACATTTTCTTTTTTGAAAATATGTTCTTAGAGAATTGTTCTGAAACGCTGGAAAAACAATAACAAAAATACAAGATAATCTTTACAATTTTTTTTATTTATTTATTTCTTTATTTAATTATTTACTTATTTGTTTATTTATTTATTTATTTTTTACTTACTTATTACTAATTGTAATATATATACACAATACAATTTACATGAATGTTTTTTTCCATTTTTTTCCTTCAAAAGCATCCTCGAGCGACTAAAAATTGTAAACCTTAATAATAATATTCCAGAAGCAAGATAAATATGTATCAAATCTCTGCACACACACTTTAAAATGTATGAAATTTATACTGGAAATAAATCTATCTATCTATCCTTACAAATGATGTCGAAACATATTGTCTTATTATGACTAGTACTTAGTTGGAAAGCCGTGGTGGAATGGTATACCATGCTTCCTTCACCTTTTCATACAAAACATTCGAATTGGAAATGTTTTGAGTACTGACGGTAAATGTGTAATTATGGGTTTAATGTGTTCTAATAGATTTAAGTCCGCACTTTGTGTTGGCCAGTCAAGTACACGTATGGAGTTTTACTCAAAATATGGTTTTGTGAGCATTGCCGTATGTTAAATGTCATTGTTTCAAACATGTAGATGCTTCTCTGGCCAGAGCCCGAGGCGCTTTTGCCCTTACAAAGAGACTGTTTTACAACAACCAACTCGATGCGAGGGTGAAGGTTATCTGCTACATGGCCCTCATCCGGCCGCTGACCTATCGCTGTACCGTGTGGTTCAACGTGATTGCAAGCTTGATGGAAAAGATTCGGTTGTTTAAGAAGGCTTGTCTTAGGGCTTGCCTTCGTCTTTATAGAACTCCAGAGTCCCAGTACATAAAATTCTACTCCAATGAGGTCTTATACAACAGGGCAAACCTGATTAGAGTGGACAATTTCCTGTTGAAGTTGATTCGAGGTCATACTGCTAGAGCGATGAACTCATCCAATAACTTGATCTCGGGGGCTTACTTCCCCAATCCAGAGTACCACGAAAACGTACACCACAGTGGCTTCGTTCCTCCAGAAGCTTTTCTCCATTTAGATAAGTACGGCCTATTACAAGATATGAATGCGGTACCGCTCATTTTTCACATAGCCAGATCAATTGTGGATGGGCGACTCAACCACGACCGTTCCATTGCACAACGAGCTGAGGAGGGTCTCCTCCGGTTTAGTACGGCGCTATCCAGCCGAGACATTCAGGATGTTGCTAGGCAGCATCAAAATTTCTGGTCGCTGGGGAGCGAGGGAACTCCCGCGTCGAACCCTTTAGACCCGGGGTAGAAAGGGTTGTGCGTTCCCCCTTATGGGGCGCAGTCGGTCTCTGTCTTGCAACCTATGGCCGACTTGTATATCTTAGGGTAGTTTTAAGGTAGTTTTTTAAGTTGTATATATGTGAACAAAAAAAAAATGTATATATACAATACATATAAAAAAAAGGCGAAAAAAAAAGAAATTAAAGAATTAAAAAAAAAGCAAGAATGTATATGTGTATACATGACGATACATTTATACATTGTGTATATTAAGGATATATGCGTATACACATGTGTACAGCGCTATAAACAAGTGTATATGCATATATACGTAGGTAAGCTTAAGTTAGTTTGTAGGTTTTATTTTAAGGTAGAGTGTAAGTTAGCTTCTAACTTTTTATAAACCGTCCAGTCATTAAGTTTTCCAATTTTTTCTCAATATTTAGTTGTTCTTTTTAAATTCTCATTTATATTTTACTCCGTAAGATTGGGTCGAAAGACATAGAATAAGGTTAAGTTTAGCTTAGAGTGCCCGCCTAGGGCCAGTAAGTTAGAAATAAAACATTGTTCTTCTAACTAGTTTTAAGCATTTTTGTCTAGTATGTAAGTTATTATGAATTGAATAATAAAAATGAAGTAAAACAAAAAGGGTCATTGTTTTGCTGGCATATTTCCCTCCGTTAACATCACATTTTTTGTATCTCGATGACCACAATACGATGAATTGGTGGAACGGCGTCCACGAAAAACTCCCCAAAATAAAAATGTAACTGCAACCGTGCTAAACTACCGGAGACGTGTACCTGGGATCGAGTTCCTTGCCCTTCGGTCGTTGGACGTACCTTCTACCCATCGGGCCTAACATATTCATCTTCATTTCATTGCTCCATAGTACAAATTTCCTTTCATTCGCCGTCCAAGTAGCATGGGCCTTGGCAAAGTCGATACGTTCTTTGTGCCAATTTGACCATAGGTTTCATCCGCGCAGGTCTTCCGTAAAGTCCAGCTTATGTCAAACGACTAGCAACAGTTCTATTAGACACATTGATGCCCATCCCATCCAACATTTCACACTGGATTGGTTTTTGCACTCTTTTTGGGATCCGCTTTTGATAGCCGAACAATTTTTTTATCAATGTGCTTTGTAGTTTTGCAGAGGAACATTTTCCGAGGTGCCATTCCACCAAATACCATCTGCTTTACACAGTTTAACTGTGTTGCATTTCCAATTTGGAAGTTTTGTATGAAAAGATGAAGGAAGCTTAGTATGCTAATTCACTTGAGAGATGCCGAGGTCAATGCAGAATAGTTGCGCAGCAGTGTTGCAGCAAAGCGGCTTTCCAACTAAGTACTAGTCATAAGACAATATGGTAAGTTTCGACATCATTTGTAATTTATCTTGCATTTTTGTTATTGTTTTTGTATGTCATCTCACCCCACTCTTGATATGCATCTTAACTCTTATCTATGTTGTCTTGCGTGCTTGTCCAATCTTGTCTCAGAGGAGTTTTGATCTGCCTACCGACTACTTGCCGACCGACTTGCCTGGCTTAATTTTCTATTAGAAGCTTTTATTCGCGAAAGCTCGACGCAAGCAAGAGTAGGTGATTTGAAGATGTTTCGATGTTAGCCCTTCCATGACGCACTATCATACACCCTTTACATGTGTCAGCGTCTTAAGCAGACGAATGCAGGTGTTTCTTATTGAGTTAAATCTATGTTTGAGGTCGATTCATAAGGTGTCTCATGATCATGTTTGTAGTATGACAGGGTTGCAATGGAAATCAAGAAAAATCCATATGTATCATCCCATCAAACGAGTTTGCCGTCTTTGAATAATTCTCAAGATGCTTAGTGTTCATCGTCATATTAAAATGGGAAAGGCGCTTGCATTAAGGACACTTAAACAGGCATATTTCTAAAATAGGCAAAAACATTCATTTTAGCTTGCATGCATTTTATGATCCGTCGGTGGTAACGCTACTAGACCAACTGCCCGTCTAAGGATTTCGTCGTATACTGCTACAACGCTGATTAACGAGTGGAAAAACATACTTCGCCTAGACCAATGGACAAACGTTCATGGGCTTGGTCAATTCAATCGATTAATCAGGCCTTATTTCTATAAGGAAATACTCCATTTCAACAAAGAGAGCATAAGATTGCTAACGATCTTTCTTAGCTGCCACTGCGCACTGTTACCACCTTAACAAAATAAATCTATGTCAAGCCAGGGCTTGTTGGCTTTGCCCTTCTTATGTACTATTTTTCATGTAAGTCTGTACGTCACTAAGTCTCTCCATTTATGTAAGTTAGGTTAGGTAGGGGGCTGCTGGTGCATTCACCAGCACACTAAGACTATATTGGTCCATTGTGATACCCCTAGTCAGACTACGACCACTGATTGACTACTCCAGTGATTGTGCCGTTAATTTGATCCCAACGGCAAATGGTGACTGGACCAGATTTAGAACCTGAAAAACTTAACTTTCACTGGGATTCAAACTGGAGACCCCGCTAATCAGGGGCAGGCACTCTACCAACTGCGCCATACTGTTTTCCATTTAAATAACTCCAGCCATCCGATACAATAGATCCATCCTGGTCACAGTATCGTCGCCTTCACGGCATGGGTTGTAGAAGAGGAAAAAAGACGTTTCATCGTATCTAATATAACGAAAGAATAAAATAACTGCTTTTCTAACAGAAACACAGAACTGAACACAGAAATGATGTTTTCTGAACATTATAGTCACTTTTCTATGTATCGTTAAGTTTCATTAAGTTTCGTCAACTTTCGTTAAGTTTCGTCAAGTTTCGTTAACTTTCGTTAAGTTTCGTTAACTTACTCCTTACTTAATTGGCAGCGAAATCAATCGTTATCTAAGTATATAACTGACGTAGAGTGTTTACGTAAGTTCCCAGGAGTGTTGAGACTTGGGTTGTACTGTGGCCTGTCCTAACATAATCTTACTTCGTAGAGTCGACATTCAACTAGAGGCTTTGATTGGACCTAAATCAAAGGGTACCTACTAGCGAAACACATATAATGGTATACACATATCTATGGTGCCCCTTTGTTTACGCGTGTTCCCGTGCCTGACTACTTACACAATACTTAACAGTTTACATGATGCCGTGTAATACAACGGCTATAGTGAACGGTCTAAATCTCCCTCGACACTCCATTCCAAATCCCGGCTACTTGTTTGAAATTAAGACTGGTGCCGACTATAGTGTCTACCGTGTGCGCTCATGGGCAACAAACCCTCTTGAACCCAGCAAGTAATATTTATAAAAATCCTATTCCATGCAACGCAATCAAGTTCTTCTAACAAAATCTCACACCCATATACACATATCCGTCTGTGTGCTAATTTCGTCACAACCCATTAGAATGTGTATTCAGTTCAATGTCTGTCTCCAATAGCACCCAATTCAGAAATTTCCTCCTAATGAAAACTGGCAACATAGCAAAACGCACCGTACTCATCTTAATCATCAGGAACATCATGCATTCTCGTGTATCTAGCCCGAGAAGTGCAAAGTGCGCCGGCTCACATTTTCTGCGATATGCAATACTTCGTTGCCCCGAACACTGAACACCAACAGCAACAGCCGCAGCACAAGCCCCAGCAGTAGCGGCAGCCAGCACAGCAGCGAAGCAGGCGTCGTCGTCGTCGCCATCGTCATCGTCACACAGAGCGCCACTATCCAAATACCAAACCCGATACCATACAATCCAACAAAATAAAACACACACCCAACTTCAGGCAATTCGAATCTACATCTATACATGCATATATCTAAAAAAAATCATGCACACCGCCATGCGACCGTTCAAATTGATATATTTTTTGTAGTAAGTGTCGCATGATAGAAAACTCTCAACACATCCATTCATCATTCTGTCGAACGCAACTTGTTCGCTTCAAGCTGAGAGATGCACGCCGAAGAAGATAGATACGCACACAAGCACACTCACAGAGAGCCGGGCGAGTAACGATGGTGGTTAGCGCCTCTGCAGGTTGACGAGAGGTGTGTGTGTGTGAATGTGGCAGACAGTGGAATACATCACAAAACATATGCGGGAAGCAAGCAAGATTCACCAGTTTTAGGGGCTGGCGCGGCGCTCGTTTTGCTTTCGCGTTCACGTTCGGATTCGTGTTCGTGTTCGTGTTCGGGTTCGGGTTCGTATTCGCAACCGATGGAGAGACAAGTCACAACACAACATCGGCTGGCTGGCTGAGTTGACTGGTGCTGCTGTTGCTGGTGCGGCTACTATACAACTGCCGCCGCTGCTTGCTGGTGGTGGATGGTGGATGGAAATGGAATTCAATTCAATTGTAGATACTTTCGCACCGCGTCGAGAACGTAACGTACCCACTCAACTCAGTCACATTGGGACTTTGTTAGGTGACGGACGTGAGTGCTAATCACAAGTGATAACACATCTGTACAGTGAAACGTGTGTGGTGTCTTGTGTGTTCTATCACAGACGTGTAGTATTCGATCGTGCTTCGTATCGTATCTTTGCAAGTGCACGCATCGTGTGCCAAAAAAAAAAAATAAATAAATAATAAAAACAAACCGAAAGAATTAAGTGGATTATTTGTGGTGGTTTTGCAAACACATTCAAAAATTGATTTTTTTTTCTCAAAAAAATATTCAAAATTGTTATTCATACATACTAAGATACCATCTGTCTGTCGTGCGAGAACATATGCAGATACATTTTCAAAATTCGCGAGAATCTACAGTGAACGAAAACAAAAAAGAAACCGTCTTAACACACTCGTATAAACAGATATTTATCGTTCGCGCTTTTTACTGAATGAAATTCCTTGCTGAATCTGTTTACAATTGTTTTGGTTTTTTGAGTGGAAAAAGGAAATATAAAATAGAGAAATACATAAATACGAATAAGTAATAGAGGAAGAGAGTGTGTGTCGTTTATTTTGTTCGTTTCTGTCTCTATACCGAAACCGAAAGAGGAGTTGTATCCGCAACTGTGTCGAGATCGTCGTGATCTCAGTGTAAAGCAAATCAAAGCAGAGTGTGTGTGCCTGTGTGTTAGCGAATCGCGTTATCAGTACACGGGGGAAAACTGAAAGTCATCTCTAGCGGATAACCGTGGATTATAGACAATTACAAATCAAATTGTTTTTTGAATTTTTTCTTGTTCCGACATCATTTTTGGGATACCACGAGAGGCGAGAACGAGAACGAGAACGAAACAGAATCGTGTCGTTGCGCAACATTGTTTGGATTACACAAGCGGCAGAAATATGGCAAACACAGCAGACAATATTTGCATGCAACTAAATGCATCGGAGCTATCAGCGATCATGATGAAAGGTAGGTTTCTCTTTATTTTCAACTTTGCAATTTGTATCCTTTTGTTTTGAGCCTGTTGCCTGTATCTCATTCAATTTCGATAAGAGTTCCATGGAAATCGAGCGACCAGACGACTACTATCTGTCTGTCCATTGAGATGCAAGGAAATAGTGTCATCGGGTTTCACTGGCACAAGAATAGATCGCTTATCGCATGGCATGTACTCGTGTGTCAAGGCGGCAAGAAGTCAAGTTCTTGTTTCCAGGGACTGTCTTCGGTGCACTCTTGAACTTCAGGGTGGCGGTTGAGTCAGCAGATCTTCAACTGGGTTCAGATAGTGATCGTTGATGATGATGATGATGAGGGGAAAATTATGAATCGCTTTCGATGGGATTCAGAGTTGTATAGGAGCCGAAGGGGGAAAAGCAAGACTTTTTGGATTATTTTGTGGGTGGCTAGGGCTTAGGGCTGGGTTGGAGAGCAGAGAGGGCTGACGATATGTTTGCATTCCTTTTGTTGATCGAAGCTCTCAGGGATGATTTATTTCTTATCGGGAACCGCGCCTGATCAATCAAACGATCGACGGTGTGACTTGCGTTCTAATGCCTGTTTCCAAACAGCTTCTCATTTTCAGAAAATTTCTTGCTGTTAATTTTCCTACAAAGTGAAGACAAGATGATGGCGAGATCAGGTGGGACAATTCCTTCCACGCCTGCACTCATCTGAATCTCCATCGTTGAAGGGCCCTGCAGTTTGGTGTGAGCCTCGATCTTATCCAACAAGCCAACTCACATTAATCATAGGCGACTGTCTAATAGTTTCTGAACGAATGCCTCATTGCGAAAAGATACTATTTTTGTGGGTTCCACCCAACGAATAGTAGTCAAGATCGTGTCCATTACAGGTGCCAATTCCTTACACGTCCTCTCCCTCCTCTTTGCATGTCTTTTTCTTAAACCTGCGTTTCAATCGACGAACTAACTCAAAGTGGGTTAGGGGCGACTCGTTGGTAGTGGCGAAGGTGTCTTTAGAACCCTTCGGCCTTACAAGTGCCCTAACAAGAACAAAAAAGTCGCTGTGGCGGCTTATACTTCTTCGAAGAGTAGGGAGTTCAAATAAATGATTTCTTTAGGTCATAGGCGCCGGCATGAGAGAGAGTAGGTATTCTCGAGGTGAGACGATCTCTTGTTAGTTGAGGTCCTTCGTTTTTTGTGTGCATTGCTTGAATCGGAGGAGACTCTGTTGTCTTGTCACATGAACTCGCAGTCGACCTCTTGCTAATATTACTCATAAAGTTGAGTTCTTCTCCACTTTTGTTCGCCTATTTAAAGACGGGGAGAATCTGTTGCCCCATTGACTCGGACTCGCAGATTCTTCACATCCTCAAGAAGGATGGGATATTTGACAAATGAGACCAACACCACATTCTCCATTCAATGGTGAGAAAGAGAACTGATCCTTGACTGATCGTGATCTATCAGCGCGAAGTAAGAGTCCATCAAGGAACACACCCCAGTCACGATCAGACATGATCAGAGTTAGATCTGAAACTGGCAAGTCGCGTTGAAGGACTATATACCATTCCTCGATGCACTTGCCTCGACAGACCCACGATCACTTGTTCGCCTTAGCTAGACAGACCGTCTCGGATCAAAAGACCTCAGAGAAGATCCGAGAAAAAGCCATCCCCTCTTTGACCAAGGTATTGCAAACGCAAATCAGCATTTGCGTGCCATCGTCTCTTTCGACACGCTTACACACACCCAGGCGACAGATCAGGGTACAGTGAAAGTAATGGCCAGTGACAAGCCTTGTATCTTAAGCAGCTGAGGCAATTCAATCGTTCGTCCACTTAGCCAATAAGAGAAAGGAATCAACTGCCTGCCTGTATCTTCAAAGTCTTGAAAGTGAAAAAAAACTTTAATAAGTTCGCGCAACCCAGCCCCACGGATATTGTCTGATGTCTTAAAAATAAAAAAGAAACCAATTTCAAACAACTGTTTGATATCCAAAAATAATACAACATCAGCCAGAGTTCAATCCAATCCAGCCCACGTCGTATGACATTAACGATCGTGTCTTCGGCTGAAATAGATATGGAAACTTTCCAATCACTTAAAATTACCCAATTACGAGATGGACTCGGTGGAATGCGCACCGAATTTGTCTTGAAATATCACCGCCATATGGTGCGGAACTCTCAGAACAATCCTTGGAATTTGCCAACCTTCCTTTTGTTTGTCGGGTGTTTTTGTTTTCTTCGTTTTAAATGTAAATATATGAAGCAGGAGATAAATAGAAATTAACGAATCGAAATTAACTTCGAACGAGCGAACGAGAATGTATACGTATGTGCGTGTGAAACAATAAAAGAAATGCCATACGGCAGCTGACCACATTCCATCGAACCTCCTACAATCGCGCACCGCAAGACTGGATGGAATTCATTTCACCACACTATACCGCACCGCACTCAGTCCGACATAAAACAAAGATCTCATCAACATATCTGTTTGTACTTAGATCCGAAGTCTATTCAAGTCCACCGGAACACAAATGGTTTGAAATTAATTGGTCGACCAGCCTCCTCCGCTTAGCCGCGGAATGTCGTAAAGAATTCAACAAACGAGATCGGTCTCTGGGGAGTCTGCTTAGATCAACGCCGATGTGTAGTACGTGACTAATAAGTGTGCTGTTAAACGAATCAAATCGACGATGCCACTGCTGCAACATATTGCCAACAGCCAACAGCCAACAGCCAACACCTAAACCTTTAACCTATATATTGAAACCAAAAAAAAAAAGCATAAACGGAAAAATAAAAGGCCGACACTTAAATTAGGATCACGTTTCGCAATTATTATTGACACACCTGTTACTGACGTTCACACATTTAAGCGCGCGCGGCACACATTTGGGGCTCAGAGTTTTTTGGTCCTCCGACATGAGAAAGCGCACTGGCGCAATGGGGGCTTATTGTATCAGTGATTGGCCAATACCCATGGGAGTCGTATCGAATGCCTTGCCTGCGGCTGGGGGATGGAGGGAGGGCAGCTTGATGGGTTCACCCAAAGAGAGCCACTCAACACCCCAGCAACACCGAAACGACTTAATAAGCTGAAAAGCGATTGCAAGCCAGCAGCAGTGCAGAGAAAAAAAATAAACACACGACCGATCGAAACTGGGACAGGGACCAGGTGGAAAGGGGAAATTCGCGAATATCAAAGCATGTATCTGATGGCTATTAAATGGTTGAGTACGGATCAATTGCAGCGGTAAGCGAAATTTAATCGGAACTCGCGATCGTACTTGTGCTGAGTGTGAAACTGATTTATTGGTTACACACCAGCCTGATGCCGTCGGAAAAAACTGTTGAACTTTGAACCCATGGCCACTTTGAAGTATTGGGTGTGGACACAGTGTCAGATGGATAAGAGTTTTGTAGAAATTGTACAAAGTACACTATGGAATGTTTCACAATCGTAGTTTGTTTGAAATTACAAAGAAATCGAGTTGAGAGGGTTATGAACTTTGAATCGATTTTCAGAGATTAGTTGCGATTGAAATAGTTCCGAGAAGAGATGATTCGAATTGGCAAAGTTATAAGGATACGTGATGCAGTAGAAATGACACGTTATCACGTTGGAAAACAGGTCGGAAACGGGTCATATTTTGAAAAATCGTTCATTTTGTTGGTCGATTAAAGACGGAGATGATTTGCGTGGTTACACTAAGATGAAAAGAGCCTCCAAATATTCCCGATGATGCTGCGTAACATGATTGAAGCCTCAATCTTCAAACGAGTTTTCGAAAACATTACAAAATTTCAGTTCTGAAAGTATTCTAGAAGGGATAGCCGTGAATTTGAAAATATTTAACAAGGAATTTAGTTGGAAATATGTAGAGGGATTACATTACACCCTCAATTAAGGAGTTACATTAAAAAGCACCTGTTTTTGAAAACTAACAACGGAACAAATTTCGAAATGAAACAAACGTGAAGTTGTTGATTGAAAACGTAAGGGCTTTCCATTACAGGACTACAATTTGAGTTCAGCTTCGATAAACCTTTAGAAACCTCGTTTTCGAAGTTGTTTGTCCTCAAAAACTCATATTTCTCATCAAAATCTCAGTATTCCTTTGACTAAAAAACCTTCCACCGTCCTTTGCCATCAGTAACGTTCTAAAGTGCATCATTGGATTTGAAACTCAATTTAAAAAAAATCACTGCGATCCGAATCACTGAAATTCGAAATACAAGAGAACTGTGTCTATGTATCTATGAAGTGACTCTGCACTATTTGGTAAATTCCAAGCACTTTGCATCCATCAGAAATCCATTTAAAATAAAATTTCCATCAATAGACACATTTTCGTTGTATCCACAACACCATAGATACGCCGAAAAGAGATACCTCCCATTTATGGCAACCACTCTATGCGTACGGATTCCGTTGTGTGAATAAAAACTGTGTCAGAATTCGAAACGTCTGCTGCAAGTCACCATCACCTGCCATATCCACCGCACACAGATCACCCCGTTTTACACTTGTGTCCTTCCCTGTTCGGCGCGAACATCATCACCTCGCTTCACATTGCGAGCCGCGGCAAAACAAGAAGAAACTAAACGAACAAGAAAAAAAAAACCGACGAGTTTCTTTGGAAAAATCTGAAAGGAGACGGAAAAACGCAAAGGCCGAGGCACAGCAAACGTATGTATGACTAATTCCATCTGATTTTTACTACCTGCTAATGGAAATTTCTATCCAATTTGTTGTTGCTTAATTTTGCTCCTCTGGCAAGCAAGGAAATGGGTGTTACAAACTGTTTGTGGCTCTCCCCAACCAGATGGGCTTGCTGCTGAGGTGGGGATGAGGTTCACACACAAATTTACGATACGGGGGCAATTTCTTCGAATCTCACTTCTCGTCGTTTTGCAAGAAAAATCAAAACGAATAACGAAACGGCTGAATGGGAACTTCAAAGGCCACAAGACTTAACTCGGCGGTCTCATGGTGGTGGCTCTCTAAGGGTGGGGGAGGGGGTGGCGCAAAAGATGCGCGCTCGGACGGTGTGTATGCACATCTTGTTTTCCCTTCTAATCTTGTTCGTGATGTGTTTTGTTTTCCCTCTCGTTTTATTGTGTTTATTCGCGGGCGCGTTCACACCCCCTTATTCCATTGAAAATTCAATGTTCGAGTCGTTGTACATTTTTTTTTTCGCTGGATCAGCACAGCTGGCAGACGACGACGCTCCAGATACACGAGCAATTTGTGGGAGGGATGTTTTGTAAACAGGGAGCTGGAAGAAAAGGCCAAATGTGGCGAGGGGGCGAAGGACAACACAAAAAAAATGTAAACCCACATCGACTGAGGGGGTGGAACATTTAAATGAAAGGCAACAGTACTTACTCACCCAATGCGATGGGAATTTAAAGGAAAAACAAAACGATTTTCCGCCGGTGCAGACATCTGTTACCGCAAAATGTTTGAAAACGATTTACGAGCGAGTTTCGAAAGAGTGCTAGACATTATTCATTTTATTGGACAATCGACAAAATGGCTCGATTGAAATGTAATCCAATCGATTTTATGATTGATATGAGATTGAGTGGGCGACGGAAGGGTGTGAGGGGAGGGAGAAGATTGTGTAAATTGTTTCCCTGAAAACACACATTTTTTGTTTTTCTGCTAAAAGTGAAGATTTGGTGTAAAATTGTGGGTGTACAAACTTGAGGTGGATACAGATTGTTGCCCACAAAATGCCATTTTGTTCAAATGAGGGAGGATGTTTCTTGATTTTCAATGAACCCTTGAGAAAGATTTACTTTTTAGCTTGATTCGGTTGATGTTTTCAATTTGAATTTGAAGATAATTGCATTGAATCTAAATCAATTTCGAAAATGTTGCCATCTGAGAACTGCCACAGGCTTGCCATTCATGATCATATCGTGATGTTATTTTTTAGATTCCAGCTCTTGAACTAACCTGGTATCTAAAACTTATTTCTTACGAATCTTCCCGAAATTGATATATTTTTTAAAATCAAAATAGGATTTCCTCGTCTGCTTGCTATCCATCAGTTTAAATGGCAATATTTTTTCCGATTAAACCCTAAAACACGATCAGGTTAGACATTTTTTTCACACTCCTCGAGACATATTCAAAATGCAACCTCTAACTGAATCATCTCCTGAAAATCAAACTACTCATTACATTTGAAGCTCGAGTGATGAAAAATACGAAAAGAAACTCCTCCACTCGCCTGTCTCCATGATTTTCTAAAATAATCGCATAAAGGACTCTCTGCTACACGACCTCCTTCATCGCTCATTATCATTGCCCAGTCTCCCTGCACATCCCGTCGAGTTACGTACATGTCCTATCTTTCAATCCATTTGGCGACAATCTGAAGACAAATACTTGTGGGAAAACCCCCTCCTTTCCCATACATCCAGACTCGCACAATACAATCATTCACATGACATGTGGCAAGAACAATCTGCATTTATATTTTCGTGACACATGTCAGACATGGCAAAGATTATATACGCTTCGTTTGGGTTTCATCCCTTAACATCTTGGGATTTCTCACAGCTCTCCTTCATCCCCGATTGCAAAACTACTGTGTGTACTCGCACTGCTGTGTGACGGAAGGACATCTCGTCGTGGAGAGTCTCTGTCCGGCTTTTCACTTTGGGGCAGAGTGATGACAATCTAAATTGTGTTGACATCACTTCGAAACAGTTGAATACGATATTCCCCCATTGGCGCCAAACATTTGATACACTTGATTGCATTTAATGGTCGTTTCTCGTTCCTCTCCTGGTTTTTTCTGTGTTTGCTGTGTTAAGAGCTTGACCGGCGGTAATCTCTGTGGAGACAGTTTGCCCATGAACCGGGCCGGGAGGGTGGGTGTGAATTGCTTTCACGAGACAGATTGTATCGTTGCCTTGATTGGAGATTGTGCAAGTGATTCGAGAAAATGCTGGGTCAAAAGTCGACAGAACGCCATCAATCCCCAGTGAATCACGGCATCAGCAAAAAATCACCAGTCGTCCATTTATCCACCAGCACCACCACCCAGTGAACAAGCAAGTCAACAATCGACAATTGTCGGCATTAACCCAGCCACCAATCTTCTCAGCCGGAATTTCTCAGCCAATAAACATAAAACTCTCCCAAGAGGCAGGGAGACTCGTGAGTTCATCTTTCCCCGAAATTCGAAACAGAAAAAAAACAAGAAAATCGAAAAATAAAGAAATAAAAAATTCGTATATTCCCGCTGCCGCCGCCGCTGTAGAGGGCTGAGGGATGAGCCGAATGGGGAAGGCAAAGGCCACATGAACCCATTATCGTGGGCCAATATGTTCTCGATGTCAAGCACGTCGGGCATGCAGAAGATATGTACCGAAGATAAACGCATCCACCGCTGTGCTGCGGATGTGTGTATCCTCACCACTCGCCCATCTGGTGAAGTGAAGTGATTCTGGCCAAGAGCACAGATTTACTCCGTGCCACACATTAAAAATAAAAGGCCAATAAAAAGAAGAAGCAAAAAAAGAGAGAGAACAGAAAACGTCCTATGAAATCAATAAAACTGGCGACCGAAAAGGATCTTCTTTTTTTTTGCTGTCCCTCCGCTTGTCCTCATCCAGTGTTTCCTCTGGTCGTCGCCGCGAGGCCGAAAACGAAACGACGATAAAGAAGAAGATCCAATTCTCCACACTGGATGTGCATGTGTGTTTGCGTGTCGATGGCCAGACTATGTAAATCCCCTTTTAACCAAGTGGCAATAGCAATCTTTCAGCTGGTTCCCTTTTGCTCTTGTGCGATTCTTCGCCGCCTCATCGTCCTTCTCCTGGCCCATCTCCCAGCAGCGCGTTCGGACAACTGTGTGGTTCTTAGCACGCCGCACGATATCTCTCGAGTACATCTCTATTTCCTCCAAATCCCACTCGGATGAAACCGAAAACACAAAGCAGCAAAAAAAAAAGAAGAAAGGACACAAACCTACCTCTCTCTGTCCATCGGTCTAAGTGTGTGTGTGTGTGTGCTCCCTCCGCTTTACCCGTTGGCAATAAACATAAAACTTCATCCATTGACTTTTATATGGAACAGATGGCGCCAAACCAATACTCCCCAATTGCCCCAGCCAGCCACCCGATGCTTCGTGTGGTCCCTTGCTCCCTGGTGTCCCTGCTGCTACACTCGAGAGCTCACGACGACGTCGACTGTGCTGGTGCTTCTGCTTCTGCTGATGATGATGATGGCGATGATGATGATGATGAGGAGGATGATTCCATGCCTGGTTCGGATGCCAATACGACACCAATTCACGCAAACATTCCCCCACGCCAGTGCCAGATATACCCCCTTGCCCATGCTGCAGCATCAACAAGATGACTCTGCGTCTTTGCTCCGGGCCGCGGTAAAGTGATGGGATTTTTCTCGTTTTATCCAATTTTTATGTTTGCTCAGTCTCTGCGCTCAATCGGCAATTCATAACTCCTAAAAGAAGGCAGAAGGGCTTGGTCCAACCTCATAGCCTTCGTCATCGGTGGATAGCCCACATCGAGCAGAACAACTGGAGCCAGTTAGTAGATCAAAATGTGGGCCCTTTCGAGGCGGCGGCGACGCGACGTGAGGGTCGACTGGGATCGACTGAACTCGAGACAGGAGTCGACTACAAGGCTAAGAGGATTGAAGGGTGTCCTTTTTAGTCGTCGTTGTCGTTGTCGTCGCCATTTTCACATGAACACACACTGTGCGCACATGTATGGAGATGGAAACCTAGTTAGCTGGAGTTTTATGGATACTTCGTCGCCGCCAACACCATCTGTGTGTGTGCGCCGAGATAACATCTTTCCACTCTTCATGTCGCCGGTCCACTGCTGCCACCGAAGCACAGCACACTGAAATCCCATAAAGTTAATGCGTCTTTCCCATGCCAGGGCACTCCATGTGATTGGTTATCTTTTCCTTGGCGCACACACAGTGCTACCATTATTGGCAGTGGATGCCACGCCGCGCCGCGCCATGCCGTGGTGTGGTAGTTTTTTGGAATCCATGGTAGCGGTCTAGATGGTTTGATGAGCTGTAAAATGACAACGCTACGCCAGGCGTCGTCATTGCTATCCTCCTTCGGCTGGTTGTCATCAGTGCATGGGGCACAGGCTACGACGCAGCCCAGCGCAGTCATTGCCGTTGGCTGTCTGTTGTCTAGAAGAATGACGAGTAGCTGGGGACAGTCTCTTTACCTTGCTCACGGTAGTCAACTTTAATTGACATCTGTTTAAACAGTAAAGTATCTCTCTCGTTCACTTAGTGGCGCTTGCCTCAACGATGACTGAGCGGGCGTGTATTTGTGTGTGTGTTTACGGGTTCTCCTCCCCATGTCCATTCGCATTCGAATATTGGAAAATTAGCCGGCGACGGTATAGCTACATCTATTTTATTTACTCTAGAAGTTTGACGTACATTTTAAGTCATACGCTGATATAGTGATCAGTTGGCTGGCGCTTTATGTAACCCTAGACTCGGACTGTTGGGTGGCTCTAAACCTGCTGCGGTCGCTTCAGATGACAACGCAAACGACAACGACAACGACAACGATGATGATGATGATGAAGATTGTGCACTTGTGCTGCACTGCACTGGCTGTACGGTGCGGTTGGAGGCATTTAATTGTCAACCCATTCGGTTGAATGTTGTTTGTACACACATGCGGAGACTTATTCAATTGAGGTGCACCGACGACGACGGTGAGTGGACGGCAGGATGGAGCACATATTGAGGAGGGATGAGGCGCCAGTGTATTTAAAGAATCTTGATCGATCTGGATGGGGCGGCAAGATCTGGACGATGCGACGAGCAAATTCCCGAGTGCAGGGTAAACAAATGAAAGAACAGACGTATGTGGCTAGTCCATCTGTGGGCTAGGCTGCTGTCATCGACTTTGATGGGATCTTTGGTTACTTATGTCAAGTTGTGATGTCAGTTGTGTCTGACCTGTCATCTGGTGGACTGTTCGTTTTGGGTTCACATTCTTGAGACGGAGTTGAATTTATGGGAAAATGCACGACTCTTCAAAGGTGAAAGCTGTGCGTCTCGGACGTGTCATTCGCGGACTGACGGAATGAGCGGAAGTTCTGTACACGCGTGTACAAGGTGAGAGAATGTCACAAAGCGGAGAAACAATGCTTTGCGATGGCTCTGGCTTGCTTCTTATCGCGCACACATCCATTGTGTCAACTTCAGAGGTCATGTGTTTTTTTTTTTCGATCATCACAGCGCCCCGATCAAGGATTTCCACCACAGCCTGAGCAGAGATCACGATTCTAGCTCCAGCTCGTGGCTCCCAAGTTCACCGAATCAAGACCACCTTATCGCTAACGGAAAACACTTTTGAATCACTAGACCATCATGTGCTTCAAAGATTCCCCTAAGACTACTACATGCCAGACAGACAGTATAAAAAACCCATGAAAACCACTTGACCATTGGCGTGGCTTAGCATGGCACTATCGTTACTCCAAGGAGGTTATCGCCGTTCCGTCGAATGACAAAACCGATTATCACTGACTTCCCTCCCAACTGTCTCTGTGGGTGATGCAATCTCTCTTATCACCGATTCTGATCTGACTCGCTTGGGATATCGTGTTTTCTCTTCCCTTCATATCGGGAACGTATCTTTATCTGTCACCTCGGCATACGTCCACTTATCAATTTACAAATTTTCACTCAACTTCTCGATGTCGGCGACTTCCGTTGACGACGTTTGTCGATAAAATATTTCGTTCGTGTCTCTCAGTCGGGACGCTCGAACTTCGTTTTCGATGCTTCTGCTGACAGTTGAATTACAATCTTAACCCTGTTGGCTGACCCATTTGTTTGTTTATTGGCATCAATCTAGATGCTATTTATTATTTTGCCATGAGACAAGAGCCGAGAAGCCAAGGAGCAGGAGAGGCGAACGAAAGAAGAAAAGAAACGAATGAATTCTCAGATACGAGTGCTCTGAGGCAGATGTTGTTGTTGGCGGGTGGGGGCACACACACAAGCTGTTGCGGAGCCGTGGGTGAGGGTGAAACTTTTCTATGTGGCGCTGGCTGGGTTGACGGTTGGCTTGCTCTTGCAAATTGGGGTGATCACCGTGGTCGATGGTGGTTGGGGGCGGGGTGGAGGGGTTAAGGGTAGTTTTCTGTCACACATTCTAAGTACGTTCGTCGGAAATAGAAAATTAAATTGAGGCGCCATAGTTCTTACTCGAAACGGAATCTATAGCTGCTTTGCTCTAAATCGTTAAGGCTGCGACTGATGGAAGAAACACTCCCCCTCACCACCACGCTACCGTCGTCGGGTCGGTGGTCGTCTGGTGATGTTCTCCTCAGTCGCTGTCGGTGCTTTTATTTTGGCGGCGATTGCGGGGAGTGCTTAGTCGTGATGTTGTTTGGTTTTATAGGATTTTAATTGATTGTGTGTGCGAGGTGGCCGTGGCGGCGACGGCGACGAGGGATTTAATTACTGAGGGTAGATGCGATCTGGTGTGCGGCGGGCTTTCATTGATGACTTCGGAGGTGGTTTGAGAAGCAATGGAGCATAGTTGCCGCATTGATGTGCACTGGGTGTGTGTGTTCTGGGGGGCGAGAATATTTTAGCTTTTATTGCGAATCGGTTTTTATGTCGTGGTTGTGGTTGAGGCAGTTTCCACAAGATCTGCTTGGAGCCTCTGTGAATTTTGACGTGTCAGTGGGCCGTGAAAATTTGTTTTTTTTTCCCTTCCACTCAACGAAAAGAGGATATAAGGGGAAACAATCGAATCGTCGATTGAAAGTCATTGAGGATCGTTGTCCGACTTACGTCGAAGTTCTTCCTAAAAAACCAATTTGTGCTGGTTTCTACCGTCATCACAAATCAATTTTACACATGTCGATAAGGCATTGGCTTAGCACTAAAAACCACAGCAATGTCGCTAGACAATGTTCGCTCCTCTTGATGAATGAGATCCTTTCCGAACTGCACTTCGGGAAAAGCAAGCTGTTGACAAGTAAACACCATTTTATTGACGTCACCTCCTCGCCTAACGCCACCACAGAAAACAAAAATGATCTCAGACAACGAGTAAATGTCGAACTTTTCACAGTCTGTCTGAATGTCAAGCGTCCACTGGAATGCGCGGCGACATAAAATGTAAAACAAAATGCCAATGTGACACTTTGCCGCTGTTTTAATGAGACAATTTGTCACTGAATTAACGCATTTCTCTGCTACTGCGTCACTTTGTTCGACGTTTTTTTTCTCTTCGAAATAAATATGCACAGTGACATTTGAGGTGTTTTAAAAGACATGGCTGACATCTGTCATTCGAAGAGACTGACAGTACACTCGCTGATTGAACCTGACCCCAGGTGAATGAGAATCGATCATGGGATTGGCTTGGGAATGGCGAACAAAAGAAACCGGAACTAAGACCGGACTAAACGTCTAGAGATGGTGACAGAGATGGAGATACTTGTTGGTTGAAGTCCAGGTTTTTTATCCAATCAGGGAGGAGATGATATCAAGATACAGATGAGTGACAGTTGGGTGATATCAGTGACAGGAGACAAAAGTGGCTTTCGGCGAACTGTCAAATTATAAATTTTGTAGATATTTATGACAGATTAACAAGACGGTAGAAGTGCCTCATCTAGAAAAAGGAATCGTCTACATAATATGCCAAATTTGACAGAATAGGGTGACAGTTGTGTGACAGTAGTGACAGGAGAACCAAAATGACGTTTGCTGTTTTGTCAAAATGTATATCAGCTATATCGATTTTCGCTAATCGATACTCCAGAATGTCAAAGTCAAGATGACATACTTAATTTGATAGAATAGGGCATCATTTGTGTGACATAAGTGACAGGAGATCCAAAATGACGTTTGCTGATTTGTCAAAATGTAGATGGCAAGCCTAATTTGGCAGAATAGAGTGACAGTTGAGTGACAGTGCAAAATGACGTTTGATGAGAAGTTGAGATGTAACCCCTTTTAGGAACTTCTGATCAGCAGCATCGATAGAGTGACAGTTGAGTGACATGTGTCTCACAAAAGTGACAAACTGACGTTGGATGAGTTCTCAAAATATCTTCATGAACAGCACCATTAATCCGTCAAGTACCATTTAGCTAGAAAGTCAACGATTTCTGTATCACGCCAATAGTATCACACAGAAGTTGCTAGTAAGTAGCAAAAGATTGCACTTATTTCAACAACAACAGCAGCAAACAGCAACCCTTTATCGAATGTTTATATTTGCCGACAGGCACTTTGTGTGGCAAGTGCTTATTTTCATCGCATTTGCCGCAACGAGCAAGACGTCTGTTTTTGATAGCATTTCACCAAACGTCATTGCCAATGAAAACAAGTGCGCATATGTACGTCAATTCCACACCTTAAAGGTGTTTCAATCACAACTGAATACACTCATCAGCAGCAGCGTCTGATCTCAGCGAGCAGCGAGACATCCAGCTAAGGTGTCGTATACACCACACTCACCGCTCGGCGCTCGGTGGGTGATGTGTGATGTAAAGGCGAAGGCGAAATAAAACGAATCTAACGCGGCGCGGCTCCGCGCACGGGTGGTAAACAATTGAACAGGTGTTTAATATTTTCATAATGTCTCTGCCGTTATGTAGCCCCGACGCGTCGGCGGTCGTCTCCATTGTCCATGTCGTTCGTTGGCAAACATTTAACCAACATTCTCTAATCAGACATCGTGTACACACAGAGAAACACACACACGCCCGCCCGCACCGCGCTCCGTCCGTTCATTAAGCTACTCCCGATTGAACTTATGTTGGCCTCCAATTGCACTAGTGAGACCTCACTGGCCCACACACCACAACGCCCTGTCCCGCACGTAGTCTGCCTATAAATATGGCATCTGCGGTGTGGATACATTTGGAGCGCGTGTGTTTAACCATCTGGGCACACGTAAATTGTATTATATATTTTATCCCAGAACAAGTGTGTTTGTCGATTGCTTCTGTGTTATTTTTTTTTGTTTTCTTCGCGCTTGAACGAACCATAGCTGACTGACAAACAGTTTGCGCCCAGCTAGACGCCAATAATTGCCTCATTGACATGACAGTTTTGCGTTGTTCTCTGTCATGCTCAACAGAAAGGCAATGTGTGAGTGTGTCTGCGGCCTTTTGTCTTGAATTCTCACATTTCACAAATCTTCAGCGGAATGCTGAACATTTCAGTGACCTAAGAGATCCCCACGGCACCCATCTGAAGACGAAACGAAAAAAGAATACTTCGTGCGAAATTTGATCCATCTTCTTGTGCATGCATCCATCGACGACGCGGACGGCGGCAAACACACTCGCACAAGTGGTGTGGCGGCACAAATTGGCACAAATAATAGTTGTTAATTATCATCACTGCTATCACAGATAGTTTGACGATCGTCCAAGTCGACACGGCCGTACGAGTATGGTCGGACGCCGGCCGTCACCATCAGTGGCGGCAGTGCCGGTCGCCGCCGCTGCCGATGCCGCCACCACGATGTGGCATTTCCAACTGTGGGGCAAGTGCCAGACAATGATTATAGATACAATCAGGATGATGATGATGATGTACGAGTGAGCACAACACGAATGTGCTAGTACGTTTTGCACCAGCCAGCTCCGCTAGAGAGTGCAAATTGTGTGTGTACAGATGGGGAGGTGAAGATACTCTTGTATCTCTCCCACTCGACAAACGTTAATTATGTGTGGCGCTATGCAGGTAAGCAGGCAAACACTGGCAAGCACCAGGCAACCAGGCAGTCAGGTAGGCTTGAGGCCGAGTCAAACAGGCGGGCGGCAATCAACGTGGCTTGAAACAGACACAAAACATTCATTCACTTGTCATGTGTGGTGGTGGCATAGGTGTACGCCATGGTTGGTCTTCTCGTCGACTTAATGTCTTGGCTCTCTTCACTCTCCACACTCCACAAAGAGGTGATTGATGATGATGGTGATGAAGAAGCAAAACGCTGTTCAACATCGAAGTGCGCTTGGGTATCATCCACTCCACTCCACTCGGCTATGCGTGAAAGCCGGTGAAGGGGCTCAACTCAACTCAGCTCGGCTCGGCTCAGGCAACTCCTTGTTGGTTTGCCTCGCCACAGGAAGACGCGGTTTAGCAGGATGATTTGCGTACAAAAACCAACAAAGAAACCAAACTTTAACCACCAATTTGTATCTAAATACGGTACACAGACACGCGTGGAAGGAGTATGCTTTTTTTTTTTGAAATTCAAATGAATTTCAGTCAGTCAGACATTTGTTGCATAAATCGCATTCAACATTTTTGCATTTCGCATTCAGAATGCGTGTGACACTGGCAACTAGTCATCATCGAAACGACTTGCATTCGTATCTTCGCATTGTATCTCTCTGGTGGTGCTGTAGGTGGTGTATGCATTTATTGTCGCTTGATTGATTTGCGTCAATTATGAGCATTTTATTCAATTGCAATTGCTGGCAGAACTAATATACCCCATCATCGTCACCGTCATCGTTATATATTCACCGTCATATCGTCATCATCATCATCATCAGCAACGGCCACATCCGATGTGTGGTGGCGCCAAGAGCATTTAGCATTCCTTTGACTTCGATGTCGAATGCAGCTGTCAGTTTAATGGTCGGCTATTAAATGACAATAAATGTCTTTTAGGTGTTTAATGGGAATTTGACTTGACGATCATATTGTGAATATTAAGAGAGTGTACCTACCTAGGTAGGTATAACAAATATTTTAAACACCACGATCGACTGTGCATAAATTTTCTCATTTCAATGGAAATCACTTTTGTACAATTATTCATTGATCAACCGTCAAGTCGTCACACCATCATCGCCCATCGCGGTGATTTTTTTTTTTCACGATGGGGATGGTGAATTGTATTTCTTTTTTTTTGTGTGTGACAAAAGCGGGTCGTTGGGCGGCATTCTGGGGCTAATTTTCTGTCAGACGTCTTCATTAAATCCAATCAAGGAGGTTATTAAACAGAAATCGCAGACGGTTGCGATACAGTGGCGGCAGTTGCAGACACTCAAATGAAAGGGGCTTCAGTTTATTGATGTAGATAGTCGTACTTCTTTTTCTTTTTTGATCATCTCGAGCAGCTTAAAATCGTTTTGTTCACTAATTGACAAGTTATGTGGAACGATTTAATTTAATTAGATTATTTTATCAACATTTTTGTGGCGAGGATCTGATCAAGAAGCCGTCTAAGAGACAGAAACTCTTGGATGGTGGGGTGGTACGCTAAATGATTTGCTGATCAAAGTCCGTTCTTTGATGTCTGAGGAGCCTAGAGGTTGAGACGTGATGCCGACGACTTTGAGATGGTTTCCACACCGTTTTTGATTTACGAATGTTTCAAATTGTGAAGATCTTGAAAGATGGGCCCAACACCACTATCTGTGGCATGTAAACTGATGTAGAACCATGTGCAATGTACAGTGACAGATGATCAAGATTATGGCATGCACAGTCGATCTTGCAAAAGAGTTTTAAACATTTTATGAAAAAGTCAGGATTTTTGCAAGGTTCTTGTCGGCATTTATTTCATCAGTATGCCGTCCATGTCTACTTTTTCTTAAATGGCAATATCTGAACCTAAATCCGGTATAAAACATTTGTATCTTTTCCCGAAGCAGATGCATCTTTCTGGACACTATATCAGCTGACACTAAATCAGCTTTCTGGACACTATAACTCTCCAATTACCATCTGACGGGCGAGAAATGCACGCTCAAGGCTTTCGGACACGAGTGACAAAACTGAGTCTTCATCTTCACAATTGCCGAAGATGTCCTGTTCAATGTCAATCAAATGCGATCTCTTGTATTGTTCCTTCGAACATCATGCTAAGCATTGCCTTGATTCATCTTGTTCTTCGACATCTGTGGAATTCAAAGGACCACCTCAGGAATTCACTTACAAACTCCAAAAACTCCACATATGCCTGTGTCCCCAAAAATTATGATCAAAGAATGCATCGCAAAAAAATCCGCCCTTTTTAATGCGAAGTCCCTCATAAGTCAGTTTCGGAATCTCATCCATATGCATAAATCGCGCATCTATCAAAAGATTTAATTAACATCGCATAATTGTCCAATTCGTAATGAAACTATAACCATAATCTGCGCGCACAAGAAAAATATCTCAACTCGTTTATTCCATTACCACCCAGTGGTACACACACACACACAGTATGCACACCCCATCGGTATCCTCCTCACCATCGAATCGCAGTAAGGCAAGTGATTTTATTGCAACAGATACTGACAGTCGCCGAGGAGGGAGAGCATATTTCCATAAATTATGACAAAACAGCGTAAAAAATGTCATTTAATTTATGCATACCACAAGAACGCATTCACAGTCACGGTCCAATGCGATGCCTAAATGTCCTTACTGGATGCCAATTAAAATAATTAATTAATTTCTTTATATTGCAAACAAAAATGCATGTGCGCCGGCAAAGAAAAAAAAAAACAAAAACAAAAACACGGAAAAACATTCAAACTGAATTAATGCGCCGTCCAAAGATGACGCGACCAGCTCTGATGATGACTCTGGGCTAGTTTCGATCGGGAAAACTTCATAGGGATGACGATGCGCGAGCAGCGATTATCAGATGTTGATGATGACATTATACAAACGTGCAGTGCAGTGATAACCAGACTCATTTGGAAAACCATCTGCTAATCGATGTTACTCAGAATCGGATTGAGTTGACTATCTGCGGCTACGTATTGGAAATTTCCAATGAATATTTATTCACTATCGTGTTTGCTGGAATCTGCTATTTGCATTGATGCACCGCTTCGGCGAAGTGATCAGTTGGTTGTGATGATGACTCGCGATTTTTGAATGATATTGGCAAGTTTTTGTCGAGGAAATGGGGCTTTTAAATGTTTGGAAGAAGACTGGACCAAATTTAGTCTCTTGTGGGATGCCATGGGAACTTTGAATTTTAGCAAAAATTTAAATGCCACTTCTTGTGGATGTGGGTAAGCGTCTGATTGAGTTTTTTGAGAGTAAGTTTAAGGGATAATCCATCCCGTGAAAATGACTTCTCCTTTCACAAATGAACTCATTAAGTGAAACGGTTCATTAAACAAATCATGCGATTAATGTGTTTGCGGATTTTTGCGAATGTTCTCAAGTCTCAAGGTTGTCGCGGTACATAATTCCAGTTCGTAATCCTTCTTTTGACTACGTCTTACAGTGAGTTATAGTCTGAGCATAAAAGGGACATTCCGGAGTAGTACTTAAAAAAGCAACAGAAATGTATTCACAGATGTGCAAATGAATTCACAGCATTGCTCCTCCTTAAGGAGATGAGTCATCTCTCGTTGGAGCCTAGTTTAATCCTAGACCACACAAGGAGAAGAAGTACAGTCCGCCATGGAGTTGCTCAAACTTCTGCATCATGGGACTGATGGTGATGGCTTGAGTTTGGCCAACTTTAGGTTACAAAGCAGATAATATGGAAAACTCATTGATTTCCAACTGAGTTTCTGCATTTATTCCTCGTTGGAGAGTTTATTA
This sequence comes from Eristalis intricaria, assembly GCA_964034865.1. Lineage (NCBI taxonomy): Eukaryota > Metazoa > Arthropoda > Insecta > Diptera > Syrphidae > Eristalis > Eristalis intricaria. The sequence continues at coordinate 57,215,901 of OZ035874.1, forward strand.
ATTCCCTTTTGACATGGTGATATGTGTTTCGATGCAAATGCAGAAAGCTGGGGAGCTGCCTTCATTTAAAAAGTGGCTTGAAAACTGACTGCATAGGCGGTGCACTAGGGTGTTGGCCACCGTTGATTAGGAGCCGGCGACAGGCAACAGTGAAATCTCCTATTACGGACAAGTCTCTTAGGGGGAGAATCCTCTTGAGCGGACAATATCTCGCGACCGCCAATCTTGAATTGAAGGTCCACTTCTTCCCTGAGACGGGCAACTCCCTTAGCCGGTCCAAACTGCTTCGTCTTTAACATTCTGACATTAGATAACTTTTAAAATGTGACTTCAAAGTGCATGCACAGGCTGAGTAGGCTATTAGCAGCTTGTACAGAAATGCTTGTGTTCCCTTAAAAAGTGGCAATTAATCAATTTATTTGCTAATCTCTGATGATCTCCTTAATCCTCCTCAGATAAAGCATCTTCTTCAAAGTGCAACGTCCTTCTCTGGAATAAGGCTCGTCATTCCAATTTCCCAGTTTGAAATTCAATCGCAACTCCTATTGGCTCATCCAAGAAGCACGTTGTCCCCGCTCTTGGGCACACGCCCACCCACCAGCATTGTGTCCCTTGTCAAAAATTGTTCCACTTCCTTGAAAATAATTATAGAATCAAGTATTTCCTTTGTTTTTTTACAAATAAATATTTCCTCCTTCGATGTACATAGATAAAGATGCGCGTACAGGTTCCCCTTTAAAGATTTTAATCTTGAACATATTTCGCGGTTGCCATAGTCGCCGCCGCCGCCGTCGCTGCATGGGTGAATGGAGTAGAAAAGAAGTTAACATTCAAAACTCCAAATAAAGCCCACGGGTAGTTCATTTTTTCATCAGGGTTTCTGGTTATTTTCTTGGTCTTACCTTCATTTCAATGGAATCAGACAGTGGAACAAAAGTGAGGCATAGAATGAGAAGGCGCGACGAGTGAACGGCGGCGGGCGGAGGCTGCGTTGGACCATCATCAGCAGTAACCTGTGTGTGCGTGTGGGGAGATATCGCGTATGTTTTCCTCTTTTTTTTTTCATTTCGCTTCCACAAGTGTAGTCCTCGGCATTTTAGACGGCTGGGCTTACCACCGGCGGTAAGGGGAAAAACAAAACAACGTTAAGGAACATGTAAAAACAAAAAGAAATAACGAAACGAAGAAGAAAAAAATGACCTAACTCATTGAATCGGACTCCTTTGATGATCTGCTGTGTGTGCACAGGGCCAGGAGTAGTGGCTTCTTCGACTTCTGGCATTTTGGTTCGTTCCTGGTTCGCTCGTTTTGTATAACCTTATCCGTATATTTTCTTCTCTCCCTTGAACTGGTTGTGTGTTGACGACGGCGATGCGGCGAAAAGTATCTCTTTTAGATCGCACACACACACACGGGTATCCGTACACCTTTATGGGTTGTGTATATTTTTATGTGGCCTATAAAAGGAAAGTCTACCAGTGGACAGTGATTTTGGTTTTCCTTTTTGTATCTTCAGTCGTCCAGCGGTTCTTGGTTTCGGCTTTGTTCCTTTTTTAGGGTATTCAATCCCAAGGGTTTATCATCGTCCAAGTCGTCGTCGTTGTCGTTGTCGTGGTCGTGGTCATCATCATCATCGTCATCGTCTTCTCTCATCGGCCGCGTATTGGGGATGCACGTTCGTCGTGTGTTACCTTGCTGCACCACTTGTTCACCTTTTTTTGTTGCTCCGTGTGTTGTGTTGATCCTCGTTTTCATGCAGTAGTTGTACCCACACACTTTGGTACATGACATAAAATCCCTCGATATGTGCTACCATACATTTTTTTTCCGTTCAACCTCCATCCAAGAAAATCATAAAAAAGGAAGAGGCTGGGAAAAAAAATAAAGAAAAACATAAATGAACTCTGACAAGTTAACGAGTGACAAACAAAAAAAAACAATATACGTTGAAGAGGGAGCAGAAGAGAAGTGAAAAAAAAAAAACACTTTGTAGTGTTATTTGTTCACAGTCAGGCCGTTAAAATACATTCAACACATATCTTATCCTCCATTGTGAAGTTTGAAATGCTACACAGGTGTTGCAGCTAACAGGAGATGAGACATAGAGATACACAGACACTCACACACACAGAGTCGCGCGTATCGGCGATGCCAAGTGTCAGAGAGATACGTATCAAAAATGCAAAGCACATCTTTTTCTCGCGCTCTCCTATTAGGTAAGCCTCAGTCAACGACGACGCGACGCGCGCGTAACACTTTCTAACGCCAACCGAACCGTTTACGTACAAGTCCATTTGTCATTTGCATAGGTAATGGCCCCATCATCGAGTACAAAATGAGCTTACGCGGGGAGGCTGTTGCTGGTGCTTGTGTTGCTTTTGCTAATTTTGCTGTTAAATGAAAAAAAAGACGACAAAAAGGAAGTCTAGTCTGGCAGCTGTTTGGTTGTGTGGCCAAAATGAATGCATTTTGAATCACGTTCCGTGCGCCGTCCGAAGGCGAATGAGAAGGAGGCAAACTGTTAAATAAGTTATTAAGTTGCCTAGCGCAGTCTGCGGCTTACCATGGGAATGGTGACTAAGGTAACTTATCATGCGCCGAGATACACTATCCAGTGTGCGATTCAATAGAGTTGTGTATTGACTGACACGAGTGCCTGTTTTTTTTTTTTTTTTGCTTTCCTCGCAATTAGCAACTGGCAAACTTGCGTGGACATTTTCACTTAATCAGATGATTAAGAAGCGTGGAAATGTGTTATAATTGGCGGTTATCATGACGCTTGACAAATCGTGAAATGGGAGTCTGTCAACAGAAATGGAGACGGCAGGTGCGAAGGGATGTGTTCGTCGTAACTTGTGATTGTTTGTATTGCCCTGCCAAGGGATTTGTAGCCGTTCATGCTAGTTTTTGCCGGGGGTTTTCTTCACTTTTCTGGTGAATGTGTGATGATGACATTTTTGGGCTTCTGATCGACTGCTTGTTGTCTGGTCTGTTGTCGCATCTTCTTTCCGAGGAATAGAAGAGCATGTGAGTATTCCGTGTTGCAATACAAAAATTCGTAGAAACAGTGAAATTCTCTTTACGGACACCCCTCTACAAGGGACACCTCTCTTTATGGACAATTCGTAATGGTCCCTGCATGACGTTCTCCGTGTATTTCAACCCCTTCAGAACGGACACCCCTACATAAAGGACCATCATGACGGTCGCTCTGCTGTCCGCTATGGAGAAGCTTCACTGTTCCTTGGAGGTGTTCATAAAAGCTTCGGTCTTCATTGATTGTTCATGTCTGGCATCTATTTGGCGACAGACATTTGCAGACATCTGAGGACGGATTCCAAGACGGGATATGTCCTAGAGACTGCACGTGTGTGCTTGATAATAGACAGTCTTGCCCCAAATGCAGGGGAGTTGCAATTTCTATGAGATGAGGGAGGTCAAGGTCGGATTTTCATTCTCAGAGTGATCAGAAAGGAGCAGGACCATCCTCAAGATCAGTCATGCAAACCTTTTTCGAGAGCAGTCGTTGCATAGGAAGAGCAGCTCCGTGCTCAGTTGGACCGTCGTGGGAGGGCTCAAATTTTTCATGCCATATGCATCCACATTCGAGAACTCAGTCGTTACATGAGATCAGTGCTCAGTGGTTTGTGTCAAGCATCCAAGAACTCAGTGCAACTGGGCACTTGACCGTCGTGGGAGGGCTCAAAATCATGCCAAATGTATCCACATTCGACTAAGTCGCAACTGGGCACTCAGTTGGATCCCAAAATCGGCGTTCTGCTCCAAAAATGTCTAGACACATTAATTCTCTAAATTATGACTACTAACTGCACGATCGGACGGAAGACCATCGCATCCTCTTCCATTCTTGTGAAAAGCCCAATCAATCCCCATAGACTCAATGCGAAAATTGCTGAGACGCCACCACCATGGCGCTAGCACTTAAAACAGATCAGGGAATTGAATATGTCCCTCGATTTATGACATCTATTGCCTCATATCGATTCCATAGCAGATCAGATTTTGCAGGATTTTTGCGTAATAAATGCCACCCCTGGAGGCCCAGACGCCCAGACACACACGCGCAATTACCAAATTAATTTTGTTCCTCCAGGGCAGCCAGTGGAGTGGACAACACCTAAAAAAAACCAGCAGCCTTACCGCCGCCTGTCTGTCATAAAACAAATCGCTTTCATAGACTTTTAATCGCCCTCCATAGAGCCGTGAGAGCAGTTAACACGTCCGTCTGCGGTTAATTGCTAGGGTAGTCTGGCTATTCCTATTGACTTCAAATTCTTTCGCATTCATTTTTTTTTCGATAAATTAATTTAAAGTATCATAAAATTAACACCACAAGCGAAAGAGAAAAAAAGACACACGTCGGTCACCCAGGCAATAAATACTTTGAATTTATGTACACACAGATATTGAAGTAGCTTAAGTATCTCAAGCATGAATGCGAGACATCAATTTGCATGGAAATTGCTTAATCAATCAAAGCGGGCACCAGCACCTCCTAAGTGCTTCGCAGATACTCCGTAGAGAACCGTTCAAAGGCTGGCAAAGACTTATCGCAATCTTATCAATAAAAGATATGGTAAGTGTTTGTTGGACTTCTCAGTCGCAGAGTGCAGTTGACCTTATTCGGGGGATGGGATAGGCTTGGATTTTGTTTTTTGTTTTTTGCTCAGCTCAACACCTGTCACAGTGTCAATTGACATCAATTTCTTTTTATGCGAGGGAACGTAATGAAAAGCTAAGCTGTCGTCGTCGTCGTCGTAGTTTGAGTGGCTGTTTGCTTATGATCTATGATCTGTCGCGGTAGATAGGTGTGGTCTTGGGTGGCTATGGCGTTGGCAAAATGTTACTCTTGCGTGTGAGGTGATAGTCAATTGTGAGCCAGCGCGATGACAGTGAATGTGGTTGACAGTCCGTGCTTGGTATGACGGGCACGTTCAAGGGGGTGATGAAAATGTGATAATGGCCGGGTTTGAGTGGACAATTACATATACCGGTGAGAGGGATCTGGGCCTGAGTGTGGAATACATTATTTGTCTGCCTTTGGTTGGGCCGTTGAGATGGAGTGATGTTGCAAAAGGCATCTCTAGCCGCCGTCGTCGTCGGAGTTTGTAATTGATTGTATCTATGACCCATATATGGAGAGTGGTTGCGTTTTTGTGAGTTCACTTGCGACTTAATTAGCGGTTGGAAAAACCACACGAAACGGGGTAAAAGCGATGCAATCGATACTTTGAATGGTTCAAGACTGTGTTGAGTCTTGTCATTCATCGGCTTCACGCGGAGAAGGACTTGTGTGTCTGCTCAACTGGAGGCAGATAGAGAGGTCTGTTAGTTGTGGACAGTTTCGACTATAGCGCCACCAAGGAAACAAGGCGAGACTTGGAAGTTGGTAGCCAAAGACCGCGAGCTATCTTAAGCGCCACAGAAACACGGCCAAGTTTGGCAGCAGCTATCCCTAGATCGCACTGGCTGCAGAGGCCTGTAGCCCGAGGACCTTACAGACTGTAGCGCCGCACAGAAACTAGTCTCCCTTCCTTTGGGTCAAACTAGAGAGAATCTCTTCATTTGACGGCTTGCATCGTAAGACTGAAATTTGCTTTCAAAAAGGTGCCGAATTGCCTCGCGGATGTGGCTCAACACCAACCATCACCCTCAAGCGCATTTCTCGCTGACCAAAGTGAATGGCTGCCGCTCTGTTAACTATCTCTTTAAATCCCAAATGATTGCCTTCTCCTAAGCATCTCTACCCACAATCAATGGCTCAATAATTCGATAATCTATCGCAAAAATCAATCAAATTGCGTAAACTTTGAGCATCAAAGCGTGGTGACACTCATTGTAACCCGATATCGGCTCCAAGGAAAGCATAAATGCTCACCAAAGATGACAAACGATGTGTCTTTCCTTTCACCTAATTCCGCAAAGAATAAATAATTAATTCTCAAAATCAAATCAATCTTCAGACAGAAACAAAAACAGACCCCCAAAGGAAACCGATCCAAACAGAATCACCTTGTGTTGGCTTTGAGAGGCGCCACAGCTCACAGCCCGTCACTTTCGATTCTCAGTCGCTACGCAACAACACCCAGGGAGATACATTTCAAACCAAAACCACAAAAAAAAAAACAAAAAATTTCATCGTCTTTTAGTAGGTTTCGTTTTTAGTTTCGTTTTCCGCTGAAGTAAAACAAATCAATTTTCGAATTGAGCACACAGCTGACCGTGCGGCGAAGACGCCAAAGATATGCAAATTCAACGGTTTATTGCTTAGACACTCGCCTCCAAATCGAGCGTATAGGGTTTCCTGTCGCGACGCCTGTCACTGATCTGTTTACCTCTCGAACGGATGAGTCGGGGCCACAGGAAGCGCGTGGGAGGAGCTCTTTAATTAGTTCACCTATTGTTTGAAGAAAAATTAATTGGATCACCATCCATGATCGGATGCATGCCATATTTGGCGCTGGCGACAACGGTCCCGGGGACATGTCTCAAGAAGACATGCATGTGGCAAGTTAAAAACCCATCACCCAAGAACGGAAACATAACTCATGTGTGAAACATTTGCATGGGGATAATGTATCTTAAAGTGAAATTTATGTGGCGCCAGGTTGAGGACCACTCATCGGGCGGTTATAACTCAACACCGCGAGTCACTGGTGTTGCCGACATGTTGCGACATTAATTGCCGAGCATTTATCAGGTGCAAATAACGACGCGACAATCCGAAGGTGAAAACTCGCAAGGAAGTGGTCAATCAAAAAGAATGCGGGGTATCCAGTCCTATTGTGGCGATGGTCAGTTGGTTGGCTGTGTCGGTTGCACTGTGCACTGCAGCGAAGAATCAATCACGTTTGAGGCGGAAGAATGTTTTGCGCTACACTCGCCGCCACCGCGTCACCGCCCATGGGCGTCAGTGTGCATGTTTAATGCAATTGTCTCTGCTGGCCTTCGGGCTACTTAATGCCCCGCGGGGACATTTGATTTTATCAAGATCAAAACAATAGTTCAGCGCAATCAACTAGTGCTGATCACCAATCAATTGCCATTCGATTATTAGTACTAATGGGAAAAATATGGAAATACTTGTACGGGGTGAGGTGGATTGGATTGTATCTACAGGTGGTGGTGGCGATATGACTTCGCGTGTGATGTGGGTGAGATTCTTTGAGTCGCCTTCCATTGTGATCGGCCGTGTGATCTTGTTTGTCAGGCGGTGCAGGAAATATCATGGCAAGATCGCAGATATGACAGCAATTTGCATATTGATCGATCTACGCCTCCATTTGGAGTCTCTCTATTCCCCTCTAGATTGATCGTGCAGAGTTGAAGTCTTCAGTCTTCAGGCCACTCCACCGCGGTCAATTGTGCAATGTGCGTGTCCGCACTCGAGATCGTCTTCAAAACCATTCTGTCTCGGGTGACGCTGTGAAGTGGTGAATTTCCCTTTCATTCCCCATATCATCCAAGCATCACTTAAGCAAAACAAAATCCTTCACTTCACTTCATAGATACACTTCAGTCATGTTGGAACAATCGAACAATGTTTCGCCTTTCCAATTGGCGGTAGGAGACAGTTTCAAGTTGTGTCTTCAGCATGTTTCCGCTGGCGAAAGTCGCTCTTTTGCGCAATCGAATGGCCAATTCACATAAAAATAAATCTCAAGATACCCCGAGACAGAGGCACGGTGGGCGATTTATTGGAATTTTTTCATTCCGTCGATATGGTTTGGTTTTTCTGTTTTATTTTATTTATTTTTTTTTGCACAAATTTGTGAAGTGTGCATATATAACGGATTCGTGTCCCACCGATAGCGTCGATAGATCTGTTGCATTGATCTCAAACTGATGATCTTCATCGACATCATCTTCAGCCATTTGACAGATACTGTCGCAGCGCGACGCGGACACACGACCAACGGGTATTTTGTGTCGTGTGTGTCGCTGTTGGCACACATCTCGTTCGGATACAGTCGTGTATCTGCGCATATTGCGTGGGCGGAATTCAAGTCGAATTCAATCTACTATCTTTTCCTCTTGCGTTTTTGTGAGTTTTTTTTTTTTTTGCTTCGTATTGATTCGGAATATCCGTGGCTCGTTATTCAAGGGTTTTATGCAACGCAGAAATTTATTATTTATGCACGACACGGCGCAACGGTGTCTAAAGAAGAGCAGATACACGCGTTATGTATTGCGCTGGCATCATTTCGGTTGGGAAACAGGTTCACAGATAAGATTTTATGGCTCACTTCTCAATAAATTCAATTTCATTGCGTTCACTTTTACTAAATATCATATTTTTCTCTTTTTGCTTGCAGGATCCCCACAGTCCAACGATCGTGATGCTGGATTTTGCTCTGGCAGTTCGGAGGGAGGCGATGATCTTTCGATGGATCACTCAAGACTGGAGCCCAGTAGTCCAACGGATGCCTCCGAGGACTCCTTGGAAGTTAAAGTCACCCCCATAACGCTGATCCGCAATAAGCGCAAGAGCACTGAGCCATCAAAAGTGATATGTGATCGTGAGGAAACCGGGCCTCTGAAGAAGCGCATTCGCTACTCCACTGGCGCAGATGAGACGAACTCCTACCACCAGCGGCCGTCGTGGGACTCCAGCCAGCAGCTACCTCATGAACTTATGCCAAACCCCGCTGAGGTGCTAGTCCGACACCCCGGAGTGACGACGCTACATCGACTGCCAATAGCCGATGATGATGATGATGTCCAAGACGAACCCCTGGCCTTAGTCTTGAAGAAACCCACGGCAGCGCAAGAGGAGGAGGATTGCCATCACCAAGACGATATGTATGAGCACAAGCAATTGAATAGTCACAATATCACCCCTTCGGTTGCATCCTCGAGTGGCAGCATCAGCGGCGCCAGTATCAGTGGCAACAATCAGCTGAGCAGACCCCAGCAGCGCAACTACAAGAACATGACCCGTGAGAGACGAATTGAAGCGAATGCCCGTGAACGAACCCGCGTGCACACCATATCCGCGGCCTACGAGACTCTCCGTAAATCAGTTCCTTCCTACTCGAATAGCCAAAAGCTGTCCAAGTTATCGGTGCTCAGGGTTGCCTGCTCGTATATCCTCACCCTCAGTCGGATGGCGGGCCTAGACTACAGCGAGGATCAGAGTGAACCTTCGATCGCATCGTGCATAGAAGCGGTGACGGCCACAATACAAACGGAGGGAAAAATCCGCAAAAAGAAGGACGAATAGGCCGAGTGTTTGTCACCAAACCCTGCTCAACAATACCCGCCTGACGAGACGTGGAGATTTTAAATTCCCAACGGCTCGATGAATCTATTTTTAAGACAGACATGTGAAGAAGCTTCAAAGCTGATGATTTTTTTTGATAATTATTTAAATGCTCAATAATTTTTGAAGATATTCATGTAAAGTCATCTAATTCGAGCGCGAGGAGTGGGTTTCGGGTCTTTTTCTGGGGCCCCCATGCATTCGTTGGTGATCTACCATGTGTCATCTGCACCATCAGATGAGTGGTTGCCAAATGAGATTTGAAAATACTCGGGACATCTTGAGAATTCGTGGCAGATCACTGCGTACGCATGCGGTTTGCCGGTGAGACCTTTAACTCGACGACTACTGCACTTGCATCAACTGTTTCATTTATATGTAGAAAGAAATAGTTTTATTTATACATCATTTAGCACTTTCGAAGTCACAACATTTATAGTACAAAGAGTTTTTCAAAAAAATAAAATACAGAACTTTGCCCTAAGGAATTTGTTCAAAAACAATAAGAAAAAAGAAAACAAAAGATATGTGTAATCGACAATAATGAACGTTATAAATACTTACTACTTCCGTAATAATAGCTATTGACAATAAAGAGAAGAAGAACTATTTACTAAATCTGCACAAAAGAGTTTAAAAATTGTAAAGCTTAAAACTTTTCATGAAAAAAGAAAACAAATTCAGTTGTATTTAATAAATTGTAGATAAATGTTAAACAATTCATGTAACGAAAGGAAAGAACACTCATTTTTAAAATGAAAAAAAAAATCTTACATTTTTACTGTAAAATATGATATTTCTTATGTTTTATTTTTTTTTGAAAAAAAGTGCCATAAAATATACTATATACATACTTAATTTATATTTAAATACGTGAAAGTTAGTTCTAAGAGGAGTGAAGTGAAGGGGAGAAGAAAAGTTAAGAAATAAAATTCGAAATGGTGATCTCATCACCGTTTTAATTGAGTCAAATGAAAAAATTAAAACTGGTCTTTCAATATTTGTTGTTTTCAGAATTTGCTCTTTCAGGGAGTTGGGCACAATGGGGGGAGAGTGAGCGATGAAATTCGTACTGCTAGACAGTGGTTGAATTGATGTTTCTTTCGGCAGTCCTTATAAGATCATCTGGAGAAATGTATTGGCTTCGGCAAGCCTCAGTAAAGGACATTGATTTGAGTATGGTATCTGCGCTCTTGGCATGAGGAATATTTTTCTAACATAACGTTTCTGTCAGTGATTGGATAAATGCTCATTGTAACACGCTCTTGGGGCTCTACAAAGGGTCCATAAAGCCTATGCATTGCCAGGTATCTACACGGAGAATACAGCTTTCCTGTTGTCACCATCCATGTGGCTTCGACAGAGGATTGTGGCAGTAGCATGCTCAACCTACGATCGACGAATGGCCAATATCGAAAGCCACTTGACTTGTACGAATGCTTAGCTGGTTTTTGCTGCCACGATTAGGGCCGGAGGCATTGCGACTGAGTGGGTTTATACTTTATTCGTTCGAGAATTATAATAATATAATATTGGTAGAATTACAGCCCGTAAAAGGCTCAGGCTTAACTTTAACAGCAACCACTCGTGGTGTCTGTGCTAATGTTCTCTTACAAGTGGAAGGGACCCACAGTTTTATGTCGACTGCAAACTTGACATTTTTCTAGACAGTTATTATTACTACTAGTTGTGAATTGTCAGTGAGTCGAAAGAGATGAGGCCGTGACAATGATTTTTACATCAAAAGTGATATGTGATCGCGAGGAAACCGGGCCTCTGAAGAAGCGCATTCGCTACTCCTCTGGCGCAGATGAGACGAACTCCTACCACCAGCGGCCGTCGTGGGACTCCAGCCAGCAGCTACCTCATGAACTTATGCCAAACCCCGCTGAGGTGCTAGTCCGACACCCCGGAGTGACGGCGCTACATCGCCTGCCAATAGCCGATGATGATGATGATTTTTATCGTACCGGGAATCGAACCCGGGCAACGAGGTTCAGTTACGTAGCAGTCGATACAGATACTCACAACGCCACATTCGAGAATAGAGGAACTATTTCCTTTCAGTCAGCTCACTCGCCTGTCAAAAATGTTGTGAAAAGAGGTCCAGACAAGTGGCCGGCGTGATTCTCAGTAATTATAAATATATGGACGGCTGTTACTGATAGGTGGCTAAGAAGTAAGCCAACGCATGGGAACTCGCCAGAAGAATACTCGCATGATGGTTTCAGGTGTTCTGGCAAAATGCTTACGGCATTGTCTCTAATCACGTTCCTACGGGGGTAGTACGGGGTAGTAGGTTCGGAGTCGGAAATTCAGGTTTCCGCAGATTAAAGTACAAACCATGTAATCGATTGGGGAAGCCTGTAAGCAAATTATCAAATTTCTATTGACTGCCACTTCCGTAGGGCGAATATACCATCCGTGTAACAAATAGTCTATTATTCGATAATCAGGATGAGGGGGTGCTACTGAAGGATGCATTTTGAGGCAAATACAGGTTAGGTGTGTTACAGATGCATGTCACTGACTGCAAAGGAAAGTGACACTAACTGGCCAATACATGTGTATGCGGTATGCCCATTGTCCGTTGACTGAGATGCCTTCGCTTTGCATGGCTCGACTGAAATGTCTAAAAATGAAGTGACTTTAGAGAGGGCACTAGAACAACAGAGAAGCTCTGGAATAGTGCCCTTCTGAGCCAGTACCATGCTTAGCGAGTTCATCAGCTTCGTAGTTTCCTGGAAAGTCGCAGTATCCTAGCACCCAACACGTGCAAATTTACTAGCAGCGTGAGCTAATATTACTTAGAAGTCAACAAAACTGTGTCACACGACATCGCTCTTCAGCAAGAGCATTGCATTTGACGCATTTAAACTGAAGACATAAGAAGACTGTGTCAAGGAAACCTGAATCAATTGATTTCGTACTGAATTATATCAAAACTAAAAAAAACAAGAACTTATCTAATTATACATATAAAAAATGTCACTTTCCTATTTAAACAATGTCAACTGTCAAATAATATTTTTAATTAAAGTCTCAGTATATTAGGGCAATAGAAATATCTGCTGCAACGATGAAGAAAACGGATTGTTTTTCTTTGTCTGCCTTTCTCAATACTTTGTAACTTGCCTAAATTCTCTTTGCCTATCGACTCAACATATTGGTCCTTCGAGCCGGACTGTGATTACCATAATATAATGAGCAAGCGCATCGGCTTCTACACTGATGCTCTATGCAGCCTTTATTTGGAGCGGCTAACATTATTCAGAGAGTTCAGCACTTAAGCACGGAAGATTATTCCAGAACCCATTCTAAAGACTGAGATAATAACTTTGGAAGCTTATGACCTCCAGAAGAACTAACGTCATTCTTATAGTTTTGATTTCTGTGCTATAAATATATGACTAAAAAATGCCAAGCAAATTTTCCACGTGAATCTTGCGATTATCCAATTTTCGAACGACCATTCCCCAGCCAAACAAACAAACAATCTCTCGGTCTGACGCGATAACTTCAACAAATCCTGACACAGTACAGCAAAACACTTCTCACAAAGTTCGATGTCTCGATTTGTTTGTGTTTCCACTCGCGAAAGATTTTGATCTACAGAAAGTGAATGAACGACAGATCTACAGACTTTCAGTCAAAATTTCACGACAGTTGCGTAAACAATCTCGTAGCGGATGTCGTATGGTTTCGATTGCTGATTCTTCAACGGATGGATTTTTGAGGGCCGATATTGGATATTGGGTGTTTGAGGAAAAGTAAGTGAACTTGAAAACTTGAAAGTTCGACGATAAATTAAGACAACCAGAAGATCTTTATTGTTGGCGATAATTTCGCTTAAAAAACCCATTATTTTAAAAATATTAGTCTGCAATGAAAACTCATTTTTTCGTTCATGCATCGCTTCAATTTTCCCCCGAAGCGTGGCAGTACTTCTTGTCAGGTTCTTAAATTCAAGCTGTCTGATACAAAGAGGAGAAGACCAATCTCAAGGAGTAAGGACTAATGCGTGAAACAGGAACCTGAGTACCATTTTAGCATTACGTGCCAGTCCGTCAAGGCGTACCTTGAACTTAGAATCCAAATTTATCGCTCGATTTCTATAGTGACTCTCAATTTGTAAGGGAAGTGTCACTTGAATGCATCCATGCTCAGATCTTTCAACGTTTCAAAACAGAGTATTTCTCTCTCATGATAAATTTCGCGAAGGATAATGATTGGAAGAAACATGCTCGAGACCGTCAAGCGTACATTCATGAGTGGTTGGTCTGAGCAGTAAGTAAGAAAGTACAGTGGACTCTCCCTAAGGCGAATTGCTGCGGGATACCATAATTTGTTTGAGTTAGAGAGAGGTTTTTGTATGTAAAATATGGCGAAACAAGTCGAGAGTTAGACAGAGTTTCGAATCAGGGAGAGTCCACTTCATATATGTATGTACTTCGATTTGGATATCCCTAAATTATAAGCTGTCATGGCATATTCTCTTTGGTAGGACACACTTCTACGCTTGCTGGAATGTTGGTATCCTTCGATTTGTGCCAGATGTCAGGGCATGATAACCATGAAGCAAATGAAAAGGTGGACATACAAGCCAAGAAATGAGCTCAAATAAGGTCATGTCTTCTTTATGGACACACAGACACAAATCTCCATCTACACAAATGGATTACTGAGAGATGAGCCAGTTTTGGAACAACCGAGAGGGTATGAAACTCTCGCGGCTGTTCATGAAACAAAACTACAATCCCAAATCAGCTAAGGTAGCCTTAAAACTGAACTAAGGTTGTTATGTAGAGCACTAACAGTGCACCGAGCATGTAACTACCACCTCCATGAAATGTTCTAAAATGGCACAGTGGCCAGGTGAATGACACCATGCAACACCTGATGATCGACTGCACATACCTTGCCCGAGAAGGATTCCAAATAATAAAACTAGAACATCCTTAACAGGGAGAAACTTTCAAGAAATCCTGTTTAGAAAGGTTGTCAAATTTTTGAAGGCAGCACTTGAATCCTTGCCCAAGAGAAGGGGGTACAATAGACCTTCATGGTCGCAGTATTAGTGTTTGTTTAACACAACCCAAGTTCTTCAATTAAAATTCAATTCAAACCTCCTCCGTGGAAAAGTACTTATTCGATCTAGAAAACATTCAAATTCCAGCTTCTAGCCTCTTTCTCCCACAGTGGCTAAGAAAGACTAAGTCAAGCCACAACTCATCCTCGAGTTATTAAAAGGGTGTTGGTTATGATAAGCCAAAGTCGAAAGTCATAAGAGCATGAACTCAAGCACCGGGTATCTCTGTTGACATGAACTCAGTTCCACATTCTCCCAAAATTTCGAAATAAAGTCAATATTCTTTACCTCTGATTTCGATCTTAAGTGAAACTGGTCTCCGCTTTTGTGCTTGGACTCTAACGTAGTGATTCACACGCTCTTACACGTATTCTCTTCACTTTACTTTGAGATAGTTTTCGATTGACTTCATTACGTCTTCCCCGATTGTCACCAGGGCCAGACCCACAATATGCGCAGGTTGTGCAAAAGCACAGGACGTCATCAAGCGCTTAGAGGCGCAATGTACATTACTAAACGATGTACATAGGGGTATTTAAGCTTAAAAGCTGTCCAAAAATCTGTTTTTTTTTTTTTAAATGTAGAGTTGAAGAAGTGAGTCCCAGGTGTAGTTAAATACCCATGAAATAATGTACCTTAGTGATTATTGATGTTCATCCACATATTTCGCACCAACACTAGATGTAGATATTTAATTCTTGTGAAAAACCCCAAGGTTAATAACTGATTGTATAAAGTTCTTACATTGTTTGATAGGTTCCTTCTTACGGACGGTAAAGGTGGAGATATGTACTTTGTTGTAAAGCCATTTGTGCAATCCGTGGGTATTTAGATACTTGATTTATTCAAAGTATGTAAGGAGTGCTATCGAAAATGGGTACATTCTCTCTCTCTCTCATTTCGAATTTAGTTTATTTAAAAAAAAGGAGTCAAATTCTTTTCTTTTGCTTTGCTGGGAAAACTTCTATTATTTTTAAATTGTATGTCATTCCTGTTTGGGAGTGTGTGTGAATTAAGGTGGACGTGTATAAAAATCGCATAGAAAGTTAATTGCAAACCAGTTGCTACTGCTATTAAGAATTATAAAGCGAGCCCGTTATTTGAAAAGCTGGTTTTATGAACCCAAAAAAAGTCACTAAGATTTTCAGGCTTCCTGGAAAAAGTCCCAAAATTTCTAAACATCATTTGGTTAACATAAGAGAATGTTGTAATTTTGTAATTCATAAAGTGAAGAGAACTACGGGCTTGGAAAACTTATAAAGTCCACAAGGTTCCAGATCGTCACAACGGGCAAAACTTTTACAATCAAATTTCGATTGTGTGGCAATTCTAGGAACAATGTACAAAATATCGCTTGTAGTAATTCTAAGAACAATGTACAGAAATCAAAAGAGAGAAGAAATACTGCCAGTAAAAGAGTAGATAGATTCATTGTAAAGTAGGAAGTCAAACGGAGTGCACCTAATTTGGAAGGAAATAAATTATAATTTAAAATGAAGGGAGTTGTTTTGTTTTAATAACGTAGCTTACAGATTGGAATATTTGATCGATGGTAAGGAGTCTTTGTTCTGACGTGGAGCTTTTGTTTTAGTATTCAGTGTTATTCAGTATAATTTTTAATTTTCCGTTTTTAGAGTAAGGTGTCAAGAACCAAGACAAAAAAACCTTCCTACCTATATCTGCCCTGTGACGTGTGAAAAATCAAACAACTTAAACCATCAACAAAATATTGTTGCTTGAGGTAGCGCCTTGTTCGGGCGATCAAACTAGTTATATGTTGTTGTGTGAAGAGTGTGAAGAGAAGGACCATGAAGCTAAATTCGATCAAATTCAGAGCTATTTGCTCCAAAAAGCGTCTTGCACGAAAGAAAAAAGTAACGATTTTTTCTTAGCTTTGCGATGTTTTATTTTTAAATCCGACAGATATGAGCTTTTAGAGTTGATTTAGTCAAGTATTACTTCATTGGGACAAAAAAAAATATTTTTGTGCGTTGCCTGTATGCTGTCTGGACGCAATTATTTCCTGTCATCTGTTCGGTTGACAGAAAAAATCAGTCAAACAAAAAAACTAGTTCATAAAATGGCAAAATAAAATATCCAACCATGTTGTTCAGATTAAAAGATATTCTTTTACTCAACCATTTATTTTATTTAATTAATATTTATTAAATTATTTCTTCTTTTGCATCTTAAAATATCAGTTTTCTTAAATAAATAAATAAAAAAATTACTATATTATAAAATTCTAAAAATGGAGTCTTCAGAGTAAAATGTGCAGAATTCTTCGTGTATGACTTTTGAAATTTAAAAGAAGAAAGGGTTGGCCGTTTCGGTTTCGAGTCGTTTTCATAAACACAAAAGCTAGAAGGGAAAAAATACCTGAGTCGCTAAGAAATACCCTATTTGATTTAAAACTTATAAATATCTATGTTCCTTATTAATTCGATGTGGCACCTTTTTTAATTTGTCCAAGAAACTTGCAATCAACAAGCGACACGCACGTCGCACACTTTTAACTTATCTGGAGTCATTGGACGCGCTTTTAGTTTTGCCAGTACGCTCATCCTTCGTTCAGAGCCACGCATACTGACATTCCATCTGCGCCTTGAGGAGTCAATTGCTTTTCTTTTTCAAATCTACTTGAATGTCATTACTGGTCATTACATACTGTCAAACTGTATTCAGACACAGACATATGAATAAAAAAAATGCTACACGCACAAATCTTGATCTGCATCGTCAGTCTCAGTCAAAAGCGTTACCAACAAGGTAACCACGCCAAGCAACGACTGCAATAATTATGTCGGCTAGGCACAGCGTCACCAAGTCAATTGAGTGCAGAAAAAGCCAATTAGTCCACGCCATCCAACATTCGAGTTCAAATGCAAACATCCATCATTTCGAAAACGCTCTACATTTCAGTATTCACAGTCGCATTGAACCCCCGACACCTGGCACGGCCCCAGAGTGCCCCTGCTCCAACATAAATATGCATCTCATTACCTATGCGATATTTGTTCCTTTCATCAAGCGCGTTCTAAGAAATGAATTAATCCAGTAGATGTTTTCCATTGAAAGTGTTGCAACCATTTAAGGTGTGCAAGTGTGGAAATGTGTCCCAGCTGTATGTGGAGCACAGTTTCAGCTGAAAGAAACCATTCAGCTGCGAGAATTCGCGTCCAACAAGCCCCCACACCGAGTAACTCGTCTTCCAATGATAAGCCTGATGCAATATCGAGTACTGATTACGTGGGAAATTGCTGGTTGCTTGTTTGAAAAACGACAAAAAAAAAATTCAAAAATACAAAAACAAAATGCTGCTGCGACTCTGCGGGTAATTAACTTATTTTTATTCTTTCATTTGTTTTCATTTTATTTGTATAAGATTTTTTTTTTCAATTTTATCGATACTGGTTTAATGGCGGGACCGGCCAGCACCTGGCTGTGCAGTTGCGGGAACAAAGGAAGCGAAGAAGGCTCTCCAAAAGCCAATGGCCACGTCAAATTTTAAGGCGCCCTCCTGATTGGTTTGGCGTCAGCACTGTTTTGTTTGATCATGTGCTCGCATGAATCAGTTATAAGGTTGTTCGCTTCTTGGACCTTGAGGCCTGTCAACTTTTGTTTCGTTTTCTCTTTTTTTTTTTTGGAAAAAATGAAACCCGTGCTCCTCGGTTTGGCTGTTTGGCAAAACTTTGCATCCGGATGGAAGTGCTTTCGATTCTTCAGACGTCAACGATTCCGCTTCAGTCGTCTAGTGGATAGTTGGGTCTGAGTCATGCCCCCTTTCATAGTCACAAGACTAGATACAACACTGTCACCTGCTCGGCGTATCGGCATGGTTTAGTTAGGCGCTTAGGCGCTCGATGACAAGGTTGACAAGTGAATCATGTGCTCATGTGCGCCCCGGGCGATATCATTCTGGTTGGACCCCTATCAGCCGGGCCGATTATGAGGCTTTCATGGGAATGTGACAGAAATGTGACACCGCAAAGTGATAGCTGACAAGTGAACGAAATCCACATTTCAGCGAGCTGCCAGCGAGCAGACAGTTGACGAAGAGTCCCTGCTCAAACGTTGAACTCGACGTTACGATTCGTCATCTTTGGATATAAACCGAGAATGAGAGACTTGCGTTCAGATGTCAAAAACCCCAGGCAGAGGCTCTTGAGACTGACGTCAGTAGGAGCGTCGATAAAATAAGTCGCTGACGGTGTGGTGGCAGAGTGGAAAAGGACCCTTGAGAGGGAAGTCTCACTCGACGAGTATGCCGAAAATATGATTTATTCAAATTCGGCTAATCAGGCCGATAAAATCCATCCATGTCACCACTGTATCTTGTTGCCTTGTGATGCCATCCGGTGTTGGTCGATTTCATGTTTCGAATGCGCGTCATCAAGCCATGCGAGAGTGGGGTTAGTCGCCTGTAATCGTGGTCTCGAATACCAGTTCAACGATGGCGCTTGAATGGATACGGGAATCTGCATGGTTTTGACTAAAGCTAAAGAAGGCTGGCTTATCTTTCAAGAGCGAGTCTAAATGAGTGTAGTGAATCGATTTCTAGTTCTTAACTCTGTTTGACGACAAGAGGCGGTGAGAAATTCACTCAAATCGAGACGTATTCGACTGAACAAGTTTTCTGGGCTGACGAACGAATGAAGGGGAAAATCCCGTTTTCGACATAAGCATCGATTAAATTACCAAATCATGAGATTAAAATACCACTCGTCTGGGAATGGAATGATTGCTGGAAACATGTAGCTTCGTTTTTGCAGAATGGGCTCGGCCTGAAAGTCGACATGGCGAGATACTACCTCTTCTTTACTTC
The DNA here is from genome assembly GCA_964034865.1 of Eristalis intricaria. Classification (NCBI taxonomy): domain Eukaryota; kingdom Metazoa; phylum Arthropoda; class Insecta; order Diptera; family Syrphidae; genus Eristalis; species Eristalis intricaria. Next base: position 57,235,098 of record OZ035874.1, read on the forward strand.
CTGTGGTGTTCTGTTGCACTCTTGCATACACATTGTTGCACACACATATTGAGTCGGTACTTGTAAAATTCAATTCTTCGTAAATCGATATGGTATGAGGACAGTTTCATAAATCAGTGAATTTATGCGCCGTAATTTTGAGTTCAATTAAGATAAACAATAGGAGTGAATCCATCGAGGTGAGCGAAGACTATGTTGAGAAATAAGGCCGGAAAAAATATGTCCCATTCAAAAGGTCACTGACTTATCAAACGATCCTGGAATCTAGTGTTTTGTGCCCACATTAAAAGATATGGATCAAGGCGAGATGTGTTTGAAACAAAAAGATGGTCTCGAGCGCAACTCACGTCTGGTCGTCTGTTTTGAACATCAGATTTGGCCGTCCGCGTGAGGGGAGTTAACGCGCCGTTTGAGTTTGATGCCAGAATATCCACCAAGCCCAGCTTGAAACCAGTAATCCTACACAACGAAATTGGGAAATAGTCAGAGGAAAATTCAACATAAGGGAAACGTTGTATGGAGTCCAGCCAAAGCTGGACGATGTGCAAAACAGCAGAGCGAGAGAAAAATCTACGAGGAAGGTGAATGGAGGAGAAGACACAACCGCGAGGTGTACCAGGATATGGATGTAGGCTGAAAGGCAAAATTCCGTTGGCTGCACTGGCTCGGCCACATTGATCGCATGGACAATAAGACCCAGCGAAGAGGGTCTTGGAATCCGAGCCTCCAGATTCGAATGCAGGGAGAAACTGACACATCGCGGACCCAAGACAAGGCGTTGAGGACTGGAAGCTGCGTGCCCAGGACCTATTTTGATAGAAGGCTACTATCGCTTAGATTCAGACCCCCCATGGGTAGCAGACCTGAGCAGTAACTAGGTTTAATTAATTTTAGGAGACTCCTAAAATAAATCGACTTTCATGTTTTATGGGCTGACCATTTCAAATCATTCAGTGAGTGTTCTCAAGTAGTGGATGTGCATATGATGCCATTCAAATTGGCACCAAGCTTGTGTCCCACATTCCCACAGTCCAGATGGTAAAGATGAGGTTGTTGAAAGGCATATCGTAGCCATAAATTTGATTTCAAGTTTTGTTCCCTCGAGATGATGTGTAAAGAGGCAAAGGTGAACAGGACAGATTGTTTCACTCGATGGCATATTGCGAGGGTAATGATGAATCTACGAACCGTAAGATGTGTGGGATCTTCTTCTTGTTCTTCTGGTGGCGCTATAGTCCGGGGTGGACCTGGGCCTCAACCAGTAAGCCTCTCCAGCCGGCAAGATATTTAGCCAGCTGTCTCCAACTGCGCACACCATGTTGATTGAGGTCCTTCTCCATCTGGGGGCGCCATCGGTTCCGTGGGCGTCCTCTATTGCGTTGTCCCACTGGTTCGGAGTCGAAGACTCTCCCGGCCGGAGCAGTGTTGTCCAAGCGCTCTACATGGCCCAGCCATCTTAGACGTTGAACCCGTAGACGCCTGACTAAGCTCATGCCGCTGTACGGCCCGTACAGTTCGTGGATGAATCTTTTTCTCCAATAACCATCAACGCAGACAGGATCAAAGACTGAACGCAGAGCTTTTCTCTCGAAAAGACCAAGTGCTTCTTCATCCGCTTTTGATTTTGTGCCGTCATGCCGTCGCGCCGTACAGCAGGACTGGGATGATCAAAGTCTTGTATAAAGTCAGCTTGGTCCTTCGAGAGATGGATCTACTACTCAATTGCCTCTTGAGCCCAAAGAAACAGCGATTGGCAAGAGTAATTCTGCGTTTAATCTCGGTATTGGTGTTGTTCGTACTGTTCACTTGCGAGCCGAGGTAGACGAAGTCCTTGACTACCCCGAAGTTATAGCTACCCATTGTGACGCTCTGTCCACGACGTCGATGTTGTGTGTCCTTTCTTGATGACAGCATATACTTCGTGTTTCCTTCATTCACCCCTAGACCCATTTTAGCCGCCTTCGCCTCAATGCCAGCAAACGCTTCATTGACGGCTCGCTGTGTTCTGCCAATCACGTCAATGTCATCCGCGTATGCTAGCAGTTGTACGGACTTCTGGAAGATCGTGCCTCTAGTGTTGGCGTGTGAGTCTTGCACGATCTTCTCCAGGTTGATGTTAAAGAAATCACATGACAGCGCGTCACCTTGTCTAAATCCTTTTTTGACATTGAAGGTCGCGGTGAGTTCGTTACCGACCTTGATGGAACAGCGAGAGTTCTCCATCGTCATCCTGCACAACCTGACGATTTTGGCAGGAATGTCAAAACTAGACATGGCGTTGTATAGCTCGTCCCTATGCACGCTGTCATACGCGGCCTTGAATTCGACGAATAGGTGGTGGGTGTCGATCTGCATTTCTTGGGTTTTTTCCAGGATCTGCCGTAATGTGAAGATTGGGGCGATGGTGGACTTCCACGGCCTGAAACCGCACTGATAAGGACCTATCAGGTTGTTGACGAACGGTTTCAAGCGCTCACACAAAACGGCAGAGAGGATCTTATAGGCGATGTTCACGAGACTTATCCCTCTATAGTTGGCGCAGTTGAAGGGGTCTCCTTTCTTGTGGATCGGGCAAGCGATACGGAGGTTCCACTCGTCGGGCATGCTTTCCTCCGACCATATCTTACAGATGAGTTGGTGCATGTACCTTACCAGCTCATCTCCAGCTGCCTTAAACAGTTCCGCAGACAGTCCGTTTGTACCAGCAGCTTTATTCGACTTTAGTCTCGATATCGCTATCTTGACTTCGTCTAGGTCGGGGGGACGGAATTCTCGTCGATCGTCGTCAATTGCGTTGAGTGGAACATTCTGCCTGACAGCGGTATTGGAGTCTTCCTCGCCGTTTAACAGTCTACAGAAATGTGATCTCTCAAGATTCTCAGTATCGACTGCGAATTTATTACGATTTGTCTCTCTGCGTCACGACAGGCATCGGTCCGAATTTTGTTTTCATTGTATAGTCGTTTTACCCGTTGGTAGAACTTTCGGACGTCATTTCTGCCGTAACACCTCTCCATGTCCTCGATCGCGCGCTTCTCATGCTCTTTCTTTTTCTTTTTGAGAAGCCGGTGCTCTTCCCTTCTTTTAGAGCTCACGAACCGCTCTCGTCCTTCAGTCCAGAGTCGCCTTGTATGCTGCCAGCACTCGTTGTCAAACCAAGGGTTTTTTTTGGGGTGCCATTTTAAAACCCAGCACATTAGATGCAGCTTCTCTGATGGCGTTTTGACAACGGTTCGATTGTTGGTCGATTGTTTCGCCTGTCAGGGTTGGACTCTCTGAGAGCTTTAGGGAGACTCGATCGGCAAAGTTGCTAGCGATCAATTGCGATTGTAGCTTTCCGACGTCAAACTGTTTTGGTCTTGCTCTACTCCGTTGTCCTATCGGTATCCGTGTTCTTACCTTGGCTACAACAAGGAAAGGATCCGGGTCGATGTTGGCTTCGAGAATGCTGTAGGAGTGTCTGACGTCGATCGCAATATGACCAATCTGGTTGACGGTTGATTGATCAGGAGACCGCCAGGTCCCTTTGTGGATGTTGAGGTGAGGGAGCTTACTATCTCATAAAATGTACATGAATAATGAAAATACGAAAGTGTTTTCTAATTTGAATTTTATTAACAGTGAGATAAATCTTATTTGGATAACATGAATGAAAAAGATTCGCTCGGCGGTAAGGTGCTGGGACCACGTCAGACTAGAGTTGGAAATAAGCCCTAGATATCTTGCCGTTCTTACAGATTAAAGTAAGCCCCTTTTTTACCAAGTCTTTTATGTGAGAAATCATATGTAGCAATGAGTTTTTTGAAAATGACACGATCCTTTTTGATTTATCGGGACTTAAGCATAAATTGTATCGAATAAATTGTATTGAATTGACCCTTGTGGGGCTCCTCTCGTAACATGAAAAACTGCGACACTGGAGGATAACACATTGCGACCTTCCAGTAAGGTATGACGATGAAAGTTTTGTGGCAAGCGGTGAGAATCTGAAGAAGTTAAGCAGTTTTGTACAGGGAATGTTATGATCGATCGAATCAAAGGTCAAAGGAGACATCCAGTGAGAAAGAGACTGATAAAAGAGCGGATTTACAGCCTCGCTTGGTTCAGAAAACGCATTGAGAGGGGTAGAGCAGCTGATTATCACTTAAATATGCTGTTCAAAATAACCTTTTCGATTACCTGTGACATAAGTTAAACTGGTTAGTCATGCAAGCCCAATAGCCTGGGTCTAAAGACCCAATCATCGCCTCAGTCTTCTCAAAATGCTATCCTCGAAGTTGAACTTTGAGTGGAATATGGAAAAAGTATCTTTCGGAACGGAATGAACGTTGCTTTAAGATGATACTGATAATTTGCAACAAATTCAGCACTCTCAGTACTATCAAGAAAAGATAGCGCATAACGTGAGAGATTGGCTACTACCTCCCTGATGTCCACACTGTCATCAGCGAGGACAGTTTTCTTAAGTTTGCCGATGTCATCGGCATTCTCGTCGCCTTAAGCTTTTTCTTATTTTCGTTATTGTCGAGTCCACGTAGGTTACTGTTAACATTTGCAACGTATCTGCACACATCTTGTTAGAAACTAAAAATTCCTGGTAAACTCTTCGTTCAACTAAATTCGACGTTCAACACAAATCGACTTGTTTGTGAAATACCGCAACAACCAGCACTTGTATTGTGTTCCTTATCGTTGACGAATTAGAAATTAATTTGCGAGTTCACCATGAACTTCCTCACAGAAGTCATTGTTATGGAATGCATTCGGGGCTTTCTATCGCACACCTCTCCATAAAAGTGACACACCGACGTTGGCCTTACCAGCTGCGGCCTAATCTCACGCTATCGGAGCCTCGCGAGTGCGATAGCTTGATTGAAATTTATCGTCAATGTTTTCGAACTGTACAATCTGGTGGGGGAGGCGATAAGGTCGAGGCTTTCTGTTACCACAGCGGGGAAAGCTGCCCCGTTTCGACAAAGTTCTCATGCACCTCAGCCTGACGTAGACTCGCGCCACCGGAAACTGGGACAGTCTGTGCAGTTTCTGAGCACTACGACAAGATATGCGAAAGAACTAATCGATCAACATAGTCCGCCCACGGAGTATCGACATCGTTATGATATTGAAAGTTGTTCGATAATCGGACCCAGTCATTGCACCCTAGATGCACGGAGAATAATTGCATCGATTTGAATAATTAATCGGTAGTGAAATAAAAATAGAAAAGCCATTTGTAACCTAGTTGTCGGCAGACTGGTTCCCGCAAGGGCTGATGACATAGTCGGGTGAGATTTCATTGATCCGTTTCGTAACGTGTCGGCGATACGCATAAACATTCTTGTGAGTGGATCGATGACGACATGCAATTGTTGACGACCCTCTGACTGGTGGTTGTGCCTCTAGTTGTTCGGCTCTGGGTATGGTGTGGGAGACACGTAGCTTCACCGCCTTGTTCCGTTATCTTTACTTGGACGGTGTGTGTGTGTCTGGCAGGTGGAATCAAGTTGACATGCACTGAAATCGAATTCCAGTCAACGGTGGGAACTCGCCAAATTGGTTCATATGGCGATAACGTTGCCTGCGACCGAATAGATCGACAAGAATTTCAGCACTCTTCTTTGTGCTAATTTTGGGTGGGCCTGGTTGGCGGGTGGGGTTCGTTACTTAACTCTTGGGAGAATTTGAAGTTGCTTCCAACTGATGGGACGTGTAGAAGGATGAACCTAGATGCAGGCTACAAGGTGCCTGGATCATGATGATGGAGAGAAGTCGATCTGTTCGGACATGCAAAATGGTCGTGAGGCATTGGTACGGAGAAGTAAAACCCAAATGCAAAGTTTTACCAAAATACAACCCGTCACTGCGTCGATCACATTAAAATGTTGTTATATCTCGATCACTTTTATCTAGAGGTCATCTTCGAGCCTGTGATACAAGGGGACAGGGAGCCTCTACGGTACAGAGAGAATGATCTAAAGCAACTTAGCATGCGCAACTAGTTGGCAGTTGCCTATCTGGAAAAGCTTTCTGGGCGGAGGACGTTGAACCTATTGCTTTCTGGAAGCCGTTGTTGAGATAAGATTTCAGCCAAATGAGAACCAATGAAACTACTAATTTTGTTGAACAAGTGGTGCCAAAATGTCTGATAACAAACGTATGAATATTTGCGCAGTCAATGTGAGTTCATAAGCTCTTAACTTAGTTGACTAAACTAGATGACAACTACAAAGCTGAAGAACGTACAGACAAGAGCATCCCAAAATGCATGCACGATTAAAGTCGTGCGTCGTAAGAACCACACCATTTGAAAAAGCGCGATGTAATATGCGTACCACACGGACTTATAGCAAAAAACCTCAAGGACCGAATTTTCATCTGCGAATCACTTCAAAATCGCAACAAAATTTGACGAAATTCTGTGACGAAAAGTGAATCACTTACGACAACGCAAAGAAAAACGGTCGAGGAGGACTCGCGGTGATTCGGCGCAAACAAAACAGGGAATCATCCACTATGAGCTGATCTCCTACGGCAAAAGTTTTATTCGGACCTGTATTGTCAAGCGGACCGGCTGAAGGAAGCGATCGCTGGGCAGCGGTTAGTTTTGCTCCATAGGAGAGGAATTGTGTCTCATGAGGACAACGCCAGGCCGCACACATCGGTAGCTTTTCCTCAGAAGCCCCGGAAGCTTGTTTGGGAGATGCATAAGCAGCTCTCTTATAGTCCGGACTTATCACGGATAAGTGTTTACCATGTGTTCATGTCCATGGCGAACGATTTTGCTGTTGCTGTTTTCGATGCTTGTCTGAGTTTTTTTTTTTTGCCAAGAAGGCTGTGGCTTGCAAAATAGCAACAATTCCACCATCATTATCATCATCTTCTGTCCCGCATGATCCATTAAAAGGGTCGCTGGGGAAAAGAACGAACGACAGATCTGCAGGCCTCGATTATCCGCCATCGACTCTAAGTCATGAGGAGTTATGGCCAAGCCTAATCAGGCGAGTTTATGGACTTTGTCCAACCACCTCACTCTAGCAACAATTTATCGAACAAAATAGCGCATATTTGTGCTAAATAGGATCATTCTAACAATGCCAATGCTACATTTTATTTCATTTATTGTTTTAATGTACTTGTATCTCTGTACTTTATGAATATTCTACGGGGCTTAAAATATAAAATTGATTGACTAAATAAAGTGACATTGACATATGTTATTCATTTTCATAATTCGAGTTTCAATTTCAGAAGTGCGAGCATAGTTCTAATATACTGGACTTTATTTTCACGCTATCTATTCGAAAAAAAAAATCGTTTTAGGGAGTTAATTCAGTTTTAACATTTAACATTTCTTTTATTGTGGCATAAAATCGAAAATACATACAATTTTAATATTTTAAATTACAGAGATATGGTAAAAGTACCTTACTACTATAATATAAATACAATTCTTTAAAATAATGCCTCATAAATTTTCACATTTAGAAGGAAAAGCCACTAAAAACCTTCACTAAATATTATCAATGATAAATAAATTTTTAAAATTGAAAAATTATTAAAAAAATAAATTAAAAAGAAAAAAGAGAAAGTACTACATATAAGGTTGGAGGGAAGAGGGAAGTAGTTGCGAAACTCAGTCATGAAACAGTGGTTCTATTATTGAATGGTATTGAAGTGATTTGTGTAATATAAACAATAAATAATAAATAAATAAATTAATAAATACATTTATAAATAAGTTAATAAATAAATAAATAAATAAATAGACAATTCAGTTGAAATTGGAGAGTTGAGAGTAATAAGCTGGACAACATTTACTGTACTCAGTCTTGGACTGTACCTGTAGATGGTAAGGTGTGTAAGGTGTATAAACAGAAGGTTTCAACTGATTGGCAAGAGCAAATGAATTAAAGAATCTAAATCTATAACAATTTTATAACCGAACGTTCAATCAAGATGGGCGCATTCGAATAATTATTCGAGTGATAATCGATTAATAGAACATCCCGAAGCTCACACAAATTCGAGTGACTACTAACTAATAACACATAAATTTAGATTATTCGATAAATGTCTCAGTTCTAGACGAGAATTAAATTAAAAACACAAATGAAATGAGCTCAAGTATTACTCCACTTCTCGGTTCATTGATTGAAAAAAAAAATAAAGAACTCGAATTCATTCCAATGATTATGATAATCGAGGTGTGATCGAGATGTTTTAATCTATTATCACTCTAATTATCATTCGAATACTCCCATCACTAGTTTCAACGTAATATTTCGACTTGATCGGCAGAGAGCTACATTTTCATAAATCAAAAGGTTGTGCTTCCAATTCACGTCTAAGGACGTTGTTCCGAGACATGGTTGCATACCGTGAAGTCGCTTTTACAAATCTTGCAGAGAGAAATTATGGCAGGAAGAAAACATTTCACCACCGTAACTTAGGTGAGTGATTATGAGTTGACTGTTATACCTAGATGGAATGGACTGAGAACCTTCTTATACCGTTATACCGAGATGGAAACCTTCTTTGGAGGGAAGCTTTGAAAGAGATGGATTGTGTTTTGAAAATAGAAAAAACCTTAGTTTTCTGAGGATTGATAAGGTAGTACGATGGGGAACGATGGTAATTCTAACTGTCCTAAGCAACGCCAATAGCTAGGAGATAGGTTAGGTTAGGTTAGGTAGGCGGGCTGCTAGTGCATTTACCAGCACACTTAGACCATATTGGTCCAATGTGATATCCATAGTCGACTACTCCAGTGACAGTGCCGTTAATTTCATCCCAACGGCAAATGGTGACTGGACCAGATTAGAAAACCAGATAAAAGCGTACTAACTTTGCTTTCACTGGGATTCGAACCGGGGACCCCGCTAACTAGGGGCGGGCACTCTACCAACTGTGCCGTAATGCAGTAATGCAGCAGAAAACGTTCAAGCTTAATTTCTTGATGCAATTTGGGACACCCTGTTAGCTGGAGAGAGAAAATGAGAAAGAGAGAGAGGGAAAGCGGAGACACTTGCGAAGAGATCTTGATCTTCGAAAACGGAGGCTAATCAAATTTCTGTGGCAGTCAGTTCACAAAATGGTTTGACTGCCACAAGCAGCTTAAGTTGCGCTTACCACTTTAGCGGACGTGATTCCATTCGATGGGCGAAACACCTTGCCATCGCTTAGCATTTCGATTCTTCTTAAGACCGCCGTATTGGACGGACAAATTTATAGAAGAGACTAGTGTTTTCCTTTATTTAAAAAAGTAATATGGTGGCTCTACATCGCGTTGGCCCTCTACTAGGCCTAGCTTATATAGCAACCACCAGTGTTGTGCGTGCTATTATTCTCTCACGAGTGGAAGGGACCTACAGTTTAACACCCACTCCCAACGGCCAAGTTTGAGAAGCTTTTTCTAAGCAGTTATTCTCTGCGTATTGTCAATGACTCGAGAGAGGTGGGGCCGTGAAAGATTATTTTGGCCGTATCGGGACTCGAACTTAGAACCTAGACCTGAGGTTCAAGTGCGTAGGAGTCGACGCCATGGCCACCACTTTTCTTTTATTTTTTACTTACTACATTAAAGATTGGCTCCAGCTCAAAAAAACTTGTACTCTGAGCATGTGAAACATAGAATGCCCGCATTTCGACACAAGCGCAGAGGTTCGCCCAGAGGAGCCATGTTTGACCGTAGCGCCACACAAAAAGAGGAAAATGTTTTAGATCTTGTGACGGTTAAGAAATTGATTACCATTTCCATTTTTTCCTATAAAGGAGTGATTGACGAATTGGTTCTCTTGTAGGATAGATGAATGTGGGTGCCTCCTTTGCCGAGCCTTTAGATAGCGTCAATGTTCTGACCAAAATCCATCGTGTGTATAAATGCCTGACTTCATGCCAAAAATCAAACACAACTATTTTCAGTCCACAGCGCGGCACTTTCTCTTCGAGTACTTGTTAATTTGATATGATTTCAGGAATGTGCAGAGGTAAACTATGTACTCGCACTTGTTTCACCTTGGTACTGAAATGCTCACTTTCTTGTACTAATGATCGAAAGAATATTGTAATGAGATTCCGCACATTTTTCTGAACCTGTCTTGGGAGACATATTAGGGGAGTGATTTAAACTTCATTTATATCTGCTAACAGAATGGCCTGAGTCTCCTCTAGTTCAAGACTTTCCATCGGACTTAGTGGGAGTTTGACTACATCGACTGTGCACCAACATGTGTGTGTTGTTCGACTCATTCACTTGACAACTTAGCGCCTCATTTTCGTGTTGCCTTGGGGAAATTCGTGACCTTGCTTTCATCCCCTCACCAATATCAGAGACTGACTAATCTAATCAAACAGAAGATGTACTCGAAAGATCGGTTTAATTGGATTGGTTCCGATTCGGCGCAATGAGCAAGGTATCCGTGGCCAGAATCCGTAATGCAGTCCACGTCAGTGTCTGCCAGTGATTCACCAGACGGTCTTCAAAGACACCAACAAAACAAAGAACAAATGAATAAAACTTTGATTGCATATCTGTAAGCAAACCAGTCACAATAGCCCCACCCAGCATTCAGCACCCGTCACAAGTTCAGTTCGAAATCATTTCCTCATTAATCCACTCCACCCGCCACATAGCGGTCGGTGCAAAGGTCTTTCAACTCGTTTAATCGAATCTATCGGCGGCGAAACTAGTTTGAGATGATTTCATTCTTTTGGCCCGCCGTCTGATCGACGATGTGCGCATTAGACAACTCAAACAGACTACAATGAGTGTTGTATTGGCGGTGAAATGTGCCACAACGACAAGGCCGGCTTATCGCCGCGCCTCGCCGCGCCGATGGATTCATTCATGAGAACTACGCAATGCTCTCTGATCCGCTGATGCGGGTTAGCTTTCAATCTCATCACGATCCGGGCCAAAGTCGCAATTGTGCCTTATCTTAGTTTACGGCTACGCTGCGTGACTTTCAATTCCTTCCAACAATGCACGCCCTCCACCCTGGTGGCTGGTGCCTGGCGTGTCTAAGACGCGGGCAGCCATAAACTAATTCCAGAGTTTGGTGGTACAATCCGGCGCGTCGCAGGTCTCCAGGTCCCAGCATGTGCAGTGTGCCGAGACGTTAATCTTCGCACCTTGTGATAACTCCTTAGACAAACAGCAATCGCACACACTCCACGATCGTATTTCATCCCCCAGCCCGCCCACCGTCCACATCGCGAGAAGACGCGCAAAAATAGCTGGCTGGCGTATCTCACATGATTACGATCTATTCTTGAAGCGAAAGAGTATCTGAATTGTGCTAAAAACAGCCCGTCAGCAGCTGCACATGATCTAAGTACATGCAAACGTTCCACAATCCATTATCACCAAACTAGCGCGAGTCAATACCGCGGTTGATTCGCTCAAAAGTGGCTACAAGTGAACAGCGATAACGAGTCCAAAACAAAAACGAAGAGCACCTACGCTCAATAAGAGCCCCAAGTCGACCGCGAACCGACGAACAGATACGACTATCTGCAATGACACATCCCGCAACAGGTGTGCCATAAAAAGCAAACGATTTCGGAGTACACTTGCTCTTAATCCTCCGGCCCAGGTGAAGGCGTCAGCAGATAAGGCGATAAGCGCGAGTTTTCACCTTTCGATAATAGTCGGTGAGGCTTTCGATTTGCAGTGGGAACTCGTCCACTTGGTCAAGCGAGTCGGTGGGTGTCAGTGGCCATGGGTGCCAGAGGACACTTGCACCCGCAACAGGTGTACATTTGGAGTCAACACAGCCAGCACTCCGACACACTCTGGGCGATTTTCGCTTGGGGGAACTGTGCAGAAAACAATTGGCAAATTGCAATTAATTGATTAGATAGTGCGACACCCAACTTGCGCAATCATTGTACGCATGAATTTGGTTTCGTATCTTTTTTTCGCGAGCTTAGCTGGATGGTTGGCTTCTGGGTGCTTGCACACTTTGGGCTATCAGACAGTTTTTGGGGGAAATTAGGAAATTTGTCATGCGTAGTGTGATTCATTTGTTTTGTTCGTTCGAGGGGAGTGGCAGCAAAGCAAGAGACAAAGCAACTTTGCGGAACATTTCCGGTTTTGCAAAGCAGTTGAGACAACCTTGGGTGAGTGGGTAACTAAACAACGAATTGCGCTAATCCTTAGATAACCTAGATTTGAGATCAACCTTGGTTGACTGAGAAGGAAGATTATGTTGTTTTCATAAATCTTTCAGCCCATGCTCTCTCAGGAAATGGAGTGACAAGGGTACATGGACTACCTTGTGCTTAACTTGAATGTTCCTAATTTCCAATCTAACAGCAGCAGATTGATGTTAAGACTTCAATTGAATTTGAAATTTATTTATTTCATTCAAAATAATATGCAATGGTTAAGTATTAACCTGTACGAGACAGCTTTTTCACCGACCCATGGGGAGTCAGAGCTTGAGCTATGCCAACTGGCTGTCTTCTCTGACGGTCCTGGAAACTCTGTGGTGGCAGGGTCTTCTTCTCCTTCTTGAGATCCCCCTAACTGGAGCATAGAGGTACATTCGCTCGATGTTGCCAAGGCAGTGCAATCGTTGACTTTGACTTCTTTCTTGGGTTCATGTTTGTCCCCAGGTAGACAAAATCTTTCACTACCTCAAAATTGAAGCTCTCGATCTTGATGTTGTGTCCAGGTGATGTTTGATGGAACGATTCTTGTTCGACAGTAAATATTTTGTTTTGTCTTCGTGAATATCCGTGAATGATTTCACTATTGAACGCTGGGAGAGCGCCACGTAGTCGACGTCATGTGTCTATTCCAACAGTTAGCTCGACGTGTAGATAGTGCCTTCCATTCTGATTCGGAATTCGTGAGGTAAGCCTTAGATAAATTCTATATTATGAAGTAGACACATCTGCGTATGTGGAAATTGCGATTTGAGATGATCTTTATGATAATTTGACATATTCTGTTGTTCCTGACCTCCCGTGTCAACAGGCTGGAATTAGTATTTTCGTCTGAATGGCTTAGAGAGAGACTCAAGCCGACCTCTCATACAGGAGTCTATAATGAATCATAAAACGTTCGCAACCAAGTAGAAGAGAATGAATTCAGTTTTCTTAAATTCATTGCTCTACATTTGCTTAGGTTAACGACGAACCTTCCTTAAACCTTTAGCTTGCTGTCATAAACACCTCTCGATTTCAAATGGCTAAGCCAAGTCCTGCCCAATCTGACTGGCAGCAGTCACACTTAGTGCCTCAGACAGTTGAATTTAAGGTAGGGCGCAGTTAGTTAGTCAATTTTAGCAAGGCAGTATTTAATTGTTTGGAGGGGTATGTGCCCGGAAAATCATTCAGTCCACCTCAGAGGGACGGTGCAGTAGAGGAAGACCTCGACTCAGGTGCCAAACGCAAGAGGAAAGGGACCTCAACCAACTTTGCGTGCGAAACTGGAGGAAGTTAGCTAAACATAGCTGGCTGGAGACGCTTGTAGGTTGAGGCCCAGATCCACCCCGGACTGTAGCAACATCTCAAGTTAGTAAGTAAGTAATGGGTATGATTAAATTTATTTATTCACCAAAGATCAAGCGTTAAGTTGTGTTCTTTCACCAGGTCGGTGGGTGACCCATGAAGGGTTCGCGTCTGAACAAAAGCTGCTTTGCGTCGCGACGGTCCTGGGCTCGCTGCTTCCAGTCATTAAGTCCAAGGTGTCTTGCATCCGCGATTACTTGGTCTTTATACCGGAGCTTCGGTATCTCTCTCCTTCAAGCACCAGGGGGTTGGCATTCGAAGGTCTTCTTAACTGGAGCATTGTTGTCCAGGCGCTCCATGTGGTCGAACCAGTGCAGTTGACGGATTCTTGCCTTCCGGCCTACATCCACATCTCAGTACAGCTCGTAGAGTTCACGGTTGTGTCTTCTCCTCCATTCGCCTTCCTCGTAGACGAGACCATATATCCGACGTAGAATTTTGCTGACAAACCGAAGTAACACCGGTTGCCAAGAGTGGTTCTATGTGGGATCTCCACAGTGATGTTGTTTGTGCAGTTAGCGTGTGCCCCAATGTAGGCAACCTCCTTGAAACTGTAGGTGTAGAAAATATAATATTTCTGATAATTGCTAGCAATGAACTTCCGAAAAGTAACCGCAGCATCAATATCTTTTCATTAATTATGGTTTATATTAGGTACCAATCATAATTGCAGAACCATACAAATAAGTTCCTTCCTTAAAACAATCGAATTCTTCAATTTTCATATCATTAATTATACGATGCATCTTTTGTTTTCAAAGGATAGAAAAACATCAAGACTTGCTATGGAATTCGGGGGATCGTCGTTGTTCGAAATCCTTCATTGCAATTCCGCAATTACTATGCCCAACGTTTCAAAGTATGCAGATTTAAAGGGCTTAGTGTCCTGGTTTTATCCTTTTTTCCGTCTATATCTTGTCTTGCTGACGAGACGGAAGGGCCGTACAATACGTAATCATACTTCATTTTCTTCTCTACAGTCCGGGGTGGACCTCGGACTCAACCAACAAGACTCTCCAACCAGCACGTTCTACAGCTAGCTGCCTCTAGTGTCGCACGCAGTTTTGGTTTGTGGTCCTTCTCCAGCTGGATGCACCACCTCCTTCAGAGCGGGCGTTGCTTACGGGCATGGACAACAATGCTCCAGCTAAGAGGGTATTTGAATCCGAGGCTTCCAGAAGAAAAGCCAGACCTTGTCAGTTGTCGCTGATGCAAGGTAGCGTGCCTAGCCTAGCGTGTCGACCGTCGCGATGGAAAGCAGCTCGGAAGACTCGGACCCTTCATGGATCGCCGGCCTGATAAGTAAGTTAATTTCAATAAAAGTCCAAATCGAAGAATGATTATCATTTACAACTTTTGTAACAGCAAAATATCCTAATCAACGGTGTTCGAGGAGTCAGCCAATCTTTTTCCATCGTACAAGGCAGTTATTTTGGCAAGTTGAAGGCAAGGCAAGCATTCATGTAAGATGATGCATTGGGAAACAAATAAACGAATAGAATTCATTTCTGAGATAGTCCTGATGACTATCAAATGCAAGCGCTGGTGGTGGAAGCAAATGGTTATATATATATAATTTTATAACAAATGGTTATAAAAACGTAATCGCGCGAAAAAGGCTACAAACACTTACTTTAATACCATTTATGGGCAAGATAAAGAATTCGTATACGATTATTAAGTTAATTCGAAGTAGTTTGGATGTTTCTTCAATCATTTCCTGTTTTATAAGGTAGGACATTGGCCGATAATGCCTTTCCTCTCTACGGCCCAGGTCACACGTAAAGGGAAAGCTCATGTGTAGCCACGCCGATCTAGTCGATCATACTCCGCAAACCTTTTCGTGCTTGTGACAAGGCGATGACGATGTTTGACACAAATGTCGCTACGTTAGACAAGGTTATTGCAGAAGTAAGGCCATTAAACAAGGTTTCCCCCATCTTCCTTGCTCCGTAGAATTCATTGTAGGTCAAATTTGAAATAGTGGGTGCGAGGTGCCCAGCGATGAAGCTCATTAGAGTCCTTGGAATTGGCCTGCTCAGTTTGATCAGGCTCTTATTGGTCTTCTTTGATTGAAAGTAGGCCATAATTGCTTCATAGTGAAGGAACCTAAGCCATCAATCCAAGACACACATGCCGGAAGGGGCGTTGAACTAGTACCCTGTCGTGTGAGAGGTCGTCAGCCGCGGAATTTAAGGATATGTCACAGTCTCCAGGCACCGACTTGATATGCTGCTTCTCGGTCGTTTTTTTAAGAGAAGGGCGTTACTTCAAAGAAGTCTTCGAGCATAAATGTCGCTCTCTATTACGCCGTAAAAGGTCCAATCTGAAAGTCCAATTAGAATCACTGCCTCTAGCGCTGGGATCGGTATTTGCCCACGGTCTTTAGTCACACTCGCCCCAAATATTCCCCTACCCGCGGGCTGAATCTTGTGTATTATGTGACATGTCATTAGATAGTGTGTACGGAATTGCGATGATGCACACCATGTGGTGGGCCAAGGGAACGAAAAACATTTTTCATTGACCTTCGAAATACGCCTTAATAAATGGCGTTGTCGCTGAGGTGTGAGTCTTCCCATTATGATTTGGCAAGGAGTATTGATCGCGTGTAGTACGACATCATGACGCCAATGCGCCTTAAGCGAGATCAACAAGTCAAAAAGCAAATTTATATGAATAACCTCTTAAAACGTAGCAGCTTTCCTTTAAATGCTTAAGACGGTGGGCGGTGTATCAATCTCCTTCTGAAACACCACCTTGATCAAATTGCCTTGATGTCCTGCATTCTATCCCCACGTGTCCCCAACTTCTGAGCGAGTATTACTTCACGAACAATGACTCCATCCTTTCAGCTCTCGACGTACCCTTCTGTGATCTAATTCATCGCATTCCGACATCCCGCGCTGTGTCGCAACAGTCACAAGTTGTCGATCGCATGAGATCTTGATGTTTCTTCTTTTTTTTATTTTGATGAAATCATCAAAGACTTTGTCACCGCAAGCATGATGAAAGCAACAAATCATCAAAGTAACGCCAATTTTTTTTAGATCTTTTTTTACAATTCACACATTCATAAAAAGTGTATATTCATCGCTCTGATTCGGATAGACCGCTAAATTACACCTCGACTTACGACATGCGTGCGCCCATCTCGCCCATCCAGACTCGCCGAAATTCCGACCCACTAATCGGCAAGAATCGAAACAATAATTAACATCCATCTGTCAAGCAGTAATTTTCAAAAGAAAAAAAAAAACCACGACACTCATCCGTCATCACACCTTGTCCTCATCAACTACGAAAAAATAATAATAAATAAATCTTTATTGGATTTGCTTGTGTAATTGAATTTGATCAGCACCCTGCTCCCGTCTGGTGGAATTTTTGAACAGCCTCAGAATTCCCAGCGCTCCGCTGCCGCGGCGCTGCGTCCAGCGCGTCTCACCCGACTGAGCCACTCTAAAATGTAGCGCGCTCTTGTGGCAAAATTAATTAGACCACTGGTGTTAATTTTCAACACTTTAATTAGATTTACATAAAAGAATCTGCGGAGGATGAAGGGAAGGCGAGGAGGAGGATAAATCGCACCGAGAATGAAGACAAAAATCATCGAATATTTGCGACACACACAGATCGTCTGACCACTTGGCCGTTGGATTTGGAAAAAAAATGTGTCTAAAAATACGCATACGCCACAGAGACCAATTTGGATGTGATGCCTGGTAGGGTGTTGCTCTCGTGTTGGGTATTTTTTAACCGACAGTTGAAAGAGGACGGGGAACTATGCATTTACCCAGACTCTGGGAATCTGGGTGGAACGTGTGGGTTGTGTTTATGATCTCGGTGGTGCCTCAAGACGTTTCAACATTGAGGGGGGAACAGAAATTGATTTACATGCATTCAAATGAATGACGCTAGAAAGTGACAACGCTTGCCTCGAATTGTGGAGTTCGTCACACATGCTATGTGAAAAAAATAGATATCAAAGCATTTTAGGGCATTTAGGGTCAATTAGCACGCAATGTGAAGGAAGTGGAAGTTTTGGAAGGCTTGGGTAAGAAAGAAGATGCCCAACAATCTTTGCGAAGAACAGCACAAATTGCTTGTGGCGAGTCTTAGCCTGTTTGCCCTTGGGAACTGGCAATTTGAATGCCTTGACAATATTCAGATTGGAGTGGACATTTGCTTGGAATGACCTTCTGCCAACGCCGTGACGCTGATGTTTTCCCCATTTCGGCGAAAAATAACAACACATGGTATTCAGTGACAAGAGCTTTGCACACAACACATTTCCATTCATCCAATGAACAGACCAATCTCCTGATCGATCTTGCTCTATTTCTCTGTAGCCGGCACTAGAGACTAGATATCTTTGGAAAACACTAGCGAAACCAAGGAGACATTGGTCGGAAGCTTGACTAACTATCAAACGGGCATAATTCCTTCAGAGTGTTGGACTGTATGAGTAAGTCGTTGAGACAACAATTTCAAAGAAAACCGCGGCAAGGAAGAGATCTGTTTGACGGGGATATTGCTTAATAAAACTTAAGAATTGTATTGGTAATGGCTTCTTAAAACCGCCTGCATGTGTTCAGTGGTAGTCATTATATAGTCAGGTTCCTGATGTCGGATCTGGTCAGATAATGTTGACTAGGAAATGCACTTGGTAAGAACTAGAACTTTCCGTAGGGTGCCGGGACATTCTTGAAGCCGGAATCGAGGAAGGGCACTGAATTCGAATAAAATACAGCCGGGTGTAGAAAGGGGTTAGAGGATGAAGTTACCAATCAAAACTACAGCTGCCCAAATTAATGGCCATTCTAATAATAATATGGGTGACGCTACAGCCCGTAGAGAGCCAGGGCCTAGCTTCTCAGCAGCCAATCGTGTTGTGCGTGGCTTCACGCGTGGAAGGGACCTACAGTTTAATGCCGACTCCGAATGGCCTTTTCTAGACAGAAATACTCTTTGAGCATTGTCAGTGACTCGAAAGAGTTGCAGCCGTGAATTATGGATAGGTGGTAAAATTCGGGTATCGAACCTGGCACCCTCTGCGTAGGAGTCGACGCACTAACCCACTACGCCACTACGCCACGGCGACCCAAGAGTACTGCATATAGGTAAACGTACAATTGCATCTAGGCATCCCTAAAACCTGCTTTACGACTGCCCGGCTCCAACAGGAAGGACAGTGAATAATCTGAGCCAACACTCCTAAACAAGCTGTAATGCCTCATCAGATTTATACTCCGGAATAGATTCAAATCGCTGCTCGAAATTGTTGTGTTTGTACATGTATCACAACCCGCAAGGGCATCCCAAAGCTGCTGCAAGTGAATAGATTGCTGTAGTGGCTGACCAACAAAGCAGCTTTGTCGGCGATGATGACGTGTTGAAATAGTCGCGATACTTTTTTCTTGTGGGTTTTTGTGGATTATTGTGGGGTATCGAATGCAGGGTATTCAAAGGTCTGCAAGCCAAAAAATTACCCTGAAGTTACCTTGAATTTACCTGCTAGGAGGACTTGTCCTTAGGGCGCCGGCAGTCCCTATGCGTGCCATTATATGCAATTTGTTAAATTATAATGTGTTTCTTCTCAAGAGCCAGCCACCATACTAATGATCCGTAAGTGAGGATCGGAAGGACTACGGTAGTGTAAATCCACTGACCTTACTTAGGCCTTAGGCTCCTCTATTTACCAAAGACCTTGTTGCATTCATAGAAAGCTATAAATGCTTCCTTGACTTTAGATAGGCTCCTGTGTGCTTTGCGCTGGGTGACGGAGATAGTTGTTAACCCTTTAGGCAGGGGAGGTTATCCATGATCTCGCTGAGCCTGGTAGAAATTTTGCCAGACACAAGAATCATTAAGTCATCCGCATATGTGCGAAAACCACTCGCACTGGGTGCCACAACATTGGTATGTAATTGGTTGGGATACAGCTAATGACTCAAGCCACTGAATTACTACTTCACGTACCTTCTGTATCCTGAGGAATAATTCCATCTGTTCCCGGGGTTTTAAATGAGGCGAAGCTGTTTATGGCCCATTCGATTTTTTAATTGGTTATGAATGAACTTATGTTATCCCAAATCCGTGGTGGCACGGGTCGTGAAACGTAAGTTCCATTACGTTATCTTTACGTTATTTTGCCTTTTCTCTGCTATTCGACGGCCATTTCGTCGATAGTTCTTAGTATTTGTCATTGCAGTAGTATCCCGATAATGTAAACCCCCGCCTCAGAGACCAATCTAAGCTGGTCTACGATAAGGTGGTTTGACCAAGTCCGACAATATTCCTGGGCTCAGTTGACTAGCAACGCTTCAGAGTGTGATGAGCCCTCTTAATTTCTTTAGCCACGCGCCTCTCCAATGGACAAGCTTGAGAACAAAAAAACTGATAATCATGAACATGCCCTTTGAGCAAGCCTGATTTTAAGGTCTGTATTCATTTACTACAAATTACAGTGAAGCGGACAGCACTGAGACCCTCATGATTGTCCGTATAATAGGGGTGTCCCTCCTGAAGGGATTGAAATACACGAACACCGCCATGCCGGGGCTATGACGAACTGTCCGTAAAGAGGGGTGTCCTTTAAGGAGGGGTGTCCGTCAGACAAGTTTTACTGTACATCAAATATGGCAAAAATGATATACCTTGAATTCCATGCTTCCGACTTCGGAACCACCCAAGTAGGGTATTTCCTAATCCGCTGCAGACACTGGTAAGCCTGCAGGTATGCCTTCGATTGTACCTCTTCTAGGTGGCTAGCTGGCTGGCTACATATATGCGAACGATCTATTTCACGTTTTAATTTATTGAGCATTTAATTCACACCGGGTGGCAAGTTTGTACGCAAGAAACAATCTGCAGAGAGAGAGAGAAAAAAAAAAGAACGTCCTGCAAATGAACACATCGCGGCATGGCCAAGACACCGCGATCGGGGGCCGTGGGTGGCAAGGGGCATCAGTGCTTTATTAGCGAGCCACATGATCGATGACCGACTAATTAGCAGCATCCGTCGTGGAGCTTTCGGGGCTCACTTGGTTCGTTTATGTTTTGTTTTCCTCTTCGGTTTTCTCAAATCCGATGAATCCTCCCGCGAACAGGTGATGTTTTATTGTTATTTGGCGGGTCTTCGGGCTAGAGGCGGACGAGCTGTGAGCATACGGCGAGCTGCTAAACGCCACATTAAAATCGTTTCACACGTTCTGCAAGAACCGGCACAGACCGAACCGACCAAGGGGTTGGGTTGGCTGTTAATCAATTTAATTGTGGCCGTGATAGCCTTGTGGAAAGTTTTTAGAATTATGTGTTAATTGTTTTAATTTCGATTTAATCATTTCCCTATTTAGCTGGGTTTGAAATATCAGAGGTGTGCGTCTTGTGACAGTGGTGCAAGCATGTGTTTGGATATCTGGGCAGACAAATCTGTGCGGTTCGCTGTGTTTACTCATTCACTTGTCCGTCGAGGTATTCCGACATTTTTCAGTTAATTTCGAGCGTATGCGATTCGGGCTTTGATGAACGTACATGCGGCGCCAGTTGGCTAGATTTTACGGACTAAAGTGGGGCGGCATGCCTAAAAATATCGATTACATCGGAAGCGTACGAGCGGCTTTGGGATGACTGCGGCTTGAAATTAGCACAATTTGCGAAGATCCCCAGCCGGATCATGGGTTGATTGAGGTTACTCTGTACAACTGGCCTACGCAGCAGGTGTGAATTTTGGAACTGAATAAGATACAGGGTGACACGAGGCTGATCAGGAGTTTAAGGTGGATAGGTCATGTCTAGCTCCGAACCGAGAGTCTGCGCAACTTGGAGTGGATCATTGTGACAGAGAACGTCCACAATGGAGGCAGTACACTCAAGTTGGGAAGGAGCTCAAGCAACTTGAAGACGAACTAGGGCCAAGGTAGGGGGTTGTTGCAGAGACTCTTTAGTAGAAGGCCAGCGATGTGAATTTAAGGAAATTTATTACGACCAGCAGTCACCTTCATTCTTATGCCGTAAGCGACGCTGAGCAACGAGCAACTAAGCGAAAAGGAACTGAGAGACGAGCAACTGAGCGATGACTATCCAAGCGACGAGCAATTGAGCGACGTGCAACTGAGCGATGAGTAACTTAGCAACGGGTAACTGAACGACGAGCAATTATTGAGCTTGAAGACGTAATAATCGTATCCACGTAGAAATTGAAATGTGCAGACAGAAAAATCGTCGTTATCGTCGTCATCATCGCTCATCGACGAACCTAGAAATAGAAAAAAATAATTGGGGATCAAAATTGCATTATCGACTTGGGCTGTTGCGACGCTAATCTTACGTTAGCTTATATAAAAGTGGCTAACTGCTGTAAGGAAAGATACCAGCCAGCATAGGCCTATTGAGCTAGCACGCGGATCTAAATACCTATTCTGCAAACCGGTAAGAGCTTTCAATAAAGCGAAGAAGATGGCTTACTTTTATGGTACTTAGTTGAGCCAGGTTAACAAAGTAGAGGGCTTACAGAAGCCTATATCTACGGGATGGGAGAGCACGGCAGTTGCATAGTAAATGCACAATGGTTTCTTCCTCATCCTCGTCTCTGCAGCTTCTGTGGTAGTCGTTGTAGAGAAGGCCTGGTATGGAGGAATGATGGAGTTCGGATGGCGGAATGCCCAATTATAACGCCAATGATAGTTCTTAGATAATCAGGCTGATCAGGCTAAGCTATCGCTTAAGATGGAATGTAGGCCAAGGTTTTCTAACAATATATGTGCCTAATATTACAGGACAGAGCTTTCATGATCGCTAGAGCTTTAGTCTGAAAAACGCTGCAGTGGTTCGGTAATCGGAAGGATGGCTGGATCCTTAGAAAAGACGCCAGCAACCACACCACCTTCGATCTATCTGTGAAGATGCGCAGTGGACCATCCAGCCAATGGTGTTCAGACTTCCACTAGGATCTGGGCGGGATGAGAAGATCTTCCCAAAGAGGGTACCATGAGGTCAGTGTCTATGAGTATATACCTGCTGAGGATCGTTGAGTGTCCAAACCGGAGTTCTTTCCAAATTTGCAGCAATGTAAACTTGATGGCAGTATTAGCTGCTGTCTGTCTACAGACTGGGTCTATCGGTGGAGGATTGAGGATTACGTACAGAACTTTGGAGGACGTTGTCGTTACTCCTCCGCCGATACATGCGCATGCCATCCGCTGCAGTCTGTCAAGCGGTTTGAGGTCTGACTACTGATACAACTAGCCAGTGGACCATTTGGAGTTGTAGTCGCCACTTGCACTCTAGGATGTTCTTAACGCAGTAGAGCTTCGTATGAGCCTCTCCGACACGTTCCTAGATATTGACCCTCCAGCATAGGAACTTTTAGTTATCATGCAGCTTAAATAATGAGCGATGATCGAAGTCAGGCATTTGTTTACTCTATTCTTTCATGTTTTAATTATTTTCTGTCACTCAAAATTACATCGCTTACCTTCATTACATGGGCTAAGCCTACTCTCAACTGCGAACGTCAAAGAATGAAAAGATATTCTTCACAGTTGTACTCTCTAAGAATTGAGAGAATAGTTGGCCTGAAAATGGAACTTGGAGTCTCCGAGATCGAACCATTGACCTTCAGTTTAGCGGTCTCCGTACTAAACCCACCACGCCTTCGCGGCCACTTTCGTATTTATTTGTGTTTAAAAACGATCGTCTCTTAAGTTGTCTATCACGGCGTGACTAGCCTTGCTGTCTAAACTCGAATTTTCGAGAAAGTAAGTGCTCCCGCATTCCATTTACAACAACCAGACGATTGTTATCAAAGCCACCGCCCAACCGCCAGCGATCGCGTCTCAAAAACACGTTGACTGGATGAGGAAATTTCCACCCAAGTGTAGTCATGCACATCTGGCAGTGTTGTTCGAAAACATTCCATCACCAGCAGCTAATGCCTTCTAATAATCCAAAGGCTTTCACCAGCTGAACTTCAGGTTTACACGACCCCAGCAATGCAGGCTTACGAAATGCAGCATTATGTTTTCGTCAGCCATTCGATTCATGGGAGGTGCTCTGAGGCGATAACTCAGGCTAGACGCGCTCATAATCGATGTCGGCTCACACCGGCGACTGTCGCTATTCGTCATGTGTCGACAGTTGAGCGAATCGACGCTGAGAATACAATTTACTACGAAAATCGACGATTAATCCGAGCTTTTATCGCCGAAAATGCTTACAAAGGTCGTCGGAGCCAGCGAAAAGACAATGAACCTTTGGCAATAACAAGACTGGCGTCGTTGGCACTTACAGAGTTCGATAAGGGGTCATCCACATCCGTGGCAATGGCAACACACCTCTCCGCTGACCGATAAGAGGACTCTCATCTCCTCCACGACTCGGTCAATAAATCCCCAAAAGATACGGGAATCATCATGCCGACTGATGAAACACCCGTCACGCTCATCAGCCAGCTTAAGTCTCATTTTTCGAATTTAACGGTGATAAGCACTGCGAAACACTCATTCGCCTGAGTGCTGTATTTCATCAGCACCCGCCAGGTCCACCGCCGATAAGAGGCGCCCCATGCGGACAGAACGAACAAATAAGAAAGACGGCTCTTGCAAAAATCACTTCTTCCGGTCGTATCTGAGACGTCTTCTCGTGCAAACATTACACTCGGCTGACGAAATTTATCTGATTGATGAGTGCCAACTGTCATGCAGATGTTTCAGCGCAAGCGGGAGCCTTCGCGTCGTCATAGATACTCGAACACCGGAGGAGACGGCGCACATTTTTGAATAAACTGCGTGATCTAAGACGCAAGCTGACCCCACGAGTCAAGCTGAAAGGAAGTCTTATCAGTGACAACAGTCGCGTTTGTTTGAACACCCCGAGTCGCTGGCCGTATGCAAATTTTTCTTCGCGCCCATAGGCCGGCACACACGCACGCTTTGTGTCGCGGCTCGTCGGGTCCGGCCGCGCCATATGGCGGTGCGATGTGGCCTCAAGTCCAGGTGCGCTGGAAGATGTCGCTCGTCCCGGAACTACTGTGTGCGCGTGTGTGAGTCTGTTGACAATCGAAAATCTGTTTGCAAAGATACGAGTGCGGCAGCAAAAGAAAACAAAATCCACGACCTCTGCGCGATAGAGCGGCTGGCACTCCACGCGGAATGGATGTGTGTAGGCAAACAGAGTGAATTTTGATTCGAGAACCGGGCGGCGCACCGACACACGCGCACGCCTGGAACTGGGATCATGGTCTTGAACGCTCCGCAACGCCGCGCTGCTACGCTGCTACGCCACAATGCCACTACGACGTCGTAACGCATCGCGTCGGCCGCGGCCGCCCAAATGAAATGCCAATAAATTGTGGTTCGCTTAATTTGTATGCGAAACGCGTGCGATCCGATATTAAAGATTTACGATGCGTGTGTACAGAGAGGAGCCCCTTTTTGAGATTGCCTCGATGTCGATCGATTTTCGGCTGAGTCTCGGTTCTTGGCAGTCTTTGGGGACCCTTTGGTCCTTAAGAAATTCCACGGAATGTGCTGTGCGACCGGGGCCAGGCCGGGCCGGGCTGGCGGACAAAAAGCGACAACAAGGAGAATTTCAATGGAAAACGCGAATACCAAAAGGGAGCAACTAAATCACAAATTGCTATTGTTTTGGGTGAATAATTTGGCCTCGTCGTGAATTCAATTGAATTTGAGATTTTAAAGAGTTTTCGGTGATGGCGACGACGACGCCGACGCTACTTGTAGTTTATTTATCATGCGATGAGACTCTTCGCCAAAATTGCGTCGCCCACTTAGGCTGGCGGACTGTGGACGCGCGATGACAGATGACACTGATCGTTACACAATGGCCGTGGTCCGGCTTGACACGGTGTGGCGGACTGCGGATGGGTTTGATTGGCAGCGCTCGCGATCGGTGGCGATTGTTGGTTTGCCCTTCGTCACACAATTGGTTACAAATGGTGGATGTGTGGTGATTGAGATTAAGGGCTTTGGAACTGTGATCCTACGAGGTTTTCAGGAATTTGTGTAAGGCTTGAGGTCTACTTATCACCGCTCAGGTTTCGAGAGAAGTTGTAGTTGATCAGATGGGTGAAGACGAGATGTAGCCTCTGAAAATCCATGGGTACAGGAAGTTTCATGTTCCGGTGCCACATCTCTATTGAAACTGATAGTTTTATCATGGCGTATAACTGTCAAGGGAAGTTATCAAACATTGCCTTTATCTTTCGAGTCCTTGGAGATCTACATACGTGGACGGAACCAATACGGCTGTTGGCTCATTATAAGGAGTCTTCCCTATAGCTTCAACGACCTCGTCAGCAAGCAAGGAGATACAACTGGGAACACGGAAGTTTGTTAAAACTCTCGAAAAGCATCTAGTCCCGAAACTCTCCAGTATAGCTGTGTTGAAGGCAACGATGCCAATCCAGTTACTTTGCCTCTAATCCATCAATGAAGTAGCTAAGGCTATCTGCTACTTGCAACGGGCAGCGAGGTGTGATGGAGCAGATAAAACATGAAGGCGAGTTGTCATATTGACCTGTAACGAAAAGTGATGGCAACTCAAGAGGAGAAACTACAGAGCAAGCGAACCTTATAGCTTTCCGTTCACTTGTAATCTTGTTATGGATTGGCAAAGAATAGTGGATGCATTTAAGTAGCATTTCCAGCAGCTGGTTTAACTAGCATGATCAGCTGAATGGCAAGGAATGAAGAAGTGTCATGGGAGGTGGAAGGTGCCCACCTATTATTGAAAAAGTAGTCTCAGTTCTGAAAAACTGATAAACTTCTCCCACTGCCGCTTGAATCACCGGCGCACAGTGGTCCCGCAGTGGAAATAAATACCCAAAAGCGAGCGATAGAACTTATAGGAGACAATAATATCGCAGAGTCGTTAGACTCGCTCGAACATCGACGTACCGTCTCTTCTTTGTTCGTGTTTTATCGTTAACAATCGTTAACATTAACAAACGATGCTCATGTGGGCTAGCCAACTGCATTCCACCTCTCCATGAATTCACCCGCAATACTCGTCTCGCCAGGAATGCACATCAGTATACCCTTAAGCCTACGCACAGTTAAATTCAGAGACTCGTTCTTCAGCCGCACTGCACGAATATGGAATGGTCTTCCCAGCCTAATATTTCCCACAGACTACAACCCGCAGTTATTTAAGACCAATGTGCACAGGTTCCTCCTCTCCCTTTCTCCCCCTATACCTTCGGCCCGAGCTGTGTCTTGACCCCGTGAGACATAAGAGTACTAGCAATCCCTTGAGCAGGCTCAAATTATAAAAAAAAAGATCAAGAATACTTTGTCTTGACGAAAGAACAATGTAACATCAAGGATAGACATCGTCATTTGTTCTGACAACTAGTTGAAGATCATGTCACTGGGTGCAGGCAGAGTGTCGAAGACTTCCTTAGCAACCATCCCATGTTCGGCACACACATGTGACATGACAAAAATTCCAGAAAATCTGATGAGCTCTATAGAAAGGGCACTTGTTCAGTGCTCTTCCCGCGTGAAGTTGTCCCATCAATCAACCTTTCGCTAATGCGAAACATCCTTTAATGCCTGAATCGATGGATCACATCAATCGTAGATAGTCTAAAGGCACAGGACGACTCTGTTCTAAATTTGTGGCGATCGCTCGCATCAGAAGAAGCAGGCCGACTCTCAGGACTCGTATCTGCACCATCACTGGCCACAGTGCCATTGGAACTCACGCCTTTTGAATGGGCTTGCCCTATATTGAGTTCAGTAGAAACGAGCGGGATGATGAAACGGTTGTGCACCTTCTCTGCTATCTCAACTAGGGGCTTACTTTTTTAATAACCTGGTGAAACTAAGCGAAATCTCGGCCATCTTCACCACTTTGCCAAAAGCACCAACTGGCCCGTGTGGAAGGTCCAATCAGATCAACAACGGGTCTACGTTGACTTGAGTGTGACTGCAACAAGCTGGCCGTCAGCAAACCCTGCGACGAACAATTTCCCATTACATTAATACGTCACCCAGCTGGATAGCAGCATTCATTAAGAGCTGTTCTAATTTAAGTCAAGTCGTAACAAGCGCAGCGCCACATGCGTCTATCCACACGTGCCGCGCTCCAATTACAACATACTCATGCTTGCCCTAAGTAAAGTCATTAATAATCGCTGTGCTTCATAATGAGCGATGGAAGGTTGCCACAGTCGCCTAAACTGCACCACCCAGATGTCTAGACTGACAGATAACTCAATGAACCCCAATGTGACTTCATCAGCAAACCGCAGTCAGGTCAATTACATGAACACCACCCCACATCTCTCAATCACAATCAACGTCAGCGAAAAAAAAAAGTACCCACCACAAGTGATCTACTCGCCCGATTACGCCGATAGTCACCTTCTGGCCAGCCTTTAACGGAAGGCGCCCCGTTTCGCTGCGACCGCGACGACGACGACAGCCCAGCTCAGCGCAGCAGCTGGTTGAAAGCCAGACGCAATTATTCCAACTAATTACATCAGATGTAAATGAAATCAAAAGTCATTGCAATTTGCAATTAATTTGCATTTGCACAGTCGGGCGGCACGGTCAGGCGGACTCCGACACCCAGACGCGGTCGATGCGGCCGATCGCGATGAGAGCGACTCAGAGGCGACTCTGCATCCCAGCTCGAAGGAGGAAGCAGCTTCTAATTAAAGATGAAATTCCAAGCACATGCCGGCCGCAGTCTAATCAGCTGCGCATTAAGCGACCCGTAGTCGCATCGCAGTCGCCAGCGCCAACGCCGAAGCCGACGCCATATGTGCGAGTTCATTCATTGGCCGAGTGATAGACGCTGATCGCTGGATTATGGATTATCTGGCGCATCCGTTGTGTAAGCTGTTCGCAGCCAACGGCTTCACTAGGGCATCTGGGTCAGGCACAGTGGCAGGGCCGTCGCCCGTGTGACCGCACGCGCACGAGCCCCGTCTGGACTGTCCGCCTTCCGCATTGAAACTGAAATGCAGCTTCTGGTTGGAAGGGACTTTGCTCCTTCCCATGACCGGGCTGTTCCAAAATAGCTGGTCGTGCGTCGATCGTCCTCAATCGCTGACCACCTGACCAGCGAGAGCCGCGAAGCACGATGGCCCAATGACGCACTGATTCACCAGCCCACTGGCGCAGGTTCAGTCGCCCCCGGTGCCGATCATGTGCTCGTACCTGTAGATCAATCGCGACCGTGTCTAATTAGCATTTGATGTGTAAACACAGCCATTTGTCGTTGTTTATACTCCCGCTTGTGAGTGCTAAAGGAGATCACGGCGACGGAGGAAGCCATTCAGCAGGGAGCAGTGAAAACAAAAGCCCCGCGTGCCGTGCAACAAGCGATCGCAGCTGGAACAAGTTCATACTGCAACAAGTGATCAGGATTACATCACTTCAGCGGATGGATCCAACGTGACCGCTGAGCCGCTCAGCCGCTTAGCCGCTGATCGCCTCTGAACGCGGTGCGCTGTGAGCTGTGCGCGAAACAACAGTTAGCCGATTTGCAAATACGGGTTATAAAACCGAAAGATTTGTCGGTGTGTCGGCTGGTCGAAGGCTTGCAAGATCGTTTTGCAGCGCGAGTGTCATAATGTTTTACGATACGTCAACTCAGCGACCCTGCGAGGTGCCGCCGCTTGCATACTTGCAACAATGTTGATCGCAGATAAGTGGCCTGCGACACGGTCTGCTGTAGCTAGTCTGGCTTTGAAAGATCGATCTTCAAGATCGCTTGCAACAGGTGTGGCTGAGTGGCTGAATGGCGGTGTGACGGAGTGACGTTGGACAAATGTCAAAGTTGGATGTTAATGGCTTCCTTAATGGCCGCTGGGCGTGTGGGTAATCCGTCTCATTTCGTTGGTGTCCGGGGGAGTGGTGATTTATTGGCGGTGGCACTGGGGGTTGGATTGTTTTTTCGGGACTAAATTTAGATAATTTATTGGGTGACACTGGTGGCTCGTATTTCAACAACTGTCACGAGTGGTAATTGTGTGAGGCAAGCAATGCTTTTCGGAGGGAGGATTTATGTGAGGGATTATGTTGGTAGAAGTGCATCCGCAGAGAAGACTTGGTGCGTTAATTGCAACAATGCCTTCTTGGGAGGCAATTGTTTGTCCTACAGTTAAGATATCTGTGATGGATACATGTGCAGATACATGGGGCACTAATCGGGGGGCTACATTCTTACAGTATGGACAGGCCTTGCTGGGATCGAAAACTGCCACTAACTTGTTAAACATCAAGCAGGGCTTTGTGGGCAGTGGTTTACTTAATGGTTTGGAATTTACTTCCACTTGATTATCGAAGTCTTTGAATCAATGGCGGTTCATTGATCCGAATGCTTTTCCACAGTAGAAAAGCAAGATAAGACGTATGTTCATTCATCTCTCTGACTTACTCAAACCACCAACCGAATGCCAAGGTATGTTCGGCTTAAGGTGCATTTAATTAAAACTCGAAGAGCCGCTCTCCAAAAGATGTCTAAGTGGGAAATGTTTTTCAACATGAGGAATATCTCTTTAAAAAAATTGACGTAATTGTTTTATATCAAAACATATAAAAATGTGTGGATAGCAATCAAATAAAGAAAAGGGTTTGTGGTGATCACTGCAGCTCGTCACAGGCTTATCATGACATTTGCATCGAGGCGTAAAATAAATGAAGCAAACACACGATTCCTTTATATCCTCATTCCCAGATAATTCTTCAGACAATTAGACGTTACATTTATGATTGACGCGAGATTGAGGATGAATGGGGATGATGGAATATATTATGCCAGCTGTTCTCAAGAGCTCACACGTATTCACAGACACGGGACAAAAATCTTATAAAAAACGCTGTCGGATGAAATCAAGAGGCAAGGGTGGTAGAAGTTGGATATCTCTATTATCCCTTATCTCTGGAGTAGAGTTAGTGCCGTCAAAAGAAAGCAGGCCAAAAATACTGAACGCGGTGGAAGAACGTCTCAATAGGTGGCGACCACGGCGTATTTTATTATTTTTAAAATGGCGTGTACAGTGACTTTGACATGTTCAAACGAACTTGAGTTCCTCATCTTAGATTGCAGGGAATCGTCAAATATATGGCGATGATGTTATGCATGAGTTTGTGGCATTAGATAAGAAAAAAGAGCAAACAAAAAAAAAAAACGCGCGTACAAACACACAATCTAGTCACATTTAAGCCTTTTTGGGACATTACTGAATACACTGTTACCAGTACCTGATGCAAATTATCAATTTTTACAAATTTATTTTATGGGCAATATGCGGAAGTTGATAATCGTTGTGCTCACAATCCAACAGTGAAGAGAACAACTGTCCATGAATTATTTCATCAGAATAACAATTTAGTAAACATGTTTAAAATAGCATTGGATCGGATGCCATCTGATAGCCATAATATCATCATTCGAGCTGACGAAACACCTGCCGGTGATCACACAAGGAGGTTTAATTCACCTATCATTGACGAAGTGGCTGTTGTCATTATGGGAGATAGAGATATTGTGAAAAAGTTGATGAATAACGTCATTGACGCAACAATCATAAAAGGAAAATACAAAGGAGAGGATGTCTTTAGCCCGCGGATACCGATGATTCCAACGGATTTACCATTCCATTTTAAACGCTTACAATTTCCAATACGCCTGGCCTTTGCGATGACCATAAATTAATCGCAAGGACAGTCCTTAGAAGTTTGCGGAATCAACTTGGAGTTTCCCTGTTTCGCACATGGACAATTATACGTCGCGTGTTCGCGTGTCGGAAAACCGTCTTCTATGTTTATTTACGCACCAAGACTAAACGAAAAATATTGTTTATGAGAAAGCTTTAAATTGATTAACAAACTGTATCATAGCAGTGTGTATCTGTCAATATCAAATTTAAACGTTATAAATAGCCAGTATCTTAGGAAAACTCTATTTTGTTATTAAGCAATATGATGTGTCGAAAATTATAATAAAGCTTCATGCTTCATGCAAAATATGCTTTTTTACTAAATACGGATTCGTTTTGTTTGTTTTAAAATTTTTATTCAAAAGTTTAGGTAGTACGAGGCAGTACGATGTCTGCCGGGTCAGCTAGTTTTATATGAAATTTTGTGAATGTTTCTAACACAGTAGCAACAGGCGCATTCAAACATTTCTTGTTGCCTGTCCAGTGGAGCGCGTCAAGACTTCAGAAATGTCATGCTGTTTGGATGGCGAGGAAATTAATTTAATACATAATTTAAGTGTAGATAAACGCCATTCTCGAAGTCCTACATGTAAGATTCTAAAGGTAACGACTGAGCATGGTGTCAGGATGTGACAAATTGGTTCCGAACTCAAATTGATCTATGTAAGTACATATGCGATAGGTATGCTGTTTCCAGATGAAAGATGCAGATGTCAAATTCAAACATTTGCTAATTCCCCGCACGCATACACGCCTTGCGTCATTTTTTTTTTGCTGCTCTTCAAAAATTCCTCGATTTTAACTCCTCAAACAACTTCAAGCAAGCAGAGCATTTCATCTAAGTTTCAAGTCCCCGCTGGACTGCTTCCAATCAATTCTCGTGGATCTCCCGCAGCAAAAAACGAACTCCATCCAACTTTCCACAGCGGCCCGTGGGAAAATTGAACGAAACTGCCAATCCTCGGCGCAATTAGCAATTCCAAACAAATGCACCCCGAGTCAAGTGCATTAAATGGCGCCCCTTCTCATTTAAAATGTTGCCGTTCATCCTGTGGCCCCCTGCAGGAGCCAGCCACAGCCACTGCCACCACCACCACGCAGCACTCAACACAGTTTTGGTGGTAATTGATGCAATGATATGTATCATCCAATCAGTCCGCTCCCGCAGCCCGTAATCAAGAGCTTCGCAGGCGATACATCCCGCCGCTGATGGCCGGCCCCCCTCCGCCAGGGGCCGCCTTACTTAATTACACATTAATTACTCGCGAAAAAAAAAGAGGCCCGAAATTTATTGCGCTTGCCCTGCGTCCTATCGTTTCAGTCAATCTGAGGCCCGTCCAGAAACCCCGGCAAAAAAGACAGAAAAAGCAAAAAGAATAAAGAAAAAAATTGGAATACGCTTACTCCTTGCTGTCAACCACGCTCTGGTATTCGGATCGAATTTGGTCCAGCACCAGCACCACCACCGGCCGGGCAACGTTTTTGGGACCCCAACTAGTCATTATCGTCGCCGTCATCACCACCACGTCGTCGTGCCATCGTTGTCATGGACGTTGTCAATTCCCACCGTAGTGGCCTAACAACACCACAACCACCGCTAACAACAATAACAACAATCGACAGTCCAGGGCTTATTAGAATTTTAAGCGCATTCCCGAAATGCAATCACTTCCAGGGAAGCCTGCCTGCGTCCACACTGACTGCTGAGCTGAGCGAGGCCGCAGCAGTGAGCAGACCGCACCGCACTGTTCGGCGGACGGCGGACCGTCTGTAGAATTTTAAAATGTTGTTCCTCGCGTTGGCCAGGCCATCATCGAACAGGGCACAGAACACGACCGACCTCTCACACACACACGCGCGCGCGCGCGTGAACACACGGCCATGTGGTCTGGTTTCGGGGGGTCAGGCGGCTAGGTAGCAGCGAAGGGCCAAACCAGAGTGAAAAACAAAAATCCTTTTATTGAAATCTCGCTCCAAATTTATTTCGCATTAAAAAGGGCAGCGGTGGCAGGGTCCTGGTATCTGGTCGAGAGGATGGCTTGGCGGTGGGCGACGCACGGTGGCGGTGATTGTGGCAGTGTGGCGGCTGTTACAGCAGCCGATACACGAAAAAGGCGCTAAGAGTATTTTCTGCGAAAATGTTGTTCGTTGTCGTTGTCCACCGCTGCTGTTGGCATATTTTGAATTGTGTCGGTGAGGTGTGCTGTGTTTCCTCTTTTTTTGTTCCTCTCATCTCTCTCTTTCATTCCCTTCCCGCTTCAATCAGTTAGAGGATGGATGTGGTTGTTGTTGGTCTTGTTGCCGCGGGCTTATTGGGCACCTTGTGCTCAGCCGATTGACTAGGGCAGTGTTACCATTTTAAGGATTTGATGGATGTTTCCACGACCGATTTAAGGCAAGGGGAATGCAATCACTGATTACTGCTGCCATAGCAGTTGTGTGCAATCCGTTTTGGTGAGTGGTGATTTGTGTAAGAAGCCTAGTGCCTTAAGTGGCACTTGGATGTGAGCCGGAAGTTGCAAATCTGACGAGTGAAGACGTTGTTGACCTTCAACTTTTAGTTCAAGCAGCAAGGAGCTTGGCATTGTAATTCTTCTTCAATCATGCACCAGGGTGTGGGAAGTTGTTGTAGGTACTTCCTAGGTGTTCGAGGGCGTTCGACTTGCTGGATGCAAACGAATACTAATTCAATCATCTCATTGAACTAAATAGCGTCAGCGTTAGCCAGCTCGCCAGTCGGTCGCCGTGGCATAGTGGGTTAGTGCGTCGACTCCTACGCAGAGGGTGCCAGGTTCGATACCTGAATTTTACCGCCTATCCATAATTCACGACTCCACCTCATTGGAGTCACTGACAATGCTCAAGGAGTAGTTCTCAATTTCGCCATTCGGAGTCGGCGTTAAACTGTAGGTCAGTACCACTCGTGAAAGGACAATAGCACACACAACACGAGTGGTTGCTGGAAGCTAGGCCCAGGTCCGTCTCGGACTGTCGCGCCACCCATTTTAGCTAAACCGCTTCGTCACAAAAACGAATTGGTTTCAATGTTAGAAGAATCGCAATGGGTCTACTTTCGCCTAAGTTCGACTGTCTTCAGAAGTCAGCTACTCGTTCATAACCTAATCCACGACGAAGAACGGAGAAGGTTACCTTAAATCCCTTGAATAAGCTGACTACGTGTGTCTACTTTCACATCGTCATGCAACTCTTCACGAATCAGAGGCAACAAAAGTACGTCCCATAAAAAAAAAAACACAACTAAAACTAAAGCCCTGAGCACTTCTAACAGCTGCACCAAGCTGAAGATTGCTGGATCAGAAGTCTAAAATCCGCGGCGTGCCCTGAACTCGATGTTGATAACGCATACAGCTAAACATGCGTTGAGAAAGCTATCTACGATCTGAAAACGATATGTCATCAGTTCGAGAACCAAGCAGGGAGTTATGACCCAACCTACCAATCATTGGAGCTGCTTTTAGGGATAAACAAGTGACTGAGAAATACTTTTGTTTGCCGAAACTTATATCCAGCGATCAACTGTACTGATTCTCATGAGCTTAGAAAAAAGTTAAACGTGATGGACGATTACGTGCAAGCGTTTGAATGCCCTGGAGGGTCTAAAAGAGAGCGGAGATGAGATGGTCGGATCTGCAGCTATAGTGCCGTAACTAATTTGGTGAGCCGGGAGTTATCCTTGTACACCTTAATTGTAATTGTGCCAACATCGTCATAGATGGCCACCACTTTTTGGCTCTTCGAGTCTGGCTCCACTCTATATCTCTCAGCCGCGGTCTTGGGCGTTAAGAGCAACTTTTTCCCTCATCTGTGAAAGCCAACAGGTTCCGGGAGTCCGTTTCCTAACTCATGCTATGGTTTGTCAATGTGTTGTTTATGTATAACATCCTTTTAAATTGCAGGAAGAGTCTTGCTGTCAGCGTTATTTCTATCTCATACCCAAGTAACGTTTTATCATCTCATCGGTACTTGTACGAATTCTGAGACAGGGGTCATGGGTTTGACGTGGGGCTCTTACCAGTCTTAGCTCCGTAGAATCCCTTAAAAGCGCTTCACAACCGATATGATGATCGTAATCGTGTCCAACTAAGAGTGTCTGCGAGATGGATCGTTCTGGTTCGAGAAGAAGTGAAATAATTTTAATGAAAATTTATTTAAATTTAGAACCTCAAGTCCAGATAGAGAGCTAGCATAGTCAGAAACCCTATAGCCCGGCAGTTTAGAGTGACGAATGTGAGACCGGTGAAGGGACCAGTATTGGTGTTGATAGACAGCTAGGCTGACATCAAATGTATTGTTTCAGTATGTATTTGTTAAGCTTTGCGAAATTCCGGTTTGATGACATCACTATAGATACCTAAGGCACCCAATTGGATGACGACACTGTCCGTGATGGTCACACTTTCCGGTCTCATTACCTGTTCAACAGTGTATCAATCCTTTTCATACTTCGATAATAGGTTAGATTGGCGGACTGTCATGAGTAGCATTCACATTTAGGCAAGAGTAGGCCCGGTGTGTTACCACTTGGATCCAGTTGGTCCTATTCCGCAAAGCATTTAGATGAAGGTGACTTACGGCAGGTCTAAAGTAATAACCTTTCTAGCGAGTTAGACTACTTCGCAATTCTTTGGGATATCACAGATTTTTGCTTCTGAAGAGCTGTTGAATACTTGCCCATTTCGTTAAGAGACATGCCGCAATAAAGGGGCGTCTTTGAGTTAAATGTGACCGCACTTAGGGATTTGATTGCTGCCTGAGTGCAGTACCAGACGACAATATTGATATTTAAGGACAGAGCTTCCTGTATCGCTATAGTTTCTGACTGAGAAGGCTACAGATAGTCTGAATGCCTAATTCATGTTCGGACAATCACTCCGTCGCCCATTTTCTATCCATCTGTGTAGATTCACACATGACCGTCCAGCGTCTGTAGTTAGACGACTTGTAAGTGCTGGAAGGGCATAATATAATACGGGTGACACTACAGCCCGTAGAGGGACAGAACCTAGCATTTCAGCAACCACTCTCGTGGTGTGCGTGCTATTGTTCTCTCACTAGTGGAAGGGGCCTACAGTTTTATGCCGACTCCGAAGGGCCAACCTTGAGAAGCTTTTCCTAGCAAGTTGAACCGTGAAAATTAGTTTGTTTGGTACCGGTCAGGTATCGAACCCAGGCAGCGAGGTTAAGTTGCATAGGGCAGGCGCAAATACCCACTACGCCATGGCCACGCTGGAAGGTCTGCTGATTGAGAAATTCTTCTCGAAGATGAACCTAGGTGTCCTTAGACCGGTGTTTTTTGGTATGGATCCGAATTTTTTGAGGTCCATAGCTGAGCCTCTTCCACATAACCAGCGATTTGGCCTGATCGATCTATCGGCTGAAGATTGGAGTGTTTTTAAGGCCAAGCAGGGGGTTGATCGCAGATATAAATCATTCCATGCGTTACAAGATTTCGAGAGGTATGTAATTTTTTCGATTACTTCGATAAAACAACACAGTTTCCAGCTAATTGTGGGTGGATCTCAATGCCGTCGTTACCAAAATAACGTTCGAATCAAAATTTAAGTGGCTAGGTCTACCAGCATTTGTTGTATACCTTTTTCTACCAAGCGGTCAAAATTACCGCTTTGATGTTTCGTTTGAAAAATATTAAAGTTTGAGAAAATTTTTATAAGATTAAGTTGTTTTTAACTAAATTAAAATATATTTCAGTAAAAAATTAAAAGTACATGGTATATATATTTATATAAACAGAAGAAATATTATACATTTTTTATTGCTTTTATTGCTCGTCAATTGTAATGTTCTGCAATTCTGGCTGTTCTTAATAAATGAATCCCAAACATGTGAGATCATTGTAAATTTGTCATTCTTCAATCGTTCACTTCTTTAAATTTTTTTTATCGAAGCGTACAAAACGTAAAATATCTGTGAAATCGTTTCTGGAAATAGTTTTTGCAAAAAAACTGGTCCCCACTGTTTGGACCATAAATATGATAATTTTAAGTTCTTAGCTTTGTATGCGCCACGTGCGTATAAAACTGCAAGAAAATTATTGAACTTTTCATGAGATAATTCCCATTTTTTTCCAAGTACTCGGAAAGCTTCTAATTCTGTGCATTTTATAATATGATCTTTAGTTTAACGATCAATTATCAATGAAAACGCACTACTCACAATACCCTTTAATATATTTCGTTTTGCAAGCGCTGTACGCCTTTTGGCCTTTTTGAAAATTTTGTGTATTGCTCTTCGTCCTGGACTGGATCCAGCTTTTATTTCATTCCACATGGTTCCATCAGCAGCAATTTTAATCTGGTCATCACTTTCATCAGAATATGATGGTATTCTCAGAGTTCTTCTTGGTCTGAGCCTATTGAGGATATTTTCTACCTCACTATCGGTGTCTGAGGATTCATATATATCTTCGTATTTGCTTCTTGGGTTTTTCAAACGCTTATGCATCTTTACGGTAAAGATTTTTTACTGAATAAATATAATATATATTATATACAAATTATAAGAATATTTGTTACAATTTACTTACAATATTAGTTGTATAAAAATATTTGCCAAACAATTTTTCACTACGTATTATTATTTCAACTCCACACAAAAAGCACCAACAAGAAAATGAAATTACATTGACGCAGAAATTTGAATTATGAATAAAGCACAAAATCTTTTTATTCGTGGGAATCGTAATCAGAATAAACAACATGCTTTTTGATATGCTACAATGCTGCCACAGCTTGCAATACACTCTAGCAACATTATAATAAAGTTTTGTTCGCATTTAGACAAGCAATCGTGAACTTTGCTAATGTTTTTATATATCGGTCAAAATGACCGTTTGGTAGAAATAGGTATACCACATCTAAGCCAATCTCTGTAAAATAAAAGCGCACAAATCTAGCAATTTATTATATTAAAGATTTCATAAATTTAGTAAAATACATAACACATTTAGAAAAAACATTTTTTAATTTTATTAAAAAAAAATTTGTGATCAATTCACGCAAGCGGTCATTTTGACCGCTTGGTAGACCTAGTGTTAAAGCAAACGCAACTTAAAGTGGTTCAGCCACTAAATCCGTGGAGTCGGTCTAAAATGTCAGTGCACCCAAAGATGCACGATATTTCTCTGACCACAACGCCAACTTCTAGAGCGTTTCCCAAACCGGCTGGCAACACCTTCCCACCACATCACCATCTGAGCCAACCTCGGTTATCCCACTTCGATCAGATAAGCCCAAGGAACACGAGAAAGAAGACCAAAAAAAAAAAAATAAAACGAAGACAAGGGCCAGAAATGAACCACACCACTTATGGACGATATGTATATCAACTGCAGTGCCCCGTTCGAATGGGGAGCACTGCACCGAGGCAGGAATCATTCGATAAACAATCGATGCTGATGGCGGTTTCATCGGCGATCTTTGGTTTCTTCGTTTTGTACTGTCCCCTTCCTTGACATTTTTTTCCTGTTTTATCCTGAAAAGCTGACAGAAAATTAAGCGTCGATTTTGGCGAAAAGGCAGAAGAAGAGAAAAACCCAAAACCAGGGCAACACGGGAGAACGCGACGCGACGCGCCGCCAATAAATCGAACGGCCGGCCGCGGCTCCCTCGAATCTGGCCCGATCAATCCGCACTTTGTTACAGATTACCTGTGCCACGGTGCGTCCTTATTTTCCACCTTATTATACCGTATGCGCGATCGTCCTCGCGATCGGTGGAGCGATCAGTGGAGCGGAGTGTTTTTCACTCGTCGCTCCTTGGGCTCCGGCTCCGACTCCGACTCGGGCCCCTAAATTGACTTCTGTGCGCTGCGTCTGCTGTCCTCTCCTCACTCGATGTGTGTGCTGTTGTCACCCGGCGCGGGGCTGTGTTCTGAGCTGGATTCTGGTTCGTCGGTTCGGCTGATGTTGTTGTTGTTGTTGTGTCTTTTGCCAGAACCGCGTAATTGATCTGGACATACTTCGAACTTCAAAAGAAACTATGGGATTGTTGGTATTTTGTCCGGTGATATATATGGGGCTACCGAGTGGAACACCTTTATGGTGAAGGTTACCAGTGCTCTGTGGGCATGAACTGGTGGCCGGTGAAAACGAGTCGCATTCCATTGACCATTCACGTATCAAATTCAGGAATATTGATAAGTTGCGCTATATGCTGGGCCGGTCGGTGTCGCGCAAGGGCTCCGGAGCCGATGAGAGATGATGCCGATGCCAATGCCGATGGCGATGCACAGGCTCGAGTCGAAAATTCTGCGCCGCCTCGCCGATTGTGCGAGATGTGGTCTACATGCGTCCCATGCGTTGTCGTCCGTTTGGGGTGTATGTTCTGACGTGTCTGCGGACACGATGATGACGACGGTTTGACATGGGGCCGCCGATCTGTAGAGAAGCTGCATATTGGCATGGCAATTAATTTCGGTGTCGGCTTCCGTTTGAGGGCCGGTAGTTGTCGGCGACATCACTATGCGGCGGCGGCGGCACAAGTGCTGCGGGCTTTGGTTTTACATGAGCGCAATTACTGGCTACGTGCACGGATTACAAAAGTTGCCTGGGACTTGGAATGAAATGCTTTAATTTGTAGATTCTTGTGTTTGCAATTTGAAGGGGGTTTGTGTTCGGGAAGTGGTTTGGTTTGATGATGAGGCGAGTGCACGAGCGTTCGGGCTTTGAGATGACTTATTAACATTTTTCAGGTGACTCGTTGATGTTGTTCCCAATGAAATGGGTGAAAGGGAAATGACAATGGTTTGTCTTAATGGGCAGAACGTCGATGTGTTTGCATACCGTTAGCCATTAGCAGTGTTTTTGTAGATGAGAAATTCTAGAGAATATCGAAAATACATCATAGAGGAGGTACTGTGCAACTTTTTTGCTCGTTCCAAATGGAAACGAAATGAGACTAGGTAACTAGTCGTAGACATCAATTGATATTTGTGAAATATTTAGCTAATTGTTAATCAGAACGTACTAGAATGCAAGGAAACACGGGAGCGGACATGAGGAAGTCAGAAGAAGTAGACTAGTGTGTCTAGTAACCGGCCACTTAAAATGTTTTCCTACTTTGAAGCTGGATAACTTCTTCTTCTTCTGGTGGCGCTACAGTCCGGGGTGGACCTGGGCCTCAACCAGTAAGCCTCTGCAGCCGGCACGACCTTTAGGTAGCTGTCTCCAACTGCGCACACCAAGTTGATTGAAGTCCTTCTCCACCTGGGTGCGCCATCGGTTCCGTGGGCGTCCTCTATTGCGTTGTTCCACTGGTTCGGAGTGGAAGACTCTTCGGGCTGGAGCAGTGTGGTCCATGCGCTCTACATGGCCCAGCCATCTTAGGCGTTGAATCCGTAGACGCCTGACTAGGCTCATGCCGCTGTACAGTTCGTGGTTGAATCTTCTTCTCCAATAACCATCAACGCAAACAGGACCAAACATTGAACGCAGAACTTTTCCCTCGAAAAGACCAAGTAGGATAACTAATTCAGCTAATTATGTACGACAATGTTATTTGTTTTGATCAAATATGGTTTGTTTAGTCCTGAATAAAAAATACAACTTTGGAGGGTAAAGGGTAAAGGCACTAGTGGTAACTTTTTGTTCACTTTGCTCTTGTCCAGTTACTGAAGTATTTTATGAAAACTTTAAGAAATGTTTTTGAATGCGGGAACAATATCTAAAGAGAAAAATGATAGAATGTTCAATTTAGCACGAAATGGTTTTTAAAATCTACCGAAATAATATCGGCCTGGTCGAATCAATCAATAAATAAAACACATTCAATGATAAGACTTAAGGATCTATGTGAAAAGCAAAACATTAAATAAATAATACATATTTATTTTAGATAAAGTAAGAAACAATTAATGAAAAAGACACTACGTCGGCAACAGTTCGTTCAAACACCAAGCTGGTATCAAAGCATAGGCAAAAGGGACCTTATCTTTTGGTGGCTACACCAGAACCAGCATCCGCCTTTGCCGCCTCCTGCCAATATGATATCTTAAATAATCGTTTAGTTGGTATAGCGGCCCACTTATGTACATATTTTTAAGGCAAATTTAAAAAAAAAATAAATAAAAAAAAAGGTACACGAGGGCGTGTGAATTATATATGTTACGCATATACACAACATATACGCCCATGTGTACACGTCCGTAATATTATGGACACACATTAAGTTGGATTAAGTTATCTTAGGTTTTAATAGGTAGTAGGGTTAAGGTTTATATTTAGGTTAGATAACAATAAGAATGTATAGAGCTCCAAGTTTTTCTTAGTTTTAGTCTTAAACAATAAAGTCTGTCCTAAGGACAAAAAAGAAGACAGAAAAAATAGTTTAGACGCCGAAAGGCAAATAGTAAGTTAGATTAGAATATTTTAGAGTACCCTCGTAGGGTCAGTAAGATAGAATTTAGGACGTGAGTTGTTAGATATTAAGATAGATTTTCATGTCATTTCTGTCTTGTATAGTTGAAAGATAAAAAAGGGACTTTATTAATTGCTGGGTAATAAGTACTTTTGTAAATAATTTTATTTCATTTCATTTATTGCTTAGTTGCCATTGGCCGTAAGGCAAGTCAATACTAATGGCTTAAGAGATTAATAATGTTTAAAACCAAAACAAAAACAAATGCATACCTACTTACAAAAAGGTATTTACAGCTTAATTATCAACATAAAATAATCTAAATTGCACAAAATTGCCGGACAAAACCTGAGTTTGATGCATCTGCATAACAGTTCTAACAAGAAAGTGTATTTGGGGTGGAAACACGGACGACAAGAATCACACCTTACATTTTTTAGGACATCATCAAATATAAGTTCATCAAAATAGTGCTCGGCCATCAACGGTCCTCGACTGAAATTCACATTAAATTGAGGGCTAGTTGTTGGCCCCCCATTACTTCCACTGATATTAACTTTGCACTACTTAATACTAAAACTTATGTTTTTAATAACTATACTCAATCATTAATTTGTTATTTTTGAAAAAATAGGAATGCGCCATTTTCTTGTCCTTTCGCAAATGTGCCCTGAGTGCTCTACCAGCTGAAGTATTTATGTAATATTACAAAATTGTTTGGCAAATGTGTAGAACATGTTCCTGCTTGTATTGGCGCCGTCACATTCGAAAAATGTCTAACAGCTCTTATATTACAGGATGAAAATGGTGAAAGTGGACGACCACGCAGTCGTTACCCTATGTACATATTAGATTTGTTTTAATATCGGTAACTATTTTACAAATGTGAATTTTTACATGTATCCGGCCACCAAATGTCAGTTCAATTTGATCCAGAATCCGGCCACGTCCTTTCTTCTTGAAAGTGGGCAAAAATTGCCAACATTTCTTGATACTCCTAGACAGGGGTAATTCTGGGATGTAATACTTGAGTGACTGTTTGTGTTGTCTGTGATTTCAAGGATGCCAGACGCTGCAATAGTAAACGAGGGCAAAATACATGACATCAAGAAAGGACTCGCAACACCGACGACACGGCAGAACGTTACTGTAGGCAGCTATAACTTTGAGGTGATGATGAACTTCGTCTACCTCAGCTCTGCAGTATACACTACAATCAACATCAGTACCGAGATCAGATGTATAGTAAGTCTTGCCAACCGCTGTTTCTATGGGCTCAAGAGGCATTTGAGTAATAGAGCCCTCTCTCGGGCTCTGTAGACAACTTTGATCATCCCTGTCCTGATCTATGGCGCAGATCACGTGGACGAAATCCAAAGCAAATGAAGAGGCTTTTGGTCTTTCCGAAACAAAAGTTCTGCGCGCGATCTTTGGTCCTGTTCAACCAAGAGTTACACGGGCTGTACAGCAACATGAGTCTAACCATGCGTCTACGGATCCAAGGCCTAAGACGGTTAGATCATGTAGAGCGCAAGCACAACACTAGCTCCAGCCCGAAGAATCTTCGACTCCGAACCTGTAGCAAAACGCAACAGAGTACGCCCAAGTAAAAGGAGGCACACACAAGGCGAGGGGGCTTCAGCCGGCTTGGTGTGCAAAACTGGAGACAGCTGGCGAGTGGTCGGGCTAGCTGGAAAGGCATATTGAGTGCGGCCCAGGTCCACCCCGGACTGTAGCGCCCTAAGAACAAGAAGAAGATGCTGCTATGGAGAACCTATTTTGATCGCTGTTTCTATGCGCTTTATCTATCGGTTGAGCTGTTTCTACAAATATGACCAACATTTTCCAGCATGTCTTGAACACATTTGCTATAGCTGATTAGGTGACTGTGTAATGCGAAGTGAGAACAAAGAGAAAGGCGAACTAATTTTGCTTTTTCAAATTTGTCCCAGTTAAGTA
Organism: Eristalis intricaria; assembly: GCA_964034865.1. Taxonomy (NCBI): domain Eukaryota; kingdom Metazoa; phylum Arthropoda; class Insecta; order Diptera; family Syrphidae; genus Eristalis; species Eristalis intricaria. Next base: position 57,278,667 of record OZ035874.1, read on the forward strand.
GCTGTCCCGATAAAGTGATGTGCCAATCAAGCGGAATCCACTGCATTTGATTTTTTTTTAAATTCATTCCTTAAATACATGCTCATTGCGGAGACTGTGACTTGAACTTTTTTCGTCGTCCGATACCACGCTAAAATCTTTGGATAGATTCCCAATCGGCAATCGCCGATTAACTGACAAAATTCTTGTAACGCCTTTTCTCAAGGGTTTGCTTCGAAAGAGCGGTCACCTTAGTTGAAGGTGACCCGCACAAGACTAGGAAAACAACCTCAACCAACCTGGCAAAACGCTCTGCTGGTCAACTTGTTATTTTAGGCTCAAGTCTATCCCGAAAAGCAGCCTCAAACAAAGATGTAGCGCTCATTGATCACTTGAACTTGAACTGTTGCTCGTATCAGTTTTACCAAATTTTGGGCAAAAATTATCCCCGAGATTAAAAAAGTAAGTAACGCCAATACAAACGCCAACACCCTTATTAAGAAAAGTCACAACTAAAGTCTAAGTCGCAGTTGGACTCATTCCCCAGTGCACATCCTCCTTCAAACGGATGTGCAAGCGATCTTAATTATTCAAAACAAATCTCACAGTTTTTCATACGTTCCTGGGAGTCATTCAACCACACAGAGTACAAGTCATTTGTTTACGTCCACTGGTCACGCAAAAGGTATCTCACGATGGTATGAATCACGCACCCTCACTTGCTCGCATATGAGCTAGCATCGATGACTGTCCGATGAAGCTCGATAATCAACCAGAGTTTGCATTCTCCAAAGATCTCTCTCTCTCAGCCATGACAAAAGGTTTAATTCGTTTCACACTTGAGATTGGTTCCAGAATAAGTGCACCAATGCCACACAAACATAAGCACCGCCGTCGTGAACCTAAAACGACGAAGCATTCCATCGATCGAGTGAGTTCGAGTCACCCGACCAAGCCAAGAGGTTCATTTGACGGCTCAATTAACACGAGGGTCCGATCCAAATGAAGTCAATACGAGTGAACCTTTTTCAGCGTTAACTCGCATATGGCACCCAATTAATTTAACACCCGTAAGCGAGTAATTATCGATGACGCCAATTAGGGGCCAATGCTGTCGACTGATACACACGCACACACACATGCCCAGCCAGCAAAAGAATGTGAGCTCAAAAATTATGAAATTAATAACCACTCGTCGAGGAAGAAGGAGTATATTCCCTCGCCATCATCGGCACCACGGCAGCCGCGGAATACCTCGCATTCCGTCCAATGATAGGCCGCAGCTCCAACTTCGTTTGCACAGCTCAACATCTTAATTGCACAGCTTTCATATTTTTGCCAAATTAATTATGAATTTCTGATGATTTACGACGGTCGCATCAAGTCATTATCGTCCTTGTCGTCGGCTCACAGGGCGTCCACGTCGCCGGGCGTCAGCGGCCAGAGCTGCGGGCCGGACCCGAGTTATTGATACGTTAACGTTTCGGGGCGAAACTGTCATATGACATGACTTACTGTCACCGGAGCGACGCAATGGCGCACATATCTGACAGCCTCAAGCGGAAGATGGAAATTCTTTATTAATTATTGTCATCCGTGATCCAAGGGATACGCGACGGCGGTCACATAATAATTAATTTTGGCTTGAGAATTAATTAGCACACCACATCGCGCAGCGGATGGATGCAAGGCGCTGCTGCAGCATTGTCCGCATTGGCCGGGGTTACGGGATGTTGCCACAAGGAAAATCTCCCGAAAAATGCAAAAAACAAGAACACGTTGATTCATTAATGTTTGACTGGAATTTTTGAGGCCACAAATCATCTGTCGATTCAAAACGACCAAAGGCGCTGCCAATTCAATTCGAGTCATCTCTCGTTGACTAACATGTCTCCATCATTGTCAGCGACGTCGTCCGTGATGACGAGACGCGAAATGACGAACAAGCACCGGGAGAACGCTGCTCTGCTCTGTGCGGGTATGTATGGCGCGGCGTACGGTGTATCGACGGTGTGTCCTGACTGCTCGTCGGGCCGGGCCACGTCATTAACATCGCGCACATAACTAAAATGCCTGCGAATCGAATATTAAAAATTATAATCGATTATGCGAGAGAGCCCAGGCCTGGGAGCGCGTCCGCGTCGTCCTTCCTCGCGGCGGATGCAAGAAATTATGAAGTAGGCGCATTTTCATGTCGACATGTGTTGCACTGCAGCGTGTTCCAGGGGCCAGGCTGGTCGGGTCCTCTGCAAGCGGAAGACACAAAAACGGAGTTCGGTCTTTCAGGACACCGCGCTGCTGTTCGGGGTGCACGCACGCAGCTCTGGACGCGTATGACAGCCAACAGAACATGGAATCGTACAAATGTTTTCATGCACAATGCCATGTCCTCTGTGCCGTGATATGAGAGTTATTATTTTTTGTTGGCCCTCTGCTGTCGAACCCGTAGCCATCATTGGACGCGCTGATATCATGGCTTCACGGATGACGGCCCGACTGGGACATGCTCAAATGGATGTACTTGCGCGCGAGTATGTGCAGTGCGAGTAGATAACTATCGGCTGAGGTATTTTTGAGTGAAAAGATAAAATAATTGACATGCATTCTGGGGGATTTGTCTTGGCAGACATTTTCAGTTTGGGATAAGATCTGACGTGGACCACGATGCTTGAGCGATTTGCCTTGTGCGCAAGCGCGGCGGTTTTTAAGTTCGGACAGGACGATGGGGTTCGATAAGAATGCGCGACAACTTTATTGTTCGAAGAGTTCACATCTTCACTTCTTTGGCAAACATTTCGAGATCAAATGTGGAGTTAAGTGCGAGGTATCGCCTGAGATGGGACAATTGATAAGTGCAAGCGATCGGGATGTCGTATCATGTGCCCATATCAGTGTTGAAAAGATTTGACAAAATATCCTTCACCAGAAGGAGCGATGGAAGTTTGGAGAACCTCCCGTGACAACAACCGGCACTGCACAAGGAAAGTGTGTTCCCAATTTTTAGCAGACCGGGGATATGCACATGTTTACCATACCAGAATCAATGACGAGGTAAGAGAAATGCCACAGGGTGGATTAAATGCACCAGCTTTTTTTCACCGATGACCTGATCACATCGTACTCCAATTTTCTTCTTACTCTTTTGGCTCATAACGCATGGCGGGATAAGGAAGTTGTTAAGATTAAAGCATTGAATGCTACGGGTTCGCAGTTACCCAGCTCAATAATCCGAGTTTCATGGCTTAACGAAAAGATGTAGACCCAACCTCCTGATTCCAGCGTTTGCTATTGATGAGAACTTGATGGGTACTTGTGCCAAATGGAAAAATTTGGTACAATGACGCTTTTGAATTCGTTATTAAGCCGAATTTTCCCAGTTGGCATAACGTTGCTTTGGTAATCCGTCATGGAGGCAATTTGGCACTATGTCACTTTGGGTTTTAAAATTTGTATTATCATCTTATTTACGACTGCCTGGGTCACTTGGTAGAGTTTGGAGTAGGAGCGAGGATCTGAGAATTCAAAGTTACATTACGGCCAAAATTGGCACAATTTTGCAAACCAGTCTGGCCCTATAGCGCTTTTCGGAAGCAACATTGTGCCAAATACTAATATTTGGCCTAATGACACTTTCAAAAGCGTCATTGTACCAATTTGACATAACGTCACTGCATCACTTGATGACTGTCTCACATGTTTATATGTTTATATATACCTTCATTCTTCATCCCTTATATGCATCCCTCTGTCTTTTTTGGTTGATCGGCAGAGAGTATCGACTTTAAACAAAGACGTTTCATGTGCTCTTGATTCCAAATATATGTACAGTAGAATCTCGGAAAGATGAACGAATTGCTAAGACAACTTTATTGCGGGCGACAGTCTACCATGGACCAGTTTTTTAAGACAGACGTCTGTATAAGTCCTCTTATAAACGATTTTTCTTTTTGTTGTTGTTTTTTTTTTTTGGTTTTAATAAATTAAAATCTTTCATGGTTGATGTACAGAGCATTCCCGATTATTGTAACCAATAGAAACGGGGGTAGTTGCAATTATGGAGCCTCTGTCTATTTGAAAAGTTGCTATTACTGCGTCAATAATTACAAAAATGTACCTGCAGCGAAAATCGAGAAGTTGCGTTAATCGAGAACGTACTGTAAATACAATAATAAATATTTTTGATTTTCGATGAAGAATTTGAAAAGATGAACAGGACATGTTTTATACATGTTAATAGAAAAATATCAAAATAGGCATAAACCAAGTCCCAAAAAAATACAGTGGACCCCCCCTAAGTCGAATTGTCACGGGATACCAAAAAAAAAAAGAGTTTGACTTAGAGAGAGGTTTTTGTATGGAAAGTTGAGAGAAATGTATGTAAAATATGGCGAAAAAGTTCGAGTAAGGGATAGTTTCAACTTAAGGAGAGTTCGACTTAGGGAGAGTCCACTGTAATGTCAAAGCGGGACTTCAAGAACAAAATATTACACGCAGTTAGGCAATGTTAAATGAGGCTATCAGGGCATATGTTGAAATTATGCTGATCGTCATTAGAGACCAATGAGTTTCTCAAAAATTGTTACTTTGGTAAATTTCGTTTTTTGTGGGCAACGTCACTTTAGCAGTGACAGCCTCAATTGCGTTGGAAAACTTAATTTAAGATATTTTTCTTTTGAGTCTAATTGGATTACATTTTTACTCTGAACGCAGTACACCTATTTGCTGTATTCACACTTTTGAGACTGACTGATGGCCCCTTTCCTTTTTAAATTTATTACTGGATAGCAATTTTCTTGCTTTGGAAACCGGGGCTAAATCTGGAGAAAATGCTGGATGGGGTAGCTGTTCGGAGCGCAATTTAGAAATGTTCAGCTACTCATTTCAAGAGGTGGTGGTTGTGGCGTTGTGGGTATGGTGTGTTCGACTCCCGGCCGGTACGACCAAACAAATTATTTTAACCATCCCCACCTCTTTCGTGTCGCTGACAACTTAAAGAGCAATAACTGTCTAGAAAAAGCTTCTTAAAATTGGCCGTTCGGAGTTGGCGTAAAATGTAGGTCCCTTCCACTCGTGAGAGAACAGTAGCAAGCACGACACGAGTGGTTCCCGAGAAGATAGACCCTGGCCCTCTACGGGCTGTAGCGCCGCCTGTATTTCAAGTGGTCAGATGGATGGGCTTATGATTGCGGCGGATAATTGGATAAACCACTTCTTTATGTCGAAATATTCATGTGAAATCAGTTGAGATGCCTTAGCATCAGCCACCTCACGCACTTTAATTCTAGGACCGTCCAATATCATTCAATGTATTCATAGACGCTGTGACAACCTCTCTTGGACGATCTAAAATTTCGGCGTGTCACTTGTCCTCGTTCGACCACAATTGAACTCAATAAACAACTGGTTAGCTATTGAAATGTATGATTCAGAGTCCTCACAGTATTCGTCAAACTTATCCTTGTATTAGAGGCGAATTTCTACCACGTTTTGACCAACGACCGTTCCCTTTTGCGATCCAAAGACTGATTGCCAGTGCATGTCCTCCCTAACGCACCCGATCGTTGGCTACACTCTCTTTCACTCAAGAAGGTAGCTGGTTGAGTCGATTGAGGAAAGGGATCATTTTTATTCCACCTCCAATATCGCTCATCACTTGGAAATTAATGCTCGGAAAATAAGGAGGTTGGCTGCTGCCTGACACAAGCTGATGGACGCAATTTGCTGAAAGCTTGACTGAAGTCTATTAAATATGGTAATTGTCAGGAGCAGCGCTGCAATTAAAGTTACTTTGCGGGAAATTAAAAAAAGTCACTGACTTATCATACACCCCTCGAGTGCCGACATACATATACCAGTTGCCTTATTCTTCTCTTAAGACTGATTACGGTAAATTTCCTCTTCACTTCTATCTGAATCCAGTACAGCCTTGAAATAAAACCCACTTCTACGTGACAACACAGATGTGGACACCCTAAAGTAATGGACCCAAACAAGCTGACTCCATCTACTTTTGGAACAATTCCGAAGACGTCTCCCGCACGTCTCATGAATGAAGTCATGTCTTTCAGATATTCTAAATTCACACGATGTTCCCTCGGTTTTCAATCACTTTTCGTGTATCACATAAAAGTCACATTTCGCAACCAGCCGATAGCGATCTCCGCCGCTATCTACGATCACCGCCATTCATTCCTCCTTTGGATTCCGGACACTAATCAAATTCTCATTTAATGCTTCCGACACTGATCGTTAAGGGTACCCGTTCGCATCTCACAACTTGATCGCTATTCACCGGTGGCTTCAATCGCACTGGACTTTCCCAGTTATGTTGACGGTATCGAACATTTTTACACTTCACAAGATTTGAATGATGTTACAGCGATCTGGGTGATGTCCGGTCTGTTGATGGGTGCTCTTTTATTGTTTTTTTTCTTAAGATTTTTCGGCGATCAAACCTTGCCTTGTTCTTCATCTTATCTAACATCAATAATAAGGCACATGGTCCACCCTCTGTGGGAGGAGGTTGTTGGCAGTTCGTCTAAAATCCTTAGGCGGAAGGGGTGCATCTGTCATTCCTCTTAAATTCTCTCAAACAAGAGTTCTGGTTAATGGATCCTTCTCTAGTAGAGGAGCCTTTTGAAAAAGAGGGGACATCACTCACCAAAATCAGCCTCACCCTGATGGTTCGACTGACCAGCAGTCCCAACCACACTCCAACCTGTTGGCGGCAATGGAAAGATCGAAAATCATCGGCCATTTATAACCAAGCGCAGGTTCGATCCCCTTTATGTAACTCCAAGAGAAACTCACTGAATATCGACTTCGATCAGCGCACTACGACAATCTCCGATCCACCTTCACTCGGCCAGCCATAAATGTCAACTAGCCGACTAATCGATTCAATCATCGGTCAATAAGCTTCTCATCTTGTCCACGTGTTGCCATCAATCAACCAAGCGGAAGAAGTGCGAAGCGATGAAGATGAAGAAAGGGGGCCAAGCGCCGCGGCGCGTCTGCACGCCGATTCGGCAAAAACCTTTCGCTATCGCTGATGATTGCCACTTCTTTGCAATTCATTTCGCCTACCGGCCAAATGACTATTTTTAACTTTATGGCCCCTCATTACCGGCCTGAGTTATAGACGAAAAGACAAGCACTTAACGCCCAACTACCGCGATGCCTAGAGATTATCTCGATCCGCTCTTACATAAGCTCGCGCACTCTGTCTGCCCCTCGGTCTTCACGCACACACACACACATGCACTCACGGATGGCTAGCCATTGGAGATGTCACTCACGTCCGAGGCTGGAAATTTATTTCGCTTGCCTCGTTGCACCACATGAATTCATTAATAGATTTCAAACACAAATACCTTTGGTTCCCGAAAACGTATCCAATGAATTCATAACTGCTCCTCGGGCCGCAGCCCACTGCACCGTGGCCTCGACGCGGTGCCACCCGACCAAAATGTCGACGCCGCCGACAAAAAGCGATCTCCATCTCCCTAGCACATATCGATGTTATCTCCTGTTAAACATCGTCGATACACAAGATCGATTGACATGAAGTCTCCGCGAACAGGATGCGCGCTACCGTCGATGAGCGCTTTTGTTTTTTACCGCATCCATCCACCGATCGTTGAGAGAGTTGCCCAAAAGTCAAGGGAGATGCCTATCCGCCGTGATCGCGATCGGCCGGCAATCGATCATCGATCGATCGCCTTGGATCTGGATCTCGATTCGATCGTCATGCGTGCCATGCCTGCCCGATCCGCAGCGCATATGACAACAATAACAATAACAATAAATATTAATTGGTGCGGCTCCGTCTCTGGCAGCGGCGGCGCGGCACCAGCACCGGCACCGGTGCGTGGTGGTGCTCCAACGGCCGGTGGCGAGTCCATTTTTCGGGCTGCGCACTCCATTTTTGGGACCAGCCGGGCACGACCGGTGGCGGTGGTGGGCTGATGGGCTGATGGGCATGATGGGCGCATGTACGATCCGATGTTGAGAACACATATTTTTATTGCGAACACATGTTTATGAATTTAAAGCAGCTCCCCGGCCAGTGGGGAGCCCCGTGTTGCTCGGCCATGATCGTACATATGTCCCATCGACGAGGAGTTATGAAATTTCTGCCAACCAAGCTGATGTTGCTGTTCCCTGAATTAATCTCGAGTAATGCTACGCATTCGGATTTCTACCTGTCACTCGGAATAGTTTCCATCATCATCAGTACATTAATAGGGGGCGGGGGGTGGTGGCGACTCTGGGACTAAACGAAATTTATGCCCAAATCAACTGACGGCCGTTGTTGGTTGGTGCGCCTTCATAACACAGCCATCACTCATAACCATCATCATCATCATCGTGGCCTCGTCGTCGTCGTCCTCCTCGGCCATCATCGTCGTCTATGCTGGGGCGAGCGAACGCCGGTGAGGTGCTCAGTGCTGGGCAGGAGCAGCCACAGCCCATTAGGGATTTTCGACTTGAAGACATCACGCGTTCTTGATGGACTTCTAATGAGCTCGTCTTTATGGAATTATTAGCGCCATTTAGTTTTTTTGCGGGCGCTCCTGGCTGCTCTCGTGGTCGGCGGGGCTCCTGCGCTGGGTGTACATCTTTCGTGCGCGTATGTTGAATAAATAATAAATTATATTGTTGTCAATCAATTGGCTTGGCGGTTGATGGGAGGGTTTTTTGTGCTGTCTCCGTCCTCTGGTAGCGCATCAGTTCTGGTTGTTATTGTGATTGGCCTATGGACAGAACAGGGAGGTTACCCACAGTTAATCAATATTTTGGCTAGATGGGCACAGCCTATGCCAGGTGATTGCGTGAAGAATTAACAGAAATGTGGCGATTGTCGGTTTGCCATGCCAACCATGGGAAATACTGGATGCCTACTTTATTATTCACTCAGTGGTGCCGGCACGGTCTATGAATCTTTTAATGCATGTTCGGGTGATTTCAATACATCATGTCAACGTCAATGTCGATAGGGCTGTGGCGCGAATGAATGATTTTTGGAAATCTTCGGAAAGTAAATAGATTCGTTTTGGACTCATACAAGGCGGTCATTGACAGTGCTTGGAGTGACTGATTTCGATGGAATCATTTTTGTTTTTACAAAAATTTGGAAGGCAACAACGCCTCATTTTTGTCGGGGGCTTTAAAAGCAGCGTCTACAGCGTCACTAAACATGGGTTTACACCTGCTTCCCATAGGAGTTGCGGCTAAGACGGCACTAAAAGAACCCACCAATTTTAAATTTTGAACTTTTCCGGCATTGGAACATTTCAAATATTGCTAATAATTAATAAAAATTGATAGATTACCACCAGGCCATCACGCACTTCGACCGTCAGTTTGCCATAATAATTCCGACAAGAGTGCACTGGTTAGTCGAAACACTGCAAAAATTTTTTTCATTCATTTATTTTTAATATCTATTGTTAATATATCATCTCAATATCTCATGTTCTTCAAGAATCATATGTTCTTTTACTAATACAGGAACATTATAACATAAAATACTATTTTGTACGACATGCTTGAAATTAGTGATTTCAAATTACTTCAATTATGATTAAAGAGTGTGGATTTGTGATTTTAAATTGTTATGCTATTAGAATACAAATGCGTAGAGAAAGAGTTAAGATTGAAGTTAGTAGGAATATTTTCGTTACTGGTGGCTATCCAGAAAACAGCGGAAAGCCGAAAATGCAGAGGAAACCGCACTCGCATTAATTTTAATATCTATGTAGGTATTCAGGCAGAGCTCAAAACAATAAAGCTACTTACAGGATCTCGATACTAACAACCAGAAATGAAGTATTAGCTGACTGCCCCCTAGTCAATCAACGAATTTGAATGCCTTTTTGACGGATATTCATGCATTTTTGACAGATATTCACTAAATAACGTGAGTGCCGTCCTCTGATTGGTCAATTTGGTTTATGAACAAGTTATAAAAAACTGTCGTCAAAAATCTTAAGGGGAAAGAGAGGTAGAAGTCGGTCATCTCTTGAATACTTAATTTCTGGTAACAACGCAGTCTCTCTTCCTACAAACAAAGGAATCCAAGGAAACGAAACAGCAATGTGGCGTCACACTGTCATTTGAAAAATTTAGCATCGCAGTTCGGAACAAATTCTTCTTTCATGAATTCTTAATAATCTTGCTACTGACGCAATTCTAATAACAATGTACAGAAATCAAAAGAGATACAAAACGCTGCCAGTAAAAGAGTAGATAGAAATGATTCATTGTAAAGTAGGAAGTCAAACGGAGTGCACCTAATTTGGAAGGAAATAAATAATAATTTAAAATGAAGGAGAGTTGTTTTGTTTAAATAACGTAGCTAACACTACCAACAGTTAACTGCAGCATACTTATAGGGATTTTATTTTTATTTATTGTTCATAAAATAAGCAATATAATACTACAAGATAGTTCGTATTTTGGAATTTTGGAAGTATGGCTTTAAGTAATTTGTTTGGGAGAGTTGGAAATAAATCTGTAACTGTTGAACCCGAGAACCGATCTTAATGAAAATTGAAACATAGTGCAAGTACTATAAGATCTTATTATGTTTCAAAAAATGATTGATGTGTCTCATAAGCTAACGGAGTAATCTTAAGTTAAAAAAATAAAAAAAATAAAACACTTTTTTTTGTTTAAATGCATAAAATAATTATTTATTATTATCGATGACTCGAAATTGGGACTTAAAGAAAATTTGTAATCACTATTTACATATATAAATTCAGTTTTGCAAGTTTTGGTAACGTACACTTTATTTGGAATTAAAGAAATTAAGCAATTCAGTTTAATTAGGCTTGCGCTACAGTACTAAGTGGCAGCGAATCTTTTGTTTTTGGTTCAGGCCTTAAATACGCAATCCAGGGATCAGATGATAGCAACATTTGATGAATAACATCTTCATTTGTTGCCGAACGAGAACATTTTCTACTATTATTAATGCGATAGTACCTATAGTCTTTATTCCGACTTTCCTGCGACTTCCGGCGCGTCGTGGCGTAGTGGGTAAGTGCGTCGACTCCTACGCAGAGGGTTCCAGGTTCGATACCCCAATTTACCACATGTGATAATTTACGGCTCCACCTCTTTCGAGTCACTGACAATGCCCAAAGAGTATTCCTGTCTAGAAAAAGGTTCTCAACTTCGCCGTTCGGAGTCGGCATTAAACTGTAGGTCCCTTCCACTAGTGAAAGAACAACAGCACGCACGAACAACACCACGAGTGGTTGCTGAGAAGCTAGGCCCAGGTCCGCCTCGGACTGTCGCGCCACCCATATTATTAGTATTAAGTAATTTGTTTACAGTTTATAGTTTAGCAATGAAACAGCGGCAGTCGAAACTCTGGAGCATCTTCTTTGTTTCTGGCCGTCCTTACCCAAAACTTAAGATCCATCATTCCTTAAATCCATAAATGATGTGGCCATTGTGAAACCACACCAACTCAGAAAATTTGCAAGAACCTATCGAAAATTTCGTCTAAATAAAGCTTCAGTGGACTCCAACTAGGTTCACTCTGTTTAGCGGTAGCACTATGGACCAATTGGTCTTACCTAACATACGGCAACACCTTTGACTTCTGTCATGAAAAGCTTGTCAAATTTGTTGTCGTGTGATGCTGATAGAAAGAGACGCACAACATCGACGATTTACCCAAAACGTCACCATAGGCAGCTATAACTTCGAGATAGTGAAGCACTTCGTCTACCTCGGCTTGCCAATTGAGAAGTAGAGCCCTCTTTCGAAGGACCAAACTAACATTATATAACACCTTGATCATCCCTGTCCTGCTCTAGGCATGGACAATCTCAAAAGCGGATGAAGAAGCACTTGGTCTTTTCCACTGAAAATTTCTGCGTTCAATCTTTGGTCCTGTCTGCGTTGATGGTTATTGGGGAAGAAGATTCATCCACGAACTGTACGGGCTGTACAGCGATACAAGCCTAGCCAGGCGTCTACGGATTCAACGCCAAAGATGGCTGGGCTATGGACAGCGTGTGGGCAACACTGCTCCAGCCCGAAGAGTCTTCGACTCCGAACCAGTGGGACAACGTAATAGAGGACGCCCACGGAACCGCTGGCGCACCCAGGTGGAGAAGGACCTCAATCAACTTGGTGTCCGCAGTTGGAGACAACTGGCTAAAGATCGTGCCGGCTGGAGAGGCTTCTTGGTTGAGGCCCAGGTCCACCCCGGACTGTAGCGCCACCAGAAAAAGAAAAAGTGATGCTGTTAGCAGAAAACTGCTGCAGAAGCTGGTCAAGGTAGTAGCCGGGTTCCCCTTTATCAAACTCAACTTGGAGTCAATTCTTGAAGTGTACATAAGACATTACTCAGCAACTTAAATTATGAACGAATTTTTGCAAGAAAGGGTGAAAATAAGCACGCACGAGAACTCTCCAGGTCACTCGACCCCTCGCCATCGTGTCTAGCTCATCAGAAGCTCAATCACATCCAGGCGAGTTTTTCAACTTGGTCCAATCACATCGCCCAGGGTCTGTTAAGAGGTGGCCTACCTGGAAATGGAATCGCTTTCAAGGTAGGTCTCTGAAGTCGTGACTCAGTCATCACTCATGTCCCCATTGAGTGATAACCCGTTCCTTTCGAAGAAGCTTCGCGTCATTCTCACCCTCTCACGGCTAGTAAATCCCACAACAGCACGAAATCTCATCTTGCCAGGTTGTATTCACTATCTTATTCCTTCGGTCTTTACCGATCCGAAATAGGTGAGAGTTGGATTACATACTGAGTTGGCTTTGCACCCCTAACTTGACTTTGTCACCAACCCCGGCCTAACTGATCGAAAGGTTCTTCCAAACTGTTTCAAAAATGACCCAGGTCCTGCAGAAAACTTTACACCTTCCAGCATCACTCGTGAAAGGTCCCCGAGATACTTTCACTTCTCCACCAGCTTCAATGGGACTCCACTAAAATGAAGAGTGCACAAGTGTTTTTGAAATAAGCATAATATCAGATTTTTCCACGTTACCTTCATCACAGCACACAACGCTTCCTGGAGTTCTGTCTGGGAGGATGAGAAAACGATTAAGACATCAACAAAAATAATATGACTTACTCAAATGTTCTAACGTGAAACATTGCTCGCCTCGGCTGCGCTACAAGATCCAGTCCATATGTTTAGGTGACACGACGCATTCTTGCCGAAGTCCATCGCCCACCATGAAAGCTGTTGATTTATGACCGTTAACTCAAGGACAGCTGCTACAGTTTCTGTATAGAGCAGTGATGGGCAAAATCGAATAATTTTAAGAATCGGGATTTTAGTAATTCAGATTCGAGTGGTAATCGATTAGTACAAGAACTCGATTCACAATGTCAATCGAATGACTACTAACTACAAACACAAGATAAATTGATAAATGCCTCACTTCAGTGCGAGAACAAATCAGGAACATGTCCACTAGAATGAAAGAAAAACGCAGAGGAAATTAACTGAACTATTCCTCCACTTCTCCACATTCCTCCAAAAAACCAAAGATTTTGATGAGAGACATTTATTGAGTTCTCTTATTTAATTAGTTAGTTATTAGGTAGTAGTCATTCGAATGACTTTGATAATCGAGATGTTGTTTCGATTATAAATCGATTATCACTCGAATGCGTCCATCTTGCTCCAAATCTTGCCTCCAGGAACTCGTGTCTTTTCCAAATCTAATCAATGTAGCTGAAGATCGGATTGGCATACTGCAGGCATACTTGCATCGGTATCGGCTGATCGGTTTTGAACGGCCAAGCTGAACTGTCTGTGAACTGAACTCTATGCATGCGAACTCTGTCTGTTTAGCATTCTGAGTGAAGTAACTTTTGTTATTTTGAAAAAAATGGGTAAGAAGGAATTTTTTCTATTAATGAAACACTGTTTTTTTTACGAAAAAAATGCTGCTGATACCAAAAAGGGGCTTGAAGAGTGGTATACTGAACTGTCCTCTTTGCCAGCCTCTGCGCTAGCAACCATTCGTAAGTGAATTGCTAAATTCCGTGTAGATCATTTGAGAACCAATGACTATGAAAGTCCAAAAGAAACGACGAAAGCATCCAAAAATTCACAAAATGATTTTGGATGACCGTAAACTGAAGTTGACCGAGATAGTTGACACTCTCAAGATATCAAAGGAACGCGCTGGACGTATTGTTCATGAATATTTGGGTAAACGAAAACTCTCTGCAGTGCAAGCTCACAATCAAGGCCATTACACCGCGTCAAAAAATCAATGAAACAATGACAAAATTGCATGAATTGGGCTTCGAATTGCTTCCGAATACACCATATTCTCCAGATCTGGCGCCCAGCGATTTTTTTTGTTCTTAGACCTGATCTCTGGAAAATAAATTTAGCACCGATGAAGAGGTAATCGCCGAGACTGAGGCCTATTTTGAAGCTAAAGACAAATGAACAAGAAAAATGCTATTGAATAGTTGGTAGATCGCTAAAATCGTTGTATCGCCTTTGATGGCTGACCACGATAATAAATTCGAATTTATTGAAAAAGAGTTTGTTTCTATTTAAAACCGTACGAACTTTTCAGCCGAACTGTTGTATTAAAATCCGAATTTCGTTCGTTCGAAGGCAATATTGTGTGTATTGAATTCTTCGGTAACAAACTAAGAGGTGCTCAAAATATTATTACCACACGCAGTTCGGCCACGCACAGAATGGCCGGCTAATGAACATCGTTCATTGGTTCCCAATTGGAATACTAAGAGGGACTGCCAATGGCTGTTGGTACATAAGTTATTAGAAATGAATTTTTTACATAGGAAATAATCATTTACATCGTGACCTGAATACATGGAGATTTTCTGATGGAATTCAAAAACATGTTCACATGAAGCCAGACATGAACAACATTTGATCGAAGAAATACCAAAGTTCTGAGTCACATTTGGAAGATTGAGGCGATCTTGATTGGCACAGTGTAGAGCAAATTCTTTACAGATAGTATAATTATTTACAATTTCATCAATCAGATGCAAATGTATCTTATAGATTATAGAAAAAATTGGAATGACAAGCAACTTCAATTCAGACACACGGGTCTGGCACATCCAGGCACATTTCATTTTTAAACGTTATTTACTGATCTTTCTATGCTATGGACAAGCTATGGACTTGAAATTCCAGGTAGCTTCCGATTTATGGAAAACGCCATTCTAATAAAATGAAAAGAAAAATATACACCTTCCCACGAACACCTGGTGCCTGGCTGGACGTAAATGAGTTAGAAAAAACATCGGGCATGTCATTGATAAAAAACAGGAAAAGAAACGGTCCTAAGTGGCTCCCTTGTGGTACGCCGGATGGAATTGGACAAAAAGACACAAATTGGGTACGAGCAATTTATTAGGACACAAACCACTTCAGTAGACTTCCGTGAAGACCAATCGTTCCTCAAAGTCTTAGACAGATGTACAGCTACAACATTTGGATGTAGTCAGAGCGTTCTTCTACCTCGGCACTTCTGTTTCTTGAGCTCAAGAGACAATTTAATGAAGAGCCGTCTTTCGAAAGATCAAGTTCACTTTATGCAAAAACAGTGACCATGCAAGTCCTGTTCTATGATGCAGACGCATGGACAATATCAAAAGCGGATAAAGAAGTGCTTCGTGTGCTTAAAGGAAGAGTTCTGCGTTTGATCTTTGATCCCGTTTGCATTGATGGCATCTGTAGGAGAAGATTACACAACGAAGAGATGGGACATGAGCCCAACCAGGCGTCTGCGGATTCAAAGCGTAAGTTGGCTGGACTGTCTGGTCTGGCCCATGGAGTCACCTGGATGCGCTTGGGCATAGCTCTTGATGAGTTAGAGTGCGTACATGGTCTATCGTGCGTACATTGCCCCCGCGGCGCTTTTAGTGGATCATGCGGCTCACTGAAGAGATGAGATGAGTAATCGTTGTCCACTCACGCTCTCAGACTCACCTACTTTGTGATTAATATCTTACGTGAATTATTTGACTCATGTAA
Source organism: Eristalis intricaria (assembly GCA_964034865.1). Classification (NCBI taxonomy): domain Eukaryota; kingdom Metazoa; phylum Arthropoda; class Insecta; order Diptera; family Syrphidae; genus Eristalis; species Eristalis intricaria. The sequence continues at coordinate 57,294,668 of OZ035874.1, forward strand.
TATTTCCCCAAGCTCCAGGAAAAGAAGGACGTCACCTACCAATCCGACTGCTTGTTCAGAAGATTGAACGCAGCTGCAGCCAATACTTTACACATGCACAAATGTCTCGGCCAACAACTCGTTCACTTCCCAGTAGATTAATCATAATGCCCCTGTTAATCCCACCGACATTGAGCGACAAGTTCATTGTTAATCACTCGAGTTTGCACTGATCTTCGATCTGGTTTCGAAATGATTGCAGGTTTATGCTGCGAGTGGCACAGATCACTTGTTCTTCTTGGCAAATCGCGCTGCTGAATGTCCTTGAGCTCAGGAGACTAAGTGCGCAAAATGATCAATGATCGCGCACGGTCGTCAAAGTCAATCCAACAGGCCAGTTTGAAGAACTGCCGTCCGATCACTTCCTGAGTCGATTGGATGCGTCAATACCACCTTCAAGGTCGGCCTTTAGAGGGTCTGTCTTCAGAAACGAATTCAAGATCTAATTCAAGACCATAGCACACATTGTTTGAATCCCTTTCCGATGTTGCCAAAACCACGAATTATGGTGTTCATTCCTTAAGCGCCGCGACAGTGGCGTCTTTGATCAAACTTAGAAATGACGATCGCCCTAAGCCACTCGGCGGTCTCTGCCAACAGCACCTAAGCGGAAGTGTACCTTGTGCATCTGCATTGCTACACGGTTCTGCAATCAAGGACTGCATTCCCAGTTACACACCTCCAATGACAGGCATGCCATTGGAATCCACATGCTTCCGCTGCATGATAAGCAAACGCTAATCGCCTTTTGTCATCATCCGTTTTCGAACCAGATACCGAGCATACTTCTGGCCAATTGTCACTGATCATAAGACCGAGCAGCCACTCCACCCGCGCGCAAGGGCGCGCTGCAAACGTCAGGCATACCAGCAGCAGACACCTCACAGAAACCACACCAGAATCTGCAACTCTGCATCTCCGCGTCGCAGCGTCGTCGTCCGCAGATGGATCGCGCTGCTAGACAATTGTCCCGCCCCGTGTGTCGGAAAAGGAGCGAGCATCTCGAATGCAAATTCACGGCAAAAAAGCAAACCGCATTCCATGGCGGAGCACCAAACCGAGTGATTATGCAGCTGGCCGGACCGAACGCCGAACGCCGAACGTCGAACGTCGAACGTCGAACGCCGAAAACCGAGACCGGGAACCGTCGGTCGGTCGGAGCATCAGCAGTAAGTCGAAAACGAATTTTTGTTGACATGCGTCCAAAAATTAGCTCTGAGAGTGCAACGCCTCTTCGCCGAGCAGGCGAACTGTACGCTACACGCTTCTGGATGCGATATCTAGACATCGGTGGGGCTGGGGCGGTCCTAATTTGGCGCCGATGATCATGATGATTCTTTTAATCAAGAGCTCATTTGGATCGTCGGATTGTTGGATACTCGGGACGTTGGATTGTTGGATCGCCGCCGCCACCGCGATTTTGCATACAGACACGGGCGCAGAGATGCTCCGTCCACTTGTGCACCGCGGTGCAGTGGCGAGCTATGCGGGGAATGATAGTGCACTCTCTCGAGTGATTGGGCCCCGAGCTGTGTGCAGTCGTCGTCCTCGACGTCGGTCACTTTCGCGTCGCCGCCGTGCCGCCGACGAGGTGGCACTTTGGACTGCCTGTCGGATAGAGAGTGTGGTCGTCTGTGGTGGTTGCGCCACGCCTCGCCGCCACGGGACATGAGGACGCAGATAAAAGGGAGCGTGTTTGTCGTGTGTGGCTGTGTGCGCCAATGAAATGAAGAGTTGCCCGATGGACTTTGGATGCGATCTTTTGGTACGTGCAGTGTGATGGTATTTAGCACTCTTGGCGGGATGAATAGCAAAGTTCGAGTCCGTCAAATTGGACGAGGGGCGCTTGCCAGGGAAGAGATGAACATTTCATTTTCTGGTCGCCCCCCGGCCACCCCTCTGGGTTTGTTTGTTGGTTTTATTGTCGTTTGTGTGGTGTCGGCTGTCTGATGTTTCGTGTTCAATTAAATTGTTGGCTCTTCTTCGCTTCGTGAATTGGGTAGTTTTGAACGAACGGAACGGAAGGTGCTGAATGATTTATTGTGTCGAGTTCGCTTTCGCTTGAAATTCATCCGAGCGAGCGGTGGCTATTCCGCTTGGGGGATAGAGGCATGATTATGGAACGGAAGTGAGGCTTGTTGAACACGCTTGAGATACACAGCCTGTGGATAGCTAACAACATTCACGGGTTTCAGACTGATTTCAGGGTTGGTTCATGGAAAGGATTTTTGCTTTTTCGACTTTTGTCGCGTATCCCTTTTCAGACGTCACGCTCAGAGAGCAGTGGCACCGCGTTGCCTAAACGACCATGGTTCGATCTCGGAAACTCCAAGTTTTGCCACCACTTTCCACGAGTTACCGAGGGTGTGACACTGCGCAGTAGCGTTGGGCAATTGCGAATAAGAACAATCGAATAATTCGATTGTTTTCGCAATTCCAATTATTCGAATTAAGGTTGAGCGGAGGCGATTGTTGTTATTCGTAGGTAGGTAGAATTCCAATTGGCATCGAATGTGTGTATTTGCCGATTGTTTTTGTCAGAATTGAAGTATTACGGAGATGGACGACGTCCATCGACGAATTTGAGTGCGACATTTACGAAATAATGTGAATTCTGTTCTCTGATTGGTCAATTTAGTTTCAGAAAACGATATGAAAAGGTAGTCAAAAATTGTAAGGGGCATGGGTGGTAGAAGCACGGTTGCCACTTGAAAAAAAGAGTGTGTCCATAGTTGGAAATTATAGTGACCAACTGTAGCTAAAAATGACTGAAATACACTTATACATTCATTTCAGCATATTGGGCTTTATTCATAAAAACGAAGGATTAAGTATAAAGTAGACGTATAATGTAATGCTTTCAAGTAAAAGGTTGAAGGATGAACGTTACCTTCTTTTTTTATTCATAATAATTACCTTGTACTTACGTGGACTGCCTCTAAGTCGAATTTTCACGGGATACCATGTTTTTTTCGAGAGAGAAATGTAGTGAGTTAGGTAGATTATGGAGAGTCCATTGTATATCCTTGTTTGTCACTTATCCAGGCCAACTAACGTCAACACTAGTAAACATTTCTTTGGTATCACATGTGGCTTTGACATTCAGAGAAGGGTTACCTTTTCGATTTATGTACTTCAATGACTTTTAGTATTCCTATGGGTACAATCGATTATACAGACAGAACTCGATATATGTACTCATCTCAATACAGTTTTGGTTTCAGTATCTCCACGGGTACAATCGATTATACAGACAGACCTCTTTTGCTTCCATCAATTCACTGTTTGTACCTTACTGATTGCCAGGATCGCGGCGATCTCGCAAGCAACCCAGATATGGAGGAACATCCACGAATTTCTTCATTCGTGCCTAAAAATCTGCTCGCGAGCCACTGTAAAATTTTCTCTTCAAAGCGGTATGAGTCCTTAAAACCACGAACAAGTGTAGATAATCGGGGCATGTACAATTTAGCATCCCTTACTTTATTTAAACACACAATTTGACACACAGTCATCTGTCAATAAAGTGTCATATGCATTTATTCCGTGTTTTGCATGTGTCATCAGTGCGTTCAATTAAACTCATTAATGTACCACTGAAATCAGACAAAAAGAAAAGCGATTTTGGTTACATAAAAATTAAAGTTGTGTTTATTTTTTCATTTCGTCAATAAATGATCAAATGAAAAAAAGATGACAATATGACCAAGAGAAAAAATAATGACCAAATTTGGTCACGAATAACCAATGAGGCAACCGTGGGTAGAAGTCGGGAATCTCTGTAAAACTCCATTTCTATTTTTTTTTCGCAATTGCCCATCGCTTAGCTTCACTACTACAATTTAAACTTTACATTTATGAGAGGGTGAGTGCGATCCTCTCTCTAAATGGGTGAAAAGGGCGAGGAATACAGTCGATCCTCCATAAGTCGAATAGTCACGGGAACAAATATTTTTCAGAAATTTGATTCGACTTATAGATGTTCCAAATTACAGAGGCTTGAATGGATTATCCCGAAGTTCCCATTAAAATTGAACAAGTAGGTACACTGATGCCAACAGAAGAGGAAATCGATAAATACATACATTTCTACAATCGGACATTAGTACGAGCCATTCCCTTGATTGTAATAGTTACTGTGAATAAATTGTAGTACTCGATTCGATTTGATTATTATTCGATTACTTTTTAATGCAACCGAATAAATTAACAAACGAATTAAATTTTTAACAATTGCCAATTTATTCGATTGTGAGTTTCAGTCGCAATCGCCCATCGCTTCTGGCCAGCCCACACCAAGTTGAAGGTCCTCTTCACTCGTGAGAGAATAATATAAGGCACAACGTTTGCTTAGAAGAACTTAGATCACAACGGAATGCATCGCAGGCCAGGCAGACAGAGACAGTACAGCTTCGCTAGTCCGGACACACTTCAATAGTCCGGACAACTCTATGTTTCGGACACTTTCAAAATGATACCTCGACAGTCCGGACAGAGTATTAAAATGTGTACACATTTTAACTCTGCTCATACAATTATGACAATTTCCTTACTAGTTGCTTCGCTTACAGTCGGCTCGTCTCGACATTGTCTCGTTGGCATTTGCAAGGTTATGTATGCTGCCAGAGCCATTCAGAGGGCAGAACAAAATAATGCATCTCAAATAGACATCCTCCCAAAAGATGTTTTTAGAAAAAGTGTTTCATCCAAAAATAAACACGTACTTCCCGGCTCTTTAAAAATTTTTGAAATCCCTTCATTGTGCATATAATACCATCCATACAAATTTCTATCTGTAATAAAAGTGTTTGAGAAGGTGTCAATTTGTCCACTTCATTTTATTTTCTATCTATATTCCGGACATACTCGAAACTTTATGTGTCCAGACTATCGAGGCTGTACTGTGCATTAATGCCACCCCATCAAATTGAGCTTCCAATACCTACTCTTAAGATGAAGTAGCTTAGTGAACTGACAACACAACTAACGTCACGACATCATGAACATACCATATAGTAAGTTGGCTGAGGACAGAAGCACCCTTCCCGTTTATACACATATCCACCTCCACTTCGTCAAAAATAACATCTCCAGCTGAGCTAGAGAACCACGTCATGACTTCCTCGATGATGACACTGTTACCAGTGCCTTTCCGCCTACATCTTCATACACAAGAATCTTATGTGACTCGCAGCTATCAGCCTTACTCCCGCGGTTACATCACGGACGCCTTGTTCGTCGAACTTGCATCCCAATGCGTTCGATGAACGTATTATTAAACTTTTTCGCGTTATAACGTCTATGACGTCAATTAAATTCTGTGGGCGTCACTAAGCTTTTGTCAATGCAATGAATCTGCCTCGAACAAGATAACTTGATGACACCACATGCAGTGAATTCCGTGGAAGTAGTCAAATCCATTTAAATGGCATTTTTATCGACAAGATGTCTCTGACTATACCGACGTCACTGATGTCATCAGGTGCCATCAGAGGCTGCAAGAGAAATAGACATGCTCTGCGTTTGTTGAAATGAAAATGCCAGCTGAAGAGGGTGAAATGAATTGGAAACTGTTTCGGATTGAGTCTGAAAGCAGCAGAATCGAAGGACCTACTCAGCAAGACATTTGTTTCAACTCAGTTCTGACGCATGTTTCTGCATACGCCCATACAATAATAGAATAGTAATAAAATAAGTGGTGCTACAGCCCATAGAAGGCCAGCGCGTAGCCTTCTAGAGCGTTCTGACCTCTCACCTCCCACGTATGGTAGGGAATGGAACCCCGGAACCGTAGTTCGAGTGGAAGACGAAATAATATCGGGTTTTTTGGAATTTTTCACGATATCGCGAACTATTACCGTCCAAATAGACAATTTTCGTCGAATATTTGAAAGAATCCGAATTAAGAGCTGTCATTTAAAATCGTTCGAAAGAAAGAAACGACGAAAATGGTCAAAATATCGCACGTTTCTGACAGATTTTGGTCATCATCAAGTATCTTTATTTTGAGGCAACCAATTTAAACGTCAAGGACAGGGTAGTGACGTGAAGACTCCACTAGGCGGATATGATTGAAACGTACACTTGTAACCTCCTTATATCGGGCATGGCCTATATTGCCATAACGCCCAATTGACAGAGGGACTGAATGAAGTTGACGGGTCTCTCAAGCATGAGTTAGTCAGCACGAACATACATAGCTTACAGACTCCATGAATCAGAATAAGATCGTATACTGCGTAAGGTCCTGTCCATGAAACCCAATCAGAACGATGTACAGTTCAAGCTCTCATAGGCCGACAACGATGGTCGCTTCACTTTTGTCTGGCTAAGGAAGTTGGGTCGCCGTGGCGTAGTGGGTACGCAGAGGGTGCCAAGTTGGATACCCGAATTTACCACCTTTAATAATTCACGCTCCGCCACTTTCGAGTCACTGGCAATGCTCAAAGAGTAATCCTGTCTAGAAAAAGCTTCTCAACTTTGCCGTTCGGAGTCGGCATTAAACTGTAGGTCCCTTCCACGCGTGAAAGAACAATAGCACGCACAACACAAGTGGTTGCTGAGAAGCTAGGCCCAAGTCAGCCTCGGAATGTCGCGCCACCCATATTATTATTATTCTATTATTATTACATTAAGGGAGTTGTCTGGCTAAGAGTGAGAAATTGTCCGCTCAAGGGATTGTCCGTTTAAGAGAGTGTCCGTAATAAAGCTGTCACTGCACTTTAGCTCAATGAGTTATGCAGTTAATTTCTATCGCGGATGTTCAAACAAAAAACAGTCCTCCTGGTTCGAATACAATCTTCAGCTTAATTTCCACCATCCAGGGACGGACGTGAATGTGGACAGCTTCAGGCGAACAAGGGGCAACCACTCAGGAGATCATTTTCGTTCTGGTCCACAGCCGCTGGATTCAATCATGAACCAGATGTTTCCGTGAACTCTATCTCGTGCGCAGTGCATGTCTGCACTCGCAGCGCCAGAAATCTGTCCTAAATCAATCGAGTCCCCGCCACCATCGGTCACACAAAGCCTTTACGAACGTCTGCCAAGGAATCCGGAATACCACTCTCCGTCGACACGACAACGCAGCAAAAACAAAAAAAAAACAAAAAACCATCAAAATATGCATGTATCTAAAGTCATTCCTCAAAGCATTCTCCTCTTATCAGACGCGCGCACTTCTCTGCCTCCGCCGAACCACAAATAGGCGTTTGTCCCCAGAATTTGGTGACATAAACCGCAGCTAGACTGTCGCGACAGTGTATGCGGTCCGCTGCGTTCTAAAATCCACACACATTCCACGGACAAAATTTGGCGGGCTCTGCACTTTTTTGCTCTTAATTGTATCGCTCGCTGTCGGTATTGTTGGACCAGATGTCTGGGGCCAATTTGGCCTCGGCTGGCATCGGCTCAATTCAGTTGAACTGATGCGCGCATCTCAATCGTGAACACAGCGCTTGTCCTCATCTAAGACACTTGCCGTGCCCACAGGGCGACTGTGCACCGCACACGCTGTGCACCCCGGTCGGCCCCGTTGCCAAGTGATCCTCGGTGTTCTGCAAATTTACACCACAACCGACCAAGCCAGTCACACCAAATGCCACAACAACAACAACCCGAACAGCAAACAAAGCCCCGCCAGGCCGGAGCGAGGGGCAGGACTTTTATTGCGTAAATGTGCAGTGCACCGGCAGTCGCCGATGCAGCTCGTAGATAGAATTTTTTTGAATGAACCATTTGTGGGTCTTCTGGTGAATGAACGTCGCCGCACTGCGCTAGCAAGCAATAGCCTCTGTGCGATGGCTGCTGGGGCCGCAGTCAACGGTGGGTGGGTCGGCGTGGCAGGGTGGACGGGCGCAGGCACTGCACTGGTGTGGCGTTCAATTAGGACTTTTAGGAGTGCGAGCGGGAGGAGGGGAGGGAGTGGCATGGAGGAAAATTATTATAATTCGAGAAAATATTTCAGAAAATCGTGTTGCATTCGGACGTTGGTGGGTTAATGAGGTTAGGCGTTGATAGGCGTTTAGTGGATTATTGCCGGCTGCTGGCGAAATGGCCAACTGGCCGATTATTTATTCGAGACCGGAACGATCGATGTCCGGTTGGTGGTGCTTCGGCGTCTGAGCTCATTTGTCTAAATAAAATTGAGTCTGTGCTAGTTTTTGGTGCTACTCTGGACTGCACTGTGTGATTGATGAGTTGCAATTTGGCGAGGCTTTGAATGGAGATGGATGAAAATAGTTTTATCATTCGCCAATGGGATGTGAGTATTATGCGCAAAGACAACTAGTTTCTCGAGATGTATTTCGATTGAGGACAAGAATCTCATCCGTGGACATGGTGGATTCTATTTAGTGACTGTCAGTGACTAAAAGAAGCGTACCCTAGTTACAGCCATGTGGCGGCCCAGTAGGTGAAAAGGAATTTTGCGCTAAGTCTGGCTCATGGCTTCAATCGACTTCATAATTTTGGACGGTCATTTTGCCTCGAAAAACCGCACAAAAATATTGTCAATGAGGTGATACTTAGCTGAATCAATTGATAACGTGTTTTTTGACAGAAAGCTTATATCTGTCAAATTTAGGGATACAAGAATGTTAAACTAAACATTTGTATCTACAAGTTACGTACGTACGTACAGATTGTGAACTCTTACACATGAGAAAGTAATTTTAATCACATTTTAATGAAGAAGAACTTAAAAAGTAAACAGGCTTAAAACTCTTTTTTAAAGTGCAGTCTGCTATCAGATGTATCCACAGTTTGTGAATATTCGTTGAAAACTCTAATTAGCCTTGTAAGTGGTTCATGTCTTCCGTATTCCGTATTATGAAACGCTTCAAATAATAACATTATGTCATAACAAAACGTCTAGTTTTTAGAGATTTAAACCAAGTAATGGATACCTTTCCATATAGTTCGGGTGAAAATTCCATTGCATTTTAGAAAATATGAATTTCGTAAGTCGTTTTGAACTTTTTCAATGCGATCAGAATAAGTGACAAAATTAGCATATTCAAGAATAGGCCTGACCATGAAGACGTACAGGGTTAACGGGGCGAATGGAGCAGTGAATCCTTTTGTGTTACGCATTATGAAGCCGACTGCTGAGTTGGCTTTAGATACGAATAATTTATATGTGTGTTAGGAGAAAAAGAAGAGTTAAGCATTACTCCTAGGCCTTTATTTCTTTTCACACCACAAAGAATAGCCGATCCAATGGAGTAGTTAAATTCAACGGGAAATTCTGATTTAGAGAATGAAAGTGGAAGATATTTCGGAAAATTTAGACCTAGACTGTTATAATCTCACCATTCCAATATATTTTCTATATCATTTTAAGTATTTAATAATAATAATAATATGGGTAGTGCTACAGTCCGAGACGGATCTGGGCCTAGCTTCACAGGAACCACTCGTTTTGTGCGTGCGATTGTTCTTTCACGAGTGGATGTTTAAATATTTAATACTCTTTTATATTTTCATGTCATCGGCGGATAGTAAGCATTTACGAGGCCCAAATGACTCCCCTGCGGAACTTTTGAGGTATTTTTTATTAGTCTGACCATTACCAATATTCACTCTCAGTGAGCGATTCTTAAGAAAATATGACAACAACGGAGGAAATAGGTGGTGTTTTCAACCTTAAACGAACTTTGCTTTGAAACAAAACGCACTACAGCCATGAAATAAATAGTTGCAACTGAAAACGCAATGTTTAAACTAAAGCTAGAGCATGGAGATTGCAAAAAAAAAATGGACAGATACTCCGTAACACTTGCAAACGTATATCCCGCCTAGAGGTGGTTGTAGGCATAAGTAACTCTCTAACCAGACAGACATCAGGAACGATAAAGTTTGGAGGGGCAAATATGGGTAGCAAGTGGTTTTTGCTTATTGATATCTATCTCTAAAAACTGGAATTCAAGATGTTACCGAATAACACGAATGAAATTACAAACTACGTTGGAAACTAAAAAAATCTTTATTTAATTTTAAGAAAACACAAAAACAACTTATGTTCTATTGGAGCAACCTCCTGACTTTACACTTCGATCTGAACTGAGAATTCTTACAGAACTAATCTTAAACTATACCTCGTAGGCAAAGAATCATAAAAGGGATGCGTAGTTGCATAAAGCATAGAATGCTATATTGTTTACGCATGTGGCTGCGCAGACCGATAATGGTTAAAGTGCGTGTGCATAAGCAAAGCGTAGACTTTATTGCCTATGTCGATATTCTTAAGTACGGTCCAAGTGGACGCAATTAAATAAGCAAATTAAAAGACATGAACTCTTTCAATGGGTTCTTTGTCATGAACAATTTCAATGAGTTCTTTATCGATTTGTTTGGATATGTCACTCACGGAATACTATAACAAAAACTGCACATTATAAAAAAGATTAAAAAAACGTAGTTACCTTGTATAAATCAAATATCTACAGTCGAACTTCGATAACTCTAATATTTGATAACTCGAATGAAATTGGTTGTCAATTGCGCCAAGACTGAAATTTACATGTAATTTGACTTCGATAACTCGAACTTCGATTACTGGAATATCTCGAACAGATTATTTGAAATTTTTGAAATTCCCAAATTCTGCGTATTCTACAAGTTCGTTTTATAAGGAATCGCTTTCGGAGCACTAGCACCTTTGACCTAGTACAAGCAACATCGTGGTTTTGGTGAATTTTCTGAGCTGGAGGAAGAGGTTGAAATTCATTTCGATTCTCAGAACTGAACTCCCAAACGAAAGAAATGAGGGAGAAATTCGAAAGAAATGAGGGAGGAATTTGAAGCTTGAAAAAATACCAGAAGTATACAAAGTGTGGTAGGATGATTTTCTGCACGTGGATAACGGTATTGTTACTTAGGAGTTTTCGAGATATTAAGATGTGAATCAGAATCTTGTCAGCTCGACAATAACGATGACAGTGGGAGTGATGTAATACGGAAAGACTTGGCGATAATTGAGGTTGATTTGATGCAACCACTTTCAAAGGAGATGGTTTCAAATTCATTACTCAATTTGCGCTTACATTAAAATACTCATAAAACAACAAATGATTTTGTGTACCTGCAAATCCATTGAAGATATTTTTTGTTTTAAACTAAGTAAACAAAATCTGCTCTTCAGCCTTGTGTAACAGATTATTTTAAATTAAAATTAGGCTTCTGTATGTTTGTGTTATATCGCAGATAAATAAATATTTATATCAATTTTGTATTTTACTTGAGAACTCGAAGTCTTGATGTTGTGATGGTTCAAGTTATCGAAGTTCGACTGTATATATCCACGGATTGAGTTAGGCTTACAGCAGCTTCACCCTCAATTAGGAGGAGCCTAAAATATTTTAAATATAATAAATTTTTATTTTAAAAAATAATTTAAGACTCTAAAAAATCAATTATCAAACTCACAAGAATTAACTACACATGTTCTTGATCGTTGACTATTCAACTGGTGCTGTGGAAATGTGTGCATGAAAATTTGAAATTATTTTATGGGTACTTAAACAAAATTTATATTTGCTCACCATTTGAACTCAAATAGCCCCATGTCCCCTTGCTGGGCCATTTCTGAACGAAGCCACTCTATAGAATGTAACAGACTTACCATAAATCAGTCCTGTTTATTTCAAGCTTCTTGGAGTGGATTTCTGTTATTCCTGATTGCGTTGTTTCTCCTTTCAAAACTTGCACAATAACAGAGCATGAGAGAGGCCTTTATGCATCTTCTGACTCCTCTACAGTCCGATCAGCTGATTAACACAATTGCACGATACCCTCAAAGACGAATACATCTTCTTCAGAGCGATTTTAACTTGGAGCTACCTTCTACAGCTTGTGGAGGATACTTAAGGGTCACCCATAATGAATCCCATCCCACCCATAATCAATCAGCTGAACCTGATGCAACTAGAACACGACCGTGTTAGTTGATGGAGAGGCATGTTAGCTGAGGCCAGTGCTGCCAATTTGTGGAAAATTTATAATTACGAAGGAAACAGCACGTTCTGGACATGACACATTAAAATAAAGCAGACAGAATAACGACATGTTTTCTCGCGAGTGTTTCTTGTGCGTGGAAATATAATATTGCCAATTTTCTCAATTTGAAATCAGAATGAAAGGTAGGTTTTTAGTACATATAATAATTATTTCGATATGTTTTCCTCTTGTACAACCCATGCCGTGTAGGAAACGACAATGCGAACAGGGTAGATCTATTGTTTCAAAGGGTTGGAGAAGACAAACCACTTCCCTCATGAAAGATAGGAAATCTTTTGTAGTGGAATTTTTTAATTCCACTGAAGTGAGTATCTCCCTATGGAATATACGTTTCCTTAACCACATTATTGCCGGACATTCAAACATGATGTGCTCGGAAGTCTCATCCTCTTCGAGACAAAACCGACAAACCTTGTCTTGACATAGGTTTAGTTTGTTAAGGTGATGATGATTCAGGCCACAGTGGCCGGTAAGAAAGCTTGTTATTTAGATTTGGAATATAATGTCAAACATCTTGGAAGAGAATAGGTTTCGATCCAAATGGATTAAGGGATGGATGAAACCCATGCGAAATGACAATACAAAAGCGAGAGGTAGTCCAAGTGGAAAAGCTGAAGTTTTAAGGTATAGTGCAGGAATAAGACGCAAAGGAAGTGTAAATGTTGTCCAATAAACAATTGTTATTGATTCGGCTTACAATGCCCCATGACAGTTTGTATGCTAAAGTTCAATTGTTCTGAAGTGATACATTTTTAGCTACGAGTTAGAGAGCGTTTGACTTAGATAGTCAATTTCTTTTTGTATGGAAAATTGAGCGAAATGTTTGTAGAATATGGCGAAAAAGTCCGAGTTAGAGAGATTTCGACTTACGGAGAGTCCACTGTGTATGGTATTTTTTCTTCTCCAGTGTGGTAAAATACGCTTCAAACTACGGGCAGCACTGGCTGAAACCCAAAGTCCACTCTAGAATGTAGCGCCAGCTAAAGAAGAAGAAGACTTCAGCTTAATTAAGAATCTAAAGAAAAGTCACCAGCAGCGTTGACTAATTTCAAAGTGACCATAATAGCTTCTGGGAACGTAAGGAAATTCCAATTCATTCACAATCGTACTTAGAGAACGATTCATTTTCCAATTTCTACCCCCTTCAGTTTGTAAAGCTGAACGAACCCATCGAAAGTGAACGAAGGTTTCATTATTGTCATAGTGTACATATGCCATCAGAAATGAAGTATTACTGAGATGCCCGACTTCTACCTCTCTTTCCCTTTAAGATTTTGGACAACTGTTATTTATAACGTGTTCATAAACCAAATTGACCAATCAGAAGACGGCATTTACGTTATTTCGTGAATAACCGTCAAAAATGCATGAATAACCGTCAAAAATGCACTCAAATTCGTCGATGGACTGGGGGGCAGTTGGGAGTTCAGCTGTGAAGTCGGTTATCTCTGTAATACTTCATTTCTGATATCACTTACACCAGACATCACTTCTTAAATTAGTTTCAAATCTTTGACTTGACAAGTGAACGAATTCATTGGCTTCCCTTGAAATTCCACCGAGAAAATTATCTCTTTAATCGTATCAAATACGGCATGTCGATTAACGCTACCACATAAGCTATGTACAGTTCGGTGTGAGGATTTTGGCAGAAATAGGGTAGGCCGTCTAGTGGTTTTTCTTAAATCATAGGTTATTTTGACACTGACATCTGTTTTCCGCTTGAAATCTTGACAGAAACTCAGTACCATACCCCCGCGGAACGAATTGCGTAGCCTTGCGCTTGAACAACGCTCGGAAATATTGGAAACTTATTTCCAAAGTGAGTGCTGCGATAGATATGCGATAGACCAAATAGTGCGTTTTTTGAAAAGAAGTTTTGGCCGAAATGAAGCACCCACTGGACAAGTGCAAAAAGTTCGTGGGACTGGTATTCATATTGGCTATTATACATCATTGGCCCATTTTTCTTCGAAAATGAGATGTCGTTTCTGTCAACGGTGGGCGTTACAGACCCATGCTAACCGACGTTTTCTTACTGAAATTGAATTTGGACGACCTTTGGTTCATGCAGGATGGCACGTCATGCCACACAGCCCGTGTCACAACTGATCGATTGCGCGCCCAATTCCCAAATCATGTTATCAGCCGTCTTGGCGATGTCAATGGGCCGCATCGGAGATGCAATTTGACCACTTTGGAATTTTTTTTGTGAGGCAAGTATTGATGTTATGCCAACAATCCGGAAACGATTCAAGCCAATATCATCGAAGCAATCCGTGAGCTACAGCCCGAAACTATCAATAAGGTCTTGCATAATTGGGGTGACAGAATGCGCAACTGTCAGCCGAGGCAGCCACTTGAACGACTTAATAATTAATGGAAATGTTTTGTTTTTACTGTGGAAAAAAAATTATTTTGTTCATTTTATTGCATTTTTAAAAATAAACTTGCTTTTGGCCCACCCTGTATACGGTTTTGTAGTACCGTATAGTTCGGTTCGAGGACTTCTCAGCCGTTTGAACCCGGAATTCGACAGAGATATTCATTCCCGCGTGATTCCTTCAATCGGCGAGCAGTATCGAACATGGAAGTCACTTTCGACTGCAAATCGCTTGGTAACCATTAGCGAACGATTGGCGAAAGTTCTGACTCGAAGGACCAACATCAAGCTCTACACAAATCTCATTAATCGATAGGCAAAAAAGCAGAGCTTATTGAGAGTTCTGCGTCGGATCCATGGTCCTGTTGACGAGGAAAATGAATGGAGGAGAAGATTCAGCCGTGAGCTCGGTGAACTGTGCCAAGGTGCGGATATAGTTCAGAAGATAAAATCTCCTCGAGAGCACTGACTCGGCTGCATCGATCACATATGCATTTTCCAGCGTCTTTAAGTCTGAGCCTCCTGATTCGAAAAGTATAAAGCAACATACAAAATGATCGCGGACGCAGGACACCTTGATCTTGATGACTGCAATCATGGGTCGATTGCTGGTAGGCTGAAATCCAGCCATCAAGGCTGATTAGAGAGAAGAAACTTATCGATCAAAATTGTGTGGCTGATTACGGGACAAGTCTGTGCAAGCTTGAAAGCAATTTCAAGTCTCGTCTGTGGTGAGTCACATCACGAAAGCACTGCAGTCTTCCAAAAACGCATTGAAAAAAGATGGGAATGATTGTGAGTTTGAATGGGTTCATATTCCATAAGCGGCTCAGAGAGGCAAACAAGAGCCGGAGTAAAATTGACCACGGTAGGATTCAGACCCTGGCGATAATTGAGCCGAAAACCTGTACAATGGAAGTGTGCCTGTTGTAGAATCAACTGAACCGTCTTCTTACTAGTCTGCAGGACTCGTCTGCACGTCCTTCAGTTGTACCTGTACCTTTAACCAAAGAATTTTCTACAAGTCGTGTTACTCAATTTCGACGTCAAATGAGAACTTCCGTTTAGAATCGAATTTGAATTTGAATTTTTAAATAAATTTCCCATAAATATGACAGTTATGAGTATCGGACAGTGGTTTGTGCATAAGGTGGTCACACATTTTTCGTTAATCTCGTACAGGGTAAGCTGAACGAAATGGTTAGAGCCTGAGCTATATCCACGTGTTGGTGGGAAGACTAGATAAAAATGAATTTCCCTAGAAATAGGGTGCGTTACTTTTGATTTGGAAGTGAGAGTGATGATTGACGTACGTTTTGGTGATTTTTTAGCGTGTGATATTTAGAGTTCAGCCAAAAAGGCTAGATCAATGCTTGCTACTGATGATGAGCAAATTATCTGGGATCTGTCGCAGAGTCAGTGTTTGAATGTGTCTCTTCTAGTAAAAGAGCAGACCACAGATTTAACCCGAAGCACTAGTTGTCAGTGGAATACCGTGTTATGGTTCGCATTGATTTTCAAGGGACGTAAGCTTGGAATCTCAAGGACAGGTCGCACTGGAGCCGGTTTTTTCAAGAAGAGTTTGGATTGCCTTGCTTCGCAAGCTTTAGTTAAAGGTAACGTGGTCATTTCGATGTTTTCGACCGATCGGCCAATGGAACGATTAACGTTAATTTCAACACGATACAACACTGATGAGTTCAAACGAGTTAATAGAATGTAGAATCCTTTCCCGAATATTGACAATAGAAGATCGAGACCCAGAACTTACAACGTAGCCCACGGTCAATCTAATCGTTACTCAGTTCTAAGGGTCTGCAAAGGCTGCACTTGCATCATCTTTGTGGCTTACTCTGAGTTTATATGTACTTTTCCTGATTAAAAGCAACTCTTCTACCAAGGATTTTTTAAGGCATTTGATTCTATTGACTATAATATATTATTGATTAAAATAAAAGATAATTTTGACTTTAGTCAATAGACTTTATCATGCACGTAAGTTGATGACGAAATATCTGAACAACATATCATTAATTGTTGAAACTTCTGTTGGTACGTCTGATTCGCATTATGCCAATCGTGGTGTTCCTCAAGGATCTGTGGTGGGGCCCTTACTGTTCTCATTATTTATCAATGATTTGCATCAGGTAGTGTCCAATTTTAAAGTACATATGTATGTTGATGATGTATGTGTACATATGTCGTGAAGTTAAAAGTTTTTCTTTTATAATCTGTGTTAGTGTTAAATGACAACTTGTGTTGGATGTATACATGGGCAGAGCAAAATAATCTGAATAGAAACACACAAAACACACTTGCCATGTTGTGTCATAATGCAGAAAAAGATCAGAGTAGTCTTTCTCCTTTTATTTTAAATGGTGACAATATAAAGTACGTTGATAAAGTGAAATATCTTTTCCATAAATGCATCTCTTACTTGTTGTCACGCCATTGCAGAAAGTATAAAAATAATCTACTACGGGTTACGTAGCTTAAGGCACTTAACTTATCTCCTCAACCTTTACATTTTTTTTCTTGTCATACCATTTTCTACGTTAACCCTTGTCTAGACTTCACGTGCAATTGTAAGCTAAATGTAGCATTCAATGACTGTCTCCGTTATATTTTTAATGTTCCTAAATGTATTAGGTGCTATTAAATTTTTAGTCTGATTATGTATTTAATATTTATGAGTCATACAATGACTATCTGTTATTGAATATTATTATACTTATGTAAAATATAAAATCTTGTAATATTTTTTGTATATTCAATAAATAATTTAAGCCTTCTGTGAATGAATAGGTTTTTTTTCCATTTATATATATTTGTAAAGCTTTAGACTTCTACGTACTTGAACTTCTCTGCCTGGGTTCTACGGGCACATAATGGCATTCGATAAGTCGGTGGCTGTGTAAGACGAGGAATGCCTTGTAGTCATCATGGTATCTTCAAGACAATGATGTCTGAAGATATGGTCGTTATCATCATGGGAGAAGTCGTCGGCTCAGCACAAAAATAAATCGACAAAGCAAATAGTTTTGAACAGCTTGTACAGCTTAAAGTTGCCTGCGTTCACACAAAAAAATAATGTCAAACGGGACACCAAGAAAAAATCGTAGATGCAGTTTTCTAAGGTAATTAATAACGTACATCTTCTTCTTCTTTATTTGGCGCTACAGTCCGGGATGGACCTGGGCCTCAACCATCAAGCCCCTCCAGCTAGCACGGCCATTGACTAGCTCTCTCCAGAGTCGCATACCAAATTGGTTGAGGTCCTTCTCCACCTGGGTGCGCCACCTTAAACGCGGGCGTCCTCTGTTGCGTTGTCCCACGGGTTCGGAGTCGAAGACTCTTCGGGCCGGAGCTGAGTTGTCCATACGCTCTACATGGCCTAGCCATCTGAAGCGTTGAATCCGAAGACGCCTGACTAGACTCATGTCGCTGTACAGCCCGTACAGTTCGTGGTTGAATCTTCTCCTCCAGAAACCGTCAACGCAAACAGGACCAAAGATCGCACGCAGAGCTTTTCTCTCGAAAATACCAAGGAGTTCCTCATCCGCTTTTGAGATTGTCCATGCCTACGCGCCGTACAGCAGGACTGGGATGATCAAGGTCTTGAATAAAGTCGGCTTGGTCCTTCGAGAGATAACTCTACTACTCAATTGCCTCTTGAGCCCATAGAAACAGCGGTTGGCAAGAGTTACTCTGCGTTTGATCTCGGTACTGATGTTGTTTGTACTGTTTACTGCGGAGCCGAGGTAGACGAAGTCCTTGACTACCTTGAAGTTAAAGCTGCCCATTGTGACGCTCTGTCCAAGACGTCGATGTTGTGTGTCCTTTCTTGATGACAGCATATTCTTCGTTTTGCCCTCATTCACGCTAGACCCATTTTAGCCGCTTCCGCCTCAAGGCAAGCAACGCCTCATTGGCGGCTCGCTGTGTTCTGCCAATCACGTCAATGTCATCCGCGTATGCTAGGAGTTGTACGGACTTCCGGAAGATCGTGCCTCTAGTGTTGCCGTGGGAGTCTTGCACGATCTTCTCTAGGATGATGTTAAAGAAGTCACATGACACAGTGCACAGTGCGTCGCCGTGTCTAAAACCTTTTGTGACATTGAAGGTCTCGGTGAGTTCGACCTTAATGGAGCAGCGAGAATTCTCCATCCTCATCCTGCACAACCTGACGAGTTTGGCAGGACTGTCAAATCTAGACATGGCGTTGTATAGCTCGTCCCTACACACGCTGTCATATGCGGCCTTGAAATCGACAAAAAGATGGTGGGTGTCGATCTGCATCACTTCAGGCGAGTACACAAAACGGCAGAGAAGATGTTGTATGCGATGTTGGGGAGACTTATCCCTCTATAGTTGGCGCAGTCAAAGGCGTCTCCTTTCTTGTGGATCGGGCAAACGATACTGAGATTCCACTCATCGGGCATGCTTTCCTCCGACCATATCTTATAGATGAGCTGATGTATGTGCCCAGCCAGATCATCTCCAGCTGCCTTGCTGCTGGACAGTCCGTCCGCACCTGTAGCTTTGTTAGACAGGTTCAGTTAGTAGATATTGCTATCTTGACCTCGTCCAAATCGGGGGAACGGAATTCTCGTCGATCATCGTCCATATTGAGTGGAACAGTAACGTACGTACAGTAAAAAAAGCGAGTCATAACCAAAAAATGAAACAAAATTCAAGTCTCAGAAGAAAGGGAACAGCATGTAAATCGCATAAGGAAATCTGCACTAATATGGGTTTTTAGGTAGCATCTAACGTGGTCAATCCACTGTGCACTAATCAAAAAATGGATGTGTTTGGTAATTTCTTGAGAGTAACTTGCGCCAAAAGCGTTAGCAAGCAAAGCTCAGAAGGGCCATTTAATGGTGATTAAATTTCGTTACTGTACTACCCGGTTATACACGAAGAAAGCAAAAAGCAAATTCAATAACACAATTATATTTCACTTACTATATAACTACAACTGCACGTACGGTCTGTGTGCATGGGTGGTCACTTAATGACTGGCGATGGCTCAGCTTGACCACTAATTCGCCGTTTACTCTCTGCACTCTTCGGAGAGACTGCTGTGGTTCGCCAGAGTTGCGTTTTTGTTTTATGTCCCGTCGTGCCGAGAGTTTTTGAGAAATACTGATATTTTTTTTTGAGTACATACATAATTACTTTAGAAAACCGTATTTAGAGTATTTTCTCTTGTCCTGTGTAGGTCTAAAGTCTTTGGGACTGCTGTGACGCGCTTTGCACACATTATGGTATGTGTACACGTGTGTCAGGCAACTTATGAAGACAACTGTCAGCCATGGTTTTTTTTTGTTTTGTTGCAGCTTTCCTGGTCTTATACCATCAGGTCCTGAGGGCTTGAAGGGACCACAGCTCTTTATAGCTCGAAGTAGGTGGTACGGGTCTTGGTTGCATTTCCCACTGTATGTCATCATTGGGATTTTTCGATTGGTTCTTGTTTTCCAGGATGTGCGTGTCCATTAAGAGCTTCAGAGTCTTCTTACTATAGACAGTCCCGAAGCCTGGAGATTCTTGTATGTAAGTAGACATTGTCGGAGTCTTGAATAATAATAGTCTTGAACGACTAAACCTCTTTGTGTTTTCAATGCTACCACAGAATGCTTCCCAGGATTCCTCTTGATTTTCCTTTTTTTGTAGGCTCTGCTTATAGAGGTTACAGACTGCAGTTTCTCTGGAGAATTTTCCTCTGTTGAAGCATGTCCTGCTGGTTTTGCGTTGTTCAGAATTCCACCCTGGTGGCTTCATTCTCCCTGTCTGCTTAGGGGGTAGACAGAAACCTAAAGGTGGAGCTCATAGATGTTGTAAAATCCTGCACTCGCCAATATGCTTCTTCGTGCTTTGTTCTGGACAGGTTTTTTGACTTAAGCAGCGCTGAAGGGTCTTCTAAGACCTCGGCCTAGTAGCTCTACTTGGGTTCACCTTTCTACCAAAGTCCTTTCAAATTCCAAATCCGTTCTACAAACATCCAAAATGTTTGCTTTCTGCTCTTTGTAAACAACGCTGCTATACTTACGACATACTTTTAAACTCACTCCGTCCTGCTCTTTACAACCTAACCGCTGATGCTCCATGACCATCAGAAGATTTCCAGGTAGATTTTGAAAAATTACTGCCTTTGCAAAGCCGACTGAAGCCCACTCAGAACAAGAATTTTGCCGGCACTTGAACTCATCGCTCCGCCCGCAACCAAGCATTTCACTTCGCTCACAGCCAAAGCATCCGGGGTAAAACTGAATCCTACCCTCGATCAAGAGTCCCACAAAACTCGTTTTGCCTCTTCTTCTGTTTAGTTCCGAACCCTCTTACGGCCCAGAGCGCCAAGACTGCCATCGTTTGTGGGTTAGTGCAACGCACTCGATCGTATTCCCTTGAACCACTCATCGGATTGTGCAAGTCGATTCCTCTATCCCCAACAGCGGGCACACACAAGGCCTCTTCCCCCGAAGCCTGTCTCATCAAAAACTGAAACTAAACCAATTAATTCGCTCGCAATAAATCTAGTTCTCAATTGTTGAAGGCGAACATATAGCTCTTGCAGGTTTTCGTTTGAAGTTTTCCCAGAGTTCCTATCCCCCTCGAGAACAGTTCAATGAACCGAGGCAACTTGCTCGGAATTCAAATAATCCACTGCAAAGCCGCTACACGGCAACGAATGCCACCTGAATTCGTGTGTGCATCCAACCTGCTGGAGGAGCATCAACAACGATTGTCTAACGACCCAAAGTAGTTGGTAACAGTTCGCCTTTATTCCAATCCCCAGCGGCAGCATCAGCAGTCCCCCCCCCGCACGCAGCACAGAAGCCATCAACGACCGGCAAGCGGAGTAAATCTTGAGGGGACACCCAACTGCCATTCATACTTTCACAGCCTGCTGCAGTGTCTCATCCTCCGCAAGTGAAAGACTTCAAAAACTCGCTCGGAAAACGCAGGCGGAATGCGCCTTTTTTCCCCAAAAACAATCTCAATCTCAATACACAGCAGCAGCAACAGCAGCGACTGCGTTCATAAGCCAGGATAACAAATCCTTCTGGAACAGCATGTCGGATCTCTTTTCAGTTGCAATTTTTCCCGGCTACCCGCGGCCGTCGCTGTTCTATAATTTCCGCAAACAATGTGTTTACTTGCATCCTGCCTTGCCTGGCACACGATGGAAGGATCCGAGTGGCTGTCGGCGGAGCCACCGGGACGATTGTGACTCCTTGCCAGCCATCTCGTTATGCCCTCGTTTAATATACGAGAGTGTTTTGGGGGAGCACATCCGCTCACATCCTATGCATGTGCTTTGCAAGTCCTGGTGTGTTCCGTCGCCGGCAAAAAAACAACGACGACTCTGCCAGCACCGGATGGGCGGGGGGAAGTCATTCTCACCTAGTTGTGTGGTTTTTAAGTTCCACTCGACACGAGTTGGTGAAAATTTATTCATTCACATATTTCGGGATGTGTTGGGGTTGCCTGATGAATCATCGTTCCATTCGCCACGTCGTGCACCCCGCCCTCGCTCCGGCTGCCGGTGCCCGTGATGGTGCATTGCAGTCAGGTGTTGCACGTACTTCCGCAATTGTTATTTTCGAGAGGCGTGCAGCTCCGTAATATGTTTCGCAAACACACATCAGCGTCGTCGAGATCCAAATTGAATTCGCAAACGAGACGGAGGTCCTTTGAATTCGTGTGTAGTTTGGTCAGCACGTGGTGGCGTTTGAAGGTGCGTTCCAAGGGTTAAAGCACAATTCCCATGCAACCTCGGAGAACACCGTCTCGGGTCTTCCAACGCCATGCGCCTTGTCGGTCGTCTGATGTGTCTGAAGTGTGCCGCATCATTATTGTCACGCTGGGACTTTTCGAGGTAATGCCTCCTTGCGGATGATGATAGTATGATGCTGGTGCCAGGAATCGAGCGAACATCACGTTTCGGCATTTTCCCACCCGATATTGGACGTACTGCACAGTTGGCAGCGTGAGGGGGGCAGACCATGCGAATCCATCGAGCCACTTGTACGTGCTCATTTTTATCTTTATATCAATTCCTTCCGGTTTATTTATTTACTGTTGAGGTGCCGTCAAGGGGGCTGAGCTGGGCGGTGGAGCCTTGGGAATGCCATAACACCGGAGCGTGTCTTTGTTGTCCTTGAGTCGCAATAACGGAGGAGCTGAAGATGATTTGTTTGATTGTCAGAGAGACGCACTTCTGTCAGTTGTGTCGTTAAGGTACACGAAGGCGGGGGCGAAAAAACCTTGGTGAAGGTCTTTTGTTTCAACGTCGGCCAGTGGGCTCCGGGAAAAGTTGTGCTCTAGTGGATTAAGTTGAATGTCTTGGGTGTCCGTGAAAGTTGGCCCTTTAGGGGGAGCGTGGTTTTCATTACCGACAGCAGAACAGCATCATTTCTTGTGACTTAGCTTAATTAAGAGAATTTCCTTGCATATCACGAGATAGCTGTCTCAATGATCCGACAGAAATTAACTTGGAATAGGCGTCTTATTCGATATTTGTGTTCTTCTGCTGATGAATACTATGCCACATGCGGCATAAACCTTGTAACTAGCACTCCAAGGATGAGCATGAAAACTTCTCCGAATCAGATGTTTGTGGTTGTCGACCATGTTGGATCATTAGTAAGCCACGAACGGAGGTGACCATGGCGGTGACATTTAGGAATGCAAACAATAATGACGTGCCAATGAGGACATCTCTTCATCTACTGAGTGGAATTTCGATGCCTCCTGTTATGTGTATTCTGCGTGCTTGAGTGGACTGCACAGGATCTGCTGAAGTATGGCATGGGACAACAGAGAGTGGAAGTCTGCCCGCAATCTTAAGGGCAGGCATCTAGGTTCTTTAAATTCGGAAGGGTCATATTGTAACCGATAGCGAACGTATTTAAGAACTACTTCCAACAGTTGTTTAACGGGCGACAATTATAGAGAGTGTGATTCAAGAAGTCTAGCCAAGACAGCTCTTCGAGCTGGTAGCGATGTTCCGGTTGGGGTCGCGAACGAAAATTTGTAAAAACGAAACCATGAGCGACAACTGAAATATCAGCTCCATATGCCCCATCAGCAAAATGGGGACTCCACCTTTTGCCACAACTATAGAGGTATATCCCTGTTCAACGTCGCCTTCAAGATCCTGTGATGAGTACTGTGTGAACGTACACTTTGGTCCGGACTAATCGGCACGTAACAGAGCGGCCACCCGGAAAATCGAATGGAGACCAATTTTTCACAGTAAGAGAGATCTTGGAGAAGACTACCTAGTTTCAGATCGATACATACCACCTCCGCATATAGCCTAATACGACAGCATTCATCGCAAGGAACTATTCGAAGCGATTGCCGAATTCGAGATCTCGGGAGAATTGATCCGGTTGGGTCGCATCACGCTAACACAACCGCAATCTAATCACGGACTTCCAACTCGTTTGAAGCCTGTACCGGTTTTCGGGAAGGTTTTCGGAAGGTATGCACTGTCGAGTGATTTCTTCAATCTGGTATTGGAGAAGAAGAATGTTCGGTGGGCTGCTGTAAAAATGGAAGGCATTATCTTCTGTAGTCCATCCAACTGTTGGTTTATGCGCGTACCCAAAGTACTGTAGTGGCTAAAAAAAACGCTGTCGAGTAAGAAACGTCCCGCCACACCTCACCTGGGACAAAACTTCACTATAGCTGCACTTTTAAGGTAGTAGAAGACTTTGTCTACCTCGGGGCAACGTAGAATCAGCCTTGGCAACAGTTGCGACATTGGTCCTTCGAAACAACTAGGCTGAAACTCCTGACTCGAAGGACCAGGAGCATGCTCTAGAAAACTCTTATTTTGACAGTCCTGCTATGTGGAGCCGAAAGCTGGACGCTGAACAAAAGTGCAGAGCTGATTCTTGGTGCCTATGAAAGAAAAATTGTCACTTCTGCGAGGAAGGAGAGTGGTGGAGAAGACATAACACCGAACTCTACGAGCTGTAATCTGGAAGGCATTAATATGTCGGCTGCACTAGTTCGGTCATATCGAGCGCATGGAGCTTTGGTTCTAACTTAGAAGATCTTCGAATCCGAGCCTCCTGGTACGAGAAGGAGAGAAAGACCGAACCTCCGGTATAAGGACCAAGTCAACACGGTCGCAAAACCTTGGTCTTGATGACGGGAAGTGCCCAGAACATGCATGGAGCTTTGGTTCTAGCTAAGAAGGTCTTCGAATCCTAGCCTCCTGGTTCGAGAAGGAGAGGAAGACCGAACCTCCGGTATAAAGACCAAGTCAACGCGGTCGCAAAACCTTGGTCTTGATGACGGGAAGTGCCCAGAACATGCATGGAACTTTGGTTCTAGCTAAGAAGGTCTTCGAATCCTAGCCTCCTAGTTCGAGAAGGAGACAAAGACCTAACCTCCGGTATAAAGACGAAGTCAACGCGGTCGCAAAACCTTGGTCTTGATGACGGGAAGTGCCCAGAACATGCATGGAGCTTTGGTTCTAGCTAAGAAGGTCTTCGAATCCTAGCCTCCTGGTTCGAGAAGGAGAGAAAGACCGAACCTCCGATATAAAGACCAAGTCAATGCGGTCGCAAAACCTTGGTCTTGATGACTGGAAGTGCCCAGAACCGTCAGCGATGGAAGCAGCAATTTCTCATGCCCTCCACAACTCGTCGACCTGATAAACAAGTAAGTAAGTGAATCAAAAAGTCCAGCCAATCATTAATGAAATCGGCACAGCTATCTGTTGCATCACAGCTCTTCAAGTCTGGGTGGGTTATCTGTTAGGGGCATTTACAAGGTCATGTGAAAAATTTGTGAAGACGAAAGCATGTCTGACAACTGAAACACCATCTTCACCGACTTCATCGATCCTAGGTCCGTCTTGAAAAATTTTGCGGTAAGAATAAGATCACCAAGTGCAACTGTCATTCCGAGAGAAGAATTCATAACCTGCGCAATAATCACTCGAATAAAATGATCTATCCTCTTCAAGTGCCAGACACATGAGTCGAAATTAATCTGGACAGGAACTGTGGACAGCTGGGACATAGCAAATTATGTCGGACAGTCGTGCCGCTATCTTGGCGCGAGATTAATCTATCATCAAATCCAAGCTTGTGTGGGACTGCCAACAGTCGAGCTCAACAAGAGTTGAGGAGAAGGAACAGAGTAAGACTTTGATGGATACCTGGCCATAAAGGAATAGAAGGTAATGAAATGCCCAACTCCCTAGCCAGGAAAGAAGCATGGAAACCTTTCATAGGTCTAGATCCATTCGGCGCTTTAGGAGACCATGTCCTCAGAGAATAATTCAGGGAAATAGATAGAAGGAACTGGGCAACCTGGAAGAACGCTCAGAGCAAGGAGCATGCCTAGAAACGCATGGGTCAATGTAACCGGAAAAGATTTGAGGCAAGTACCAATATGAGCAAGTACAGCTTCCTAACATGACACTGCAGACTCAGGGAATAGTTTCACAAGAAAAGTAGAGGCAGAAGAAGTAGGTCTCTGCAGATTCTGTTGAGAATCTAATAAAATTCGAGAACATGTACTGGGATTCTTGCCATTAACGCTACCAATTGAATGGGAATGGAAATGGGAACCCCCTACAATGACATCTGCAGGAGGTGTAGGCACAAAGAGGAAGAAGAAACTACGCTTCACTACCCCAGCACTTGCCCAGCACCTGCAAGGATAAGGAAAAGCAAGCTAGGCAGCTACTCATTCAATAGCCTAGTAGACATGTCAGACATGAATATTCTGGACATAGCAAAGTTTATAAAAAATACGAATTGGCTGTAACCCAGCGAAGGAGTATCATCTAGGATATGGTACAAGCATGCCAGTAGGTATTTTTCAGATGTTCAGCTATTACCCTAAAGGGAAACCGGTGCGGTGGATCCAAGCAGGATCTAAGTGGGCTGAAATTGGCTGCAGTTTTTTGTTTGCCATCAGTATAACCTAATAGAACCTACTGGGATTGTGTAAGGAACTATGTAGTTCACAAAAGGTACAGATATTTGGCCAAGCAGCTAAGATTTGAGGAAGAATTGAAGACTAGAACCATTTCTCATTCAGAGATTCCTAAAGGAAACTTATGCTTAGAATAAATCTCTTACACCTTACCGCAACACAACAACTGCATGCGAGGGGTTTAAGATTGCAAAGCTATATAAAGGGACACAGTAGATCTAAAGCTCGTGGTGCAGTGTACCTTCAAACGCAGTAATAATAAGTGCCAGGACTCGTAAGGCTAGCCTTCTCCTTGCACTCAGATTCATGTGAACGCAAATATTTCCGAAATAAGAAAAAGTACGACTCTCCAAAATCCTAGTCGCATGTTTTCCTTGATTAAATGTACATGAGTGCATTCGACTCGATTAATTGCGAGTGACAGGAAATTACATTTAATCTACTACGCAACTGGGGAAGCACCCTTCCGGTATCCTGAATACTGATAGCACCCTCTCAAAATTTCCCGACCTCAGTCCACCCTCGTGTGTGTTACGAGAATGCCGGAAAACCGAACGTTAATCGAACTGCATTTAAGGAATTTGTACAAACTGTGCCACGATTTGGGACTGATTAATTTCAAGTTCAATCCGCCGCAAGTGAACTGCGAGTCCTCAACCTATCTTTCGCCGTCTAGGCGGTTGTGTACACATCACTAGCGTACTCTAATGGAGCCTGTCTACTCTATTTCTCAACATCGCTGATGTTTATTTACACGGATAATCACTTCAAGAATTTTGAAGTCCGTGCTGAAAACGCAGAGGAGCTCATTATAGCCTTTGAAATGCACTGGTCAATATTTGCCGGGTTTTTGAACGGACTGAATTTCAGAAAACTACACTTCACGATTCATAAACTCTTTTCTATTTTCCAACGCGTTGCATCTCAAACAGATTCAACGTTGTATGTAGAAGACGAGACGCGCTATTTTCGCAGATCATGTTTAGTGGCATTTTTGCAGCTATTAATGTAATAGAACTGCCTATGATGATCTTTTTCGTGTACCAGCTTCTGCACATACAACTCAGTGTTCGGGTCTATTGCATTTTTAACAAAATCCTTTGTAAGTCTTGCGACCACTTTAATCCAATTGAGCCACGTGTACTCCCAGATAGTGCTCCTGTGCGTCTATTTAAAGATGAATGAATTCTTGACAGCAAAGAGCATGCATATTAGCACTTGCCGTCTGCGGAAAGTCCGTCGAATTTTTCTGGGAACCTCTCTGCAGATACACTGTGTCAAACGAGAATTGAATCATTACTTCACGCACATCTATGTGATAAGCTTCCTAAATGCAATTGCACAAGTTGATAATCTCTGCACGGTGCTCATCAATCTCTATTACCGTGAAAGTAATTCCGTGAGTTCCTCGTCTTATGGATTTGTTATTCCATTCCGGTATTTGTTCAACATTGGCACAACGTGCATGTGATTTGTGGATTATCAAATATGCTGGTAGAAGCGAATGCACACTTTCAAGATATTATGCTGAACATAATTGTGACACACGGATTGTTAAGTGGCGGGGGTTTGGAGCGAAGGGTGCGTTTGAAAAACTACATTTTGCAAAATTCCATTTTAATTGATTTAAAGTTTTGTTGTTGGAATTGGAGCTATTCCAAACTCAAACTCATGGCCTGCACACTCGGATACATCGACTGGAAGGCATTGACCTGCAATTTGGATTTATCTTCTTGATCGTTCATATTTTATTTACAATTATTTTTAGTACTGTAATACGCTTTCTGCAGTTCTATGGTGGTGGAGATGAGACTAACTCTACTTCTGGCGTGAACAATACAGATTTGGAACCGTAGAAAAATATTTTAGTAACATTATTATTATGTATATTAAATTATACTAATACTAATGTTTTTCTAGTATAAATATTAATATTTAATAAAATATTAAATATTGGCTTTTTGATATGTGCGTGAAATTAATCTTTATTCATTATTGTTATAATTTATTTATTCCTCCTCTTAAGGCGCTATAATCCGGGGTGGACCTGGGCCTCACTCAACATGCCGCTCCAGTCGGCCCTATCCCTCGCTAGCGGTCTCCAGTTTCGCACACACCAAGCCGGCTGAGGTCCCCTGGACTTGTGTGCGCCACCTTGTATGTTGGCGTCATCTGTTGCGTTTCCTCACATCTTCAAAGTCGAAGATGGTTAGACTCATATCGCTGTACAGCCCATACAGTTTGTGGTTGAGCCTTCTTCTCCAAATGCCATCAACGCAAACAGGACAAAGATCGCGTGCAGAACATTTCTCTAGAAAAGACCCGTGGGATATACTTCATGCCTCTGCGCCGTAGAACAGGACGGGACAATCAAGGTCTTATACAGGATTAAATAAGTTTTCCGAGAAGGGACTCTATTACTCAATTACCTCTTCAACCCAAGGAAACAGCGATTGGTAAGAATAATTCTGCGTTTATTCTCGGTTCTGATGTTGTTTGTACTGGTTACCCCGAACTCGAGGTAAACGAATTCCTTTACTACCTCAAAGTTATAACTGCCTACAGTGACGGTATGGTCAAGTCGTCGGTGTTGCACGTCCTTTCTTGATGGCAGCATATACTTTGTTTTGCTCTCGTTCACCGGTAGGCCAATTTTTCCCGCCTCCGTCTCAATGCCAGCAAAAGTCTCGCTGCGTGCTGCCAACCACGTCAATGTCATCCGCGTTTGCCAGCAATTGTACTGACTTTTGGGAGATCGTACCTCTTGTTTTGGCTCTGTACAAATGGTTCTTCCAAATTTTCAATATCGACTGCAACTCTACTACCAGTTGTTCATTCTCGCCCGGCATGCTTCTGTCGGAACCTTAAATATTTTTGATAACTGTTTCACCCTTTGGTAAAACGTTCGGCATTCTTGCCGTAACACCTCTCCATCTCCTCGATCGCATGCTTCTTTTGGTTTATCCTCCTGAGAAGCCGGGTCTCTTCCCTTCGTCTGTGTTCGGAGAGCTCTGCTGCATGTATCTGCCTGCCATATGCCTTACCCAGCTTAGCGTTAAAATCTTCTAGAACGATCTTGGTGTCGTAGATGGGGCATTGATCGTATGTTCTTTCTAGGAGATCAAGAAATGATCTTTGCTATCCTCATACTTGTCCTCCGTTGGTGCGTGGGCGCAGATTAGGCTGATGTTTCCGAACATAGCCTTGAAGTGGACTGTTAAGAGGTGCTCGATTATTTACTTAAAGCTTAAGAATTTTTGCCTAAGGCTACCTAGAACCGCTGCCTTCGTTCTCTGTAGCAATCGCCGTAGCTCGGCCCATCCCACCGCTCCTCCTAGATGGCGGTGATATCTGCCGTGTACGCTTCACCCGTCCAGGCTGTGGGCGCTGGTGTTGGCCCTAAGAAAAGGCTCATCCTCCACCGTGTCTATTCCCGACCTGAACTTGGAAACCAGGTAGATCCTGCTGACCGGAGTTGTGGATGCCTCCTTTGGCATATCAGTTGATCAGGTTGGATCACCTTCCCCCTCACCCTCACTCGTTTGCAGTCGCCAAAGATGTCCCACGGGGGTTGGTTACCTCATCCTCTGTCGATCATACTAGGCTCCTGGTTTTCACCACGGAGAAGAGAGTAGGAATTCGAAGACAGAGGTACATGCGTTTGTGTCTGCATGACTCGCATATCATCGCTTTGAAATGCATAATTTCTTTATTGCAAGTAAATTAGTATTAATTGCAATTGATTAAAACTAAGGACTAACTCAACTAATGAGCTTACTGATGACTAAAAAATAAGGGCAACGAATGACTATCATCTCGAATAGGTAAAGCTTATTTTCTTAGGTGGCGCCACAGTTGGGGGTGAACCTGGGCATTATGTACTAAGGCTCTCCATGTAGTACGGTCCCTAGCCAGCTGCCTCCAGTTGTACACTCCAAGCCGGTCCTTAAACTTGAGCGCCTCTTCTCTCCGGGTTGGATTCGAAGACACCGAAGCATTCGTGTCTATTCGCTCTACATGTCCTAGCGATCTTAAGCGACTGATGAGCAGTTTTTTGACGGTTTTTGTCTATGTTGCTGTACAGCTCGTATAGTTCGTTGTTGAAGCTCTTCCTCCAGAGTCACACATACGGGACCATATATTTTCCGAAATAAAAACCGACCGAGAATATTCTCATCCGCTTTGACATCATGTGTATATCAATATTAAAAGTAAAAAAATGTGTTAAATAAATAGCCCATCACAAAAAAAGTATATTATGTAAATTTTTTAAGGAAACAAATGTCGACAAGAGTTGAATGTACAATTTATTGAAAACTTGGAGATAATAATTAAACAAGAATCGTATGTTTTAATTCATAGACCCGTGGGAGCGGTATTTTTTTAATTTTTGCAAGCCGTTTCACATTCCAATTTTGTCTTGTATCGGTTTTGGTTCCCTAAGCATCCTCCATAAATAAAAGAAGAACAGCCTCCTTGCCATGGTATGTAAGCCCATGCGGTGATGTAAGCCTCACATGGACCACGATCAGGTCGACTTGAGCAATCTATGATTTAAGACTTGATAAAAATGAGAGCTCGTTAATTGCAACACACAACTTACCTTTTCCAAAGGAAACTGCAACCATGGCGAGAAGAAAAACGACGGCTAGCTTGTAATTCATTTTGATTTAAAACACAGAACTGCTCAGACTGACTGATGCAATCCATGTGCTTTCCAATTTATACCAAGCCGAAGCTGTGGTTTCATCTGGGCATTGAATTCAAGAAAATATGGTTCACAGGCTTGCATTCATATTGGGGTTAAGATAACAACAGATGTTAATTGTTTTAAACGTGCGATATTTTTGCGAAGCTACAGGTGTTCCTTTTTATCGGTACAATCAGGTTGTAGAAACTGTTTTTTCTTTGTAATGTGTTTTTTCTTTGGT
Source organism: Eristalis intricaria (assembly GCA_964034865.1). Lineage (NCBI taxonomy): Eukaryota > Metazoa > Arthropoda > Insecta > Diptera > Syrphidae > Eristalis > Eristalis intricaria. Next base: position 57,326,009 of record OZ035874.1, read on the forward strand.
TTGTGTAAGATGTCAAGAACTCTCGAATGACACAGTAAAAGTGTGTCACAAAATTAACGCAAGATTTGAAGTTTCCGCCATTTCTGATGTGAGTTGTTGGCAACACTGAAGAGAACAATTTTACTGCTGATAGTTAATGGCTAGTAAAAATGGAGTCTCACGTGACACGACGACGTGTTCTCGTTTTTGAATAAGAATATCTCAATAATACGGAAAGACTGGCGGTCACAGGTTGTCAGTTGGTTGGAATAGGTAGCTGTGACCAGTGACTGTTACTTGTGGTCGATATCGCTACATGATAACACAGTTCTTTCTGCCCAAGTTGTATGATTGTACGATGTTCTGTCAATTTGAGTATCCTTTCTTGTTGATAGCATGTATGTTCTTGTTTTTGCCTTCATTTGCAGCGAAACTCATTTTGACAGCTTTCATTTTGATTCTAACGAGCGCACTAGTGACAGCCAGTTGACAGTATCATCGGCGTATTCTAGTAGTTGCACCGAATTTTGAAAGATTGTGCCTCCGGGGTGACGTTTGAGCTTCGCATAATTTGTTCGAGTACAATCTTAAAGGAATCCCCATGACAGCATGTCACCTTGTCTATACATCGAAGTTCTTGGTGAGGTCTTTACCGGCCTTGATAGAGGAGCGAGCCTTCGCCATCCTGCATAGGCGGACGAGTTTGGCAGAGATAAGAACCAGGCATGGCTCTAGTCTAGACAACTCGTCTCTATAAACGCTGTCATATGCGGTTTTAAAATCGATAAACAGATGGTGGATATCGAGTTGGACTTCTTGGGTCTTTTCCAGGATCTGCCGGAGTGTGAACATTTGCTTAGTTAGTATATGCTCTCTACAAACTCATCTCCACCTGCTTTGTATAGGTTATACTTATGTATGTATTCGTATAGTGTTGGTTTAAAAAAATGGGTTTATTGAATTCTGGGTGATGAGGAGTTTTCCTCTTTTTGCGGATAAATGCCGCCATGGATATGTATGGTGGCGTTTTTCTGTTCATGTTGGCTACTGAGGTGTCCGTAAATGTGGCAACCATTGTTGTAGTGTTGTAGTCAAAATAGGCATTAGCTAAAGTTATGATTTGTAACGTGTCGTTTTTGAAGAGAGGGACAAGATTGTTCTTATCAAGGGACCCCATGATCCCAACATGATCGCTTCCCGATGAGTCGCCGAACCGAGGGGCAAGTACCATGGTGCATTATCATCACTTTTTTTTATTGTAGCATTTTATTACGTCACCCCGTCATAATCGAGAAGTAATTTCTAACTGAATAAGCTGTGTGTCTAGAGTTTTGGTGAGGTGCACAATCAAACCCAATCTGATTGATGTACCTATACATTGCCGTACTACGCCTCATCCTCATCTATGAGCAACTAGTCTGGTGGCCGGCCTTTAAAAAAAAAATACAACCTCGCTTAAACAAAGTATGTACAAAGAATGACTGACGCTCTTACGATAATGCTCCATCTTCTACCAATCGACCCTTTATTTGAAAACACAGATGTGCATAGTTAGATCAGACTCAGATAGTCTCGTCTATGGAGCTCAAGCCCACCGTGGCCATGAGGACACCTCCCAATTCTGACTCCTCGACTGTATGAAAAATGTTACGTATACGCCACCGTGGCCATGCAAGACACCTCTAAAGACTGCCTCCTAAACTCATTGAAAAACGATAAGTAAGGTGTGTGTGTTTGCAAATACCCCCGATGAAATGAAGCATGATTTATCGGAATCAGAGAGGCTATATGTCATGGGGCGGGGATTGATGGCCTTTGGGGTGGTTTTTAGTTTTTCCGCCCATTTATGATGTGAATGCATACAAAGCGCCGGGAGGCACGTCGTGAGGCGGTGAATGATGTTTGACGTTAAAGAAGGCCTCGGGGAGTTGTGGGTGTTGAAGTCAATTGAAAATGCCAGTGTTGGGCTCCAGTCGACTGTCTTTGAATAGACTCGTGTGATGGGACATGGGTAATGTTTGACAGTTTTCACACAGATTTCAAGTGAGGAAATATTTATTGCTAAGGTGCATCCACTGTTGGGCGCCATTTGAATCGGCCTTCAAACAGCTTTTAAATTTAGCAAGACCCCTTCTGAATGCGGTGACGGATGAATGATGATCAATGTCCTCAGGATGTATGGAAAGTAAGAGTGAACTCGGCTCACATAAAACTCAAACACTGGTGAAATGATATCGCTTTCTGGGCTATGGTTGGGCGGCATTTAAAGTGAGCCTAGTTTAGTCAACGTATACGCCACCGTGGCCATGCAAGACACTTTTAAAGACTTTCTCCTCGAGTCCTTGGAAAATGTTATGTATACGCCACCGTGGCCATACAAGACACCTCTATAAACTGCCTCCTAGACTCTATGAAAAATGTTACGTATACGCCACCGTGGCTATGCAAGAGACCTCTAAAGACTGCTATCTCGACTCTATGAAAAATGTTACGTATACGCCACCGTGGCCAATTAGTACAAATCCTATTTCTGTCTCCTCGACCATATGAATTTATCAGATCCCATCCAAATACAAGGACAATGGAAAGAATAGCCATTTTCGTTGATAGTCAATCCATGCTATCCAGGCGGTTGTTTTCTCCATAACCTTGTCAATTGGCATTTGTGAATATGAAAGTATTTTTGTTGTTTTCTCCACAACCTTATCAATTGGCATTCGTGAATATGAAAGTAATTTTTATCAGTTCATGAACCTGCACCTTCAGGAGCAGGAGGCAACCACTCACGGGTAGTGCATGAGCAAGTACATTGAGAGTACCCATCAACCCTAAAATACGCCTCAAACTATAAAATTTACAAAAGACAGTATTGGACACTAGTTTCGAGTTGGTAGATCTCCAACGTATGGACACAAGAAGGAGAATCAAACGTCTCCTAAACTAAATCCCATAAATAGGCCCCCAATCCACAAATTCAGATTGATTTTCGCTGTGTACACACTGGCGCCTCATAATTTGACGGCAAACAGAACCCAAATGGGTTCCACCCTCACACATGCTTATCACGTACAAGTCCTTAATTATCCCTCAATTCAGTCATCACAATTCCTAATGCAAAAAAAAACAAGTGGTTTCGTCCTTTCTAGACATTTCGGACGCTCCCACAGAATATACCCGCTCGGCCGATGAATGAACTTATTACACCTGAGCAATTATTTCGACAACAGAGAGCCGACGAAATACCAGCACGAACTTGTGTCCTGTCAATGCCTCCAATCAATATTCCACAGACACACTCCCCGCAATTCAGGCCAGCATTCCAAGGGGCTCGGCATTATTTGCCGACTCAATTGCTTCGTATGGAATTGCCGACAGTTCGGGCCTGTCACGTCGTTGTAATCGATGCTTTTGTGTGGGACTCGTCACGAACATTGGTTGAGGACGGGGCCGTCTGCACAGCGGTCATCGCTCAACTGAGCCAATGCGCCGGAAGCTTTCAATTGCGGTGACCTAAATTAAAGTGAATGCCCAGTCGTCACTCGTAGATCGAGATTTGCTTTTCGTCTAATTGAATTATTGGCTGAGGTTAATCCAGCTCAGGGAGGGCCACCTCGCCGGGTTGTGGGCGACGGGTGGTTTCATCTGGGGCCAGCATTTATCATCTGCGTCAAATATGAGAGAAAAAAATCACCGACAGCCGAGCCGACAAAGGTAAAGGAAACTAGGTCCCGACCACAAACCATCGCCGAAAGTGACTGCAGTGGCCACAAGGAGAACACAAATAAATACCGCAAATGAAAAACCCACCCAGACTGTGCTTCACAAAGCGCTCTTGCTTCGTCGAGAGCCATCGTGTCCTGTGGTTTTAGGTGACACAGTTCGTTTCAGAAAGAATGCTGCTATCAAAGTCACTCTCGTTTTGAGTTCAGGAGGCCTCTTCGCTTGACAGTGGCAAAAGCGATCGAAGTCATGTGCCACCGTCTCTGAAGACATCATTAGCTCGCAAGGAGTCTTAGAGAGAATGATGAGGTGGAAGTGATTACGAATTTTTCCTTCGGTTTGAGCTGGGAGTCTTGTTTCAAGTTATAACATCTTCTGGACGTGCATTTGTAGGATCCATTGCGCTAGCTTCAAAGCAGAGGCTATCCAATTAGTTTGTGAAGGATGCTAGGAGAAGGCAACCAAGCTGTGGGACTTGAGAGGAGTCATGAAATCTCCAAAGTCGAGCTTTGAATCAAAATGTTGCACATGGATTTAGACAAGACGACGCGGTGTAATGTGACTCCTGCGGAAGATCGTCCAATACTCACATGCAAACACTCGGTGCACGATCTTCCAGAGGTTCGTACAACTGTTAGCATAACCGGGTGATATTGACGTCAACGAGGCGTTTGAAGTCGGAAGCGGCTTAAATGTCGGTGAATGAGGGCAGAAGGAAGTGCATGATATACTCAAGAACATACAACATTGAAGTCTTGGACAGAGTGTCGCAGTGAAATAACGCCGAGTCTTGGAATTCCCCTGGGGGCATGCACCATCCCATCAACCGTCTTTTCGAGAGGAAAGTTCTCTGGAATGATCCTTGGTCCTGCATGCTTTGGTAGCAATTAGAGGAGCAGATTGAACCACGAACTGTATGAGCTGTATAGCGACACGGTCTAGTCGGATACCTGACTTATGTGGCTGGGCATCGTAGAGCGCATGGACAACTCAGCTCCGGCCCGAAGAATCTTCGACTTCGGACTTATGGGACAACGTTTACACCTAAGGTGGAGCACCCAGCCTCCCAGGAAAATTATAAACAAATGACGGATGGCAAAGGACTTATACCTCAAACTTAAGGAATTGACAAAAAAAAAGCCTTCATTGGACTCCTATGTGCACTAACAAATCTTAAATCCATTGCCCATCCCCGTGCATCCAGTTGCCTAATTTAAGAGTTCAAAGCGGATTCGAATGCTCTTGCCATTCCATAAAAACCCAATCCAATTGCGCAACGTTCGACTGCATCTCAATTAGGCTCCATCCAGGCCGTTGCGAGCTTGCTTAAGTCCAGGATATCCGAAAAGAACCCACACTCGTCCCGCTCTCCTTATTCTAAATATAATTTTCACCATGAATTATTTCATCCCAGCTTGACTCACAGAACACATCCGGAACTAGACGCTGGTAATTCGATAGCAAATAAACAGATACAATGCCTGGTCCAGTCCAGTCTGCATTTGAAACCCCAGTCCATGCTATTTGCTAATGCATGCAAAACAAGATTTGAATTATCCGAAGAATCCTAGATGCGAACCAACGTCGGTTTGGAATTTTCTCAAATTCCATTTGTTTTTTTTTTTTTGGGTGAAAGGACTTCGCAGTGATTTCCCCCCACTCGAACGACGACAGCGACGGCGGCGACCACTGGATGCCGTGCATGTGGGCCACGGTCCCCGAGCGGGCACAGTGTGCCTGCAATTTTGTTTCCAGCACGTGTATCGCATAAATCGTGGAGCTCATCAAAAATAAAATGATAAACAATTAGTTTTGTGGCTTGGAGTTTCGTTGTGTGTGCTTTTCTTCTTTTTTTTTTTCTGAAAAGCGGTTCTGTTGTCTTCAGATTTTGAATCGTTCCAGCTGGATGGTGAGTGCTTGTGGGACCGTGAGCAGATGATGTCGGGTATCTTTGCGCTCTTCGGGCTGTGTTTGTTTTGTAGATTAGAGATTTTTTCAAAGATGCACATTGCCAACGGGGGTGGAAGCAGAACTCTTGTGTTTTTCTTTCAATTCTTTTGGGGGATGTGTACTGGTTTAGCCATCTCAGTTGGCCGTGTATCCGTGCGTCGGGGGGCGGCGGTGATGAAATGATTTAGTGGATTGTGCAAATTGTGATGAATACTAAAATAGTTTTTCTCATGTATTTTTCAAAGGCTCGGCAGTGGAGTTGAGGATTGAGGACTTAGTTTGCTCCTTGTTGTCCGCCCTCTCAATAAGGGGTCTTAATTGGGAGTGTATTTGGCCAAGCAAATCATCTGCTGGACGGCGCATGCAAAATGAGGTACTGATTCCTTTACCGTCCATCTGGAGGTTTGGTAGGAAATGAATCTGTGATTGATGTGGTTATTGAATGAATTTTTGTTTTCGGTCTGTCGAGATTTTAAACTGATTCTGGGAACGTTCAGCTATAGACTACTTGGATTTCTAGTAGTGCGCGTGTTGTTCCTCAACCTCAACTAAGTCATGATGATTCGAAGCTCAGTGGGTTGTATGCATACAAAAAAGGATTTACCAATTTTATTCGATCACAAAGGATATTTTACAATTGAGTTAACAACCAGCCTTAAACAAGGAGTTGAGGTGTTGGCTCAAAAAAAAGACGCCAATGTATGTTCCTTAATTTAACATTTGGAGTGAGTATCGGTTGTTGCTGCTTTCTGAAAAATATCACTATGTACTGTTGCAAGAGGATGATGCCCCATGTTTGGTCGTAGAGCCTCATGTTGCTGTGGTGCTTTCGAGGGTCCCTGTTGAATTTGATACCGGTTCCTATCGACACTTGCGAGCTCTCCCATGCTGGTCTTAAAAATTGTGTGCTAGACCTGGAAGTCGTTCATTACGATCGGCAGTATAAGCAGCAGCTGGCTTAGTGCATTTTTCTTATGCAGCATGTGGTAGATGCGATGTAAGCCTAGGTTGGCCATCTTAAGGGTCAGGTTCGAGTAATTTTTGAATGTCAACCATTCCGTGAAGTTAACATCAAGATACTTGAGGGAACACATAACAATCCACATCAAGGCTAAGTTCGGGAACATCAGCCTGATTTGCGCCCACGCCCACGACAGAGAACGAAGATGACAACAGCAAGGTTGACTTCGACGATCTTCTTGAAAGGGCTTACGATCAGTGCGCCAGCTTCGACACCAAGATTTCAATGCAAAGCTGGTTAAGGAAGACAGCTTTGCCAAAGTCATCCTGCAAGACACCACCATCCGATAACGGACTCAGGCTGGTGGACCTTGTCACGGGACGGAATCTCTCTGCAGCTAGCACGCGGTTTCCACACCTCAACATCCATAAAGCGACCTGGCGGTCCCCTGATCAATCAACCGTCAACCAGATTGATTATATTGCGTTCGAAGTCAGGCACGCCTCCAGCATTCTTCATGTCCGAACGTTCCGAGGAGCGAACATCGACTCGGACCATTTCCTTTTTGTAGCCAAGGATATCAAGAGATCAACGGAGTCAAGAAAGCACAATTATTACTTCGTCTGTATTTATTTATATCTTTCCACGAATTGACATTAATTGACATAAATGGCTAAGCCAGTAAGTCAATCTTCAACGGTAGAGTTTCTTAAAAAAGTGTTTAAGCGTTTCATAGTCGAAAACGTTATTATCGATACTAGGCTCGATGTACACACGTATGTTTGTACATAAATAACAACTGTTTTGTTTTTCAAAAATCTATAAATAGTGAAGTAGGATTTTGTAAACGTAAAACACACAATAACTGCCAATCCCGACGTTCACACTCAACAATTTTGGGCGACAATTTGTGTGAAAACCGTGGTTGATGGGTCAAATGGTCAATGGGAACACTCTTTACAACAAAGCGCTAGACTTGTTTTGCCGTAGTCAAAGCCTTTGACTTTTCAGCTTCAACAAATCGTCACAAAAAATTGTTGTGTCTGAACCCCGCTAATACTATAGGAAGGGAAAAGTGACTTCCTATAAAAAGGTTTTTTTTTGGTTTTGCCACGTGAAGACACGATAAAAACACAGTGGACTCAACCTAAGTCGAAACTCTCCCTTACTCGAACTTTTTCGCCATATTTTACATACATTTCCCTCAATTTTCCATACAAAAACCTCTCTCTAAGTCAAACTCTCTATAACTCGAACAAATTATAGTATCCCGTGACAATTCGACTTATGGGGAGTCCACTGTATACAATCATGATGGAATGTGTCTTATGTCTTATAACCCTCGAAACGCGTCTCGAGCCCAGTTATGAAGTCTTTCAAAAGGGATTCAAATTTTCAGTATCAGTTGCGTGCTGCTTCGATACTAATTTTGAGGGTTTCAATACCAAAAGGCTTTGCGCAGTCTCAAAAATATTTTAAATTCTAAACTAACATTTCTCTAATTTTTCGAAACGTATTTAAAACTAGAAGAAAGGAGCCGATTGCACAATTTTACACAATGGTTATTTGTACGAAAACAAAATGCTTAAGGATCATGAACATACTGGGCATTATTTTAAGAAACAAGCCGTTTAAGATGGGTTCTCAGAATTTTTATCAATAATCAACACATTCAAGGTATCACATGCCTTTGAACCTTAATAATCCCTAATCTTGATAAAAGTTAATAATGATTTTCGACACATAGAGCTTCACACGTAGCCATTAAATTCTTCCATTTAGTTTCGGAATATTTCTTAAGTTTTTTCCTGAAACAAATGTATTAGTTTTTCGGATAGTTTAAAAAATTGCGGATAGTTTAAGAATTTTTTTATTGTCATCGGGAGCGGGGCTTGATTCTCCCCCCGAAAATCTTAAACTAGTTACAGGGCGGCTGTACAAGCGGTGCAAGCCAAAAGAGAAACAAGATCTTGAGCTAAAGAGTAGCCTGCACTTCAGTCGCCATTCCTGTGTCCACTTCAATCCTAGCTAGGTGAAGCTCCAGTTCAAGAGGATGTCTGATTGATTTTGCCCTTCTCTCTAGCCACGAATTTGTAGTCCTCCCCATAGCCATCCTCATCGCTTCTGTGAACTTGATTTACATTGTTTTGCCTGAAGTACCATTAAATTTCCCACAGAACCTCTCTTGGCATTCATGTCATTTTGCAGATCAAACAAAAGTTATTCAAGGACCAACATTTGAACTAGATTCCATTTGGCATCCTAATTTGACACAGAAAACGTGGTCAATTGTGAACCACCGGACAACAGCTGCAATCTGAAACAACTGCTCTCGGACAACAATAATGGGGAAAGCAAAAAAAGGCACTCGTAAAAAGACGATGACGAGAACAAGAACAAATATCCTCACCACACATTCGATGTCCTTGGCATGCATTCAGAGCAGAAAGACACCGAAACTGTCAACTTTGAATCTCATTGTTTTCAAAATTTTCATTTCGAACGAGGAAACAATTCACATAATTATCCGTACATCGTTCTAAATTATGCTCATTTATTGTGTGAGCACATCCCCATCCATACACACACAGTCAACTCCCTTGTGGCCGCACCGCCTTCTTGACCAGCTTGTCTGTGCGATGTTCATGCCAACAAAGAGATGCATAAGGGAGATCAAAGTTCTCCCACAACTCAAGCAGTCGACGAGGGATCTTAATAGCCCCATGAATACGTTTTTGAATAATCACGTCTCCTCAGTGGAATAATATCATTTTCTGGTCTGTGAACCACCTGCCAGCGTTTGTTTTCCAACGAAGGAGACTAGAGCGCTGCTGGAGTGTACACATCTCGCTGCCGTCATCTTCGGGGAGTGGCATCGATGTGAAGACAACTACAGCAACGACGTACTTCCGCCATGTCTGTCGTCGATATGTAAACGGAAAATTAAGTTCGATTGTATTCCCCCGAAGACATTTTCCTCAAATCGGATTGCATTACGTCGAGTCTGGGTTTTGTTTCCAGTTAAATACGGTTCCAGGGTTTGCTGGTGGTTCAGGGTTGCCTTCAATTCGCATCGATGTGGAGTGACATGAAAATTGGCTTATCGAAGGAGTTTCGATTCTTCATCGGGTGAGAGGTGCACTCGGATTTTCGGAGTTTTTACAGCGACTGAGTGGAAGAGTTTCTGCAAACTGATTGGCTGTCTGCAATGGCGTCTCCTTTGCTGCATCGAATGCATTCTCATCCGTGAACATAGTCACAAAGGTTTGAGTGGATACATTGCCTTGAGGGATACGTCATGTGTGTGATAGAGGACGAGATACAAAGCCTAAGTTGCTTGATCGTAGCTAACGCTTTAATGATATGTTTTCGAGGAGACAACTCTGAACAAATTTTGCTCTACGACTTTTCTTATAACTCATCTCGGTATGTGACAGGTGCCGTAAAGTAGCACGTTCCCAATTGGGCACGCTGGGCATTACCGAAAAAAGATGTGCGATTTAAAAGATGTATTTGAATGGGCATTTTTTTTATTGAAAATAAACGAACAGAGATGTATGAACATGATTGAAAGAAAACAAGTTTGAATCACAACGGTCGACGGCGCATCTCAGGTTGTGCGAAATTCAATCAAACAGTTCTTTTCACTGGTGAGGCATAGATGCACTTGACATTTCCGACAAACAAGTTTGTATCCAGTTTATTTTTACATCGATGTCGAGTTGTATCAAGCTCCGAAAAGTGGTCAATTGTGTAGGGTCCCTTTCACATGTTTATTTCTTTTTCTTAGAAGAGTGCCTGAATTCGTTATAAGGGCTGCTACAGTGTCCAGCTGAACATCTTTCGGGGGCAGTCACTCGACACCGCTTGGCTGCGATCTCCGATTCCAAATTCGATGGGCGACAGAATGCCGGATTTTGTAGGACAAGTGGCCACTTCCATGATAAAAGTGGCGTCGTAGTTTGTACTGTAGAATCGAAGTGGCGTTGATATAACATCCAAGCGTTGATGATAGCCATATCGCACATGTGTTAGAAAAGGCGTTCTGTCCATTTCTGTGATTTGATGCGGATGCGACATCGATCCAACCACGCGTCCATTAGATCGACGACGCCCATATATTTGTTGTATTCGTGTATAACGTTGGGTCACTCAACCGATTCCATCGATTTAAATTTTGTGTTGAATCGCCGAACAGGTGGAGCTGCTGTCGCTGACGCTTCATCGGACGATAAATATGGTTTGATTCCAGCCATCATGCAAGTCATATTCACAACTTCGTTGTCATTCCATGCGACTGTGGCAATATCGATGCCGCAGTACATAGCCACATATTCAATGCAGTCACCATGATTTTAAAACTTTTGAGAAAGCTTGCACTTCGGAATGCGATGGCGGCGAATCGTTCCAAGGGAGTATATGCTTTTTTCTCTTACAACGTGCATAGTGACAAGTTAAGAATGACTGTTGCAGACAAGAAAAAAGCTACCGGCTGTTCCAGAGTCAAAACTTAAATTTGCTCAGAAACGCATCAGTCATCGTGCTATCCCCACTAAAAGGAAGCTGAAACGCGGCGCTGTTATTGCGTTAAGAAAACGCGAAAATCTTGTTCGTGCCTAGAAATATTCCCATGAATATGCCAAGGCTGATCGCAGGGAACTCAAAATGAGGCGTCTGGGCAAGTCTAAGGCGCAATATTAGGTTCCGGCTGTAGTAGTAGATTGGCTTTTGTTGCTGGTACGCAAGGTATTGCAGTTGTTCCGTCTGCGTCAAATCAACATTGGCGTTTTCATAAAGCTTAACAAGGCCACAATAAACATGCTTCGTATCTGTGATCCTTATATCATCTGGGTATATCCCAATTTTAAGGAACTGATATACATGCGTGGTTTTATAAAGCACAACAAGCAGCGCATTCCAATTACAGATAACTTCGTTATTGTGTGTAAAATGCGCATGAAGTCAATGTGTCGAAGATCTAATCCATGAAGCCTTCACTGTTGGAAATAACTTCAAATACGCTTCGAATTTCTTGTGGCCGTTCAAGCTGAACACACCAACTGGAAGAACAATCACTACGTGGAGGGTGGTGATTTTGGCAGACAAAATCAACAAGCTCCTAAGAAAAATGGTGTAAAACAACTACACAAATCATTTTTATTTGCAATTAAACTTTCAAAAAATGCCTTGAGTGCGAAGGTAAGAGTAGCGGAATGGAATCTCTGCGAATGCAGAAATGCCAATGTTTCCGGTCCCGATTCCGAACGTCGACGTTTTATTGGTCATTGATGACCTGGCCAAAGATACGCTGACCTTATGTTATCTCACATATAACATATTTTATGACGTAAGTGCCTAGCGTGCCGCTTCGGGCACGAACAGAAAACCCCAAAAAAAAAGGTGAGAGTTTCCAAATTTTTCATTTTCAACACATGAATCGCTTTCTAGACACAGTAATGAATAAGGAAATAATTTGTACGGAGTCGGATTCGACCGATTTACCAGAAATATTCATGTGTGAAAATCTCAATTTTACAAAAAAAAGCGTATCGTCGTCCCGCGCAGACTTAACTGCATTCCACGCTTTCAAATGCAGTTGAATTCAAGCGGCAAGCGGTGCATACTGTTTAGCTTGAATAGCCGAAATTAATAAAACTATTCGTACGCAGCTTGGAACATTTTTGTTGAACAAACTTTTATTTTCCAAAGAGTGCGTGACCAAAATTGACTCGTGGGCATTTAAAGGCTAATTTCCTTTCAGAATGAAGTTTTTTTATGTACTCCATTGCGGATCTCTGATACATTAGGAAAACACCAGCGCTGATCAACTAATAACATTCCCCAGATATTTTTCATTCTACACTCACGGTGAATACACTTTAAAGGGATTGAAGTTAATCACCGGAAGCCGCTTTCCCATTCCGGCTTTACGAAGGATTTGCAATCGCCGCACTGAGAGTGCTATCAATTTGAGTCGAAAAGATGAAAAAAATTAAAGAAAACCCGTCGGCTCCGGTTCTGCTGTGTTCCGCGAATTCACTGCGCACCAGAGCTCAGCGGATTCCGCTGAGTGTACGAATATTGTGTGTCGCCCACAGCGATTCCATTCGCGTATGTGCATTCGTGGAAAGGATTTCGCATTGTTTCGCAATTGCTTAGGTATTTGGAGGTATATGAGGTTTTGGAAAATTTATTTTCTGCTGTGCGCTTGAATGGTGTACGTCATCATATCTGTTCAGAGTTAGCGATTGGCGTGATAAATTATTTTCATTGATGTATTCCACTGGAATGGATGTTCGTTAAAAAGTTGATAAAAATTGAGTTTTATCGAAAACTTCTGAGAACATCATAAAGAGGCTATTGGGGATGATTGCAAAAATTACATATGTACATCATGATTGGCTCGGCACAGTGTGTATGTGGTTGGCTCCTACACAAGTCCTTTACGTACCCGCGATGGTTATGTCCAATTCCCGGAACAATATAATTAACGGCAAAATCACTAAAACAGAAAAAGAAGAATTAGAATGATTTCCAACTACACAACTAATGATGCTAACCCATTTATGAGTTAATTTATATTCAATTTTTTATTTTTATCTTTTTTTTTGAACATACAATAATACCGCGGTTCTTGCACGTATGCGGTACTTGCACGAATCGACTCTTGCGACATAAATTTTTTTTAAATTACGTACTCAGTACTTGCAACTCCCAAAGAATTTGAACTCAGTACTTTTGCGACAGTTCTTTTTTTATTGATCATCATCTACAGGTAGTAGATTATAAATTGTAATAAAATATGTTAATAAATTATTTAGGACTTTAGAAGGAAAAGATATTTTTTATTTCGCTCCTGTAGATGACGTATCGTTTAGTAGATCCAATTCGGGGAAATACTCTCCTTTTTCTTGAACATTTGACGCTTCAGAGGCTTAGAAGTAAGGTGGCACTGAATAAGCGCGTCTTACCAAAAACAAGCTAAAATTATAAACTTTTTTAAATCCATATAATATGAACATTACGTTATTTTGACTGTATAATCGCTTTTTTTAGACTTATAATGGCTTTATAATTCACATGAAAAGTAAGTATTCGGTACTTGCAACATCCTTCAAACTTGCACCAAGCCCGGTTTTCATTGCGAGCAAGAATCGCGGTACTACCGTACTTAACTTAAGCAAATACACAATCATTTTTTTTCATAGTAAAAAACCCTAGATTTTGATCTTAAAAATGCTGTGTTATCGCAGTAATAGGCAACCAACAACATTAGTAAAAAAAATATAAATACTTGTTACGTATAATTTTTACAAAAATACAATACTTAGAGTGCCCGTTTTAATTCATTGGTGAGAGACAAGATGAAACATTTAACATTTTTTTTCGTTTGCAATTTGCATAATACAGTGGGGTAAACGTTGGTCACGATGATTACTATCTTTTTTTCTTTTCACCTCGATACAATTTGGCCAGTTTCTGTATCGTAGCCGGTGATAAAGTAGCCTCTACATATCTTTAAGATTTCTCTCGCACAGTGCCTGTGGGAAAGCTTTTGTATTAGAACTGGCCTTGAAAAAAAGTTATTAACAAAGAAAGAACATTGTAACGAGGGGCATCCGTTCGAGTATTCAGAACCAATGATTCTCCTAAGCCTAAAATAGAATCGTTATCCTGTATCTTTCCTTGCTCTATATCGAACTGAAGACAGTAAAAAAATAATTACGGCCTTATTCCGAAGAAACTGCTGCTTGATTTGCATCTTTATTGTCTTCATCTCCGGACTCCCCAACTGTTACATTTCCTTCTTCTGGGGGAGTTATACAATTTTCATCTGCAACATCATCGGCTAGAGTCTTGGGTCTCGCTTGCATATTCCACTGATGCGTTAACGCACCGCCCTTATTGTGTTTGTTTTAATTACATGGCAAAATATACTTTTCCTTGCAATGATGTTAAAAGAGAGGTTGTAAGAAAAGTTGAAGTCGGGTATAGAAGCTTCCCAAGCTTCATAGATCAGAGTGAGCATAAAACGGTAGGACCCCTAGACTTGCGAGAGAACGTCAACTCAGGTCGACTACGGACTGTAGCGCCTCCCAAAAACACATGAGGTTGGTCGCAAAAGTGATTATACAGGATAAAGTTTAGGCATTAGACCAAACAGGAATCCAAGAAAATAATCTTAAATGCAGCCTGCTACGTTTGGCAAGTAGTGTGCTTAGAAGGAACCCTGTGACGTATACGTAACATATTTTGCGACCACAAAATTGTAATAATTTTAAAAAGTGAAATTTTTCTAAGTTCTCCACCCGCGGTGCAAAATTGACTGACCAAATTAGGAAGGCGGCCAACATGTAATACTGTACGTTTTTTCATGTCAAGAAAAATAATAAGGTGAGCAAACATAAATCATTTACAAAATTCGAATTAACGAACAATTTTCGAGATGAAATGAGTACATACATATGCAGCAACAATTTGGCACGCTGTGCATACATACAATTTAACATACATTTCTTATTTTGTAAAGAAATTTGTTTTTTTTCGTTTCAAGAACTTCCAGCGTGCAGAACATTGCTTATGACATGAATACTTCGTCATCCACTCCCATTCTTAGAAAATGTTAAGTTTTACTAAAGTGTGTTCACGTCCCGTAGGTCGTAATCTAAAGGGACCAAAGCATTTGAAACATGTAGGCATACAGTTGGGCCAAGAACAAAGACGAAACTAGCTGCTGATTTTGAATTACAGGCATATAGGCGTGTTTGCTGCCAGACAGACTAGGTAATCAGTTTGAATTAATTCGAAATCACTTCAAGATAACGAACGTATCAAATCGCATACGTAGGTCTTGTTCGATTTATCATGGTTTTTTCAAAGTGCCTGTTGTGTCCAAAGAAAGAGCTAGCAATCCGCTAATACAACCAACATCCAATTGGCAATCGACTGAGGCATTAATTTCCTCCGTGTGCTTTTCACCCACTTGATTTTGTACCAGTCTGCCGCGTGGACACGATCCCATCAGGACCTCACATTGAGTTCGAATAATCAAGTTTCGATCATTGGGGGTTCAATTCAATCATTTTTTGTATTAAACGAGAATTGACTGTTCTTAGCAGGCGTACGACCCATGGAATGTCGGAGTCCATAGCTCACGGTGCTAGGCTCGCTGCTTCCAGTCGTCAAGACTAAGCTGAATTGCGTCCACCATGATTTAGTCTTTGTACTATAGGTTCCTTCCTCCTCTTTTTCTCCAAGCAGGAGGCTCGGATTCGAAGACCATCTTAGCTTGACCGTTGGTGTTCGTGAGCTCGATGTGGCTGAACTAGTACAGTCGACAGGTTCCACCTTCCTCCTTACAGTTCTATCTTCACCACATTCACCTTCCCCGCAGGCAGGAGCATTTATTCGATGAGTAGCATTTTTCTTTTGAAGGCAACACAAATCAGTTCTGCTGTTTTGCTCATCCTTCGACTTTCGGCTTCACATAGGAGGGGGCGAAGGTAAGTGAAGTGTTCTGTAGAGCACGGTTTTGGTGCATCGAGTCAGTAGTTTTGAGCTCAGTTGTTTAGGCAAACAAAAGTAATGGTGATTCGACGTCAGATGTACATTAGGAAGTCGTTCGTGGAGTTCCCATTTACCCCCTACACTGACTCAGGTGACGTGTGACGGAGCGATTCTTTCTAGGGAATGACTATACAAGCGTCATATTGTCGCAACCGAGGAACATGTGAATTACTTAACCGCTACTCCCTAAAAGCACTGTGCTACAAATATGTATGTGCATCCAAACGTATTAGTTTGCATTGCCTGTTCGATCTTCTTCTTATTTGGCTGGCACTAAAGCCCGGGGTGGCAATGGGCCGGATCATTTGTGAACATTCGCTCTACATGACCTAACCATCTGAGACGAGAGACTCGAACTCGTTTGAACGTTTGTCGTTCAGTCAGCTCCTCCAAACACCATCAGGAAATACGGTACAAAGGAAGTTCCCTCAAAGCGACCAAGAATATTCCTAGTCCATGCTTCTGCGACATACAGCAGGACTGCTACTATCAAGAACTTGTAAAGGGATATCTTTGTTCTTCGGAAGAGGGTCCTATTCCTTGCCTTCCGGGGAATTTTTGGTTTTATTCCTTGCCTTGCAAGCCCATAACAGCGATTGGCAAGAGTGATTTTTCGTTTCATCTCCGCGGTGGTGTCATTGCTTGCGTTGACTTTGGAGCTTAAGTAGACTATCGGTGTTACCTTTTTAGCAGACAGCATATACGTTGTCTTACCCTCAATGACAGTAAGACCCATCATAGCTGCTTCCTTCTCGATGCTCAAAAACGCCCCACTGACAGCCTGTTGTGTTCTTTCGATGATGTCAGTGTCATTGGCATATGCGAGCAGTTGCACGGATTTGTGGAAGACCGTACCTCCATTATAGACGTCTGAGTTACGCACGGTCTTCCTGAGATTGATGTTCAAAAAGTCGTATGACAGTGCGTTGTCTAATCCGTTTTTTGACATCAAAACCCTTGGTAAAATTTTTCTCGACCTTGATGGAGCAACACCTTTGCATTAAGGCTCCAAGATAGACAGGCAGGTGACTAACTTGGTAATGTGGGCAACTTCCTAGGTTTCACTGTGGTTATTTATGTTGGACAACACGGTGCTCATACAGTGTTGGTTAAAGAATACTCGCCACTGCAAGACTAATATTTTTAAATCTCTTTATTCACCACTGCTATACTCATCAGTTTTGAAAGATTTCCAAACCTGCTCATTGGCAGTTGTCATTGATTACTTTCAGACACCGTGACAACGAGCAACATTCTCTGAACTGTCGCTCATTTCCGATATTTTCCTCATGACCATAAGACGGTCTTGTCCATGGAGAAAGTTCAGGCCTAAATGTGATTGCAACATGCACACGGCACGACCAATGACCCCATCCTAACAGCACATGCAATCAGTGTGACTCATGATCTTCTGCAAGACCCACCTCATTTGCTTCCCGTACAATTGAAACTTAATTACCCTCACTAAGCTGGCATTTAACCAAATCAGTGATGGACGCACCCAAATAATGTATCCGTAGGTGGGTGCAGCATAGCACTCACAGCATCGATTATCTGTCGAGACATTCATCTTCCGAAACTCGTCAGCTCCGCATATCGTCTCCGCATCCTCACCTTCATTGTATCAATAATCCGAAAGAGTGCACATCACCTGGCCAGACGGCATGCTCCAAGCCTCGGCTGAATAGATGAACGACATTAATTGGGAATCTGTCGGGGGATGTGTGTAATCGTTCGTTCTGCCGTTCTGTTATCCTTGCCGGGCCGGGCTGTGATGCATTGCCAGACCGATACATATTAACTACGTAATTGTTATTCGGGCCTTGATTATCATTTTACAATACAATGCGCAAATCAAATTCATGTGTACGTGCCCTGGCCCTCTGACCCGTCGTATGAAAGGTTGTTTACCTGGACAGTACGACGCCACTTCGAGGTGTGGGCTGTGCAATTGCAAGAATCATAGATTTACAATAAGTGGTTAAATTTAGGAGCTTTTGGGAGTGCTTGGAATGTCTGAACGTGCGGCAGATGGGGACATTTTCAAGATATACTGAAATATTTGTCTCATAAATTTAATACGGCTTGAGGTATTGATTGATTGATTAAGTGGGAAATGGATTTAAGGAGGTACAGTCCTTGTACACTTATACCATCGATCTTTGGTCTTGCTTACCAAGATTTATTCGACATGAGTCTAGGCGTCTATGGACCCAACATTTAACCGTGTCTCCTTCCAAGAAACAAGGTCCTGTGATGCCAATATGCCTTAAATCTTTTGTGGATGCATTGATGTTACGTACAACACTTGGGTTCCGTTCAATAGTGGCAATTTAAGTGTATTGCCGCTGAGCCAAAAATGGGCTAAGGTTTTCTGGCCAAGATCTGGATCACCAGCCAATATTTCCAGGGTCCAATTAACGAACTCACGCCGCACAGTGTCCCTGCAGTGGAAAAAAATACCCTCAGTGACATATTTTTTTCCGCCAAACTTTCACCAGGTTTTTCGATTCTACAAATATAAGATTCGATGATACGTTTCGTTGCACCCTTGGCTCAGAGTTGGGACTTTTGATAATTACGCATTTTTGGGACATAAATTTATTCTTTTCTAAAGGGCATGTATTTGACCGTCAAACTAAGTCAAACGTCTTCTTCATAGAGCTTACCAATTTTTGAAACCAGTCTTTTTAGCAAAGCGAGCTTTTGAAGAGGCATGTCAATGCTTGATGGGCTGTAACAAAAATGCTCCAAGAGGCCCCAACGGGAGACTAACATTATCTGAAAGCTAAGCCTTGAAGGCTAATGCAAAAAATGACGCGATCCTCACAGCCAATGATGCTAACACATACGGAAAATTTTTGAAGACCCTTTTTCAACGGCAGAAATAACTTAAATGGATGCTATCCTGTAAATAATATCTAGAAACTTTGGGATTGATCCGGACAAATTTTGAGCTTTTGCGCAGGAAACTACTGGCATTATGCGACAGCAATATTGAATAAAATTCTGTTTCACGGCGGAGAAATAATATTATAACTAGCTTTGCTTGTCATTGTCAGAGGAGGCTCAGGAACGGCGGAAGCTTATAGGTAATATCGAATTCATTGGACAATTTTCTTGTTGTGCAACAAATGAAGATGTTGATATTCATCAAATGTTGGTATCATCTGATCCTTGGATTGCGTATTTAAGGTCGGAACCGAAAACGAAAAATGTATCTACTTATGTATGAAGCGCAAGCCTTATTATACATAATTACTTAGTTTCTTCATTTTTAAATAAATTGTGTATTGCTACATTTTTTTTAATTTTAATTTATTTGTACAAACAGTCTTTGTGTCCGTGGCGTTGTGAGAATATGCGTCGAACCCTACGTGACTTAAGCTCACTCCTCGGGTACGATTCCGGCCGGTACTCTCAACTTCGCCGTTCGGAGTCGGCAATTAAACTGTAGGTCTCTTCCACTCGTGAAAGAACAATATCACGCACAACACGAGTGGTTGCTGAGAAGTAGGCCCATGTCCGCCTGGGACTGTCGCTCCAACCATATTATTATATTATATTATTATTAAATTTAACACGGCTTGAGGTATTGATTCATCGATTAAGTGGGAAATGGATTTAAGGAGGTACAGTCCTTGTACACTTATACCATCGATCATTGGTCTTGCTTACCAAGATTTATTCGACGTAAGTCTAGGCAGGCGTCTATGGACCCAACATCTAACCGTGTCTCCTGCCAAGAAATAAGGTCCTGTGATGCCATTATGCCTTAAAGCGCACCAGCAGTCAATCTTTGTGGATGCATTGATGTTACGTACAACACTTGGGTAAGATTTTCTGGCCAAAATCTAGATAACCAGCCAATATTTCCAGCGTCCAATTAACGAACTTACGCCGCACAGTGGCCCTGCAGTGGAAAAATATACCCTTAGTGACATATTTTTCTCCGCCAAATGGTGTAAGTTTATCGATTCTGCAAATGTATGAACTTAGAGCCAGAATTTTGTTGACTTTTAATGCTACGTTTCGTTGCACCCTTGGCTCAAAGTTGGGGCTATTGATAATTACGTATTTTTGGGATATATAGTCATATTTTTTCTAAAGAGCATGTATTTGACCGTCAAACTGAGTTAAACGTCTTTTTCATACTGCTTACCAATTTTTTAAACCAGTCTTTTAAACAAAGCCAGCTTTTGAAAAGGCATGTCAATGCTTGATGGGCTGTAACAAAAATGCTCCAAGGCCCCAACCCGAGACTAATATTTTCTGAAACCTAAATTTTGAAAATGATGGTAATACACACAGAAGATTTTTTGAAGGCCCTTTACGGCTTGATCTCCTCAAACTTGGGCGTTCGGAGTCGGCGTAAATCTGTAGGTCCCATTCTCTCGTGAGAGAACAAAAGAACTCATAACACGAGTGGTTGCTGAAAAGCTGAGCCCTGGCCATCTATGGGCTGTAGCGCCACCCATATTATATTATATTATTAATATTATAATTAGCGAACTCATGGCGCACAGTGGTCAAGCCCGAAAAAAAAATTAAAAATAATTTTCTTATTTGGCTGCGAGCCAACTTCTTATTTTCATAATTTGTTCAAGAAACTGCCGAGCTTCGGTCAATGATCGAAACCTTGTAACAATTGCAACCGTTCCTATAAATTCTATAGACAACTGTTTCTCAGCAACCACTCGTGTTGTGCGTGCTATTGTTCTTTCACGCGTGGAAGGGACCTACAGTTTACTGCCGACTCCGAACGGCGAAGTTGAGAAGCTTTTTTCTTGACAGGAATACTCTTTGAGCATTGTCAGTGACTCGAAAGAGGTGGAGCCGTGAATTATGAAATGTGCTAAATTGGGGTATCGAACCTGGCACCCTCTGCGTAGGAGTCACGCACTAACCCACTACGCCACGGCGACCACCACATCATAAAAAGAGAAAGGCCTTAAAAAAATTATTTTTTTTTCTGATAATTTTTTGGCTAATTGTACCTAGATACAAAAATCTGCAGCAGTCTGAACTGCCTCTAGTGAAGAGACTCTGCAGCTCCTGCAGTCATCGACGTGGAGTCCAATTGTGCGTACATCACATGGTTAGTCCATGGGCGATAAAAAGCTTTGAACCTTTCAAGTCCCCAGGACCTGTCGGTATAAGACCAGGAGAACTGTAACATGACTTAGAACCATGGCTGACCGTAATCTTAAGAAGTTGCCCGAGGCACAACTGCGCTACACGACTCTGGAGAAAAGCAAAACTGGTATTTATACCGAAGTATGGGGAAGAGAATCACAGGAATCCCAAAGACCGAAACCCCATCAAACCCTCATCGTTTATCCTCAAAACTCTGGAGAGACTGGTGGGCTTGCACATACATAGGTAGAAATACTTAAACACAAAAAACTATTGTCACCGAACCAGCATGCATATCGCAAAGTCTTCTCAACGAAAACAACAATCCACTCCCTGGTCGGCGCATCGAAATGTTTTTCGAAAACAAAAAGTACATTATGATAGTCTCCCTAGACATAGAAGGACCATTCACAACAAAAGACTGTATCAGGAAGGCATCGATCGCACTTTACACAAGTAAGAGAATCGTTGTACAACGCAAAAGTACGGCCATTGCTAAATTATGGCGTTCTCGTCTGGCAGACGGCTCAGGTTCAAACAAAATCCTGTCGAGATAAGCAGTATAGTGTGATCAGCATGCTCACTAAGATTCCCAGGCACAGTCGCCCTAGATTTGATATGTACTACATCAACAGAGAAGGCCCTTAGACATCCACGGGATACTCTTGGCAACACATGCAGCCATAAGGATTGTAACCGACGGTAATACCTCCGGAAAAATGGCACTTGGTAATACTATCACAGACGCCCTCTATGGACTTCGAAATAAAGCACAAGAATTTAATCCCAACGAGAGGAATGAGACGATGATAAAGTGTGTTATTCAGCTGCGTTGGAAATTTACACTGATGGATCTAAATCGAAGACTTGGAGCACCGCAGCAAAAGCTACGGGGATGAACAAGAGGAGGAAACAATACTTCATTTTCTCGGAACATGACTTACACTTGCAGAAACCAGAAGAAAACTGCTAGGCAAGTACTAATTCAATTACCTCGGGGATCTGAATAACCTTGATCCAAAGGATATTCTGCGTGTCACCAAATGGCTATGATAGAGGCCAGAAGGAAATTCATTTATCATTGGATCCCAAGCAATAATACAGAAAAGGTCAAAAGAGGAGACAAGCAAATAAGCCGTACGTGATAGCAGAATGCGTAGGTCATGGCGTAGTGGATTACTGTGTCGACTCCCACGCAGAGGGTGCCGGGTTCAATACGCGAACTAGCCAAATTTCACAATTCACGACTCCACCTCGTGTTGGGCGTGCCTCTCTCAACTTCGCCATTCGGAACCGCAACAACACCGTGGAAGAACAATAGCACGCACAACACGAGTGCTAGGCTCGGTACAATCTTATAAGCATTTGGGCTCAAATCCAACCGCAGAATAAGCCGAGTTGACTCTCTTAAGGTCTTAAGGTTCAAAGGAGTATCTTACGTCTTAACATTTGAAGGAATTAACTGCACGCTGAAGCCGGCGTGACTAGACCGGCATGACTATGGAATTCAAATAAATTCCGCATGTTCGGCAAGCGTGAAACGATCCTTGATGAAATGGCAATCCTTACTGAATGTGTTGACAGCTGGATGTCATTGGCAGCCTTGGCAGTTGCTGAAGCATAACAATTTGAAAAGCCGTCACTACTATCTGGTCGCCTTTATGTACAGAACACCAAAGATGAACAGCCGCGGATGACAGTCTGGCTTGGCACATGATTGAAGGAAGAATTTCAAAACCGCAACACAAATCTCGAATCTCTTACCACCCACAGTTGGCTGTTCAATCAATTCCTCGCTCAAATAACCTCAACCGATGCTTCGATTCCACATCAAATCCCACGATGGTCACACAATTGATGACCACTCAAAAGCATGAACCGATCAAAATATTTTCGTTCCTTTCCAATTTGACTTCTAATCCGCAACAAAACATCATTAACCCACCGATTGGAGGAACCAATCTCTCTCGTCATCCAGCTCGAACCGTTTCTAAGACTGCGCGATTGATTGTCGACCAATTTATAGCCTCGATGAATGCCATAACTCACTTCCCACCCACACACACGCCCGTGTCCCTCGACCAATGCAAACCGGAAACGATGTCATCCCTCAAACCAGTGTAATCCCCGGCCCATAGTCGAAATGAATGGCCAACTCAACAGTTCTTACAAAATAAATCCCCCGTACATGGCGAACATCAATCTGGCAAGAAAGCACTCATCGGAAGGAGGGACGAATAGAAAAAAGAAACTCGTGTATCCTTGTTATTTAAATGCCATACCCGTAATCCGATTTCGACAAGGACTCGATGAAAAATTCAAAATCGACGAGGAATGCCGAGCATAAGCTGCTGAGGCATCAATAAGAACGAATGCCCTCCTCTGGCGTTCCTCTGACAGCAGAACTGTGCGATGGTTTGGGCAGCACTTGGGGCTCGGTGCTGTCGTCGTGTGGCGTCTGTACGGCAGCCTGTTGGGAGGGACTTTGTCAAATGGAAGGTATTACCACACTGAATGCATACATGACTGTTCAAATCGCTTGCAGTCGTTTGTATTGAGCTCCTCGAGCTGTTTTCAGATTTGCAACTCAACTGAGAGGCAAGGTGATGCCTGACGTTCGTTTGGCCTTCGAGTGTATTGATGAACAAATCAATGAAGAATGTAAGGTGATTCGAAACTGGAAGGCGATCATCGTTGTGCCGGATTCGAGAGATAAAGCGACAATCGAGATGTGTTCATCTGGGGGATAAAGGCACAGAATGGAACCTTGAATGCCTCAAGTCACACAGAACAATGCGCAACAAGGGTTGTAATTCATCCAGGTAGGAGACTGAATTCCGTCAAATCTCTACCCCATGCCACCACAAGCTCCGCCGCGTCGTAAAAAAATAAACCACCGAGATTCGATCCATTCATCTGCACTTCCTGGAGAAGTTTTCCACATAAATCCGATACGAAGAAACAAATAGTCATCCCCTCAGATGCGTAAGTTCTCGGAAACTAATCTCCAACCCATCAGCAGTCGCACCCAACTATAGTTTTCCCATTAGAAGGCAGAGACAAGGCGAACATCGAAAGTTTCCTGTTTTCTTTTCGCAAGACTCTGCCGCCCGCTCTGCCGCTCGTATTGAAAGGGGAGGCAAAGAATTCCAAAGCAACGGAAGTTATCTCAACGTGCAAGCACAAATTAAGATTGTTTCCAACTTCAGAGATACAAGACGAAAATAAACATCAAACAGCCTTGCAGACGGGAGGGTGTCAGAGTGGTTGTGACTGGAAAGGAGGGAGAAAAAAAACGAGCCTTCCAACTCCACTTAGGAGTGCGATAAAAAAGTGCTTCTCCTACGTTTTGGTAGTTTCATCTTTGGTAACTGGGTTAGGCGATACTTCGCTTGTTGTGCGAAACTTTCAGTGGGTGAGTGTCAAACGTGAAATGCGTCTGTGGGTCTTGAGTTGAGTTGCCAACACATTCCGGGCTCTGTAACTGGTGTCAAAGCGGCAATGCGAAGGACATACAGCAAATGCTTAATGAGGCCAATCTCACAGTGGTGGCCAGGTGAGGGGAGAGACAGTTGCAGACTGCTGCTGTGCTGTGCTGTGGTAGACTTTGCCGGGATTAGTCTAATCCACGTCATCGATCGGAATACGATTTTAATTAATTGAGTTAGTGCAGATGACTGAGTCGGCCTGTCTGGGGGTGTTCCTGAAATCCGATGGCTGGCTTACTGAATATTTAATGACTGTTTGATGATCACAGAGTCTATGACTTTGGGTATTAAATTTGTTCGCCTAGATAGTTGTGGAATTATAAATTTAATTAATTTAAATTCAATCAATTGCATGCATGTGTTTACTGCTTGGTGAAGCAGTGCACATAACTCAGGGCTGACGCTGAGGTAGCTTCTTTTCAGGTCAACGTGCGGCTGTAATATGCCCTGTTATGCTGACGGTGCATTGCCGTCAGTAAATTAGTTTCAAGTCATTGCATTAATTGACCAGGAACCAGTTAGTGCTTGTGACTAAGGGGTTTAGCTGGCTAAAGCTAAACCTATTTAGCTCATTGAGATTTGTTGAAGTAGAAGGCTCCTAGAGTCACATGCTTACAACTATGCAGGCTGTTCCGATCGTGGCAACGGAAAGAAGAAGGCAAGCCATTTATTGCCATGAGGAAAAATACGCTGTTGCTATACAAGAAGAAGCTGCTAGTCTCATGTTATCTACTTTAACTCTTTGTTGTTTTATACGCTGGATGTAAGCTTGCGCCCGACAACACACTCTGCTTACAACATGATATGTTGTGGTGTCTGTAACAACTATTTTCCTCTCTATCTTTTCGCCTTCACTTAGAGTACCGTTGAGATTAGTGTGTAAGCTATGTTTAATTTTGTGTAAAGTCAGTCTTAGTCACTCACTCGATCTTTGGACACAAGTCAATAAAGACATATTATTAAAATTGTTTTAAGTGCTTCATTTTTTCTGCGGACCTCGACTGGCTCCCACACATATAACTCTAGGTGTAAGTAATAACGACTTGCCAGTAGAGTCTGACTGAAGGCTAGTTTTTCGGCCGAAGCCGATGCTGAATGTTTGGTCGGACACTTGTCACTTGTCAGAGCTCTACACGAAACACTCATGATGCGGGCATGAATGCCATTTCCGCAGTGTCCGGTTATGACGCCTATCAGTGTCCTAAATGAAGGCCAGGAGAAAAGGGGAGAGACTGGTGTGTCTTTGTGTTTTTGTTTCTTGGTGTGTTTTACATGTCAGCTTTTCTCCGCTTTCGGTGATGAATACTTCGGTTGAGTTCATAATTGCCAATGTTACCCTGAACTGCACAAAATATTTTCCCAAAATACCCCAAATATAAAATATATTTCATTTATGACCACAAATAATGCCGCAAGCTTGCGGTACGTCAGAATTGTAAAAAAAATATTCATAAAAATACAAGCGATGCAAAAACTGTTTGATTGACGTTTGTAGTGCAAGACAGCTCTTAAGACCGCCCCCTCGCTCGGTTGAAAATGTTACGTATACGCCACCGTGCCCATGCAGGCAACTCTTAAGACTGCCTCCTCGCCCGGTTAAAAATGTTACGTATACGCCACCGTGGCCATGCAAGACAACACTTAACACTGACTCCTCGCCCGTTGAATAATGTTACGTATACCCCACCGTGGCAATGCAAGGCAACTCTTAAGACTGCCTCCTCGCCCGGTTAAAAATGTTACGTATGCGCCACCGTGGCCATGCAAGACAACACTTAACACTGACTCCTCGCCCGTTGAATGATGTTACGTATACGCCACCGTGGCAATGCAAGGCAACTCTTAAGACTGCCTCCTCGCCCGGTTAAAAATGTTACGTATGCGCCACCGTGGCCATGCAAGACAACACTTAACACTGACTCCTCGCCCGTTGAATGATGTTACGTATACGCCACCGTGGCAATGCAAGGCAACTCTTAAAAGACTGCCTCCTCGCCCGGTTAAAAATGTTACGTATACGCCACCGTGGCCATTCAAGACAACACTTAACGCTTACTCCTCGCCCGATGAAAAATGTTACGTACACGCCACCGTGTCCATGCAAGACAACACTTAACACTGACTCCTCGCCCGTTGAATAATGTTACGTATACGCCACCGTGGCCATGCAAGGCAATTCTTAAGACTGCCTCCTCGCCCGGTTAAAAATGTTACGTATACGCCACCGTGGCCCTGCAAGACAACACTTAACACTGACTGCTCGCCCGATGAAAAATGTTACGTATACGTCACCGTGGCCGTGCAAGACAACTCTTAAGACTGCCTCCTCGCCCGATGCGAAATGTGACGTATACGCCACCGTGGCAATGCAAGGCAACTCTTAAGACTGCCTCCTCGCCCGGTTAAAAATGTTACGTATGCGCCACCGTGCCCATGCAAGGCAACTCTTAAGAATGCCTCTGTGCCCGGTTAAAAATGTTACGTATACGCCACCGTGGCCATTCAAGACAACACTTAACGCTTACTCCTCGCCCGATGAAAAATGTTACGTACACGCCACCGTGTCCATGCAAGACAACACTTAACACTGACTCCTCGCCCGTTGAATAATGTTACGTATACGCCACCGTGGCCATGCAAGGCAATTCTTAAGACTGCCTCCTCGCCCGGTTAAAAATGTTACGTATACGCCACCGTGGCCCTGCAAGACAACACTTAACACTGACTGCTCGCCCGATGAAAAATGTTACGTATACGTCACCGTGGCCGTGCAAGACAACTCTTAAGACTGCCTCCTCGCCCGATGCGAAATGTGACGTATACGCCACCGTGGCAATGCAAGGCAACTCTTAAGACTGCCTCCTCGCCCGGTTAAAAATGTTACGTATGCGCCACCGTGGCCATGCAAGACAACACTTAACACTGACTCCTCGCCCGTTGAATAATGTTACGCATACGCCACCGTGGCCTTGCAAGGCAAATCTTAAGACTGCCTCCTCGCCCGGTTAAAAATGTTACGTATACGCCACCGTGGCCATGCAAGACAACACTTAACACTGACTCCTCGCCCGTTGAATAATGTTACGCATACGCCACCGTGGCCTTGCAAGGCAAATCTTAAGACTGCCTCCTCGCCCGGTTAAAAATGTTACGTATACGCCACCGTGGCCATTCAAGACAACACTTAACGCTTACTCCTCGCCCGATGAAAAATGTTACGTACACGCCACCGTGTCCATGCAAGACAACACTTAACACTGACTCCTCGCCCGTTTAATAATGTTACGTATACGCCACCGTGGCAATGCAAGGCAACTCTTAAGACTGCCTCCTCGCCCGGTTAAAAATGTTACGTATACGCCACCGTGGCCTTGCAAGACAACGCTTAAGACTGCCTCCTCGCCCGGTTAAAAATGTTACGTATACGCCACCGTGGCCTTCCAAGGCAAATCTTAAGATTGCCTCCTCGCCCGGTTAAAAATGTTACGTATACGCCACCGTGGCCTTGCAAGACAACGCTTAAGACTGCCTCCTCGCCCGGTTAAAAATGTTACGTATACGCCACCGTGGCCTTGCAAGACAACGCTTAAGACTGCCTCCTCGCCCGGTTAAAAATGTTACGTATACGCCACCGTGGCCTTCCAAGGCAAATCTTAAGACTGCCTCCTCGCCCGGTTAAAAATGTTACGTATACGCCACCGTGGCCATGCAAGACAACGCTTAAGACTGCCTCCTCGCCCGGTTAAAAATGTTACGTATACGCCACCGTGGCCATTCAAGACAACACTTAACGCTTACTCCTCGCCCGATGAAAAATGTTACGTATACGCCACCGTATCCATGCAAGACAACACTTAACACTGACTCCTCGCCCGTTGAATAATGTTACGTATACGCCACCGTGGCAATGCAAGGCAACTCTTAAGACTGCCTCCTCGCCCGGTTAAAAATGTTACGTATACGCCACCGTGGCCTTGCAAGACAACGCTTAAGACTGCCTCCTCGCCCGGTTAAAAATGTTACGCATACGCCACTGTGGCCTTCCAAGGCAAATCTTAAGACTGCCTCCTCGCCCGGTTAAAAATGTTACGTATACGCCACCGTGGAAATGCAAGGCAACGCTTAAGACTGCCTCCTCGCCCGGTTAAAAATGTTACGTATACGCCACCGTGGCCTTCCAAGGCAAATCTTAAGACTGCCTCCTCGCCCGGTTAAAAATGTTACGTATACGCCACCGTGGCCTTCCAAGGCAAATCTTAAGACTGCCTCCTCGCCCGGTTAAAAATGTTACGTATACGCCACCGTGGCCTTGCAAGACAACGCTTAAGACTGCCTCCTCGCCCGGTTAAAAATGTTACGTATACGCCACCGTGGAAATGCAAGGCAACTCTTAAGACTGCCTCCTCGCCCGGTTAAAAATGTTACGTATACGCCACCGTGGCCTTGCAAGACAACGCTTAAGACTGCCTCCTCGCCCGGTTAAAAATGTTACGTATACGCCACCGTGGCCTTGCAAGACAACGCTTAAGACTGCCTCCTCGCCCGGTTAAAAATGTTACGTATACGCCACCGTGGCCATTCAAGACAACACTTAACGCTTACTCCTCGCCCGATGAAAAATGTTACGTACACGCCACCGTGTCCATGCAAGACAACACTTAACACTGACTCCTCGCCCGTTGAATAATGTTACGTATACGCCACCGTGGCAATGCAAGGCAACTCTTAAGACTGCCTCCTCGCCCGGTTAAAAATGTTACGTATACGCCACCGTGGCCTTCCAAGGCAAATCTTAAGACTGCCTCCTCGCCCGGTTAAAAATGTTACGTATACGCCACCGTGGAAATGCAAGGCAACTCTTAAGACTGCCTCCTCGCCCGGTTAAAAATGTTACGTATACGCCACCGTGGCCTTGCAAGACAACGCTTAAGACTGCCTCCTCGCCCGGTTAAAAATGTTACGCATACGCCACTGTGGCCTTCCAAGGCAAATCTTAAGACTGCCTCCTCGCCCGGTTAAAAATGTTACGTATACGCCACCGTGGAAATGCAAGGCAACGCTTAAGACTGCCTCCTCGCCCGGTTAAAAATGTTACGTATACGCCACCGTGGCCTTCCAAGGCAAATCTTAAGACTGCCTCCTCGCCCGGTTAAAAATGTTACGTATACGCCACCGTGGCCTTCCAAGGCAAATCTTAAGACTGCCTCCTCGCCCGGTTAAAAATGTTACGTATACGCCACCGTGGCCTTGCAAGACAACGCTTAAGACTGCCTCCTCGCCCGGTTAAAAATGTTACGTATACGCCACCGTGGAAATGCAAGGCAACTCTTAAGACTGCCTCCTCGCCCGGTTAAAAATGTTACGTATACGCCACCGTGGCCTTGCAAGACAACGCTTAAGACTGCCTCCTCGCCCGGTTAAAAATGTTACGTATACGCTACCGTGGCCTTGCAAGACAACGCTTAAGACTGCCTCCTCGCCCGGTTAAAAATGTTACGTATACGCCACCGTGGCCATTCAAGACAACACTTAACGCTTACTCCTCGCCCGATGAAAAATGTTACGTACACGCCACCGTGTCCATGCAAGACAACACTTAACACTGACTCCTCGCCCGTTGAATAATGTTACGTATACGCCACCGTGGCAATGCAAGGCAACTCTTAAGACTGCTTCCTCGCCCGGTTAAAAATGTTACGTATACGCCACCGTGGCCTTCCAAGGCAAATCTTAAGACTGCCTCCTCGCCCGGTTAAAAATGTTACGTATACGCCACCGTGGAAATGCAAGGCAACTCTTAACACTGCCTCCTCGCCCGGTTAAAAATGTTACGTATACGCCACCGTGGCCTTCCAAGGCAAATCTTAAGACTGCCTCCTCGCCCGGTTAAAAATGTTACGTATACGCCACCGTGGCCTTCCAAGGCAAATCTTAAGACTGCCTCCTCGCCCGGTTAAAAATGTTACGTATACGCCACCGTGGAAATGCAAGGCAACTCTTAAGACTGCCTCCTCGCCCGGTTAAAAATGTTACGTATACGCCACCGTGGAAATGCAAGGCAACTCTTAAGACTGCCTCCTCGCCCGGTTAAAAATGTTACGTATACGCCACCGTGGCCATGCAAGGCAACATTTAAGACTGCCCCCTCGCCCGGTTAAAAATGTTACGTATACGCCACCGTGGCCTTGCAAGACAACGCTTAAGACTGCCTCCTCGCCCGGTTAAAAATGTTACGTATACGCCACTGTGGCCTTCCAAGGCAAATCTTAAGACTGCCTCCTCGCCCGGTTAAAAATGTTACGTATACGCTTCCGTGGAAATGCAAGGCAACGCTTAAGACTGCCTCCTCGCCCGGTTAAAAATGTTACGTACACGCCACCGTGGCCTTCCAAGGCAAATCTTAAGACTGCCTCCTCGCCCGGTTAAAAATGTTACGTATACGCCACCGTGGCCTTCCAAGGCAAATCTTAAGACTGCCTCCTCGCCCGGTTAAAAATGTTACGTATACGCCACCGTGGCCTTGCAAGACAACGCTTAAGACTGCCTCCTCGCCCGGTTAAAAATGTTACGTATACGCCACCGTGGCCTTCCAAGGCAAATCTTAAGACTGCCTCCTCGCCCGGTTAAAAATGTTACGTATACGCCACCGTGGAAATGCAAGACAACGCTAAAGACTGCCTCCTCGCCCGGTTAAAAATGTTACGTATACGCCACCGTGGCCTTCCAAGGCAAATCTTAAGACTGCCCCCTCGCCCGGTTAAAAATGTTACGTATACGCCACCGTGGCCTTCCAAGGCAAATCTTAAGACTGCCTCCTCGCCCGGTTAAAAATGTTACGTATACGCCACCGTGGCCATGCAAGACAACACTTAACGCTTACTCCTCGCCCGATGAAAAATGTTACGTATACGCCACCGTGGCCATGCAAGGCAACTCTTAAGACTGCCTCCTCGCACGGTTAAAAATGTTACGTATACGCCACCGTGGCCAGGAAAGCAACTCTTAATACTGCCTCCTCGCCCGATGCGAAATGTGACGTATACGCCACCGTGGCCATGCAAGACAACAATTAACACTGACTCCTCGCCCAATGAATAATGTTACGTATACGCCACCGTGGCCATGCAAGGCAACTCTTAAGACTGCCTCCTCGCACGGTTAAAAATGTTACGTGTACGCCACCGTGGCCATGCAAGACAAATCTTTAGACTGCCTCCTCGCCCGATGAAAAATGTTACGTATACGCCACCGTGGCCATGCAAGGCAACTCTTAAGACTGCCTCCTCGCACGGTTAAAAATGTTACGTGTACGCCACCGTGGCCATGCAAGACAAATCTTTAGACTGCCTCCTCGCCCGATGAAAAATGTTACGTATACGCCACCGTGGCCGTGCAAGGCATCTCTTTAGACTGCCTCCTCGCCCTATGCAAAATGTTACATATACGCCACCATATAAAAAGAACACCGTCTTAATTCAAGCATCATTCTTAGGAAAACGAAATTTAAAATATTCACTGTATATTATTGTTTTCAGTAATAAACACTTCATTATTTTTTTGATAAAGCCATTGATGCAGTTATTTGTAAATGCAACGAATCATAATTTTCTAAATTTGTATAAAATAAAAAAGTATAAAATGTTTTTCTTCGTGACGTAGGTTTGAACCCTCCAGTCATCAATATTTAAGTTATAAAAACGACGGTCATCTATCATAAACATTCATAAAAGGTTTGAGCTGTATCATTAGGTAAATGTCATATGTTGTTTTTTGACATATGACAGTGTTCTTTTCAATGAGCGATGTGTAAATATTGTGCACACTGTTTTAAAAAAATCAAAGCACTTTTAAAAAATAAGGAGTGTCATCGAGAAAACTTACCCACACTCATTTCGAATTTACTTTCCAAAAGATACAGAAAAACCAATACTTTTTTTTTGTTTGTAATGCAGGTAATGAATGCTTCTATTGTTTTGAAGTCTTATGTATGTCATTTCTGTTTGGTAGTTAACATAATCAGCATGGATGTAAGAAAAAATATTTTATAAGTGTCCCTTAGTACACCCACGCAAATATATCGCATAGGAACAAAAAGTTAAAACCTGGCACCTGAAAGAAAAGAAAGGGGGTCTGGTTGAAAAGCCGGCCATATGAACCCAAAAAAGGTCACTAAAATTTTGAGCCAATTTGTTAGTTCATAAAGTGAAGACAACTACGAGCTTGAAAGGATACAAATTAATAAAGGTTCCAGATCATAAAGCAAATAAAATTTGGATGCGAAACAACGGGTAAAACATTTGGAATATAATTTCGGTGGGTAAGTTTTTTGATGGCACTCCTTATGTACGTAAGTAAGAAACACTGTTTCTTTAGGCGCAAGAGAAGTAGTGCCCTCTCTCCAACGACCAACCTAACGTTATACAACAACTTTATCATCCCTATCCTGATCTATGGCACGGAAGCATGGAGACTCTCAAGAGCGGATGAAAGAAGTCATTGCACTTTTCGAGAGAAAGGTTCTGCGGTCATTTTTACGTTGATAGTTCTGTGAGAAGAAGATTAAACCATCAATTGAACAGCAACGTGAGTCTCGCCAGGCGTCTACGAATTCATCGCCCAGGATGGCTAGGCCGTGTGGAGCGTATGGATAACACTGCTCCAGCCCGAACGATCTTCAACTCCGAACCCGTGGGTCAACGCAATAAAGGACTCCCACGGAACTGATGGCGCACTCAGGAGAATAGGGACTTCAACCAACTTGGAGTGTGCAATTGGATACAGCTGGCTAAAGATCGTGCCAGTAGGAGAGGCTTTTTGCTTGAGCCCAGATCCACCCCGGACTGTAGCGCCACCAGAACCATTCTTTTAAATTAAAGTAATGGGAAATCAAGTCATGTTCCGATGCAAAGGAATTTTTTTTAAGTAATAATAATAATAGAATTTAAAGGGGGTCCACTTTTTTAACTTAACAGCTTCTTCACTTAGAATTTGAAAAAACATAAGCAACAATTTCGTGCCAAGGCAAACCGAACGAATAAAAGCTAAAAGAGAAGGTATCTACCATCCTAGTACCTTTGGTGTACAGTTGGTGTAAATGCAATTTATCGTCTTTCCAAGTATTGATTGGAAGTTCGAAATATACTAAAAAACTAACAAATTAAACCTGTGTCAAGATACGGTTTTTCGGCTTTGCCTCGATGAGGACGAGACTTGTGTGAGTGTCCTGCTTAAGGAAACGTATCTTCCATGAGGCGATACTAACTTCAGTGGAATTAAAAGATTCACTACAAGGGACTAACTACCTTTCATGAGGGAAGTAATACAAAAACATTCGTGTAATAATTAATTTTCAACAGTTGTTTTTGATTTCTCACGAAAAGTTAAATCTGCCCCCGGTTTGATGCAAGATGGTTCTTAGGAATGCTTGAATAAGTCTACTTTTCGGGATTCCTGAAATACTGCAACAAGACAAAAATTACTGCCAAGTTGATGGCAGTTTGACTGTCACATTGCTTTTATGAACGCATGTGCGGACTGCTGACATCCATAGTCACTGCACTTTATTTACATTTATGAATGCAAATTGCAGGACTTTTGCTTGCTTTTACCCTCTTCCAGGAGCAGGGAACATGGCCTAGAATTATGCAGCCTTTGAGAATGTTTAGTATCCATCGCATGATAAGGTCCGCTGTTCTTTAGAGCTCCACAGAGATGATGCCGTCAGGTCCTGGTGCATTAAATGGTAACTGGTTGTGTTTTCAAAATTAAGTTGAGTTCCATATACAGCACCCACAAAAATGGCGATCATACCTCTCTCAAGAATCAGAAGGGTGTATCCCGCTCGACTCTAGGAAACTGTTGAGCATATTGTGTGAAGCTCGTAAGGAAACACAATGTTTTTTGACTGCAGACGATATTTTTAGTCATATGTCGTGTGCTTGCAGCAACTCAGTTTCAAGTCCATTCTTCCTCCATTAGAGAACGTCGACCAAGAAACGTTCCGTCGCATCACCTGAGGCAAAATATCACCATCAACAGCTATACTTTTGGGGTAGAAAAGGAGTTTGTCTGCCTGAGGGCAACGTAGAATCACCCTTGGCAATCATTGAGACTTCGGTCTTTCGAAACGGGGCTCAAAACTACTTACTCGAAGGATGGAGATCATGCCAGTCTTGCTTCTTGGAGATGAAAGCTGGACGATTATCAAAACGGCAGTGCTGATTCTTAGGGGAGATTGAATGAAGGACAACGGAGATGTGAAAGTAGTCCGGAAGGCAAGAACCTGTCAACTGCAATGGTTCGGCCACATCGCGCTCATGGACATTAATGCTTCAGTCAATAAGGTCTTCCAGTTCGAGGCTCCTAGCTCGAGAAAAATAGACTTTGGCTTGGCGACTGGAAGCAGCCTGCCTAAGAACATCTACGATAAGTACCAGATACTGCTCAGGCTCAGATCCCCCAAGAGTCCCAGGGCTTATATGTCAGTAAGGAAGAATTCCTCGGTGTACGAGTTTAGAACTCCTCCCACACATGGATCTCACAGCTACGACACAGTGGATCTAAACACCCACACGAATGCTTTTTTCTCTCCACCTTCCATTTATCAAAGCCGCGACAAAATGTCATAGTCGCCTCCTCATTTAGGAGGAAAACATTTCATTCATCGTAGCAACATAAAAACAATCATATTTGACATCCCTTCAATTAAGGCTCCCAGTGGGACATTGTTTTTTATTACATTCATCCGGCGAAACTCACGACGCCAAGGATTACAGATGAAAACAGTTGTGCGGCTTAAACTCTGAGTCATGCCGATCCCACATAAGGGAGCACCCACGCGTCGACGGTGGCAAAGGGACCCACGCTGAATCACAATCCTGATGTGATGTGTCAAAGGATTTAGGATCCGGGCACTTTGTTCGCAATGGCAAGAAGGATTTCACCGTTAAGCAGACGATTTCCCCATGTTCCGTGAGCAGGAAACCGAAAAGCGTCCTGCAGGGATAATACATCATGCCATTACTTTGAGGTTTCAGATCGGTGATGTGCATAACATGTTCACCGTGCTCCCGGACTGCAGACGGGTGATGGCTGGATGCGCATCAATGTTGGTGCCTCGGCGAGGTGTACTCGTGTTCGCTTTGTGTGGCCTCGGGGCCACTGGATGTGTGGTGGCTGTGGTTGCTGTTTTTGCATCAATCATAGGGATACGTCAAAGTGAGAGAGGGCGTTTTTTTGCATCCCTCTGGTGGAGGTAGAGGTGCGAGAATTGTAGACGTGGCAACAAGCTTGCACAGAGTTCGTTCGCCTTGCGGATTGACGGCGGGCATGTGAATGCTAATTAAGTGTCAGTGGGGATTAGTGAGCGTATACGGCTAAATATGGACCGAGGGTGCAGGATGATGGTGATTTGTTGCGGGTCTTCACACGGGGGAATTGAGAGGAAACAAGAAAGTGAAACAGTTCACGAGCATGTAGCTGGAAGTGACTGAGGAGAATGCGACGAAGGGGATGGGAATATGAAACATAGAAAAGGTTGGACCTTGTGAGGTCCTTGATTCACTACAGCACAGAGCGGGGGTTTCATAATAGGGTTCCCCTGCAGTCAGTTGAAAGGCAGTGATTTGACGGTTAACCGATTGACTTGGATTAGAATTTGTGAAGGTACTCTGCTCACTTAAATTATCCCCACCGGCATTTGCACTCTGCGCTGTACTTAATTGATGATTACTCTGCGGTTACTCTTACATTTAACACTGAATATTGAGTATGGGTTAGGTCAGGTTAGAGCGGCTGACTACCTAAAGGTAGTTAGGCCTAAGGTAGGCTCGTTGTGCTACCACAAAGATCTAGTAGAACCTAATCCACCATGTGGAGCTTTTGACAAAGCGATGAAGCTGACTGATAATTACCTCACTTAGTTCTGTCAGGTCATAGGAATATTGGGAGTCCAAGGGATTAAGTCTGCCACATGAGACGGCATTGCAGTTACAAAGAAGGTTCGCAAGGGGTTTCGTCATTCTCCTCATTTCTGCAGCTTCTACAGAAATCATTAAAGGATATACCTAGTCTTGAGGCGTGAATTCCAATGTCATAGTGCTCGGTTATGACGCTGATGAGAGTTCTAACATGTGGCCAACTCATTCTGATTGTCGATATTAGGTCAAAATTGCTTTGTGATGAGGCAACCAGTGCCAGAGGACCATCTAAATTTGCTGTGGGTGAGTGTTTCAAGCTTTAGTAGATGTCTGGGAGTGGCGATAGGCATGGACGGCATTTCCCCGTCAGGAAAGAGGTGGTGTTGAGATGGTGCCCATTTTTAGCGAGTTCATCCGCTTCGAAATTCCTTGGGATGTCACTGTGTCCCGGCACTCACATGA
This sequence comes from Eristalis intricaria, assembly GCA_964034865.1. Taxonomy (NCBI): domain Eukaryota; kingdom Metazoa; phylum Arthropoda; class Insecta; order Diptera; family Syrphidae; genus Eristalis; species Eristalis intricaria. The sequence continues at coordinate 57,363,190 of OZ035874.1, forward strand.
CTTGAAATGCAATCCTATCTGCGGAGAAGAATATACATATATACTAGACTTCGTACCCGACTTTGCCCGGGTTTGTTTCTTCAACCGGTACTTTACCTGTAGTGAAAATATAGTTTTTTCAAAATATCCTGAAGAAATGTGTTTAAAATAGTAAAACGCCAAGAAAATTATACTTTCTATTATTTTTCATTATAAAACTTGTTTGTAGGCTACATTTTTTGTTTCAGAAACATCATCAGCGACAATGTATAACTGTCCTGGATCCTTTGCCTTCGTCATTGCAACGTACGAATTTGAATTTTCTTTTGTCATTGATGCCTATCCCAATCTCTCATTCATATCCCTACTCATAATCAGTACAATGCGTTGACTGTGTGCATACATGTTGAAGTTTGAATTATCAATGTGTGCTGCAGCAAAACGGACGGAAATTAAGGGTTTTTCTCAACCATTTACACACAACGTGGAGGGATCTCAAGCGATTCATAAAAAAAAAGTTCTTGGAAATCCCATCTATGTACATGCAAGCGATGTTCACTTGATGTGCAAATTGAAGTTAAACTTCATGAACCATGAAAAAGCCTATATTGTAACACATTATGTAATTAGCCTAGCTCTGAAATTTTATCTAAATCGGCTAATCCGTTCAGAAGTTCAATATTTACAATTTCAGCAAAATTTTATGATTTGTGTGTAGCTGTGTGTATGTACATGCATGAGCAAAGTACGAAAATGTTCATTGTTTCCTTTTCGTTTGGTGACGCAGGCAGTCGTTCGTATATGTTCGATTGAGACGTAGAAAAAAATTAATGGTTGGTTTAATGGAAGTTACAACACACTGGGGGATGGTTGATGTCCACGACTACGCAACTTGAAATGGTTTCATACCGGATTGATGCAACCACCCTTATTTTGAGAATTTTATTCCCGTTTAAAAAGTGCTCGTAACTTCCGAACCGTATGTCGTACCGACTTAAAAATTCAGAGCTCTGCGACGTGTAGTTTCGGAGCCTTTGTCGGTCAGAGACAAAAACCTAATAATATTGTAACTCTAATACAATTCATGAAATTTACTTGTAATGATATTACTTATGTCTATGAAATACTAAATGTGTATACTCTGTATTTAACATTTTTAAAAATATCATTTTTCCTAAATAAATAAAAATTAAAAAATAAATAAAAAAACTCGTTAAGAGATGTATCAGTATCAGTATCAGTATCAGTTCACTTCCAGTTAAAAACAACCACCTCTATTACGAAAGTCGTTTAACACCTTGCGTCGAAACGCATCTATGATTTCGTTCTACGTCAGAAAACGACACATGGCGGTTAACCTCATGTTGAACGTATTTAAGGTCGACTCGATATAAGTTCGTAATACCGATACTAAAGCTCCTTTAAAGCGAGGACAAGTACTTTAAACTAACAAAGGTGTGATGTATAAGATAGATTCTGGGTTTATCATAAAGCTACATTTATGCCATTTCTTATACAATTGCTCTCCAAATTTTTAAGCGGTCGGACCAACTTAAATGACTCGGTCAATAAGGTATTCCGTCCAAAGCCAACCAAGTTTGTTCAATGTGACTGGCTTGTTAGCGAACTTTTATATCAACAGAATCATAAAGACGGCAAATAATCATTTTTCACAAACAAAAACTTTTGCAACATTTTCCTACGCATCAGAGTAAGATGGGGTATTGTGGTATAGGAGGGTAACGTGTTGCAGGAATTTTCTTCGAAAACTAAGCTGGCTACCGGAATGTTTGTTATACATAAGCTGGCCATTTACAAATAATTAGCAAAGAAGTGTTTTTTTTTTCTTCAATTCAATTTCAATTTTATGCATTCATTCTACAAACAGTTTACAAAGTAAGAAGAAATAATCCTGCGAAGCCCTTGGCTTGTCTGCAGGAATCTCATTCTTGTAGGCTTATTAATTCTCCATTAACATTTATGATAAATAATATATGATTTAAATTAATTGTATACAACAAATTGCATTGAAATTGAACAAATTATAAAAAAAAAGAAAACGAAACGAGGGTATATCAGTATATGCATACATAGATTCTGAATATTTTAACAGGGTGTTTTATGGGCAAAATGGATTTTTTTTATTTTTTTTTTTCGGGAAGTGAGGGATATTTGAAAGATTGGTTGGTAATTCATCCAGCACAGTCGGAATTAATGTCGGAAAGAGTTCCTTGTTGTGGATTTTGGCTGTCTTGTATCTTCCCTCTGCATTTCTTCGGGTGTTGTGGGTGTGGTCTATTTGTATTCTGAAGCTGCTGTCATTGTAAAATTCGTTTATCAAGGTATTCATTATCTAAGAGCTCAAGGTGGTTGCTTATCGTTGCACTGTTGTTGTGGTAGTTGATATTTTTCTTTCTGGTGAGAATTTTCAGCAAATAGCTTAGACTTCTTTGGAGTTCACTGCTGTAGGTTGATATCCCCCAAGCCGTTATTTCGTGTCGTATATATGATTCGCTCGCAATTGTGGTTAACTTTTATACCGAGATACTTGTTCTGCCAACTTGAAGGCCATTCACGTTTTGGATCAATTGTGTCAAACGTATAATTGTTTACTATATAATATTGTATACTATTGTGTACTAGCATTGTTTTTTTTTTTTGTGCTTTTAAAAAGTTATTCTTGTCTTATCTTACCGAGGCAAACTCACAATAAACAAGTTTTTTTTAATAAATTCTTAAGCATAATTAAATAATTTCTTATTTGCACATAATGTCGGCTAATATGGTGTAGCACCCATAGACCAATGTTGTTACTAAACCACATTACCCTGTAGTAATAATACACAACATTTACCTTTGATAGTAGATCGCGGACTGCACTGTTCTCTATTCTATGTTTCCAATCACGCTTGCCAAAAGTCAAGGCAAGCACAACCAGGTGATCGCGTGTATATTGCCAAACTCTTGTGAACTACTGATAAGGTTGGTCCCCAAGCGCCCAGACAGTGCGGCTTAGATTGTGTCTGGAAATTGGGGCCAGACGCAATATGACACGCATCAGCCCACTTCAAAATTGCTTCGAATTATTGTTGTCAGAAAAAGAAAAACAAAAAATATCCATTCATTGGCCAGAAATTGTAAAAAGGGGTAATGTGGTTTAGTGTACCACATTGAAATACATAGTGTACCACAAAATCCTTCAATTTTTCAACAGGCACTTTATGGGTTATGCTGCATTTTTGGCACCAAATTTTTTACTGTCTGCTCACATATAAGCAATTTGTTCAAATTTATTGAATAAACAAAATATAATTTAATAATATAATAAATAATAAAACAAATTGTTTATTGCTCAATAAACTTGCATAATAGTAATAATATGGGTGGCGCGACAGTCCGAGGTGGACCTGGGCCTAGCTCCTCAGCAACCACGTGTGTTGTGCGTGTTATTGTTCTTTCACGCGTGGAAGGGACCTACAGTTTAATGCCGACTCCGAAGGGCGAATTTGAGAAGCTTTTTCTAGACAGGAATACTCTTTGAGCATTGTCAGTGACTCGAAAGAGGCGGGGCCGTGAATTATGATGGGTGGTAAATTCGGGTATCGAACGGCGAACGGCGACCCACTTTCAAACTTCAAACAAACTTGCATAGTTACCAATTTTAAGCCAATCATTTTTTCTTAAGTTTACGCTATATAGAGTTCGATTCAGAGCGATGCTTTTGCAAATATAGTCAAAATAGTAATACATTTACCACAATACCCAAAGTTCCTCTATAGTTTCTGCAACAATTCACTGCACATTATATTTTCCTATATAATACCATTAATTAATGATTTAATAATTCTTCAATTTGCAAACCAAGCCATGTTTTACATTCATCACAATTTTGATGAAAGCTTAAAAAACATGTCTGTCCAAAGCCAAAAGCGAATCCTTAGTCACGTCAGTTTGACAATCTGTCCAGAATACCATACGACCACACCAGCTCGGATATATCGATGTAGTCGACCTCTGGCCACAATAACTCGGGTTACATGCCCTTGATATAGCGATACTTCTTCTGCATTTTGACAGAGATAGTGTGTGATGAAGCCGCTATGCCATAGACAGCAACAAGCACTCAATCTTTGTGAGTGCATTGATGTTTGGTCCAGTAACTCCACTTTTGCTTGTTCGCATAGCCTCCGAGACAAAAATTGGTCAGTCTGAGAAGATGACAACAAATTTAACGTAGTTTTTTATGGTCGTCCGACTTCAATTTTTGCATCAGCAGAATCTTATATGGACCGTCTAGCGATGCCTAATTCCACTTTTATGGGTCTTCTTCGATACCGGCCGCTACGGCGACTATGTCTTTTCATTTCGCTCCAATATCAGTCTGGTTAGTGACTTACGGACCAAAAGAGTGTGCTCACGCCTAAACTCTTTCACGGAGCGACAAATTGCCTGGGCACTGAAGTCATGATGACGACAAAGTTCAAGTTCCCCATTTTAAAATCAGCCAAATTTCAATACAATTCAATAACTTCCGCACGTTCGGCAAGCTTGAAACTAAACACGATGAAATGGTTGGCATTACTGAATATTTTGACATCTCATTGCCATTGACACCATTGATAGCTGCTGAAACATAACAATTGGAAATGCCGTCTTTGCTATCTGGGCACCCTTAATAAGTAGATGAGCATAGGAAGTATGCACGTCAACTTCGCCTTGGTCAACAAATTGGATAGCATCACTAGCAAGGCCACAAAAAAATCCAAGCGAATAATGCCAACTGAACTGCACTCGTGTTTGACGCAAGACCCAGAGATGCAGACAAATATAGCTCAAGAAACTCATGGGACTGCGTCTGAAATCCCATCACTTCCCGTTGATCTCGCGAAGCACAGAGTTCCCAATGTCGTCACATCATAAATTCAACTCAATTAAGGCCTTTCCATTTTCAGGACGTCTGTGAAAACTTTCGCCATACCAAAACTATAACACTATCAGAAATGTCAGTTAATTGCCTTCCGAAACGGAAGAACTAATAAATATACATGCACTTCATCGTGTCCCACCAACCGAACAAAGGCGCGGAACACACCCGTTCCGGGACACTTAATGTAATTTTCCTCTCTGAGCACATGTTTCCTTCGAAGTGAGCGACAGTCGCATGATGCGACTCAGCAGCTCGTTGAAAGGCAACAAAAAACTGCAATCCTCTGTGGATATGCAAGAAAAGTTTCTCACATCCTTACGCACGAACCCAGGCTTCATATCCTGCTTGTGCCGCTGAGAGCAGCACCAAGGAACTAATTTAATTTTCATACTTCGCAACAACTACTGATGAAAATTTACCGGCTAATGCCGCTGCGTGCGACTCGTCATGCTGAAAATTCGAGTAAGTTGATGGGAAATTCTTAAAAGTTGCTCCAGACCTTCAGCTCTGTTGAGCGATGTCTTCCGATTTCTTTTTCCTTAAGAAGGTGTGGTTGGCTCTATGAAATGAGAACAGGATGCATGATTAAAAGAGAAAGATGGTGACAGGGTTGTTATAGGTATGCGTGGCATGTGTTTTGGACTGTACGACGTAACAAAATTCAAGAGCAAACCCATTAAATTGTTACATGCACTTTATCGTACACAGAGTCTGTCAACAATTGTATCCGTTACGCTTTGTTTCTTATTTCATGCTTCTTTTGAAACGTTTATATATGTTTTTTTGTAGATCGCCGTGGCGTAATGGGTAAGTGCGTCGACTCCTACGCAGAGGGTGCCACGTTCGAAACCCGAATTTACCACCTTTCATAATTCACGGCTCCACCTCTTACGAGTCACTGACAATGCTCAAAGGGTACTCCTGTCTAGAAAAAGCTTCCCAAATTCGCCGTTCGGTGTCGGCATTAAACTGTAGGTCCCTTCCACGCGTGAAAGGACAATGGCACGCACAACACGAGTGGTTGCTGAGAAGCTAGGCCCAGGTCCACCTCGGATTGTCGCTCCACCCATATTATTATATATTATTATATATATATATTTTTTTATATTTTAATTACATAAACGTCCGCGACACTCTTAAACATTGGTGATCTCACTAGACCCTGTTATTAATTAGGTATATTTTTAGATTATCTTAGGCAGATTACGCTTAACATCGCAGTTCAACTCATGAAATCCTTCCCAGTTTCTTTTTTGAATTTCCGTTTCCGATAGGAGAGGCTATCCCTTCTTTAGAGTTAAAAAAAAAATTCATTAAGCTTTCATAATTTCCAGTCTACCTACTGTCCGAGTCCTTATTAATTAGATACAAGCACGAATTAGTTTTTTGTTTGTACTACAGATTAGCCGTGGAGTTGTGGGTGTGTTCGTCGTGGGTGGCTGCCTGGGTTCGATTGCCGCCCGGTACGACCAAAAATAATTTCCACGGTCCCACCTTTCGAGTCACTGACAGAGCTCAAAGAGTAATAATTGTCTAGAAAAAGCTTCGGATTCAACGTGGAATTGTAGGTCCCTTCCACTCGTGAGAGAACAATAGCACGCACATCGCGAGTTGTTGCTGTGCAGCTTGGCCCTCTACGGGCTGAAGCGTCATCAATTATTATTTTTTTATATTTAAAAAATATATACACCAAGCCAGGGGACAATACCCAGAACACAAACATACAAACAGAGGCATATCACCGTCTTTCTCCTTTTCACTAAATCTGCCTCACTTGGAAATAATGATGCGTCCAACCAACAATGACTGGTTTTGGATGCATTAGTGGTTTAGACAATTGGAAAAGTCATGATGTCTCGACTGAGAAGGACGAATCTCCACCCCCTGGTCCATAATCTGTTAAACGAACTACCTTCATCCTGCTAGGCCAGTTTCCAGGCTTATATTCTGAAATTAATTTCAATTCGTCCGAACATGACCGCCGGGTAGTGGTTACGTGCGTCGACTCCTGCGCCGGGTGTTCCGAATTTACCACCTTTCGAGTATAATTGTACTAAATAGTAGGGGATGGACCACTCATTATGTACCAAGAGCACCCACCTTATCCCAGACAGAGAAGATTGGTAAGAAAATCAGGCTACCTGGCAATCTACACAGATGGCTCAAAAACAGACGAAGGCAACGCACTAGGAGTATTCGCAATATCGCGGGACATAAGCTTGTCCCTGTCTCTTCGACTGGCCAACCATTGTAGTGTATTCCAGGCAGAAGTTAATGCTATGCATGTAGATAATAAATAGCATGTTATTTACAGATGCCGTCGACTCTGCTAATCGGAGATGGATGGAATTAGATACATGTAGGACTTCTAGGCTTATTTGGCCCTCACTTAATCGAAACAAAACAAGTACACTCCTAAAAATAAACAGGAATGTAATAAGGAACATAGTGGGTTTTATCACCGACCACTGCCTTCTCGGTATCCATGCCAGAAGAATGGAAGCCCCCCACAACGACTACTGCGGAAGCTGTAGAGACGAGGAGGAGGAAGAAAACACGCTTCATCTCCTCGGCACTTCTAGAAGAGATATACTAGGCAACTACTTTTTCAGTAACCTAGAGAAAATGTCACTTAAAGATACAAGACATAGCTAAGTTTATCAAGAAAACTAATTGGCTGTAAATCAGCACGGGAGTGTACTTGTCAAAGTAGGCCACTGGAATACCATTAGGTAGTCTCAAGGTTTATTTCATTTTCGTTAGTGTAGTCCCTTTTAAAAGGAGACAGTGTAAAGCACCGGGTAGAGATAGCACCAAGGATCCAATCAGTGGGCCACAACTTCTACAGTGGTGGCAATCACCCAAACCTAAACCTTAGCCTAAGCCTATGATACGACGATACGAGTGGTGTTTTCGGAAGCTAGGCCTTGGTCCTCTGTGGCTTGCGGCGCTCCTGCATTATTATATGACTAGGTGGCCATTTTCAATCAGGAAATAACACGGCTCATTGCTGAGCTTTTAATAGCTTATTCAACCAGTTACACAGGATCGCTTGTCTACAACCGAACAATTCTCTAAACAAAACAATATGATGGATGAATTCCAAATTACATTGTAGTCAGCAGTCTGTCGGATTGATTCACTTTCCGGAATGCCATTGAAACCATTTTCTTTGAATTCCATTATCAATTTTGGTAGTTATCAAAATAGCCATGATTTGGTTCCAAGAACTCGGTCAGGAAACCTCAGCCGCATAACATCCTCCCGTACGCCAATCAGCCAGAAGCAATGAAGGGCTTACCGAACCAGCATGCCAGCACCCATTCACAGAACAGTGAACTTATCCCAAAAAATAATCCTAATTTTACTGAATGCACTCAACAAAAACCAGCCCTTCCTCCGGCAGTACATCAGTTTGATTTCATCGTTAAATAATTCTGAGAAGAACGCACATAAAAGAAGCATCTCCGTGTCTGTTGTTGATTAGCTAATTTGGTTCGCATACGTATCCGCGGTAAATCGAGAACGATAAAAGGATTCGCGGCCTTCTCCACCTCACCCCACCCATAAGCTGACAGACCGTTCAACCGGAATGCTGCTCACACATTTGCGGCGAATTTCACAGCAATTTGAATGGCCTTGGGTATCTCATAAATCCCCGCAGTAAGCACCGTGAAAGTCCCTCTTCTGCACAAGTGAAAATCGTTTTCACCAAATATTGAAAAATAGTTATCAACGTCACCCGTCCACCCCCGACCCTCTAACAGATTCAATGTGAAATGTCAGTCAGCCTGACGAGTGAATTCGCTGTGTTTTTTGCCTTTCTTGCTTTTGTTTTTAACTTTTATGATTTATCAGAGCATAAATCGGTTGTTACGCGTGGCTTTATGCTGCGGGGCCGGGTCCGGGATACGCAGTTGTCTGCGCTGAGCTGTGTGCTCACATTCAGTAACCTGCTGCCGCGTGTTCCGAGTATAAAAGCATTCCGCACCGCTTCCGCGCGCTTTCGTCGAATGAACTTTATTATCACTTTACGCCCCGAATGGCAATCCGCGCACAGAAACGGGCTTTTTATTCAATTTAGAATATTTCCGATTCTGGAGCAGACCGAAGGGGGATTTATCTGCTGGGTGGAATGGTCAGCGTATGCTGGTGGTTCGTCGTTTCCCTCTAAACGGCTCACACCCGCCAGTCGTGTGTTGGTTATAAATTCGAAAACTGTCTCGGTGCCACACATAAAATGCGAACGCGAAGAATTGACCGGAAAATCATTGAAAGCACGGCTGGAGTGCAAGGACACCTCCTGGTGTGGTGTTACTCCCGCCTGAGTGTGTCAGGCGTCGAGGATTTATGGTGGCGCTGCAGAGACGACGTGGAATTAATAGTGACCTCCTTTGCAATACAAATAGAAAAATCAAAAATCAGAATTGATTGAAAAATGAAATGGCGAGCACACAGCGTGCCTTGCAACTAGTTGACGTTGGCTGCTTCACACGTGTCGGGTGGGAAACTGATTCTGTTTATGAAGTTTTCTATTAGCAATCTTAAGATTCCTTTGTGCACACTCGTCAAGTGTCGCTCTATTGGTTACGGAGTTACGATCGTTTATGGCATCGAAAAGTGCTCGCAGTGCTCGCCGTGATGAAGCCACAGCCTTTAAGTGCACACTGCTCAATGGTGCTTGCATTTGAAACTACTCTGTTATCACCTTTATGTGTCGGGAGATGCAGGAGCAACATCACAACGTGAGATGTTTGTAAAAGGGGAAAGCATTGAATGGGCACTGCTTTTGATTGGAAGAAAAGAACTTAGAGAGAGTACCTCTGATTGATCACATCAGACAAATTGTTTTACAAAGAAAAATTGTATACAAAAGAAACATCCCGTCACTATTGTTAAGTAACATTGCAAGAAGACTGCTCGTAGCATGGATGGATGGATTCAATTCGATGAGATTGGGCACCCATCCTTTGACAACAGCATAGTTCACAACTAGATCAAGGCAGCAGTTCATGAGGAAGTGGCTGACACTCCTATTTACTTTCGTATCAGGAGTTGATGGCCTAGAAGTCAACTGAGTCGCAGATATAGCAGCCTTGACGATTCCGAGGAAGCTGCTTCCAGTCATCAAGACCAAGTTGTCTCGAGTCCACGGTAGCTGGGGTTGCCAAGAATAGACAAGGGCATGAACATGAACGTAAAACAGTGGTCAGGAATTGAATATTTCGAGAAACTCGCTACGGCATATTAGACAGGGTGGTGGTCTTGTGAATAAGAGAGGTTCTTAAGAGGATTCGGAAACAACAACAAAAAGTTTTGAATTTTCATCGGACAGGGTTATTATAATTTTACGAACTTATGAATGGATTGAAGTATTTTTTTTAATAATTTGAGCGTGCTCAAGGGATTTCTAATAATTTAATGTGTCCGGCGTCAAGACAGAGCACGGGCCGAAGGTATAGAGGGAGAAAGTCTCCCTGTGCACATTGGTCTTAAATATCCGCGGGTTGTAGTCTGTGGGAAATATTAGACTGGGAAGAGTATTCCATATTCGTGTAGTGCAGCTGAAAAACGAGTCTCTGACTGTGGGTCCGAAAGTAGGCTTAAGGGTATACTGATGGACATTCCTGGCGAGACGGGTATTGCGGGTGGATTCATGGAGAGGAGGAATGCAGTTGGCTAGCTCACATGAGCATCGTTTGTTGATATAACGATAAAACACGAGAAGACGAGAGACGATACGTCGATGTTCGAGCGATTCTAACGACTCTGCGATATTTTTGTCTCCTATAATTTTTATCGCTCGCTTTTGGATTCTATCGAGTAGGTGCAGGGTGGTCTTGGGGGCACCAGACCAGATATGAGCGTTGTACTCAAGCTTGGGGCGGATGTACGTCTTATAAATTAAAGCCAAATCAGAAGGGGTGAAATATTTCTTGCATCGATTAAGGAAACCTAAACATTGCGCAGCATTTTTGGCGACCTCAAATATGTGATCGTTCCAACTAAGTGTTGTGTTGATACACATACCACGGATAGAAAGTTGTCCGGTTGCATCGACACAAGCGCCAGTCATGGACAATGGCTGATTATCAAGGGTTCGCTTGAGTGACAGCAGACAACATTGAGTTTTTGAAGCATTGAATTCCACTCTATTGTTTTTTCCCCAGTTAATTATGCTGTTAAGATCGGAATTCAATGTGCTTAACATACGCTGCCGTTCCAATTCTACGGCCGAAGAGCGGGCTCGTGAGCCTTGGAACGAATATGAAGAGCTGAGGGTGCTGTCATCAGCGAAGGAATGGATTGGATTAGAAGTAGCAGACAAGAGATAAAAATGATAAAAATGAGAAAGAGTGTCGGAGACAGAACTGAGCCTTGGGGAACACCAGCATTTACTTGGTGGATATCAGACTTGAACCTATCCAAAACAACTTGAATTGAACGGTTCGAAAGGTAATTTCTAATCCATAGAAGAAGAAGAAAAAAATCGCTGTAGACTACGCTTGTAGGACGCTACAATGGCCCGGCAATCGAGATGGTAATTTGTTCCTTAGAGCTTAGACCCTTAGAGTAGACGTTCGCAAGCCCTCTCCATTTGTGAAGATTAGCAAACGACGTTCCAGCGTCTCATAGTCAGAATTCCAGTATGATCTGGAGGGGGTGTTGAGTGAGAAGTTCTACTCAAAGGTGAGCTTGTGGTGTCTCTAGATATGGATGAGAATCTGTCGAGGGTGGTAGAGTGTTCAGAACGTACTAACTTTCACACAGGAATTTCAGTCCAACTGCCATGGAGGCCCAACTACGTCTGGTGATTAATTGTATGGGTGGAAGATTAAGGGGCAAGCAGGGTGGTCCTTAACTCTGAATAGATACATATGTAGAACTGAATGGAGTCTCAAAACTTGCTCCTTGCTAAGGTTGAACAGATGACCAGCTCGGTGCTATGTAGTAGAATTGAAGCAATGCATCTACTTAATTTTCAGTGTCACCCTTTACCTACTTCCAACTGTGAGAACAGAAATCGATTGTTAGTTCATACTTCTATTAGCTTTAAGTTGAATTTATCGGCCCTTTTCCTTACGACCTCTGACGTGCAAGCATCTTAATAAAAGGAACATTTAAGTAAGGTATAGCCAGTGTTTAATTTGTAACACTCGGTTCTTTGATGAAAGAGATGAGAGTAAATACAAGGCTCCATCCCTACCAACGGCCAAGTAGCAATAAAAGCACAGAGACAGAATTAGTTTGTCAGGGCATTAGTAAATTGTCTTTAGGAAGCATGGCGACTCTATGCTGTATACCAGGGCACACTGGAATTTAAGAAAACGAAAAAACGAACATTCATGCTAAAAATTTATCTCAGCTGGGTGAATCTTCGGCTATCCATTACGCACTCACATTCTTTAGCTCTCTAGGAATATATTCATCCATGCGCCGTAAAAGTTTAGTTTCGAGTGTACCATGAATCAGCCCTGACTTATTTATTTACGTCTCCAGCATGCTCGATCAACAGCAAAATGCGAAAATGGTTAAGGTTCCTTTCCACCTGCGTGCGCCAACTGAGCCGCGTTCCCCTAACGTCCATCTGTATTGGATTCGCAGGCTGGAGCATTGCTTTCAATTCGCTCTACATGACCTAGCCGTTTCAAGTCAAGTTGACAGCTTACACTTCGCCTTGCTCTCATTTACCGCTCATTTTCGCAATACTCACAAAAGTGCCATGTTGCTGCGTTCTTCCGATCTGTGGGAAATATTAGGCTGGGAAGAGTATTCCATATTCGTGTAGTGCGGCTGAAGACCGAGTCTCTGACTGTGGGTCCGAAAGTAGGCTTAAGGGTATACTGATGGACATTCCTGGCGAGACGGGTATTGCGGGTGAATTCATGGAGAGGAAGAATGCAGTTGGCTAGCTCACTTGAGCATCGTTTCTTGAAATAACGAAAAAAGGAAAAATAATCATGTTCAAGCGAGTCTAATGACTATGCGATATTATTGTCTCTCTCTCTCTCTGTCTCTCTCTCTCTGCGATTTGTCTCCTATAAGTTTTAGCACTCGCTTTTGGATTCTATCTAGTAGGTGCGGGGTGGTCTTGGGGCATATGTAAGCCTCATAAATTAAATCTGGAAATGAATCATTTCCAAAAATTTCACGAGTGATTTATGAGACATAAATGCATACACATACACTCCGTGAAAGAGGATTCTTTTTACTGTGGTCATGTGCACCAGTGTATCCGTCTTTGTACAATTATGTTTGCATTTAGGGCAACACACAAACGAGCGAAGGGACAACAGATCTAACATCTACGCCCAGTCCTGCGTGAATGATGTAGCTGTGCTTTCTGGTGGATCGTGGTTAGCGGCTGTGTGTTCAAAAGCACTGGCAGCTCCCGACTTGATGGACGACCATTAATAGGTTTTCTGTTTAACTAACTTAACTAATACTGAAAGCTGTAACCAACCGCTTATCCCATGAAGCTTATGACCGGATCTGCCCACAATCTGAGATATGGAAGAACTGTAGTGGAAGATTCTCGGCCGGCTCCAAGACAAATGAAGCGCTTTTTTGGAGGGAGAAAGCATTAGACTGTGCACCCCGGTGTGAAAATTTGAAATGGACACGAACTTTATTGCGAAAAACAGACGAGGGGCGAAACTTCTACGTCTGTAGCGGGATAGTTGAGGAATCCAGGTCTTCTTTGTATCGGCAGTTTAAATCGCAAAAGCTTGTCTGGGTCCAGGGTGAGATCGCTAGCCAAGGTACTGTAGGCATCTGTACCTGAACATGCGATGGAACTACCTGCGTCCTTGGTTAGGTCTTCCATCGATGGAGGTGGCACGAGTCTCCAGGATGTAGGCACCCCAAGTGCATGCTCCCTAATGTTATTATCACTTCACGGAAAATACGACGACACTATTCATTATATGAATCAATAAATAGCTCGTTTGTAAAACAAAATTACTTCTTGCCTGAAATGTACGTTAAACAAAAATGTTACGTATACGCCAAAGAAATTCATTGTAAAGGGTTTCCCAATATGGACTCTTTCTTAAATAAAATGTAAATAATTTGAGATATCTCAAAAACTTTATTATTGACTTGAAGTAAAATCAAAACATTTATGAATGGAACTCGTCTTCGTTCATATGGCCACCGCAGCACGTTTGCAGCGGTAGATTCGTTGGACACAATTTTCAACGACTCGGACACACATTTCGGCCGAAACGGCCGCTATTTCGCGTCCAATGTTGGCTCTTTTGAGTTCTTCCAACGTCGTCGGCTTGTTGGCATAAAGCAATGAGCCAAGGAAAATTGTCAAGAGTCGTTGAATCCCACGAATGAGGCGGCCAATCGACTGGCCCATTTGTTGAGATAACATGCTCACCATAGTTACTCTTCAATAAATCGATTGTAACGTGTACTGTGTGGCTTGTGGCACCATCCTGTTGAAACCACATGTCGTCCGAGTCCATATCTTTCAATTCGGGCCAACAAATAATAGGTAATCATGGCGCGATAACGCTGACCATTCACAGTAACGTGACGATGGTTATCGTCGACTAAAAAATATTGCCCAATAGCGTCGCCGGCAAACCGCAGCAAACAGTTCTTCTTTGTGAATGAAGTGGTGATTCATAAAGCACATGTGGATTTTTAACAGACCAATAACGCATATTGATGCTTATTGATGAACCCATTCAGCCAAAAATGAGCTCGTCATGGATGATGATTCAAATGCTCAATTCGCTTCAAATGCTCAATTCGCTTCAATTCTTGAGTCAGCTTGATCTTGTACGGTTCCAAACCAATATCCTAACGCAACATACGCCATAAGGTGGTCTGAGCGATGCCGAATTCTTGACTTGATTTGGCAGTGACATTTTTGACACTTCGACCAACCCGTTGTCTCACTGACATGGCAACATCACACAACGAAAATTTAGACTCAAATTTTTGCACAAAACGTGTTATTGCCTGTCTATTAGGGCGAGAATTACAACCGAAAATTGGAGTTAACGCTCTTGAAGTTGCCGTCACCGACTCCGTATTTCGGTAGAAAATTTTTAGAATTTGCTGACGTTGCTCGATCGTGTACCTTGCCGTGATGAAAATAAAGCTTACTGAATAAATTGACAGTGACAGTTTAATGATTAGAGAAAGAGTGCGTTCACAAATTAAATTCAAAGTTGTCAAGTCAATATTGGAAAACCCTTTGTATAAGTCACTTTGAGGCAGTTCATGCGGGAAAGGCAAGCTTTAAAAAGATTTGAACGAGATACATGGAGGTGAAACGATCTAGGTTCGGTAAAATAATGACAAGCAGAGGAGCTAAGGAGAAAGGAATTACGCATTATATCCCACACAACAAGCTTCATAAATGATGCAACGTATTTTCCTTATTCCAAAGATGTCAATGACTCAGACATTTTGTAAACTGGGGATTGCATCATATTTTGGTGACACAGTGACCAGGTGCCAACCCTGTTAATGGAACTAGAACGGCACTAGAATGATTGCCTGTTATGAATGAGTGTCCGTTCTGGAGAGGTTTAAGCACACAAACACATTTTTGTCGACATCATGACGAATAGTCCCCAAAGAGATGTAATTCCTAATAAGAGGGGTGTCCGTAAAGAGAAGTTTCACTGCATTTTCAAACTTGGGTGAGCTATGAACTTTAAAGTGAGCATTTATTGATCTGTAAAAGATTACGCCTAAGCACCTTGTTACGGTCAATAAGACGACGATGGAATATGTCACTCGGTTCAAGAACCTATGAGTAAAGGAGCAAGTATAGCATCATAACCGATGGCAAGTGGAGTGCGATGAACTTGTTCGATCGCATGGATGTCCTTCCACGTCGAGGACTTTTTCAAAAACGATCAATACTTGACCGTAACCTAATACAGCCAAATGGATTAATAATAATGGCGTGGCGCTACAGCCCATAGAGGACCAGGGCCAAGCTTCTCAGCAACATCTCGGATTAGTTTAGGTTAGGGAAGGGGGCTGATAGTGCATTCACCAGCACACTTAGACCATATTGGTCCAGTGATAGTGCCGGCAATTCGATCCCAACGGCAAAAGGTGACTAGACTAGATTTGAAAACCAGATAAAAGCGTATTAAATTTGCTGTCACTGGGATTCGAACCGGGGATCTCGCTAACCAGGGGCAGGCTCTCAACCAACTGCGCCATCCAGTCGTAATCTCATCTCGGGTTGTGCGTGCTATTGTTCTCCCACGAGTGGAAGGGACCTGTAGTTTTATTCCAACTCCGGACGGCCAAATTTGAGTAGCCTTTTCTAGACAGTTATTGCTCTTTTAGCGCTGTTTGTGACTCAAATGAGGTGGGCCATAAAGTTGCGTTGGGTTCGACGCACATACCCCTACCCACAACGCCACGACCACCAATTGGACAGGTCGTACTTAACTACTCAGAACAATCGACTTCCTTATCAGGCCAATTTTAACTAAATAGAGGACTATTAATCAAATCAATGTTTTTCGTTTAACGGGCCTATTTCTGAACTATTTTTGAGTAAATTGTTACCGCTATGACAGCGGGCATGTTTGTGTGTTGGGCGCCATTCCCCTTTGTCTGTGAAACCCTACTAGAACATAGTTTCCATGTCGAAATTTGATGACTCCTTCAATCTAGTCTTTCTGGCCTGTCCTTCTCAGTCCTAACAGACTCAATCGTTTGCCGTAACCTATAAAATGTGTTCTATTAGAAGGAGCAGGCAGAATACAAGTAATAGTATCGGACAAATAACTCAGCCTTGAGGAACACCAACATACCTAATTTCAGCGAGCTTAATGTCATCTGCAGGACCCAAGAGGAAATCTCTTATTCTAATTAAAAAGAGACTCTTCAATGCCAAAAGACCGCATTTACAAACTGAAGTGTGTAATAGCTCGTTACTGTTACTTATTCCTCCTGTTCCTCTGTTCTGCTTCGTGGAACTGCAGGAGCTTCAACAGGATGATAGTCTTTGTTATAGTTAAAAAAAAACTGCTAGGAAATATTATTTTTAAGTGTCCCACAATGTCTTCTACCTCGGGTTACATTTCGTCTGAAGTGAGCAATTCTTGGAACACTTTGAAACGTCTATCCCCCTTGGGGCGATCAAGTATTCAAAGAATCACTCAGCACAGATAGTGTAGAAAACACAAATCCGGATCTCTTCACTGTAAATGTTGACATTTATAGGAGCTCTCAAATCCGCGAACCAACCTCAATGACACGCCATATGCGTCAAACGCAATTCTCCCAGCTGGCCCGATAAAGTGAACAACCACACACGGCTGAGACGTGGGGTCTGTTCCCACGGCGCACGGAAAAAACTGTCAAATCATACAGAGATGTATGAAAATTTAATATTCCCCGCTGGGACTTGGAAGTGGCACGTATACTTACGCAACGGTTGACGGCATTCGGTATCCGTCAAAACGAAGGTCAACCATCCGCTCCCTTCCGCACCGTGCCGCACAACAAAACAACAATCAAAAATGCATGACCTACGGCTGCTTCAAACGAAAATTCATACATTTCATTTACGATTCGAATACACAAGGAAGCGGATAGCTTTGTGCCGTCCTGTCGCACTGTCGGCCGTTGTGAACGCATCGAAAAGGGACAAGGAGAGGAAGCGAAGGATATTTCGAATTGTTTCAGCGAGACGCCGCGCCAGGCAGCAGCAGGAAGGAAAGGGAACGAATGAGCAGTTGCCAATGGCACGAATGCCAGAAAAGTGCTTCTGCTATTCCGCTTCCCTGGAACACTGTGTCCATGTCCAGGATTAAATGAACCTTGGTATTTGTTTTTCAAGGAATCATTTCCAGCGCCCAGGGCTCATCGGGAGATCTTAAAAGAAATGAAATGAGCAAATGCTTGCAATTTAAAACTTGGCACGTGAATCCATTCGAGTGAACGAATCGGAACACGAACCCTCACAGCCGTGCATTGCCCCACCATCGTCGTCGTCGTCATTGTCGTTGTCGTTGAAGGACCCGTTTTATTGGCTTAGGTGGAGCGGGCGATGGACTCAATAACAGTTTTTATGTCCCTGGTACTTTGGGAAGCGATATTTCTCTTCAAATTGTCAAACGTTGAATGGGATGGCTCTGGGCAACAGGTCATCTCTCCCCCTCTCTGTCCCTTTCCCACTGTCTCTCTTTTGATGTGGTTTCCCTAAAATAATGTGTTTCATTGTTCATCGGCCACATTCCGTCCGGCAGGAGCTTCAATCAGTGGATTTACGAGATGTCCTCCTGGCCCTGATAAGTGGCGCAACCTTGAACTGTCCGAACGGTGGTCGTGTACAACGTGCGGAGTGGCAATTACTGATATGAGAAGCAGATACACTCGCTTCATGCCTTCAAGGGCGCTGGCGGGTTATGTGAGCCCATGTGGCACCGCCAGAGACTGGGGGCAATCTGAGCGAAGGAAATTATCTGGGCGCCCACATGAACCATTGTTTTGATGCAGACATCTCGACTGTCTTGGACAATCGAGGCGACTTCTGAATTGGGGCCACCTGGTCCAGTGCCTTCTCGTATGACAATTCGATTCAAATGCGGGTCGCTCCTTAAGTTGAGTTAAGTTGACGTCTGCTAGGGTATCAGACGTTGATGGGTGCTTGAGTCTTTAGGAAGAAGGGTCGCCTCTAAATGGTCCTGCTTCGTTTTGAAGGGCCCCAGAGTGAACTTGATTCGTAACCATTCACCAAGCTTTGTTCAACGATGGGCGAGATAATTCAGACAAGCGGTCAGACAATGATGCAGTGCCTTCATAGAAGTCACAGATGGTCAACGACTTCTGCCAGGCAGTGGCCTGAGCTGACTCGCACTCGTACCGAAGTGTGACCTACTGGACGTCGAGCGATTTCGTGTATTTTTGAAAGCTATGTTCCCAACGAGCCGAAATCGCGAGGTTTCGATTAACTTTTATTGAAAATTCAATGGACCATTCCTACCGAGTTGAAAGTGTTTTCAAATGTCATAAGCTGTCAATTTTGAAGTGGCAGGCAAGTCTGTTGAAGAAAGTGGGAGAGAAAATGAACACAAAAATGTTCGAATAAACTGAAGTTGAAGCTTTACGCTTGTTCGGTTTTGCCGCCTTTCACGGACGCATGAACTCAAAGCGCGAAATATCAAAACCCCACGAAACCTCCGAGGTTTGGAAAAATGTTGATGAAACCTCGACGTTTCGTTTCGTGGAAACTCAGCATAACATTTTAATAAGTACCTACATTATGTTACTTAATTGTTCAAGCCCACGTAGCTCATAATTTGGACTTAACTTAAGATCCATTCATCGCATGTGAGGGAACTTTAAATTCAAATTTGAAGACAATAACAGCTTTGAATAGGATTTCAAATCGTGAAAGACGCCTGATTTATCATTTTCCAAACTTTTGTGCGCCATGGCTTGTGTGGGCGTTCTCTATTGCGTTGTCCCACTGGTTCGATTAAGGTGATGTGTAGTTTCAGCTCCGTCCCGCGAAAGGGCTCTAGTACTCAAATGCCTCTTGAGCCCGAGGAAACAGCGATTGGCAAGAGTTGTTATTCTGTGTTTAAATTCGGTACAGATGTTGGTCGTACTGTTTACTTGAGAGCCGAAGTAGACGCAGTCCTTCACTACCTCGAAGTTATAGCTGCCTATGATGAGTTGTCGATGAACTTCGTTTTGGCTTAATTAACCGGTAAATTCATCTTTTTGGCACATCCGTTCGATACGTGCAAACGCTTCATTGATGGCTCGCTGTGGTCGATCAATCTCGTCAATGTTGCCCGCATATGCCAGCAATTGTGCGGAATTTTAGAAGATCGTACCTCTTGTATTGGCGAGCAGCTAGATTTCTCTATCATCATCCTGCATAACCTGACAAGTTTGGGAGGAGCTTCACAACCAAACATGGCATTTTATAGCTCGTCCCTATTCAACCTTGACATTGGCGAATATGTGGAAGGTGTCGAACTTGATCTCCTTGTTGTTGCGTGTGTAGCAGTACTATTCGATTTAAACAAATAGAATGATTAATATTGAAAATATCGTGAGCAGCCGATCATAAGGAGTGTTGTAACCTTGTGTTAGCTACTTACAGCTAAAGCCGGAATGAAAGATGACCGGCAGAAGGAAGCCGCTTTTTCATTTTCGCATCCATCGATACAACGCGCGTCTCAAGCTACTTGTTAAGATTAAAAAGTAATTCGTATTATTAAACTGAGTTACTATGTATAACTTGTTGCTTTATACAAAGTTTTAGGAATATTAACAAAATTTATGTTCTGTAGGTATACTACACGTGTTCGGCGATGAATATGAGCGACGGAGACTTCTGTGAAAATTAAATGTTAAATCTGCGATGTCGCGGGAATTTCTTAAAAAGCCTAAGCCTATATTTGCAATCATTGTTTCTTGGTTTTATCGAATGAAATTAAAGGAGCATTAGAGGAGAAAAAGATCTGCTCCACAGCACTACTTGACGTTTCCCAGGCCTTCGACAAAGTCTGGCATGAAGGCCTAAAATACAAACTCAGCAGGCTTCTACCGACAAGCTTGTATAAGATACTTGAATCTTATCTCGATAACAGGATATTTAGAGTTAAACACGGAACTGAATACTCCGATTTTAAAGAGATCCCAGCAGGAGTCCCTCAAGGGTGTGTCCTTGGCCCTACATTGTACCTGTTCAACTAGAGACGTACCTCAAATTTAGGGTACACTTGTGGCTACATTTGCGGATGACACAGCGATCCTGGCAACGGGAAGTTCAGTTGAGTCCTCAACTGAAAAACCGCAACTAGCTCTGGACAAAATTAACGAATGGTCAAAACGCTGGCACATTGCTCCCAAGGAAACCAAATCAAAGCATATAAATTTTACATGCAGAAATATATACAGTGGACTCTCCCTAAGTCGAACTCCCCCTAAGTCGAAAATCTCTCTAAATCGAACTTTTTCGACAAATTTTACATACATTTCCCTCAATTTTCTTACAAAAACCTCTCTCTAAGTCAAACTCCCTAACTAACTCGAACAAATTATGTCATCCCGTGACAATTCGACTTAGTCCACTGCTTAATAAAAATTAGTTTTCATTAATTCTGTACAAATACCGTACGCTAATGAAGCAAAATACCTTGGTGTTGTTGAAAATATATCAAAATATGTACTGTATTTCCTTTTATGTCATATCGGTTGTATATCTAAGTAGCCTTTGAGGTAACCTTTGTGTATCGAAGTAACTTATGATTTGTAACGCCTCCTATTTTAAATTTCTTTGATACACTGTATTTGTCATTTATATTTGTTTCTATTGACCTATCGTCATTTGACTTCAGCACCCCCTGGTGGCATTTTTTACTACCTCATTTGCGAACCCGAATTCCGTCAGCTCATTCGCTCGAAGCAATTTGTATGGGAATTTAAAATTCGGTGCAGATCTATATTTGTTAAAACTTATATAAAATAAATTTTTTTGAATAAAATCAATGGTGGAATACGGGGAAAAAGTGTGCAAGTTTTGTTATTAGTGCTTGTCAAGTTCTTGGAAATGATAGTTTACTTGGAATCGCATAATTAAAAATGTAAACAAACCACTTATGTACCAATAACTCTTCATTGTGCATTTTATCATTATGTGAATAGTTAATAATATTAAGAGTTGATTTACTGCCTATTCATTGTATTATAATCGAACAATGTCTGAAGTAGTGAAATACAGCTAAAATTCGCACATTACATACATTATTCCACATTACGTCCTACTAATATAGCAACAATTCCAAGGCGCTTTCTTTGTGTAATGCAAGTGAAGAGTTCATAGAAATTGGTTTCCGTTTAAAGCAATACGTTAATTATATGATATAAACAATTTCTTATAATTAATTCAAGCAATAAACGCAACCAACATAATGTATTATTCTTTCATTTTGCACAAAGCAAATGAAATATTGTGCTATATTGGAGGATATGTACATACATACATACATATGTATGAATGAGTGAATTTTCAGCAGATTAAACTGCACTGAATAAGTTTAAATTAATTTGTTTAACAAACTATGACAAAATAACACTTAATATTGTTCACCATTCAGTGTATCTTGGTTGAAGAATGATAAAACAACAACAATTTCATGTCAAACTGTTGCTTTGTTTACACTTTTCAAAGCAGCATTCCTCAAAAACTATCATAAATAGACACTTGACAACAGCTTAAATCAAAACTTCTGCATTTTAACTCGGCATTAAAACATTTATTAGAATAAAATATAATTATTTAATATTTTTTCTAATTTTTTAAATTTCCTACTACATTTCACCATTTGTACGTAAATTCCTATCCCAGTTCTGACAGCTCAGAATCCATCACGCATACAAGGTACCAAAATTATCCGCAAGAGGTATAGGTCGATCGGTCAATTCATCATTAAACTGAAGTCTGTGCAGATGTGTAGTTCTTCTGCGTGCTTCTTATTAGGTATGACAACCGATGCGAAACTCAAGTGGAAGGCGCACGTGAAAAAGAAACGGGATGAGCTCGAACACCGGTATAGAGAAATGTACTGGTTACTTGGAAGGCACTCCAAGTTAAGCATGTACAACAAACTGCTATTATACAAGCAAGTACTGAAGCCTATATGGACTTATGGCATACAACTATGGGTTGCATCAAAGCAAATAACAGAGGCTTTATTCACTCCTATGAAAATAAAATTATACGGGATATTGTGAAAGCTTCCTGGTATCTCAGGAATTGTGATATACAAAGAGACCTAGGGATAACTACTAAATAACAAACTCTGTTCGAAAGCTAAGACTCAGACTTCATTTTCATTCTAACAATGCCGTCCTCCAGCGTACGAGACCGCTCGATTTGGCGCAATAGTAATAAACCATCCTTACTATGGATATGGGAGGTGATTTCATCGAAGGTCTTACCGCAATACGCGAAAATATCCTTAATTGTAAGCTACTAGATAAGAAAACTAAGTTGTCGTGGACACGGGTCACATAGTGTCTTGTTGAAGTTTTCGCCAACCCAAGTAGCAAAAAAAAAAAAGAGCTACGAACTGATTTTCTAAATTTGGAATCATATAATTTTTACTCTAAAGCCGATTTTTTACGACTTTATTCCCTATTGAGGACACTAATTCACTCTATTAGGAGCTAATAAGCAAAATTGAGCTCAGAATAAATAAGTAAGAAATTGAACCCCACTTCTTTCTTACTTATCAGGCTGACGACCCATGCAGGGTCGTAGCCTAAGCAATAGCTGCTTTCCATTCTTGACGGTGCTGGGCACGCTGCTTCCAGTCATCAAGACCAAGCTGGGGCAATGGTTTTAGATGCATGCGCGATTACTAGTTCTTTATACCGGAGTTTCGGTCTTCCTCTCCTTCTCGAACCAGGAGGCTCGGATTCGAAGACCCTCTTAGCTGGAGCTTTGTTGTCCACGCGCTCGATGTGGCCGAGCCAGTGATTTTTGCCTTCCGGAGTACACCCACATTCTGGTGCAGCTCGTAGAGTTCGCGGTTGTGTCTTCTCCTCCATTCGCCTTCCTCCTAGATGGGACCATATACCCCATCATCGCAGGCACCAAAAATCAGCTCTGCAGTTTTGCTTATCGTCCAGCTGTCGGTTCCATATAGCAGGACTGGCAAACTAAGGGTTCTGGATCTCCAAACTCGATAGATATCGATTAATATTACCCAACAAGAATATTAATTCATCCAAATATGTACTCCATTTTTAAACGATTGATATCTAGTTAGAGCATTCGAATGGTTCAAGTGATACTCAATTCGTACAACAATTCGAAACCATCTCGATTCTCAATATCATTAGAATAGTAACTACTAACACAGTTTTATCGTGTGTCTGTTATTCGTCAGGCCTGATTTTATTGAGAATCTATACTCGGCTCAGTAGCTACTTTACATGCGAAGCAACATAAGAACAAAACTGAGTTATCATCATCATCATCTTCGGACCCGCATGATCCGCTAAAGAGGACGCGGGGGAATAAACCACGCACGAGAGATCTCCAGGCAACTCGATCCTCCACCATCGACTCTAATTCATCAGGAGCTATGCCCAAGCGTAACCAGGCGAGCTCATGGACTTGGTCCAACCATCTTATCCTGGGTCGGCTAAGTGGTCGCCTACCTGCTGGAATAGCATTCAAGGCCCGCCTAGGAAGTCGTGATAATGAGGGCATTCGTGCGACGTGACCAAACCAACGAAGTATAGCTCTTTCGGTGCGGAGAAGCAGCTGCTCAACGTTGATTTCATTGCGCTCTATCGCCTTTCTCACTCTATCCAGGCGAGTAAAAACTGACTTATTACTGAGTAAAAATAACTCAGTAATCAGAAGAAGATAAGAATCTCAGGAATCGATTATCACATGAATCATTCGAATTCGTCCATCACTACTTTCTAGAATTCATATGTCGCTTGACCATTCGATTATTATATATCTTTGCCCCAAACATCATCCCATCTAAAACCAGCAGGCAGGACAGCGGTTGATCCCTGCCTTGCTATAGACTCTGGCATTCGAATCTGCATCCCTTGAATTGTGTACCTCATTACCTAAATATGTGTAGTAGCATGCTCAAGCGAGATTATCAACAAAATGGACAAAGGGAAGTGCACCGCCCAAAAACAAACATTCAAGCACTCCACTCCGCGACATGGGCGCCTCTCCGCGCCTTAAAAAATTTGGTTACCATGAGTAACTCCGACAAGGCGATTGAGTTACGCTTCACGAAAGTTTTGGTGCTGGCACTTTCATTTAGCAACGACACGACAGACGTCTCAAAATTCACAAGAATTGTTACTTGCGCGAATTTAACACAACACCAGGAGTGTCATCCACAGAGCCTTTACCTCGAATAATTTCCTTTCACGGCTGCCATCGCCCCAAAGGATGCGGGATGTCCTGTGAGGAGATAATGACTAGCACTCCATGCAAGTGTCAACTCTCCACCCACTACCAACACATATTCTATTCACTGTTTGCATGCAAAGCCTTCAACAGCTTTGTCCTCGGCCCACGTCGTCGTCACCTCTTTACGAAGTAACGGCTGCCTCAACCGCGAGGACTTACCCAATCAGTCAACCATACGTCAGCCCAGCGCTTTCTTTAACAGAAGCGAAAGCTTTCGCCGGCATCGACATCAACAGAGGCACGCTCCCTAGTTCCCCACTGTTGCCCTCCTTCGCGATGGAGAACCGAGAACAGTTTCATGTCTCATCCCTTCCGGCCGAGGAAAGCTCAAGCTTTCGGAATACCACCTACCGCACGGAAAGCTCCTCGCATGGGTTCATCTGTCGGAATCGCAAATCCCGTCAACAGTTCTTCCTCAACAGCGACGGCATACAACCGGGTTCCTTTGGCGCGTGAAAGTTCGCATTTCCAGGCGAGCGGCAGAAAAAGCAAACACAAAAACGAAACGAACGAACAGGAACACTCGTGACAATTTTGTTTTTTTTTTTGTTCTGTGAGACAACAATGCTTTGGCCCGGTTACCGTTGTGCAAAGTGAATGTGCATCGCGAGGCACTAGCGGACAAGTGCAATTCGATAATGAATATCTAGAGAAACCTCCAAACTATGTTGACAGTGCCTGGATACTTTGGATAATATCTGCTGGATGCCAGTGAAACACTTGACGGGTGCGTGTGTGTCAAATGGATTCACCTCTCTGCTGTTCATACTCACTGCGCTCGATGTTTGCGGTATGTTGTAGACCTCTCAAGCCCTGCATGGACTCGTATCGACATAAAATAAATATTTGGTACACTTACGCTTTTATTGAGCAATGGGATGGATACTCGCTCGGCTGCTGGTCGGCACGGCTGTCTGCTGCGGGGGCATGGCTCGTATCTCAAGTGTGAGGGTGCTGTGTTCCTCTTCTTCTTTTTATTTTCCGCCCCGAATGAATGTGTGTACAGTGTACAGCTTTTGGCAGTTATGTTTGCCGTTTGAATGGTTGTTAGTGTATTCTTCGAGTGCCGAGGCACACAGATCTCGGATACATCGCTCAGATGTGGCGATAGTGTGGTGCTATAAAATTTGAACGACTGTGCTTTGATTTGTGGCGTCTCGGGGAAGGAAGGGAGCCTCCTAAAATATTTACATTCGTTTCAAGGTCGGAGGAGTGTTTGATGTTTTTTGCATGACTTGAGGTGAGCTTGACGGCGGTGGAAGTTTTTACACTTTGATGTTGAATTTGAATAAGGTCTCACGGGGATAAGGTGACGAAGGGTGTAGACGAAAGAATGGGCCGGCAGGTGTCCTTCTGGTTCATATGGAAGTCTAGACTGAGCTCTTTCTGATCAGGTTTCTTGTCGCCGCCGTGAACTTCATCTTCGAAAAAGGGTTAATGTCATTTCTTTGAAAAGAAAAAATGTGTGACATATTCGAGGACATCGTCTTGTGTGAAAAATATACGAACGCGCTTGGAAACGAAAATATGTTTTCGGGTGTATTACTTGTTTAACGCACCCGACCAATAAAAGTTTGAATTAAATTAATCCTCTAACCACTTCCTCTGGGAATTGAGGTTTATCTCCCAGATTTTCGAATGAGATAACCATTAAATTCGATTACTTTATTAAATCGATTCAATTGTTTCTGTGTTATTTACCGAAACGTTACCGCAATCCTATTTTGTGGAATTTGCCATTATACAGTAGTGTCTCGCTAATCCGAACCTCTATTTCGTCTATGCACTTTACAATCTGGAAACCGGAATTTGACTATATGCCGAATTCCAACTAAAAACAAACGAACGCATTGGTTTTCACCAGTGACCTTGCGAATATTCGCATTCGCATCCACAAATGCGGAAATGCATCCGCAATAATCAAAGTTCATGCGGATGCATATGTCGACGTCGCGAAAAGAACAAACAATAAATAAAGGAGTAGGATATGATGAGTAAAAGGCCACACAGTTTGGATCCAATTCGGTTGACCATCATGACCCTGAAATCTGAGCTTACAACAAAGTGTTATACTTTGCTTGACAAAAGCAATTTGTATGTCTTCGCCAACTACTTACACCAGGCTTGTGTATTTTAGTTCAGTCCAGAGAGCGCTGAATTCAGTTCAAATCGGTTTATTGAACTAGTTCGTTCATCTAGTTCATTTAGTTCAATATAAGTAGCTGCTCTGAAAATTGAGTTTCGTGCGATTTTCGCCTGCTGATCGTCATATTATCGTAATAAACAAAAGCGCTATCACTTCTTCTTTGAAGATAAAATTATAATAAAGTGAAACTACCCACATTATACAAGTACGGTTAAGTAGTTCCAGGAGACATGTCCATATCATGAGGTATTTCTGAGTTGGACATATCCGCTAAACTATGTAGTTCCATGTGACATATTTTTATGCAGGACTATTTGGTTTGTATATATGGATTATGCGTGGATAATCCTCCCATCAAATATATGAAAACGACAACGGATGAACCACATGCATAGGCGCATATGTGAACAATGAATACAGGTCTGGAAGTACCCAACTCTAGTACACACTTTCGTGCACACACATTTTTAAAATTCCCTTCACATACACCACCGACAACGCAACGATGCTCGATTTGCCTGGGATGCGGCAGTTAAGCAAAAATAACCCTGATCCTAAATACACACTGAAACCAACGCATTGAATTTAATTCAGTTATTCCTTTGAATACAAGTATACACACTGATCTGAGTTTGTGCTGAACTAAATAATAGTGAACTAGTTCACTTGTTGGAGCTGTTTTTTGAACTAGTTCGTTCGTGAACTACACAAGCCTAACTTATACCCTCGCTACAAGCAAAAGTTGTTTACTCCTGTGAGCAAAGAAACAATTAGAAAACATCTGGAAAATCCAGAAACGTACGGTTCGATGAAAAGGTGGTCTGCAAAAACGATGAATTCCCGGTCGGTTCTTCGAATGAAGATGAATGTGAAGAAACACCGAAGAGTTGTGTAGCACTGAAACTTTAATTAAGAAGGGATTCTGTCAAATCGGAATAAAAAGAGGCGACAATGAGCGAAAATTCACATGAGTTATGGAGGGTTCATAAAGATGAACTAAAAAAATAGCGCTCACATTTCTATCGCCATCACAAGCTAGTTTAGTCCGTCAGCTAATTGGAGCCGGTATAAGCGGCGGTTTTACTATTTATTAAATATACTTAACGCATCAATTTTGGCATTTAATTAAATGATTATTATTTAAAATTAATATCTTCTTATCATATTGTATAGCCTCATAAGGTTTCGTTAAAATACACTTAGATCCGCATCCGTATCCACGGATGTGAGCCTTAAAAAATCTCCATCCGAATCTGAGCGGCCATCCGCGGAGGTTAAAAAATCGGCAGCCGCAACAGCCCTAGTCCGTACAATTATTGTGTTGTGCCTCTGTCCATCCTGTACTAGTAAAAGAACATATGATTCTTGAAATACAGCGATAGATATTAAAAATAAATAAATGAAAATGAAATGAATGTGGAAGCGTGACCGTATGGGGTTTCCTTATGTTGGCTTTCAATCTTGACAGCCTCAGGCAGTCTACTTGCATTATCACGACGATCTTTTAAACTCTCAAACCGTGGGGCTCCACATCGATGACACTCTTAACTAGAGCCTTGGTGCTTATGCGGTCGATTTACGGCTGGATGGCGCAGTTGGTAGAGTGCATGCCCCTGGTTAGTGGGGTCCCCGGTTCGAATCCCAGTGAGAGAAAAGTCAATACGCTTTTATCTGGTTTCAAATCTGTCCAGTCACCGTTTGGCGTGGATGTCAAATAAACGGCACTGTCACCGGGATAGTCCATCAGTGGTAGTTAGTGGTCTGTCAGTGGTCTGACTGTGGGTACCACAATGGACCAATATGGTCTGAGTGTGCTGGTGAGTGCACTAGCAGCCAGGGGACCTTACTATTCTGTCAATTTAGCCGTGTCAGCTTTGTAAACTATACAGATTCCAACAGATCCAGATCCACCCAGACCATACAGTGGTTGTTTATGGCATCTCCTCCAATGGTCCGCCTCGCAGACAGGGCAACATAATGGAAACAGAATAATTTATTAATTTAATTAATTTACTGTTGAATTTTCAACGTCATACAGCATGGCTAAAAGGATGTGGGCGGAAGGAAGTAGTTGGTTTCGAGCTTAGTTGACAGGTGAAAACGAGGTAGTGGCTGCAACGGAAATTTCACGTTCGCCCCAAGGTAGAGGAACCCCTTAATAACCTCAAAGTACGCGCCGATTATGATGTTTTGTCGATGGAGTTGAGTGATGGGCCAATTTTGTTGGACAGTGACTTAGGGGACAACACAAACTAAGTTTATTTGGAAAAATTCAGTGAAAGTCCGCATAAATAATAAATGTATGCGATCAAACTCTTCTCGTTGCACACCAAAAATAACCCGCGATCGTCATCCCTCTTGGAACAGGAAACAAATGTTGAAACCCTTTATTACTATCACAAGAGATACATAGTAGAATACAAGCGCTGCATAGCAATATATAATAACATGTGCTAGTTGACTTGCTCAAGGACACGGTAGGATTACCCCACGCTAAGATACCATATCGAAATATCTAGGTTACCGTGTGACGCACACGAGTTTCATCCCTCGGTTGCCGCGTGGTGTCGTAGGATTGACAATGTCGACAAATTAATTGCAATTTAAATGTTTTTTTTTTCAGTCTGCAGCTTCAAACATTGTGATTATTGAGTCCCCAGTAAACATTCCATATAATAACCAAGACCAATACGACTTCAAAAGGGAGCAGTGTTAAGTTCCTTTTGGAACATTGTTGAGACTCTTACGTGTAATGGAACATGGAAAAGGTAATCCAACACCACACCCATATAATCGGGCACTTAGTCAGTTGTCTGTTGGGCGTCCTCTATTGCATTATCCCACTAGTTCGGAGTTGAAGACTCTTCGGGCCGGAGCTGAGTTATCAATGCGCTCTACATGGCTAAGCCCTCTTAAGCGTTGGATGCGTAGACCCCTGACTTGACTTGTGACGCTGTACAGCCCGTACAGTTCGTGGGTGAATAATAATAATATGGGCGGCGCTACAGTCAGTAAAGGACCAAGCCTTAGCTTCTACAGCAACCGCTCGTGTAGTGCATGCAATTGTTCTCTCACGAGTGGAAGGGACCTACAGTTTTATCCCGACTCTGAATGACCAAGTTTGAGAAGCTTCTTCTAGACAAGAACTCCCCTTGACCATTGTCCGTGACTCGAAAGAGGTGGGTCCGTGAACATTATTTTTTTTGTCATACCGGCTGGGAAGCGAACCCAGGCAGAGAGTTTAAGTTGCACAGGGATCCACTCACATACTCACAACGCCACGGCCACCAGTAGTTGGATCTTCTTCTTGAAAAACCATGAACAGAAACAGGACCAAGAATTGTTCTCCAAACTTTTCTCTCGAAGAGACCAAAGGTTTCTTCGTCTGATTTTGACTTTGTCCAGGCTTCCCTGTCATTGAGATTATCAAAGTGTTATATAGTGTTAGCTTGGTCCTTCCAACGACGGCTGTACTACTCAATTGCCTCTTGATACCAAAGAAACAGCGATTGGCAACAGTTTTCTGCTGTTTACTTGGGAGTTGAGGTAAACGAAGTCGTTGACAACCTCCAAGTTATAGTGGCCTTTTGTGACGTTTTGGCCAAGTCGTCGTTATTGTGCGTCCTTTCTTGATGACAGCATATACTTCGTTCTATACCAGCAAACGCTTCATTGATAGCTCCCTGTTACTCGCTCGAATAATCACGTCAATGTCGTCCGTGTACGCTAGCACTTGTGCGAACTTATGACGATCGTGCCTCTTTTGTTGGCTAGTGAGTTTTTCACGACATTCTCAAGGATGATCGTAAAAAAGTCACATGACGGCGTGTCACTTTGTCTAAGTCCTTTTTTGACATTGGAGGTATCGGTGATTTCGCTACCGACCTTGATGAAGCAGCGAGAGTTTTCCATCGTCATCCTGAAGAGTTCGGCAGGAGTGTCAAAACTGGGCATGGCTTTGCATAGCTCGTCTCTATGCATATGCAGCCGCATGTCATATGCGGCCTTGAAATTGATGAATAGGTGGTGGATGTCGATCTTCATCTTTAAGGTTTTTTCCACGGGATTTGCCATAATGTGACTTCCCGAGCCTGAAACCGCACATATCAGCCTCTTACATAAAACAGCAGAGATCTTGTGATCAATATTGAGGAGACGTATCCCTCGTTAGTTGCCTCAGTAGAAGGGCTCTCCTTTCCGGTGGATCTGACAGACGATGCTGAGATTCCACTCGTCAGACAATATGATTCTCTCCGACCATGTCTTACAGATGAGTTGGAGTTGGCGCATGTACCCTACCCGCTCATTTTCAGCTGCCTTAAGGAATTACACAGAAAATCCGTCCAGCAGCTTTAATTACTTACTTATCAGGCATACGACCCATGGAGGGTCTGAGTCCAGCAGCTTTATTCGATTTCAGCCTCCATTACTTTACTTCATCTATGTCGGGGGAACGGAATTTTCTTCTATCATCGTCTGTCTGACAACGATATTGGCGTCTTAATCGTTGCTTAACAGTCTACAGAAGTGATCCAGAGTTGTAGCGACTGCGACTCTGTAGCGAGTTGTTTCTCTTCGTGGCGGTAGGCTTCTGTTTGAAGTTGTTACCCATTGGATAATTGTTCCATCCTTTGGTAGAAATTTGGGACGTCAATTCTGCTGTAACACCTCTCCTTTTCCCCTTTCCCCCCACTGTCCTTATTTTTGCTTCTGAAAAGCCAGTGCTCTTCCCTTCTGTTAAGTTCGAAGAGTTAACGAACTGCTCTCGTCCTTCTGTGCACAGTCGCCTGACATGCTGCTTGCTTCGCTGAATGTGCCTGACAGCACTCGCTGTCAAATCTGTGTTTTTTTTTTTCTGGGTGGCATTTTAAAACCCAGCAAATCAGAGGCAGCTTCTCTGACGGCGTTTTGACAACGCAATTTTTCGTCGCTTGTTATTTCCATTTCGACTGGCATGGTTGGGCTTCAGAAGATCATCAGAGAGAGAGAGAGAGAAAGAATCATTACCAGGTCCCCGCCTTTTCCGAGTCAAGTCACTTCTGAGAAAACGTTCACAAAAGAAGCTTCTCAAAATGTTCACTTTGGGATCTGTGGGAGAAAGAAGTACAACTTGCACAACCCAGGTGATTGCTAGAGAAACAAGACACAAGTTCATCCCAGAGGTGCACATCCAGTACGATCGCGTCCGGGGGGGGGGGGGGAATGTCAGGTTAGTGAACTACGCTGCTCCAGACACCTCTGTCGGTGTATCCACCTTGAACCACCATCATCGTTCTCTTTCGTAGATGATTGGGGCAACAACGCACGTTCTTGCAGCCCCACCTTGTTAAATCAATAATAATTTCCGCAAATAAGTCCAAATTAATAACAATCAGGTGAGACGAAGACCTCCCGTAAGGCGCCTCTGATTCCAGACTGGTTTACTTTTTCACTGATTTCAGAGTCAACTCTATCAATCAATTGCCCCTGGCTGGAGGCTAGACGGTCGTGACAATCTTGCCAAAGTCGACGAAGAAAAACCGCACCACAAACCCATCCATCACTCACTTTCGCAACAGATTACCTCAAACGTATTATTTCTGACTAACCATGACAAATTGCTGTCCACCGAAATTAACCGAAGCCGGCAAGGGCGCCCTCTCAGAAGACGAGAAACTCGCAGCAATTAGTCAAAGTCCTCGAGCATTCGGAAACTACACGAGTTGCGTTAATGTAAAGAAATATTCACTCGTCAGGGTTGGCGACGGGTTCAATGGACAGCGCCCTCACTACCTTTCTCAGAAATTGTCACAGCATCGAACATCGCGGCATGTTTTTAATGGTGACAGGCAACGCTTCGTGCGTTGCGAATTTGGACACCGTTGAGAGGGTAGACGACGAAAATCGTTTTGACAGTCATCCCCTTGGGCTCATCCGCAGAAAAACCCGACATCATCAACGAGTTCATTTGTCAGAAACTTCAACCCGCCAACTCATTCCGGAGCCATTTCCCCGGAACATGACCAGAATTTGTGGCAACGCATGAATAACAGAACCACACATTCATTCGGCCCAAAAAGAAAACACAATCTCCCTTCGAAATAGTTATCAACTCCATTCGCGTGTTGCTGTCATCCTCAAGGTGTACCTTTGTTTCGACTCTGCAATGACATTTTGAACACACAAAACTTCCACGAACACACCCGCGAATGCAACCGAACAACGGTCCACGAGCTGGCACCTCAGAGCAACTGGCTGCATTCTGCCATGAAGGGCATTCAATTAAAAATTTATTTAGAACTCAAATAAACGCCTCCCAGCATATTTTTAAATGCTTTGTTTCATAAATAGGAAATAGGACGCGAGCACGTATTTGCAGTTTCGAATTCTTAATCGAATGTGGGGGGCTGATGTTTTTTCTTATTTTTCAATTCTGTGCATAGCTGTTGTTTTTTTGTGTTGCCGAAATTACATTTTGCGAAATTCCAATTCTTCAAAAGAGAGAAAGAGAGAATAGCATTGCATATTTGGGATTTTCATTTCAATCCATTTTAGTTTTCCATTTTCATTGGCCACAGGGCCATGTCTGATACAGGCTTTCCACTGTCATTTGGGGAATTCATGCCACTTGGGACAATCCCGCCGTTGCTTGGTAATTAAATCCCCTTTGTGCTGGATCACAATGAATCTTGAACTTGCCGTTTCTAATTACCGATTCTTTGATATTTTTTTAGGCCTCCTCCTGTATCGCGAGGAGGGGAGCTAAGTCCGCACTGAGCCAAACAAGAAGTTATGTTTTAACTGACTTCTAGGAAGCATCCTTTATGACAAATTAATTGTCTCGCCCTTAATGTCTCCAAAGTTTTTGAAGTGGGTTTGACACTGTTTTATCGAATGTGACCACAGACGACGATCAATCACTTGATGCCCCGATAGAGCTGACCTTACCGACGTATGACAGACATCACGACCGCTAATAATAATTTGGATAGCGAATGGCGATACAGCCTGAAGAGTCTAAGGGCATTATTTCTACAGCAACTTGTATTGTGCTTGCTATTGTTCTGCCATTAGTAGAAATGTCATGCAGTTACAGTGAACGACAAAGCTCTTCATACGGCGTGTTGTCTAATATTAGCAACATCTTTTCCTTAAGTAAAACTATTGTAAGCACTAAATTAAATATTTCGTAGGGCCACCACCTTCATCTTCAACTGCTATCAAAAGTTTGGGTATTGAAGCAAATAAATCATTTAAATCGTGACGGCTTATGCTTTGCCACGTTGGAGCTTCTGTTTTAGCAAACGGTCAATACTTAAAATCTCTCTCAAAAAACTCATATTAAAGTCTATAACATTTGCAACTAAGTTGAATTTTATGCAAGCATTAGTTATAGGATAATTTTGCCCATAGTTTGTACTATGCCTCGAAACATAAAAGAAATCTCTAGGCGGAGAGACGAGACGGGGTGTAAGCACTGAACATGGAAAGCAGCACCGGACAATCAATGTGAGCAGTAATGACGTCATGAGCGAAAAGAACTGAATAATAAGTCCTTCTTACATGCAGTTGCCTTAGATCGATGAGCTGACATCTAGCATTATAATCTGGCATGTTTGAATTCCACGACATCTTTCGAACAGCAAACCTGTATGCTCTCAATACGAATAGCACTATTGTTATATAAAGGATTCCATATTAAACAACAGTATTCTAATATAATCTTTTGAATTTCGAAACAAGAATCCTAGCATGGAGTTGGCCTTTGAAATAATATAGTCTATGTGCATAGAAAAAGTCAGTTGAACGTCGAATATAACCCCTAGATCTTTAAGCGAACATACTCTTGTTAAAATTGTATTATCAATCTTATATTTATAGATTATAGGAGATAAAATTCTAAAAAATGTCATAAATGAGCATTTACTAATATTGAAATGTAGTCCATTCAAATCGCACCAATTCTGTACAGATGAGATATCATTTTGCAACTCCATTGCATCGGCCAATGATCGCACTGATTTGACAAAATTTTTAAATCGTCAGCGTATAAAAGTTAGTCGGAATGGGAAACATAGGAAGGCAAATCGTTAATAAAAAGAAGAAACAGAAGAGGGCCGAGGTTACTACCTTGAGGTACCCCAGAGAAATTGAAAATTAACCGTGACAGATCATTTCCTATTTTTACAAACTGTCTGCGATTTATAAGGTAGCTAGCTAGTTATCCATATCAAGATTTTAGAATGAAAACCAATCATCTCTAGCTTTTTTATGAGCACGGTCAAAAGCCTTCGAGAAGTCAGTGTATATGGAGTCAACTTGAAGTCTCGCTTCCATGGAACTTAGGCAAAAGCTTGTAAATATAACCAAATTGGTCGAAGTTGATCTTCCACTCACAAAGCCATGTTGAAATTGGGATATTTGGTTTCGAACTTCAGCATGTATTTTTTTCTTAACAGCCTCGAATAATTTCGGTATTAATTGGAGTTTAGCTATTGGTCTGTAGTTGACAATAGAACTTTTTCTTTTTTTTCCAGATTTATGAATTTCGGGTGATGAGAGAATCCTTCCAGAAATCCAAAAATTCGCCGCGAGCCAGTGACATATTAAAAATGATAGTCAGGGGCTTGACTAATCTGTCCTTACACATTTTTAAAAAAGCGGGGGAAGATTATCAGGCTCTAGGCTTGCACAGGAATCCAGTGAGAAAGAATGAAAGAATGAATTTCTCGAAAACGAATGATGATCGTCAATTCTAATCGCCCTACGTCTGTGACTGTATTTGCTCAAAGTTCTGACCTGCATGTCAACAAAGTTTGACTGGAAAAGTGATGCAAATATATCGCATATAACCTTACGGTCATCAGCAGATACATTGTCGTAGGACATGTTCGATGGAATTCCAGAATTTTTTTAAGTATTGATAAACGTCCAGAATGTTTTTGAGTTCTGTTTGATCCTTGACTCAAGAGAAAATATGTATTGCCTGTAAACAAATCTCTTCAGGAATTCATATTATTTCCGCAATCGACACAATACGCCATACAAAGTGGATTTTTTTGGACCCAATCAAAATCCTTTGCTGTATTTTTGTTTCTACAAACCTTAGTTCTCCCTTCACTTACAAATATATATTATATTTTGATTCATCAGTTAATAAAGGCTAAGTCGCAAAGGCGCGTTCTCTCGGTCAGTCTTTGATTGGCGTTGCTCCTTGTTTTATCGAGCTTACGAGAGTGTTGTGTCAGAAAGCGACAGCCTCATTTAATTAACGCACGTGTTTACTCTACTCAAATGGTTTGAAATATAGTTTTCAAGAAAAATATAAAATTATTGTAAATAAAATTCCTAAAAAAATTGAATTACTTGCGGAACTAATCGACTCAGATTGCCAAAAATTCAAATTCAGAAATAAATTTAAAAAAAAAAGTTTCACAAATGTCAAAAAGACCGAGTGACTGGATAGCAGCTCCACCTAGAAATTTATGCTCGCGCTTACGATATTACGGTCTATGAAAATACACATTCCGACTTTAACATATAATTTACATGTATGCTACTGAATATGTCAAGGCTCGAACGCCTGAAAGCGCCGTTGCGATATGGGTTTAAAACGCGTTTCTAGAAATCCATTCCCTTTTCAGTGTGTTTCTGTGCAAACACAAATCGCAGTTTTCGGTTTTTTACACTTAGGATTTTTTTGCGTGTAGTTCTACTATGATAACCCTTATAATTATTGTCCTTTGAACAGTTATTAAATGAACACTAGTATTTGATCATTCTGTCAGCACTTTAAAAAATATTCTGGCATTCACTTAAGGGTTATTTTACCTACCTTTTTGATGATAAGGCTTACATCTCGATATCTCGCTTCTTTGGACGGCTACTACTTGCTTTGTTGTCAACCGTTTCGGTTCCGTGGTAACGTAGTGTAATACTATGGATAACTTCATCGGACGCGGCTCTTAAATAAGAACATTTTACAGATTTCTGTTTCGTCAAAGCTTGCATTGTTAAAGGCTCCTTCTAAACCGAGGGACGCCCTTAAAGTGTATTCATCTAAAGACAATGAATTTTCAAACAGGGATACAACTTTGTTTAGTGAATCCATAAGTACTAGTATTTAAAAATATACGTCATTGAAGGAGGAAGTTGTCTTACCACCAGGCAGGCAATATACAAAACGTCAGACTAGCCATTATTTGGCAGGGGTTCTACCAAGCTATTCGCTCCTTCTTCTAAAATAAATTTAGCATCACATGTCTACTCAGTGAACCACTGCTTCACGGTTGTTAACAATGACTCACCTCTATCGTGAGCTACTCATGATTGAATGGTGTGAATTTGCAAAGCAGCTCATGAGTAGGGGAGGGGGAACAACCTTTTTTGACTGTCTCTGTTCGTAAGGAGTTTTCTTGAGGAACGTGTCCAGAAAATGTGCTGATGACAGTGGTCAGGACTGAATTGGAAATAAACTGGGTACAGCTGTAGGTGTTTCTGGGGTCTTTTTGAAAGACTTTTGACACTAGAGATGACTGTAGCTACAGTGACTACGATGAATGCAGTAGGACTTGTGATAAGAAACCACAATGTAATCGACAAATTCAAATGTTGAGTTTCGATTCCAATAGCCAAGCGGTAATCAAAGCAGTCGTGTCGGAGATCCTTTCTTTAAAACTTGTCAGCTTACGAAGATGGAACTTTGGGAAAATAACTGTGGCCACCTGCTGGTTGCCAGGACATTATTATTATCATTGTTGAGGGCATATATTGCACTGCGACCTTTAGATCTATTGTGCCCCCTTTTCATTTGCTCTTAAAGTTCCCCTCGCATGCAGTTCTTGAGAGTTTGAGATCCTTGATGAGATTTATTCTAGAGTATTCTCACCAAGCTAGGAATCCGAGAATGAGAGATGGTCCAGATATCTTTGCCTTTTGAAGGGCTAGTGCCTCATAAAATCCCAGTACATGTTCCGGAATCTCATTAGATTCTCCACATAATCTGCAGAGACTTTCTGTTCAGTCTGCAGGGACCTGTTTGGAATTCTTGTTCTACTCGATACATGCTTTAAACCTTACCCAAGAGTTTCTCGACTTTGGTTCATGCAATAAGCAGTGAGTGCCGGAAAATAATTTTGCCCAATGAAATGAAAGACGAACTGAATTGGTGGGCCTTCTATAAACCCACACCTCTCTGCTCAAAGCTAGAAGCCGATGCAATAAATCAAAAAGTGACTGATTCAAGATATCGGATGAACGTCGAAGGCTTATGGTCAACCCTGGCCTTCGTCTCGGCTTTGTGATTAATAGTGCAAACAACATCAGTACCGAGATCACAAGCAACATTTTTTATTTCCCCCAGTTTCCCCAATTCCTTCCTCAGTTTTCCTGAATTTTGGAATTAATTGGGTAACAACAAGTCCAGCTGCAGGGTTCCTGCCAACATTCTGCTTAATGAGCCCACCACCCTCCAACAAACACTGCTGGTCGCGGCGCGGCGGCGGGGATAAGCGATTATTTCGGCCGTAAATTCAAAATAGAGCACGATAAATTCGGCGAACTAAAGCACGTTTTTGCACATAAATTTGCATAATTTACAAGCGCGGCTCCGCCGTAAGTCCATTCAACCGAACTGACTACAAATCAGTTGTCAGCCATCCAATTGGTTGTGGCTGGTACACCCTATTCCCTGAATACTCATTTCATATAAATTCTGAATCAGTCTTCATGTTCGGATACAGGGTAGTTTGGGCAGATCGATGATGAGGATGTAATCATTGTTGTGATGGCTTTTGAATTATTTGAAATCCAAATTTATGAATTTTTGTTCCAGTCGGCTGCGGGGGATCTGGATGATGTTACATTGTTTATGACAAAAATACTGATAATCATCTCTTTCTTCTTCTTCTTTGTGTGGCCCTGTCCTAGGTGGCCTTGGCTCTCAACCAACGAGCCTCTTCAGCTAGTGTGATGTCTGGATCGGGCGCCAAGTTCTCCTTCTCCACCTGGGTGTGCCTTAAGCGCGAACGTCCTCGTTCAGACTCAAATGCTGAAGGTTAAGACGTAGCAATGGCCAAAAGTTCGTCTTTATGGCAAACGAGCTAATATAACGAGAACCGTTAGTATCATCCTTCAGTAACCAGAGAGCAACGTTTAACCTAAGAGAGGTGCCTGCGTTTCCCGGTCCCAACATATTCCCATCCTTTCACGCAGTGGGACATGGAGCATGCTTTCACGGTCAAATAAATGAGTCGGCATACAAGTGCTCCGAGAGAAATCTGTTCATTTTTCATCAGAAACAGTCCCCAGAGTGAACACAAAACACAAACCCCTTGCCACCTGACAGAGTCTGCTTATCGTCTCGACAGACTACATTTTGTAAACCCCAAAACTACCCGCTATCAAGACTCCTTTTCCAAGACGTCCCCTTTCTGCAGGGACCCCTCCAGCTCGCGATGATGGCAATAGCTTAACTTTGTTACAATACCCAGCATAGTCCCACAGGAGGTCCCTCCCGTCCGAAGGTCTCCCAGGGAAGTTCACTCATTAATGCAGCAACAAGAGAAACCCTTAAATTCACATCTCGACTGCATCCGCCGCAGCCATAAAGTTCTTCTGTCTTAATAAACCCTTCGACCCCCCACCACCCCAACAACCTTTGTACCACGCCGTTGTTTCGCCTGCATTATCCGCGCGGTATCTTCCCCCGGGGGCATCGCTGCATGTGCTCAGTGGCTTTGGCAACCACCAACCCAGCGGGCATAAAAAAACTCATATTGTTAAGTAGTGTTACCTTGGCCCCTCCGAGTGCTGCCGGTTGAAATGCATTTTTGGATTAAAACGGACGAACAACAAAAAACAAAAACGAACGCAACGATTACTTGTACTCGAACCTGGAGCAGGCCCAAGTTCACACGGTTTTTCGTTTTTGTTTCTGCTCGTTATTTTAATTTCACGCCCTTGCCACTGCCGTCGCGTCGTGCGATGCCGGGCGGACGCCCGAACTTCCATTGAGTTATCTTGACAATAATTGCAGAAAATGCAACAGAATTTCACGTGAATGCACACTGATCTAAATCCAGATAGCTTGCTGGGGTTTTTGGGCGAAAAGTTCGCACTCGCGATTGCTGAACTTCAGTTCGTTCCATCGACTTGGCACACCCGGTGGTGGGGCGAAGGAATAAAATCAAAACAAAATCAGTTCAAGTGAAAAACGGACACGAAGGATGAGCAAAAGTTTCCTGCATCCTCATCCCCGTCGCAGCGGCAGCCAGAGTGGCCCGCAGGGCATTCGGCGAGAAATGAGCCATTAATGGGGTCATCTGTCTTCGAGTTGGTGCTGTGCATTTAAAGCGAGAGACTGTGTAGGTGCTTGCATTGATTGTAAATCTCCTCGACTAGGTTGGCAGGCGAGAGAGTACGCGGCCTCCACACAATGTAGTCGGCTGGTGGGCGGAGCGGCGATGGAAATTCAACGGGTGTACGTGCGGGGGATTCGTGGCCAAAACGAGCATTTAATACACATGACCACATATGTGAGTCATTGGAATTGCCATTTTATGATGATGCATGGATGGACATTAAGGCGAGGAAGCGTCGAACGCTGGCGGTTGTTTGCTGAGCTGTCCCACTGAATGTGTATCCGGGCATGCGATACTCCATTTGATACACACAACAGACTGCTTTCTTTTGCTCATGGTGTGATTTTTAATGTCAGTCGGTTGGGTGGGGCCGGATATTGACTTAAATCGTTCTGTAATATCGTGCCAGGCAGTTCCCTTCGAGATTACTCGATGGCTCTGCCTGTGTGCATGAAAGTGACTCAATTCAATTTAATTTTCAAGGGTTGCGCTGACGACTTGATGGAGAAATAATGCCATTAACATCAGTAGCGCGACCGAACGCTGAGTGATTGCGAAATGAGCTCAGCTGTATTAGAGGGATCCAATAAAACATTGTTGCTTTTAGACCATTTCTTTCAACGCCTTTAAGAACTCCCTTAACGCTTTTAGTTTACTGTCTGCCTTCGGGCATCGCGCCGATAATTATACTTCCCCTATTCAGTTCCAGAACGCAGGGTGCTTGTGATGTGAGCCCAA
Source organism: Eristalis intricaria (assembly GCA_964034865.1). NCBI lineage: Eukaryota > Metazoa > Arthropoda > Insecta > Diptera > Syrphidae > Eristalis > Eristalis intricaria. The sequence goes on from OZ035874.1 coordinate 57,404,286, forward strand.
GTCGGCATTATTAGAAGGTCATCTAGTAACACGCAGTTGCTTTAAGGAGATTTCTTTCGACGCTTTTAAGAGCTGTCTTAACGCGTTTAGGAAATTGACGGGCGCCGCGACGATACTAGTAATTGGGTTCTAGAAGCTTGCCCAAGGTCATCATCAAAGTCGTTGTTTGAATCTATTTGTATTGTTCATCATGACATGATCTCTGGTGTGATTGAATCAATATACAGAACTATATAGATATTCTATCCAGTTTCAAATGATTCTTATTTGGAATATTCCACTCCCACAAGGGACGGACTTAAATAAAATTAACCAATTTTCAGTTTTGCAAAAATATGTTCTTCGAAAATTATTCGTCACTTCTGGTCGAGCTAGGTCCTTAGTTTTATTTAATAAGCTGAAAATTCCGACAGTCAAATGCTGCTTGCCAGTTTTATAATGTGGATCTTCTTGCATAGATGTGTCAAAGGGATGGCTCACGAATACAAGATGAAGAAGGCAATAAAATAGATCTTGGAACAAAGGCATAATCGTCAAGATACCAGAAAAGGATGACTTGAAGAAAATGCAAGAACTGGAGAGAAATAACTCTACTCAACTCCGCACAAAAGATATTTGCAACAATTATACAAGGGAGACTTCAAAGCTATATCGAAGGAAATCTGCAAGACGAACAGGCTGGCTTCCGCCCACACCGAAGCTACCTCGATACTAGGCGTATAAAAATTGAGCAATCTCTGTGATCTACACAGAGGCATTTGACACCAAGTTGCACCAAGTTTTACCCCAGAAAATAATCAACATCATTAGAGAAATGTACCAAGATGCGAATATGCGGACCTCGCGGTAGTGCATAACGGAAACATCAATGACTCTTTCACTCCAAATGTAGCAGTAAGGCACGCTCACCTCAACTGCTCACAATTGTCCTGGAGGGAATTTTGAGAGAAGTCTACGTGCAGAGACGAGGAATAACTTCATAACTGCCGAGGACTTAGCGGACGATATTTCTATACTATCATACAAGCTTAGCGACAACAAAGCTAATTTAGAACACCTCGGAAGATTAGCACGATGCGCCGGATGCGGGATAAATATCCAGAAGACTAAGACGTGCGAATCAAGACCTGCAACAGAGAAGGGAAACCTGTTGAATATGTAGATAGCTTCTGCCTTCTAGGTACTATAGTAGCAACAGAAGAAGATTGCGGAGCAGAGGCAGACGTTGATAACAGACTTCGAAAAGCAAGAGCAGCATTCGACAATTACGAAATATAGGCAGTATTTCCAAGATTCCCAACAAGAAACTCAGAATATTCAACTCTTCTTCTTCTTCAGGTGGCGCTACAGTCCGGGGTGGGCCTGGGCCTCAACCAGTAAGCCTCTCCAGCCGGCACGATCTTTTGCCAGCCTGGGTCCTTCTCCACCTGGGTGCGCCATCGGTTCCGTGGGCGTCCTCCATTGCGTATAGAATATTCAACTCATGTGTTCTTAAATCAATACTGATATATGGTTGATTTCGAACATCATCTAACAGAAATTACAGGGAGACGCAAATGGAAATGGACCGAACCGAAAATATCACCAGGAAAAAAGCCGAAGTCATTAGCAGGCGTTAGAATGGAACCCTCCAGAGGCCGTCCCAAGGACAGCTAGAGACGATCGGTACTTTAAATTTAACCCCACTTGGAATACTATACAAAAACAGCTGCAACCAACCGAGTGAGATGGAGATGCCAAGTGGCAGCTCAATGCCCCCAAGACGAGCAAAAAGGAAGAAAAAACGAAAATTTAAATAACACGCGGAACCCACGAACACGACACCCCAGGGTTCCACAGCTTAAGAACCGAAGATCTAGGTAAACGACCAATACTTGCTCAGACCAGAAAAGAACTTGCAGGGAAGATACCTTCATTCAGATTGAGGAAGAAGCTGAAATCGAAATAAAGCGTTTGTTGATATTTTGGAATGACTTTAGATCTTCATTAAAAAGACATGGGAACACTTGGTACACCTAAAAACCGCAACTAGTCTACGTGGCCATGGAAAAATCCCACCTTCTACCCAGCGTCAGCCCCTAAATGGTGCGACAGTTTGCATTTAACCCTGAACGGTACAATGATTGACGAGCACTTGTTTTAAGTCCTTTGTGCACTTCATCGACCCAAGAAATAAAAAGACATCCAAAACCTTCACTCTACCCACCTCATTGATATCAAGCAAGAAGAAAATTATTCCAAAACAACACTTCAAAGACATCACATCACCACATCAGCACCAGCAAGTAACCCTTAAAGTCTTCATTGAGCTAATAGAAAGCACTTGACAGGATTTATGTCTGTGACACATGCACCCAGACGCCCGTGCCGCTCTGGGAACCCTTTTATGTGAATTGTCAAGTGAATTATGTGCCGAAAACAATCACTCACTCAAAGTGAACTCACGAGCTTGTCAGTTCAGCATGATGCGTCGCTTGTGGGTTAGACGCAGACTCAGTCACCAGCCACCAGCCACCAGCCGCCAGAGACTCCCTCTCCCTCCAGAGTTGGCACCAGCCCCAGACACACCGCAGGAGTCTCGAAATAATTGTGCTTCTCCACCGAAAACCATCTCATTTGTGGTTACTTCGACTGCGCTCGCAAATGAGCACAGCTGTCGGAGCTAATGACCTGGCTTTCTATTTTTACCGCCTTTCGACCAGACGCTGTGTGTGTCCTGAGTGTGCTGAGTGTGGCGCCTCGTCGGAAATGCAAATTAACGGTTATTTGTCTTCGCAACTACATCCGCTGTGTGCCTAGGCACGGGACAACTGAACAAATTCCGTACACAAATAAATTCCCTCTAATTAATTGGATAACAGCGAGCCGAGCACACAGGGGCGCAAGGATTTTGGGCACTCCAGCCAGTAGGGGCCAACCCAGCGCTGACTAACTTTCAAGAAATTCGTTTGCGTCGTCGGTTTTTTCTCGCATCGTTTTCGAAAAAATAAGTAATTTATTCGAAGTCACAAGGAGCCAGGAGCCACCAGGCCGCAGTGTCTACCCGACCCACCGCAGTGGAAAACCCTTAGGCTGGGCGAATACACTTCGTGTTAGGACTAGATTTTGTTTATGAATGCATATCTGCGATCGGAAAGCAAACGGCCTTCCTGGCGAGTCCTTGATGCGGAGGAACAAATGAGAGCCGTTTGGCAAAATGGATTTCACACTGCGGCGTGGATGTGTGGCTGGGATTAACAAGTATTCCGTTATTAATCCTCACTTTGTCGAGCAATCCGAACCGAGCACAGAACTCGTCCTTGCTGTGGGTTGAATCCCCAAAGTCTCCGGCTCCGTGTTTCCGGTGAGTTTGACGATGATTGATTTTGAAAATCCATTCATTCACCACGAGCGGTGGGGTGGAGCGCGGGGAAAGGGTTACATTCTGGTTGATAAATCCCTATCAGGGCACAAGGTCAATTGTGCTGTTGTGCTTGGGGGGTGGCAGGCGGCTGCGGAGTGGATATCCGATTTGCATATAAACACCTTGACGCCCTTTGGGGCACGTCGAAGCGGAAGGACTCGAGAATGTATGCGAGTGCGAGTGGAAAGTTCGTGGGCGGCTTGGGCGGCTTGGGCGTCTTGGGAGGTGGTGGAGCATAATGGAAATTAAATTTTGAAGACATGCTCGGGTATGTGTCTACCGCAGGAGAGATGAATAATTTTCGCAATCGAGCGGAGGACATCTGTTGAAGCGTAAAAGCGCTATAAGCCGAAGGATAACAATCTGAACGTGCTGAGGGTTGACGTTGAGATTCTCCAGCGGGCGGGCGGGCCTCGATGTGACACATGAGATCCGGGTGCTTTCCATTTAAAGGGTTTTTGATCATCCCTAAGTGGTTTTCATTTGGTGGTCTTTGCTTTGTAAATTCAAATTGATTCATCGTCCTTGTGGGTGTGGTGCTGTTAGTTTTGATGAATTTGGGATTTATCTGTACCAACTGTTGAACCCCTTGGCATATTCTCTCCTCCTGAAGGCGTCATCATTTTGCAAGGCAAATTCACCAATATTCCGATTTGCTTAGTTACAAGGTTGCGTTGTAAAGAAAACTACTCAACGCTTTTCGGCCTTATGGCTGAGATCAAAGTGTAGTATCTGCCCTTATCAGCTTAACATCTGATTGATTCCCCATCGGGGGACAACAAATGTCAAACTTATTTTTTGAAATAGGCGAAGTACTAGGGGCTTGCTAAAGAAAAATAAGCTGGCTTTGAGTTTGCGTCATGAGAAATTCGATTTACGCAGTTCTTCGCCGTCCATATAAAGTGGGTTCTCGAATTATATTCTGTAAAGATTCCAATTCAGTAACTAAGTCGAAATCCAAACATTCCTGCAATTTTCTTGAGAAATTTTCAAGTCTCATTTCGTGGAGTCGATTTTGGTTGCTTGTATTTTTTTATTTGGAGTGAATCTTCGCTATGATTGGGTCGCCGTAGCGTAGTGGGTAAGTGCGTCGACTCCTACGCAGAGGGTGCCAGGTTCGATACCCGAATTTACCACCTTTCATAATTCACGGCCCCACCTCTTTCGAGTTACTGACAATGCTCAAAGAGTATTCCTGTCTAGAAAAAGCTTCTCAACTTCGCCGATCGGAGTCGGCATTAAACGTACAACACGAGCGGTTGCTGAGAAGCTAGGCCTCGGACTGTAGCGCCAACCATATTATAATATTATTATTATTCACTATGATTCCGTGGAACTTTTAACCACACTTTTTTAGTAAGCACTGACTTCCCGCTAATGACTTGAAGGTTCTACTGGCATGGTGATCGATCGCGGGCACGTGGTTCTTCAGTTCTTAAGATACAAGTTGTAGAGTCGCTGCGATATTCGCCTTCTTCAGTAAACTATTCACTTGTCTACACTCCATATCAATCGGAATTCGTTCTAACTATGCCATCTGCTGCTCAAGCCGTATTTAGTAATCTACTTTCCCTTCTCTCAGAAGTCTCGCCTCAGTGCTTTTTTCAAAAGAAATACTTAAAACTTAAACCATTAAGTTTCTAGGCCTTTAAGCCACTTGGACATACGACCACAAATACGCGTCACGTAATCAAAATGGAATGATAAATGTTGCTAGCACTGATTACACAGCTTTACATATAACAAAAGTTCAAAAGATCCGGCCCGAAGGACCAACAAATGTCAAATTCCGCTCAACTTCCGTCGATTGTTTGATGGAATGTCCATGTTAAGGATGTTGTTTTAAGAATAGGGCAACACTCGCCAACTGCTACATTTTCATAGTGATTGGAATATTGCAATCCTGTGATCAACTGTGATTTAAATTGCGATTATCTTCCAATCGGTGTTTATGATATGATATAATATAATAATATGGGTGGCACTTCAGCCAGTATAGGGACAGGGCCTAGCTTCTGAGCAACCACTAGTTGTGTGCGTGCTATTGTTCTGTTTCGAGTCAAAAGGACATACAGTTTTATGCCGACTTCGAACGGCCAAGTTTGAGAAGCTTTTTCTAGCCAGTAACCACTCTCATTGTCAGTGACTCGAAAGAGGTGGGAGGGTGAATATTATTTTTGGTCGTACCGGCTGGAAAGCGAACACAAAAAGAGAAGTTAAGTTGTGTTGGTGTTAACGCACATACCCACAACGTCAAGGCCACCACCGCCACGGATAACGATACAAACTGCTATTTTTTCCCAAATACGATCGCAATTTGGAATCCTACACCCGGCTTAGTTACTTATTTTGATTCATACAAGCTATTTCATGCGAATGAAATGGTGGGCATGTTTGGACAAAATCTGAGTATGCTATGTCGTGGGTTGCCATTAATTTAAATACTACTAGCGTTCAATGGCAATCTCGGTCGCCTGCTGTATACCATAATAGTGGCACAGCCTTGATTGGTCAGTTAATCAGAACATCGGGTCGTAGCGCAGCAAACAACGAAAAATGAGAGGTCGGAGTTTTCTTACATTTCATATACTGTAATTTTATCTACTCATACAATTCAGAATGACTAATTAGAGCGATATTTGGGGAGACAGGGGAGAGTAATAATAATGTGACGTGTATAAGTGGGATCATGGACATGAACCAAGTGAGAAATCGCCATGCATAGGAATCATTCAAGACGATCGTGGTTGTTGTACAAGCTGCAAGATTAAAAGGGTCACCATGCAAGCTCAAAAATAGTCAAAAGCTGCCGCACATCCCTTGACGAGATATCCGAACAGTTTTCACTTCGCATGTGTTGGGTCCCGGGCCATGGAGACATTATGGGAAACTGCGAAGCTGACAAATTCGCAAAAGTCGCCCCAACACTGCCAGATGACGGATCCTTCTGTAACTTAGGTACTCTCTAGCTTCCTTTAAGTTACAAGTCACTAACCAAAGCAAACTAAAAGTCAATGACAGATGGAAAACAGGCAATACGTGCCAACACAGGTAATAATTACCAAACAAATTTGGCCTAGGCTTGACCCCAAAAGATCTGTTAGTCAGATATCCTTCAAAAGACCTTTTAATCCGGAAGTCTGCAAATCAGTGGGTATAATCACCGGACACTGCCTTTTGGGACTACACGCGAAAAGACTAGGACTATTTTCAAACGATATCTGCAGACGTTGACGAGCCGAGGAAGAAGAGGAAAGTGTACTCTGCAACTGCCCTGCACTTGCCTCAGCTAGGAAAGCTACTCTAGGCTTCTATAATAATAATAATATGGGTGGCGCGACAGTCCGAGGTGGACCTGGGCCTAGCTTCTCAGCAACCACTCGTGTTGTGCGTGCTATTGTTCGTTCACGCGTGGAAGGGACCTACAGTTTAATGCCGACTCCGAACGGCGAATTTGAGAAGCTTTTTCTAGACAGGAATACTCTTTGAGCATTGTCAGTGACTCGAAAGAGGTGGAGCCGTGAATTATGATAGGTGGTGAATTCTGCGTAGGAGTTGACGCACTTACTCACTACGCCACGGCGACCCACTCTAGGCTTCTACTTCTTCGATAGTCTAAGCGAACTGAGAGAGATGTCAATCAAATCACTATTAGACTTTATTGACAGATCTGGCTGGCTGTCGGAATAACCACGCCGGCCCTACCCCTCTCTTTTTAGACAAACCCTCGTGGCAGAACAACGGGCCTACTTTGGCCTAAGTGCATCTAAGCCACGTACTACCTTCCTATCTAAAAGCGTCACCATCAAAACACATATGGGAGACATTCGATATTCAGCGTCTTCTGTCTTATATAAAAGTAACCACATGTGGAACACAAGGAATTATGTACTTAAGTGTCAGCTGGGAAATTCTGTAGCCAGAAAATATTGATTATTATGCACATTAGGACGGCGCACAGTGTGACGAATCGCGGATTTAGGGGGATTCAATTAATAGCGCTCACAAATAAATGTATTTGTTCATAGTTGTTGGTTTTTTTTTTATTGAAATTGTTCACAGAATACAATGCAAATAAATTATTTGAACATATGAGCACAAATTTCGACACAAAATAGCACATTTTTTTTTTTTTGCTTTCTTGGTATTTTGGTATAACCAAAAGTTGCGAGACTTCATGTTCAATGAACACTTCTTTTTCTTTTGGGAAACTTTTGGAAATCTTAAACTTGCTAAAAATGTATCAGAGGCCAAAAGCAATCTGCTTAGAAGGTCAGTGTTCGTATCTATACGCGAAATTTTCCTGGTAAATAGTTCCCTTAACTTCCTACTTTCCTTGTTTCTTGCTTCTTGAGCTTCTTCCGAAAGTTGTCCGATTGGAAGTATGAAACAATATGAACCATGAAACAATACTTATGTACACTTACTGGCATATAATACCAGGCATAATTTTTAAGGTACAGTTCCCTTGTTTCCCTTGCATAGCTTTCACAAGCAGTTGTATCAATTGGGAACCCAGACCCAAGAGCTTCCAAGATGACATGAAACTTTTTGATCATTTCCCTATCAATTCCTGTAATTTGTGCAGTTTTTTCTTCATCTCTAAAGAATCTTCTAGCCGTGTTTCCATCATTAGTATTGCCAGACTGTTGAGTTGGCATATCAACTAATAACCCAGTTTCACTTTTACATCTTTCTTGGGTTAATTTTTTTCTGGCTTTGACTTTTTCTTTACTTTCTGGGTCTCCAACCTGTCACACTTTTACAGCTAGTCTATACGCTATATGAAGGATACATTCCATAAATCGTGTCCATGAGTGAAGGGGGCTTAATCCAAAGGACATTGCGTCTTGGTTCACATGATTTCTTGAAAGATTAGCTAAATTGTTCATTTCAGATGGTTTGGCAGCGCAAATGTAACAGGTTTGTGATGAAGACGTTATGAATGGTAAAGCAGTGCAAATTTGTCCATCAATCATAGTTAATAAAAAAATCGGTTTGATCATGACATGTATGCTGGCATTATTAATGTCAACAGGAAGTATAGTCTTAATTTGTTGTTGAATTGATTCAACCTTAAACTTGATCAGTTCAGTTGTCTCCTTAGCAAAAAAACTATAGTACCTCGTTTCGGAGAGCTTATTGATAATTTCTTTTTCCGTCTTTTCTAAGTTTTATTTCATGAGCCATTGCAATTTCTTCAGCGCTATAAGAATCTAAAATGTGTTGTACTTTTCTTTTCTTGTTTTTTTCACAGCAGTCATCAAATCTTTTTCTCGGTCTTCCTACTCTAATAGAAATATATGAAGAAGGTTTTTCATTTAAAACATGTTGTGGTAGGATCAGGGTTTCATTTAGCTATGCGCAATTTGTATTTTCGAAGCGCTCTCTATGCCGACCACTATTGACCCATCTTTCAAATCTCATACATAAAGTTTTTGAGGTTGGTTTAATTGACTTCATTGCTGCCTCGGAAAATGATATAATAATAATATGGGTGGCGCGACAGTCCGAGGTGGACCTGGGCCTAGCTTCTCAGCAACCACTCGTGTTGTGCGTGCCATTGTTCTTTCACGCGTGGAATAGACCTACAGTTTAATGCCGACTCCGAACGGCGAAGCTGAGAAGCTTTTTCTAGACAGGAATACTCTTTGAGCATTGTCAGTGACTCGAAAGAGGCGGCGCCGTGAATTCTGAAAGGTGGTAAATTCGGGCATCGAACCTGGCACCCTTTGCGTAGGAGTCGACGCACTTACCCACTACGCCATGGCGACCCACCAATGTGATACCAAAATGATATATTACTTATAAAACCCATAACAAAAGAAAAAACAGCATCTAAGCGCTTGATTTTGACTTTAGAAATCCATACACCAAAAACTTGTTTTTTCGTAATTTTGGGTTCCATCCTAAAAAATGAAAAATTTAGTAAGGGTGTCGCACCTGTGCGAAAAAAGTGAAAACGCAGCTTTGTTGCTAACAATCACAGCTTTACAACAAATATGACCTGCAATTTGAACAACAGTGAACAATTCTACTTTTCGTCCAATGAACACAAAAAACACATATTTTATCTCTAATTTCTCATTTCATTCCCTCCTAATATCGACAAAAAAACACTTTGTATATTGAAACAACATATTTTTATATTCAGTAAGAATCTACTTACTCCAAAAGAAAAAAAAAATTTCAAGAATCGGTACACGAACCACTGAGAAAACGAAATAAACACGTGCTCCTCAAATTGACTTTCTTATCAAAGAATTACATACAATTTGGAATTTGTGATAATTTTTTTTGTTGTTTCACTAGGTGAACCAAAAAAAAAAAAATTGCACTGTCATTACGTGGGAGTTTTAAGCTGTGAAAAAAGGGGTTTGTTTACTTTCGAGCATGACATTTTTTTTTATTTAAATCCCGCTAAATCAGCGATTCGCCACACTGTGCGGCGGTCGAAGCAAGGCTAAATGTAATTAGCCTTAAAGGCAGCAAAATAGTGGTCTTTAAAGTGTTTGTAAATAAATTCGTGTAGATATTGGAGAAGCGAACTTTTGTGGTTCATTCGTCCCAACCACTGATCGGAACCTTTTTATGGGCAATTCGATTAATTTTACGTAAACTAATTTCAGTAAAATGAAACACTCGCAACAGCACGTAGAGGGCCATAGCAAAGCTTCAACTTCAACAACTAGTGTCGTTCTCCCACGAGTCAAAAGAGAGAATCACACGACAATATAAAAAGTTTGAATTCAAAACTTAAAGACGCAGTGAATACAAAATCGCAACTTAGCGTAACTCTATAAGCGTTAACTTTTAACTTTTAATAGAACATTTCATGCAAATGTTTTCCACGATTAAGTTGTAGGTCGATTTTGCAAGTCTACACCACCAATTTTGCGTCATTTTTTGAACTTGTTGACTATCACGTGTAGTGTTGTCTGTCAAGCGTGTAAATGACGCTGGCGTAACCGCATATAAATGGATAAGTGTATCCCCACACAAAGAAGTCATCGATCGATCGAAGCCTGCCGTTATATTAAGTATTGACTCCTCTAATGATGCGGGCTTAGATTTCATCGAAATAATTTTGAATAAATCGATTATTTTACGCGCTGGTGGCTTGTGGCACGGTGTCTTGTTGAAATCACACATCATTTAAGCCTAGTCCACGCAATTGACTAGATCTCCTTAGGGATCTCCATTGACTGTAACGTGGCTATTAATTTCATTGACGGAAAAAACCGTACATATGGTTGTGTTTATTGAAGTACATGACTTTTTCCAACTGACCATTAATAGATATTCATTTTGAAGACTCTCTGGCTTATCCAAAAATCCGCTGTATCTCTGAAGATGATTCTGCCATAAAATTGTTCGTCTTCTTCCAAAATTTCTTCGCTATCGTGTGGTCTTAACGATGCAAAGTTCTTCTCAAAACGTTGTGGAATTGACTGTTATTGTTCCATTTTTCGCACGCTGGAAAGATGGCAATATTATCGACACATCGACCAACGCGTTGTCACGGGCAGGGGAACATCCAGCAGTTAAAATACAGACTCAAATTTGTTAACTCCGAAGTGGTTGTCTGCCGTATTACAACCAAAAATGTACGTTAGCCCTCACTGACTCGGAATTCTAGTAATTATTTGTTAAATATTCTTCGTTTCCAGCTGAAGTCTACCTTGATGGACAATTTTTATCAGTTTGTTGATTTGTTTATCTCATCCTTGCCTTCAAAACTACGCAAGAGCTACTTTTTGTCTTACTCTTCTAAGCTTCCGAAATTTTCTCCCTCTTCCGTAGAATTCTGAAAAAGGTATAAAAAATATGAGAATCATGGAAAACACACTAAAATACCACACACAAATAACATACCATATGCGTAGAAATCTACGCAAAATTGGAGATGGAGGGTTAAGGATGCGTTCTCAGTGCAAGTTCTATTGGAAAATCCTTTGCAAACTTCGAGCTTCGAGCCTAAAAGCCCAGTCAATCGATTGTGCAAACCTGCTGCTGTCGTGTATCGCTCCCTTTAAATTTTTTGGAGGTCTACTCAAATTCTCGCCTCAGACGCGAAGAAATAATTTCCCCATCCCTTGACATTCTCATCCCGACTGTCTAACGACGCAGAACACATTGAAATTTTAGCAAAAAGAAATTCCACCTCCACAATCCTCACCTCACCTAAAGTACTCACATTTTCGGAGAAAGTGAAAAGAAATAGCGAACACAAAGGAATGCAAACATTTTCAATTTACATAGATCACATGTGCCGAACGTCATCGCCAGGATTTATGGGATTTTGTGAAACATCATCGGGATCAAAGGGACTCGAAGGAGAATGCTTTCATTTTGGGTTTTCTAAGCCGTAACTATGTGTGTGCCTTTGTCAAAGTTTTGACAGGTAACTCAAATAGTCCGTTCTCGTCCCCAAAAACCGACATTCTGTTCGAGCTCTTCTAAGGTGTAACGAATTTAGTGAAACAACGGTAGGAACTATGATAAATTGAGTTGCACTTTGTACATCAAATGATAACGGAGTCCTTATGCAAGGTATTTTCATTTCCAGGAATCACTGACGGCAATGGTCAACTAAAAGGCAAATGATTTTCTGAAAGAGAAATTACAGTTTATTTGTTTCTGTGTCCTGCACGAGGGAATCATATATTTTGTGCCAAATGAGAAATTCCTTGAAGTTTATTCCTTTGAACAATCACAGGTGCTGATGTGGCACAGAATGGGAGGTTCTACGGGATTGTTCAAATATTTTTGATCATTGCGAACTTAGTGGGAAATGTCCAAAAGGAGTTCGTTTTCTTGGAGGCAGATTGAAATAAATGATTTTCACATCCATGAAATTAAATTTACTAAGCTAGCTTGTCATCGAAATTCGACTTCCATCAGAGGTAACGCAAACAGAATTGTAAATATGTCGTAAAATAACCAAATTTTGTGCATGTGTTTACCAAGGATCTACAACAGATAAATGAGTTGTCACATTTCGAGTCAGTCGAATAGGAGTTACTACGACGTCCCAGTTTGATCGAACTCGTTCGAATAAATTAAAATATTTGGTTCTTAGGGTAGTGTTTGTAAAATGTTTTCACTACCGAGTACGACCAACACGTTTCACCTCGACTTACGAACATTTCTTTTTAGGACATTCCTTTCATAGAACTTTCCAATTGGTGGTATTGTTTCGATGATCGGCGGTTGTGTCGTTGTCGTCCGAGTGCATCCGTTTCATAATATCCAATCAGCGCCTTTGCTAACTGCGTTTACATTCAATGCATGAATCGAGATTCCAGGGTGATTCTTTGCATTATGAAGTGCTGATCGTTGACTTAATACATGATGTTCTTTTAAATTTTGTTGGATCAACACATTGCCTGTTGCTTTTGCTTATTCCCTCTGTGCCGCATGTTGGAACATATGTCTATGCACATGAATACACAGGATGCTATCCCGATCTCTCATTGACATTCCTACTCATTATACAATTTGTTGAATGTGTGCATACATGGTGGAGTAGAATTATCTATGTGTGCCGCAGCAAAACGGAAGGCGAAAACGTTTGTTTTTTATTGGTACACGGCATTGTGAGGGATATCAGAAGATTCATAAAAAAGGGTTTTGGGAAGTCCATCTACCTCCCGAGTTACCATGCCCATCTACAGTCACCAACAACAACAACTATAGCACACAAGCCAACCAGCGAAATTGCGGCTGAATTTCTCAATAAATTGTAATGTAAAGGTGAATTCATGAAAGTGCTTGTTCAGCGTCTACTGCGCTTCCAAAATGCAAGCTCATGAAAACACCTCGGCAAAAGTAGATTTCAATGTAAAGAGAATTGTGTGAATAAGTTTGTCGATATTGAAGAGTCAAATAATAAAGTTGGTCTCCTTAAAAAAAACCGTTTTTGGTATAGTTTATAATTCGCGCCATTGTTTGCCCTCATCTATAAACGGAATTATGTGTACATTCATATGTAGATTAAAGATCAGAAAAGGGCATAAATGTTTATTGTTTCCTTTTCGTTTCGTGACCCAGTCATTCGTTCGTATATGGTAGTAAGATCGATTGAGACATCAAACAAAATAAACAGTTGCAGCAAAATGAAATATGAAAGAAATGTATATATAACGAACTTACAACACACTGGAGGATGGTTGATTTGATGCATGAACCATTTGTTGGGCATTTTTTAAACTCTATTATTTATATATTTTTTTAATTCATTTTTATCTATCGATTAATTATATATATGCTTACATACTAGACAAAAATGCTTAAACTAGTTGGGCGAACAATGATTCCATTTTAACTTACTGGCACTCGGCGGGCTCCCTAAGATAAACTTACTCCCCTATTCTGGCAAACCTCAGTGATGTGTTTTAAGTCACAACTACCTCACAAGAGCATGGTGAGTCACAAATTGTGAGGTTTTCGTATTCTGAGCAAAACCTCATAGCTTGTGAGCATCACAAGAACCGTCGTCCTTCTCATGAGCACATCACAAGGAAAAAATAGCAACAAAAGAACTGTCATACACAAGGAAAAATAAACAGATTCCTATTCCTATTCGGGTCAGTTGGATCATTTTTGCCCAGAAGGATTCATTTGTAAGAAATTCATATAATGGTCCAACTGCTCCTAGGATGTACGCTGATATTTTCTTGTTCCTGCAAAATATTCGTTATTAATAAATACTTATATTTATTTCATTAATGTACACATTATTACATTTTTCGCTACATTCTGCCATTATTTTGTAGATATCCAAAATCAAGTATTAGAGACTGCTCAGTAAGAAAAAAAAAGCGCGAATATAATAATTGTCAAAAAAAAAAACAATTTTTGACATGGCAACGAATTCACCTCACCATGGTGACTATTCTTGAGCGTTTTCTTGTGAGGTTTTTGCCAGAATACCAAATAGCTGAAACCTCACAAGGTAGGCATCATAATTTTCGCCTCACTGACATTCGTGCGTTGTGACCACATCACAACCAGAATAGGCGTGTTAATCTTAAACTATCTCCTTCGACTAAACCTAGCAATGCCTGTTAATAGAAATGTATATCAATTTGAATGCACAACTTAACAATAAGAAAAATCGCAAAACACTTAATAAATAAATTTTTTTATTTAAGAATTATATACTAACTTACATACTACCTTAAAAATAACTTAAACTAACCTAAGATTAACTACGTATATATACAAATCTATATATACAGTGTCGGACAAGACAATAGCACCGAATTACGCCTCGCAATATTTTGCCCAAAAAACTGTCTAAAAGTAAATCAAATTAAATGAATTTTATTTATGTTACTTAGGTAAACAACAGATGTTAAAATATTAAAAAAACAAACTATGCAACTTCAACACTTAAAAAAATATAATAAAAAATAAAGAAATTCAACAAAATCAAACGCGACAAAACTAAAGCACTTATTTCAATTTTCTTCTAAACATCTTTTTTTTTATTAATATTTTGTAGCAAACCCATTATTTTGAATTATTGCTTCACATCTCCGGGGCATTGACTAAATTAAATTATTTATGATATCTGCGGGTATATTCTTCCTAGCAATTTCAGCTTGACCAAAAAGGCGAATCCTTGCTGTTACACCTTTCCCGATGAATTCTTTGGTTAACAATCTCCCATAAGTTCTCTATGGGGTTATGATCTGGGGACTGCGCTTCAACTTCAAAACATTGATTTTGTTAGGGTGTGCTTCGGATCGTTATCATGTTGGAATATCCATCTCAAGGGCATCTCTTCTTCAGCATATGGAAACATTACGTTTTAAAGATTATCCTTGTACATGAAACGATCCATTATTCCATCAATTTTATGAATTGGCCCGATTCCCTGGCTGGAAAAGCATCCCCAGACCATAATACTACCTCCCCCATGTTTTACTGTCCCTCTTGTAAATCGGGGATTCAGTCTTTCGCCTTTTGTTCTGCGAACATGCTTCATTCCATTTGAATCCTTCAGGTTGAACTTGAATTCATCGGAGAACAAAATCGTTTTCCATTTAGCAACGGTCCAGCTGATGTGTTCCTTAGCAAATGCACGCCTCGCCTTTCGATTTTTCGGCGAAATGAATGGCTTTTTTACAGCACGGTAAGAAAGGAAACCGGCTTCTACCATCCTTCGCTGGATGGATCTGGTGGAGATAGCCAAGTCTAATTCCTTTCCTATTGCCCTTGCAGACATGAACGGGTCCTTTTTAATAGCCCGGACTATTCTATGATCATCGCGTATGCTGGTTTTTCTGGGCCTTCCACCACGATGTTTAGTTTCTAGGCTACCAGAATAATGAAACCGGCTTATAATACGAGAAACGACGGAATGGTGTATCCTATATTTTTTAGCTATGCCGAATCAACTTCACCAGGAAATTGTCCACTCTTATCAGATTTGCCCTGTTGTATAAGACTTCGTTGGAGTAGAATTTTCTTTAATGGGACTGTGGTGTTCTGTGGAGGCGAAGGCAGGAGCCTAAGTCAAGCTTTCTCAAACAAGCGCATAAAAAACTCTATTATATATTATAGGGTAAAGGCACTAGCGGTCGGCCACCTAACTCTTTTCTCACTTTGCTCTTGTCCAGTAACTAAAGTGTTTTATGAAAAAAAGTTTAAAAATTGTCCTTGAAAGCAGGGAAAAAATCGAAACAGATTTACACTTACTGGTTGTTAGCAACTACCAAAATAATGGAGAAAGTCATATTGCACAATTTTAGTGGTTGGCATCAAAAGTTCTAGGTGAAATCAATGAATAAATAAAACACATTCAATGATAGAAATTAAGGATTTATTTATAAGTAAATTCGTCGTGGCAAACCTTGTCAAAGGCCTGGGATATAATAATAATAATATGGGTGGCGCAACAGTCCGAGGTGGACCTTGGCCTAGCTTCTCTGCAACCATTTGTGTTGTGCGTGCTATTGGTCTTTCACGCATGGAAAGGACCTACAGTTTAATGCCGACTCCGAACGGCGAATTTGAGAAGCTTTTTCTAGACAGCAATACTCTTTGAGCATTGTCAGTTACTCGAAAGACGTGGAGCCGTGAATTATCAAAGGTGGTAAATTCGGGCATCGAACCTGGCACCCTTTGCGTAGGAATCGACGCACTTACCCACTACGCCACGGCGACCACAGGGATACGTCGATGAAAACGACGACACCGCACCTAAATCCTACATAGAGATATCCAACTGCTGCCATTTTTATCCCTAGCCCACAACGAGATGTAGTGGTAATGCCTTGTATTTCACTTATACATTTACAACGCTCGACAATTCACCACAATATGGCGCCCAATTCGTTGATTTTGTGCGAAAAAAGCGGCAGATTCATGAATTTAGTGGGAATCCATGTACTTTCCATGTAACATACTTGGGTATGTTGTTCGGAGGGTGCTCAAAAGCTGACTAGTATTTTTAAGAGAATTTTTTTTACATTATAATATGGACTTTCGTGAATAAAAATGTATTGCAATGGTGATTTAACTGGAACTATTTGACCTTCAATTAATTCTTAAGTTTATATACAGCCTATTCATAAACCATACCTAACAAATTAACTCAGAAAATGAAGTTCGCTTTATACGCTTAATTCATGAATTCTGAAAAAGTCATGAATTAAACTTAAACAATTTGATAAGAACAATGGGAAGATATTGCAACTTTTACTAATGCATAACAATGGGTGTGAAAACTTCTTATTTGTGATTCACGCTTCAATAATATTTTTACCATTGATTAATTGAACGCCTGAATGTATTATTAATTTTTATTCATATGAACAAATTCACACTATGTTGTGCATTCATTAATTATGTCCAAGTACTTCAGATTCTACATTGCTCAAAGTCTTAATGAATCGACTTCATGAACATAAGTTTTGTTTGTTCGTTTACCCCTCCATACTGTTTTGAAAATTGAACACCGAAATTTGAAAAAACGTTCAAATAAGAACTCTAATTCACCCCATTACTAAAGTGAGGAAGGGTATCAGCTGTTCCACAGCTGTTATCAAGAGCTCACACGTATTCACAGACAGTGGACAAAAAGCGCATAAAAAGCGCTGTCAGATGAAATCAAGGCGCAAGGGAGGTAGAAGTTGGATATCTCTATTATAGGTTATCTCTGGCTGAAATATTTACCATCCCGCCATATATTTTCCAACCTTTCGAAATGTTGAATTCCAACGGAATGTTGAATTTTATCGCTGTATTTGTAAGTTTGTCAAATCGTGCATACCTCTTTACTAATTCAGCACGTCACTCAATGGCTCTTCAGCCCGCTCACAATAACAACACACAGCTGGGAAAAAATCAATCAATAATTTCAAGTGATAATTACAATATATTGAGTCAACAATAATTTTAATATGTCTGAATTAGCACTTAAATTCATCATTAAATCATGATACAAAGCTAAAAAGGTTCAACCACTTCTGATTTCCAAGCAGAAAAAAATATCAGTAGCTAATTCTGCCATCTAGTGTCATTTGAAATGTTGAAGTTCCAGTGGGAACGCAAAATTGGATTTCAAATTTTGTTTCCCAAAATGTTGGATTTAGGCGCAGTGTAAATGTACTTGTGGAAATGGAATTATGAGGGGTGTCCGTTAAGAGGGAGTTCAACGCATTATGAATAAAGTCTTTTTTGCCGCAAAAATGCAGAAGTTTCGTAAAACTGTTGCTTAACTAAATGCTTCTGAACTTAGCTTACATTACTATACATATATCCCTTCAAGTAAACAAATCCAAATCACAGGTCAAGACCCTCCAATCCATGTATCCGAATATGCAGTCCATGGATGTGATTCTGGAGTAATTCCAGTTCCAACTACCAAAAAAATGGTTAATCAATAAATATTGAAATTAGCAAAGTTCGAAATGTACCATCCGCTCCTAATCCGAGTCACTCAATAAGTGGCGTGTAAAAAGCAGGTTCAGCATAAGATCTCGAAAGCGTTCATTTGCATCCACCAGTATATTTGATAGTCGGCACATCACGTACCAGCTGTGCCAATGTTGAACATACACCGGAATTCTGTAGCAAACCTCCCCGATGGTATGAAACTCAAGCGCCTCGCCGTAATAAATAGCCATGAGCAGCATTCAGGAAGCTTAAGCAGAAGATGTGCGTGAAGTAATGATCCAATTCTCGTTTGATGCAATGTATCTGAAAAGAGATTTTCACAAAAATGCGAGTAACTTTCCGAAGACGCCGCGCCGGAGGCCAATATGCAGGCTGTGTGCTGTAAAGAACTCATTCATCTTTGGGTAGGCGCACAACAGCACTATCTGAGAGTACACATGACTTAATTGGATTGAGAAGGTGGCAAAATTCACATACGGCCTTGTTAATATTCCAACAATGAAGACAATTGCACCGACTGTGCTTTGCGAGGAAAATTCCTCATACTTTACTGTGTAGTAGTATGTACAAACCATCGCTACGGGCAGTTCTATTATTTTAATAGCTCCAAGAATGGTCGTAAGCCAGATCTGCGAGAAGAGAGCAGTCAGAAAATTGGCTTCGATGTACAACGTCGAATCTGTTTCAGATGCAACGCGTTGGAAAATCGAAAAGAGTTTGTTAATCCAAGGCACAACTGTGGAACGTAGTCTTCTAAAATTCACAAAAAAAGAGCAATAAAATTCAATTTTAAACGGGAACTCGCCTGCGCTGTCGGAATGGACGTCAATTTCTTTGAAACAGATATTGGTGTAACAAAGCATTGTTCCGGTTAAGAAGAACATTGGACTGGTTCCATTGGTGCAGGCGAGTGATGTGTAGACAGCCGATGAGACGGTGGATAGACATTTTGAAAACCCGCACCTCACACTCTGCGGTTTGAACGTGAAGTGGATCAGTCCCAAATGGTGACACCATTTGTACAAATTCCTTAAATACCTATTCACTGGTATCTCTCTGCGCAGCCGATACATTTTCGTACCTCTCAGTGTGGCGAACTGAAGTCAGGAAATTTGAATTTTGTCAATGTTCTGGCTACTTACGAGTGCTTCGCAAGTGTTGGAGGTTAAGTGTAATTGCCTGCCATGCGGAATTAATTGCGGATAATTTGGAGAAAAATTACACCAAGTGCACTCGTGTACATTTAATCAAGCGAAACGCGTGACTAAAATTTTGTGGAGTAGGTACTTTCCGCCTATTTGTCGGATATATATTCGTCCACCTGAAACTGAATACAAAAAGAAAGCTGTCATAAGGAGGTCTGACCCGTGAAGAGGATAGATTTTTTTTTTTTTTATAATTTGCGCGTGCTCAAGGGATTGCTAATAACCTTATGTGTCCGGGGTCAAGACACAGCACGGGCCGAAGGTATAGAGGGAGAAAGGGAGAGGAGGTACCTGTGCATTGGTTTTAAATATCTGCGGGTTGTAGTCTGTGGGAAATATTAGTTTGGGAAGAGCATTCCATATTCGTGCAGTGCGGCTGAAGAACGAGTCTCTGAATTTAACTGTGCGTCCGAAAGTAGGCTTAAGGGTATACTGATGGGCATTCCTGGCGAGACGAGTATTGCGGGTGAATTCATGCAGAGGAGGAATGCAGTTGGCTAGCTCACTTGAGCATCGTTTGTTGAAATAACGATAAAACACGGACAAAGAAGAGACGGTACGTCGATGTTCGAGCGAGTCTAATGATAGATACCTTGATTCGATGAATATTGCTCGGATTATGAGTTCCACTATCGGTCTGACTGTTGGTGGCTTCATAAGTCTAATCCAGGCACGTGCAGGTGCCTTACCACAAAAATCGTTCGTTTTCGAAACAGTCTTGTCCTTTTCAACTATCTCAGTTCTATCTAAAGGTGAACATATCAGAAGATGTTCATTCACCCTTTTCAACTTGTCTGTTGACTAAACGAATGTGTGAGATCGGTATTCCGGTTGCCGTTTAATTAATTCTTTGATTAAGCTACAGTTGTTATTTTATTTATTCGGTATTTGTCCGTTGTCATGATCGGTATAAGTGTCACAAAATAACTACTTAAGCGACAAAATCAGCCGAATATTTCATACTGTGGCTGTCCCTCTAACATCCGAAGACAATTTTCATTTTTCGGACAATTAAGTTTTCCACAAATGTGATGGCGTATGTTAAAAGTATCATTCATTCACAGAAGTATCATTCACAGAAGTTCAGATTTACCTGACGTCTCTTATAACAGAAATAAAAAGAAATGCTGTTGAGATTTGAGAAAATATGGAATCTCTCCTCTTTAAAAATTGCAAAGTCCTTCGTTTGCCGAGTCTGTTTCAAGTAGCATTACTCAGGAATTCAAGACTTCTGACGACCATCCAAGCTTATCTATGCCGTCATTGCCATTCCAACCCCATTTGACAGTTGTTACAATCGAAAAAAGATGTTTATCTTGACTCTTCCTTGATTTCTTGATTCTTGATTCTTCCTTGATTGAAATTTAAATTCAATGAGAATCTGTTGATATTGTAGGAAAATACAAATTGATCGAAATTAGCAGACCAACGTCAAACTACAAAACGATAACAAAGTCCACCCATAACGGCAGACTTGCCAACACATTCTAAAAAGGGAATACTCCGCCCTCCTTAGCTCAGCTAACTCAGCAGAATTGAACAGAAAATATGTATAGCCAATGTTCCAGAGTACAACATTTTGGGTCTGATAGTCATTCGTAGCTAAAGCACATTAAAGCAGTTAGAACTCCGTTTTAAATAATTGGAAATAAATTAATATTACGCATCGTACATAAAGATTAATTCCACACAAACATTATTCAGCAAGCAAATTTTGTATAATACATAAAATTATTTATATTACTAAATACTATAAAAATAACAATAATAATAGTTGGTGGCGCTGTATCCTGTTCAGGGTCCATCTGCCAAACCACCCATTCGAGTTGTGTGTACTACTTGTTCTCTCACGAGTGGGTGGGACCTGCTCCAAATGGCCATGTCTGAGAAGGCTTTCCTTGACCGTCATAATCATTCATTCAATCATCGGAACTATAAGCTAATAGTGACACATCTCTATCATTTGAGAGAAGGGGAAATTGCCTTGTGTCCACCAACATAGAACTGCAGAAACCTTATTCCAGTACTAAAAATAAACTCGTTCAAGAAGATAAATCCAAATGGCACGTCAATGCTTTTCAATCCATGTATCCGAGTGTGCAGGCAATGAGTGTGAGTCTGGAATATATCGAATTCCATCTACAAAAAGGTTAATCAATAAATATCGAAATAAGCAAAATGCTTTCTACGAAACGTACCTGTCGCTCCAAGACCGTGTCACATAACAATTTGCGAGTACAAATTATGTTCAGCATAACATCTTGAAAGTGTGCACTGGCGTCTACCAGCATATGTGATAATCGATAAATCACATACGCGCTGTGCCAGTATTGAAAAAATATCGGAATTATGTAACAAATTCCAAATAAGAGGCTGACCAAAAGCATCTCACCGCTGTATAAATTCTTGAGCATTATGCAGAGACTTTCAACTTGTGACATTGCATTGAGAAAGGTTATGAAATAGATGTGCGTAAAATAGCGATCCAACTCCCGTTTGATGCAATGTATCCGAAGAGAGGTTTGTACAAAAATGCGAGTAACTTTCCGCAGACGCCGGGGGCCAATATGCCGGCCTTCTGCTGTCAAGAACTCATTCATCTTTAGATAGACGCACAACAGCACTATCTGGGAGTACACATGGCTTAAATGGATTAAAGTGGCTGCAAGGCTTACACACGATTTTGTTAATAATGCACCAAACATGAACAGTGACATGATTGGATATTCAAACAGTAACCCCACTGAGGTATATACGAAATATAGAATCACAGCCAGTTCGATTATTTTAGCTGCTGCAAAAATGACTGTTAGCCGGATCTGCGAAAATAGACTAAACCGAAAACTGTCTTCGATATATAGCGTCGAATCTGTTTGGGATGCAACGCGTTGGAATATCCAAAAGAGTTTGTTAACCGAAGGCACAACCATGGAACGAAGTCTTCTAAAATTCACTCCGATCAAAAACCCGGTAATTACGGAGCAATATATTTCAAACATTAGAATGAGCCCCTCTGTGGATTTAATGCGAATATCAAATTCTTTGATGTGGTTGTTTGTGCAATGCAACACCAGTGCTGTTGAATAATACACTAAACAGGGTCCATTAATGTAGGCGAGTGATGTGTAAACAGCTGATGAGACGGTCGATAGAGGTTTTGAGAGCTCGCACTCCACTTTCCGCGGATTGAATGTGAAGTTGATCAGTCCCAAATAGTAACACAGTTTGTGCAAAATCTTTAAATGCACTTTGATCGACGTCCTCTTCGGCGGTCGACACATTTTCGCAACCCTCACTGAGGTGCACTAAAGTCGGAAAATTTGAAATAGGTCAATGTTCTAGGTACTTCTGTGTGCGACGCACACGTGTAGGGGATTAAATGTAATTGCGGAGTTAATGGGGGGTAGTTTGGAGAGAGATTAGATGAAGTGCACTCATGTACATTTAATCAAGGGAAGTGTGTCACTAGGATTTTGTGGACTAGAAGTCATACTTTATGCACCTCTTTCGGGTATATACACCTATTCACCTAGCCCCGTCCTAACCTACGTATTCAACCAGTTCTATATGCAAATATATGTGTCAATGAGGTAAGGATTGGTTAGGGGGTGGCTCAGGCTCAAATGGACCTTTTGATCCATAGTGACTAAACAGCGTACACCTTTATTTAGGCTGTAGCTTTATTTAAGACGCTTTATATAAGACGTTGAGGTTTCACGATAGCCTACATCATTTAGGGATTTAAGGAAAGGTTGGCCTAGAATATTATGTCGAGTTTTGGCCAAAGCCGGGCGGAATCAAAGAAGACGCTCCAGAGTTTCGACCGCCGCCGATTATTTGTAGTTTCAGCATCTATCAGTGGTAACCAGGCCTAGCCTGTGAGCATGGTTTCCCACCAGACAGGAGAGCTGTGCCAACCGTGATTCCATCGTTTTGACCCGTTCACTCAAAACTATTGATAATATTATTGGTCAATAATTTTATAAACACGCTCGGAGCTATGTATATGAACGACCGAAAGAATATGAACAAACGAAACCATTCAATATTTTTCTTCCGTTCGTTGTATTCCTTTCGGACGATCATTTGATTCGATCGCTCCTATGAACATATTGGCCTTACTAGTAGAAAAACCTGTCGTACCACAGGAGGAAAGTCATAAGCATTTACGTAATCAATTATGAATGAAATTTCGTATATACAAGTGGCGGTGAGAATAGGTTTTTTATCTATTTTTTATGTTCATAAGTGCAATTGTTTAATAAATAATAGTCATTTATTAAATTTCAACTCAAAAACCATAGCCACTGTGGCGCAATGTTGAAAAATTTGAACTGACAGTAAAAATGCACAAACACTGACACATTCTCAAAAAAAACTGTTAGATATCGGCGGTGGAAAAGTTACTACGGATGAAGCTGGGTGCATTCAATTACCGGCGGATTTTGCACAATCGTTAATTCGTAGGATGCTCTGACGTACACGCACAATATACTAATCATGAGTGGCTGACTGAAAGAACAATTTTAGCAGCAAAAAATGTGGACGTTAACGAATTGAACTTCAAGATTCAACAGTTGTTGCCAGGAGATTTAGTGTCATACAAATCTATTAATGCAGCCTGCCACCGAAGCTGGGAATTATGCGACAGAGTTTTTGAACTCATTGGACTTACCAATTATGCCACCGCATATTTTACAACTGAAGGTTGGATCTCCGGTAATTTTTTTTCGTAATTTGAACATACCGCGTCTGTGCAACGGAAAGCGATTAGTCATTAAAAAATTGATGGAAAAAATAAAAGGAAGCCATCTTTTTAAATGGCAAATTTCGAGGTGAAATATATTACTACCGCGGATTCCTATTATACCTACAGATGTCCCAATTCAATTCAAGCGGTTTCAATTTCCAATTGGATTGGCATTTACAATGACTGTCAATAAGTCTCAAGGCCAAACGATGTCTGTTTGTGGCTTGTATTTGAGTATACCATGTTTTTCACACGGACAATTATACGTAGCGTGCTCTCGAATAAGTAAGCCATCCAGTTTGTTTGTGTTAGCTGAAGATGGGATTACAAAAAATATTTACACTCTACTGCATTAAGATTTTAATATTGTTTTTTGGTAATACTGTAATAAAAATGATGTACATATAATTTTAAAGAACCAATTAAAATAAATTTAAAAATTAAATTTTAAGCGTCTTATACTTTTTTATTTGTCCGTCATCGATCACAGCGCTCCCTGTCTTTCACTCATATGCCACATCCTCACACACTCACAATAAATTAGTTACTTTCTTCTATCAAAATATGCTCTAGAAATAATTTATATGTCAAAACAACATTTGCCGGGTCAGCTAGTTCTTCAATAATATTTTACTTTTATTAGGTATAATTTCCATTATTTTCATTGCAAATAGAATACTTCGGAAAACAGAATATGGAATCTTTACTCATACAAAACAAAGCAATAAGAAAGTTTTAAAGCAAAAAAATAGATTGCTTCCATTTGGATTAGGACGCACAACCTGCAGAATAGCGACCAACGCACCATCCCACTCCACCAACGAAACACATTAGTTTTGAAGTTTTTTCATCGCAAATAGGTCACAGTGCCAGTCAATCCATGGCTTACCTAATAAGCCTTAAGTTACTCATCATATCTATCGCCGCTTAAGGAATAAGCACGGATAAACACAATGCTTCCAAACATTATTTTCTGTGTGTTCATTCTTGATTTCATTCATTCATTCATTGTGTGTTCATTCTTGATTTCATTCATTCATTGTTTAGGTTGCTGTATGTGGCTTACATCTGCAGATGTGGTTGATGTATTAGATCATTTTTAATTTTGTTGGCATCCATAAGTATGCAATTTTTGGTATACTCAGAGAGTCTCTGCTGTAGATTCCGTTTTGGCTTCGTAAACGATTGTTTTCATTTCCTGATTTTTTTTTTATTTTATTATTATTAAGTGTTTTTCCTTTTAAAGTGATGTCCACGCTACACAATCGCAAATTGATGATCGTCATTTTATTATAAACTGGACTGGAGTGTATATTTTTTTTTTCATTTATTTATTTATATAAATCTTTTTACATCAATATTATGTTCTTTTACTATTGCCCGGGTTAGGAATTGTATATCACATTGGTCTAACTGTTGGTGGCCTCTCTTCTCTCTCTTATCTTCTTCTTCTCTCTATTTAGCGCTACAGTCCGGGGTGAACCTGGGCCTCAACAATCAAACTCTCCAATTAGCACGGTCTCTGGCTAGCTGCCTCTAGTGTCGCACGCCAAGTTGGTTGAGGTCCATCTCCGCCTGGATACGCCACCTTAAATGCGGGCTTCTTCTGTTACGTTGTCGAAGACTCTTCGGGCAGGAGCTGATATGTCCATACGCTCTACATGTCTCTACCATCTTAAGCGCTGGATCCGCAGAAGCCTGACTACGCACATGCCACTGTACAGCCAGCACAGTTCGTGGTTGAATCTTCTCCT
The DNA here is from genome assembly GCA_964034865.1 of Eristalis intricaria. Lineage (NCBI taxonomy): Eukaryota > Metazoa > Arthropoda > Insecta > Diptera > Syrphidae > Eristalis > Eristalis intricaria. The sequence continues at coordinate 57,430,308 of OZ035874.1, forward strand.
CCAAAGACCGTCAACGGAAACAGGACCGAAGATCGGACGCAGAGCTTTTCGATCAAAGAGACCAAGGACTTTATCATCCGTTTTTGAGATGGTCCACTCCTCTGCGCCGTACAGCAGGACTGGGATGATGAAGGTCTTATATAATGTCAGCTTGGTTCTTCGAGTGATGGCTCTATTACTCAATTGTCTCTCTCCGGGCTCAAAGTCGAAACAGCGGTTGACAAGAGTTACTCTGCGTTTGATCTCGGTACTGATGTTGTTCGTACTATTCACTGAGGAGTCGAGGTAGACGATATTCTGGGTCTAGCTCGACGTTATAGACTCCCCATTTTCACGCTCCGTCCAATACGGCGGTTGCTTGATGAAAGCATGTACTTCGTTTTGCCCTCATTCACCGCTAGACCCATTTTAGCCGCATCCGCCTAAATGCCAGCAAACACCTCATTGACGGCTGGCTGTGTTCTATCAATGACGTCATTGTCATCCGGATATGCAAACAGTTGTACGGACTTCTGGAATATTGGCGTGTGTGTCTTACACGACCTTCTCCTGGATGATGTTAAAGAAGTCACATGACTAACTCTTATCTAGGGCCCCCACAAATGGCCTTGCGATGAATGCTGTCGTAGACAACTTTAAAATGGATGAATGAATGGTGCGCATCGCTCTCAAGCTCGCTTTTCTACTCCAGGATTTTCATGCGTTCAAATTCGGACTCTATCGCTATACGAATTCAATTTGGGACATTCAAGTGGTACGGTGTACGCCCTGTTGACTTGAGAGAGAAAAGATTTTCAAAGAGTCCACTAAGAAAACCTTAAAACTATTTTCTTGTGAATTGTGAAAGCGGGCGATTAGCTACCTTAACTCCATTTATATTTGTACAGTTAAGCTCAGTGTTGAGACGAGTAAAATAAAAAGACGTTGGTCTGCTTTTAATGGTAAGACTCGACTGCCCTTCCAGTTCTTCCTCAAGTTTCCTCTAAGACTTAGGGTCAGTCAGAGTAACCCGGTAACATTTACACCTGGTGCGGTGTGATAAGGCCACACCGATTGTGCGCTCTATGGGTCATCAAAGTATTTAATTCGATTCGTGACGTATTCGTGCACTCGCTTGTTTATACAATAGTCGCAAGAATACGTAACATTTGTCATCGATACTTTGTGACATTTTCGGTTATTAATTGCCAGCGTGGTCGCCGTAGCGTAGTGGGTAAGTGCGTCGACTCCTACGCAGAGGGTGCCAGGTTCGATACCCGAATTTACCACCTTTCAGAATTCACGGCTCCACCTCTTTCGAGTCACTGACAATGCTCAAAGAGTATTCCTCTCTTCCACGCGTGAAAGAACAATAGCACGCACAACACAAGAGGTTGCTGAGAAGCTAGGCCCAGGTCCACCTCGGACTGTCGCGCCACCCATATTATTATTATTATAATTGCCAGTGTGACCGCACTTGTGTGTCACCGCTTAATTGGGACAGCGTCAGTGTCTTTCGTGTTATCTTTTGGGTTAGCGTTTTGTGTGGGCACAACATCAGGACTGATCATCTTATTGGAACACTCCGTTTTCCCGTCTTTTCATGACTGAGACGTTCACTTATCGTTGAAGTAAAGTTTCCTGACACGAGGGCAGCCACATCTTCCGCGTAAGCAGCTACTGTGAGTCCTTCATTGTCCAAGGCCTGTGTGATTTCGACGACCACTATAATGCGTAGGAGAGGCGAGCGGGCTCTTCCTTGGAATTTCCCCCTGTTCACCTTGCGGCGTAATTACTCCTCGAACAATTGTGCAGCTTACGCTGCGTCGTGTGTACAAAGCCATCACTCAACAGAAGGACCCACTTTGAACGGATCCAAGCTCTTTCAATGAACAACACTGAAGAACAAAGACCCACCGCCCTCCAGAGCCCCTTACGCACAATAAGTGGTTTTGTCACAACCCCAATCCGCCTGAGAGGAGCTGCGCGACATGTATGTTCAGACTTTATGCACCGTCATACTTTTAATGACTTTGAGGAACTCACTCCAGTGTACACATCCAACTCTTTGGGAAATGTGTTAATCACGGTATCCGTCGCGAATAAGAAACACAAACCGTAATGTGCGCCGTGTTCCGTGTAAAAGCTGCCAACAGCCCGGTCCTCGGCGCTGAATCTGAATGAGATTCAACAAATTCAGATTTCATTCGCCTCATTATCCTCGAAAGCCGTCAGTCAGGCCCCTCCTCAGTGCCACCTCACACATTCAAAACTTTTGTTGCAAAACGAAACCAGGGAACCCATTCACGCACCTGAAGCCGAAAACAAAAGCCGACCAAAGCGCGACGGGAACGACAGCATTTCGGAAAACACAGCACACGCCACCCTGGGCCGCAAATGAAAAACCAACAACAGCGTGGGCAACAAAAGCACGAAAGAAGTACAAGACTCTGGGTTTCCTTTTTTTCAAATGACCACACAATCGTCGTCGGCCGTCGTGGGTACACTCGAGTTATTCAGAACTTCCAAGGCGTTTCAGACCGAATTTCAAGTTTTTCCTTAGAAATTGAACGCATGACAGGACCCACATTGCAGGATGGAAATGAAAGGAAGCCCTGCCAGCTTGAACCGCAAGGTGGAACAAAAGCCATGCATGGGCGACAGGGTGTACATGTCCTCCTTTGCCAACAAATTCAGATGATCAAAAAAAAAACAATCACCTGATGGCATGGGTAAGAGATTTCCCTGAACACTTGCGAGGGCTTTGATGACTTACATGACGCCGCTGTGCACTCTGTGCGGCAGAGGTGACACGCAGCCTCTGATTTATTAAAAGATTAATACTCATCGAATGAGGTTGTGTTTGTGCCCGCAGTGCGAGTGCATGGGACCGCTGCTGGGGACAGCACACATACACAAAGCCTCCCGCGCGGGGCAAACATATCCCGCGGGCTTAGTCCGTGTGCATTAGCGCATAATTACCGTTAATGGGGTTAAAACGTGAAAATTAAATTAATAAAATACGAGTGTTATACGCCGTCCCTGGGGGACATTTTGATTATTACAAACGCTGTGTGTGTGTGTGTTAGCGGATGTTGTTGCTTGTGTATGGAATTTTATTGCTGTTTGTTCACCACCACGAGGAGGTATTTGAATAATAGCGATTTCGGTTTGAATAAATTTTCTTAATCCCATTGAACATAAACGATAATGGTTTGCTTGTGTCACTTTGAATTGCTTTCCAATAGAAGGCAGCTTACGAACTAACCCCGCCGCTGCCTGTGTCAATGGAATTACGTCAGTTTGTTGCTGAGTGATTACACATTGATTATTGTAAGCCGTGTGATTTATGAGACGATTTAATTGTGATTTAATTTGGGAACACGTCAATTAAATATTTAGGGCTCAGGGTGACACGTTTGTGATTGACTGTCACTTGGAACAGTGCTGCCAAGTCGAATGTGAAACATCTACTAGAACAATTATTGATAGACATTATTCACACGGTGGTTGGTGAGTTGGGTGGGTTACATTTGAGACACAGGTTTTCCCTATAAACCCGCTCAGATGGATTTTGTCAGCTCTAAGAATTTGGCAGCACCTGAGAGCATTTACTGTTGACTTGCGGTGCGTCTAAATGAGGGAGCTTGTATTTCTTGGTAAAAAGGACTCTTTCGGGTCGTGTTCACGCACTTCTTCGTCCAATTTGTAAGACTGGAGGGGACATCTTGTGTTAGATCCCTCAGAAAAGAGCGGTTCTTCGCGGAGAGCTCTGCCGCGAAGGCAATCTCCTTGCATCCCTGCTTTGTCATCACCTTCGTCATCCATAGAGGCTCTCCTTGCATACAATAATGCTTTCCAAGAAATGGAACACGGTTTCCAAGAGAAGCCTTGAGAAGCTGCCAGACTTGACTGCTCAATGCTATAACGTAATTGTATGTTAATCAGGTCAGAGCTACGATCAGCTATTACCTGATGTAGATACTCAACTTCATCACGTCTTGCACATGAAATTATTTTGACAGACTGTTGGGTCTATGAATACGTGTGGGGGGATCTCGAACAGTCCAAAATCTTCGCTGCCGAAATAATGAGGAGAACCAGATATTTCAGAAAAAGTGTTAGTTTTTGGAGCGTTTTTTCAAAGCTTTATGTTTCGCCACAAAAAGGAAGGAGCAGTTTGACCGAACCGCCTGTGGTCAGACGGTACATTCTTCTGACTTTTGACTGGAAGTATTGTATGCATTGATTGGGAGCTTACATTCGAATTTGAATATTTAACCGCTGAAAAATTAGAAACTAATTGAAGCAAGAAAAGAAGACGATGACGACGAAGGAGGATTTTAGTTTTAGACTGGTATCACTTGTATTAAAATATCAGCAACAGTATTTATTAGGCTTGAACTATAACCACCTTACCACTATTGGGGGGATAGCAATAGAACAAGACAAAAATGAATAAAACACGTATTTATTCCTTGCGTTAGTTTTTCAAACTCTCTCATATTTTATTTGCTTCGTCTTTTTATACTGATTCGCCTGGAGTTAATATTGAAACTATGGAAATGACGCCTTGGCGCACGGTGTCAGCGAGAAATTGAAACTTAGGCAACTTAGCTATAAGTAATGGCAAAATTGTGGATACTGTAGAAACGATTGCATTTACAATTCGTAGATTCTGCCAGGCCGGACGGTTCACACCTTGAAGTCCAATACCGTGCATTTTTTTGGTGCTGGTTCCTCTGATGTCTGCAGCTGTATAATTGCTTGTTTAGTTTTTCTTCTGCGGCTCCATAATATGAGAAACATTGCAATGATGCAGATGAAAAGACCTCCGAGCAAACTGTAATTAATGGTCTGGTTTAAGGTCTGGTTTAAGTCAGTGCGGGTAGCTCCTCGTGGTTCTTGAGAACTGTTGTCCATTTCTGAAGTGTCCTTCTGGCGGCATTTCAATCGGCATTGAGGCATTTTGCTGCCTTTTCCGTAATAGAGTGCTGATGTTCGTAGCGGGCATGAAACTAGTGTACATACTTCTACTTGAGAATACGTTGTGCGATGAGATAGTCATCGTGTCTTGTTTCATCGTGTCTTTTTTCAGTTTTGTGAAGCTTTAACACTCCGCATCGTCTCGAATAAATTAGTAAATTTTTTAAAAAGTAAATTTATTATATTTTACTATTGTTAATAATAATAATAATATGGGTGGCGCTACAGTCCGAGGTGGACCTGGGCCTAGCTTCTCAGCACCCTCTTGTGTTGTGCGTGCTATTGTTCTTTCACGCGTGGAAGGGACCTACAGTTTAATGCCGACTCCGAACGGCAAAGTTTGAGAAGCTTTTTCAAGACAGGAAATACTCTTTGAGCATTGTCAGTGACTCGAAAGAGGTGGAGCCGTGAAATATGAAAAGTGGTAAATTCGGGTATCGAACCTGGCACCCTCTGCGTAGGAGTCGACGCACTAACCCACTACGCCACGGCAACCCTACCTACTTTACTATTGTTCGCAGTTCTTAAATCATTGTTTAAATTTTAAAATGCACCCTAGCAAATTAAAATTCTTTTGCCATGATATAATTTACACACACTGTTTATAACGTAAATAGGCTTGACGAATATTTTTCATAGAATATTTCCAGATCGGGGGTAGGTTAACCAAATTGAAAATTTATTATACACTATTGTGGGCATAATTGAAGCGTAGAGGACATCACTTGTGAAAATATGCGTTGGACATAGCTTCCAAATAAAAAAGGAATTGTGTCTTGCCCTTGGTCGTGGTATTTTTGGCTGGAATGAATATCTCTATTTGTTGATTTCTGGACGAACTCTGATATTGTAAAGCATCAATAAAGACCATTGGATTTTTATTCCATCTTAGCGATTTACACGGATCTCGCCAGTAAGTGTGTGACTAGTTCATGAAACTTGGATGCAAGACACATAAAAAGATCAGTATTGATGCGCGTAGTGCAGTATTACTATCACCCTTTGCCCATAGCGCTGTTCCGTTGTCGTCACAGTTGAATTAGTTATTCATTGGTGTACGAATTTGTGTGGCGGGAAGCGACATTTGTGTGCACACGATACGAACAAGACTTCTACTATGATTCCATGAAACTGGAAAATAACTAACATGACTGTGTAGAATTATAACCCACCGAATAAAATAAAACATGAGGAGCTCTACAACACCTGGCAAATCATGGCATTCCTACCCTAAATCTATAACATAGTAACCAAATTTTTTTTATTAATTATTTGCTATATTCCTTGGCCAACCACCATAAAAACGTTGCTATAGTGAGCTAAGTCTTTTTATTATTTTCTTAACCCTGTAAAGATAATAATAATAATATATAATATGGGTGGCGCTACAGTCCGAGGCGGACCTGGGCCTAGCTTCTCAGCAATCACTCGTGTTGTGCGCGCTATTGTTCTTTCACGAGTGGAAGGGACCTACAGCTTAATGCCGCCTCCGAATGGCGAATTTAACAAGCTTTTTCTAGACAGGAATACTCTTTGAGCATTGTCAATGACTCGAAAGAGAAGGGGCCGTAAATTCTGAAAGGTGGTAAATTCGGGTGGCTGGCACCCTCTGCGTAGGAGTCGACGCACTTACTCACTACGCCACGGCGACCTACGTTTTTGCATTATTGAACAAAAACGATTGTCTCTCGCAAGTGTTGGTCGACGACTGAGTTGGCTAAGAAACACGCTGTACGCGCGTCCGTTAAAAGAGGACAGCATATGTGCAGCGGGCGGCTCTTAGGCGCACGTTATCCTTCTAGGGTTTAAATCTGGCAACACTTAAGAATCAGTCAAAACTAATAAGCGAAATGCAGTCCCCTAGCTATGAAGTAAATATGTACAGTACTACTTCTACTGGATCTCCAGTCCAGAGGGTACCTGGTTCTCAGCCAAAAAGCCTCTCCAACTGGCATGATCTACAGTCGGATGCTTTATGCAATTGAGCATTTTAAGCCGTTTGAGGCGCCTCTCCACTTGGGTACGCAACTGGTTTCGTGGGCGTCCGCTAATGCCTTATCCCACTTATACAAAGTCGAAGACTCTTCGGGCTGGAGTATGCCCCCTAGATGGGCATCTCAGGTGTAGCATCTGTTGAAGCCCGGTTAGAGTCATGTCGCTGTACAGCCCGTGCAATTCGCGGTTTAAACTTCTTCTCTGAAAACCAATAACTCCAACTGGACGGAAAACGGCAGAGAAGATCTTACAGAATATGCTGAGGAGGCTTATTAGTTGAAGGGTCTCCTTTCAATTTTCCAGGTCATATTAGAGTAAAATGACTTTTCAGAGTAGAAGAGTAGAAGAATCGACCTGGATGGAGTTAATTTTCTCGCGAGGGGGTTCGCCATTAGTATGCCTTGTCAATGCTCCTTTTCTTTATGCATTAGGACTGAATGTTACAGCTCAGTCGACTTCATTAAGGACATCGGGCGAGTTCAGGGTAAGTCATCGTCTATTAGCCGATGCAGTTACCCTCCCAAGCAGAACTGCAGTGTGCGCTAGATAGGTTTGTGTATGCTGATGCTGGGATGAACAAATTGCAGGGTATGGCTATTTCCACAACGCCTGTTCAATGCACTCTACATGTAGGGAGGTGTAGAAGTTCTCGGGTATCTCGGATTCTTCTGACGAGTGATGGCAGGAATAATGCTAAGCCTTCGCGTACGATTGGCCAACCTGGTCAATACTAAAACACGCTGTTTACAATGAAAAATCTCGCTCCAATGTACAGGACCCATTTTTATTAGTTCGCTGTATCGAGCGTCTATAATAATTTAATAAAAATATGGATGGCGCCACAGCCCATAGAGGGCCAGGACATAGCTTCCAAAGTAAATACTCGTGTTATGCGTGCTATTGCTCTCTCAAGTTATTACTTTGAGTATTGTTAGTGACTCGAAAAAGAAACTTTCTGGATACTGTGGTGTCCAGAAACATATTACACGCCATACCGGGGACCGTGGAAATTATTTTTGGTCGTACCGGCCGCGACCGGGAACTAAACCCAGGCAGCCAGCGGAAGTTGCGTAGAGATCGACGCACATGCCCACAACGCCACGGCCACCACGATATCGTGTGTCCACTGTTTATAAATAACTGCAGTCAGACGTCCGTCTCTATATAATTGGTGTCGATGAGAACACTGTACGGCACAAAAAAAAATCATCTCAAGGATGACTCCTTTTCGGGTCATAAGGTATAATACCAACCACATTCATTAATAAAATGCTCCAACTCTCATTACGAACCTCTTTCAATAATTTGTTGCTATTCGCTTCATCCAGCTACAGTCATGGACAAAAAAATAAACACACGCCATTAATAGTATTTTTTTGCTTGAAATGCGTTGAAACATTAAAGTTAAGAAGTTTTGTTGATACTGATCAATATTTTGTCATTTCAACTTTATTCTTTACGAGTTCAGTGTCGATTAGCTTCTAACTTCCCAAAGAAAGAACAAATTTGTATGCCGATTGCAATGGCACCGAAAACTTGGTACCACTGTTTTCATTTAGACAATGCCACACATTCTACATCGGATTGAGGTCCGGTGGCTTTGAAGGTCACTCCATAAGTGCAATCCTTTTGGAGGCACAAGTGTATTTACTTTTTTGTCCATGGCTGTACATCCCCGTCATTCTGCCATCATATCAATCTTCTTACTCGTAAAATACAGTGGCAATTAAATATATGAAATCATGGTGAAAAATTTCATCAATAGACTGACTCTTTGTTGAAACAATCAAGGCAGGCATTTGGCACAGACTGGTATTCGATTACCAAAATCAGAGTGAGTACTTTAGCTTACAGCCAAAACATCACCACATTTCATAAAGAAGGGCCATGTTTCTCACCATCGTCGTCATCATCGCCAATGATTCGCAAGAAGGCTTCGTAGGATAAAGCACACACGAGAGATCTTCAGGCCACTCCATCCTCCTCTATTGAGTCTTACTGATCAGGACCTATGTCCAAACGAAACGAGGTGATATTGCCGACTTGGTCCAACTACTTCCTACCAAGCGACCGAGTACCTGATGCAGCCGCATTCAAGACTCGCTGATGGGGACATTCACGTGCCACGTTACCAAACCGAAGCCAAGACCTCTCCCTTCGACGAAGCAGCTGAAGAATCCGAGATACCCGAGAACTTCTACACCTCCCTACATGTAGAGTGCATTGAACAGGCGTTGTGGAAATAGCCATACCCTGCAATTTGTTCATCCCAGCATCAGCATACACAAACCTATCTAGCGCACACTGCAGTTCTGCTTGGGAGGGTAACTGCATCCCAGCGAAAAACTTCCGCAGCAGCACGAAGAAATTTCATGTCGGTAGCTTGTACTCGCGATCTTATTATTTCCGTCATCTTTCACCAAAATTCCGTGAGCAAATTTGAGGGTTGGAATGAAAACTGGCTTTGACACTGTGGCGACCTACCAGCATGTCTGCACTTGTCGGTGGTTTCACAAATGCCTGAGACAGGAATGGACATGTACTCAAGACGACAAAGATAAGAGCTAAGATGTCGGGAGGGTGATGACATATCGAAGAGCACCTCCCACGGTCTCACACTCTACCGCTGTGTCCAGACAGCAAGCTTGCCCTTCTTGGTTCCAGATTTAGCTGATGAATTCTGCAGAAGCTGCAGAGACGAGGGTGAGAAAGAAACGATTGAACACTTGCTATGCAGCTGCAGTGCTCTCACTTCCTGCAGACTCAGTCATCTGGGGGCCCACTTCTTTGAAAAGCCATCTGAACTGAGCAACATTAGAGTCAGACATCTTCTTGGTTTGCGGAATAGGTATCCTTAGATCCGCGTGGACCTATGCTGGCCTAAGTCTGGCTGCTGTCTCTCTGCGCAGCACTCAGCCACTTCAACCTGTTTCAAAATTGATCCAGCTTGACCTGTCCTACAGAAGGGCTTACTCCTGAAATCATTCGTGAAAAAGAACCCGAGCTACTTAAACTTTTCCACCTTCTTCAATGGGACCCCACGAGGCACTAGGCAAAGAGCCAGCCCGGCGGTCTGAAATAACCATAACGTCGGTCCGTGTTACTTTTGGTGTAAAATCACTCCTCGGGTTGGATGACTTGGGGACAGATTCAATGACTAGAGTGGTTCCTTTTCCTTGTCGAAGGACGACACCAATAATCCTGCTAATGAATCCATATCTCCCATCACATCGATATCCTTGCGTAGCTCCAGAAATATGTCCGAATGCTCCAAGCCCCACCCCGCTGAATACCCACAAGCCCACCAATATTCTACAAAGAGAAACAAACAAAAGCGGCAATTCCCATCGTTTGCATGTCTCTGAGACTCTCTGACCCCTCCCGACGCATGGGGTGGATGAAAGTGTCGTACGATAAAACTTTGTCCATAGACAAGAACTTGGTTTCGGTTTACACTACATTATGGTTTGGGTTACAAAATTCCCTAATTGCTGTGTGAAGAGGGAGAGAGAGATGTTGGGTTCGCAAATAGCCGCCGTCGCCAGGTTTGGCACAGCACATCCCTCCCTTCGCCATCACGAGCCAGGGTATCCAGTGAACTGTGACTTCCTGATGAGTAATGGCTTTTGATGCGCTGTCGCTCGCTCCTCTGATCCCCCGACGTGATTGTATTCACTGGTGTTGATTTCGGGACGCTCCGACTGTTTGGGCAGCGTTGGAGAAAGGCCCTTTTCCTCTTCAAATCATTGCAGTTTCTCGCAATCGGGGATGGAGGCGGTCCACCTTCAGCTGGTAAAGGATTCGTTTCCGAGAGGAGTACCAGGCTCCAGCAAAGCGATGAGGGAGAACATCAATTTGAAATAAGTGTCGAATGTTGCATAGCCACCCAAGTACCGAGATCGACTCAAGGCTCAAAGGAAAATTAATTAAACTCGAATTTGCTGAGGCTACCATGCAGACACTTAAACAATTTACCGGCTCTATGCATCATCTTCAAGTCCGAGAAACGAGTTCTCGCAAAAATTAAAGTATGCAACCCAATAGCCAGGACCAGGACCAAGGACGGCTCCAAATGGACTGAGAATATGCGATCAGATAGTAATTGGTAAAATGACCCATTGCCATCATGTCGGCTCCGGGACCCTCTGTATTAATTATCAAACCTCCTTGCAGTAATTTCCATTCGGAGTCAGTCCCTCCAGCTGGACCGTGTACCGGCGGCGCCGGCAGCGGGGCTTCTACAAAAGTGTCAAGCATCAAGTGCTGCCTTTGCCCAACCGCAAGACCGAAAAGATAATAATAGCAGGCATCCCTTTCGGTCTCTGGGTACGTGCATGTGCATGTGGCAGTGGTTTCCGACTGGCTTATCCTCTCCTCAATTATGCCGGAGGATGCGGAGGATACAATTTTGATGGAAATTCGCATCAAACTCGAGCTCATCTCGCCTCCCCCCTCAAGTGCACGTTCAAACTCGTATTGTGCAACAATTGTACACGGCCCGTCCGTCGACTGTTTAATCAACGTGCACTGCTTTGATTGAGGCATGACACAAGTCCTTGGGACCGTACGATGTCTACACGAAGGACTCGAACACACAACCGCTCCCTCCGCGCCCAACCCAAAAACCATCCCAGTCGACAGCCCGTACGGCTTTGTCCTTCTCCAACTCGTTCTTGCTGGGGCCTGACACCCGATGGATGGATGCCTGCGTAGTGTCATCTGCGGAGATGTATTCGTTACGAACAAAAACGAAATATGAACAACAAGAGATGTTCGCCATATGGCCCTGGAGCCCATGACAAGACAAGCAGTGCGGAGAAAGGATGCGGATTGTATCTCTCGGAATTTTAAATGTGTTCCGCATCGAATGATTAATTCGAGAGGCCCTTCGGTTTAGTATTCCGCAGGCACATGCGGATCGTGAGGGGTTTGCCAAATCTATCTCTGCGTCTCTGGGTAATTTTCAGGCACCCACCCACCCACTGGCGGGCGACTGGGAATGAGGGCAATTATGAAATTACGTAGTTCTCACTTCCCGTAGTTTGGCGATGCTGGGCTGTCCTGTTGGCGCCCCATTAAAATGTCGACATGACATTTGCCATCATTCAAGCTGTTAACAGAGAAAAGGACGGCCAGGCGGGATCCACGGGGTCGCTGAAGCGCTACGTGGACGGCGGGGATGGTGGAAAACTTTACCCGGCACACGATTGCGATACACGTGTTTAGTGGTCAACGCCGGCAACTGCCGTAGAACGAAACTTTTTTCCAGAAAAAGTTCTGAACTCTCGATTAAAAGGGACAGTGAAAGTCATCCGGGTGGTGGGCGGGGGGTTGGTGTGTTCAGTTTAAGTGCAGGAAGAAGTGAACGGCGAATTGGAACAAAAAATGCGTCCAGTGAAAGTCCGCTGGCTGTGTGTGCAAGTGATCACAAAGGAGTGCAGGAAATTGCTGTTTGATGTTGGAAAACTTCGTCCTGATGGAACTCTCAGAGGTCAGTAGTTTACCTGTAATCACGGTGAAACTTTCCGTGATTAAATGTAAAAAAGAAGTCATTATCCAGTGATTGTGTCTGGATTGTGACGGCCATGGTTGACATCACTTAAATCTAATCGACGGAAGCACTTGATTTTTTCCCTCACTCTGGAGTAAATTCAAATCGTCGAGGTCGCCAGACACTCCAAGGATTCGCAATAAAATGCTACTCCTTGAGTTGCCAAATCCAAATGGGATGAATGGTTGCTTGGTATTACGCGACGACGGTGCAGAGAGCTTAGTTGTATGAAGATGTAGGGTTTCCGGTAGCTTGAACGTTAATCCTATGAAAGCGGAGCTGATGCTGTTTACTGTGGTGTTGGGATTCCAACGAGTGAAGAAGTGTTTAAGACAGTGTTGCTTTGAAATCAGAATTTTTCTTTTCGTTATCGAATAAAACATTTGCAAGTTAAATTAAAAAAATTGTTGTTTTTTTATAGCTTGTCCTTTGTGGGAAGTTTTAGGGTTGATGTGAGCAATGTACGTGGCCTTAGAGCGAATCTCTTCGCTGTGTATGTCCACCTATCCCGTTACAAACCAGCTGTCTTGGCGCTGAGTGCAGACAGGTAGGTGAGAATACCGAATTATCGGATTTGAACCTGCCTGGATAAAGCTTGGTGCCGCTCTTCTTTTTACACGGCGGTCTCGCCATTTACGTGCGTAGTGATGTGTCTTACCAAATTCAACCACAATACGGCCTCTGTTCCAATCCGGAATTTAATTTTCTGTGGTTAAAACTCCATGTCCGTAAGCATTTAATACGTCTTCTTCTTCTGGTGGCGTTACTGTCCGGGGTGGACCTGTAAGCCTCTCCAGCCAGTAAGCCTCTCCAGCCGGCACGATCTCTAGCAAGCTGTCTCCAACTGCGCACACCAAGCCGATTGAAGTCCTTCTCCACCTGAGTGCGCCATCGGTTCCGTGAGCGTCCTCTATTGCGTTGTCCCACTCGAAGACTCTTCGGGCTGGAGCAGTGTTGTCCATGCGCTCTTCCTGGCCCAGCCATCTTAGACGTTGAATCCGTAGACGCTTGCCTAGGCTCATGCCGCTGTACAGCCCGTACAGTTCGTGGTTGAATCTTCTTCTTCAATAACCATCAACGCAGACAGGACCAAAGATTGAACGCAGAACTTTTCTCCCGAAAAGACCAAGTGCTTCTTCATCCGCTTTTGAGAATGTCCATGCCTCCGCACCATAGAGCAGGACAGGGATGATCAAGGTGTTATATTATGTTAGCTTGGTCCTTCGAGAGAGGACTGTACTACTCAATTTCCCCTTGAGCCCAAAGAAACAGCGATTGGCAAGAGTAATTCTCCGTTTAATCTCGATACTGGTGTTGTTCGTACTGTTCACTTGCGAGCCGAGGTAGACGAAGTCCTTCACTACCCCGAAGTTATAGCTGCCTATGGTGACGTTTTGGCAAAGTCGTCGATGTTGTGTGTCCTTCTCAAATTGGTGTAAAGACAATAATTTGAAGCTGAACCCCATTAAGACTGCATCTATTGTACTTCCACTCCATGAATTTTGTCTTAATGATTTTTCACCTAAAGTTCTTGATGGCAACCCCATCAATGCCATCAGTTCTGTAAAGTTTCTTGGGTTTCATAATTAACTCCTCCCGTACATGCTTTGATGGTGTTAAAGATGCTTTACGGAAAAAGTTTGTTGTGGACTCTGCAGATTGCGATGTTCAGTGTTCTATCTGAGTCCCATTGGATACGATTGATTAAAACCCTTATTATGCCCCATATTTTGTTTAATTGTTCTGTGTATCCGCACTTAGATTCTGTTTGAAAACATAGGCTAAATGTTGCGTTTAATGATTGTGTTCGCTTTATTTATAATATTCGCCGGTCGAGAAGTGTGTCCAACTTGTCATCGTCTATTTTTGGTTTGAGGCTTGATATATATGAAATGTAATGTCATGAAAAGTAAATCAACTAGTTATTTGATTGGAATGATACAATTGGCACAATCTAGTAGAGGTAAAACTCTTATAATACCCTCTTTCAGACATTGTATTGGTGAACGATCCTTTCTCGTATCTGCAATTCGTGCCTGGAACAATCTTCCGCATGGATTACAGATAATCAATTCTTACACCGCCTATCAGAAAAAGCTTTTCAAATTACTACTCTACCCCCACCATAGACTTCGGCAAAATGCCGATTTCCATCCAGAGATTACTGGAAACCCAATCACTCACCTCAGAATACCAATTTCGGATCTGCACAGATGGATCCAAGCTAGACCAAGGTTTAGGCTCAGAGGTTTTCTCGGTGGATTTCAACACCTCCAAATTTTAACGCCTCCCAGATCACTTGAGTATCTACCGGCCCGAAGTGCTAACGATCAGAGAAACGTGTAAGCTTCTCAGGACTACCTGCCCTTATGGTAGAGACGCAGCGAGCTGCAGCCATAAGGGCCATCTCCTCAGTAATCACTTCCTGTAGTGGCAGGTGCAATATCACCCTCCTCTGGGTTCCAGTGCACAGCAACATAGAGGGAAATGATATTGCCGATGAACTGGCCAAGCAAGCCAACGCACCCACTGAGTTGGTGGGCCCCCCAATCAACCACCCCAAACATATCATCTACCAACACTTCCTGTCCTTAGCTAATAGAAGGTGGCATAGGTCATCCAAGTACAAATTCTCCAGGAAAACCTGGCCCAAACGCAAAGAAGGACTGATGACCTCTTCAAGAGATATCATCTGGAGTCGTGGATGTAAGCACGGGCCACTGGCCCATAGGCATCCACACTGCTAGACTCGGATTACTGTTCAACCGACACTGTCACAGTTGTCTCGACACCCACTCAAATGAGAGCCTGCTTCATTTCCTCTGTGGCTGTCCGGCACTACCCAAGCAAAGCTTATCTTTTCCGCCGTTAGCTTTATCAAGGCAAATTGTTATCGACCTCCCTCTAAGACTGTCAAGTTTGAAGAAATTACACTTACCCCAACCAAAATGGCGGCTAACTAAAATCGGTCTGGAACTTAAAAGCACACGTTTCAAAAAAGAAAGAGACGTCCTGAAAGACTACAGACCCAAAACGCTGACCTCTGACTTCAAATTTTATTTTACTTAGCCTCAACAACATTGGCATGGCACGGCGCAGCGCAACTCGGTGACGGAGGCCTAGCTTGAGGCGGTGCAGCCCTTGCATCCCCCTTCTTCGTCTGCTTCGGTATCATGATCTTATACTCGTTCGGAATCTTGTCCTCGGTGTACAGCTGATCGGTGAAGTAAATCCGACGGATTCGTATATTCGCATGGACTTGCACACGGACCGTTTCCATGTAATTGGTTCCGTAGGCTCTTCTCGTGAAATCGGCCAGATTCAAGTGGATTTGGTTCCAGCCCGGCGACAGGCCCATGGGCATCGACATGCAGAACGTCTCCACGCGGGTCTTGCTCTCATAGTTGGATATGCGAAAACGTCTGAGGAACTTTTGGTCGTCTAAAATCTGGAGGAAGTCAATCAGCCACCGCGGGTGATGAGTCGATGCCTGTGGGCGTCTTACTTGGACTTCAAAGGTGAACAGCTTCCGCATGTTCTTCAGCAGCAGAACGATGAAAGGCAGCTTGATGCCAAGCGACATCTTCGGATCCTTTGGAGCTACGATGAACGTTGTTGATACATTGGTGCCCATGACCTCCAGGGCCATGGACTTGGTGTCTTCATCCACGACTCGCTTGCAATGGCCGTTCCTCACCTGTCGAGGAGAATTTAATGGGAAAGATGGCGAACGGAGGGGGGACTTACTTCTGTCCGCCATATTGACAGAGGCTTACTTCCGCTGCCGTAGAATATCGTCAGAAACCCCTTCTGGAAGGTATTCCGGAACATTGTTTTCTTTTTTTCTTGCGTAAGGATTAAAAAATATATTTAAGCAAAAATAAACGAATCTATTTTTGTGCGGGATTCTGACGGATGTGGAGAAACGCTTGCTGCTTTAATCAGCGGGAAGACTACTAAGGTTGTTCACTTCCTGTGTGCGTTGTTAGGGCTTGCTTGAGCCAGGCAATCGACTCTAGACAAACCCTCCTCTTTCGGCGAAGGGTTTGAACGATGAGATCGAAAGATGATTCTAAATTCACTACGACCCTTTTCAATCAGAACTGTGGTATCAAAACTGTACTTAGCACTAATTGGGTTCACTTTAACTGCCACTAAAGGAGAAAGGTACACAGCCTATCGTTTTTTACACTCATCGAAATTCAATAGGAAATAGATATGTGTTGGTAGTAAAGTACTAGGACGCTCTGTCAAAGATTGCATGACTTGGTCTGAATAGTGGACACAGTGATATCGAAAAAAGTTCAATCTTGACGAGCAAGTAAAGTCCTGAGAGGCTCTTTTCGCAGCCAAACCTTCTAGGTGGATCTTTGATGGTCTGTGCTGATATTAGCTGTCATTGCGGGACTCCAATATGCAAAATTTCTGCCCCAATGAATTCAGAAGATTACTTTACTCTCATCGAGGACGTTTTGGTTGATTTTGGGACATAAACCGGATTCAAATGTGATTTTCCAACAAAATAATACTGCAATTCATGTAAAGGGCGTGACTGGTTCTTTGATAAATAAATTCACTTTTAGAGTTCACCTGACATAAACTCGCTCGAAAACAAGTGAGGAAATACTTATCGTCTTGTTTATGCTGGTAGGCGCAAATTTGCTTTTATGGACGTCTTACGAAAGGCCGTTACAACGGAATAGACTCTCATTCCAGCCCAGGAGTTACACACAGTGCTTGATTCGATGCCATGTCGGATTTACGAAGTCATAACCATGGCTGAAGGTTGGATTCATCATTCATTAATACTTTTACTTTAATTGTTATACAGAAATTGAATTTTTCTTTTACATTACCTTGACTGTATTTAATTGAATTTCGCAGTAGTTGAGTCAATTTTTGTTTAACGAAATAAAAATGTATTTAATTGTTTTAATCAATTTTGTTCCTTGTTAAAGTAATTCATTAATTGATATTCAACTAGTTGTACCCGCGACTTTGTACGCGTAGACATTCGAATTTCCTGACGCGATGCCTGGTAAGATTACGTTCATGTTTTTGAGTCCAGCAGGCATTTTGTCAGCTCTTATGACAATTCTATGATCGTCCGACGGCATTCTGTCCAATGCCGTTTTAAACAGTCAGCAATCCGTTATGCTGATGAAAATAAACTTGCAAGTCAGCAATTATTTCTCGAGGATGGTGCGCGTTTGAGCAAATTTTCAATAGAATTAGCCTTAAACGGGTTTAAATAAAAGGCAAACATACAGTACCTCACAAAATTAAGCATACACTCACAGCTCAAACATATTTTAATCTTTTTCGCCTTACAAAAAGTAGTTAATTAATAAAACGTAAATGCAGTTCGAATTAACATATTTCAATTGCTAAAAACCATAAACAAAAATATGAAAATTAAAAAAAAGGTACTTCATTTTAACACACAAAATTGGGCATACACTTAAAGTAAATTCGAGTTACGACTAAAACACAAAACAAAAAGAGTTACAAATAAAATTTCGTAACGCGTGGCACCTCCTTCAGCATCTATGACAGCTTGTAACCGCCGTGGCATGGATTTTACCAGTTTTTCAGTAAAAGATGGCTGAATCCCTTCCCAAGCTGCCTGAATTTTAGCTTTTATTATAAAGCAACCATTCGCGTACTAAATAGGAGGTGTGCTTCGGATCATTATCTTGTTGGAAGTAGAAAACCGAAGGTAAACCTAATTTTACTGCGGAACTTCGTAAATTTCGTTTTAAAATATTCAAATACCCAATTTCGTCCATAGTATTTTCTATAAATTCGAACTTTCCACAGCCATTTGAAGCCATACAATGTATGTACATGTGCATACAACCATTCCTTTTTAAATAAATAAATTATTATTAATTCATATTACATGTAATTGATAATCCTTTACCATTGGTATGTTATATCTAGACTTTTACAAATGTTCATACCTGTTAGTAAAAATTAGCAAGATATATATGCATTTGTGTACTTAAATCATACGTACCTACACAGATGGTATTTTTGCAGCTAGAGCACTTCTTTGTATTCAACATTTGCGATTGTACGATTTGGCGTTAGTATATGCAAATTTTCCTGCTTATTTACTCGTGAGCAGGCTACGTATAGTTGTCCAAAGCATTCATTGCTCAAATCAACACCGGTAAATTTAATTGTTTGACCTTGAGCCTTATTGATAGTCATAACTTAATTGGAAGCTGCAGCCTTTTAAAAAGAGATGGGTAGTCCGAAGGTATCATCGGTATTCGTGGAATAAATACATGCTCATCTGTGCCTGATCCTTTTATATTAATCATTTCAATTACATTAGGTCTTAAAGCTGTTACCAGTAACCTTGTTCCATTCACAGCTTTGGAGAACACAAATTTCTAAGCAAAATTATTGGCACTCCAACTTTTGGTAGTCCTGCTGGATTCGTAGAATTTGATTCTGGACGCTGAATCATTTCTTGGACCCAGAATAGCTCTTTCTCTGAACCAAAAAGGGGTGTTGCTACTTATATATTGAACAGAGGGATTTATCGAATCCACCAATTCATAAATATCTCTTACTTGATTCCCAACGGAAAGAGTAACGTTACCATTTTCTTGTTGTACCGTACCGTTTATACTCGCCGATAATATACATACCTCCAATAACCACATTCAGATTTATGTACATACCTTGTGTTAAGTACCACGTTTTTTTTATTTTTTATTAATTCTTGTTATCAATATTCTTATTTTCACAACGTGCTCACTACTGTGGTGTAAAACATCAAAAATAACAATATCATGTGTAGCTCAAGTAGTATGAATACACATACATACATTTCTCAGAATGAACACGCACAACAACGAACGCCGCTTGGGCACCGATACTGGCAATGGTCCGCAGTATGAATACACTCGTGAATATATATATTCATACATCCCTATAAATGAACAAGTGATAAGTTTTTAAATTGTATTAATGTTTAATAAACATTGTTTTGAAAATTAAAAAAAAAACATATCGGTTGGAGTCCTTCTCAAGGCTCCACTTAGGCAAATGCCGTCTTGCCTGTGTACCTTTCTTAGAGTGTTGAAATACATGCCGACGTTGTGTATGGGTCACCATACTGCTACGCCGTGCCGTATGAGTGTCTGATCTCACCTCTTAAGTGCCATTTGGGATTGAAGACCTCATTTGTGCCCGATGGCCCGATTTGATCATATTAAAGCGGTAATGGCTTTTCTTGCTCTTTCATTTGTATTGAGGCCATGCCTGATCCTCCCGCAATATAGGGTGAGAGGATGGATATGAGGCATTTTATATTTCCTAGTAAAAAGGACCAATATCGGTTTACTATGCGTTTAAGCTCAGACAATTTTGAGTCGCCCAGTTATTGAGTAGATTGAGACCATGTCGCATTAAGTCATTCAGTACATGTGGGTATTTTCCCCAGAAGGCCATGGCAGCTTGATCCGCACAGGCAATCGTTTTGCCAGTATTAGTAGCAGTTTGTTCACTGCTAGTTTCCAAAAAAGAGAGGATAGTACTCCTCCCTGAGGGGTACCTCTTCTGGTATAGAAGAAGAGTGGTCACCGGTATAAAGACCAATTAATCGCGGATGCAATACAGCTTGGTCTTGATGACTGGAAGCAATGTGCCCAGGACCGTCAACAGTGGAAGGTAGCTATTGCTCAGGCACGGACGCTCCAAGGATCGTTGGCCAGACAAGTAAGGAAGCCTATCAATAAATAGATCCTCATCCAGTTTTTTTCGATCACAAACCGGAACTGTAATCAGAGACAGAAGCAGATATGTTTGGTTCATTGGACGTATTCTCTAACCAAAATCAAAATGCAAGCTCTATCAACCAAATTGCGGCACATTCTGGAGTAGTTGAATTGACAACATCTAGCCAGAGGAAATTATGTCGGCACTGGTAAGAGTGGCTAATGAACCAACTTCTTAGAAGTAGAGCAATTAACGCCACTCTAGGCAACTTACTTACTTATCAGGCTGATGACCCATGCTGGGCCTGAGCGATAGCCATTGTTGACGGTCCTGGGCACATTATTTCCAGTCATCACGACCAAGCAGTCTTGCATCCGCGATTACTTGGTCTTTACACCGGATATTCGTCTTCCTCTTTTTCTCGAACCAGGAGGCTCTGATTGCTTTGTTGTCCATGCGCTCGATGTGGCCGAGCCAGTGCAGTCAACGGATCTTTGCCTTCCGGGCTACATCCACATCCTGGTACAGCTCGTAGAGTTCACGATTGTGTCTTCTCCTCAATTCACCTTCCTCGCAGATGGACCATATATCCGCCGTAGGATTTTTCTTTCGAAGGCACCCAAAATTAGCTCCGTAGTTTTGCTTATCCTTCAGCATTCGGCTCAATATAGCAGGTCTGGCAAAATAAGAGTTTTGTAGAGCATAATTTGGGCCGTCGAGTTAGGAGATTTGAGCCCAATTGTTTTGATAAACTGAAGTAACAGCGGTTGCCAACGGAGATTCTTCATCGGATCTCAACTGTGATGTCGTTCGTGGAGTCTGTAGACAAACTCTTTTACTATCTAGAAATTGTAGCAGTCGATCGTAATGTTTTGACCAAGGTGGTGAGCGTTTCTTAGTCGACGAGCATATATCCTGCTTTGTCCTCATTGACCTTGTGACCAGTTCGTTTCGCCTGGTCCTCGATCGTCGTAACAGCTTCCACTACGGCACGTTGAGAGTGCGCGAGGACGTCGATGTTATCTGCGTACCCCAACAGTTGCCTTTCATTTTTACAGCAGTTCACCGAACTATCACACAGAACACAATCACAGCGCATCTACTTGTCGAAGTCCGGTGCAGGTTTAACTCGGAAGTCTCTGAGCCGAACTACACGGTGCATCGGGTATTTGTTAGCGTGCTGCTACATAACCGGATCAGTTTTTTCCCGGGATCCCGGGAAAATCAGATCTCGGCCATCGTCATTTGTTCCTTGCGATGAATGCTGTCGTATGCGGCTTTAAGATCGATGAAGAGGTGGTGTGTATCGATCTGAAACTCGCTAGTCTTCTTTAGGATTTGCCTTAGTCTGCAAATTTGGTCCAACGTCGATTTGCCGGGCCGGAAGCCACACTGGTACATGCCGATGAGTGCAGTGCAAAAGGGCTTTAGACGTTCACGCAGTACGGTGGATAGGATCTTTTAAGAGAGGTTAAGCAGGGATATGCCTCTGTAGTTGTTGCAAGAGGTACGATCGCTATTTTTGTGGATGGGGGTGATATTCCAGTTGTCGTGCATGTTTTCGTCTTCCAAAATTCTGCGGATGAAGAACATCGCCTTCGGCCTTGAAGAGCTCTGATCGGATTTGTTGTTCTTCAGCCTGTGGCTGTACCGACTTCTTTAAAACTAGATGGGAGGACTGCTTCATCGACTGGAGTTGGGATTTCTTGATTCCCTAGCCACTTTCCTCTCGTCAGGCCCGTTAAGCAGCTGATGGAAGTGCTGCATAAACGCATCGACTATTCCCTGCGGTTCAGTAACAAGGTTACCCTCACAGTTTCGATGAGCCTGAGTGCCCTTCCCAAAGCCAGAGGCAAAGCTTTTGGATTCTTCGTAGATGTCCCATATTTTCTGCTTGTCCCTGGACTCTTCGATATTCTTGAGCTGGGAAGTTGCGAGAGACCGTTTCTTCAGGCCTAGAAGCTTGTTCTCCTCCCTTCTTCAAGCCCGGTACTCCTCCTGCGCTGCTATAGTTGTTCGTTGCAGCGCCATGTCGTATGCCTCGTCGGCTGCTAGCCTAAAGTGGTTCTCGCTACCTCTTTGATGGCTCAGCGGGAATGCAACCACATCTCGTTGGCGTTGGTGTTTGACGCAGGCAATTATTGAAAGGCAATTACCAGAATGAAAAATCAAAAGATATGAAATAGCAGCGACGAGGAACACACAGCAGCACCCTGTAGAACAGGAAGGCAACTACGAACGTCATGTGTCATTCGCATTGAAAGCCTCACACATTCTCGAATTGATTTAATGAGCCAACCATGCAGTAGACAGTCAAATACTTTGTCGAACT
Organism: Eristalis intricaria; assembly: GCA_964034865.1. Classification (NCBI taxonomy): domain Eukaryota; kingdom Metazoa; phylum Arthropoda; class Insecta; order Diptera; family Syrphidae; genus Eristalis; species Eristalis intricaria. The sequence continues at coordinate 57,452,885 of OZ035874.1, forward strand.
CAATGAAACCAACGGGCTTGGAAGAGAATCAGCCGGGATAAGCTGTTTCGTCCCTCAAAAGCCCGTGTCGCCGCACCTTAACCCACTTATTTAGCGCACCCAGTCCGGAATAAGTAAGCAATGTGTCCTGGCATCTGGCACGTTCAAATGTCACCCTTGAGCTTATCCCAGCCCAAAGCCGACCCTCACCACAAGCACACGTCAAGCTGAAGCCATTTAAACCATCACCAGTGACTTTTACAGAAATTAAATTCCCACCCTCACACGTGTCTTCACTTCGAACGCAGCAGCCAGGGCAGAAAGCGAGCGAAGGCAAAGGCCGCCTCCCCGAAAACTGAATCACTCTCTCAATCATTAACCGACGACATTTCATTTATCCGGTTTAACTGACAACCGCCCCCGTTCCCTCCTTTTCGTTTCTTGCAGTGTTCGGTGAAAAGGATTTCACATCCCCCGGTGATTACGACTCGGAGAGCCTAGACACTTCGACCGTACAGCCAGTTTTTGACTTTGGCATGCCCAGGAACATTTCGGCGAGGACCGGACAAACGGCCTTAATTAAATGCCATGTGGACAACCTCGGCGACAAGTCGGTAGGCGCACACACCCACACACACTGCGGCTGGCTCAGTTGGCATATCGGTTTGTTTTTGCCTTCTTTCAGATATCGTGGATACGGAAGCGGGACCTGCACATTCTGACTGTTGGCAGCCTGACGTACACCTCCGATGAACGCTTTCAGGTAAGTGAGTGGACGACACGCATGCTCTGAGAGGCAATTTGCGAGAGCGAGTATCTCGTTATTACGATTGTTTTATATCTTATCTCACATCGCTTATGAAACAAAAAAATAAACAGGTCACCCAGACGGAGGACTCAAAGGAGTGGACGCTTCAGGTGAGATTCCCCCAGCCGCGGGACAGTGGAATCTACGAGTGCCAAGTGAATACCGAGCCAAAGATCTCCATGGCATTCCAGTTGAACGTAATAGGTAATTGGACCACTTGGTTGAGTGCCCGATGCAAGGATTCATTGTGTATGTGTGTGTGTGTGCAACAAGCCATTTCTCTGACTCTGACTTTTTTTTTTTGTAGTGCACCCTTCCGTCCGACCTCAGCCACGCCGGAGGTAATGACGAGGAGTTGTAGTAATTAGAATTTTCAGAACGAATGCCACAACAAAGATCGAGCAAAAACGGAAATTAATTATAACTCTGTTGTCCCACTTCAGGTATTCATGGCAAGAGGTATCCACTTGTCTCCTGGTTTTCACCGGTACTGCGTGCCGGATTTCGTAAGATAAGGGGGCCATGCCCGACAATGCTCGGTTGTGTCTTTTTGCTGCTTCCGCATTTTAGGACTCACTCCCAGTCACGGGCGGGGGGAGGAAGTGAAGTGGACATTAGTTTCTGATTTAGTCCCCCAGGATATAGTCTCGCTCGCTGATGGAGCCCCAAAAACGGAAATGTTATGAATTTTAAATTAAATAACTTTTACGAATCCAAACCTGAACCTCGGTGCAGTTTTTAAACAGCTGAATTCACGCATTCACTTGCAGTTGGACGGGTGGGGGGCTGCAGTTTTCAACCTGAACTGGTGTTCAGAAGAGAAGGACAGAACTTTGTCAAAAGTAGATAATTAAAATGCGGACTACATGAGCATTTGATGCGCATTCGCATCGAAGTGCAGCCAACTTCGGTATGATTTGTGCTTGAAACAGCAACTGGGAATGTCAGACACGTGCCGGCGTGTGTTTTACATTGCAAGCTCTTCACCATGACCTCAAATTCGAACCAATTCCGGGGATACTCTCTATAGCCATGATTCCTTTTGAACATTGAATATGAGTTCAATTGGCTGCCGGACAAAGGTACAGAGTGGTACTTTCTTTGCGTAGTCACCATTTGAAAAATAATACTCCGATCAAGTGGGAGTAATACACGCGCGTCGAGGGTCTCGTACTGTTATAATTTTCAAATCAAAACCTATTCAATGGTGTATCACGATGGAGTGTGGAAACCACTTAGCAACCCATGTGTTATTAGCTTTGTACGAATTGTACATGCAACCGTTTCTACAGTATCCACAATTTTGCCATTACTTATAATAGCCTACGTTTCAATTTCTCGCTGACACCATGCGCCAAGGCGTCATTTCCATAGTTGCAGGCGCTGGGTCAGCATTAGTTTGTAATCACGAATCAGTATAAAAAGGCGAAGCGAATAAAATATGAGAGAGTTCGAACAACTAACTCAAGGAATAAACACGTGTTTTATTTCAATTTTGCCTTGTTCTATTGCTATCCCCCACCAGTGTTAAGGTGGTAATAGTTCAAGCCTAACAAACTTAATTAAGCGTGTATTTTGAAATACTACAGAATTATTTTTGTATCGTTCAGTATACGACAGTGTTTTACTTTTATCTTTATATCCGTCAAAGGCCACAATTGACCACGAGGAAATGAAAGTACCTAACTTTGACAGTTATTAAACGTGTTGTCGAACAAAGCAGTAATCCATTGCAAAAACCATTCTATTTGTTCCACAATAACGATCATCGGACTCGTGGCCATCCTGGCGTAGAGTAGGTAAGCAGAACCGTGGTCGATGGGTACCTTATTCGCTCTTTGTACCGTTTTAATGGGACAGCTCCGTTACCAAAAAATAAGGAAGGTGTAGGTGTATTTCGAGATACCTCTTAATCCAACCTGAGGTATTTACGAAGGACATTAGTTTCTTAATATCCTCCGCCTTCCTTCGAACACTTGTGGAATGTGTTGATGGGTCAAAAACGGGGCTTGTCCAAGAAGATGAATTTTTTGTCTGAAATTCGAACCTCCGGCACGGGCCTAATTAGCAAACTTGAGGCATTTTCCGGCTTTAATTCTTGCATCAGAACAATCCTTGTAGATGTAGGCCTAAATCCAACTGCAAAGTAGCCCAGCTTCTCATCGTGCCTTCCTTGATACTGGTTGCTACTACGATTGTTGTGGATGTTTTCTTCTTCTTGAGTGTACTCACGCTCAACACCGTCAGATTCAAGTTAGATGCTTACCAATGGCGTGGCATGGACAGTTTGAAAACGTAAGAGGAGTCAAACACAGTTAATCCTTTCCTTTTTTTTAGGGTTACGGCTTAATCCGTCAAAGTATTCCCTTACCGGCGCAGTATTTTCCCTTATTTTAAATTGTTTTCGCTTTTTTCTCTCTTGAAGTCACCTCCTATGCACACTCAACATCTACAAGCAAAATCTGAGCATATTCCCTCTTTATTTACACCAAAACGGAGGAAAGACTCAGCTGTAAAAATATCTGAGCGGAGAGGATTCGTTAAACTCAACGATATACATTTTTATTCACACCAGATGGAGCGTTTATCCCAAAATGCTAAAGGTTCAACTATAATGCGCATGAAGAAACATTAGCTAGTATCAAATTTTAACGAAATGCTTCGTCATGTTTGCGAAAAACACATGAGTAGCCATTATAAGCACATGCGCGCATATCCATCTGTCTGAAATTTTTCACGAATTTGCTTTCTTTTTTTCATTTTATTATAAAAAGGAAACAATTTCTCATGTTTCCTAACTTACTATCAGCTGATTTGTCCATTTTCATATTTTCCCTTTGATCTGTCAAATTTGCATATGCGCGGCGCGATTGAATTCACACTACCGCATGCTTAGCGAAACTTTTGTGTGGTTTGTGCACACAATATCCCATCTGCCAAATTCACACATGCTTAACGAAATTTTCACAGTCATTCGTCGACGACAATTATAGGTTGGCTCATAGGGGTAAATGTATTCGCTCGCTCATCCATGCGCATTTGACACTAGCTCATGCTCCCTCATGCGCATTATAGTCAACCCTTAAGGAAATGCTCACACTCAGTTTTTATTCACACCACCCAATATTTTCTCATCTGATGGTGTTTTTTTCACAGAGCACACAAGCCACTGAGTTCCCTAAGTGTTAGAAGATTTTTGCTGCGCGACTCATAGATTACATCAAATAAACAAGATTGTATGTTCACACAGTTTATTGTTTATTGTGGCATCAACTTAACAATTTGTTATTTACAATATTTATATATAGAGATTTGATTATTGTTTTAATCTTACATCTACAAAATTATACAATCTATCAAGTATTTACATATTATATAGTTATATGATGATTTGAAGGAAAAGCCACTAAAAACCTTCATTAAACAAAAATAAAAAGATAAAATAATATAAAATGCGGTAGCAGTAATGCAGAATGTGTATTTCGCCGGGGGAAGAGAGATGTCCGTTAGAGAGAGTCCCGTTATGAATTGATTTTAACACAAGCAATTTAATATATATGTGAATAAATTAATAAATACATAAATAAATAAATAAATTAACAAACATACAAATAAATAAATAAATAAATAAATTAATTAATAAATATATAAATGAATAAGTACATAAATAAATAAATAAGTAAATAAATAAATAAATAAATAATAAATAAATAAATAGATAAGTAAATAAATAAATAAATAAATAAATAAATAAATAAATAAATAAATAAATAAATAAATAAATAAATAAATAAATAATAAATAAACAAGTAAATAAATAAATAAATCAATAAGTGAATACAGACAGAAATTAATGATATAATCAAAGGTATATAACGAAGATATTATTTCTTTAAGTTATGTTAGGTAAGTTTGAAATCAATTCATTATCAGATGATAAACAGCAGTCTATATAGCGTCGATAAAGTCGTTCAGATCTTGTAGTGATCGTTTCTATATTAGCCATTTTATGAAGTTCCCTTGTAGAGAAAAACCATGGAAGATTTAGGATAATTTTAAGCAGTTTATTTTGAGCAATTTGAAGTTTGCGAATGTGACAGTTCGCGCACTTGCTCCATATAGGGGAGCCGTAAAATATTATGGATTGAAAAATTGATTTAAAAATTAATAGTTTGTTGTCGTCGTTAAGTTTTGATTTCCTACATATAAATGGGAAAAGGATTCTAATCGTGTTATTCATTTTTCTTATTATTTCCTGTACATGGAGACCGAATGTTAATTTTTTATCTAGATATATACCAAGATATTTTACGTTTGATTTCCATTCAACCTGAGTACCGTTTATAGATAGGTTGTTGCTTGGAAATGAGCAAGCTTTTCTTTTACGAGTAAAAAAGATAGCTTGAGTCTTTGAAGCATTTATGTTAAGTTTCCAGTTGCCACAATACGCTAGGAGATCATTAAGTCCTGATTGAAGATTAGTTTCAATGTTGAAACCAATTGAATCTGAGGAATAAATGCAGGTATCGTCAGCAAATAGGGCAATATTACAATTTCTCAGGTTGGGGAAATCAGAGGTACATATATTAAATAAAACTGGTGCAATAACGGATCCTTGTGGGACTCCGGCTTTAATATGTTGACTGTCAGAGAAGCTTTGATTAATAAATACCTTGAAGCTTCGGGACGTGAGGAACGATTTTATAATTTTGACTAAGTATAAAGGAAACTTAAAGTTTATTAACTTGTGTATCAGTCCTTCATGCCAAACGGTATCGAAAGCTTTTTCTATGTCTAGGACTACCATGCCAGTACTTCTGCCCACTGAGAAATGATTTTTAATATCGTTTGTGATACGATGGACTTGATGCTATGAAATGCTCTGAATCCAAATTGTTGTGTTAGTAGGATCGCATTACTATCAATAAAAGAAATAAGTCTCTTTTTAATCAACTTTTCAAAGCACTTGCTAAGCGAACTTTGTAGGCTGATCGGCCTGTAGCTACAGGGCAAATCAGGAGCTTTGCCAGGCTTAAGGATTGGTATTATCTTGGCAACTTTCCATATATTGGGGAAGTATCCCAGTCTAAGACAGTTATTGAAGATTTCCGCCAGTTTCTTAAGGACAAAGTCGGGAGATTTTTAAGATATATATTTTTTATCTTGTCGAGTCCTGTTGATTTTCTTATTTCCAGACTGCAGATAATGTCCTTAAGTTCACCAAAGGAAATTGGGTGGTAGTTCTCAAACAAGGAGTATGAATCTATAAGACCTACTGATTGTAGGACAGAAGATTCAATATTCGGGTCTGTAATACCACTGACGGCAATCGAATGGCTGTTAAGGAAGCTAGTTGCCAGCGCATCCGCTTTTTCAGAGCAAGAAAGATGAACAGAGTTGCCTATTTTGAGGGGAGAAATAAAAGTCTTCTCTTTCTTTATAATCTTAATGATGTTCCAAAAGGGTTTGCTACCTTTGTCTAGTCCTTGTAAACGTTCGTTCCAAGATTGAATCCTAAAGTTCGAAATAGCAAATTTGACAAGAGCATTCATTTTCTTATATTGATCAAGGTAGAATTCATTTCGCGTCCGTCTCCATCGGGACCTACAGGTATTTCTCAGAGTTAACATGTCGGGAATGAATGGTGGTAGTATCTTGCATGAATGCCTAACCAAAGTTTTCTTTGGTACAGACTGCTCGACACTTTCTAAAATAGTATTTGTAAAGGTGTTGATGTTCTCATCGATATGCGAAGGGCTGGAATTAGGAACAATGCCGTTTTCTAATTTTGTCCGAGTAAGCCGCCTGAACAGATTCCAGTTGGCATTTTTGAAATTATATACTAGATTAGAACATTTAGCTGGAGACAATATTACACTACATTTAACAGGCGGATGGTCAGAACTCAATTCATTGAATGTTATTGGAGTACACCTCAGGTATGTTGGTGAGAAATAGATCTAAGGTCGATGGATTTTTATTTCGGGCGGATGGAATGTGTGTGGGATTGGGTGGGAAGAGAACCTCGAAAGGGTATCTTGAATGAAGGTCAGCAAGAATGTTGCCCCACCGATTTGCTCTCAGACAACCCCAATTTCTATGTCTGGCGTTAAAATCGCCACCTATGAGAAACAAGTCGTTAGTGTTAACTAGTTTTAGATAATCGTTTCGTAAGTCAGCTCGATTATAGTGAGACGTCCTACCACCTGGAAAGTACGCACTAAAGATTTTTAGTGAAAGTCCATTAGCAAAGGGAATTTCAATGCCAATGGCTTCTATAATTTTAGTATTTAATATTGGTAGCAAACTGTGCCTTATTGAACGTTTTATTACAACGGCAACACCACCACCACTTCTCTCTTCCCTATCCAGACGATAACACTTATACATAGAGTTGGACAATCGATCAGTTACGTTTAACCATGTTTCTGATATTAGTGCTAAATCTATGTTGTGAATGTTAAGAAAATTAAACAAGATTAATTAAAGTCAATAATAGAACCACTGTTTCATGAGTTTCGCAACTACTTCCCTCTTCCCTCCAACCTTATATGTATTACCTTCTCTTTTTTCTTTTTAATTTGTTTTTTTAATTATTTTTAAATTTTAAAAATTTATTTATCATTAATAATATTTAATGAAGGTTTAATAAAACCTTTAATGTTAAATGTTAAAACTGGATTAACTCCCTAAAACAATTTTTTTTTCGAATAGATAGCGTGAAAATAAATTCCAGTATATTAGAACTATGCTCGCACTTCTGAAATTCAAACTCGAATTATGAAAATGTATAACATATGTCAATGTCACTTTATTTATTCAATCAATGTTATATTTTAAGCCCCGTAGAATATTCATAAAGTACAGAGATACAAGTACATTAAAGCAATAAATGAAATAAAATGTAGCATTGGCATTGTTAGAATGATCCTATTTAGCACAAATATGCGCCATTTTGTTCGATAAATTGTTGCTAGAGTGAGGTGGTTGGACCATGTCCATAACCTGGCCTGATTAGGCTTGGCCATAACTCCTCATGACTTAGAGTCGATGGCGGATAATCGAGGCCTGCAGATCTGTCGTGCGTTCTTTACCCCAGCGACCCTTTTAGTGGATCATGCGGGACAGAAGATGATGGTAATGATGGTGGAATTGTTGCTATTTTGCAAGCCACAGCCTTCTTGGGAAAAAAAAACTCAGACAAGCCTCGAAAACAGCAACAGCAAAATCATTCGCCATGGACATGAACACATGGTAAACACTTATCCGTGATAAGGCCGGACTATAAGAGAGCTGCTCATGCATCTCCCAAACAAGCTTCCGGGGCTAGCTATCGATGTGTGCGGCCTGGCGTTGTCCTCATGGGACACAATTCTTCTCCTATGGGTCAAAACTGGGCGCTGCCCAGCGATCGCTTCCTTCAGCCGGTCCGCTTGACAATACAGGTCCGAATAAAACTTTTGCCGTAGGTGATCAGCTCATAGTGGATGATTCCCTGCTTTGTTTGTGCCGAATCACCGCGAGTCTTCCTCGACTGTTTTTGCTTGTGTTGTCGTAAGTGATCCACTTTTCGTCACCGAATTTCGTCAAATTTTGTTGCGATTTTGAAGTGATTCGCAGATGGAAATTCGGTCCTTGAGGTTTTTTGCTATAAGTCCGTGTGGTACGCATACTACATCGGGCTTTTTCAAATGGTGTGGTTCTTACGACGCACGACTTTAATCGTGCATGCATTTTGGGATGCTCTTGAGCGACATGTCTGTACGTTCTTCAGCTTTGTAATTGTCATCTAGTTTAGTCAACTAAGTTAAGAGCTTATGAACTAACATTGACTGCGCAAATATTCATACGTTTGTTATCAGACATTCTGGGACCACTTGTTCAACAAAATTAGTAGTTTCATTGGTCCTCATTTGGCTGCAATCTTATCTCAACAACGGCTTCCAGAAAGCAATAAGTTCAACGTCCTCCGCCCAGAAAGCTTTTCCAGATAGGCAACTGCCAACTAGTTGCGCATGCTAAGTTGCTTGAGATCATTCTCTCTGTACCGCAGAGGCTCCCTGTCCCCTTGTATCACAGGCTCGAAGATGACCTCTAGATAAAAGTGATCGAGATATAACAACATTTTAATGTGATCGACGCAGTGACGGGTTGTATTTTGGTAAAACTTTGCATTTGGGTTTTACTTCTCCGTACCAATGCCTGCTTACCTACCCTACGCCAGGAATACATTTCTTGAACTCAAATCGAGACAAGCTAGAATCCGAGTCATACTTAAGGTTTGCAAGCCTATTATTTAACTTCTTTCGTCATGCTTATGACGTTCTTTTAGGCGCCATATCTGGTGAAATTCTTTTGCACGCTTTAGAATCTAAGTTCTTGGGGAGTCCCAAATGATGGAGGAATACTCTCAATAAGGTCTGGCTAACGAACAATAGATGGACTTAAGACTAGTTATATCCAGCAAATCATTACTATTTATTTTCAGATAAACTTACAGCGTTAGTACTTGCGATCGTATATTCATAACTTGATTTAGCTTCAAAACTTACACAGAGATCTTTACTTTCTCCTAAGCTATTACGTCTAAGATCATTTACGAATTAATCACAGACAATCGGGGATTTAATTCGGTGTGCCGTAAAAGTTTTGCATTTTGTAATATTTAGCTGTAATTCAATGTGTATTCGATTGGAACAAAAGCAGTCAATTATTGTAGTATTAAATACAATAAAAAGAATATTAGATTGAAGATTTGTGAACACCGGTTATGAACAAAAGAAACAGTCATGGTCCCACACGGACACCTTGTGGTAAGCCTATTGATCTTTACCAATTGTTTCCTGTCACTCTAGCTATGATGAGTGGAATCCAAAAACTTGAGCTTGCTTAAAAGCAAACTGTTATATTTTGTAGTGGGTATCACACTTTCTATCAATTCTAGAGAGACCACTCTCGTCCTTCAGACAACTCGGTCTTTCAAGTGCTAGGGTGACTAGTTTATTTCGAAGTAGTCCGTCCGTGATTCGTGATTACAACGTCCGTGAATTGATCTATGTTTAGCCAGGCCAACTGGAGACGACATTTTTTTCGCGCTCGATAAAGAGGATAAGCCAAGTCATCGGACGATTGTGGCAACTTTTGAAAAAGAAGTAATGCTCAACCTTGACTGGCGCTTGCACATATACTCGCCACAATATTGGGCCTGAGATGGTCTCTCGTTCGCATATTTCACTTGCACGCAAGCACAAAAGGCATTTACAAGTGGCTCTGCTACACTCGGGTCGGCACATATTTGAGATGTGATCTCCCCTTCTCAAGTGCGTCGCCTACGAAGGTCCGTAGACTTTGAATCTCATCAGTTAAGTGTGAAGGGTACCAAGAGAGTCGTTTAATTCGGAATTGATTCCTAAAGTGGCAGTGCAAAAGGCGTTCAAAGATCGCGTCTGGTGCACATTGTGTCGGGCATTTCCTGCAAGTGTCGACTGCGCACTCATTTTGGGTGGCGCTCAAAAGCGAAAATTTAATCCAACACCTGTATTATTTTAGTGACGCCGCCCCACGCGAAAGCGGTGATAGCCGGTCGAGCTGATCTGCACTTCAAGGTCGGCAGCTCGATCATCCTAACCTGCGTTGTGAAGCAGCCAATAATCTCAACGAAACTGACGGGACAAATCCTCTGGCACCGGGGCGAGGACGTGATAACGCCCTTCCACCTCTACCACCCGAACGAGGCGTCTGTTGATCTCACAAAACGAATCTCCATGGAATCGCAATTAGGAGATACACTCAAGTCGAGGTGAGTGCCGCGCACAAGAGTGCTCAGTTAATTTTAAATAATTTATTCAATTTCATGGCAACCACCTCCAGACTAAGGATATCCAATGCTCAGACAACTGATACAGGGAACTACACGTGTTCGCCGACAACGGCGAGCAGCGCCAGTGTAATGGTCCATGTGATTAATGGTAAGTCCCCCGTGAGATTGTTTTTACAATCTTCTCCACTCGCCCGCATAATTCAATCCTTCCCAGGAGCTCGTCTCACACGGAGTCTTTTGGTTTTGCTTTCCCCATTTCAGATGAAAACCCTGCAGCGATGCAAAAGAGCGGGACCAGCAGCAGCACGAGCGGCACCAGCCAGTGGCTGCGTTCAGCATGCGTGGCCGCCGTCCTCCTGAATCTCATCGAACTAATTATTCATTTGATGGTGTAGTGTATTGCACAAGCGGCGGAGCGCAAGGAAATATTATTAAGGATTTGTACAAACATGAAAATGAGAAATAAAATTCAAACGAAAAGAGGAACAGAATTTATTTTCAAAATGAGACAGAACACGGGGTACTTAGTCATCGGTGCTGGGTGTGGGCGTACGTGGAAGGGGCTTCTGTCTTGTTACAGCATGTCTGCTAGGGAGACGGGAAGATCCATTTTCCAGAAGTAGCTGCGGGGGATTAGTGTTTTAAGTGTTTTAACTACAGAGCAGGTGAACCGACTATCATCCCTATTCGGCGTGAGTGCCCTGCACTTTAATTAGAACAGGCGAAAGCAGTTTTTTTCTTTGACGATGGACATCCTGTTTTTTGGCCGACAAAACGTGTGCCTATCAGAGACGGCAGAGCTTTGGTTCGGTTGGTTGGCGTTCGGTAAGTAACCCCTTCGGTCTTAGGTTCCCAGGGTCATCATGACGACCGCAATTGTGGTCTTCGATTTGGTTAGCGGTTCACGGGAGTTCAGAAAGCCCTTCTCATCCCAGTCTTCTACTGATCCCCAGTAACTGTAATCCACCGACGTTTAAGACCAAAGAAGTGAGAACATTTTTCTGGACACTCGATGTCCAGAAACAAACTAGTGTCCAGAAATATTCCGCGGTATGGCGCGCAATATATTTCTGGACACTAGGTGTATTGCGCGCCATAACGCAAAATATTTCTGGACACTAGGTGTCCACTAGGTGTCCAGAAATATATTGCGCGCCATAACGCAAAATATTTCTGGACACTAGGTGTATTGCGCGCCATAACGCAAAATATTTCTGGACACTAGGTGTCCACTAGGTGTCCAGAAATATATTGCGCGCCATAATGCAAAATATTTCTGGACACTAGGTGTCCAGAAATATATTGCGCGCCATACCGCAAAATATTTCTGGACACTAGGTGTCCAGAAATATATTGCGCGCCATAACGCAAAACATTTCTGGTCACTAGGTGTCACTAGGTGGACACTAGGTGTCCAGAAATATATTGCGCGCCATACCGCAGAATATTTCTGGACACTAGGTGTCCAGAAATATATTGCGCGCCATACCGCAAAATATTTCTGGACACTAGGTGTCCAATAGGTGTCCAGAAATATATTGCGCGCCATACCGCAGAATATTTCTGGACACTAGGTGTCCACTAGGTGTCCAGAAATATATTGCGCGCCATAACGCAAAATATTTCTGGACACTAGGTGTCACTAGGTGGACACTAGGTGTCCAGAAATATATTGCGCGCCATGCCGCAGAATATTTCTGGACACTAGGTGTCCACTAGGTGTCCAGAAATATATTGCGCGCCATACCGCAGAATATCTCTGGACACTAGGTGTCCAGAAATATATTGCGCGCCATAACGCAAAATATTTCTTGACACTAGGTGTGCTAGTTTTATATTGCGTGTCCAGAAATATATTGCGCGCCATACCGCAAAATATTTCTGGACACTAGGTGTCCAGAAATATATTGCGCGCCATAACGCAAAATATTTCTGGACACTAGGTGTGCTAGTTTTATATTGCGTGTCCAGAAATATATTGCGCGCCATACCGCAAAATATTTCTGGACACTAGGTGTCCAGAAATAAATTGCGCGCCATAACGCAAAATATTTCTGGACACTAGGTGTGCTAGTTTTATATTGCGTGTCCAGAAATATATTGCGCGCCATACCGCAGAATATTTCTGGACACTAGGTGTCCAGAAATATATAGCGCGCCATAACGCAAAATATTTCTGGACACTAGGTGTCCACTAGGTGTCCAGAAATATATTGCGCGCCATAACGCAAAATATTTCTGGACACTAGGTGCCCACTAGGTGTCCAGAAATATATTGCGCGCCATACTGCAAAATATTTCTGGACACTGGGTGTCCAGAAATATATTGCGCGCCATACCGCAAAATATTTCTGGACACTAGGTGTCCACTAGGTGTCCAGAAATATATTGCGCGCCATAACGCAAAATATTTCTGGACACTAGGTGCCCACTAGGTGTCCAGAAATATATTGCGCGCCATAACGCAAAATATTTCTGGACACTAGGTGTCCAGAAATATATTGCGCGCCATACCGCAGAATATTTCTAGACACTAGGTGTCCACTAGGTGTCCAGAAATATATTGCGCGCCATACCGCAAAATATTTCTGGACACTAGGTGTCCACTAGGTGTCCAGAAATATATTGCGCGCCATACTGCAAAATATTTCTGGACACTGGGTGTCCAGAAATATATTGCGCGCCATACCGCAAAATATTTCTGGACACTAGGTGTCCACTAGGTGTCCAGAAATATATTGCGCGCCATACCGCGGAATATTTCTAGACACTAGGTGTCCACTAGGTGTCCAGAAATATACTGCGCGCCATACCGCAAAATATTTCTGGACACTAGGTGTCCAGAAATATATTGCGCGCCATAACGCAAAATATTTCTGTGTCCAGAAATATATTGCGTGTCCAGAATATATTGTCCAGAAATATATTGCGCGCCATAACGCAAAATATACTAGGTGTTCAGAAATATATTGCGCGCCATACCGCAAAATATTTCTGGACACTAGGTGTCCAGAAATATATAGCGCGCCATAACGCAAAATATTTCTGGACACTAGGTGTCCACTAGGTGTCCAGAAATATATTGCGCGCCATAACGCAAAATATTTCTGGACACTAGGTGCCCACTAGGTGTCCAGAAATATATTGCGCGCCATAACGCAAAATATTTCTGGACACTAGGTGTCCAGAAATATATTGCGCGCCATAACGCAAAATATTTCTGGACACTAGGTGTCCAGAAATATATTGCGCGCCATACCGCAGAATATTTCTAGACACTAGGTGTCCACTAGGTGTCCAGAAATATATTGCGCGCCATACCGCAAAATATTTCTGGACACTAGGTGTCCACTAGGTGTCCAGAAATATATTGCGCGCCATACTGCAAAATATTTCTGGACACTGGGTGTCCAGAAATATATTGCGCGCCATACCGCAAAATATTTCTGGACACTAGGTGTCCACTAGGTGTCCAGAAATATATTGCGCGCCATACTGCAAAATATTTCTGGACACTGGGTGTCCAGAAATATATTGCGCGCCATACCGCAAAATATTTCTGGACACTAGGTGTCCAGAAAAATATTGCGCGACATACCGCAAAATATTTCTGGACACTAGGTGTCCACTAGGTGTCCGGAAATATAGTGCGCGCCATACCGCAAAATATTTCTGGACACTAGGTGTCCACTAGGTGTCCAGAAATATATTGCGCGCCATACTGCAAAATATTTCTGGACACTAGGTGTGGACACTAGGTGTCCAGAAATATAAAAAAAATTGCGCGCCATAACGCAAAATATTTTTGGACACTAGGTGTCCAGAAATATATTGCGCGCCATACCGCGGAATATTTCTAGACACTAGGTGTCCACTAGGTGTCCAGAAATATACTGCGCGCCATACCGCAAAATATTTCTGGACACTAGGTGTCCAGAAATATATTGCGCGCCATAACGCAAAATATTTCTGTGTCCAGAAATATATTGCGTGTCCAGAATATATTGTCCAGAAATATATTGCGCGCCATAACGCAAAATATACTAGGTGTTCAGAAATATATTGCGCGCCATACCGCAAAATATTTCTGGACACTAGGTGTCCAGAAGTATATTGCGCGCCATTCCGCAAAATATTTCTGGACACTAGGTGTCCAGAAATATATTGCGCGCCATACCGCAAAATATTTCTGGACACTAGGTGTCCAGAAAAATATTGCGCGACATACCGCAAAATATTTCTGGACACTAGGTGTCCAGAAATATATTGCGCGCCATACCGCAAAATATTTCTGGACATTAGGTGTCCAGAAATATATTATATGGACACTAGGTGTCCAGAAATATATTGCGCGCCATACCGCAAAATATTTCTGGACACTAGGTGTCCAGAAATATATTGCGCGCCATTCCGCAAAATATTTCTGGACACTAGGTGTCCAGAAATATATTGCGCGCCATACCGCAAAATATTTCTGGACACTAGGTGTCCAGAAATATATTGCGCGACATACCGCAAAATATTTCTGGACACTAGGTGTCCAGAAATATATTGGGCGCCATACCGCAAAATATTTCTGGACATTAGGTCTCCAGAAATATATTATATGGACACTAGGTGTCCAGAAATATATTGCGCGCCATAACGCAAAATATTTCTGGACACTAGGTGTCCAGAAATTAATTGCGCGCCATACCGCAAAATATTTCTGGACACTAGGTGTCCACAAATATATTGCGCGCCATAATATATTGCGGACACTAGGTGTCCAGAAATATATTGCGCGCCATACCGCAAAATATTTCTGGACACTAGGTGTCCAGAAATATATTGCGCGCCATACCGCAAAATATTTCTGGACACTAGGTGTCCAGAAATATATTGCGCGCCATAACGCAAAATATTTCTGGACACTAGGTGTGCTAGTTTTATATTGCGTGTCCAGAAATATATTGCGCGCCATTCCGCAAAATATTTCTGGATACTAGGTGTCCAGAAATATATTGCGCGCCATACCGCAAAATTTTTCTGGACACTAGGTGTCCACAAATATATTGCGCGCCATAACGCAAAATATTTCTGGACACTAGGTGTCCAGAAATATATTGCGCGCCATAACGCAAAATATTTCTGGACACTATGTGTGCTAGTTTTATATTGCGTGTCCAGAAATATATTGCGCGCCATTCCGCAAAATATTTCTGGACACTAGGTGTCCAGAAATATATTGCGCGCCATAACGCAAAATATTGCTGGACACTAGGTGTCCAGAAATATATTGCGCGCCATACCGCAAAATATTTCTGGACACTAGGTGTCCAGAAATATATTGCGCGCCATAACGCAAAATATTTCTGGACACTATGTGTGCTAGTTTTATATTGCGTGTCCAGAAATATATTGCGCGCCATTCCGCAAAATATTTCTGGACACTAGGTGTCCAGAAATATATTGCGCGCCATAACGCAAAATATTGCTGGACACTAGGTGTCCAGAAATATATTGCGCGCCATACCGCAAAATATTTCTGGACACTAGGTGTCCAGAAATATATTGCGCGCCATAACGCAAAATATTTCTGGACACTAGGTGTCCAGAAATATATTGCGCGCCATAACGCAAAATATTTCTGGACACTATGTGTGCTAGTTTTATATTGCGTGTCCAGAAATATATTGCGCGCCATTCCGCAAAATATTTCTGGACACTAGGTGTCCAGAAATATATTGCGCGCCATAACGCAAAATATTGCTGGACACTAGGTGTCCAGAAATATATTGCGCGCCATACCGCAAAATATTTCTGGACACTAGGTGTCCAGAAATATATTGCGCGCCATACCGCAGACACTAGGTGTCCAGAAATATATTGCGCGCCATACCGCAAAATATTTCTGGGCACTAGGTGTCCAGAAATATATAGCGCGCCACACCGCAAAATATTTCTGGACACTAGGTGTCCAGAAATATATTGCGCGCCACACCGCAAAATATTTCTGGACACTAGGTGTCCAGAAATATATTGCGCGCCATAACGCAAAATATTTCTGGACACTATGTGTGCTAGTTTTATATTGCGTGTCCAGAAATATATTGCGCGCCATTCCGCAAAATATTTCTGGACACTAGGTGTCCAGAAATATATTGCGCGCCATAACGCAAAATATTGCTGGACACTAGGTGTCCAGAAATATATTGCGCGCCATACCGCAAAATATGTGCTAGTTTTATATTGCGTGTCCAGAAATATATTGCGCGCCATTCCGCAAAATATTTCTGGACACTAGGTGTCCAGAAATATATTGCGCGCCACACCGCAAAATATTTCTGGACACTAGGTGTCCAGAAATATATTGCGCGCCATAACGCGAAATATTTCTGGACACTAGGTGTCCAGAAATATATTGCGCGCCACACCGCAAAATATTTCTGGACACTAGGTGTCCAGAAATATATTGCGCGCCATACCGCAAAATATTTCTGGACACTAGGTGTCCAGAAATATATTGCGCGCCATACCGCAAAATATTTCTGGACACTAGATGTCCACAAAAAATTGCCATAATATATTGCGGACACTAGGTGTCCACCTAGCGCGCCATAACGCAAAATATTTCTGGACACTAGGTGTCCAGAAATATATTGCGCGCCATACCGCAAAATATTTCTGGACACTAGATGTCCACAAAAAATTGCCATAATATATTGCGGACACTAGGTGTCCACCTAGCGCGCCATAACGCAAAATATTTCTGGACACTAGGTGTCCAGAAATATATTGCGCGCCATAACGCAAAATATTTCTGGACACTAGGTGTCCAGAAATATATTGCGCTCCATACCGCAAAATATTTCTGGGCACTAGGTGTCCACAAAAAATTGCCATAATATATTGCGGACACTAGGTGTCCAGAAATATATTGCGCGCCATACCGCAAAATATTTCTGGACACTAGGTGTCCACTAGGTGTCCAGAAATATATTGCGCGCCATACCGCAAAATATTTCTGGACACTAGGTGTCCACAAATATATTGCGCGCCATAGTATATTGCGGACACTAGGTGTCCAGAAATATATTGCGCGCCATATCGCAAAATATTTCTGGACACTAGGTGTCCACTAGGTGTCCAGAAATATATTGCGCGCCATAACGCAAAATATTTCTGGACACTATTGGACACTATTGCGCGCCATACCGCAAAATATTTCTGGACACTAGGTGTCCACAAATATATTGCGCGCCATAATATATTGCGGACACTAGGTGTCCAGAAATATATTGCGCGCCATAACGCAAAATATTTCTGGACACTAGGTGTCCAGAAATATATTGCGCGCCATAACGCAAAATATTTCTGGACACTAGGTGTCCAGAAATATATTGCGCGCCATACCGCAAAATATTTCTGGACACTAGCTGTCCAGAAATATATTGCGCGCCATAACGCAAAATATTTCTGGACACTAGGTGTACACAAATATATTGCGCGCCATAATATATTGCGGACACTAGGGGTCCAGAAATATATTGCGCGCCATACCGCAAAATATTTCTGGACACTAGGTGTCCAGAAATATATTGCGCGCCATAACGCAAAATATTTCTGGACACTAGGTGTCCAGAAATATATTGCGCGCCATACCGCAAAATATTTCTGGACACTAGGTGTCCAGAAATATATTGCGCGCCATAACGCAAAATATTTCTGGACACTAGGTGTCCAGAAATATATTGCGCGCCATACCGCAGAATATTTCCGGACACTAGGTGTCCACTAGGTGTCCAGAAATATATTGCGCGCCATACCGCAAAATATTTCTGGACACTAGGTGTCCAGAAATATATTGCACGCCATACCGCAAAATATTTCTGGACACTAGGTGTCCAGAAATATATTGCGCGCCATAACGCAAAATATTTCTGGACACCTAGTGCGCGCCATACCACAAAATATTTCTGGACACTAGGTGTCCAGAAATATATTGCGCGCCATAACGCCATATTGGACACTAGGTGTCCAGAAATATATTGCGCGCCATAACGCAAAATATTTCTGGACACTAGGTGTCCAGAAATATATTACACTAGGTGTCCAGAAATATATTGCGCGCCATAACGCAAAATATTTCTGGACACTAGGTGTCCAGAAATATATTGCACGCCATACCATAATATATTGCGGACACCAGGTGTCCAGAAATATATTGCGCGCCATACCGCAAAATATTTCTGGACACTAGGTGTCCAGAAATATATTGCGCGCCATAACGCAAAATATTTCTGGACACTAGGTGTCCAGAAATATATTGCGCGCCATACCGCAAAATATTTCTGGACACTAGGTGTCCAGAAATATATTGCGCGCCATAATATATTGCGGACACTAGGTGTCCACAAATATATTGCGCGCCATAATATATTGCGGACACTAGGGGTCCAGAAATATATTGCGCGCCATACCGCAAAATATTTCTGGACACTAGGTGTCCAGAAATATATTGCGCGCCATAACGCAAAATATTTCTGGACACTAGGTGTCCAGAAATATATTGCGCGCCATACCGCAAAATATTTCTGGACACTAGGTGTCCAGAAATATATTGCGCGCCATAACGCAAAATATTTCTGGACACTAGGTGTCCAGAAATATATTGCGCGCCATACCGCAAAATATTTCTGGACACTAGGTGTCCAAAAATATATTGCGCGCCATACCGCAAAATATTTCTGGACACTAGGTGTCCACTAGGTGTCCAGAAATATATTGCGCGCCATAATATATTGCGGACACTAGGTGTCCAGAAATATATTGCGCGCCATTATTATGTCCAGAAATATATTGCGCGCCATACCGCAAAATATTTCTGGACACTAGGTGTCCAGAAATATATTGCGCGCCATACCGCAAAATATTTCTGGACACTAGGTGTCCACTAGGTGTCCAGAAATATATTGCGCGCCATAATATATTGCGGACACTAGGTGTCCAGAAATATATTGCGCGCCATACCGCAAAATATTTCTGGACACTAGGTGTCCAGAAATATATTGCGCGCCATACCGCAAAATATTTCTGGACACTAGGTGTCCACTAGATGTCCAGAAATATATTGCGCGCCATACCGCAAAATATTTCTGGACACTAGGTGTCCAGAAATATATTGCGCGCCATACCGCAAAATTTTCTGGACACTAGGTGTCCACAAATATATTGCGCGCCATAATATATTGCGGACACTAGGTGTCCAGAAATATATTGCGCGCCATACCGCAAAATTTTCTGGACACTAGGTGTCCACAAATATATTGCGCGCCATAATATATTGCGGACACTAGGTGTCCAGAAATATATTGCGCGCCATACCGCAAAATATTTCTGGACACTAGGTGTCTAGAAATATATTGCGCGCCATAACGCAAAATATTTCTGGACACTAGGTGTCCACTAGGTGTCCAGAAATATATTGCGCGCCATAATATATTGCGGACACTAGGTGTCCAGAAATATATTGCGCGCCATAATATATTGCGGACACCAGGTGTCCAGAAATATATTGCGGACACTAGGTGTCCAGAAATATATTGCGCGCCATTATTATGTCCAGAAATATATTGCGCGCCATACCGCAAAATATTTCTGGACACTAGGTGTCCACTAGGTGTCCAGAAATATATTGCGCGCCATAATATATTGCGGACACCAGGTGTCCAGAAATATATTGCGCGCCATACCGCAAAATTTTCTGGACACTAGGTGTCCACAAATATATTGCGCGCCATAATATATTGCGGACACTAGGTGTCCAGAAATATATTGCGCGCCATACCGCAAAATATTTCTGGACACTAGGTGTCCAGAAATATATTGCGCGCCATAACGCAAAATATTTCTGGACACTAGGTGTCCAGAAATATATTGCGCGGCATACCGCAAAATATTTCTGGACACTAGGTGTCCAGAAATATATTGCGCGCCATAACGCAAAATATATCTGGACACTAGGTGTCCAGAAATATATTGCGCGCCATAACGCAAAATATTTCTGGACACTAGGTGTCCAGAAATATATTGCGCGCCATACCGCAAAATATTTCTGGACACTAGGTGTCCAAAAATATATTGCGCGCCATACCGCAAAATATTTCTGGACACTAGGTGTCCACTAGGTGTCCAGAAATATATTGCGCGCCATAATATATTGCGGACACTAGGTGTCCAGAAATATATTGCGCGGCATAATATATTGCGGACACCAGGTGTCCAGAAATATATTGCGCGCCATACCGCAAAATTTTCTGGACACTAGGTGTCCACAAATATATTGCGCGCCATAATATATTGCGGACACTAGGTGTCCAGAAATATATTGCGCGCCATACCGCAAAATATTTCTGGACACTAGGTGTCCAGAAATATATTGCGCGCCATACCGCAAAATATTTCTGGACACTAGGTGTCCAGAAATATATTGCGCGTTATAACGCAAAATATTTCTGGACACTAGGTGTCCAGAAATATATTGCGCGCCATACCGCAAAATATTTCTGGACACTAGGTGTCCAGAAATATATTGCGCGCCATAACGCAAAATATTTCTGGACACTAGGTGTCCAGAAATATATTGCGCGCCATACCGCAAAATATTTCTGGACACTAGGTGTCCAAAAATATATTGCGCGCCATACCGCAAAATATTTCTGGACACTAGGTGTCCAGAAATATATTGCGCGCCATACCGCAAAATATTTCTGGACACTAGGTGTCCAGAAATATATTGCGCGCCATACCGCAAAATATTTCTGGACACTTGGTGTCCAGAAATATATTGCGCGCCATTATTATGTCCAGAAATATATTGCGCGCCATACCGCAAAATATTTCTGGACACTAGGTGTCCACTAGGTGTCCAGAAATATATTGCGCGCTATAATATATTGCGGACACCAGGTGTCCAGAAATATATTGCGCGCCATACCGCAAAATTTTCTGGACACTAGGTGTCCACAAATATATTGCGCGCCATAATATATTGCGGACACTAGGTGTCCAGAAATATATTGCGCGCCATACCGCAAAATATTTCTGGACACTAGGTGTCCAGAAATATATTGCGCGCCATAACGCAAAATATTTCTGGACACTAGGTGTCCAGAAAATACCGCAAAATATTTCTGGACACTAGGTGTCCAGAAATATATTGCGCGCCATAACGCAAAATATTTCTGGACACTAGGTGTCCAGAAATATATTGCGCGCCATACCGCAAAATATTTCTGGACACTAGGTGTCCAAAAATATATTGCGCGCCATACCGCAAAATATTTCTGGACACTAGGTGTCCAGAAATATATTGCGCGCCATAACGCAAAATATTTCTGGACACTAGGTGTCCACTAGGTGTCCAGAAATATATTGCGCGCCATAATATATTGCGGACACCAGGTGTCCAGAAATATATTGCGCGCCATACCGCAAAATTTTCTGGACACTAGGTGTCCACAAATATATTGCGCGCCATAATATATTGCGGACACTAGGTGTCCAGAAATATATTGCGCGCCATACCGCAAAATATTTCTGGACATATTGCGCGCCATACCGCAAAATATTTCTGGACACTAGGTGTCCAGAAATATATTGCGCGCCATAACGCAAAATATTTCTGGACACTAGGTGTCCACAAATATATTGCGCGCCATAATATATTGCGGACACTAGGTGTCCAGAAATATATTGCGCGCCATACCGCAAAATATTTCTGGACACTAGGTGTCCACTAGGTGTCCACAAATATATTGCGCGCCATAATATATTGCGGACACTAGGTGTCCAGAAATATATTGCGCGCCATACCGCAAAATATTTCTGGACATATTGCGCGCCATACCGCAAAATATTTCTGGACACTAGGTGTCCAGAAATATATTGCGCGCCATAACGCAAAATATTTCTGGACACTAGGTGTCCACAAATATATTGCGCGCCATAATATATTGCGGACACTAGGTGTCCAGAAATATATTGCGCGCCATACCGCAAAATATTTCTGAACACTAGGTGTCCAGAAATATATTGCGCGCCATACCGCAAAATATTTCTGGACACTAGGTGTCCACAAATATATTGCGCGCCATAATATATTGCGGACACTAGGTGTCCAGAAATATATTGCGCGCCATACCGCAAAATATTTCTGGACACTAGGTGTCCAGAAATATATTGCGCGCCATACCGCAAAATATTTCTGGACACTAGGTGTCCACTAGGTGTCCAGAAATATATTGCGCGCCATACCGCAAAATATTTCTGGACACTAGGTGTGCTAGTTTTATATTGCGTGTCCAGAAATATATTGCGCGCCATTCCGCAAGATATTTCTGGACACTAGGTGTCCAGAAATATATTGCGCGCCATACCGCAAAATATTTCTGGACACTAGGTGTCCACTAGGTGTCCAGAAATATATTGCGCGCCATACTGCAAAATATTTCTGGACACTAGGTGTCCACTAGGTGTCCAGAAATATATTGCGCGCCATACTGCAAAATATTCTGGACACTAGGTGTCCAGAAATATATTGCGCGCCATACCGCAAAATATTTCTGGACACTAGGTGTCCACTAGGTGTCCAGAAATATATTGCGCGCCATACTGCAAAATATTTCTGGACACTAGGTGTGCTAGTTTTATATTGCGTGTCCAGAAATATATTGCGCGCCATACTGCAAAATATTTCTGGACACTAGGTGTCCACTAGGTGTCCAGAAATATATTGCGCGCCATACTGCAAAATATTCTGGACACTAGGTGTCCAGAAATATATTGCGCGCCATACCGCAAAATATTTCTGGACACTAGGTGTCCACTAGGTGTCCAGAAATATATTGCGCGCCATACCGCAAAATATTTCTGGACACTAGGTGTGCTAGTTTTATATTGCGTGTCCAGAAATATATTGCGCGCCATTCCGCAAGATATTTCTGGACACTAGGTGTCCAGAAATATATTGCGCGCCATACCGCAAAATATTTCTGGACACTAGGTGTCCACTAGGTGTCCAGAAATATATTGCGCGCCATACTGCAAAATATTTCTGGACACTAGGTGTGCTAGTTTTATATTGCGTGTCCAGAAATATATTGCGCGCCATACTGCAAAATATTTCTGGACACTAGGTGTCCACTAGGTGTCCAGAAATATATTGCGCGCCATACTGCAAAATATTCTGGACACTAGGTGTCCAGAAATATATTGCGCGCCATACCGCAAAATATTTCTGGACACTAGGTGTCCACTAGGTGTCCAGAAATATATTGCGCGCCATACCGCAAAATATTTCTGGACACTAGGTGTGCTAGTTTTATATTGCGTGTCCAGAAATATATTGCGCGCCATTCCGCAAGATATTTCTGGACACTAGGTGTCCAGAAATATATTGCGCGCCATACCGCAAAATATTTCTGGACACTAGGTGTCCAGAAATATATTGCGCGCCATACCGTAACGCAAAATATTTCTGGACACTAGGTGTCCACTAGACACTAGGTGTCTGGACACTAGGTGTCCAGAAATATATTGCATAATACATAACGCAAAATATTTCTGGACACTAGGTGTCCAGAAATATATTGCGCGCCATAATATATTGCGGACACTAGGTGTCCAGAAATATATTGCGCGCCATACCGCAGAATATTTCTGGACAGTAAGTGTCCACTAGGTGTCCACTAGGTGACACTAGGTGTCCAGAAATATAGAAATATATTGCGCGCCATACCGCAGAATATTTCTGGACACTAGGTGTCCAGAAATATATTGCGCGCCATACCGTAACGCAAAATATTTCTGGACACTAGGTGTCCACTAGACACTAGGTGTCTGGACACTAGGTGTCCAGAAATATATTGCGCGCCATTCCGCAAGATATTTCTGGACACTAGGTGTCCAGAAATATATTGCGCGCCATACCGCAAAATATTTCTGGACACTAGGTGTCCACTAGGTGTCCAGAAATATATTGCGCGCCATACTGCAAAATATTTCTGGACACTAGGTGTCCACTAGGTGTCCAGAAATATATTGCGCGCCATACTGCAAAATATTCTGGACACTAGGTGTCCAGAAATATATTGCGCGCCATACCGCAAAATATTTCTGGACACTAGGTGTCCAGAAATATATTGCGCGCCATACCCATTTTGCGTTATGGCGCGCAATATATTTCTGGACACCTAGTGTCCAGACACCTAGTGTCTAGTGGACACCTAGTGTCCAGAAATATTTTGCGTTACGGTATGGCGCGCAATATATTTCTGGACACCTAGTGTCCAGAAATATTCTGCGGTATGGCGCGCAATATATTTCTATATTTCTGGACACCTAGTGTCACCTAGTGGACACCTAGTGGACACTTACTGTCCAGAAATATTCTGCGGTATGGCGCGCAATATATTTCTGGACACCTAGTGTCCGCAATATATTATGGCGCGCAATATATTTCTGGACACCTAGTGTCCAGAAATATTTTGCGTTATGTATTATGCAATATATTTCTGGACACCTAGTGTCCAGACACCTAGTGTCTAGTGGACACCTAGTGTCCAGAAATATTTTGCGTTACGGTATGGCGCGCAATATATTTCTGGACACCTAGTGTCCAGAAATATTTTGCGGTATGGCGCGCAATATATTTCTGGACACCTAGTGTCCAGAAATATTCTGCGGTATGGCGCGCAATATATTTCTATATTTCTGGACACCTAGTGTCACCTAGTGGACACCTAGTGGACACTTACTGTCCAGAAATATTCTGCGGTATGGCGCGCAATATATTTCTGGACACCTAGTGTCCGCAATATATTATGGCGCGCAATATATTTGTGGACACCTAGTGTCCAGAAATATTTTGCGGTATGGCGCGCAATATATTTCTGGACACCTAGTGTCCAGAAATATTTTGCGTTATGGCGCGCAATATATTTCTGGATACCTAGTGTCCAGAAATATTTTGCGGTATGGCGCGCAATATATTTCTGGACACCTAGTGTCCAGAAATATTTTGCGTTATGGCGCGCAATATATTTCTGGACACCTAGTGTCCAGACACCTAGTGTCTAGTGGACACCTAGTGTCCAGAAATATTTTGCGTTACGGTATGGCGCGCAATATATTTCTGGACACCTAGTGTCCAGAAATATTTTGCGTTACGGTATGGCGCGCAATATATTTCTGGACACCTAGTGTCCAGAAATATTCTGCGGTATGGCGCGCAATATATTTCTGGACACCTAGTGTCCAGAAATATTCTGCGGTATGGCGCGCAATATATTTCTGGACACCTAGTGTCCAGAAATATTTTGCGGTATGGCGCGCTATATATTTCTGGACACCTAGTGTCCAGAAATATTTTGCGTTATGTATTATGCAATATATTTCTGGACACCTAGTGTCCAGACACCTAGTGTCTAGTGGACACCTAGTGTCCAGAAATATTTTGCGTTACGGTATGGCGCGCAATATATTTCTGGACACCTAGTGTCCAGAAATATTTTGCGGTATGGCGCGCAATATATTTCTGGACACCTAGTGTCCAGAAATATTCTGCGGTATGGCGCGCAATATATTTCTGGACACCTAGTGTCCGCAATATATTATGGCGCGCAATATATTTGTGGACACCTAGTGTCCAGAAATATTTTGCGGTATGGCGCGCAATATATTTCTGGACACCTAGTGTCCAGAAATATTTTGCGGTATGGCGCGTAATATATTTCTGGACACCTAGTGTCCAGAAATATTTTGCGGTATGGCGCGCAATATATTTCTGGACACCTAGTGTCCAGAAATATTTTGCGGTATGGCGCGCAATATATTTCTGGACACCTAGTGTCTGGACGCCTATTGTCCAGAAATATTTTGCGGTATGGCGCGCAATATATTTCTGGACACCTAGTGTCCAGAAATATTTTGCGGTATGGCGCGCAATATATTTCTGGACACCTAGTGGACACTTACTGTCCAGAAATATTCTGCGGTATGGCGCGCAATATATTTCTGGACACCTAGTGTCCGCAATATATTATGGCGCGCAATATATTTGTGGACACCTAGTGTCCAGAAATATTTTGCGGTATGGCGCGCAATATATTTCTGGACACCTAGTGTCCAGAAATATTTTGCGGTATGGCGCGTAATATATTTCTGGACACCTAGTGTCCAGAAATATTTTGCGGTATGGCGCGCAATATATTTCTGGACACCTAGTGTCCAGAAATATTTTGCGGTATGGCGCGTAATATATTTCTGGACACCTAGTGTCCAGAAATATTTTGCGGTATGGCGCGCAATATATTTCTGGACACCTAGTGTCCAGAAATATTTTGCGGTATGGCGCGCAATATATTTCTGGACACCTAGTGTCTGGACGCCTATTGTCCAGAAATATTTTGCGGTATGGCGCGCAATATATTTCTGGACACCTAGTGTCCAGAAATATTTTGCGGTATGGCGCGCAATATATTTCTGGACACCTAGTGTCCAGAAATATTTTGCGGTATGGCGCGTAATATATTTCTGGACACCTAGTGTCCAGAAATATTTTGCGGTATGGCGCGCAATATATTTCTGGACACCTAGTGTCCAGAAATATTTTGCGGTATGGCGCGCAATATATTTCTGGACACCTAGTGTCTGGACGCCTATTGTCCAGAAATATTTTGCGGTATGGCGCGCAATATATTTCTGGACACCTAGTGTCCAGAAATATTTTGCGTTATGGCGCGCAATATATTTCTGGACACCTAGTGTCCAGAAATATTTTGCGGTATGGCGCGCAATATATTTCTGGACACCTAGTGTCCAGAAATATTTTGCGTTATGGCGCGCAATATATTTCTGGACACCTAGTGTCCAGAAATATTTTGCAGTATGACGCGCAATATATTTCTGGACACCTAGTGTCCAGAAATATTTTGCGGTATGGCGCGCAATATATTTCTGGACACCTAGTGTCCAGAAATATTTTGCGGGATGGCGCGATATATATTTCTGGACACCTAGTGTCCAGAAATATTTTGCGGTATGGCGCGATATATATTTCTGGACACCTAGTGTCCAGAAATATTCTGCGGTATGGCGCGCAATATATTTCTGGACACCTAGTGTCCAGAAATATTTTGCGTTATGTATTATGCAATATATTTCTGGACACCTAGTGTCCAGACACCTAGTGTCTAGTGGACACCTAGTGTCCAGAAATATTTTACGTTACGGTATGGCGCGCAATATATTTCTGGACACCTAGTGTCCAGAAATATTCTGCGGTATGGCGCGCAATATATTTCTGGACACCTAGTGTCCAGAAATATTTTGCGTTATGTATTATGCAATATACTTCTGGACACCTAGTGTCCAGACACCTAGTGTCCAGAAATATTTTGCGTTACGGTATGGCGCGCAATATATTTCTGGACACCTAGTGTCCAGAAATATTTTGCGGTATGGCGCGCAATATATTTCTGGACACCTAGTGTCCAGAAATATTCTGCGGTATGGCGCGCAATATATTTCTGGACACCTAGTGTCCAGAAATATTTTGCGGTATGTATTATGCAATATATTTCTGGACACCTAGTGTCCAGACACCTAGTGTCTAGTGGACACCTAGTGTCTAGTGGACACCTAGTGTCTAGTGGACACCTAGTGTCTAGTGGACACCTAGTGTCCAGAAATATTTTGCGGTATGGCGCGCAATATATTTCTGGACACCTAGTGTCCAGAAATATTTTGCGTTATGGCGCGCAATATATTTCTGGACACCTAGTGTCCAGAAATATTTTGCGGTATGGCGCGCAATATATTTCTGGACACCTAGTGTCCAGAAATATTTTGCAGTATGGCGCGCAATATATTTCTGGACACCTAGTGGACACCTAGTGTCCAGAAATATTTTGCGGTATGGCGCGCAATATATTTCTGGACACCTAGTGTCCAGAAATATTTTGCGGAATGGCGCGCAATATATTTCTGGACACCTAGTGGACACCTAGTGTCCAGAAATATTTTGCGGTATGGCGCGCAATATATTTCTGGACACCTAGAGTCCAGAAATATTTTGCGGTATGGCGCGCAATATATTTCTGGACACGCAATATAAGACTAGTACACCTAGTGTCAAGGGACACAAATGACATTTCTGGACATCTGGACAGTGTCTATATTTCTGGACACCTAGTGTCCAGAAATATTTTGCTGTATGGCGCGCAATATATTTCTGGATACCTAGTGTCCAGAAATATTTTGCAGTATGGCGCGCAATATATTTCTGGACACCTAGTGTCCAGAAATATTTTGCAGTATGGCGCGCAATATATTTCTGGACACCTAGTGGACACCTAGTGTCCAGAAATATTTTGCGGAATGGCGCGCAATATATTTCTGGACACCTAGTGGACACCTAGTGTCCAGAAATATTTTGCGGTATGGCGCGCAATATATTTCTGGACACCTAGAGTCCAGAAATATTTTGCGGTATGGCGCGCAATATATTTCTGGACACCTAGTGTCCAGAAATATTTTGCGGTATGGCGCGCAATATATTTCTGGACACCTAGTGTCCAGAAATATTTTGCAGTATGGCGCGCAATATATTTCTGGACACCTAGTGTCCAGAAATATTTTGCGTTATGGTGCGCAATATATTTCTGGACACCTAGTGTCCAGAAATATTTTGCGGTATGGCGCGCTATATATTTCTGGACACCTAGTGTCCAGAAATATTTTGCGGTATGGCGCGCAATATATTTCTGGACACCTAGTGTCCAGAAATATTTTGCAGTATGGCGCGCAATATATTTCTGGACACCTAGTGTCCAGAAATATTTTGCGTTATGGTGCGCAATATATTTCTGGACACCTAGTGTCCAGAAATATTTTGCGGTATGGCGCGCAATATATTTCTGGACACCTAGTGTCCAGAAATATTTTGCGGTATGGCGCGCAATATATTTCTGGACACCTAGTGTCCAGAAATATTTTGCAGTATGGCGCGCAATATATTTCTGGACACCTAGTGTCCAGAAATATTTTGCGTTATGGTGCGCAATATATTTCTGGACACCTAGTGTCCAGAAATATTTTGCGGTATGGCGCGCAATATATTTCTGGACACCTAGTGTACAGAAATATTTTGCGTTATGGCGCGCAATATATTTCTGGACACCTAGTGTCCAGAAATATTTTGCGGTATGGCGCGCACTATATTTCTGGACACCTAGTGGACACTTAGTGTCCAGAAATATTCTGCGGTATGGCGCGCAATATATTTCTGGACACCTAGTGTCCAGAAATATTTTGCGTTATGGCGCGCTATATATTTCTGGACACCTAGTGGACACTAAGTGTCCAGAAATATTCTGCGGTATGGCGCGCAATATATTTCTGGACACCTAGTGTCCAGAAATATTCTGCGGTATGGCGCGCAATATATTTCTGGACACCTAGTGTCCAGAAATATTTTGCGGTATGGCGCGCAATATATTTCTGGACACCTAGTGTCCAGAATATTTTGCAGTATGGCGCGCAATATATTTCTGGACACCTAGTGGACACCTAGTGTCCAGAAATATTTTGCAGTATGGCGCGCAATATATTTCTGGACACCTAGTGGACACCTAGTGTCCAGAAATATTTTGCAGTATGGCGCGCAATATATTTCTGGACACCTAGTGGACACCTAGTGTCCAGAAATATTTTGCGGTATGGCGCGCAATATATTTCTGGACACCTAGTGTCCAGAAATATCTTGCGGAATGGCGCGCAATATATTTCTGGACACGCAATATAAAACTAGCACACCTAGTGTCCAGAAATATTTTGCGGTATGGCGCGCAATATATTTCTGGACACCTAGTGGACACCTAGTGTCCAGAAATATTTTGCGGTATGGCGCGCAATATATTTCTGGACACCTAGTGTCCAGAAATATTTTGCGGTATGGCGCGCAATATATTTCTGGACACCTAGTGTCCGCAATATATTATGGCGCGCAATATATTTGTGGACACCTAGTGTCCAGAAATATTTTGCGGTATGGCGCGCAATATATTTCTGGACACCTAGTGTCCAGAAATATTTTGCGGTATGGCGCGCAATATATTTCTGGACACCTAGTGTCCGCAATATATTATGGCGCGCAATATATTTGTGGACACCTAGTGTCCAGAAATATTTTGCGTTATGGCGCGCAATATATTTCTGGACACCTAGTGTCCAGAAATATTTTGCGGTATGGCGCGCAATATGTCCAGAAATATTTTGCGGTATGGCGCGCAAAATATTTCTGGACACTAGGTGTCCAGAAATATATTGCGCGCCATACCGCAAAATATTTCTGGACACTAGGTGTCCACAAATATATTGCGCGCCATAATATATTGCGGACACTAGGTGTCCAGAAATATATTGCGCGCCATACCGCAAAATATTTCTGGACACTAGGTGTCCAGAAATATATTGCGCGCCATACCGCAAAATATTTCTGGACACTAGGTGTCCACTAGGTGTCCAGAAATATATTGCGCGCCATACCGCAAAATATTTCTGGACACTAGGTGTGCTAGTTTTATATTGCGTGTCCAGAAATATATTGCGCGCCATTCCGCAAGATATTTCTGGACACTAGGTGTCCAGAAATATATTGCGCGCCATACCGCAAAATATTTCTGGACACTAGGTGTCCACTAGGTGTCCAGAAATATATTGCGCGCCATACTGCAAAATATTTCTGGACACTAGGTGTCCACTAGGTGTCCAGAAATATATTGCGCGCCATACTGCAAAATATTTCTGGACACTAGGTGTCCACTAGGTGTCCAGAAATATATTGCGCGCCATACTGCAAAATATTCTGGACACTAGGTGTCCAGAAATATATTGCGCGCCATACCGCAAAATATTTCTGGACACTAGGTGTCCAGAAATATATTGCGCGCCATACCGCAGAATATTTCTGGACACTAGGTGTCCAGAAATATATTGCGCGCCATACCGCAGAATATTTCTGGACACTTAGTGTCCACTAGGTGTCCAGAAATATATAGCGCGCCATAACGCAAAATATTTCTGGACACTAGGTGTCCAGAAATATATTGCGCGCCATACCGCAGAATATTTCTGGACACTAAGTGTCCACTAGGTGTCCAGAAATATAGTGCGCGCCATACCGCAAAATATTTCTGGACACTAGGTGTCCAGAAATATATTGCGCGCCATAACGCAAAATATTTCTGTACACTAGGTGTCCAGAAATATATTGCGCGCCATACCGCAAAATATTTCTGGACACTAGGTGTCCAGAAATATATTGCGCACCATAACGCAAAATATTTCTGGACACTAGGTGTCCAGAAATATATTGCGCGCCATACTGCAAAATATTTCTGGACACTAGGTGTCCAGAAATATATTGCGCGCCATACCGCAAAATATTTCTGGACACTAGGTGTCCAGAAATATATTGCGCGCCATACCGCAAAATATTTCTGGACACTAGGTGTCCAGAAATATATTGCGCGCCATACCGCAAAATATTTCTGGACACTAGGTGTCCACAAATATATTGCGCGCCATAATATATTGCGGACACTAGGTGTCCAGAAATATATTGCGCGCCATAACGCAAAATATTTCTGGACACTAGGTGTCCAGAAATATATTGCGCGCCATACCGCAAAATATTTCTGGACACTAGGTGTCCAGAAATATATTGCGCGCCATACCGTAACGCAAAATATTTCTGGACACTAGGTGTCCACTAGACACTAGGTGTCTGGACACTAGGTGTCCAGAAATATATTGCATAATACATAACGCAAAATATTTCTGGACACTAGGTGTCCAGAAATATATTGCGCGCCATACCGCAGAATATTTCTGGACACTAGGTGTCCAGAAATATATATCGCGCCATACCGCAAAATATTTCTGGACACTAGGTGTCCAGAAATATATATCGCGCCATCCCGCAAAATATTTCTGGACTAGGTGTCCAGAAATATATTGCGCGCCATAACGCAAAATATTTCTGGACACTAGGTGTCCAGAAATATATTGCGCGCCATACCGCAAAATATTTCTGGACACTAGGTGTCCACAAATATATTGCGCGCCATAATATATTGCGGACACTAGGTGTCCAGAAATATACTGCGCGCCATCACGCAAAATATTTCTGGACACTAGGTGTGCTAGTTTTATATTGCGTGTCCAGAAATATATTGCGCGCCATTCCGCAAAATATTTCTGGACACTAGGTGTCCAGAAATATATTGCGCGCCATACCGCAAAATATTTCTGGACACTAGGTGTCCAGAAATATATTGCGCGCCATAACGCAAAATATTTCTGGACACTAGGTGTCCAGAAATATATTGCGCGCCATACCGCAAAATATTTCTGGACACTAGGTGTCCACAAATATATTGCGCGCCATAATATATTGCGGACACTAGGTGTCCAGAAATATATTGCGCGCCATACCGCAGAATATTTCTGGACAGTAAGTGTCCACTAGGTGTCCAGAAATATATTGCGCGCCATACCGCAAAATATTTCTGGACACTAGGTGTCCAGAAATATATTGCGCGCCATACCGCAAAATATTTCTGGACAATAGGCGTCCAGACACTAGGTGTCCAGAAATATATTGCGCGCCATACCGCAAAATATTTCTGGACACTAGGTGTCCAGAAATATATTGCGCGCCATACCGCAAAATATTTCTGGACACTAGGTGTCCAGAAATATATTACGCGCCATACCGCAAAATATTTCTGGACACTAGGTGTCCAGAAATATATTGCGCGCCATACCGCAAAATATTTCTGGACACTAGGTGTCCAGAAATATATTACGCGCCATACCGCAAAATATTTCTGGACACTAGGTGTCCAGAAATATATTGCGCGCCATACCGCAAAATATTTCTGGACACTAGGTGTCCACAAATATATTGCGCGCCATAATATATTGCGGACACTAGGTGTCCAGAAATATATTGCGCGCCATACCGCAGAATATTTCTGGACAGTAAGTGTCCACTAGGTGTCCAGAAATATATTGCGCGCCATACCGCAAAATATTTCTGGACACTAGGTGTCCAGAAATATATTGCGCGCCATACCGCAAAATATTTCTGGACAATAGGCGTCCAGACACTAGGTGTCCAGAAATATATTGCGCGCCATACCGCAAAATATTTCTGGACACTAGGTGTCCAGAAATATATTGCGCGCCATACCGCAAAATATTTCTGGACACTAGGTGTCCACAAATATATTGCGCGCCATAATATATTGCGGACACTAGGTGTCCAGAAATATATTGCGCGCCATACCGCAGAATATTTCTGGACAGTAAGTGTCCACTAGGTGTCCAGAAATATATTGCGCGCCATACCGCAAAATATTTCTGGACACTAGGTGTCCAGAAATATATTGCGCGCCATACCGCAAAATATTTCTGGACACTAGGTGTCCAGAAATATATTGCGCGCCATACCGCAAAATATTTCTGGACACTAGGTGTCCAGAAATATATTGCGCGCCATACCGTAACGCAAAATATTTCTGGACACTAGGTGTCCACTAGACACTAGGTGTCTGGACACTAGGTGTCCAGAAATATATTGCATAATACATAACGCAAAATATTTCTGGACACTAGGTGTCCAGAAATATATAGCGCGCCATACCGCAAAATATTTCTGGACACTAGGTGTCCAGAAATATATTGCGCGCCATACCGCAGAATATTTCTGGACACTAGGTGTCCAGAAATATATTGCGCGCCATACCGCAAAATATTTCTGGACACTAGGTGTCCAGAAATATATTGCGCGCCATACCGTAACGCAAAATATTTCTGGACACTAGGTGTCCACTAGACACTAGGTGTCTGGACACTAGGTGTCCAGAAATATATTGCGCGCCATAACGCAAAATATTTCTGGACACTAGGTGTCCAGAAATATATTGCGCGCCATACCGCAAAATATTTCTGGACACTAGGTGTCCAGAAATATATTGCGCGCCATAACGCAAAATATTTCTGGACACTAGGTGTCCAGAAATATATTGCGCGCCATACCGCAAAATATTTCTGGACACTAGGTGTCCACAAATATATTGCGCGCCATAATATATTGCGGACACTAGGTGTCCAGAAATATATTGCGCGCCATACCGCAGAATATTTCTGGACAGTAAGTGTCCACTAGGTGTCCACTAGGTGACACTAGGTGTCCAGAAATATAGAAATATATTGCGCGCCATACCGCAGAATATTTCTGGACACTAGGTGTCCAGAAATATATTGCGCGCCATACCGCAAAATATTTCTGGACACTAGGTGTCCAGAAATATATTGCGCGCCATACCGTAACGCAAAATATTTCTGGACACTAGGTGTCCACTAGACTCTAGGTGTCTGGACACTAGGTGTCCAGAAATATATTGCATAATACATAACGCAAAATATTTCTGGACACTAGGTGTCCAGAAATATATTGCGCGCCATAATATATTGCGGACACTAGGTGTCCAGAAATATATTGCGCGCCATACCGCAGAATATTTCTGGACAGTAAGTGTCCACTAGGTGTCCACTAGGTGACACTAGGTGTCCAGAAATATAGAAATATATTGCGCGCCATACCGCAGAATATTTCTGGACACTAGGTGTCCAGAAATATATTGCGCGCCATACCGTAACGCAAAATATTTCTGGACACTAGGTGTCCACTAGACACTAGGTGTCTGGACACTAGGTGTCCAGAAATATATTGCGCGCCATAACGCAAAATATTTCTGGACACTAGGTGTCCAGAAATATATTGCGCGCCATACCGCAAAATATTTCTGGACACTAGGTGTCCAGAAATATATTGCGCGCCATAACGCAAAATATTTCTGGACACTAGGTGTCCAGAAATATATTGCGCGCCATACCGCAAAATATTTCTGGACACTAGGTGTCCACAAATATATTGCGCGCCATAATATATTGCGGACACTAGGTGTCCAGAAATATATTGCGCGCCATACCGCAGAATATTTCTGGACAGTAAGTGTCCACTAGGTGTCCACTAGGTGACACTAGGTGTCCAGAAATATAGAAATATATTGCGCGCCATACCGCAGAATATTTCTGGACACTAGGTGTCCAGAAATATATTGCGCGCCATACCGCAAAATATTTCTGGACACTAGGTGTCCAGAAATATATTGCGCGCCATACCGCAAAATATTTCTGGACACTAGGTGTCCAGAAATATATTGCGCGCCATACCGTAACGCAAAATATTTCTGGACACTAGGTGTCCACTAGACACTAGGTGTCTGGACACTAGGTGTCCAGAAATATATTGCATAATACATAACGCAAAATATTTCTGGACACTAGGTGTCCAGAAATATATTGCGCGCCATACCGCAGAATATTTCTGGACACTAGGTGTCCAGAAATATATTGCGCGCCATACCGTAACGCAAAATATTTCTAGACACTAGGTGTCCACTAGACACTAGGTGTCTGGACACTAGGTGTCCAGAAATATATTGCATAATACATAACGCAAAATATTTCTGGACACTAGGTGTCCAGAAATATATTGCGCGCCATACCGCAGAATATTTCTGGACACTAGGTGTCCAGAAATATATATCGCGCCATACCGCAAAATATT
This sequence comes from Eristalis intricaria, assembly GCA_964034865.1. Lineage (NCBI taxonomy): Eukaryota > Metazoa > Arthropoda > Insecta > Diptera > Syrphidae > Eristalis > Eristalis intricaria. Next base: position 57,489,236 of record OZ035874.1, read on the forward strand.
TCTGGACACTAGGTGTCCAGAAATATATATCGCGCCATACCGCAAAATATTTCTGGACACTAGGTGTCCAGAAATATATTGCGCGTCATACTGCAAAATATTTCTGGACACTAGGTGTCCAGAAATATATTGCGCGCCATAACGCAAAATATTTCTGGACACTAGGTGTCCAGAAATATATTGCGCGCCATACCGCAAAATATTTCTGGACACTAGGTGTCCAGAAATATATTGCGCGCCATAACGCAAAATATTTCTGGACACTAGGTGTCCAGAAATATATTGCGCGCCATAACGCAAAATATTTCTGGACACTAGGTGTCCAGAAATATATTGCGCGCCATAACGCAAAATATTTCTGGACACTAGGTGTCCACAAATATATTGCGCGCCATACCGCAAAATATTTCTGGACACTAGGTGTCCACAAATATATTGCGCGCCATAATATATTGCGGACACTAGGTGTCCAGAAATATATTGCGCGCCATACCGCAGAATATTTCTGGACAGTAAGTGTCCACTAGGTGTCCAGAAATATATTGCGCGCCATACCGCAAAATATTTCTGGACACTAGGTGTCCAGAAATATATTGCGCGCCATAACGCAAAATATTTCTGGACACTAGGTGTACTAGTTTTATATTGCGTGTCCAGAAATATATTGCGCGCCATACCGCAAAATATTTCTGGACTCTAGTTGTCCAGAAATATATTGCGCGCCATACCGCAAAATATTTCTGGACACTAGGTGTCCAGAAATATATTGCGCGCCATACCGCAAAATATTTCTGGACACTAGGCGTCCAGACACTAGGTGTCCAGAAATATATTGCGCGCCATACCGCAAAATATTTCTGGACACTAGGTGTCCAGAAATATATTGCGCGCCATACTGCAAAATATTTCTGGACACTAGGTGTCCAGAAATATGTTACGCGCCATACCGCAAAATATTTCTGGACACTAGGTGTCCAGAAATATATTGCGCGCCATACCGCAAAATATTTCTGGACACTAGGTGTCCAGAAATATTTTGCGGTATGGCGCGTAACATATTTCTGGACACTAGGCGTCCAGACACTAGGTGTCCAGAAATATATTGCGCGCCATACCGCAAAATATTTCTGGACACTAGGTGTCCAGAAATATATTGCGCGCCATACCGCAAAATATTTCTGGACACTAGGTGTCCAGAAATATGTTACGCGCCATACCGCAAAATATTTCTGGACACTAGGTGTCCAGAAATATATTGCGCGCCATACCGCAAAATATTTCTGGACACTAGGTGTCCAGAAATATATTGCGCGCCATACCGCAAAATATTTCTGGACACTAGGTGTCCAGAAATATATTGCGCGCCATACCGCAAAATATTTCTGGACACTAGGTGTCCAGAAATATATTGCGCGCCATACCGCAAAATATTTCTGGACACTAGGTGTCCAGAAATATATTGCGCGCCATACTGCAAAATATTTCTGGACACTAGGTGTCCAGAAATATATTGCGCACCATACCGCAAAATATTTCTGGACAGAAATATATTGCGCGCCATACTGCAAAATATTTCTGGACACTAGGTGTCCACCGCAGAATATTTCTGGACACTAGGTGTCCAGAAATATATTGCGCGCCATACCGCAGAATATTTCTGGACACTAGGTGTCCAGAAATATATTGCGCGCCATACCGCAAAATATTTCTGGACACTAGGTGTCCAGAAATATATTGCGCGCCATACCGCAAAATATTTCTGGACACTAGGTGTCCACAAATATATTGCGCGCCATACTGCAAAATATTTCTGGACACTAGGTGTCCAGAAATATATTGCGCGCCATACCGCAAAATATTTCTGGACACTAGGTGTCCAGAAATATATTGCGCACCATACCGCAAAATATTTCTGGACAGAAATATATTGCGCGCCATAACGCAAAATATTTCTGGACACTAGGTGTCCAGAAATATATTGCGCGCCATACCGCAAAATATTTCTGGACACTAGGTGTCCAGAAGTATATTGCGCACCATAACGCAAAATATTTCTGGACACTAGGTGTCCACTAGGTGTCCAGAAATATATTGCGCGCCATACTGCAAAATATTTCTGGACACTAGGTGTCCAGAAATATATTGCGCGCCATACCGCAAAATATTTCTGGACACTAGGTGTCCAGAAATATATTGCGCACCATACCGCAAAATATTTCTGGACAGAAATATATTGCGCGCCATACTGCAAAATATTTCTGGACACTAGGTGTCCAGAAATATATTGCGCGCCATACCGCAAAATATTTCTGGACACTAGGTGTCCAGAAATATATTGCGCACCATACCGCAAAATATTTCTGGACACTAGGTGTCCACTAGGTGTCCAGAAATATATTGCGCGCCATACTGCAAAATATTTCTGGACACTAGGTGTCCAGAAATATATTGCGCACCATACTGCAAAATATTTCTGGACACTAGGTGTCCACTAGGTGTCCAGAAATATATTGCGCGCCATACTGCAAAATATTTCTGGACACTAGGTGTCCACCGCAGAATATTTCTGGACACTAGGTGTCCAGAAATATATTGCGCGCCATACCGCAGAATATTTCTGGACACTAGGTGTCCAGAAATATATTGCGCGCCATACCGCAAAATATTTCTGGACACTAGGTGTCCACAAATATATTGCGCGCCATACCGCAAAATATTTCTGGACACTAGGTGTCCACAAATATATTGCGCGCCATACTGCAAAATATTTCTGGACACTAGGTGTCCAGAAATATATTGCGCGCCATACCGCAAAATATTTCTGGACACTAGGTGTCCAGAAATATATTGCGCACCATACCGCAAAATATTTCTGGACAGAAATATATTCCGCGCCATACTGCAAAATATTTCTGGACACTAGGTGTCCACCGCAGAATATTTCTGGACACTAGGTGTCCAGAAATATATTGCGCGCCATACCGCAGAATATTTCTGGACACTAGGTGTCCAGAAATATATTGCGCGCCATACCGCAGAATATTTCTGGACACTAGGTGTCCAGAAATATATTGCGCGCCATACCGCAAAATATTTCTGGACACTAGGTGTCCACAAATATATTGCGCGCCATACCGCAAAATATTTCTGGACACTAGGTGTCCACAAATATATTGCGCGCCATACTGCAAAATATTTCTGGACACTAGGTGTCCAGAAATATATTGCGCACCATACCGCAAAATATTTCTGGACAGAAATATATTGCGCGCCATACTGCAAAATATTTCTGGACACTAGGTGTCCACTAGGTGTCCAGAAATATATTGCGCGCCATAACGTAAAATATTTCTGGACACTAGGTGTCCAGAAATATATTGCGCGCCATACCGCAAAATATTTCTGGACACTAGGTGTCCAGAAATATATTGCGCACCATAACGCAAAATATTTCTGGACACTAGGTGTCCACTAGGTGTCCAGAAATATATTGCGCGCCATACTGCAAAATATTTCTGGACACTAGGTGTCCAGAAATATATTGCGCGCCATACCGCAAAATATTTCTGGACACTAGGTGTCCAGAAATATATTGCGCACCATAACGCAAAATATTTCTGGACACTAGGTGTCCACTAGGTGTCCAGAAATATATTGCGCGCCATACTGCAAAATATTTCTGGACACTAGGTGTCCACAAATATATTGCGCGCCATACTGCAAAATATTTCTGGACACTAGGTGTCCAGAAATATATTGCGCACCATACCGCAAAATATTTCTGGACAGAAATATATTGCGCGCCATACTGCAAAATATTTCTGGACACTAGGTGTCCACTAGGTGTCCAGAAATATATTGCGCGCCATAACGTAAAATATTTCTGGACACTAGGTGTCCAGAAATATATTGCGCGCCATACCGCAAAATATTTCTGGACACTAGGTGTCCACTAGGTGTCCAGAAATATATTGCGCGCCATACTGCACAATATTTCTGGACACTAGGTGTCCAGAAATATATTGCGCGCCATACCGCAAAATATTTCTGGACACTAGGTGTCCAGAAATATATTGCGCACCATAACGCAAAATATTTCTGGACACTAGGTGTCCACTAGGTGTCCAGAAATATATTGCGCGCCATACTGCAAAATATTTCTGGACACTAGGTGTCCACAAATATATTGCGCGCCATACTGCAAAATATTTCTGGACACTAGGTGTCCAGAAATATATTGCGCACCATACCGCAAAATATTTCTGGACAGAAATATATTGCGCGCCATACTGCAAAATATTTCTGGACACTAGGTGTCCACTAGGTGTCCAGAAATATATTGCGCGCCATAACGTAAAATATTTCTGGACACTAGGTGTCCAGAAATATATTGCGCGCCATACCGCAAAATATTTCTGGACACTAGGTGTCCAGAAATATATTGCGCACCATAACGCAAAATATTTCTGGACACTAGGTGTCCACTAGGTGTCCAGAAATATATTGCGCGCCATACTGCAAAATATTTCTGGACACTAGGTGTCCAGAAATATATTGCGCGCCATACCGCAAAATATTGCGCACCGTACTGCAAAATATTTCTGGACACTAGGTGTCCACTAGGTGTCCAGAAATATATTGCGCGCCATACTGCAAAATATTTCTGGACACTAGGTGTCCAGAAATATATTGCGCGCCATACCGCTGAATATATCTGGACACTAGGTGTCCAGAAATATATTGCGCGCCATAACGTAAAATATTTCTGGACACTAGGTGTCCAGAAATATATTGCGCACCATAACGCAAAATATTTCTGGACACTAGGTGTCCACTAGGTGTCCAGAAATATATTGCGCGCCATACCGCAAAATATTTCTGGACACAGGTGTCCAGAAATATATTGCGCGTCATAACGCAAAATATTTCTGGACACTAAGTGTCCAGAAATATATTGCGCGCCATACCGCAAAATATTTCTGGACACTAGGTGTCCAGAAATATATTGCGCGCCATCACTCAAAATATTTCTGGACACTAGGTGTCCACTAGGTGCCCAGAAATATATTGCGCGCCATACTCCAGAATATTTCTGGACACTAGGTGTCCAGAAATATATTGCGCGCCATAACGTAAAATATTTCTGGACACTAGGTGTCCAGAAATATATTGCGCACCATAACGCAAAATATTTCTGGACACTAGGTGTCCACTAGGTGTCCAGAAATATATTGCGCGCCATACCGCAAAATATTTCTGGACACTAGGTGTCCAGAAATATATTGCGCGCCATACCGCAAAATATTTCTGGACACTAAGTGTCCAGAAATATATTGCGCGCCATAACGCAAAATATTTCTGGACACTAGGTGTCCACTAGGTGTCCAGAAATATATTACGCGCCATAACGTAAAATATTTCTGGACACTAGGTGTCCAGAAATATATTGCGCGTCATACCGCAAAATATTTCTGGACAATAGGTGTCCAGAAATATATTGCGCGTCATACCGCAAAATATTTCTGGACAATAGGTGTCCAGAAATATACTGCGCGCCATCACGCAAAATATTTCTGGACACTAGGTGTGCTAGTTTTATATTGCGTGTCCAGAAATATATTGCGCGCCATTCCGCAAAATATTTCTGGACACTAGGTGTCCAGAAATATATTGCGCGCCATACCGCAGAATATTTCTGGACACTAGGTGTCCACTAGGTGTCCAGAAATATATTGCGCGCCATAACGCAAAATATTTCTGGACACTAGGTGTCCAGAAATATATTGCGCGCCATACCGCAAAATATTTCTGGACACTAGGTGTCCAGAAATATATTGCGCGCCATACCGCAAAATATTTCTGGACACTAGGTGTCCAGAAATATATTGCGCGCTATAACGCAAAATATTTCTGGACACTAGGTGTCCAGAAATATATTGCGCGCCATAACGCAAAATATTTCTGGACACTAGGTGTGCTAGTTTTATATTGCGTGTCCAGAAATATATTGCGCGCCATACCGCAAAATATTTCTGGACACTAGGTGTCCAGAATTATATTGCGCGCCATACTGCAAAATATTTCTGGACACTAGGTGTCCAGAAATATATTGCGCGCCATAACGCAAAATATTTCTGGACACTAGGTGTGCTAGTTTTATATTGCGTATCCAGAAATATATTGCGCGCCATACCGCAAAATATTTCTGGACACTAGGTGTCCACTAGGTCTCCAGAAATATATTGCGCGCCATACCGCAAAATATTTCTGGACACTAGGTGTCCAGAAATATATTGCGCGCCATAACGCAAAATATTTCTGGACACTAGGTGTCCAGAAATATATTGCGCACCATAACGCAAAATATTTCTGGACACTAGGTGTCCACTAGGTGTCCACAAATATATTGCGCGCCATAATATATTGCGGACACTAGGTGTCCAGAAATATATTGCGCGTCATAATATATTGCGGACACTAAGTGTCCAGAAATATATTGCGCGCCATAACGCAAAATATTTCTGGACACTAGGTGTCCAGAAATATATTGCGCGCCATAACGCAAAATATTTCTGGACACTAGGTGTGCTAGTTTTATATTGCGTGTCCAGAAATATATTGCGCGCCATACCGGAAAATATTTCTGGACGCTAGGTGTCCACAAATATATTGCGCGCCATAATATATTGCGGACACTAGGTGTCCAGAAATATATTGCGTGCCATACCGCAAAATATTTCTGGACACCTAGTGTCTAGAAATATTAGGTGTCCAGAAATATATTGCGCGCCATACCGCAAAATATTTCTGGACACTAGGTGTCCAGAAATATATTGCGCGCCATACCGCAAAATATTTCTGGACACTAGGTGTCCAGAAATATATTGCGCGCTATAACGCAAAATATTTCCGGACACTAGGTGTCCAGAAATATATTGCGCGCCATAACGCAAAATATTTCTGGACACTAGGTGTGCTGGTTTTATATTGCGTGTCCAGAAATATATTGCGCGCCATACCGCAAAATGTCCACTAGGTCTCCAGAAATATATTGCGCGCCATACCGCAAAATATTTCTGGACACTAGGTGTCCAGAAATATATTGCGCGCCATAACGCAAAATATTTCTGGACACTAGGTGTCCACAAATATATTGCGCGCCATAACGCAAAATATTTCTGGACACTAGGTGTCCAGAAATATATTGCGCGCCATAACGCAAAATATTTCTGGACACTAGGTGTGCTAGTTTTATATTGCGTGTCCAGAAATATATTGCGCGCCATACCGGAAAATATTTCTGGACGCTAGGTGTCCACAAATATATTGCGCGCCATAATATATTGCGGACACTAGGTGTCCAGAAATATATTGCGTGCCATACCGCAAAATATTTCTGGACACTAGGTGTCCAGAAATATATTGCGCGAAATAACGCAAAATATTTCTGGACACTAGGTGTGCTAGTTTTATATTGCGTATCCAGAAATATATTGCGCGCCATACCGCAAAATATTTCTGGACACTAGGTGTGCTAGTTTTATATTGCGTATCCAGAAATATATTGCGCGCCATACCGCAAAATATTTCTGGACACTAGGTGTCCACTAGGTCTCCAGAAATATATTGCGCGCCATAACGCAAAATATTTCTGGACACTAGGTGTGCTAGTTTTATATTGCGTGTCCAGAAATATATTGCGCGCCATACCGGAAAATATTTCTGGACGCTAGGTGTCCACAAATATATTGCGCGCCATAATATATTGCGGACACTAGGTGTCCAGAAATATATTGCGTGCCATACCGCAAAATATTTCTGGACACTAGGTGTCCAGAAATATATTGCGCGCCATAACGCAAAATATTTCTGGACACTAGGTGTGCTAGTTTTATATTGCGTATCCAGAAATATATTGCGCGCCATACCGCAAAATATTTCTGGACACTAGGTGTGCTAGTTTTATATTGCGTATCCAGAAATATATTGCGCGCCATACCGCAAAATATTTCTGGACACTAGGTGTCCACTAGGTCTCCAGAAATATATTGCGCGCCATACCGCAAAATATTTCTGGACACTAGGTGTCCAGAAATATATTGCGCGCCATACTGCAAAATATTTCTGGATACTAGGTGTCCAGAAATATATTGCGCGCCATAACGCAAAATATTTCTGGACACTAGGTGTCCAGAAATATATTGCGCACCATAACGCAAAATATTTCTGGACACTAGGTGTCCACTAGGTGTCCAGAAATATATTGCGTGCCATACCGCAAAATATTTCTGGACACTAGGTGTCCAGAAATATATTGCGCGCCATAACGTAAAATATTTCTGGACACTAAGTGTCCACTAGGTGTCCAGAAATATATTGCGCGCCATACCGCAAAATATTTCTGGACACTAGGTGTGCTAGTTTTATATTGCGTATCCAGAAATATATTGCGCGCCATACCGCAAAATATTTCTGGACACTAGGTGTCCACTAGGTCTCCAGAAATATATTGCGCGCCATACCGCAAAATATTTCTGGACACTAGGTGTCCAGAAATATATTGCGCGCCATACTGCAAAATATTTCTGGACACTAGGTGTCCAGAAATATATTGCGCGCCATAACGCAAAATATTTCTGGACTCTAGGTGTCCAGAAATATATTGCGCGCCATACCGCAAAATATTTCTGGACACTAGGTGTCCAGAAATATATTGCGCGCCATACCGCAAAATATTTCTGGACACTAGGTGTGCTAGTTTTATATTGCGTGTCCAGAAATATATTGCGCGCCATACCGGAAAATATTTCTGGACGCTAGGTGTCCACAAATATATTGCGCGCCATAATATATTGCGGACACTAGGTGTCCAGAAATATATTGCGTGCCATACCGCAAAATATTTCTGGACACTAGGTGTCCAGAAATATATTGCGCGAAATAACGCAAAATATTTCTGGACACTAGGTGTCCAGAAATATATTGCGCGCCATAACGCAAAATATTTCTGGACACTAGGTGTCCACAAATATATTGCGCGCCATAACGCAAAATATTTCTGGACACTAGGTGTCCAGAAATATATTGCGCGCCATAACGCAAAATATTTCTGGACACTAGGTGTCCACAAATATATTGCGCGCCATAACGCAAAATATTTCTGGACACTAGGTGTCCAGAAATATATTGCGCGCCATAACGCCAAATATTTCTGGACACTAGGTGTGCTAGTTTTATATTGCGTGTCCAGAAATATATTGCGCGCCATACCGGAAAATATTTCTGGACGCTAGGTGTCCACAAATATATTGCGCGCCATACCGCAAAATATTTCTGGACACTAGGTGTCCAGAAATATATTGCGCGCCATAACGCAAAATATTTCTGGACACTAGGTGTCCACAAATATATTGCGCGCCATAACGCAAAATATTTCTGGACACTAGGTGTGCTAGTTTTATATTGCGTGTCCAGAAATATATTGCGCGCCATACCGGAAAATATTTCTGGACGCTAGGTGTCCACAAATATATTGCGCGCCATAATATATTGCGGACACTAGGTGTCCAGAAATATATTGCGTGCCATACCGCAAAATATTTCTGGACACTAGGTGTCCAGAAATATATTGCGCGAAATAACGCAAAATATTTCTGGACACTAGGTGTGCTAGTTTTATATTGCGTATCCAGAAATATATTGCGCGCCATACCGCAAAATATTTCTGGACACTAGGTGTGCTAGTTTTATATTGCGTGTCCAGAAATATATTGCGCGCCATACCGGAAAATATTTCTGGACGCTAGGTGTCCACAAATATATTGCGCGCCATAATATATTGCGGACACTAGGTGTCCAGAAATATATTGCGTGCCATACCGCAAAATATTTCTGGACACTAGGTGTCCAGAAATATATTGCGCGAAATAACGCAAAATATTTCTGGACACTAGGTGTGCTAGTTTTATATTGCGTATCCAGAAATATATTGCGCGCCATACCGCAAAATATTTCTGGACACTAGGTGTGCTAGTTTTATATTGCGTATCCAGAAATATATTGCGCGCCATACCGCAAAATATTTCTGGACACTAGGTGTCCACTAGGTCTCCAGAAATATATTGCGCGCCATAACGCAAAATATTTCTGGACACTAGGTGTGCTAGTTTTATATTGCGTGTCCAGAAATATATTGCGCGCCATACCGGAAAATATTTCTGGACGCTAGGTGTCCACAAATATATTGCGCGCCATAATATATTGCGGACACTAGGTGTCCAGAAATATATTGCGTGCCATACCGCAAAATATTTCTGGACACTAGGTGTCCAGAAATATATTGCGCGAAATAACGCAAAATATTTCTGGACACTAGGTGTGCTAGTTTTATATTGCGTATCCAGAAATATATTGCGCGCCATACCGCAAAATATTTCTGGACACTAGGTGTGCTAGTTTTATATTGCGTATCCAGAAATATATTGCGCGCCATACCGCAAAATATTTCTGGACACTAGGTGTCCACTAGGTCTCCAGAAATATATTGCGCGCCATAACGCAAAATATTTCTGGACACTAGGTGTGCTAGTTTTATATTGCGTGTCCAGAAATATATTGCGCGCCATACCGGAAAATATTTCTGGACGCTAGGTGTCCACAAATATATTGCGCGCCATAATATATTGCGGACACTAGGTGTCCAGAAATATATTGCGTGCCATACCGCAAAATATTTCTGGACACTAGGTGTCCAGAAATATATTGCGCGCCATAACGCAAAATATTTCTGGACACTAGGTGTGCTAGTTTTATATTGCGTATCCAGAAATATATTGCGCGCCATACCGCAAAATATTTCTGGACACTAGGTGTGCTAGTTTTATATTGCGTATCCAGAAATATATTGCGCGCCATACCGCAAAATATTTCTGGACACTAGGTGTCCACTAGGTCTCCAGAAATATATTGCGCGCCATACCGCAAAATATTTCTGGACACTAGGTGTCCAGAAATATATTGCGCGCCATACTGCAAAATATTTCTGGATACTAGGTGTCCAGAAATATATTGCGCGCCATAACGCAAAATATTTCTGGACACTAGGTGTCCAGAAATATATTGCGCACCATAACGCAAAATATTTCTGGACACTAGGTGTCCACTAGGTGTCCAGAAATATATTGCGTGCCATACCGCAAAATATTTCTGGACACTAGGTGTCCAGAAATATATTGCGCGCCATAACGTAAAATATTTCTGGACACTAAGTGTCCACTAGGTGTCCAGAAATATATTGCGCGCCATACCGCAAAATATTTCTGGACACTAGGTGTGCTAGTTTTATATTGCGTATCCAGAAATATATTGCGCGCCATACCGCAAAATATTTCTGGACACTAGGTGTCCACTAGGTCTCCAGAAATATATTGCGCGCCATACCGCAAAATATTTCTGGACACTAGGTGTCCAGAAATATATTGCGCGCCATACTGCAAAATATTTCTGGACACTAGGTGTCCAGAAATATATTGCGCGCCATAACGCAAAATATTTCTGGACTCTAGGTGTCCAGAAATATATTGCGCGCCATACCGCAAAATATTTCTGGACACTAGGTGTCCAGAAATATATTGCGCGCCATACCGCAAAATATTTCTGGACACTAGGTGTCCAGAAATATATTGCGCGCCATATCGCAAAATATTTCTGGACACTAGGTGTCCAGAAATATATTGCGCGCCATTCCGCAAAATATTTCTGGACACTAGGTGTCCAGAAATATATTGCGCGCCATACTGCAAAATATTTCTGGACACTAGGTGTCCACAAATATATTGCGCGCCATACTGCAAAATATTTCTGGACACTAGGTGTCCACTAGGTGTCCAGAAATATATTGCGCGCCATACCGCAAAATATTTCTGGACACTAGGTGTCCAGAAATATATTGCGCGCCATAACGCAAAATATTTCTGGACACTAGGTGTCCACTAGGTGTCCAGAAATATATTGCGCGCCATACCGCAAAATATTTCTGGACACTAGGTGTCCAGAAATATATTGCGCGCCATAACGCAAAATATTTCTGGACACTAGGTGTCCAGAAATATATTGCGCGCCATACCGCAAAATATTTCTGGACACTAGGTGTCCACTAGGTGTCCAGAAATATATTGCGCGCCATACCGCAAAATATTTCTGGACACTAGGTGTCCAGAAATATATTGCGCGCCATACCGCAAAATATTTCTGGACACTATGTGTCCAGAAATATATTCCGCGTCATAACGGAAAATATTTCCGGACACTAAGTGTCCACTAGGTGTCCAGAAATATATTGCGCGCCATACCGCAGAATATTTCTGGACACTAGGTGACCACTAGGTGTCCAGAAATATATTGCGCGCCATACCGCAGAATATTTCTGGACACTAGGTGTCCACTAGGTGCCCAGAAATATATTGCGCGCCATACCCCAGAATATTTCTGGACACTAGGTGTCCACTAGGTGTCCAGAAATTTATTGCGCGCCATAACGTAAAATATTTCTGGACACTAGGTGTCCAGAAATATATTGCGCGCCATACCGCAAAATATTTCTGGACACTAGGTGTCCAGAAATATATTGCGCGCCATAACGCAAAATATTTCTTGACACTAGGTGTCCAGAAATATATTGCGCACCATAACGCAAAATATTTCTGGACACTAGGTGTCCACTAGGTGTCCAGAAATATATTGCGCGCCATACCGCAGAATATTTCTGGACACTAGGTGTCCACTAGGTGCCCAGAAATATATTGCGCGCCATACCCCAGAATATTTCTGGACACTAGGTGTCCACTAGGTGTCCAGAAATATATTGCGCGCCATAACGTAAAATATTTCTGGACACTAGGTGTCCAGAAATATATTGCGCGCCATACCGCAAAATATTTCTGGACACTATGTGTCCAGAAATATATTCCGCGTCATAACGGAAAATATTTCTGGACACTAAGTGTCCACTAGGTGTCCAGAAATATATTGCGCGCCATACCGCAGAATATTTCTGGACACTAGGTGACCACTAGGTGTCCAGAAATATATTGCGCGCCATACCGCAGAATATTTCTGGACACTAGGTGTCCACTAGGTGCCCAGAAATATATTGCGCGCCATACCCCAGAATATTTCTGGACACTAGGTGTCCACTAGGTGTCCAGAAATATATTGCGCGCCATAACGTAAAATATTTCTGGACACTAGGTGTCCAGAAATATATTGCGCGCCATACCGCAAAATATTTCTGGACACTAGGTTTCTGGACACTAGGTGTCCAGAAATATATTGCGCGCCATACCGCAAAATCTTTCTGGACACTAGGTGTCCAGAAATATATTGCGCGCCATAACGCAAAATATTTTTGGACACTAGGTGTGCTAGTTTTATATTGCGTATCCAGAAATATATTGCGCGCCATACCGCAAAATATTTCTGGACACTAGGTGTCCACTAGGTGTCCAGAAATATATTGCGCGCCATACCGCAAAATATTTCTGGACACTAGGTGTCCAGAAATATATTGCGCGCCATAACGCTTAATATTTCTGGACACTAGGTGTGCTAGTTTTATATTGCGTGTCCAGAAATATATTGCGCGCCATACCGCAAAATATTTCTGGACACTAGGTGTCCACAAATATATTGCGCGCCATAATATATTGCGGACACTAGGTGTCCAGAAATATATTGCGCGCCATACCGCAAAATATTTATGGACACTAGGTGTCCAGACACTAGGTGTCCAGAAATATATTGCGCGCCATACCGCAAAATATTTCTGGACACTAGGTGTCCACAAATATATTGCGCGCCATACCGCAAAATATTTCTGGACACTAGGTGCCCAGAAATATATTGCGCGCCATACCGCAGAATATTTCTGGACACTAGGTGTCCACTAGGTGCCCAGAAATATATTGCGCGCCATACCCCAGAATATTTCTGGACACTAGGTGTCCACTAGGTGTCCAGAAATTTATTGCGCGCCATAACGTAAAATATTTCTGGACACTAGGTGTCCAGAAATATATTGCGCGCCATACCGCAAAATATTTCTGGACACTAGGTGTCCAGAAATATATTGCGCGCCATAACGCAAAATATTTCTTGACACTAGGTGTCCAGAAATATATTGCGCACCATAACGCAAAATATTTCTGGGCACTAGGTGTCCACTAGGTGTCCAGAAATATATTGCGCGCCATACCGCAGAATATTTCTGGACACTAGGTGTCCACTAGGTGCCCAGAAATATATTGCGCGCCATACCCCAGAATATTTCTGGACACTAGGTGTCCACTAGGTGTCCAGAAATATATTGCGCGCCATAACGTAAAATATTTCTGGACACTAGGTGTCCAGAAATATATTGCGCGCCATACCGCAAAATATTTCTGGACACTATGTGTCCAGAAATATATTCCGCGTCATAACGGAAAATATTTCTGGACACTAAGTGTCCACTAGGTGTCCAGAAATATATTGCGCGCCATACCGCAGAATATTTCTGGACACTAGGTGACCACTAGGTGTCCAGAAATATATTGCGCGCCATACCGCAGAATATTTCTGGACACTAGGTGTCCACTAGGTGCCCAGAAATATATTGCGCGCCATACCCCAGAATATTTCTGGACACTAGGTGTCCACTAGGTGTCCAGAAATATATTGCGCGCCATAACGTAAAATATTTCTGGACACTAGGTGTCCAGAAATATATTGCGCGCCATACCGCAAAATATTTCTGGACACTAGGTTTCTGGACACTAGGTGTCCAGAAATATATTGCGCGCCATACCGCAAAATCTTTCTGGACACTAGGTGTCCAGAAATATATTGCGCGCCATAACGCAAAATATTTTTGGACACTAGGTGTGCTAGTTTTATATTGCGTATCCAGAAATATATTGCGCGCCATACCGCAAAATATTTCTGGACACTAGGTGTCCACTAGGTGTCCAGAAATATATTGCGCGCCATACCGCAAAATATTTCTGGACACTAGGTGTCCAGAAATATATTGCGCGCCATAACGCTTAATATTTCTGGACACTAGGTGTGCTAGTTTTATATTGCGTGTCCAGAAATATATTGCGCGCCATACCGCAAAATATTTCTGGACACTAGGTGTCCAGAAATATATTGCGCGCCATACCCATACCGCAAAATATTTCTGGACACTAGGTGTCCAGAAATATATTGCGCTCCATACCGCAGGACACTAGGTGTCCAGAAATATATTGCGCGCCATACAGCAAAATATTTCTGGACACTAGGTGACCAGAAATATATTGCGCGCCATACCGCAAAATATTTCTGGACACTAGGTGTCCAGAATTATATTGCGCGCCATACCGCAGAACATTTCTGGACACTAGGTGTCCAGAAATATATTGCGCGCCATACCGCAAAATATTTCTGGACACTAGGTGTCCACAAATATATTGCGCGCCATACCGCAAAATATTTCTGGACACTAGGTGTCCAGAAATATATTGCGCGCCATACCGCAAAATATTTCTGGACACTAGGTGTCCACTAGGTGTCCAGAAATATATTGCGCGCCATAACGCAGAATATTTCTGGACACGGTATGTGTCCATATGTGTGGACACTAGGTGCCCAGAAATATATTGCGCGCCATACCGCAGAATATTTTAGGACACTAGGTGTCCAGAAATATATTGCGCGCCATACCGCAGAATATTTCTGGACACTAGGTGTCCAGAAATATATTGCGCGCCATACCGCAGAATATTTTTGGACGCTAGGTGTCCAGAAATATATTGCGCGCCATAACGCAGAATATTTCTGGACACGGTATGTGTCCATATGTGTGGAGTCTAGGTGTCCAGAAATATATTGCGCGTCATACCGCAAAATATTTCTGGACACTAGGTGTCCAGAAATATATTGCGCGCCATACCGCAGAATAATTCTGGACACTAGGTGTCCAGAAAAATATTGCGCGCCATACCGCAAAATATTTCTGGACACTAGGTGTCCAGAAATATATTGCGCGCCATAACGTGAAATATTTCTGGACACTAGGTGTCCAGAAATATATTGCGCGCCATACCGCAGAATATTTCTGGTGTCCAGAAATATATTGCGCGCCATACCGCAGAATATTTTTGGACACTAGGTGTCCAGAAATATATTGCGCGCCATAACGCAGAATATTTCTGGACGCGTTATGTGTCCATACATATAATAGAAATATATTGCGCGCCATACCGCAAAATATTTCTGGACACTAGGTGTCCAGAAATATATTGCGCGCCATACCGCAGAATATTTCTGGACACTAGGTGTCCAGAAATATATTGCGCGCCATACCGCAGAATATTTCTGGACACTAGGTGTCCAGAAATATATTGCGCGCCATACCGCAGAATATATCTGGACACTAGGTGTCCAGAAATATATTGCGCGCCATAACGCAGAATATTTCTGGACGCGTTATGTGTCCATACATATAATAGAAATATATTGCGCGCCATACCGCAAAATATTTCTGGACACTAGGTGTCCACAAATATATTGCGCGCCATACCGCAAAATATTTCTGGACACTAGGTGTCCAGAAATATATTGCGCGCCATACCGCAGAATATTTCTGGACACTAGGTGTCCAGAAATATATTGCGCGCCATACCGCAGAATATTTCTGGACACTAGGTGTCCAGAAATATATTGCGCGCCATACCGCAGAATATTTCTGGACACTAGGTGTCCAGAAATATATTGCGCGCCATACCGCTGAATATATCTGGACACTAGGTGTCCAGAAATATATTGCGCGCCATACCGCAGAATAATTCTGGACACTAGGTGTCCAGAAAAATATTGCGCGCCATACCGCAAAATATTTCTGGACACTAGGTGTCCAGAAATATATTGCGCGCCATAACGTGAAATATTTCTGGACACTAGGTGTCCAGAAATATATTGCGCGCCATACCGCAGAATATTTCTGGTGTCCAGAAATATATTGCGCGCCATACCGCAGAATATTTTTGGACACTACGTGTCCAGAAATATATTGCGCGCCATAACGCAGAATATTTCTGGACGCGTTATGTGTCCATACATATAATAGAAATATATTGCGCGCCATACCGCAAAATATTTCTGGACACTAGGTGTCCAGAAATATATTGCGCGCCATACCGCAGAATATTTCTGGACACTAGGTGTCCAGAAATATATTGCGCGCCATACCGCAGAATATTTCTGGACACTAGGTGTCCAGAAATATATTGCGCGCCATACCGCAGAATATATCTGGACACTAGGTGTCCAGAAATATATTGCGCGCCATAACGCAGAATATTTCTGGACGCGTTATGTGTCCATACATATAATAGAAATATATTGCGCGCCATACCGCAAAATATTTCTGGACACTAGGTGTCCACAAATATATTGCGCGCCATACCGCAAAATATTTCTGGACACTAGGTGTCCAGAAATATATTGCGCGCCATACCGCAGAATATTTCTGGACACTAGGTGTCCAGAAATATATTGCGCGCCATACCGCAGAATATTTCTGGACACTAGGTGTCCAGAAATATATTGCGCGCCATACCGCAGAATATTTCTGGACACTAGGTGTCCAGAAATATATTGCGCGCCATACCGCAGAATATTTCTGGACACTAGGTGTCCAGAAATATATTGCGCGCCATACCGCTGAATATATCTGGACACTAGGTGTCCAGAAATATATTGCGCGCCATACCGCTGAATATATCTGGACACTAGGTGTCCAGAAATATATTGCGCGCCATACCGCAGAATATATCTGGACACTAGGTGTCCAGAAATATATTGCGCGCCATAACGCAGAATATTTCTGGACGCGTTATGTGTCCATACATATAATAGAAATATATTGCGCGCCATACCGCAAAATATTTCTGGACACTAGGTGTCCAGAAATATATTGCGCGCCATACCGCAGACACTAGGTGTCCAGAAATATATTGCGCGCCATAACGCAAAATATTTCTGGACACTAGGTGTCCAGAAATATATTGCGCGCCATACTGCAAAATATTTCTGGACACTAGATGTCCAGAAATATATTGCGCGCCATACTGCAAAATATTTCTGGACACTAGGTGTCCAGAAATATATTGCGCGCCATAAAGCAAAATATTTCTGGACACTAGGTGTCCACTAGGTGTCCAGAAATATATTGCGCGCCATACCGCTGAATATATCTGGACACTAGGTGTCCAGAAATATATTGCGCGCCATACCGCTGAATATATCTGGACACTAGGTGTCCAGAAATATATTGCGCGCCATACCGCAGAATATTTCTGGACACTAGGTGTCCAGAAATATATTGCGCGCCATACCGCTGAATATATCTGGACACTAGGTGTCCAGAAATATATTGCGCGCCATACCGCTGAATATATCTGGACACTAGGTGTCCAGAAATATATTGCGCGCCATACCGCAGAATATATCTGGACACTAGGTGTCCAGAAATATATTGCGCGCCATAACGCAGAATATTTCTGGACGCGTTATGTGTCCATACATATAATAGAAATATATTGCGCGCCATACCGCAAAATATTTCTGGACACTAGGTGTCCAGAAATATATTGCGCGCCATACCGCAGAATATATCTGGACACTAGGTGTCCAGAAATATATTGCGCGCCATAACGCAGAATATTTCTGGACGCGTTATGTGTCCATACATATAATAGAAATATATTGCGCGGCATACCGCAAAATATTTCTGGACACTAGGTGTCCAGAAATATATTGCGCGCCATACCGCAGACACTAGGTGTCCAGAAATATATTGCGCGCCATAACGCAAAATATTTCTGGACACTAGGTGTCCAGAAATATATTGCGCGCCATACTGCAAAATATTTCTGGACACTAGATGTCCAGAAATATATTGCGCGCCATACTGCAAAATATTTCTGGACACTAGGTGTCCAGAAATATATTGCGCGCCATAAAGCAAAATATTTCTGGACACTAGGTGTCCACTAGGTGTCCAGAAATATATTGCGCGCCATACCGCAGAATATTTCTGGACACTAGGTGTCCAGAAATATATTGCGCGCCATACCGCAGAATATTTCTGGACACTAGGTGTCCAGAAATATATTGCGCGCCATACCGCTGAATATATCTGGACACTAGGTGTCCAGAAATATATTGCGCGCCATACCGCAGAATATATCTGGACACTAGGTGTCCAGAAATATATTGCGCGCCATAACGCAGAATATTTCTGGACGCGTTATGTGTCCATACATATAATAGAAATATATTGCGCGCCATACCGCAAAATATTTCTGGACACTAGGTGTCCAGAAATATATTGCGCGCCATACCGCAGACACTAGGTGTCCAGAAATATATTGCGCGCCATAACGCAAAATATTTCTGGACACTAGGTGTCCAGAAATATATTGCGCGCCATACTGCAAAATATTTCTGGACACTAGATGTCCAGAAATATATTGCGCGCCATACTGCAAAATATTTCTGGACACTAGGTGTCCAGAAATATATTGCGCGCCATAAAGCAAAATATTTCTGGACACTAGGTGTCCACTAGGTGTCCAGAAATATATTGCGCGCCATACCGCAGAATATTTCTGGACACTAGGTGTCCAGAAATATATTGCGCGCCATACCGCAGAATATTTCTGGACACTAGGTGTCCAGAAATATATTGCGCGCCATACCGCTGAATATATCTGGACACTAGGTGTCCAGAAATATATTGCGCGCCATACCGCAGAATATATCTGGACACTAGGTGTCCAGAAATATATTGCGCGCCATAACGCAGAATATTTCTGGACGCGTTATGTGTCCATACATATAATAGAAATATATTGCGCGCCATACCGCAAAATATTTCTGGACACTAGGTGTCCAGAAATATATTGCGCGCCATACCGCAGACACTAGGTGTCCAGAAATATATTGCGCGCCATAACGCAAAATATTTCTGGACACTAGGTGTCCAGAAATATATTGCGCGCCATACTGCAAAATATTTCTGGACACTAGATGTCCAGAAATATATTGCGCGCCATACTGCAAAATATTTCTGGACACTAGGTGTCCAGAAATATATTGCGCGCCATAAAGCAAAATATTTCTGGACACTAGGTGTCCACTAGGTGTCCAGAAATATATTGCGCGCCATACTGAAAAATATTTCTGGACACTAGGTGTCCAGAAATATATTGCGCGCCATAACGCAAAATATTTCTGGACACTAGGAGTCCACTAGGTGTCCAGAAATATATTGCGCGCCATACTGCAAAATATTTCTGGACACTAGGTGTCCAGAAATATATTGCGCGCCATACCGCAGAATATTTCTGGACACTAGGTGTCCAGAAATATATTGCGCGCCATACCGCAAAATATTTCTGGACACTAGGTGTCCACTAGGTGTCCAGAAATATATTGCGCGCCATACCGCAGAATATTTCTGGACACTAGGTGTCCAGAAATATATTGCGCGCCATACCGCAGAATATTTTTGGACGCTAGGTGTCCAGAAATATATTGCGCGCCATACCGCAGAATATTTCTGGACAATAGGTGTCCAGAAATATATTGCGCGCCATACCGCAGAATATATCTGGACACTAGGTGTCCAGAAATATATTGCGCGCCATAACGCAGAATATTTCTGGACGCGTTATGTGTCCATACATATAATAGAAATATATTGCGCTCCATACCGCAAAATATTTCTGGACACTAGGTGTCCACAAATATATTGCGCGCCATACCGCAAAATATTTCTGGACACTAGGTGTCCAGAAATATATTGCGCGCCATACCGCAGAATATTTCTGGACACTAGGTGTCCAGAAATATATTGCGCGCCATACCGCAGAATATTTCTGGACACTAGGTGTCCAGAAATATATTGCGCGCCATACCGCTGAATATATCTGGACACTAGGTGTCCAGAAATATATTGCGCGCCATACCGCAGAATATATCTGGACACTAGGTGTCCAGAAATATATTGCGCGCCATAACGCAGAATATTTCTGGACGCGTTATGTGTCCATACATATAATAGAAATATATTGCGCGCCATACCGCAAAATATTTCTGGACACTAGGTGTCCAGAAATATATTGCGCGCCATACCGCAAAATATTTGTGGACACTAGGTGTCCAGAAATATTTTGCGCGCCATACCGCAAAATATTTCTGGACACTAGGTGTCCACTAGGTGTCCAGAAATATATTGCGCGCCATACTACAAAATATTTCTGGACACTAGGTGTCCAGAAATATATTGCGCGCCATACTGCAAAATATTTCTGGACACTAGATGTCCAGAAATATATTGCGCGCCATACTGCAAAATATTTCTGGACACTAGGTGTCCAGAAATATATTGCGCGCCATAAAGCAAAATATTTCTGGACACTAGGTGTCCACTAGGTGTCCAGAAATATATTGCGCGCCATACTGCAAAATATTTCTGGACACTAGGTGTCACCTAGTGTCACACCTAGTGTCCAGAAATATTTTGCGTTATGGCGCGCAAAATATTTCTGGACACTAGGTGTCCACTAGGTGTCCAGAAATATATTGCGCGCCATAACGCAAAATATTTCTGGACACTAGGTGTCCAGAAATATATTGCGCGCCATACCGCAAAATATTTCTGGACACTAGGTGTCCACTAGGTGTCCAGAAATATATTGCGCGCCATAACGCAGAATATTTCTGGACACGGTATGTGTCCATATGTGTGGACACTAGGTGTCCAGAAATATGAGTGAGTGAGTGAGTGAGTGATGTTTATTGTCTAAATTAATTTACAACTTTCAATTTGCAATACAATATAAGAATGCCTTCAAACGTCACCATGGAGTTATCTCTTCAATGCTGGATAAAACCTTGAAGCTGTAGAGGAGAGTCCATGTGGGACGTTAGTTGGCCTTATTACAATATCTATAAAAATTAATTCTATGGTTACACAAGAGACAATAGAGAATCTGCGAAGCCTAGAGGCTTTTCTGCAGAAGATTATTCAAAATAAGTGATTTTACATTTAAAGCAGAGTAATTCTCATTATTTTGGAAACTTAGATTATTATACAGTTTATAAGTGAATATGATTCAATAATACATGTTTCTTTATTTCTTTTTTCCTGGTGTGCGCCGGCTGTATACTGAATAGGGAGCGTGGAAGTTGGTTGTATATTCTTGGCACCGCAAATGAAAGTTGCTTTCTTCCATATGAGTTGTGTATTCTTGGTATTTTCAGTAGTCCATTTGCCCTTTGCCTTGTATTGACGCCGTGATCAATCGCTTGTTTAAAGCGTTGGTCGTTGTAGGTCTCGTTAATGAAATTAAAAAGAAAAAGTTTTTGGACGGTTAGTACATTTAGATTTTCACAAGGACAATACAAATTTTCTACATAGCGACTACCATACTTAGATCGTAAGAGAATCTTAAGAATCCGGTTTTGAGCCCTTTGGAGTTCCATAATTCTGTATTGCGCTGCATTACCCCACGCTGTTATTCCATACTGAAGTACCGACTCCACCAGAGAGTAGTAAACTTGCATTAGTACTTCAAACGACGTGTGGTTGCTCAGATGGTAAAGAGCGTATGTCGACTGTCGAAGTCTCTTGCACAGATACCTTATGTGGTGATCCCACTTAAAGTTGCAGTCTACATCCACGCCGAGATATCGATAGACGTCCACTGTATCAATATACTCTGCGCAACCATCTGTCTCAGGTGTTTGATGCGTCTTGTGCAGGCAATCAAAATTGTGGAACCGTATTCTTATTCGATTTCTTACTAGGTGGTAGGGTCGAATATGCATTACTTTGGTCTTCTTCGAGTTAATAACTAAACCATTGTCGTGACACCACCGCAAAATAGTGTTAAACTCTGTTTGCATTGTCTGAGTAGCAATCTCAATGTCTTTGTGGCTCACAACTATGGCAGTGTCGTCCGCATATTGGAAGCCAACGCTATTTTGCAACACAGATAGCATATCGTTCACGTATATAATGAAGAGAAGTGGTCCCAGTATCGATCCTTGGGGTACACCCCACTCAATATTTTGCAGATTGCTATAGCTGGATGATAATCGCACCATGAAACCTCTGTTCCGAAGATAACTCGCAAACCACTCCAATATTCGACCACGAACGCCTATCTTTTCCAGCATTTTGATGATTCTTGTGTGACATAGTGTGTCGAAAGCTTTCTTGAAATCTATAAAGATCACCAGGGAGTGGAGGTTCTTATTGAGACTACTGTTTATATTATTCGCAAATTCTCTCAGTAATTGGTTGACATTTCGGTTTCTTAGGAAACCAAACTGGTTCTTGTTTATGATTTTGTATTTGCCAATATAATCTTGTAGTCTTCTCGCCATTACTTCTTCTAATACTTTGTCAATCGCTGGTAAGATGGAGATAGGGCGGTAGTTCGAGACTTCGGTTTTCTTCCCGGACTTGTAAATAGGTCTTACAATGGCAATTTTAAGGTTCTTCGGAAATTGACTTTCCTCCAAAGACTTATTCACCAATTGCGTGACTGTGGGTGCTAAGAAACTCGAGTTGTTTTTGAGATCCCTTAGCACCCATTTTCCTTCTCATTGCTGTCATTTTTATCGTTGTCAAACATTTTGACGTTCTGAGGTTGTTTACTGTGTTTGACATGTGAAGAGAAAATGTATTTTATATTATTTTGTTTAAGTCTTCAATATCAGTAATTAGTAGTACTGTTGCTCCTTCGTTTTTGCGTGCCAGTATTTTACAGTCATTAACCCATACAAATTTCCAACCGGCATTTCTGGCCTTTGTTTTCGCTTGCCATAAAAGTTTTCTGTTTGTCGCCGTTAGTTGATTGTTTATATAGATTTTGCTGTGTAAGATTTCGGTTTTCCTACTCTCACTGATTTTTGGCATATTGAGACTTTTTACAACATTCATCGCCTTCAAAGGACCTCGTGATTTTGCGGATTTCAAGATCAAGATCTTTTGCTTGCACATTGAATTAGTAAAAGATATCACTAACTTCGGTGCCTCTGAGGTTTGTCGTGTGTTAATGCGATATACGCTTTCAACATCAGTTTCTTTAATTTCAGAACCTACAGCAGCAGCAATATCCTTCACCACGTCCAGCAAGTTTTCATCTTTATTAAAAGGAATGTTTGTAATTTCTATGTTGTTCTTGATTGCCTCTTGTTCCATTTTGTTAATTTGTTTTTGCATGCTTGTAATGATCATGTCCTTAAGCTCACATTGAGTTTTCAGATCGTTGATCTGTCCCGTCAATGCATGTAAGAGCTCATTATTTTTGCGTATTGTCTCCTTCACGTCATCATATCCCTTAGACAAGAAATCTACAGATATTAAATATTCTTTCAGCGTTTCCTTAATTTCAGTGATGTCCCTTTTGACATCTGCGCTGATGGTCTCTGAAGATCTCCTGTGCTCATGCGCATCAGGATGTTTTTCCACTTGTGGAGCTTGATCTATGGTGGGACGTACGCGGCAGTATTGGCACTTCCAGGATTTTTTCTGCTCGGTCAACATCCCCCTGAAGGTTCTGGCTGTGATGGTAGTGCAGCCGAAATGCAGTTTCCTTGGGCAAGCGGAGCACTTGACACAATCACTCTCGATGGAGATGTCTTCCTCGCAGTTTCCACACCGTACCATTTTATTTATTTATTTATTTTATTTTTTTTTGTATTAGCAGTAAGTATATAATTGAAAAATAAAATTTACAAACCCTGTTGTTTAATTTTATTGATGAAAGTTATTGGGAAGGCACTTTTAATAAAACTTTGGGACTGAACACGTCGTTCACTTTCAAGAGTTACTCTGCTACTAGGTGTCCAGAAATATATTGCGCGCCATACTGCAAAATATTTCTGGACCCTAGGTGTCCAGAAATATATTGCGCGCCATACTGCAAAATATTTCTGGACACTAGGTGTCCAGAAATATATTGCGCGCCATAACGCAAAATATTTCTGGACACTAGGTGTCCAGAAATATGTTGCGCACCATACCGCAAAATATTTCTGGACAGAAATATATTGCGCGCCATACTGCAAAATATTTCTGGACACTAGGTGTCCAGAAATATATTGCGCGCCATAACGCAAAATATTTCTGGACACTAGGTGTCCAGAAATATATTGCGCGCCATACCGCAAAATATTTCTGGACACTAGGTGTCCAGAAATATATTGCGCGCCATACCGCAGACACTAGGTGTCCAGAAATATATTGCGCGCCATACCGTACTGGACACCTAGTGTCCAGAAATATTTTGCGGTACGGCGCGCAATATATTTCTGGACACCTAGTGGACACCTAGTGTCCAGAAATATTTTGCGGTATGGCGCGCAATATATTTCTGGACACCTAGTGTCCAGAAATATTTTGCGGTATGGCGTGCAATATATTTCTGGACACCTACTGTCTGCGGTATGGCGCGCAATATATTTCTGGACACCTAGTGTCCAGAAATATTCTGGTATGGCGCGCAATATATTTCCGGACACCTAGTGGACACCTAGTGTCCAGAAATATTTTGCGTTATGGCGCGCAATATATTTCTGGACACCTAGTGTCCAGAAATATTTTGCAGTATGGCGCGCAATATATTTCTGGACACCTAGTGGACACCTAGTGTCCAGAAATATTTTGCGGTATGGCGCGCAATATATTTCTGGACACCTAGTGTCCAGAAATATTTTGCGGTATGGCGTGCAATATATTTCTGGACACCTACTGTCTGCGGTATGGCGCGCAATATATTTCTGGACACCTAGTGTCCAGAAATATTCTGGTATGGCGCGCAATATATTTCCGGACACCTAGTGGACACCTAGTGTCCAGAAATATTTTGCGTTATGGCGCGCAATATATTTCTGGACACCTAGTGTCCAGAAATATTTTGCAGTATGGCGCGCAATATATTTCTGGACACCTAGTGGACACCTAGTGTCCAGAAATATTTTGCGGTATGGCGCGCAATATATTTCTGGACACCTAGTGTCCAGAAATATTTTGCGGTATGGCGTGCAATATATTTCTGGACACCTACTGTCTGCGGTATGGCGCGCAATATATTTCTGGACACCTAGTGTCCAGAAATATTCTGGTATGGCGCGCAATATATTTCCGGACACCTAGTGGACACCTAGTGTCCAGAAATATTTTGCGTTATGGCGCGCAATATATTTCTGGACACCTAGTGTCCAGAAATATTTTGCAGTATGGCGCGCAATATATTTCTGGACACCTAGTGGACACCTAGTGTCCAGAAATATTTTGCGGTATGGCGCGCAATATATTTCTGGACACCTAGTGTCCAGAAATATTTTGCGGTATGGCGTGCAATATATTTCTGGACACCTACTGTCTGCGTTATGGCGCGCAATATATTTCTGGACACCTAGTGTCCAGAAATATTCTGGTATGGCGCGCAATATATTTCCGGACACCTAGTGGACACCTAGTGTCCAGAAATATTTTGCGGTATGGCGCGCAATATATTTCTGGACACCTAGTGTCCAGAAATATTTTGCGTTATGGCGCGCAATGTGTGTGTGTGTGTGTGAACACCTAGTGTCCAGAAATATTTTGCGGTATGGCGCGCAATATATTTCTGTCCAGAAATATTTTGCGGTATGGTGCGCAATATATTTCTGGACACCTAGTGTCCAGAAATATTTTGCGTTATGGCGCGCAATATATTTCTGGACACCTAGTGTCCAGAAATATTCTGCGGTGGACACCTAGTGTCCAGAAATATTTTGCAGTATGGCGCGCAATATATTTCTGTCCAGAAATATTTTGCGGTATGGTGCGCAATATATTTCTGGAAACCTAGTGTCCAGAAATATTTTGCGTTATGGCGCGCAATGTGTGTGTGTGTGTGTGAACACCTAGTGTCCAGAAATATTTTGCGGTATGGCGCGCAATATATTTCTGTCCAGAAATATTTTGCGGTATGGTGCGCAATATATTTCTGGACACCTAGTGTCCAGAAATATTTTGCGTTATGGCGCGCAATATATTTCTGGACACCTAGTGGACACCTAGTGTCCAGAAATATTCTGCGGTATGGCGCGCAATATATTTCTGGACACCTAGTGTCCAGAAATATTCTGCGGTATGGCGCGCAAGATATTTCTGGACACCTAGTGTCCAGAAATATTCTGCGGTAAGGCGCGCAATATTTTTCTGGACACCTAGTGTCCAGAAATATTCTGCGGTATGGCGCGCAATATATTTCTGGACACCTAGTGTATGGCGCGGTATGGCGCGCAATATATTTCTGTCCAGAAATATTTTGCGGTATGGTGCGCAATATATTTCTGGACACCTAGTGGACACCTAGTGTCCAGAAATATTCTGCGGTATGGCGCGCAATATATTTCTGGACACCTAGTGTATGGCGCGGTATGGCGCGCAATATATTTCTGTCCAGAAATATTTTGCGGTATGGTGCGCAATATATTTCTGGACACCTAGTGTCCAGAAATATTTTGCGGTATGGTGCGCAATATATTTCTGGACACCTAGTGTCCAGAAATATTTTGCGTTATGGCGTGCAATATATTTCTGGACACCTAGTGGACACCTAGTGTCCAGAAATATTCTGCGGTATGGCGCGCAATATATTTCTGGACACCTAGTGTCCAGAAATATTTTGCGGTATGGCGCGCAATATATTTCTGGACACCTAGTGTCCAGAAATATTCTGCGGTATGGCGCGCAATATTTTTCTGGACACCTAGTGTCCAGAAATATTCTGCGGTATGGCGCGCAATATATTTCTGGACACCTAGTGTCCAGAAATATTTTGCAGTATGGCGCGCAAAATATTTCTGGACACTAGGTGTCCAGAAATATATTGCGCACCATACCGCAAAATATTTCTGGACAGAAATATATTGCGCGCCATACCGCAAAATATTTCTGGACACTAGGTGTCCAGAAATATATTGCGCGCCATACCGCAGAATATTTCTGGACACTAAGTGTCCAGAAATATATTGCGCGCCATACCGCAGAATATTTCTGGACACTAGGTGTCCAGAAAAATATTGCGCGCCATACCGCAGAATATTTCTGGACACTAGGTGTCCAGAAATATATTGCGCGCCATACCGCAGAATATTTCTGGACACTAAGTGTCCAGAAATATATTGCGCGCCATACCGCAGAATATTTCTGGACACTAGGTGTCCACTAGGTGTCCAGAAATATATTGCGCGCCATACTGCAAAATATTTCTGGACACTAGGTGTCCAGAAATATCTTGCGCGCCATACCGCAAAATATTTCTGGACACTAGGTGTCCACTAGGTGTCCAGAAATATATTGCGCGCCATACCGCAGAATATTTCTGGACACTAGGTGTCCAGAAATATATTGCGCGCCATACCGCAGAATATTTTTGGACGCTAGGTGTCCAGAAATATATTGCGCGCTATAACGCAGAATATTTCTGGACACGGTATGTGTCCATATGTGTGGACACAAGGTTTCCAGAAATATATTGCGCGCCATACCGCAAAATATTTCTGGACACTAGGTGTTCACACACACACACACATTGCGCGCCATAACGCAAAATATTTCTGGACACTAGGTGTCCAGAAATATATTGCGCGCCATACCGCAAAATATTTCTGGACACTAGGTGTCCAGAAATATATTGCTGCCATAACACTAGGTGTCCAGAAATATATTGCGCGCCATAACGCAAAATATTTCTGGACACTAGGGGTCCAGAAATATATTGCGCGCCATAACGCAAAATATTTCTGGACACTAGGTGTCCAGAAATATATTGCGCGCCATACCGCAAAATATTTCTGGACACTAGGTGTCCACTAGGTGTCCAGAAATATATTGCGCGCCATACCGCAGAATATTTCTGGACACTAGGTGTCCAGAAATATATTGCGCGCCATACCGCAGAATATTTCTGGACACTAGGTGTCCAGAAATATATTGCGCGCCATACCGCAGAATATTTTTGGACACTAGGTGTCCAGAAATATATTGCGCGCCATACCGCAGAATATTTCTGGACACTAGGTGTCCATAACGCAGAATATTTCTGGACACTAGGTGTCCAGAATTACATTGCGCGCCATACTGCAGAATATTTCTGGACACTAGGTGTCCAGAATTACATTGCGCGCCATACTGCAGAATATTTCTGGACACTAGGTGTCCAGAAATATATTGCGCGCCATACCGCAGAATATTTCTGGACACTAGGTGTCCGCCATACCGCAGAATATTTCTGGACACTAGATGTCCACTAGGTGGACACAAGCTGTCCAGAAATATATTGCGCGCCATACCGCAGAATATTTCTGGACACTAGGTGTCCAGAAATATATTGCGCGCCATACCGCAGAATATTTCTGGACACTGTATGTGTCCATATGTGTGGACACTAGGTTTCCAGAAATATATTGCGCGCCATACCGCAGAATATTTTTGGACACTAGGTGTCCAGAAATATAATGCGCGCCATAACGCAGAATATTTCTGGACACGGTATGTGTCCATATGTGTGGACACTAGGTTTCCAGAAATATATTGCGCGCCATACCGCAGAATATTTCTGGACACCTAGTGTCCAGCTAGTGATTAACAAACTGTTGTCAAGTGCACTCCTGTCTCGTGAACTCGAAGCAACGAGAGCTCACAAAAGCACCGCTTAATGATGCTCAACGACAACTCATAAGGGTAATCGAATTTGGATTCTTTAAACAATTCCTGTCACTGTTTAAGCATTCACCGGGACGAGTATTTCCCTGTTTACTTGTACACCAGTTCGATTATTGATTTATCATTAAACCCTTTGAGTCCTCAAGAGCAAGGCAGACGTCAAAAGCGTCACTTTCCAACTCACGTCAATGTGTCCACGCAAATTACCGCCGTCTAGCCAGTTCTGTAATCCAATTGTGGCTCTCGTTTGTTTGCTCATTTCTGGAACGTGAGTACCTCATTATGTTAAGTGGGATGAGCATGAGTGCATGCCTGTGTCTGCTGGCCAACCCAACAAAGGGCTAACCACACACTCGTGTGGCGAGCGGCTTTTTATTAAAATATAAATTGTTCTTCTGACTTAATCATTTCGCTTTTGTAACTGGAAAATTAATTGAAATTAAATTTGTTCACAATCAATGCAAGGGGTGGTTGTCATTCTCTGGGTAACAATTATTTTACGAATATTGATTCTTCGGTCGCCGCTGCTGACATTGGCCACGCTGCCAGAGTGAGCGGCGATTCGCCGGCTGACTGAGCACCCGGCTGCAATTACACAATCCAGGTTGGATAATTAACGTGAAGGGACAACCGAAAGGGATGCATTGTTTAACAATTTCCGGCGTGTGAAATATTCAATTTTTCATCAATCAGATGCTAATTTAAATTGTATCAACTTTTTTCCGAGCCCTCATGCAGTCGTGTGCGTTGCCGTCGACGGCCTTTGTTATGACATGCAATTGCTGGCACTCCATTGCACACGAATTGAGCTGCTCCTCATTAGCTGTATAAAAAACGTGACGCAGACACAATTAATTTTTACACAGATCTGGCATGATCGATTGACAATACGTCGGGCCAATTGAATGTATGATAACCCTAATTGGTTTCCACTGAAGCCGCGATGAATCAGCACGAGTGTGAACTGCTGCTTCAAATGAGGTCCTTCGTTGTCCTGCCGCGTGCACTAAAGCGAACTACGAATATGCCTTTCCAATTGCAGACATGAAGGGGTGATTTAGGTAACTCCATTTCCAGTTCCAGCATTGTCCGCAACTTGTTAGTAAGCTATCTAGCGAAGAGGGTCTTCGTATGCGAGCCCTGCTTGCTCGAGAAGGAGAGGAAGACCGAATCTCCGTTAAAACAAGCCATAGCGAGCGTAAACCAATTTGGTTTGGACGACTGGGAGGACAGTGCCCGAGACCCTTAATGATGGAAGATAATTAAAGCTCCACGGGCCACAAGCTGGATGAGTAAGTAAGGGGCCGCAAATCTATGAGGACTACTGAGAAGGTGATGTGAGTCCGCAAGGTTATGTTGTGAACCTTCAGTAAGACACTATGATACCCATGTGTTCATAGTAGTGCCAGATTTTTACTGACTAAACACACCCTTCCCATTGTTTTTAGTTGTTGACTACAGCTAGGTTTCCCTATCCAGTAGTTTTAACGTCATTATTTTTACGCCGGAGGCTGAGGATTGTCGATAAGACCACCTGCTGGAACCGTTTGTAGCGGCCTGTACTCATCGCGCTAAGTCAACGGTTTCATTCGTTGGAGATGGCGCACGAGGTTTCTCATGTCCAGTGTTTGGAGTATGGTGTGGTTACAATGACCATGAAGTCGAACGCTTAACTTCCTCGCGAAGTTTTTTATTTCTTCGTCCGCGGTTGGGATCCCTAGATCTCTTTGTATATCATTATTTCGTTGATACCAGGGAGCATTCACGACAGCCCTTATAACTTTGTTTTGGAATGACTGTATGAATTCTCTGTTACTTGCTTTAGTGCAACCTCAAAGTTGTATACCGTAAGTCCACACAGGCTTTAGCACTTGCTTATATATAAGCAGTTTGGTATACGCGCTTAACTTGAAATGTCGTCCGTGTAGCCACTACATTTCTCTATATCGATTCCCAAGTTCGTCACGTTTTTTCTTTAGGTGCGCCTTCCACTTGAGCTTAGCATCCAACGTCATCCCGAGATTTTTGGCTTCATTTGCGTACGGTATTTGTACCGAGTTAATGAAGGCGGGTATATTGTCTATGTTTTTGTAGGTAAAATAATATGATGCGTGGATTTGGTTTCATTTAGGGTAATGCCCCAGAGTTTTGTCCAATCGCAAGTTTTATTTACAGCGTCCTGCAGTTTTACGGTAGAGGACCGGTAGCGATTGTGTACCCAGAATAGCCATATCGTCTGCGAACGTAGCTACTATTGCGCCCTCAGTTTGTGGTATGCCCCGGGTATATAACAAAAACAGAGTAGGGCCAAGAACACTCCCTTGCGGGACCCCGGCGGCGATGTCTTTACATTCCGAGTATTCCGTTTCTTAACTCTAAATATCCTATTCCTGAGGTACGATTCTAAAATGCAATTTAGATTTTTCGGAAATATCCTATTAAGTTTGTATTTCAAGCCGTCGTGCCAAAACTTGTCAAGGGCCTGTCGAGGAAAACGCTGGCGCAAACCGTTTTTTCCTCTGGTACTTTGGAATGACGAATCTGGTGCGTATAATAGTCGGAAAGAAACGCTTATTTAATACTAGAGCTTAATAATGGCTTTTTTTGGTAATTCCTAGAGGATTTGGCCGGTAATTAAATCATAGCCAGGTGCTTTGTTATTTTTTATTGCCTGGCAGAGATCAGTTAGCGACACCCGTTTTATTCTGAAGTTATCGGATATCGGAGGCATATCGTTTGGATTATCTAGCCAATCTTTATGGCAAAAACAATAATTTTCCCTGATAAACTTGCCTATGTCTTGTATCGTTAAACATGACATTACCTCTAGGTTTCTGAAAAAAAGTTGCCTAGTATATCTTCTCTTATTTTTGCAAGGGCTGGACAAGTGCCGAGGAGATGAAGCGTATTTTCTTCCTCCTCCTCGTCTCTACAGCTTCTGGAGTAGTCGTTGTGGGGAGCTCCCATTCTTCTGGCATGGATACCGATAGCGATACTAACATTCCTCTTTAGATTTAGGAGTGTATTTGTTTTGTTCGGATTAAGCGAGGGCCAAATAGTCCTACATGTATTGATGTATATGACCACCCGGGAAAATGAAATGAAATGGCACGTTCACTGTTCGGCTTTAGACTAACTCTTTATTTCTTAATTCTTATACAATGACCTATTCTCTTAGCTCAATCTATGTTCTCTTATACTGCTCTCAGTAACATGTATCTAATTCCGATTAGTTGAGTCGACGGCATCTGTAAATAAAATGGTATTTATTACTTGGAGTGAGGGATAAGAGGTGTCCTGATTATTTGCCAGTGGCTGTCCCACGCCTATTCTTGCTAACTCGTCGGCCCTTTCGTTGTCTGGAAAACCACTATTCCCAGGTACCCAGCATAGGGTTAGGTTACATCTATAGATATAGACGGCAAAGTTTTATCATTTTCGATTTAATTGATGGTGTATCCAGAGCCTTGATGGCCGCCTGACTGTCTGTGTCTTTAACGATAGTAAGTCCGTCTATCGAGTTCATCGACAGTAAGCGGAAAACCTCTTGGATAGCTTTAACTTCCGCCTGGAATACACTACAATGTATGGGCAGTCGAATAGACAGAGAATATCGCGATATTGCGAATACTCCTAGTCCGGTGCCCTAGTCTGTTTTTGAGCTATCTGTGTAGATTTCCAGGTAGTCTGGTTTTCTTACCGGAACTATTTCCCCAATCTACTCGGTCTGGGATAAGTGTTTTGAACTCAAACTCGAAGTCTAAAGCGGCTGTTATATAATGTGTAGTCTTGCATTTCTGATTATCTCTGTGAACTGCTCCAGCGGTTGCACTCCCGTAGCCTTAGCGCTGCCTTGGTGGCTACCAGCTTCCCATAGATGCCCATGGAAAGAAGCTGTAGCAATGTTTCCATGGCAGGTGTGGGAGTGGATCGTAATGCCCCTGTGATGCAGATACACGCTGATCTTTGAATACTGTTTATCTATTTAAGATTGCCCTTGTTATTCAGTGCTGGACACCCAACAAGGATACCGTATGTTAAGATGGATCTAACGACAGCCGTATACATCCAATGAGCCATCCTTGGCTAACTTCACCATGTGGGGCCAAGGATTCTCTTACATGTGTAAATGATTGCCGCCGCCTTCTAAATACGTTCCCTAATGTTTGGTTTTCAGCTTAACTTGCTGTCTAAGATTACTCCTAAATACTTGGCCTGACTAGAGAAGCTAAGTTTCTCTTTCTTCAGCATAGGGGGCTCTATCGGAGGTATGATACGTCTTCTCGTAAAAACGTATCATTTCTCCGATAGAGCCCCCTATTATGTAAAGTTCGATAGTATTAATTTTATATAAAATATTATCTACTAATTATAAAGGGCTATGTATGTATGTAGGTCGCAGCTATACCGAATGTGGTCGAAGAAAAAACCATTGAAACTAATGTGGTTCGTTGGCGGAATGGATTAGTGCGATGCTAGCGATTCTGCAGGTTGTGCGTTCGAATCCGTTGCAGGGAACTAAGTCCCATTAAGTAGGAACTAAGTCCACTTTAGTAAAGTGGACTTAATTTTCATGCAAGGTGCAAATTTAGTTCCAAGAAAACTGGTTTTATTTCCCTCTGAATGTGAAATAAATTCCCACTCTTAAAAGAGATAATGTTCCCAGTGAATCCCAGTGAAAGCAAAGATAATACGCTTTTATGTGGTTTTCAAATATGGTCCAGTCACCATTTGCCGTTGGGATCAAATTAACGGCACTATCACTGGAGTAGTCAATCAGTGACAGTAGTCTGTCTAGGGATATCACAATGGACTAATATGGTCTAAGTTTGCTGGTGAATGCACTAGCAGCCCCCGCTACCTAACCTAACCTAAAGTCTTATACAGAGTCAACCTAGTCTTCCGACAGAGTGGTCAATTGCTCAATTGCCTCTCCAGCCCATAGAAAGACCATTTGGCAAGCGTTATTCTTCGTCAGATCTTGCTACTGATGGTGTTTGTACTGTTAGCAGAGGTAGACGAAGTCATTCACTACCTCAGAGTCATAGCTTACCATTGTGGCGCTCTGTCTAAGACGTCGACGTTGTATGTCCTTTCTTATCGACAGCATATACTTTGCTTCGCCCTCGTTGACCACCAGACCCGTTTTAGGCGCTTCCTTTTCAATGCCAGCAAACGCCTCATTGACGGCTCGCTGTGTTCGATCAATCACAGTGTCGTCCGCGTGTGCTAACAGGTGTACGGACTTCTGGAAGATCGTGCCTCTTGTGTTGGCGTGTGAGCCTTGCACGATCTTCTCCCGGATGATGTTAATGAAGTCACATGACATCGCGTCGCTTTGTCTAAAACCTTTTTTTTATATTGAAGGTCTCGGTGAGTTCTTTACCGATCTTGATGCAGGAGCGAGTTCGCCAGATCTCCATCATCGTCCTGCTCAGTCTGACGAGTTTGGCAGAGATGTCAAAACTAAATATAGCGTTCCTCGTCTGTATGCACGTCTCGGTGAATTCATAACCGACCTTGATGGAGCAGCGAGAATTCTCCATCGTCATCCTGCACAACCTGACGAGTTTGGCAGGAATGTCAAAACTAGACATGGCGTTGTGTAGCTCGTCTCTATGCACGCTGTCATATGAGGCCTTGATCTGCCGTAGTGTGCAAATCTGGTCGATGGTAGACTTGCCTGGCATGAAGCCACACTGATACGGACTTATCAGATTGCTTACAAATGACTTCAGGGGAGTACACAAAACGGCAGAGCAGATCTTGTATGCGATCTTCAGGAGACTTATCCCTCTATAGTTGGCCCAGTCAAAGCGGTCCCCTTTCTTGTGGATCGGGCAAAAGATACTGAGGCTCCACTCATCGGGCATGCTTTCCTCCGACCATATCTTACAGATTAGTTGGTGCATGTAGCTTACCAATTCCAATCTCCAGCTGCCTTAAAGAGTTCTGCGGACAGTCCGTCTGCTTTATTGTCGATATTGCGAAATTGCTATCTCTTCTATCATCGTCCATTAACACAATGGAGTGGAACATTTGAAACAGAAATGAAGTATTAAAGAGATGTCCGACTTCTACCTCTGTTGCCCTTTAAAATTTGTGTCAACTGTTTACGTTTTCTGAAACCAAATTGACCAATCAGTGGACGGTAGTTACGTTATTACGTGAATTACCGTCAAAAATTCATGAATATCTGTTAAAAATGTTGTCAAATTCTGCTGTGGACTAGGAGGCAATCAGCTGTGAAGTTGGCTATCTCTGTAATACTCCATTTTTGATTCCAATTAGCCTCGAGGTCTACATTCGAAAAGGCTGTTATGATTTTGACGACTCCTTATAGTTAAGTCCTGGCTCATTTTTCATCAAAATATGAAGTTTGACACGATAAATCGTCATATCCTATTAGCTAATCAAAGTACGGGTGGTGCGAGACTCCGAGGGACTGGCTTCCACGACAACCACTTGTGTGGTGCGTGTATTTGTTTGCTCCACCTACTCCGGGAGGTTTACTCTTTTAGCATTTCCAGTGACTCGAATGATGTGAGGCCGCGAAGTGTGAAAGTTTCTTGCGTCGAGCATGAGTCTGACTTCGACAAACAGTCTATTTTCGATACATAAGCTATCCCCATTAAGGCATATACACTTAATCGCCTACACTTGCTATACACCCCTACGTATCCATAACAGGACCCATTTAAAAATGTTTTGACTCCAGTCCACCTCAGTTCGTGCTACGAGAATGTATCGACAGCCCAAAAGGACGTCAATCAAAGTGCATTTAAGGATTTTATACAAATTGTGCCACCACATGGGACTGATCAACTTCATATTCAAT
Source organism: Eristalis intricaria (assembly GCA_964034865.1). Taxonomy (NCBI): domain Eukaryota; kingdom Metazoa; phylum Arthropoda; class Insecta; order Diptera; family Syrphidae; genus Eristalis; species Eristalis intricaria. The sequence continues at coordinate 57,525,892 of OZ035874.1, forward strand.
CCATTGAAAGCGGGGTGCCAATTTTCAAAACGGTCGTCGACCGTCTCATCGGCTGTGTACAACTTTCTCACCTGCATTAATGGAGCCTGTGCGATCTATTATTCAACAGCAGTATTGTTGTCTTACACAAACAATCATTTCAAGGAATTTGACATCCAGGTTGAACGCGCGGAAGAGTTCGTTGTAGCATTTGAAATATATTGCTCTGTGGCCGCCGGATTTTTGATTGGAATGAATTTTAAAAAACTACATTCCGTGGTTCTGCCTTCGATTAACACACTCTTATCGATTTTCCAGCGCGTTGCATCTCAAACGGATTCGACACTTTATATCGAAGACAATTTTCGAATTGCTCTATTTTCGCAGATCGGGTTAACGGTCGTTTTTGCAGTTATTAACATACTAGAACTGGCTGTAATGATATTGGCCCTGTGTTGCAGTGCAGACATCATTTTCGATAACCCAGTCAGTTCACTTTTCGCGTATAGTGCGTTATTAACGAAATCGTATGTCAGTGTTGCCACCACTCTAATCCACTTAAGTCATGTGTACTCTCAGACAGTGCTGCTGTGCGTCTATCTAAAGATGAATGAGTTCTTGACAGCGCACGGCCTGCATACTGGCCCGCGTCGTCTGCGGAAAGCTGGTCGAAATTTTCTGAAAACCTCTCTTCGGATACATGGCGTCAAACAAGAATTGGATCGTTTTTTCACGCACATCTATTTCATAAGCTTCCTAAATGCCATGTCACAAGTTGATAATCTGTGTACAATGCTCATAAGTCTATATTACGGTGAGAGGTCTCGCAGTATTCTCATCATTGGGATTTGTTACAATATTCCGGTATTTCTTCAGCACTGGCACAACGTGTATGTGATCTGTCGATTATCGAATATGCTGGTATCAACAAGTGCACACTTTCAAGATCTTGTGCTGAACATAATTTTTACACGCAATCTATCAAGTGACACGGATTTGGAGCGAAGGGTACGTTTAATTTAAAAAATGACGATTAGCAACATTTTTATTGATTCACCATTTTGTAGATGGAATTGGAATTGTTCCAAACTCACACTCACGGACTGCACACTCGGATACATCGATTCGAAGGCGTTGACATGAAGTTCGGACTTATCTTCTTGAACGAATTTATTTTTAGTAATGTGATAAGGTTTCTGCAGTTCTACGATGGAGGAGATAAGTCAAATTCTCCTTCTGACCATACATAGAAATTAGCGCTCATAGAAATTTGGATAATTTAGTAATCCAGTTAATAATACACTAAAGTAAATAATAGGAGAAAAAATATTTATTGAAATATATTCGCAGCCTAGTGTTGCACAGTCAATCTGGCTAAAGGAAAATTAAGATTGTCTTTTCCTTAATCTAACTGAGATGCATGTGGACCGTTCTACTCAACCGAATGGCATGATCCTTAGACCATTGGCAATGCAGTTTTTTGCGCAACGGTTGAATAGAACCTTGGTAAACGCATGTACAAAATTAGGTTATTTCACAACATATTGACAATTTTACGTAACGCCTTTAATATTTTCCACCGTTTGCGTTAGCCCTTATGGTCGTCGAATTTGGACGACGGGCGAACCTAGTACTGATTAATTGGCCACGAATCAAAGTGCCTATGACATGTACCAATGTACCCCGAGAGTGGGGCAGACTGATACTTTTTAATAAAGAGGTCCTAATGTTTTTTGTGGATGGATCTGAGAATATGCTATGATATATGCTATGTATTTAGATAGACATTAAACACATAAAATGCCTTTTTTGAGTCCTAACAAAAATCGATTTCAAAGCGTTGATATGGCGTCCCATGCATGCACAAGCGTCTGCACTTAGCCTCTATCAGCGAACTCCAACTCTCACCTCCACGTGGTGAAATCTGGTAGCGGAGCACCTTCGATCGAAGTTGGGGTAACCAACCTCCGTGGGACGTCGTTGGTGGCTGCAGACTAGAGAGGGGGGAGATTGTGCCTGTACCAGGGCTCATCTCTCTTTATGGATGGCGGCGGAGGAGCTTGAAAACTGTCTGGCCAACGGCGGCGTCCGAAACTCCAGTCAGAAGGAGCTACCTGGTGAGCAGTCCTTCTAGAGCTACTTCGACATTTTCGGAGCACAGGTCTAGAAGGTTCTTTCAAGGCCAGGTCGGGGCCTTGGAATTGAGATGGCGGCGGAAGCTCCCTTTAGTTTTAGGGACAATGGCGGCGCTCACAGCCTCAGCGAGGTTACCGACACCGTATAAGCCTGGACCCTGCGACCGAGGGTTAAAGAATAGGGCCTGACCTCCCAATTGGGGGTTATACGTGAGGTTAACTCCCTCACCACGTACAAATGTTATGGTTCAGAGACAACCAACTGCCTCGGATACGGACGGTTTAAATGTTCACGACCCCAGCAAACGATACAAGGACAACGATTTTCGGTTCTGCACGTGGAATGTTAGGTCCCTTAACAGACCACGTGCAGCCGAAGGACCCGCGGAGGCCCTGGACTGCAACCGCAATCCAGGAAGTGCGGTGGAATGGGCCGGGCAAGAAAAGGATGAGAAACTGCGACATCTACTGCAGTGATTGCAACAGGGAGAGGCGTTTATTTGGATGTGGATTTGTTGTTCGAGGCAGACTTAGAAACAAAGTCTTAAGCTTTGTCTGTAAAAGCGAACGCCTCGTGACAATCCGCATCAAGGCTAAATTCGGGAACATCAGCCTGATTTGCGGCGACGCCACGACAGAGGACAAAGATGACAACAGCAAGGATGACTTCTATAATTTCCTAGAAAGGACTTACGACCAGCTTCGACACCAAGATCGTTCTAGGAAATTTCAATGCAAAGCTGGGTAAGGAAGACATCTTTGCCAAAGTCATCGGGAAGCACAGCCTGCACGACACCACATCCGATAACGGACTCTGGCTGGTGGACTTTGTCACGGGACGTAATCTCTCTGTAGCTAGCACGCGGTCCCCTGATCAATCAACCGTCAACCAGATTAATCATGTTGCGATCGATGTCAGGCACTCCTCCAGCATTCTTGATGTCCGAACGTTCCGAGGAGCCAACATCGACTCGGACCATTTCCTTGTTGTAGCCAAGGTAAGAACTCCGATACCAAGAGATCAACGGAGTCTGGAAAGGACACCACGGTTTGACGTCGGAAAGCTACAATCGCAACGGACTGCTACGATCTTTGCCGATCGAGTCTCCCGGAATCTCTCTCTAAGTTCGTCGTCAAACAATCGAAAAAGATTGGAGGCGTTGTCAAGAAGCCATCAAAGATGCCGCCACTGATGTGCTGGGTTTCACGGCACCTCCTAGAAAAAACCTATGGTTTGACAACGAGTGTAGGCTGGCACATGCAGCGAAGCTGGAAGGATACAAAGCAACGCTGCAACGAACAACGAGAGCTGTTCGTGAGCTCTACGAACAGAGACGAAGGGACGAGACCCGGCTTCCCAGGAGAAAGAAGAAAGAGCACGAGAAGCGCGCGATCGAGGAGATGGAGAGGTGCTCTGGCAGGAACGATGTCCGAAAGTCTTACCAGAGGGTGAAACAGTTATCCAGTGGATATAAGGTTCGGACAGAAGCCTGCCGGGACGAGAATGGACAACTAGTAGTAGAGTCTCAGTCGATACTGGGAATTTGAAAGAACCATTTCTGCAGACTGCTAAACGGCGATGATGACACCAATACCGCTGCCAGGCAGAATGTCCCACTCAATATGGGCGCTGATCGACGAGAACTCCGTCCCCCCCCCCCCCCGACTTAGACGAGGTCAAGATAGCAATATCAAGACTGAAGTCTATCAAAGCTGCCGATGCGGACGGACTGTCCGCTGAAATCTTTAAGGCAGGTGGAGATGATCTGGTTGGGCGTATGCACCAGCTCATCTGTAAGATATGGTCGGATTAAAGCATGCCCGATGAGTGGAATCTCAGTATCGTTTGCCCGATCCACAAGAAAGGAGACCCCTTTGACTGCTCCAACTCTAGAGGGATAAATCTCTTGAACATCGCTTACAAGATCTTCTCTGCCGTTTTTTGTACTCACTTGAAGCCCTTTATAAACAATCTGACAGGTCCGTATCAGTGTGGCTTCAGGCCAAGCAAGACCACCATCGACCAGATTTTCACACTACGGCAGATCGTGGAAAAGATCCAAGAGATGCAGGTCGACACCCACCACCTCTTTGTCGATTTCGAGGCCGCATATGACAGCGTGCATAGGGACGAGCTACACAACGCCATGTCTAATTTTGACATTCCTGCCAAACTCGTCAGGTTGTGCAGGATGACGATGGAGAATTCTCACTGCTCCATCATGGCCGGTAACGAACTCACCGCGACCTTCAATGTCAAAAACGGATTTAGGCAAGGCGACGCGCTGTCATGTGATTTCTTTAACATCATCCTGGAGAAGATCGTGCAAGACTCACACTCCAACACTAGAGGCACGATCTTCCAGAAGTCCGTACAACTGTTAGCATACGCGGACGACATTGATGTGATTGGCAGAACACAGCGAGCCGTCAATTAGGCGTTTGCTGGGATTGAGGCGGAGGCGGCTAAAATGGGTCTAGCGGTGAATGAGGGAAAAACGAAGTATATGCTGTCATCAAGAAAGGACACACAACATCGACGTCTTGGACAGAGCGTCACAATGGGAAGCTATAACTTCGGGGTAGTCAAGGACGTCGTCTACCTCGGCTCCGCAGTAAACAGTACAAACAACATCAGTACCGAGATCAAACGCAGAGTAACTCTTGCCAACCGCTGTTTCTATGGGCTCAAGAGGCAATTGAGTAGTAGAGCCAGCTCTCGAAGGACCAAGCTGACTTTATACAAGACCTTGATCATCCCATGATCATTCCTGCTGTACGGGGCGGAGGCATGGACAATCTCAAAAGCGGATGAGGAAGTCCTTGGTCTCTTCGAGAGAAAAGCTCTGCGTGCGATCTTTGGTCCTGTATGCGTTGACGGTTTCTGGAGGAGAAGATTCAACAACGAACTGTACGGGCGACATCCGTCTAGTCAGGCGTCTTCGGATCCAACGCCTAAGATGGCTAGGCCATGTAGAGCTTATGGGCAACTTAGCTCCGGCCCGAAGAGTCTTCGACTACGAACCCGTGGCGCACCCAGGTGGAGAAGGACCTCAACCCACTTGGCGTGCGACAGTGGAGACAGCTAGCCAGAGACCATGCCAACTGGAGAGGCTTGTTGGTTGAGGCCCAGGTCCACCCCGGACTGTAGCGCCAAATAAAGAAGAAGAAGAACAAAAATCGATATGCGTATCTCTTTTGGTCTATCCGGAAAATTATCATCGTCCAAATGGCGGCATGGCTTGGCTGGTTGGCGCCAATGCGATGAGGCTGAATTACAATTATATTTTGAGGATGTTGAACTTGAGGACATTAAACATTTGCGGTGTATTTACAGAGATCTGCGTCTTTTGCAGGTAAAAAAGTGTGTGCTGAATAATAACTATTTTTGCTAAAAACATCGAATCCTGAAAATTCAGAGATAGTGTTATAGTCACTTTGGGGACCATGGGCATTCTTCTAAGGATTTTTTCTTCTGTTGCAGCTGGCCACATATATAAAGAATTGCTGCAAATCAAACTATCGTTGAAAACCAATAGGTCACGGCTGAAAATATCTCTTGTCCATGTGGAAACGCAACAATCCCTCACCCACCCCACATTTAAAGTAATGCATTGGACTAGACCAAATAAATATATTGTATTTTCTCAAAAGGACACAACACCAGCGTTGGGCTCTACACCCAGTGAACATCGATTAAATAAAGGACTTCATCAGTGCAATGTACGATCCCGTGGTGCTGAGTATCTGCAATGACAGGGAGCATTAATCAAACACGACATCTCGATGTGTCTTTTTTATCCGCGCCGACTTACCGCCATGAATGCAGGCAGGGACGGTGAAAAGAACGGCACCCGCACCGAGGTGGGCCTCTGCGCCCGGATCATTATCATCAGGATCATCCGTCGGGTCTCGGCATCGCACTTGTACCACTCGGCAAGGTACACCGAATCGCATATGTCCAGACTCTGGAAAGCACAAACACATTCAACCCGCTTCAGCCCAGCACCCGCCCACAGCTACTCACACTGTCGTTCACGTAACTGCCGCCGATGCAGTACAGGAAGAGCTGCGTTAGCGCCGCGAAGCTGTAGCACACGTACAGCAGCAGCCCAAAGCCGGTGTTCTGCAACGATTATTTTTCCTTTTAATTAATTTAGTCTAGTGGAGTGCAATAAATTGCCGCCGCAGTGTACGTACGAATAAAAAATCGATGACGCTGACGCACAGAACCAGAGCCGCTGACAGGAAGTGCCCCATGATGATGGTCGTGAAAATGTCCACAAATTCGTAGCACAAATCGATGACTTCGTTGTGCCGCCGAATGATTACCTTCAATTTCTGGCGTACGATTCGATTGTCCTCGGCGTCGGCCCGCTCCCCTGTTGATCGTCGGACGCCAGTTCGCAGACAGATACAAGTTGATTGAATTAATTTTTGTTTTTTTCTTTTCGAGCCATCGTACTTACGGTCCTGCAAGTGGAGGAACAAGCTCCGGATGTCGTACTGGATCATTTTGAACAGCGCACTGATGTAGAAGCACAAGCCGACGAAGCAGCCGTCCACGCCGCTGAACGTGAATACGGTCATCAGGCCCGAGTAGGTCATGCAGACGTACGTGATCGGATACACGGGGTAGTGGGTTAACACGTCGGGCAGTCTGGCGATGCAGGAAGACGGGGTTGTGTTTCAGCTTGTTGAGAGTTTCATTTTCATTAAAATGGAGGGGGTGAAGCGGGTATTCGCAGCAGCGAATGTATGCAATTGTCTGCCGCCGTCGTCGTCGGTTTCAATGAAATCGGAACGACGATTCCGCGGTGGTTTCGATAAATCAATTGCAATTGTATCAGAAGCAGAGACCGCGGATTCATGATGTGCGAGTATAACTGACAGATTGCAGTCCTCATGGCGGGAATTGTTGCCGCCGATGGAAGGGGAGGACAGTTACTATGTTTTCCAACAGAGGACTTGTTTGGTTTGATTAACCGAATGATGTTGTCATTAAAGGGACTTTAGTAGAATGAAGTATTCCAGAAGAGGTTTCGTCAGGTATACGAGTCTTATCGAGCAGCACAGACCGGTCTCCACGTCCTGACGTAAGAGAGCTGAATGAGGCCCACGTGATGAATGTATCTTGGGGGGCCGCAGTGCTTTAGGTGCTTGGAATATTGCGGTCAAAATTTTAACTAAGACTCGCGTTGTTTTTTTTCATATGGAGAACGTCAAGAGTCCTTTCCCGCTACTGATGTCCTCTCAGAAGTGGAGGCCACCTGCAATTCTTAGTCGACTCCAAATGCTGACGTTCAAGAGGCTCTCCCTCTAGGGATGGACACAGATTCTTGGCTGACTTCGCGGTGAAAACGAGAGTTGGTGTGTCGGGAATCGAACCACAAACCACCAGACTAGGACTCCGTTCACTTGCCCACCAAGCTACTGTCGGGGACGCGCTGAAATTGAGGTCATGATCTAAGTGTCTGACAGTCTGACACAATAGACTGCATCGAATGAAAAAAAAAATTTAAATTTCTTATTTCAACTGTCCGTGCATGCTGTTCTTCTCTCTTGATTGGAGGCGAGCTAAATATTAATTTTGAGCGGCGAAGTGCAAGAAGCATTTTGCAGTCAGAGAGAAGATCTCGAAAGACGAGAAGCCGTGAATAATTGAAATTATTCTTGGCGTGGGTTCAACACAGATCTCTCAGGTTAGGAGTAGGAAAATATTTAGTTGTTAAAATTAAGGACAGGGCTCATTTTAAATTATTCTCTTACTCTTGTCACATGTCACTGTGACAAGTTTGTATTCAATCGATTCGTTGGAAACATTTTTTGTTGCTGTCTGTAGAATTGAACGAATGGAATATATCGGTCTCTATCTTTGAATGAGCGATTATTGAAATGAACGATCGGTTGAAATGACCGAGTCTCTTTGTTGACCAATACTTGAATGTATCGTTCGTTGGATTTGAATGATTGACCCAGCTCTATCTTGCATTACCCACAATCTCCCATTTCTGTTGATAGAGTTCCTGGCAAACTTTTTATGGGACTACTGCCCAGATTGCCAGGTGCCAACATTAATTTAATGTAAAGGAATTGTTTCAGAACTGAAAACATCGATGTTTTCGATTATTACGGACAAGACCACTGACATATCGACCAGAAAGTCTTTGTTATTGGTCCCTGCTCAACATTACAACCGCAATCTGAACAGGCATCCGTGGTCCTCTTCTTCGTGGGCAAGATATGCCATGTCGCTTCAATTCAACGTTAGCGTTAGGTATGTAAAATATTTAAGACTGTTCTTAGTAGTGATGGTTCGTGATAAGCGGTACATACAAAATCACGAGAACATCTCGATTCTCAAAATCTATCGAATGCTGAAGTGGCACATTTATGTAGTTATCTTGTGTTAATAGTTAGTCACAACAGTGGACTCTCCCTAAGTCAAACTTCCTCTAACTCGATCAAATCAAGGTGTTAACGACTCTGACAATGCTGATAGTAACCCTGTCAGCACAATGACTCTCCGAACGTGTCCTGACTTGATCTGATAGCAACGGCTCTTCATCCCTGCACAGTTCAACGTGAGCATCGGTGAAGAGTGGATCAAGTCAAAGAAGGGCATAATTTTTTAAGGTTTCATTTCATTTCATTCATTTCATTCATTTCATTCATTTCATTCATTTCATTCACTTCATTCATTTCATTCATTTCATTCATTTCATTCATTTCATTCATTTCATTCATTTCATTCATTTCATTCATTTCATTCATTTCATTCATTTCATTCATTTCATTCATTTCATTCATTTCATTCATTTCATTCATTTCATTCATTTCATTCATTTCATTCATTTCATTCATTTCATTCATTTCATTCATTTCATTCATTTCATTCATTTCATTCATTTCATTCATTTCATTCATTTCATTCATTTCATTCATTTCATTCATTTCATTCATTTCATTCATTTCATTCATTTCATTCATTTCATTCATTTCATTCATTTCATTCATTTCATTCATTTCATTCATTTCATTCATTTCATTCATTTCATTCATTTCATTCATTTCATTCATTTCATTCATTTCATTCATTTCATTCATTTCATTCATTTCATTCATTTCATTAATTTCATTAATTTCATTAATTTCATTAATTTCATTAATTTCATTCATTTCATTCATTTCATTCATTTCATTCATTTCATTCATTTCATTCATTTCATTCATTTCATTCATTTCATTCATTTCATTCATTTCATTCATTTCATTCATTTCATTCATTTCATTCATTTCATTCATTTCATTCATTTCATTCATTTCATTCATTTCATTCATTTCATTCATTTCATTCATTTCATTCATTTCATTCATTTCATTCATTTCATTCATTTCATTCATTTCATTCATTTCATTCATTTCATTCATTTCATTCATTTCATTCATTTCATTCATTTCATTCATTTCATTCATTTCATTCATTTCATTCATTTCATTCATTTCATTCATTTCATTCATTTCATTCATTTCATTCATTTTTGGATTCAAATAATTTCACCACACTTATTCATTTTGAATTTCCACAAATTGGACATTTAATCTCTATTTCAAACCAATCCAATCTGTAAAACTCGAACATATCTAGCAAATAAAGAAAGAAAATTGTACTATTAAAAGTGTATTGTATTATCCTCTCTCCGCTCGCAACATAAGGTAATCGACTTGGTTGATTATTAGATTTTTAGAATTGAAATGTTGTACTAAGCGATAATCACTCGAATAATCATTCGAATGCGCCCATCTCGAATGTCCATCGATTACTCAAGTCTCGATTCGTAAAATCATTCGATTGTGCCCATCACTAGTTTTAGATTCAACTGCACTTATTAAATGTGTTCCTGATACTATTTTTGAAAGTATCGCTAATTTTAGTTTTGTTTTTCTACCCTCAACTGCTAAATTTCTTTGAAACTAAATGTTGTTGAGATGTCACCTGCTATTATATTGAGTTCGCCAATCCGATAAAGCTCATAATCAAAGCAAACTACATAATTTTGTTTTTAAACATACAAGGTTCACCCGTCGTTGAAACGTTCGACGACCATCAGAGGTAACGAGATAAATTTCCAAAGGTGTAAATATCATTGCATTCGATTCAGTAGAACGGTGTATAACCGTACAACAAAAAGGGGCGGCACATATTTATATACACAGTCCATCACAAAAGTAAGTAAAACAGTTAAAACTTGTCTGAGTTCTTAACAAAAATTAAATTCGACCGGGACTCCAAGAGAAATCATAAATACAGAATTCTAAAGAGATTAGGCGAATGTACTTAGAGAAAAACAAAAATATGAGGTTATCTTAAAATCTATAGGCACAGCGAGGCAAAACTGCCTTTAAGATTGTTTTCCTTTGGAGTACCATTGCCTTAATTTTTTGTTAAGAACAGAGTAACTTCTATGCTGCGTACTTACTTTTGTGATTGACTGTAGTTATTAATGTGTCCAGCTTAAGAATTTTTTGGTAACTTTTTTTCCAATTTATGTAGCAATTTTTCTTCCAAAGTGGGTACCATGGCTGCACATTGAAGTAACACATGAAAGGCGTCAGTTGGAAGAAATCCCTCACAATGACCGACATACAGTCAACAAGTACGAAGATAGTGTGAACTTCAGAGTGCGAGTGTCAGTGAGTGTCGGTTCAGAAGGTTTGGGAAGGACATTTGCTCACAACATCATTCAATTGCGCTTCCCTTAAAACAATTATCTGTTGTCCTATCCACCACTTTTTACTTAAGTTAAAGAACGTGTTTTTTGGAAAGGCTTTTGAAGTCTCCTCGGCCTTCTCCTCCATCCGTAAAGCAACGCACCGGAACAGCTACTTACATCATTTTAAATGGCAGATCCAATGTGATGTTCTGTCCCGTCCACGTGCGATAGGCCATGTTCAGTATAGGCCTCGTGTTGAAAAACAAATTGGTCGAGTTGCCGCTTACGAAGAGCATCGCGGATAGCATCGCCGCGAACGACGACAGTCTCTGGACGATTTTCAGCTTCTCCAGCTCCTCATCTACAAGAGTGGCCACACCAGCAATGAACTCTCCCTCAAAGAAATGAAAAAGACAAAATAAATGCAATACCTCACCTTTTGTGAGGAGTTTCCGAATTCGCTCGAGCAACGAAAACAACTTCTCGCGGTGCACGAAAAATATCCACATCTTGAAGAAGCAGATCTGCTTAGTGATTCCCGGGCACCAGGCTTCCATGGAATCCAGGATTTGATTAAGTGTCAACACTCCGCAAATGCATTCGCCCCACGCCCCAAATCCCACCGCCAAGCAGCTCATGGCAAACAGCAGGACGTGGCCCCGAGTGGGCGCCCGCTCCTGGGGCCAGCATCCGACAACGCTCAGCGAGAACTTCGGGATCACGAAATAACTTTGCTCGATTGACGCTTCTGGCGATAAGAACTGGAAACCCATTATGTCGGACGATTGGAACACTCAAAGTTCTTTTGGCCCGAGCAATCGAGACGACAGCTCTTATAACGCAATCGCCGCCGCCGCCGAGGACGCCACGTGCCGCCGAACCGGTGTTGTGTCAATAGGGACCCGCGGGACCAGATAATTCCAATTATTTTGTAAATTTTTGATGAACTTTTTCAATTTGACTGGATTGAGGCGTTCTCGAGAAGCCAACATCCATCTGTGGGCGGTGGCAGAGATTATAAACTTTCTAATTGTTGTGAAAACAAATGTTTCGTTTAATTACATGGGTGGTCGGTGAAGTTTTTCTCGTGTGCAATCGACGGGGATGGGCGTCGACGGAAAAAGTTTGACTAGTTGATGGTCTGTCAAGAGTGCTTGCACGAGGAGTTGCTCACGAACGGCAAGTTACTGCAGTAAACAAGGTTTGCGTTGCACTGCAAGCTGGTGGCGTTATGATTGAAATGGAACTTTCAAAATGGAGACAGTTTTGACGCAACGTAGTTAAAGTTGATGCGGATAGTGAGTGTGAAGAAAGGACGAAGTCGAAGTGATCCATGAATGCTATGTGAATTCTGGGAAAAACCACATTCAAGAGGGATGAAGGGGAACAAAAATAAGAGGATTGTGCACTTGAAAAACTCAAGAGCTGGGGCCCTGAACATTATTTTGGTCGTGCTGGGGATGGAACGGAGACAACACAGGACAGACCCGCAACGCCACGGCCCCACGAAAATTGACAAGAGTTTTTGTAGAATGACACTACTCTCAAGCGATGGAATAAAATATGGCGGCTCGGTTCGAACTTAAAATAAAAACGCATGCGTAAAGAATGGCCATTACTGGCTTGCATCCCCTTGTGAATCCTCGGGGCTCTACAGAGCCTAGGCGCCATCGATTGCGTTTTCTGGAAATATGCCTCGGCTCTCCTCAACTTTTTTTCCAGTTGCCGTGCTGCCTTCTCAAACTGTTCTGCGCCACGTACTCCTAGGACCGCCGTATATCCTGTCATCCTGAGTAAGTGGGTTCCATTGCATCGCTTGGCAAACTATGGACATGTCACCCTTTCGGAGAGCGTGACCAATCCACTGCCACTTTTGCCATCGTATGGTTGTGTCTATAGGTTCATGGCCCGATCTCTGATAAAACTGTTAATCCTTAAGATGTAGGTTAGGCACCTATTGATGGTGGTCACCATCCAAGCCCCATATCCATATGGTAGCACGAATTCAACGTTGGAACGGAAGAGTCGTAGCTTGGTGCTTAAGCTTATTGCACTCCTTCGCCAGACTGTGGATAGCATACCAAGATTGCCTATTCAGTTGGCTATATGCAGTTCGGTTCCGCCATCGTTTGAGAAAATACTCGCAAGGTTAGGGGGTGGCATCTCAGCCTCACATAGACCTGTTGGTCCATAGTCGCTCCCAAGGTATTGGAAACTCTCTACTCTTCCAACCGCCTGTCCAGTAATACAGGACAGGGCTGAACAGGCCTTGGGCTGATCTTTTTTGTTTTTGTCGTGCTAATTTTTAGGCTCCATGACGTCTGCTTCCCTCTCCACATTTGCTGTCATTTGGTGGAGGTCCATTATTCTGTGAGACAGAAGGCATACATCGTCGGCGTTGTCAAGGTAGTTGAGTTTAGATGTAAGAGTCCATCGAATTCCTCCATTTCCTGTTGACAGGGCCGCATTCAGCAGTTCGGTAATCACCAATAAAAACAGTACTGGTAAAAGTATGCAACCTTGCGGAACTCCACTTTGAACTACTAATTGTTCAGACAGTCTTCTTCTTTGTAAGACGGGACTCCTTCATGGCGGTACACCCTGTCGTGGGGTAGGAGCTCAGTAGGACGCCCGATGACTCTGGAGGGCGAGGGCAGATTAGGGTTACCCATACTGCACGGCCTTCAGATAGGGTTGCCGAAGCCAAGAGACAGCCAAACTCCAAAACTCAGTGGTGGTGTGAGCGAAAAATAAACCGTGTCAGAGGGTTGAAGGGTTGAGTGGCAAGTCTCCTTCAGGTGCACTGGTCAGCACCCGTCGTTCAAAAATTGATACTCAACACACTCCTCGATGATGATACGCAAGGTGTTGATATAGTCGGCAAAAGAGGATATAGAGCGGGAACCTGCTGGTAAGGCATCGGATGGCGATTTCTTTACAAGGTTAGTAATCTTCTCCTTCTTCTTCTTCTTCTAAGGGTGCCACCATTAGTGGTAGTTCTGGATCACTTGCCCTCTGTCTGGCATAACAAACAGGCTAAGGTCTCTATTCGACTTATGTGCGCCATCTTGTCGTGGACGTCCTCTTGTGCTTTGTCCTACAGGCTGAGAGTCGACGATTTTTCGGGCCGGAGCTAAGTTGTCCATACGCTCTACATGGCCAAGCCATTTTAACTCTTGACTCATTTTAACTCGAACTCAGATATGAAATGTTGACGAACCCATCAAACGGTTTAAGTACAATGCTTTCCATTTCTGAGGCCCCTTAACAGACCACAGGTGTGAATTTGTTGTTCGAGGCAGACTTCGGGAAAGAGCCTTCCAATCCGCATAAAGGCTAAGTTCGGGAACATCAGCCTCATATGCCGACAAACACCGACAAAGGGGCAAATATGGAGGTAAAGGAAATACGATCAATGTCGACACTGAGAATCTAGAAAGATTAGATCTTGAGTAAAAGAGCCGTCTACGGAGGGACCATGTTGACTTCAAATAAGACGCTGATTATCCAAGTCCTCCTGGACGGCCAGAGGTTGGGGACTTGGACAATATCAAAAGCGAACGAGAAAGTCCTTGGTCTGAATGATAAAAAGGTTATGCGTATCGTCTATTTTATTGTTTATTGGAGAGAAGGGCAAAATAAGAACGCCCTTTTATGTTATGAAAAGTTTTATTTTCTATAAAAGTAATAATTAAAATGGATTTCAAAAATGAAAAATCAACTGCTTACGCTTTTGTAACTCTCCTTCCGGTCACGTTGTATGGAATGACTATTGACGCTCAAATTGTCGTTATCAGAAATGAAGTATTGCAGAGATGACCGACTTCACATCTGATTGCCCCCTAGTCCATCGACGATTTTGAGTGCTTTTTTGACAGATATTCATGCATTTTTATCGATTATACACGAAATAACACGTGGGTGGCCGTGGCGTAGTGGGTTAGTGCCTCGACTACTACGCAGAGGGTGCCAGGATCCATACCCGAATTTACCACCTTTCATATTTCACGGGTCCACCTATTTCGAGTCACTGACAATGCTCAAAGAGTATTCCTGTCTAGAAAAAAGCTTCTCAACTTCGCCGTTCGGAGTTAAACTGTGAGAGAACAACAGCACGCACAACATGAGTGGTTGCTGAGAAGCTGGGCCCTGGCCCTCTACGGGCTGTAGCGCCACCCATATTATATAATATTATTATACACGAAATAACGTAAATGCCGCACTCTGATTGGTCAGTCTGGTTTATGAACACAACGGGTTATAAAAAACAGTTGTCAAAAATCTTAAGGGAAAAGAGAGGTAGAAGTCGGGCATCTCCGTAATACTTCATTTCTATTTTACGAATTCCGCTGACATTGCTTTCAAAGTTTAAGACGACGTGACATTAGGTAGGAGTGTGTTCAAGCGTTTACAAATAATGAATAAATATTAATGTTAGTCTTCGCAACACTTGTCTTGTGTGCATTGGAGGACAAGTTCCAACCACGAACTGTAGCGACACGAGCCTAATCAGGCGTCTATGGACTCAACGACTTAGGAGTTCAGGTCGTGCATAGCGTGTCAACAACATAACTCCTTTTGATGGATCTTCGATTACGATCCTGTGAGGCAATGCAACACGCCAGTGGCGTTAAGATAGTCGACATAAATAGAGAAGGACATCAACCAAGGAGATCGCCCTAGTGTAGCAAGCTAAGAAATAGTTCCTTAAATAAAAATAACGCACCACTTTATTGTTTTTCTAACTTTTTTATATTTTACGTCCACACTCACTGCTGTCTACTTTTCGAATGAATGGTTTACAATATTGTTCTCACTATGAGTGTATCGTACCGTCAGTTGTTTCTTAGAATTGAGGTTTTTACTTGAATTTTTCAATGTATGGCTACACTAGGATGATGTTTTTCTTGGAGAGGCTTGTTGGTTAATGCCGATACCACCCCGAACTGTAGCGCCACATTAAGAGAAAGAAGAAAATTATGTGTAATATATGAGATCAAAAAAATGTCCAACATTTTGCTCGATACAGACATTGGGTCTATTTAACCCAACGCATTTCCCACTAGGGAGAGAACAGGCAAGAAGTAAATACACACACATAAGTACACTCGGAAATATCATGTATCATAGTCCATACATATATTTACATCTATACCAACGTAGTCATCAATCGATCTCTTCTTTTCGGCGAAATATAAATGAAACTGTGTTTGACACAGGCATATTAAAAGGAACTGCACATTTCCGCGGACATGTTTCACGAATGGAACTACATAGTTCTGCGGATATGTCTCCCGGAAGCAGTTCCTTCTAAGAAAATAATCGTTCCATGTCCGTTCCGTCGTCGGAACTGTTTAGCACAACTGTACTCCACACGAGGAGATACTGGATCGTTTGTTTTTTCTTATCATGCTGTTCTCTTTTGGTTTTAATTATAGTGTGTTTAAATACAATAATATTCTTTGTAAATTTTATTTTTTGTTTAATTTTTTAAACATTCGCAACGAAAATATGCCCTAAGGACGTTGAGTATATTCCTCAGCCGTACAATCTACCCGTAATCGATTCTGGATAGTATTACTGCTCGGGTGATACTTATTTTATCAACTATCCTTAGACCTTTCACTTCAACCTTTATTTTAGGAAAAGAAACATGTTGTCTTTATTTGTTTTGTTGAAAAAATGTTTTGGAATGAGAACCAAAAGTTGTAGGTAATAGGTGGTAACCAATTCCGTTGCTCTGTTATTTGCACTATTCTTGCAAAGAAACTCTGCAAAATGGTTAGACAATATTTTAATGCTATCTATTCCTATTTCTTCTTAAGTAATAAAACATTAAAGAATACGTATGTTAAGTTTAAAAGTGGCTATCCAAGGGACGGGTTTACTTTGCTTCATCCAAAACATTGGCTAATTGCGTCTGTATGTAAAGAGCTAGAACAACGTTGTCAAGAGATTTTGTAGCGGTTTATCCGATGAATATTTTCCTTAAAAGTAGGTGAAGGATAACTCCTACTTTTTTTATATAGAAAAAGAATATGCAACACCAAACATTCTAAATGATATCCTAGATGGGCCGATAACCAATGATGAGCTCAGAAGAGTGCTACTTGAACTGAAGGATAAAAAAGCAACTGGATCGGATGGTATACCAACTGAATTCTACAAATACAGTACCAACAATCTGAAAGAAACCCTCATAAGGTTGTAAAACAACATTTTAAATTTGAGAGTAGTACCGCAGCGGTTCAGAGAAGCACTGATATTCCCAATCCGTAAAAAAGGTGATACGACGGAGCCTGCAAACTATCGAGGTATATCTTTCTTAAACGCTTCGTATAAAATGTTCACTTCACTAAACACTTGGATAGAAACCAACCACTTAGTAAGTGAGTTTCAAGCAGGATTCAGATCCGGCTATTCAACTATCGACCACATCTTTGTGTTGAACAGCATAGCCAGTTCATACATAAATCGGAATAAGAAGCTGTATGCATTCTTCGTAGATTTTCAAGCAGCGTTCGATTGAGTGAACAGAAACGCTTTGTTTTATAAACTTTATGGATTGGGGATGTCATCGAAATTCGGGAAAGTCTTGCAAAATCTCTACGGAAGCACAAAGGTAGCTGTGTGGAATGGGGAGGAACTATCGGCATGGTTCCGTACTAATTCGGGGTTAAGACAAGGACGTTCGCTAAGCCCTAGCATGTTTGCCCTTTTCATAGATGATATTGTGGACCTGCTGCCTGGTGGGGTGGAATATGCGGGAATTCTTTTCAAAGCGCTTCTATTTGCAGACGACATTGTGCTGTTGGCAAAATCACCAGAGTCTCTTCAATTGGTGATTAATAAACTGTATGAGTACTGCAAACTATGGAGTCTATACGTGAACTTACAAAAATCAAAGATAATAATATTCAAAAGAGATGGCGGTAGAACAGTGCGTAATGAGAAATGGCATTTTAATAGAATAAATATAGAAGTTGTCAAAGAGTATAAACATCTAGGAATTTTATTAACTAGTAATCTTAATATGAAGGGACATCTCCAGGAAAAGCTCAACAAATCAAGGACTGTTGTAAATATGGCGTGGAAGAGGTGCTTCAATAATCCCAACATCAACCATAGCAGTAAATTCAAGGTATTTGAAGAGCGGTTTCGGAGGCGGTAATGTTATACGCGGCGCAAGTGTGGGAACATAAAGCCTATGAGGAAGTGGAGAGGTTGCAACGTTTTTTTTTTATTAAAAGGATGTTCCATTTGCCTACAATGACGCCAAACTACATGTTTATGCTGGCAACAGGATTATCTCCTCTATTTGTAAAAACACTCAAGATGCAAGTCAATTACATACTGCGGGTAAGGAAAATGCCAGATAACCGACTTCCGAAAATAGTGGCTTTGCAAACAATTCGGAGAAAAACAGCGTGGTATCAAGAATGGTTGGAATTAGCGCATACATGTGGTATACAGTTGAGATTTCTGCACCTATTAATAAAACAAGTCGATGAGGAGGCGAGAAAGCAACATCTTCAACGCATCGCAGTACAACAACGTACAACCGGCTCAATTACAACCTTGGGACTAGAAATTATTTCAAATATTCGAATAGTATCCGCGAAATATCAACAATGTTCAAGCTGCGTGGAGAACTACTAAAACTTAATTTTATTCCCCACAGGGAGGACCTCCCGATACTATGCGGCATGTGTAATCTAAATGAAAGAGAAGATGTCATGCACTTCATAGGCATGTGGTCCAATTTTGAATGAGAATAGTATCACTAATCAATGCAATGAATGTAATAAAACTATTTAAATACTGTGAAATTGTTTTAAAATATAGGGAAAGTATATTAACAGAATCTTTTTAAAATTGCTAAATTGAGAGAGTAATACACTTAAATTATACATACCTTAATTAAAGAAATTAGATGCAATGTTTAGTAACGTAATAATTGTCAATCTGGCAGTCGGCAAAGCCATGCTAATTGATTTTATATGATAATATTTATTAATAAAATTACTTACTTACTTATAAAAAAAGAAACAAAAAGCAATTTTTATTTCTTAATAAAATTGTAATACTTATAACAGAACATTAAGAAATATTTAAATTTAACAGCAAAAGACATCCATCTTGAGCTTTTTTTTTTGGGTTTATAACTAATAAAAAAATAGCTTTAAACACAATAAACTAGTTTTTTTTTTGAAAAACAAATCAAAATAGACAAAAAAGGATTACATTCTCGTTAAATTCAACTTAGATTGCAGCTCAATTACAGAGAAAGTGCCACTGTCTTCTTTGGAGGTTGAATGGAGGCTAAAATTCATCGCTTTTATGGGGGCATTTCGATAGTTTTAAGGACTTTCCCATTAGGGGCTAAGTAACCCGTAAAGAAGAAAAACCTCACAGTCCCACAAGAAAACGTACTATACTTTTCTTGAAGGATAACCTTTGTATATAACATAAGATTATAGCTAGCTTACTTGCTCAGTTGTCGCTGGAACCCCTGTACATACAAAATTTTCGTTTCCACTAAAAAAAGCACACAAAATTAGAGATAAATTTCCACGTCAACAGTTCTTTACCCACTTAAGGTATATGATCGAATGATCCTATGTGTTTGTTTGTATGTGTTTATTACTATAGTTTCGACATGCAGGACTTGACATGTCTGGGCGCGAACAAATAAACAAATTATTTTCGTTACTGCTGGGCCAAAGTAATCCTGCTTTACGGTACTGAATGGCTTTTTATCTAACAAAAAAAAACATCTATCGCAGGCAGTCATCATTCTGTCGAATTCCAGGTGCACAGCATAGTCTGTGAGCGTGGCCAAATCCTACAAGAAAGCACCCACATTTCAGAATTCAATGACTCCACTTACAATCAGTGTTGTTCCTCTACGTGTCGACTAAAATTATCGTCTTTTTACCATAAACAATTGGATAAACAACGTAGACCATGTCAAAACGTCAATAATGTCAACAATGGTGTCGACAATGTCAATAATAGCTGGCTCAACCTACACTGCAAATAAATTCATTGAAGAAAGTAATTACAAGAGACGTTGTCGCGAATGAAGAATTTATTTTCCATATCCTTTTTATTATAACTATTCACATTATAAATATAAAATTAAATGCACGAATTTTACAATATAATAATATGGGTGGCTTTACAGCCCGCAGAGGGCCAGGGCCTAGCTTCTCAGCAACCACTCGTGTTGTGCGTGCTAATGTTCTCCACGCGTGGATGGGACCTACAGTTTAATGCCGACTCCGAACGGCGAAGCTTGAGAAGCTTTTTGTAGACAGGAAATACTCTTTGAGCATTGTCAGTGACTCGAAAGAGGTGGAGCCGTGAAATATGAAAGGTGGTGAATTCGGGTACCGAACCTGGCACCCTCTGCGTAGGAGTCGACGCACTAACCCACTACACCACGGCGACCCACGCACGAATTTTACAAGTCTAGCAAAAAAAGAACTCTTCCAGATTCCTGCTTCTTCAGATAAAATTGGTTGCATGTAGCTACATTCTGCTCCAAAAAATCGTCTGACATTCGAGTGATCTAAAAGCTTCTTCATGTATATTATTCACTTCGACTAGAAGATGGCCAATGTGATAATTTCAACACTTGAACATTTTTTCTTGAATTCCATCCTATGTTTTGTTTCAAAATTATTGTTTAAAATAAATATTTTATTGAAAGTTTCAACACAATCCTCGTTTTTATTTAAATTTAAATTTAATAGCTTTTTTTAAAAGGTCTAAATAAAAAAACGTACTGTCTACACTGTCTTCATTGTCGTCAGGCACGTGTCGCTAATTTTAAGTTGACTACGTTGAATTGCTTAAACGTAGACCCTCGCTTAGTCTACATGCTACAATACTTCTCAGAATCCGACGTGTGTCAAATATCATTTCAAACGGGTTCCAAAAAGACGAGCCACCAAGTCCGCATCAACTAGCCTTCAAATGTACTAAAAAATAATTTGAAAAACCAAAATCGATAAAAAACCACTCCGAAACACGTTCACTTTGCCGGATTTTATTGAACGTCACCTCTGTTTAAAGAAACGTTTTCAGGATAGTGATGTAAGATCCGGATGTCTTTATGATCTGAAATGGAAAAGGTTTTCAAAGAGAACAACCCACTGAGCGACTTCCAACTTACGTTAGCAAATAACGGTATGGACGGCGTAAAGAATGGAGCTCTGAGTAGACTGCCTCTCTGCGCCTTAACAATGACGAACAGAACCAGCTTCTTGACGCGTTGATCGGACTCGTACCAATCGCAAAAGTACAACGTCTCAGATAGCTTTGAGCACTAAAAAAGAAAAAACAAATTTTGTATGTATCAGTTTGCGGAAGTAGATACTCACACTCTCGTTGACTTTCTCAGCGCCGTAGCAGTAGGTGTACAGTTGCGTGCAAGCGCCCATGGCGTACGTGACGTAGATAGTCCTTGCGATTCCCGGGGTCTTAAAGAGGCCACGAAATCACATCGAATTGTCCTTGCTCTTGGAAGTGAGATGGACTTACCAGAAGAAGGTCTACCAAAGCCACTCCGAGGACAATGCCGGCGAAGAGAAAGTGCCCAAAGATCATGTACTTGTAGATCCTCTCGAATCGAGTGAACATGACAATGATGTCCTGCTGTCGTCTCACAAACGTCGACAACTCCTCATAGAACAGATTAATCCTCTCTGGCTTGAACTCTGTTCGGAGATCAGGAGACTTAAACGTGAATCCGGCCAGTCACATTGGATGTGTAGTCTTACCAGAATAAGCGTACTTCTTGAAGGCCTGCTTGAAGTCCTCCTGAAGGCACTTGTACGAGGCCGAAATGTACATGCAGAAGCACATGAACGCACCATCGATCCCGGGGAATCCAAAAATGGTCACCATGCCGGAGTACGCCAAGAAGCAGTACATGAACGAGTACACGAACTTGTTGTCCACCTCGGTCATATCTTCGTAGGGCAGTCTGCAAAAAGAGGACTCAGCCACTCAGGGAGACAGATGTCTCGTCGGAAACTCACGCAGCTCGAAACGGCAAGCCGATCCAAGTGTCATTCCGGCCAATGTAGCGCTGATACATCCAAACTATGAAAGGCTTTGTGACGTAAAAGCAGTTAGTGGAGATCCCGAAGAAGTACAGCCACAAGGACCATCCCACCGTGAAGAACGATACCCGGAGAATAATCGCATTCTTCCGCTCGTCTCTGGCGTCTGAAAAGACAATCATGCAAGCGCTTCAAGCTTCCCAAGCCCACGCTACTCACCCTTGGCGAGGTGTTGAAAGATCTGCGTCAGCAGCTGAGCCAACTCCTTACGATGGATCACAAAGCACACGAGCTTCAGCCAAGTGACCACCTTGGTGAGGCACGGACAAACTGCGTCCAGAGCCTCGGCAGGCTCCCGTCGAATCAGCCACGTCATTCGAATTTCCCCAACGATGGCCGTCAGCAGGATGCCCAAATTGACAAACACCTTAATCTGAGTGCATCGCGAGAATGAGTCCAGCGGCCAGAGTCCCAGAAACCGCAGGATCCACCTAATGACACGGAAGAACGCCACCTCGAACGGGTCCGAGCGGGCGAAGGCCACTAGCGGCATGCTGAAGCTAAGCGAAACGTTCGCCAATGAAAGTTTCAGCCAACTTTTATAGCGAACGCTGCAAATAGATTTATTTGCGATAACCGCGAACAGCAATGTTTAACGTATCAATACTGAATGATGGCAATTAGACTTAAAAATGCATGATCCGGCCGCAAAATTGGCGACTGTGGTTGAAAGTTCCGTACATTCAATGTCCTAATTGATTAAGTAGTTAATTTGATTGGCCGGTTAAAAATGCAGCGCTTTCATTCCGGAGTCGTTGAAATGCGCGGCCTTCTTCCCCCAAGCTACTTGTCCCCAACCCCATTGGCAAATTATAGACTGCCTGCTGTTATTTTACAAATATTTGTGTAAATGCTGGGGGGGCGGGGAGCCTCGAATGAATGCAAATTAATTGTTAATCGAATGTCGGACAATGGGCAACGCAGCTGAGGTCGATTGTTTCTTTTGTTGCCATATGTGGTTTTTCATTCGTTTTCGTACTTGCATCCAGCAAACCATCACCTGTCGTATTCAACGATTCGGGTCGCCCAGCACGAGCGACAGGCATGTCACATGTCGCAGTGACAAATTTGTACTGTCTTAGTCACATTTAACAATCTAATGACTTATTTTTTGATTCGACTAAAAATTTTTTGCCAACAACAACAAAGAATCTTCAAAAAACTAAAACTCAAAAAAGTGTATTTTGAACCTTTACGCGTATAAATAGGTCAAAATTCAAAAACCGCTTTGAGACCGCCTAGAGTTGTTATAATAAAAATATTACAATATGGGCAGGGCCTAGCTTCTCAGCAACCACTCGTGTTAAGATTTATAATAACTTATCGTTTATGTTTTTTTGGTCGAAAATCTTGTCTGCACTGAAATATTTATTTTCGTCGTTTTTCGACTTTAAACGAACTTATTTTGGATACAAAATGCATTACAGCCATGAATTAAATTGCCAAGATAAGTGAATTGCTTAAACTAGAGGTAGGGCTTTCAAAGTTGTCAAACAAATGAACTGTAACCTCTTTAACACTTACAAACGCATACCCCGCTTAGAGGTGGTGGTATATCGGCACTATGATTTCATCCAAAAGTCTGATCTTTGGGGCTTACTACCCCAATATTATGTACCATGAAAGCTTGCGTCTCAACGGATTTGTTCCACCTGAAGCATTCTTAGCTGAAGATGATCTGGTTGGGCGTATGCACCAGCTCATCTGTAAGATATGGTCGGAGGAGAGCATGCCCTATGAGTGGAATCTCAGTATCGTTTGCCCGATCCATAAGAAAGGAGACCCCTTTGACTGCGCCAACTCTAGAGGGATAAATCTCCTGAACATCGCTTACAAGATCTTCTCTGCCGTTTTTTGTACTCACTTGAAGCCCTTTACAAACAATCTGACAGGTCCGTATCAGTGTGGCTTCAGGCCAAGCAAGACCACCATCGACCAGATTTTCACACTACGGCAGATCGTGGAAAAGACCCAAAAGATGCAGATCGACACCCACCACCTCTTTGTCGATTTCAAGGCCGCATATGACAGCGTGCACAGGGACGAGCTACACAACGCCATGTCTAATTTTGACATTCCTGCCAAACTCGTCAGGTTGTGCAGGATGACGATGGAGAATTCTCGCTGCTCCATCAAGGTCGGTAACGAACTCACCGAGACCTTCAATGTCAAAAACGGATTCAGGCAAGGCGACGCGCTGTCATGTGATTTCTTTAACATCATCCTGGAGAAGATCGTGCAAGACTCACACGCCAACAGTAGAGGCACGATCTTCCAGAAGTCCGACAACTGCTAGCATAGCATACGCGGATGACATTGACGTGATTGGCAGAACACAGCGAGCCGTCAATGAGGCGTTTGCTGGCATTGAGGCGGAGGCGGCTAAAATGGGTCTAGCGGTGAATGAGGGAAAAACGAAGTATATGCTGTCATCAAAAAAGGACACACAACATCGACGTCTTGGCCAGCGCGTCACAATGGGAAGCTATAACTTCGGGGTAGTCAAGGACGTCGTCTACCTCGGTTCCGCAGTAAACAGTACAAACAACATCAGTACCGAGATCAAACGCAGAGAAACTCTTGCCAACCGCTGTTTCTATGGGCTCAAGAGGCAATTGAGTCCCATCTGAGCCATCTCTCGAAGGACCAAGCTGACCTTATACAAGACCTTGATCATCCCAGTCGTGCTGTACGGCGCGGAGGCATGGACAATCTCAAAAGCGGATGAGGAAGTGCTTGTTCTCTTCGAGAGAAAAGCTCTCCGTGCGATCTTTGGTCCTGTTTGCGTTGACGGTTTCTGGAGGAGAAGATTCAACAACGAACTGTACGGGCGACATGCGTCTAGTCAGGCGTCTTCGGATCCAACGCCTAAGATGGCCCGAAGAGTCTTCGACTCCGAACCCGTGGGATAACGCAATAGAGGACGCGTTTAAGGTGGCGCACCCAGGTGGAGAAGAACCTCAACCCACTTGGCGTGCGACAGTGGAGACAGCTAGCCAGAGACCATGCCAACTGGAGAGCCTTGTTGGTTGAGGCCCAGGTCCACCCCGGACTGTAGCGCCAAATGAAGAAGAAGAAGAAGCATTCTTATATTTCGACACAATTGGCCTCATACAGGATCCACAAGGATGTCCTGTCATCTTCCATGTCGTACGCCGAACAGTGGACAGGCGACTCCAATACGAACCGGATGTCGCTCGCACCCACGAGGATCTCCTCCGGTTCAGTAGAGCGATCCCCGCTCGAGATAGGAAAGAGTCTGCCAAAGAACGGCAATTTTACTGGTAGTTACACCTAAACCAGCCTCCGCCACCGCTAGCTTTTCTTAATGATCAGGTAGTTGACCATAGTGGCCAGCTTACATAGGTTTTAACATAGATTTTGAGGAAAAAAAGGATATAACATCAAAAAAAATATATTAAACAAAGATCAAATCAAAAACAAAAAAAAATATAAAACAAATAATCAAAACAAAAAAATAGACCGATAAATAAATAAAACAAAAAAAGGGCCCCACGGCGTATACATTATATATGTTAGGCATATGCATAACATATACGCCCTAGTGCACGTCCGTACTATTACGGACATAGTTAAGATAGTCCTAAGTTTTATGTTAGGTTAAGTTAGTATAAGGTAGCTTAAGTAGTTAAGTTTTTTATAAGTTTTCTTGGCAAATAAAGAAAGTAACAAAAGATTGCCATAAAGACTAAAAAAACGTAGATTAAGCCAAAAGGTACATTTATAATGTAGATTAGAGTACCCGCATAGGGTCAGTAGGTTAGTATTAAGAACATTTGTAAAATTCTTAAAATAGTTAAGCTAGTTTTAAGTCCTTTTATCTACCACTTTGAAGTTGTGATGTGTATATTTGACTCGGTTTTGCCTATAAACATACAAATATATAGATTGTATCGGGATTTGGTAGCGCAATTTTTGGAGATAAAGAATGTTGGGAGACATTTTTGCATGCGAATTTATATTGTGAGTTGTGTATGAAAATACATATGTATTTATGAAAGTAAAGGAAGTTCTCTTCATGGCATTTTAAAGCAAGCTGGATGTGTCTGTCACCATGTTTGTTAGCACATATGTATGTAGTTTTGTTATTTATACCACTTATTATTGCAATTTATCTTCTTCATTGATTGGATTTCGAACGCAAATGAAATGTGCGTATGAAGAGTTGGCCGTAATCTGAGTACTTTTGTGATCACTTTTTTAATCTGACTTACTGATTAACCTTATCTGACTCATTGTAATCTGATTACTTTTCAATGTAATCTGTAACAGAAGTCTATATTATGGGAGAGGGCAGTCCGATTCCTTCATCACGACCATACAGTACCTTCCACAGTTTCTTGTTTGTACCCTCGCTTTGGGCCTCGAGGAGAACAAGTGTGGTTTTGTACTCCGGTAATGGAATAGGATCGTGGTATAGTCTTGCCACACTCAGTAGTCAGGACCACTCCCTTGCAATTCGCTAATGAGGGTGCTGGCAGCCTTAGCCACTCCGCAGTTTGTATGGTTTCGCAGTCTACCAGTTGTAGCCCATGCTTGAAATGTATGCCTCCCATCCAGGGTCCATTTCAATAACCAGGCTGTGCTGGTCTTTGGCACACAGCCCTTGTGTATTCGCTCGGAAGAACTGCTACCCTCTCGGCCAAAGTCGACCTATGTAGGCTTTCTGGCAGCACCTGGTGCTTTTGCAACAGTGGCGTAGCTTCTGCCCTCGGCGTTAGCATTTCGCTTCGTGGGTCCCGCCTTGGACCTGTCCTACTTCAGGAACACACTTCGTTTTTTATGTGCCATGAGCTATAGGCACCTGCTAGGGGTTTGCTTGGGATTTTGGGTGTTCTGCTATATTCTGGAACAAGCCTCGCCAGTAGGAGAAAAATGGTTACACACCTTTTTAATGATGAAAAAATATTCATCATTGATGAGTCGATCAACAAAAGAGAATGATAGGATTTCGGCGCGGTCATGAGGATCTAAGTCTGAACTCATTCCGAGAATTCAACGTTCAACGTGGCCACCACTCAGCCTCGAGAAGCAAAATTTCTGCGATTAGTCATTAAGAAGTCAGCGAGATTATAACAAACGAATGTTTTGAGAGAACGATGGCAAGCGTTAGTTAAGACACAATACAAATCGAAAATAAACCGTAAACATTACAACAAATGCTCACATCCAGACTCCAATGACCAAGACCCCATTTTCAAGGATGAATGACCATCTGGACCTCTTTTAGTCCCATTACAGATTGTCAGTTCAGTTTTAGAGACAATCACCCTTCTTTTCTATGTCGTGTCACATGTCACTGTGACATATCGCTCATTATAACCCTCTAATGCGTGTGATTAATTGAATATAATAATGAACAATAATGAAATATACCACCACGTTTTTTGCTTTTCTTTAAATAATTTTGTTTTATTCAAATAGATTTTTCTTACTTGCTAGACAAAAGTACTTAAAACTAGCTTAACTAACTTAACAATTGACAATTGGTCTTAATACTAAGTTACTGACCCTTAGAGTGTACTCTAAGCTACTGAAATGTTTGCATAAATGTGCCTTTCGGCTTAATATACGATTTTACTTAGTCTTGCAAGGCAAACTTTTATTAATTTTTCATTTACCAAGAAAACTTACTTAATAAAAAAAAAAACTTGGGCAAACTTAACTTCAAAACCTACCTTATACTAACTTACCCTGATATAAAGCTTAAGACTATCTTAAATGTGTCCATAACAGTACGGACACGTGCACCAGGGAGTATATGTTGTGTATATGCCTAACATATATAATTTATACGCCGTGGTGCACCTTTTTTTTGTTTTATTTATTTATTTATCTATTTTTTGTTTTTGGATTATTTGTTTTATATTTTTTTTTTGTTTGATTTTATATTCTCTTTTTTTCTTAAAATCTATCTTAAAACCTATGTAAGCTAGCCACTATGGTCAACTACCTGATCATTAAGAAAAGCTAGCGGTGGCGGAGGCTGGTTTAGGTGTAACCACCAGTAAAATTGCCGTTCTTTGGCAGACTCTTTCCTATCTCGAGCGGGGATCGCTCTACTGAACCGGAGGAGATCCTCGTGGATGCTAACAACATCCGGTTCGTATTGGAGTCGCCTGTCCACTGTTCGGCATACGACATGGAAGATGACAGGACATCCTTGTGGATCCTGTATAAGGCCAATTGTGTCTAGATAGAGGAATGCTTCGGGAGGAATAAAACCGTTAAGGCACACCCTTTCATGGTACATACTATTGGAGTGATAAGCCCCAAAGATCAGACTGTTGGAAGATGTCATATCTCGTGCAGTGTGCCTTCTGAACAGCTTAATAATTAAATTATCTACCCTGTTCACGTTTACCTCGTTGTACAGGACCTTGCTAGGATAGTACTTCTTGTACTTGGACACTGCCTCTCGAACACCCTCATCTCTTCCATCTGGGAAGGACTCACGTTGAACCACAGGGGACAACCGTACACCATAATTGGCCGTACTAGGGCCATGCAGCAGATTACCTTCACTCTGGTATCGAGTTGGCTGCTGAAAAACAAGCTCCTTGCCGCAGCAAAGGCTTAAGTCAGAGCAATCTCTATATTTTTGTCAAATTACAGATATTGATCCAGCCAAATGCCAAGATATCTAGCTACACACGACCTTGCGGGTCACCTATGCCGAACTTACGCCAGTTTTGGCGCGTATCCCGCGTTGCCCTGTCCAACGGGGTCCGGAAAAGACTAGTTTCGCACTTCAGGAAGTTGATAAGCAAACTTCCAGTCGTCGGAAAATCGCTGAATTTTCTCGAAGTCTTGCTGCAACAAGATGTTTATTACCTCGACCTTCGGACCTGATCTGTACGCAACTAGGTCGTCGTCGTACGCAATTAGGTGCGGCATGGAACCTCCTATAAGATCTGCAGTGAATATAGAAAACAAGATCGGGGAACCAATGGCTCCCTGTTGCAGACCGTTTTTAATGTTAAAGACCGTAGTGGAAGTTACGTCACAATTTTTCACAACGAACGTTCTACCTATTATCATGTCATAGACCATGTATAGCAATGGCTTACTTATGCCAAGCCTGACTAGCTTCAGGAAGAGACCCTCCAACCAAACGGTGTCGAACGCCTTCTCCAAGTCAATCAGACAGGCACCCGTGGACTGATTTTTGTTTTTATTCCATTGTATGTGATTTTCACTGTGTACAGGAAATGCTAGCTGTGAGAAAGGCAATTAGAATTGGATTGGGTTTAGGAAGTGCAATGACTTAAAAGTGCAAACGTTGACACTAATGTCTTATAAGTTGTTCTCGGAATGGATGTGCATGTGCGAACTCCACTGGTGGGCTATTGTTGGCAGTGATCTACGCATATCTGAAAAATATGTAAATCTCAAATAAATACATTTATTGCTATTACTTCTGTTTTAAGAATCGCAGAATAATGGCTGAAACATAAATCTCTTCGCTGGGAAATTACTAATCGAAATTACTAAACATAATCATATCAAAATATATATAATAATCATATTCAAACCTGTTAAGGTGTTTTGTAGTAACATGTGTGTAAAGCATAGAAAAAACGTTTTTTCTTTTGTAAAAAATCATATAAAGGGATGTACAGCCCCAAAAACGGAATAAGGATACAATAAAACCAGAACCAAAACCGATTTCACAGAATTCTGAACAAAGTTGCCAAAGACATCAGTGCTCTATCTTTTACCATTTAAGAGTACAAAAAGCCCAAACAAACAAATAAACATTGATTTCTATATCTAGAGAAGAAGAAGATATTACGACCGATCGCACAAGGCTCTATTGCCTGAGCAGTGAATTAAATTGAACTAAATGAACTAGAAGAACGAACTAGTTCTCTGGACTGAACTAAAAGGCACAAGCCAACTAAATAGATTGAATTTTTTTATAATCGTTTTGATGGCATTAAAAAGCATTTTCCATTAAAACGGACTTTTAATTTCTTGGGGCAACCCCTCGAGCCACAGACAGTGCTCGGAAAGACCACCACTCACACATAGTCATTTGGAGTTGGTCTAAAACTAAAGAACCCCTTCCTCTCGTGAGGGACAACACGAGGGGTTGTTGTAGAAGCGCCTCACGCGAACTGTGACCACAAAGTCGAAGAAGAATAATTAAATGAGCACTTGATGTAATTTCCCCATACCTATGCACCATTAATTCCACATGGCAGGTGATCCAATTTAATCTCCCCTTTTGGCCAAGCATTTGCAAATAGCCAGAACACTGCCGAAAGCTCTACCGAATTTCCTAACTTCAATCCACCCTCGTGAGAGTTACGAAAATGTGTCTGCCGCGGAGAAAGAAAATACCAGTGAATGGTCATTTAAAGCTCTTGTACAAAGCGTGTCACCATTTGGGGCTGATCAACTTCACATTTAATCCGGCGAAAGCTAGATGCGAGCCTTCAAAACGTCTATCGACCGTCTCCTCAGCTGTGTACACAACCCTCACCTGTCTAAGTGGAGTCAGTGTGATTTATTACGTGGCAATAATAATATATTTCTGCAAATACTATTCTGTAAGGGAATTGAAAATTAACCCTGACCAAGTGGAGAATTTCTTTTTCCATTTTCAAGTTTGCTGCTCCGTAGTTGCCGGATTTTTGATTGGATTTAATTTTCAAAAACGTAGTTCCATAGTTCTGCCGACGATAACCAATTTGTTTGCAATTTTCCAACGCGTTGCGTCTCAAACAGATTTTTCGTTGTTTATTGAAGGCAATTGTCGCAGAGCTCTGGTCTCCCAGATCTACCTTACCGTGCACAGTTTAATCCTCGAACTGTTCGGAGTTGTGACTGTGATTCTTGTGTACTTGCTCCAGTGGCAGCCCGATTACCAATATGCAGGTGCTCCATTTTTCATTTGGATTATATTTTTCTTGGCCTTGCCTGTAGACCTGGCGACCCTCTTCATCTACTTCGGGGATGTGTACTCTCATATAGTGTTGCTGTGTGTCCATCTAAAAATGAATGACTTCTTGGCAGAGAATAGGCTCCATATTAGTCCGCGTCGTCTGCAGAGAGCTTGTCGCACTTTCCTCAAAGCATCCCGTCAAATGCACGCCATCAAACAGGACATGGATGACTACTTCACGCACATTTATATCATAGGCGTCCTGAATGCAGTTGAACAATGTCAGAGCATATACAACATGTGTGTTATTTTGTACAACAGCAATGATTCCTTCGTTAGAGATATTGTACTGTCGATTTTTGTTTTCCCATTTCCAATCATTCTTAAGCAATGGTTCAACGTGTACATGGTCAGCCGGTTGTCGAATATGCTCGTTGAAGCTAACGCTCAATTTAAAAATCTCATGCTGAACATAATTGTTACACAGAGACTTGTGAGTGACACGGATTTGGATCAGAAGGTACGTTTCAAGAATTGTAAGCTTAACCTTCCCATGTTTTGATAAACTGCTTGCAGGTGGACTTGGAATTACTGAAGACTCATGTCTATGGCCTGGATGTGTATGGCCTGAACATTCAGTTTGCATTCAGCTACTTTGCAAACATGTGCGATAACGTAATCAAGTGTCTGCAGTTCCGTTGAGCCGAAATTAACCTTCTGGCCATGCACTCTACACTCGTGGACAAATATTTATACATCCTGCAATTTATATATTTCTAAACATATAAATTTAATAAAGTTTTCAATTTAATCGTAATCCTGTGCAGAACCGTTGAGTTTTAGAGTGTTTTTTTTTAAGCCATAGGCTGTTCAATTGCTGTAATGGATATTGAAGATCAAGGTGTGTATATAATTTTAAGCTAACTCATCCTACTTACTCGTGTGTATACTGAATGATATTTAAATAATTACTAAAATCAGTGCCTCAATTGGAAGATAAAAGCTTTCAATTCAAAAATATCTACACCCAATTCTGTTTTTACACGGTTTGGGAAAAAAACAATTATGGTTTCGATTTTATACGACTTCATTCGATCAGGCACGACTAAAAATGGCATTTGATTGAAATTTTAGAGACAAATATTTTTATCAATCGTAATACTGGCGATCTTCGATAACTCGAATTAAATTGGTTGACAATACGGTAAAAGGTCGTTAATTCGGAATGGTTGATTCCACCCATCAGTCCGAATAAACGACTTTTCCGAATTAATGACAAATTTTTTTATGCACACAAACGCGTTTCTATTGATGAAAAAAATGCAAGAATTAAAAACGAAAAATTAGCTTATTAACACAATTAGGGGTTTTCCGCAATGCAATTTCTTATGGTTTTTCTTCCGACTTCTAAATGCCTATTGCCGGTACTCCACCAATCGACAGTTTAATAATTTGTTCCGACTTCTACACATTTGAGATCTGTTTGCTACTTCATTGCATTCAATCATTGCGTTATTTATTTGTTTTATTTTTAAATGAATACCGAATCTCATTTATTCGGAAAAATATCTTTTATTCGGAAACATTTTTTTCCGAATCAAAGAATTCCGAACTAAAAGGCTCTTTAAAAGGCTCCTCTACAGGAAAGGCAAGACTGAAAATTTCATATAATTTGACTTCGATAACTCGAACTTCGATTACTCGAATGTCTTCATAACTCGAACAGATTATTTGGCTTCACCTTCAATAAGTCGAATTCTGAAGAGAAAGTTCCTAATTCTGCGCATTCTCGTTTTATAAGGAATCGCTTTCGGAACACTGTGTTTTTATGGTCCTAGTATAAACGAAATCGTGGTTTTGTTGAATATTCCGAGCGGGGGAAAGGGGATGAAAATCCTTTGATTTTCAGAACTGAACTCCGAAACGAAAGAAGTGTGCGAGAAATTCAACTGCAGATGGACTTTGAAGCTTAAAAAAATACCAGAAATATACAAGGTGTTACGTATGATGATTTTCTGCAGGTGGATAGCGATATTGTTTCTTAGGAGTTTCCCACATATGATATTTAGATGTAAATCCGAACCATCTGCGTTCAACAATAACGATGACTGCGGCAGTGATGCAATAGCGAATGACTTGGCGATAAATAATGATTTGATTCTTGAATATTTATTACTCATTTTGCGCTTATATTAAAAGACTCATGCAGCAAGAAAGGATTCAATGGTTTAAATTCCATTGAAGATATTTTTTTAAACAAAATAATAAGTCCGCTCTTCAATCATATGTAACAGACTATTAAAAATTATACGTTTTATGTGTTATATCGCAGATGAAATAAATACATCTCGATTATCTCGATTCTCGCAGCTCTTTGATTTTCACAAAAATACACAAAAGTATTAAATTTCCTTAGAAACAAAAGCTTTCTTTTGTATGTATCCATTCTAACTGTTCAAGTCAATATCGGTTTGCACCCAGAAATTACACTTGTCGAACGAAAAAAAGATAATACAAACAGTTTCAACGAAGGGTACAACTTTATTAGAAGATTGAGTGATAACAAAAACACAACTGGTATGATTCGCGTCTAATTTATTTTCAGTGGTAGACCATCAGCAACACAACGATGGTACTTGATAATTATCCACCACTGAGTTGTGAGAGTGCAACAGTGCGTATAGTCCAATACACGAATCCGTGTGTGCGCTCACTGTGGGTGGTGAACATGTATGATCATACGATACATTGTGTATGGCGCGATGAAGATCGGCTTGATGGTAGATTGTTGCAGATGGCCTGTTCTTGGACGATTGACTTTAAACATGATGGTGTTTTCTTTGAAAGTGGTGGGCACATACATATTTACAGTGACTAACAAAATATTTGAACAATTTTAAAGAAGCTGACTGTTATGAAATAAAATATGAACAGTAATAAGTTTAAGAAAATGAATATAACGAATCAAGAAGTGAACAATAATAAGTTTACGAAAGAGTGAATATTACGAAACACAAACTTTAGGTTTTCTGATTTTGTAATAAGTAATAAGTGCAACAATAATTATTTGATTTCGTTCCAAAAATATGTTTTTTTTTTAAATATTGTCATATTCTCTATACAATCATAAGCATTTTGACAATTATTTCTTATTGGAAAAAATATAACCCAGTAAGTACAACAACCTCGGTTAATGCAACTGCCTTAATTTCTATTAGTTATAATAATAATAATAATAATAATATGGGTGGCGCTACAGCCCGTAGAGGGCCTGGGCCTATCTTCTTAGCAACCACTCGTGTTGTGCGTGCTATTGTTCTTGCACGAGTGGAAGGGACCTACAGTTTAATGCCGACTCCGAACGGCGAACTTGAGAAGCTTTTTCTAGACAGGGATACTCCTTGAGCATTGTCAGTGACTCGAAAGAGGTGGAGCCGTGAAATATGAAAGGTGGTAAATTCGGGTATCGAACCTGGCACCCTCTGCGTAGGAGTCGACGCATTTAACAACTACGCCACGGCGACCCACTATTAGTTGCTTAAATCAAATTTGTACTGTATTTATATCAATTATGTATTTTACTTGATAACTCGAATCTTATTTGTGGCGTGGTGGTTCGAGTTATGGAAGTTCGACTCTATTTTAAAAATTTAGTAAGGGACTTTTCAATTCTAAAACGTATACTCTCTTGGGTATTACAACCATTTGAAACCAGTGATCCGTTTTCGCAACACTAGACTACATGTACATAACGATAATATTCGCCAGTATCGTTTTTTCCACTAAAAATATTAGTAAATATTAATTCGGGTATAAATGGTAATTTAGTGTTTTCTACATGGTTCAAGAATGTCGAATCAACTGCCTTTTTTCTCTGAACTTCATGTCTTTTTTTAAAATGTTTTTTTCTGGAACGGATCTACCGATTAAAAACAGAATTAGGTCTATGTTTTACAGAAAGATGGAACAATAAAGGATAAGATGAATTCAAGGAACCCCTGTACATATGACCCGAGAAATGACAACTTCGAAAAAGAAATCGATTATGACAGCAAAAAGTAGTAGAACAAAATGTTAGGATCAGTTTACATAATTCATTTGATTTAAATACTTGATTGAATGAAATAATACCTTAGATGAAACAAGATTCTATATAGAATGAAACATGAACCTTGACAGAAAGTCAGTATCATACCTCCGCGGAAATAAATGAGTGGCTTAACGCTTCAAAAACATTAAGAAATATTGAAAATTTGTTTCCAAAGTGAGTGCTGTGTAGCCCAAGCAGTTCCAGTGCGGCGCAAGTCTGCAAAAAGTTCGTGGGACCTGTATGCTAGTAAACAACACGTATGGGCCCCATTGTCGCACGGTTCGGTGCGCACGAATGAGGATGTGCCTGCTGTGGCCGTGTCATTGAGAGAGCATCATTGAACCATTTCCCTTCGGAAATGAGGTTGGGAACAATGTTTCGGTCAAAAGGGGGCGTTACAGAGCCATGTCAACCGACTTTTTTTTTTACTTCAATTGAACACACAGATTTAGACGACATCTGGTTCCTGTAGGATGGCGGGAATTACATCCCAAATGAAACAAAAAAGGTATTTTAATTTTTAATTTTAACTTTCTTTATTTTTTCACAATAAAGTAAAAATAGTACAAGTTTACTTTTTGAAATTTCACATCAATGTGAATCTAGGATCTACTACTCCCAACCTTTACTCTTGCACACCTCTCATCTGCAAGTCACAGGCGAGAACAGGATAGAGGAATGCAGCCACTGTTCCTACAAGGCTCTCTCAACATGATTACACCCACATTGCTTGCCTAGTATGGTACCATTGCCCTCAGACCATTAATGAAGCCATTCACTTGATGTCAGCACGTAGTCAAGAATTTTGAGGGATGTTTCATCTACACATTTATGTGATAGCAATATGTTGGGTTCTGGCATGTTTTGCTATTGTCAGAATACGTAACTCGCGTCATGCCACGCAGCCTATACCACGATCGAACTTTTGCTTACCGAATTACCAAATCATGTTATCAGCCTCAGGGAAACCTCAGGGAAACCGTTAAGGATCTATGTTATGCCAACAATCCGGAAACAATTCAAGCAGTTAAGGCCAATATCATCCAATCAATCCGTAAGCTAATGCCCAACAGAACCATCAACAAGGTACTGGTAAATTGAGGCGACAAAATGCCCAACTGCGAAGCCAGGCAAAGTAATCACTTGAATGTCGTAAAAAATCTGTTAAATCTAAACCAGTGTACTGATATTAATCAAATTTGAAACATAGAACAAATAGTGAAAGCTCGAACTTGGGCTAAGTCCCAAAAATTGTAGGGATCTGTTAAAAATTTGAGGGAGGGGCGGTTTGACGCAGCTGAAACTTGTACAGTTGTTTAGGTAAGACTCTAAGTAATCTTTTAAAATAATCAAATCGGAGCGATGTTGAGCTCGTTTGTTCTGGTCTACTAAACTTTTTGAAATATTGATCTTTAGATCGTTTATTTAAAGCATTCGTAACTGCTTGGCAAATAAGAAAATTTA
Organism: Eristalis intricaria; assembly: GCA_964034865.1. Lineage (NCBI taxonomy): Eukaryota > Metazoa > Arthropoda > Insecta > Diptera > Syrphidae > Eristalis > Eristalis intricaria. Next base: position 57,562,317 of record OZ035874.1, read on the forward strand.
AATTACGAAAACGTTTAAGTTTTCTGTATACATTTACACCGCACCTAAATCCAACATTTCGGCTTGTATCAACATTTCAGCACAAATATTCAGCATTATGCCATATATTTTTCAGCTTTCCGAAATGGTGGATTCCAGCGGAATGTTGAATTTTGTCGCTGCACTTGTAGGTTTGTCACATCGAAGAAACCTCTATAGAAATTCAGCACTTTGCTAAATGATTTTTGAGCCCGATTTGTGGAATGCCCCAAGACGAATACAAATAAATTTTTTAATTTAAAAGAATTTATGTTTATTGAATTCATATCAAAACAAAATTAAACAAGACTCGGAAGTTTTTCATAGACTGACTCTAACACCACTCTTTGCAACAACAACTATACAGTTAACACGTGACGAAAATAAATAGGAGGGGAGAGAATTGGGAAAAGACGCTACTACAATAAGTAAATAAATGGGCGATAAGAGAGATCATGAAAACGAGAACGGAAACAATGTTGCTAGGGTGATGTTCCTGGACGTAACTGCCGCTGACAACAACAAAAAAAAACAGCATTGAACAAAATCATCAATAATTTCAAGTGATATATAGAGTAATATATAGAGTCAACAATAATTTTAATATGTCTGAATTAGCAGTTAATTCATCATTAAATCAATATAGCTACCAAAAAAGGTGCAACCATTTCTAATTTCCAATCAGAAAAAAATATCAGTTGGTTGTCAATACTATTAGACAGCCTCAACGTACTAAAAATGTTCAAATTATTCATCTTGTCACAGCACAAATATCGACTAGAATCGAGGGCCCTTCGTAGTACGCATTGTATTTCGTAATTAATGAGATTGTTCTTACCATAATACAAGGTAAAGAAATTAATTTTATTAATTTTATTGCATTTTTAAAAATAAACTTGTACACGGTTTAACCTGTATGTTACTTTTTAAAATCTTAAAGTGACACAGTGTCTTTTAAATGAAAAAGTGAAATAAAAGCAAGATCGTGCCACATCAGCAACGTTGGCGCGAGCTATATTTTCACATTTCAGCTGTGGTGGAGTGATTGGATTTTTATATTTAATTGTGAACAGCACGAGTTCAGTCTTGGATGAGTTTATTTCTGTGCTTTGATGGATCGCATCTCACACACAATATTTCAAGATATGCAAAATCAAAAGCCCAACCGTTCTGCTCATGACGATAAAAATGTACTTTATTAAGTTCATATGCTTCGAAATAAATGAAATTAGATACGATATATATATAATAAGGCGCTATGTATGTAAGTATGTCACAGCTATACTGAATGTAATGTTTGTTTTCTTTTTATAACCATTTCCAACCATTTTATTGCATTGAATTGAGCTAAATGGGAATGTACTCCGGTTTGAAACTCATTTCAGCAACACAGCTTTATTATTATTGTTCCTCTCTTCTGAGAGCGAAAGCATTTTGTTCTACAATTAATATTCGATAATGGAATCCATCCCTTCCTCATTTTTCCTTCCATTTTTTTTTTTTTATTTTCGACATGTGATGAAAAAATTTTATCCTTTTTTATTCATAGCTAGAAACAGCTAGTTAGTTTTTTACTTCCTTTTTTTATTATTTTTCTTTCACTGGTCGGACTCAAGGATAGACTGTCTGTAGTGATTTAGTATGTTTGTTTTCTTTGTTTGTTATCTACCTCTGTATGGCGATAATACCATGACGGCGCTACATAGGTTCTCAAGGACTGAGCCAAACAAATTTTAGAACTTCAAAGCATGGCTAATAAATCAATAATCCAATAAGAATTGGAGTAATTGCAGCAAGTACACGAACCAGTTGGAAGGGTTGACATTTTTTGTTCGATCGCATTACACAAACGAAGTTCAACTGAACTGAAATTCAGATTTCTTCTTCAGATTAAGCTAAAAAAATCCTTGATGCCCGTTTTCACAGTGCAAGCTTATGTGGTGGTATAGCTAAGTGAAGGATCGAACATAAACTTCACTCAAGGAGATTTCGTTTTCACAGTCAATGTAAAGGGTGGTTTAGGTAAGCTATGGGTTGACTAGCATTGTGACCAATTGAATACGGAGAAAAACTTCGAAACTAATGGGGGTCGTTGACGGAGTGGGTTGGTGCGTCGGTCGAAATTAAGTGTATTTTTTGCAAGCGTGTATATGCTTAAATTTCAATTTGCATGTAAAATACACTAACAACAAATCCTATATCAGCTTAAGTTACATATCCATCGCCGCTTTTGAAATAAGCGCCGATAAAAACAATGCTTTCAGTCAATATTTTCTGTGTGTTCATCTGAATTTATTCATTCATTGTTTAGGTTGCTGTATGTGGCTTACATTTGTAGGTGAGGTTGATGTATTATATAATTTTTAAATGTTTTTGCATCCATAAGTATGCAACTTTTGATAAACCCAGAGTGTCTCCGCTATACATTCCGTTCAGGTTTCGTAATCGATTCTTTTCATGTGATGAACATTTTTCTTATTTTATAATTATTAAGTGTTATGCTTTGCCCATTAACAATCAACTATCACCCACGCTTCCACCCCCTGACTGTCAGAATTGTCAAAAATATCATCGGTGCTGTCATGATGATCGTTTTTTTGTGCACTTTTAATTTAAGCGTATATACACTTGCAAAAAAAAAAAAACAGCTATTGTGCAGGTTGTGCGTTCGAATCCGAGTGGAAGCAATTTATTTTTTTGCTTTTTATAGGCAATAAAACATTTTTGTTGCTTTATTTTGTATGAAGAAAGATTTGATATTCTGTTTTCCCAATGCCCAGTTTAACAGTGCAAGTTTAAGCTTCACTTTTGGCTTAAACTTCAGTTCTGTTTCTTTCCTTCAACTGAGTTCAATTTGTAGTTTAAGTTAAAGGAGATTGTACTCCCATTTGAAACTCATTTCAGCAACACAGCTGCATGGATGGTAGTGAATTTCTGTGGTTTCGAATGTGAAGAAAAAAATCATTCAACGATATCAGCTAGGTGGATTTGCGCCTTAATAATGCCATTTCACTTTCTGTATTCAAATCTAGATGGAGCTACACTTTTCTTTCATGGGCAATACCACCTTTTCTATTTGAATAATTGCTTATGAAAATAATGAAAATTATACTTAAAAAAGTAAATGTTGTGTAATATAATTGAATAATGATTGATTACATGAATTCTTATGGCATTGCTCCTGTCATACGACAGGTTTTTCTACTAGTATATATATATATTTGTCCACCGGTGTAGAGTGCACTTGGCCCTTAGGCTCAACGGAACTGCAAACACTTGATTACGTTATCGCACATGTTTGCAAAGTAGCTGAATGCAAACTGAATGTTCAGGCCATACACATCCAGGCCATAGACATGAGTCTTCAGTAATTCCAAGTCCACCTGCAAGCAGTTTATCAAAACATGGGAAGGTTAAGCTTACAATTCTTGAAACGTACCTTCTGATTCAAGTCCGTGTCGCTCACAAGTCTCTCTGTAACAATTACGTTCAGCATGAGAATCTTAAATTGAGCGTTAGCTTCTACGAGCATATTCGACAACCGGCTAACTATGTACACGTTTAGCCATTGCTTAAGGATTATCGGACAAGGAAAAATAAAAATCGATACTAAAATATCATTAACGAAGGAATCATTGCTGTTGTACAACAGAACGCACATACTGTATATACTCTGACATTGTTCAGCTGCATTTACGATGCTTATGATATAAATGTGCCTGAAATAATCGTCCATGTCCTGTTTGAGTGCGTGCATTTGACGGGATGCTTTGAGGAAAATGCGACAAGCTCTCTGCAGACGACGCGGCCCAATATACAGACGGTGTTCCGTTAAGAACTCATTCATTTTTAGATAGACACATAGCAACACTATCTGAGAGTACACATCACCGAAGTAGATAAAGACCGTCGCCAGCTCTACAGGCAACGCAAAGAACACTGCAAACCAAATTAAATATTGAGAACTTGCATATTGATAATCGGGCACCCAGTTGAACAAGAAAGCAATAATCACGGATATTAAAACAAACAGTTCTAGCAGTAAACTGTGAAGTGTAAGGCAGATCTGGGAAACTAGAACTCTCCGAAAATTGTGATTAATATACAACGTAGAGCCTGTTTGAGACGCAACGCGTTTGAAAATGGCAAACAAGTTGGTTATCGTAGGCAGAACCATGGAACTTCGTTTTAAAAAATTAATTCCGATCATAAAGCCGGCAACTATAATGCAACAAATTTGAAAATGAACAAAGAAATTAATCACTTGGTCAGAAGTAATTTTCAGTTCCTTTTCTGAATAGTTTTTGTAGAAATATGTTATTATTGCCGCGTAATAAATCACACTGGCTCCACTTAGACAGGTGAGGGTTGTGTACACAGCTGAGGAGACGATCGATAGACGTTTTGAAGGCTCGCATCTCGCTTTCGCCGGATTGAATGTGAAGTTGATCAGTCCCAAATGGTGACACACTTTATACAAATTCTTTAAATGCCCATTCACTGGTATATTTCTGTGCGGCCGACTCATTGTCGTAACTCTCACGAAGGTGGATTGAAGTTAGGAATTTTGGTTAGCTTTTGGCAGTGTTCTAATTTTATTTCCCTGTCATTTAATTTAATCACCTGTCATGCAAAATTAATGGTGTATGGTTGCGGGGAATATGACATAAAGAGCACTTACGTGTGTACAGTTAATTATTCTTCTTCTTCTGTTTTGTGGATCCCTACTGTCCGCGGTTGACCTGCGCCTAGCTTCCACGGCAACCACTCAACAACTCTAGTTTAATGCTAACTCCGGACAAGACAACGAAGTTTTGAGATGTACATGTTAGCTCTGCGAATCGTCTGTGAATCAAGAGAGGTGGAGCCGTGGGTTTTGAAAGTTGTCCGTGTAGACAATTGCCTATAAAGAGCTATGCTTTTGCCCTTTACCCGGTGGTTGATAGACTCTTTGAAATGAAACAACGAATCCATTGACATCTCAGGTCGGTAGGCAGAAGTGACCTAAGCCATGCTCCAATTAGACCCTGGAGCTATGCTCTCACTTTCCAGCATTATATCCTGGCTTCTCGCTGAAAATTCTCGAAAGTCTTGTCTTGACGTAAAAAAATATTTATTTGTCAATTCCTCTAATAATGCCGCACATTTTGACCAAGTCATCAAAAATAGGACCGACCGATTATAGCACTTTTCAAAGCAGAAATTTGAATGATGTATATTTTTATACATGAGTACAGCTTTAAAATAAAACAAAAATCAATTTCATATCCTACACCGTTGTTGTTTTGTAAATATCTCTTCTCCTATCGTTCTTATCTGGTCACCCTGTGAATGGGCATAAATACTAAACGCCGATACAAAACGCCGACACTTTAGATTATTAAACACGGTAAGTAAGGTACGAGTACGGTCGAAGGTCATCGACCTTAAGCCGATATGTGATCGCTTGGCTGTGATCTGCATCCAAGGCAGATTTTACCACATCAGCCCCATCTGTGCACACGCCCCGAGGCTGAAGACTCTGTCAAAGAGGAATATTATGACATCTTGCACGGACGGTCGAACCGCTCCTTGACGCAAGGCACGCGTCAAATATCCTGGATGTGTGAACATTCAGGGGTGGCAACCGTCGACTCTGACCATTTCTTCGTAGCAGCAAGATTCAGAGCTCGACTGTCCAATGTCAGAAAGCTGCACCAACCAACAAAGGGAATTTTTGACATTGGACGCCTGAGCACACCCGAGATTGCCAGAGCCTACGAAGAGCAACTAAGTGAGAGACTCTCCGGTATGTCGTTGGAAACCTGCACCGGACATCGGCAAGGAGATGCGCTGTCGTGTGATTTCTTCGGTACTGGAGAAGATAGTGATGCGGGCTGCTGTAAACACGGAAGGCACTATCTTCTACAAGTCAGTTCAACTGTTGGGATATGTAGACGACATCGACATCGTCGCGAGTTCTCAATGTGGCGTGGTGGAAGCATTTACGGCAATTGAAGGAGAGACGAATCGAGCTAGTCTTAAGCTCAAGGAAGATAAAACGAAGTATATGCTGTCGACCAAAAAAAGATCCGTCACACACCACCTAGGACAAAATATCACAAACGACAGCTACAATTTCGAGGTAGTAAAAGAGTTTGTCTACCGCGGGGCAAACTAAAACTCCACAAACGACATCACCGTGGAGATTCGACGTAGAACCGCCTTTATTAACCGGTGTTAGTTCGGTTTGTCAAAACAACTGGCGTCAAAACTTCTGACTCGAAGGACTTGCTCTACAAAACCCTTATTTTGCCAGTCCTGCTATATGGCGCCGAAAGCTGGACGATAAGCAAAACTGCGGAGCTGATACTTGGTGCCTTCGAAAGAAAAATTCTACGTCGGATATATGATCCCGTCTGCGAGGAAGGCGAATAGAGGAGAAGACACAACGCGAACTCTACGAGCTGTACCAGGATGTGGATGTACTCCGGAAGGCAAAGATCCGTCGACTGCACTGGCTCATCCACATCGAGCGCATGGACGTCAATGCTCCAGCTTAGAGAGTCTTCCAATCCGAGTTCGAGAGTGAGAGGAAGACCGAATCTCCGGTATAAAGACCAAGTAATCGTGGATGCAAGACAGCTTGGTCTTGATGACTGGAAGCAGCGTGCCCAGGACCGTCAACAATGGAAATCAGCTATCACTCAGGCTCGGACCCTGCATGGGTCGTCAGCCTGATAAGAAAGTAAGTATGATACGAGAAGATTGACTCATAAGTTGAACTGCAGAAGTTGAATTGGACACTTTGTAACAACTGTTAACACTGTTGACTGCCTTTTAGTTGTTTTATCTTCGTGTGTCGTATCTTCGTCAATAGCTCTTCATGTGTCTTTTGTCATTCTTAGCAAAGGCTGTAATCAAGGCTGGAGCCGCCATATGTGAAGGATGTCGAAGTGCACAGGGTGCCAGGCTCATTCTGAAAGCCGGAAGCAAGAAATATTGCTGAGAAACATCCCTGAGTCAATCAACTACCGAAAAGTTTGAGCAGCATGAAGCGGATAACAGAAAAATGTTTAAAAAATAACAATTTACGTTCGTACTTTTTCAAATACAGTGGACGCCCCCTAAGTCGAACTCTCTGTAAGTGGAATTTCTCTCTCGACTCGATTTCCCTCAAACTTCCATACAAAATCTCTCAAAAAGTCAAACTCGCTCTAACTCAAACAGATTATGGTATCCCGTGACAATTCGACATAGGGGTGATCCACTGTATTTAGATGGAGCCGAATTTGATCAAGTGTTCACAGTATTATCCCGCTTGTAAAATCAGAAGCTCATGTTAAAAAGTGTTGGGTTTGTATAGGGTGCTCATTTAACTTGGTTATGTCCGCTTCGGAATCCTGATTGCATAGGACTTCAAGGATTGCGTGTCTCAGTCTGCTGACTCAACCAATGATGGATTCAAACACTTTCGGCAAAAATTGAAGAGTAAGAATAAGCCAATATTCAGGCGAGTTTCCGAATTCGGAAAATCTGTGCTTTCATGACTGACATTAAAACGTAGGTGTTGTAAGCAAGTATAATAAGAAACAACACTTTTAAAAGGCCGATATGAATATTACCCAGTCCAACAGACAGACTTTTTGTGTCTATAGAGCATATTGCACAATCGACTGAGTATCATCATCATCATCATCTTATGACCCGCATGATCCAATAAATCAGTCGCGGGGTGAGTATGCACCCACTTTTCCTAATTCATACTCATCTCCTCGCAAGATGTCATTTTTTAAGGAGTAATGTCTGTGAGCATCACGTAAACAAAGCGTTAACTGGTGGTCGCAGCTCTAACAATCACTCTGTGCAAAGTCTGGACGGTTCCGTGCTTATTTCGGATGAAGATCGCAAAAGATGGGAGGAGCATTTTGCTACGGTCCTGAATCGTGTATTCGCCAGCAATATGCACTCAAACTAGAAAGTTGAGGGCGGGTTGCTATTGAATTCTCCAGCACGCTTAGGCCCCAGTTGGTCCATTGTGATACCCACAGTCACAGTCAGTGAAAGTCCTTATTAATTTCATCCCAACGGCACCATTCGCCGTTGGACTGGACCGGATAAAAGCATATTAACTTTGCTTTCACTGGGATTCGAACAGTAGACCCTACTAACCAAGGGCAGGCACTTAAACAAGTGCGCCCTTCTAGTCGTTCTTTTTGTTGCCCGGTGTAAGAACTGACCGAATTCGGACCACCACCCCCATTGCAGACAAAATAATAAGGCTGTAGGTCTTGACGGCCTCTCCGCTGAGGTCCTACCAGCAGAGCCGACTACTTCCTCTTATAGAGAAAGCTGAGTAGAAGAAGGGAATGATCGCCAAGCTTCCTAAAAAAGGAGATAAAAGGTTTTCCAAAAATTGGAGGGGTATTTCTTAAATACCTACTGTAAATAAGAAAATAGCAAACATAATTCTGAGACATTTCCGCATTCGCTAGCAAAGTAATCGGCATCAACACCAAGCTAAAACTATTCTGCGCCAACGTTTTATCCGTAGTCCTTTATGGATGCTGCACGTGTATAGTGACCACCCCTATCACGAGAAACTTAGAAATGTTAGTCAGTATATGCCTACGTCACGTGTTGCGAGTTTTCTGTCCCGAACGTTTCTCTATTGAACTTCTTTGCGAGATAACGGGCCTGTAACCAATAGGCAACACTCTACAACGGCAAAAGTGGCAGTGGATTGGTCACGTACTACGAAAGGGTGACACCGGTATAGCTAACCAAGATATGTCATGGGACCCCTTAACACAGGCGGACAGAAGACCTGGCGATCGAAAGAAAACTTGTAGCAGAACGAAGGGCGGCGTTTGGAGGAAAGTTGGGGAGAGTTGAGGTACGTTGCCAGAAACCGAACGTGATGGCGTAGTTGAGGCCCTCTGCCCCACAAGGGGATACAGGAAGAAAAGAAAAAGAAGAAGACGTCAACGAAGGAAATAGTCTTGATCGGACTGAGCGTGTGCGCCGACACTACCTTCCTTTTTAGTTCTTCCACTGCTAGGCCCAAGTCTGGATCGAGGTAACCACTCTGGGGAGCAGAATTCTAACGGGCATCGCACCGAAGTTTGCCAGCATCGGAGAAAGAGAGTTGCTTTCATCAGTGACACGTCGCGACGTCTTACTGCAAATCTACTTGACATGAGTCTTAAGGTTTCTTTCAAGCCTGTTTTCAAGCATTACTCCAAGGTATTTTACGACTCCTTGTACTTAATAGTTTGATTTTGACGTTTTACTGTAAGAAAAGTAGAAAAGAAAGTTTTTTTTGACAAACTAGACATCGGGGTGACCTAGAAAATGCCTGGCTATCACACAAATTCCTCCATGAGACAAGAACACGCTCATGTGCCAGCTCACAATATTAAATATCGATTTCGCTACCATAAAAGCCTTCATGAATTATGCAAAAGCCAAACTTTCCACTTGCAAACAAATTCTTCGACAAATCCCATATCGAACACCTCACCTCAACCGGTGTGCAAATTCACAGCGCATTCATAGCGCCATTGTCTTACAACGTCAGAGTCCCGAAAGGATTATCGCGAGAAGATTGAAGTAAAATAAAATATAAATCATAAGCAAACCAATTTCCCTTGAACTCGGAACCATTTCCCAATTCCCAGCTTTATTCCGATAATTTCCTTATCCCTGCGACGAGATACCAGATAACACCACTGTAGGTGCATCTGTCCTCGAAACGAGGACTCGGGCTCGCAGGCAGTGCCACGTAGACGCGGCGCTCTAAAACAATATGAACAACAGCAAAGGACCACTGTCGAAATTGGTGTCCTATAAAATTTTAATGAACCCAGCCCGGCACCATCGTCATCGGACCTTTTCTCTGTTCCCGTCGCCCGTCTTGTTCGGATTTTTTTGTGCCACATTTCAACACAAGAAGCACCTTCCCTTCCGGCATTTGACTGCGGGAATATTTCCAAAGGACTATCGCAGCGAATGACTTTCAAATTTCGAATTCACAAATCCGGGGACCGCGGCTGTGCCCTTGGGGGCGGCAGCCAGCGCCACGACAGGCCCACGAATCCCACCAGAAACACGTCAACGAAATCGCGGCCGATGTGTCCTACGACAAGAAAGGTCCCATTAGTGATTAGAATATTTATTGCGCGCATAGTGGTGTGTCGCACGGGACGACGGAGGCGAAAAAAAAACAAAAAATGAATTCTAATTGGATAATTTATTACACAGGTTAAATTGCAAATATGTAGGTGCCACGGAGTACAAGCTGTGCTCGTGTCTTCTCTCCGTCTGTTCACTGTTTTGACTTTCGCTTTTAACGCCGCCTGCGACTATCCAGCAAACCAGGCTCTGGGAGTTAGTCACACCTCCTGACAGCCAGCTGAGCTGGATGGGCTTCTATTTATTTTTTTTTGCTCATGGAGCCCTAATGATTTATGATTGCGACTGATTAATTTTTCAAAACATCGCATAATTGGTTCGAATCGCAAGTGAGATTAAATTAATAAGCTGGTGGGATGCGCGGAATCAGGATTATCATTGGGTAACGATGCAGTGCAGGTTCCGTGGAAATCCCAGAGCAGTTCGTGTGGCTTTTCCAAGCCAAATTGAGCGCATAAATTTTGATTGTAAATCATATCACTCGCAGGACGCGTCGGGTGGGGAGGATAGGAATCCTCCTGTCGTCGCGCCGTTTAATACAGCTCGTGGAATGGGGCTGTTGAATAAATCTTTAAAGCTTTGAATGGGGACTGAGTGGGGACAATGTGTCCTTGACACGTTGGGCGAGATTTTATGTGCCTCTGAGGAAGGTCTTCCAATCAAGTTCAAACAAATTTACTGTATCCATGCGGCGACACTTTAAGACTGCTGCTTGCCAGCTCTGGAGACTCTTTAACCGGGTCTCTAAAGTGATATAAAAACTCTGACGAGTAAGCGTATTGAACTCATTCCACAGGGTGTACATGCAATTCGAAGTCCCACTTCAGTTGGTGGGGGGTGATAAAATTATGAAAATTCAAGTCATTCGTTTGTTAACGGGCATGAGTGACATCTATCTCGAGTTATGTTTCACATTTAACATCAATGTCATCATCGTCTTCATGTAAATGACTACTTTTTAGTTTGAAGGTCGTCTGGAGTACAGTGAGTCATCCGCAAGGACGGAGACATCATTTGACTTCTCCAACTATGGATGGGTAGGTCTCTTTAGCATCGTGTATAAAATACTCTCCGCCGTGGCTGTGTGAATGTTTGAAGGCGTTTGCCAGTACTCCGCCATGCCTCGTACGGCATCCACAGAAAACCGAAATACACACCGCCACCTAGTGGCGCATTTTATATGAGCTATACACCGCCATATCTAGTCCTTGATATTCCCGTCAAACTGATCAGCTTGTGTAGGATGAGAAGGGAGAATTGTTACTGATTCTTTCTCCTTCGGGTTCATTATCAAAAATGGGTCTAAAACATTCAACTTCATTCCTCGGACGACACTACTTATCATAACAGGTTGTCTTAGACCAACCCCGACGTCAGCGGGCATCCTTTTCCTCCGTCCTCTCCCACTTGTTCGGCAGTAACAATGCAGCCTCGTCGGCACTGAGGCTCAGAGAGGTGGGCTTTTGGAAGGAGGAAACATACGGCCACGCTGTCATACTTCCTAAGCTGGAAAGCAGCTCAGAATATGGGGCAAACCGATTACCTTCAACCAACCCTGGCTTCGGCAAAGAGTTTCTTTCAACGATTTCTGGACCGGGAACAATGAAAGGAACGAGTAGCGATCGCCATATACACCGACGGCTCAAGGACGACCGCTGGTACAGGGGCACTAAGGGACGACTACAGCGTCTTTCAAGCCGAAGTGGGTGCCACATAAGAGGCGACACTTCCGCTGAAAAACCTTGACTCTACCGGTGGATCGACCACCATCTCTTCTGATGGCCAAGCAGTGATAGAAGCCAGAGCATCAGACATCCTGACATCGAAGCTGGTTGGGCTTTGCAGCCAAAGCGTCAACGAACTATTATTGGAGTATTCGGTGATCCTCCGCTGAGTTCCGGTACATAATGGAGTTCCAGGTGACGAAATGGTGGAGAGTCTCGGAACCGGGAGAATCTCTGACAATCCCTTACGCGCATACGCCACTCAGCTACATAAAGATAAAGCTAGTTAGACGGGGTCCTGGATAGAGCTAGAATTCACTGACTCAGAATGAATACAGTAGCCCCAGCAAGCACATAAGGGTCATTGAGCGGCTTTAGTCGCAGGCAGGTACGTACGTTAACAGGAATCCTTACCGGATACTGTGCCATAGGTACACATGCGATGCGACTGATCTTACCGCATAACGATTGTTGCAGAATCGGCAGAGACGAGGAAGAAATATAACCTATACAACATCTACTCTGCGAATGCCCAGCCGTAGCGATGAACAAAAGATAATATAGGCGGCACTTCCTACATGACACAAAACCGGCAACCTTTTATATATATCCCCAAACTCTACCTGTCCAGAATTGTCTATCCGTGTTTTTATTCATGTTTGCGATATTAATTTTCCCACTATTTGTGCAAGATTCACTATACACGACACAGACACGTGGCTGCAGACCATGCAAAATTCACACATTTTTGAGTTCACGTAGACGCTGCAAACTTGCATGAATACACACAACTCAGACGGTCTGCGCATACGTACTTTCTTCTTTATTTGGCGCTACAGTCCGTGGTGGGCCTCAACCAACAAGCCTCTCTAGCTAGCACGGTCTCTGGCTAGCTGTCTCCAGTGTCGCACGCCAAGTTGGTTGAGGTCCTTCTCCACCTGGGTGCGCCACCTTAAACGCGGGCGTCCTCTGTTGCGTTGTCCCACGGGTTCGGAGTCGAAGACTCTCCGGGCCGGAGCTGAGTTGTCCATACGCTCTACATGGCATAGCCATCTTAGGCGTTGGATCCGAAGACGCCTGACTAGACTCATGTCGCTGTACAGTTCATGGTTGAATCTTCTCCTCCAGAAACCGTCAACGCAAACAGGACCAAAGATCGCACGCAGAGCTTTTCTCTCGAAGAGACCAAGGACTTCCTCATCCGCTTTTGAGATTGTCCATGCCTCCGCGCCGTACAGCAGGACTGGGATGATCAAGGTCTTGTATAAGGTCAGCTTGGTCCTTCGAGATATGGCTCAGATGGGACTCAATTGCCTCTTGAGCCCATAGAAACAGCGGTTGGCCAGAGTTTCTCTGCGTTTGATCTCGGTACTGATGTTGTTTGTACTGTTTACTGCGGAGCCGAGGTAGACGACGTCCTTGACTACCCCGAAGTTATAGCTTCCCATTGTGACGCGCTGGCCAAGACGTCGATGTTGTGTGTCCAGTTGTACGTTCTTCTCGAAGATCGTGCTTCTAGTGTTGACGTGTGAATTTTGCAATAATGTTGAAAAAGTCATATGACCACGCGTCGCTTTGTCTAAAATCTTGTTTGACATTGAAGGTCTCGGTGAGTTCGTTACCGACCTTGATGGAGCAGCGAGAATTCTCCATCGTAATCCTGTACAACCTGACGAGTTTGGCAGGAATGTCAAAACTAGACATGACGTTGTATAGCTCGTCCCTATGCACGCTGTCACATGCCGCCTTGAAATCGACAAAGAGGTGATGGGTGTCGATCTGCATCTCTTGTGTCTTTTCCAATCGTACATAGTTGCAAAACAACAAAATATATAGGTTTCTGTAAAATCTTCTTCATCTATTCGCGGGATATTATTTTCCTTTTTTCCTCGCTCCTACGCCCTAAGCCACACCTCTGCACACGTCTACTGGGGGTGGTTAGCATATCACGCTATGTGCTCCTTATTTGCCAATACGGTTTTCCTTTCATTTTAGCTCGTTCTGCATGCTCGTTATAGAGGAGCAGATCTCCAGCCAATTGTCTCCGTGATATGGCTTAGTAGGACTTGTTCTCGCAACGGCAAAGCGTCTGCAATGGAATATCGCTTGCTCCGCGCCTTCCTCTTCGTCCGCTCATTCTGCTCAGGTGGGTGACCTGTCGTGACCTAATCTGTGGGGGTATTTCCGGTAACCTGCGTGAGATGATAGTTGCAGTTCCCGTGAGCTCTCGTTGTTCAGGCTTCTATTGCGGGTATCAATTTATAGGTCCATCTGACTTTTGTTACGGTGTCCAATCTGGCTTACGACAGCACCCTAGATGTTACGCTTTGTTCATTCTTCAGACATCTTGCGCTAGTCTTCGCGTGCTTTTACTTTTCTCGGTAGGTAGACCCCAAATTCTTCCGACGCAGCCTTTTATTCGAACAAAATATATAGGTCTGTAGCGTGGTTTATCATTGCATTTATGACATCCACGTGCAGGAACATCATTTGCAACCAGAACTCAAGTACAAAAAACTACCATCGTATATTTACTCATCTGGTCAGATCCCTCCCACTTTGACTACAACAACTTGATAGCATTTTGTGGTTTGAAAATATGTTACGTATTCGCCACAGTGTCCCTTCTAGATGCACTGAACATAAGTAAAGTTTTTTTTCATATTTCGTTTCATTTTTTTTTTCATTTCTATTTGTGAAACCATTGACAATCCAATTTCAGATATCTAAAGAGAAAGCGGCCTTAATTTTAAATGTGATTGGTTGCAAGAGCCACCCATCAGTGTACTAATAGTATTGAAAGTCATGACTTCAATCAAATCACACAATCACTGGAATATGCAATTAAATTAAACGTCCATTAGAATTTGCATTGAGCTTGTCCATTATTTCGAGTTGAGGAGGAGGAAAACTGCATCTCCTTTGTGTCTACACTCATTGCCACAATACCTCACACAATCGTATACAATCTTTGATTTCACGAAGGAGGCATCAACTGACGCACAGTGTGTTATTTTGCACATCGGGACATTATTCCTGTTGCGCTTAGATGAACTGCTTAACTTGGATTTTTCTATTCGGTGACAGAACAAAATTAATTCCATCAAGATTTTAACTCCTATAACCATATGTGGTCAGTGATAGAGCGTGTATGGCCCACGCCATGTATCTAACTAAAAGACAACTGGACCCATTTTTTTTCAAATGTGTTCAGAAAATATGGTCGATTTTTCTTCTTAGTCCCTCTCACCGTCTTCATTGCAACTGCGTCTTCTTCTTCATTTGGCGCTACAGTCCGGGGTGGACCTGGGCCTCAACCAACAAATCTTCAACTAGCACGATTTCTGGCTAGCTGCCTTCAGTGTCGCATGCAAAGTTGGTTGAGGTGGAAATTCTCCGGGAGTCCTTAACACTACTTTCTTGAGGTGGATTCCTTTTTCTATGGAGAACGGTGCTATGACTCTATAATTGTTACTTTTAACAGAATAAGGCAAAACGATCGCTTCGTTACAAAGCTCACTTTATTCTGCTCTTTTCTTCTCTTGATTCGTTTTACATTCCTTTACAATTCTTTAGCTGACAAAAGAGAGTGATGCTAGCTCAGTAAAATCTAGAGGGTCATTCAAAATGAATAAGAATTGATTTGGACAGAGTTCAGTGGGTTACAAACGTTTCGGGTCGTGTCCAGCCCGGATAATCAACAATAGACCAAATCTTCAAACTAAGGCAAATCCTGGAAAAGACCAGCGAGTTTCAAATCGATGCGCACCACCTTTTTATCGATTTTAAAGTCGCATTCGACAGCATTCATCGCAAAGAGTTATTCGGTGAGATGGTCGAATTCGGTATCACGGGAAAACTGATCCGATTGTGTCGCACAACGCTTACAAATACGCGATGCACCGTGCAGTTCGGCTCAAAGACTTTCGAGCCTTTTGAAACCTGCACCGGATTTTCGTGTGATTTCTTCAATTTGGTACTGGAGAAGATAGTGCTGCGGGCTGCTGTAAACACGGAAGGCACTATCTTCTACAAGTCAGTTCAACTGTTGGGATATGTAGACGACATCGACATCGTCGCGAGATCTCAATGTGCCGTGCTGGAAGCATTTACGGCAATAGAAGGAGAGCCGAAGCGAGCTGGTCTTAAGGTCAGTGAGGATAAAACTAAGTATGTGCTGTCGACCAAAAAACGATCCGTCACACACCACCTAGGACAAAATATCACAATCGACAGCTACAATTTCGAGGTAGTAAATGAGTTAATCTACCTCGGGGCAAATGTTAACTCCACGAATGACATCACTGTGGAGATCCGACGTAGAACCGCCTTTATTAACCGATGTTACTTCGGTTCGTCAAAACAACTGGCGTCAAAGCTCCTGACTCGAAGGACTAAGGTCTTGCTCTTCAAAACCCTTATTTTGCCAGTCCTGCTATATGGACAATAAGCAAAACTGCGGAGCTGAATTTTGTCGCCTTCGAAAGAAAAATTCAACGTCGGACATATGGTCCCGTCTGCGACGAAGGTGAATAGAGGAGAAGACACAACGTGAACTCTACGAGCTGTACCAGGATGTGGATGTAGTCCGGACGGCAAAGATCCGTCGACTGCACTGGCTCGGCCACATCGAGCGCATGGACGACAATGCTCCAGCTAAGAGGGTCTTCGAATCCGAGCCTCCTCGTTCGAGAAAGAGAGGAAGACCGAATCTCCGGTATAAAGACCAAGTAATCGTGAATGCAAGACGGCTTAGTCTTAATGACTGCAGGCAGCGTGCCCAGGACCGTCAAAAATGGAAAGCAGCTATCGCTTAGGTTCATCAGCCTGATAAGGTTGGGACGTCAGCCTGATAAGTAAGTAAGTAAGTCATTTTATTATATAATTATTTCTTATTACTACAACTCGAAAGATATGGATTTGATGTAATTTAAAATCTGTTTAATACATCTTTTACACTCAAATTATTATTTCCAATCTGCTGGTGCATGTTTTTGTACTGAAGGGTACTTAGTTTTATGTTAAGCATCGCTTCCTCCAGAGTGATTTGTGTATTATGCTTTTCTTGACTCGAATAGTTATAATGGGGTAATAAGATTAGAGAATAGAATTCTAGATTTAAATTGCTCTCTCTCTCCCTATGAACGAACTCCTACTCTCTGCTCCACGTGGTGAAATCGGGGAGCCGAGCACCTTCGAGAAAAGATGGGGTAACCAGCCCCCGTGGGGACACGAGAGGAGGGAGAGTGTGTATGTACCAGGGCTCATTTCTATTTATGGATGGCGGCGGAGGAGCTGGAAAACGCCAACGGCGGCATCCGAAACTCCAGTCAGTAGGAGCTACCTGGTGAGCAGTCCTTCTAGAGCTTCTTCGACATTTTCGGAGCACAGGTCTAGATACTACTATTATTTATTTGAACATTAATTTGTGAGATATTGCTACCAACACGCATGCATTTACCATTAACTTATTTTTAAATAACCATTTGTAAATAGTCCTTTAAATCATTTATATACAACAAAAAGTATTACTCCCAAAACTGATCCCTGTGGCACTCCTATTGATGGTGAATACACGTCTTCTTACTTCACCTTCTGAGTCCTACCTTATAAGTAAGATTCAAACCATATTAGCTCTTTGATTCGCTCACCATATTTTTTTTAATTTCCTCAGCAAAATCTTCCTTCATAACGATGGATTTGACTCACATAATGCAATAGATGATTCACATTTGTCTTGCTCAAAACTGTTGGCTGGTAAGCACCGTATCTTTTTGCAGATTAACGTTCTGACGCTGATATTTTACCTACCGTTTGACATCAATTAAGTTCCGCTAGATGTGCAAAATAACACACTGTGTGACGTGAGTAACAAAAACTAAAAAAAAAACCCCAAGTGTTCACAGGGTGCGATACAATCGGGATATATTTATAGAATCCATGCGAGAGAACTTTTTCATTCCCTTGAACACTTGAAACACATAACAACACAATACTATTTT
This sequence comes from Eristalis intricaria, assembly GCA_964034865.1. Lineage (NCBI taxonomy): Eukaryota > Metazoa > Arthropoda > Insecta > Diptera > Syrphidae > Eristalis > Eristalis intricaria. The sequence goes on from OZ035874.1 coordinate 57,580,234, forward strand.
AGTTCAAATTCCTTCGACTCAGGCAGCTCAGGATATTGGATAAATTAATGATATCTCCTCTCAAGTTACAGCCTCTTGCTCCAAGTGGCGTATTTTCTTCTAAGCGTACTCCAGAAATACCACCCAGACTTCTCTCTCCTCAGAGATAACAAAACATCTTTTGTGTACACAAAGAATGGAAGCATTCGTATTCGCATTCGCTTAGCGCTCTTCATACTTTCTAATTGCACAATGAGAAACCGAATGGAGCACTTTAAGTTGGCACTGAGCAGCTGCATTCCCCCACTCAGACTCGTTCACTCATATTCGTTTGTTATATCCTTTTGCTGTTTATACAAACAATCAAAACTTTTTTTGGAACTTTTCAAGTCTCTCCCTGCCCCCTAGTGACGAAAATGAAACTTTTCCTATTTGTCATGAAGGCACAAGCACGTACTCCGCACACCGTTGATAGTTTTTTCTTTTCAAACATGTGCCCTCCTCCGGATCCGTACGTCGGGGCTCACGTTATAATTTCGCAAACACAATGAGGGCGGTGTGGTGAAAAACAAAAAATCACCAATTAGCACACAATAAACAAGTTGAATTATTCAAATTTGTTTTGGCAAATATATGTAAATACACGCGGCTTCACGCCACCGTCGCGCCACAATCGGCTTATGCCGTGTCCAGTACCGTGAGCAGGTTATCAAAAATTAAAACTCCCCACTGGCTGCGTTTAGTTTTATGCCACCAAGCGTTAGAAGCCACACACAGGAGTAGTAACACCGTTGCTATAATATTTACCACTCGTTGTCCGCACTCCCGGAAGGCCCAATAAAGCATTGTCTAGTAGTGCTGGGCGCAATAGCCCACGCAAAGCAATGACTTCACCGACGGCAATGGAATGGAAATGGTTGCGGGAACGAACATCGGATTGCTGGCAAACAAATCTACACCGCTGTATGAAAGATTTATCTTTAACACCACCAACCGTCAGCATTTGCCACCACGGCCACGCCGCCGGAGGGTTTTTCGCTGTCCAATTGAAAACAGACACTGATAATCCATTAGAGTTGTTACGCTCGAGTTGTAACGACCATTCAGGGAACAGCAGCAACAGTGGTGGAAGCAGCAACAGTGGCTGTGTCCACGAGGTTGATTGTCAAGACTTCGCAAAACATTCCTCTTGTTTCAGCAAAACGGGGTAGGCCTGAGATGAGGCGGTGAGGTGGGACGCATTCGAAATGCGTAATTCGCTGGGGCTGAGCTGTTCAAAGGAAAATCAATAATTCTTCAGATAATACTCTTCCGCATCAGATGAATGATGAAAGGGAATTAATCAGTCGCTTTAGTGAAAGTCTGAAAGTCTGGACTGGTTTTGATTTGTGGATGGCTGTGTTTGTACTTTCCGAATTAGTTTACGGATTTAAGCAGTTGCAAGTATTAATGGCTACGCATTAATCATCTAAGTGGAAGGTGGGAGGACACTGTCTGTGCAGCCACGTGTACCTCCAACACGCACATCCACTGTTTCGGTGTGGAGAGAGACATTTAGGTTTTCTTTACACTCGTCTTCCATAAGGACTGCTTCATGAATATATGATCACAGGTTTCAACTGAAGCTACTACTTCGTCTTCCTCAGCTCCGCAGTACGAGGATGGTCCGATAAGTACTGAGCATCACCGCCAGATGGCGCCACTATCGCAAGAGGTGTCAATCGTTACTACCAGAAATGAAGTATTACAGAGACGCAAGACTTCTACATTTCTTACCCCTTAAAATGTTTGACAACTGTTTCCTTATATCGTTTTCTCAAACCAAATTGACCAATCAGAGAACGGCATTCACGTTATTTCGTGAATAACCATAAAAAATTCGTGAATATCTGTCAGAAAGACACTCGTATTCGTCGATTGACGAAGGGACAGTCAGCTGTGAAGTCGGCTCTGTAATACTTCGTTTCTGGGCAATTGCTGTCGTAACTTCACTGAGGTCGGGAGGGCGGAATTTTCACCTATGTATATTTGCTGCCCGAAAAAAATCAGTCGCCGCCACCAAGGCCTACTTTGCGAGCCACCATAAAACGGATACCTGGGTCAAGTGTATCGATCTAAAACGAGGCTATGTTGACCAATAAATGGCAACTATTCCAAAATGTTCGTTTTTCTTTGGTAGGCTAAGTAATTATTGAACCACCCCCGTAAACGCGTAATCGCAGAGGTAAGACAGCTTGGTTTTAATGACTGGATGCAGCGTCCCCAGGAGCGTGAGCTATGGAAGGCAGCGATTGAAAGGTTTCGACCTCCATTGATCGCCGCCTTGATAAGTAAGTAAGTAAGGTTATACAAGAAATGTTATATTATGAAATGAATGTTTCATTTTTATTCACTCTTTTTTCTTTAAACTCTTACGTGCTAGACAAAAATGACTAAAACTAACTTAACTAACTTATTGGATCTAACTTACTGGCCCTTTGCAGGCACTCCAAGCTTAACTATGTCTTCGACTTAGTCTATCTAGTACGCATTTATGGGCATTTGAAAATTAAGACAAATTTTGAAAGAAAACAAAAAACTTAGTATATGAACATTTTTTTTTGTTTGTAACCTAAACCTAAAAAAAAAACTTAACGCTGAGCGGAAGGCATATATGTATGATTTGATCTATTTATATATTTCACTATATGTAAGTAACCTTTACACATATGCTATCCATTGTATTATAGTCATACTTATATATAGATCTAAATATGTATGTACTTATGTATAGTTTTTTTTTTTTTATTTCTTAGTACTACCTTGAAACCAATTAAACGATGTAAGTCGGCCATGGGAACTAATATCTCTGCTAACTAATATCTACTAATATCTTCCGCATTGGGCGAGGAGGCAGTCTTAAGAGCTGTCTTGCGCGACCACGGTGGCGTATACGTAACATTTCGCATCGGGCGAGGAGGCAGTCTTAAGAAATGTATTTGCACGGCCGCGGTGGCGTATACGTCACATTTCACATCGGGCGAGGAGGCAGTCTTAAGAGTTGTCTTGCACTGCCACGGTGCCGTATACGTAATATTTTTAACCGGGCGAGGAGGCAGTCTTAAGAGTTGTCTTGCACGGCCACGGTGGTGTATACGTAACATTTCGCATCGGGCGAGGAGGCAGACTTAAGAGCTGTCTTGCACGGCTACGGTGGCGTTTACGTAACATTTCGCATCGGGCGAGGAGGCAGTCTTAAGAAATGTATTTGCACGGCCGCGGTGGCGTATACGTCACATTTCACATCGGGCGAGGAGGCAGTCTTAAGAGTTGTCTTGCACTGCCACGGTGCCGTATACGTAATATTTTTAACCGGGCGAGGAGGCAGTCTTAAGAGTTGTCTTGCACGGCCACGGTGGTGTATACGTAATATTTTTAATCGGGCGAGGAGGCAGTCTTAAGAGTTGTCTTCCACTGCCACGGTGGCGTATACGTCACATTTCGCATCGGGCGAGGAGGCAGTCTTAAGAAATGTATTTGCACGGCCACGGTGGTGTATACGTCACATTTCGGATCGGGCGAGGAGGCAGTTTTAAGAGCTGTCTTGCACGGCCACGGTGGCGTATACGTCACATTTCACATCGGGCGAGGAGGCAGTCTTAAGAGTTGTCTTGCACGGCCACGGTGGCGTATACGTCACATCGGGCGAGGAGGCAGTCTTAAGAAATGTATTTGCACGGCCACGGTGGCGTATACGTCACATTTCGCATCGGGCGAGGAGGCAGTCTTAAGAGTTGTCTTGCACGGCCACGGTGGCGTATACTTAACTTTTCGCATCGGGCGAGGAGGCAGGCTCCTCAGTGCTGAGTGATAAGTCTCGACTTTAGTTGAGTCGCGTATCCGCGGTTGTCCGAGCAATGGGGGTGGGGTGGGAGATTAACGGAACTACTAATTTATCGGTGTCTTTGTAATAAACGAATGCTTCCGGGGGGATAAAGCCGTTAAGGCGCACCTTTTCATGGTACCTGTAATTGGAGTAGTAAGCCCCAGAGATCAGGTTGTTTGTCGAGAGCATAGACCTTGCAACATGTCTGCGAATATCATGTTCGCCCGGTTATATAGGACTTCATTACGATCGAATTTTTTGAACCCTAAGACAAGCCCTCTCAAAAACTGGAATCGTTTCCATCAATCTGGCATACGGGACAACCAAAGACAAGCATCGGCCGAATAAGGGCCATGTAGCCATGCCACCCTCGCATCGAGTTGGCTGTTGCGAAACAGTTCTTTGAACCTCGAGCCCTGGCCAGAGCAGCATCTACATGTTTGTTAAAATATAAATACTAATCTAGACAGATGCCCAAGTATCTGACTACGCTTCTTTCCGCCAGTGGTTGGGTGCTGTCCAACAGCTGAAAACTTCCGCCAATTCTTTTTGGTATCCGCCGAAGCCCTATATAACGGCGTTCTGAACAAGATTGTTTCCGACTTCTCAAGTTTGATGATCAACTTCCAGTCGTCTGTCTCGTCTCGTAGTCACGTTGCAATCAGATCAACTGCGCACGCTATCGCGTGCTGAAGAGATCCTATCAGATCCACTGTGTAAATGTTGAAGAGTTCCCTATTGCAGACCATTTTTAAATTTGAAAGTACCAACAAAAGTCACGTTGCTATTCTTAACCACGAACTTTCTGTTGGTGAGCATATTAAGCAACATGTACAATAGTGGTTTACTAATACCTAGCCTGCTCAATTTGTAAAAGAGCCCTTCCAGCCAAACTGCATCAAGGGCACCGATGGCGTTTTACAAGGGTCCCAGCAAGTCTATTTGATGCTACTCGGTATGGGTTCCACATACTTACAATTTCTACATCGTCATCATGTAGAACAGTGCAGAAGCTCAGTCGAATTTAGTCGCCTGTTTTTTGAGGAGAACACATTTCAATGTCATTGAATATCAAATGTCAATTGAAGTTATCTGCAACTGCTTGGAAAATCTCAGCTTTCTTATCAGTCCAGTGACCCATGATAGGCCTGCTGATTAACTTACTTTCTGTATGTTGTACTGTACTTAGTCTTCACCAACCCATCCCGAACTAGACGTCTCGGATACCTAGCTGGAGTAGTGTTATCCATGCGCTCGATATGCCCGAGCACAATATCGGTTGGGACTTCTCCTCATTTAACACGATCATTAATCTTCCTCACAGACCGGTCCATACATGTAACCCAAAATGTTTTCCTCTGGAATGCACCATTTTCTTATTGTCCAGAAGCTCAGCCGTCTGTGCTTAGTTGAACTTGGTTTCACTTCAATTCGAACTCGACATCCTCTTAGCCATGAAAATGAAATGCGATCATTTTCCCTGGATAGAGATTTTGTTCTCCACTTTTTAGTCTCCCAACGATGTCAGTTCATTGTGGCAATCATAATTTTCCATTTTCATGGTATAGACTGCCTCGAAACAGCCGAAACACGCCAGACGCCGAATAATTCCACATCCCCATTGCTTGCTGAACGGAATGCCATAAGATCATTCACTCCCTGCAAGCAAGCACTATAACGTTAATTGAAATAATAAAAACAAAAATGCAGATTTGATGTTCACAACATACAGACCTAACCTTACATTGTAAACATTTTATTTGATAAGATTTGTTAATCATATAAATACCAAGACTAGACATAAAAATAGATAAACTTTGTTTATTCATTAAGACTAAGCTGAACACTTCTTAGGGACGCTCTTAAACCTACCCTAACCTATAGACTGCACTTGCTTTATTTACAAAGTAGCTCTTCCCAGACTACTCTTCAGTTGTTTACACTAATTTGTACTGCGTTAAAAAATGGCATTGCATAGCTGCCCTTGACGATCAGAAGAGGAGCTGATAGTCTAACGTATCATTTGCGACTTTCTGCTGTTTGGCTGGGGAAGCCTCAACAACACTTTCATCATCGTCATCGCTAGAATCCCCTTCAATACTGCTTGATATATCTCCATCCATTCCATCCATTGGCGGTGCAGCTTTTCGTTTATTTGGCTTGGGAGTGGATGTGACGATTCCCTGTCGGTACTTGCTCCAAAATTCAGCTGGTTGTGCGAATTGAATGACACTTGGAAAGCCCAACGACAAGGCTTTGCCAAGTTCGTCAATAGATTTCTGAATTCTGGCATCATCATTGGAGGTGTTCTCTGCAATTGTTGTGATGAACACGATGGATTTCTCTAAAACGGATAGCTAACGGAGGAAATGATTGTTAAACACTGACGGACTTGGGAGGGGATTAACTTACTGCATCCGACATTGTTGGCATATCCCGGCGTCTGCCTTTACGTGTCTGTGGCTGAATTGGCGCACTTGTTGGGGCTGGATCTCTGTTCTCAGCGATTATCGCTAAGGTTTCAATGTTGTCATTGTCCGTGGACTCTTCGCTTGGCTGTGCGGCTTGCTTACGTTCTTTCAGGCTGATTGTCCTCAATATGAAGAGTATGTCTCTGATTAGCGCAACTCCTTCGGGTGATTTGATAAGTGGATCGTTTTGCGTTTTCTCTGAAAGTGATGAAGGGGTGGAACTAATATATACGCAAGACCCAAACTCTGACGAGACAAAACTTGACTACTTTGGGGTTACTGGGGACGAGGGATGCCCACCCACCTAAGCTCTGATACAGACATTCGTCCATAGCAGCAAGAGGTGGATAAGAGGTATTCTAGAACGGTCCTAGTACGTTTCATGCTTTACCTGCGATCACTTTAAGGTTCCCAAAGTACATTATCAAATGCACATCGTTAATGTGTTCCATCAGATGTGTGTACAGCTTCCATCGTTTTTTCCGTTTGTCATTGCCTTTCAGTGGTGATCGAATCATATTATCCGTGAAACTGTCCAATCCCTCGAAGTTCTGTCAACAAAACATCTGCACTTAAATCTGAATCGCAAATAATCAATCAATCATTATGTACTTACCGAGTACTCATTCAAAACAAAAGGGCACTCCGTCAAGCACTTGTTGAAGAGAGAAGGATTCTTCTGCGTTACGTATTCGGAAAAGAATACCTTCGCCCTGGCAGACAGTTGTTCGTTCTCGTCCAGTATCATCGACAGCAGGCCCAACAAGAGCGATCCACGCAACTTTAGCTGATCCTGTAGCACAAGCAGAGCGAACATCTTGAAGGTCTCCATGCGGTTGATCATGTACTGGGACGACAACTTTTCGAGCACACTGTGAATTATGGACTCGAAGACTTGTGTGTGCTTCGTGCACAGATCACTCAGTGCCACCAGGATCGTATTCACAATCGGCGGGCGATCGATTGCCTTCAAAATTCTACTGTACAGTTTGCACGTTGTGTTGGCAACGAGAGCTTCACGAATCGAGAATCGACCAGCGATCAGGATCATGGAGTTCAAAATGCGATCATTGTCCACTTCCAGCTCAGTTTCGGACAGGTCTATACACGCATTCATATATTTGTGAAGGAATGTGATTATGCCGCGATGCGGTCGGACTTTGATCAGCAGATTCGCTTCCGAGTACGAGAATAAATATGACAGGTATGTGGATCGGTTCTCCGGGAACCCGGACATCTCCTCAACGAGTTTTCCTTCCAAGTGCGTGTGGAGATCGTTCAGCCAGTCTTGTGATGCAATTTCAATGGTCTGCGTGGAAGTGGAGGGGGTGGACATCAATTGGTTCTCTTTCGAGCAATGGTCGATTGTCATGAGGAAGTCGAAAGCTTTTCCAATGATTTGAGGCAGTATCACTCCGGTCTTAATGGTGTTTAGGAGGTGTGTGAACACAAAATTTAGGGCTGAGTAGCTGAAGTCATTGACGCACGAATTCAACACTTCCAGGGCCAGCAGGAGATTGTGTTCGTTATTCCACCCCGGCGTCTGCAACAGAATTCATTTGTAAGGGCGGACAAAGTTCCGTCAGACATCTACTTACCGAATGATAGTTGACAAAGGTGTGAATCAGAGCATCGGGTTCTTTGCTCTTCACTTTTCCGCAAATGAAGTTCAGAAGGACCCAGGCTTCGGTTGAATTCGACGCCACTATATGCGACTCCAGCGTGCTGATCATTTGCTGACTGAAAGAGAGGTTAGGTTTATTCCCGTGGATCCACGTTATTCCCGGACCTACTTAATCATGTCCTTTTTGAGGTAGAGGTAGAATTGTGTCTGCAAGTACAGCCTCGACTGCGTCAACAGCAGAGCCCTGATGATGACCCACGGCATGAAGTGCTCCGCTTCATTGGTCTGGTCAATGCTTTTGAGGTTCATCAGAACTTTTGACCGGAAGCACTAAAAGGAGATAGGAGGAGCGTTAGTTAATGATGAGCCACCTGGGTTGGAATGGGAATGGCCCACCTCAATGGCGAGTTCAATGTTCTTGGGGTCGGAATCCTTCAACATTGGACCGATGATCTTGCACCAGACATAGATCACCGGATAACAATTCGGGTAGGTGCTGAGAATCGTGTCCAACGTCAGCAGACACTGCCTCCGAACAATCTGCGACGGTTCGCACACCAGTCCATTGGTCGCCTGAAATGTGTGTTGACAATGAAAACAAATGCTCCAAGCCTCAAATGCAAATACGAACCTCCACAAAGTGTGTGTTGAATATGATCAAGGGATTGATCTTTACGAGTGACTCGATCAGCACGATAGCAGCTCTTCGTATGTACACCAGCGAGCTTCTATACAGTTTATAGACATTTTTCGGCAGATGCAGGAAGCTGGGGGTGAGTACCTCCACTCCTTGGAATGTATATTCAGGTTGAGGCGCGGCAGGCTTCCCGAAGCGGATCTCGTTCTCCTGAATCCTCGGCTCTTCGGGGAGATCCACATTACAGTCATTGAATTGGCAATACTTGATTCCCTCTTGGAGAATCTTCTTGGCATTGGGTGAGCCTCTGGTGATTGCCTGCTGAATAGCCTGTACCGCCTTCATTTTGATGTTGTTGTTCACATCGCGAATGCTTTCAATGAGTTCCTTTATTATGTACACCTCGCGGGGAATCTCAGACACTTCGTGACGGAACATTTGCCAGTTTACATTTGACTCAAGGAGAATCATCTTCGAGAAGAGATCAACGGCTCTCAGCCGGATGCCAACTTCATCGGCGTAAACCGCCTCGGAGAGAAAATTCACTATGGATGTGTTGCATTGGGTGAAGAGCGCTGCATCATATTTGGCTGCGTATTCCAGAGTCTTCTGCAAATGCTCCGTTCTCCACTGGAAAATAAAATAGTGAATTGCTGGAGAAAATCGACTAGAAAGCTAGGACTCACCCCCTTATCTGGATTGGTGATGATGTACTTGATGTAGAACTCCAGAACTTCAGACACGATCCTCGGGAATTTGTCGATGGTTTTGATGAACCAGTCGGATATGTGTTCGCATTTGTTTGAGCACGAGATTCCTCTCGGTTTGGCGACGTATGTATGCAGGAACACCGTCATGTTCATTATTTTTATAAGAGTATCCTTCGGATCCCCATTGTGCACGCTAACGATGCCGTCCAATACATCAAAGCACTTTCCGTGCAGATTCGCAGCGTCTGAAAGGAAAAAAGTTGTCAGCACGAAGCTTACACGGAGTACACAACCTCCTACACATGTTGGCGAATCCCTTGTCATAGTTGAAGTACTGCATGTCGATTAGCTTCTTTAATATCGCATTTCTTGACGCCTTGTACTCGTCAAAGTGCACATATCGCACCATCAGCCGTAGATCGTCGAAGAACGACGTGAAGTTAACCCAAGTCTCGTTGTTGTGCTGTTGCGTGAGATGCTTGGCCACACTCGGTTTCTGAATCTTTTCCATCAAATTGAACACCTGCAGCGACACTGATATGATTTCCTCTTCGAATATGTGAAAGCCCTTGGCCCCGGGGATTGTCAACGACAAAAAGTATACACTGGCTGCAGCTAACGACAGCTGTCTGTAAATGCGGCACCTTGGATCGTAAGTACTCAGGCCAACAAGGGTGTAGATAAATCCCAGGAACCCGTCCCTGGGCGACACTTTCATCACTTGATCCCAGCTGTCGTATGTGTTGTCGTAGGTGGTCGAGGATTCCCGTATTGCGCGGATTGTTGTGGTGACATCCAGAAGCGCGGAGAGAACTGATGTATCGCTTAAGGCACGTCGCACAAGTGGAATCATACTGATTAAGGTCTGATTCACAGGCCTATCGTCCTCTTCGGGGTCCACTTGAGCTCTGGATGTGGATGGCTGCGCCCGTCTAGCTTCGACTCGCCTTTCTTTCTCCTCCTCTGCTTGCAGATACAACGCCTCCACTTGTTCCCACCGCAGGTCCGAGTTGTAGTATTCACTGAGTTTCTTAAAAACATTTATCAATTCACTCATTTTATACACATTGAACTTTTGTTTTCGACGGAATGGAACATTGGCCGAGGTCAAAAATACAAACAGAGAGTAAATTTGCTCGAAACAAAACAGAGCGCACTGTCAACCGGCATATGTTTTTGGCATGAGAGATACCCGACTGTGTTCATTAAAGCTGCTGTATTAAGCCACGTGCACATTCACAAAATTCTGTGTCTGATGTGGGAAGAGTTAAAGAAGACGGGTATAACCCTGCTCGGGCCAGGTTATCTGAGCACTAATTAAATTATGTGACAACTGAGGTGTAAGACTCGACATTTTTGTTTACTCTTTTCTTCAAAAAGCCATTTAAGAAGCTGGTTATTATTGGAATCGGAATTTGCGTCAGAATTTAAATTCATTATGTTGACGGAACCTCGGATCCTCGTTGTTCCTAATTTTACTTTCTTTTCAATTTTAAGTTATCTCTATGAGTTTGTAACAAACTTTCTATTGGCCACTGATATATTCAACAACCAACTAAGTTTTCTTCCTTACTGTACACCAAGAATGTGACAATCAAAATATTTCACAACCACGCCATCTGAACCTGAAGTGTACAAATTAGAAGAAAAGTCAAAAATCATAGAAGCCATTGTAGTTCCAAAGGAAAAGTGAAAATTTTCCATTTTCACCATTTAGTCTAAATAAACGCAAAACAAATATTCGAAAAAGTGTTTTATCGCATAGTTAAACCTCAAATAAATTCGAGAACGTTGAATTTGTGAAGCAAACGACAAAATTTCGCAGATTATTGCGTTGTTCAAAATGTTGTCACGGTGAGACTTTGACGTAAGTGCTCCTTCCCAGCCAGGCAAATCGCCCTCTAACTCCAGAACAAAAATAAAGCAAAAAAAAAAAAAACCATCACACTTGTGTGTTCCCCCAATTAACTGCTTTTTCAATAGAATAGACCGAGTCCTTTTTAGTCAATTAATGAGCGTATCTTTCCGCAACTATGTTATCACTTTAAGTTGCCATTCTTCCACATTCACACCGTAGATTAGATTACCTTCAATAAAACTTCACTGATTAGCAACAAAGCCAGGAAAAAAAATGATTATGTATGATTCATTTGTTATTATCACAATCTGGTGATACTGGGAAAATCTGCAAAATACAGACTCGCTTTCGAAGCTGAACATTTTTATTAATTGAATCGTCTTTTGTGTGCGTTTCGTCTTTTCTCGTGTAGACCATCGTTCGACTGTCCGACTTGACGAGGGGACACAAAAAAAGGAGATTTCTTCGACGTCAGTGATAAGGTGAGCACATCAAGAGGAATATACGAGAGGACAACAGACACACCAGCTATGGCAGAGTCAGCTTCTGGGGGCTCGGATGCTGCTCTTAGCGCCCTCAACAATCAAGGATATCATCAGCTGAGCATAACAAGTGAGTATCCTGTTCAGTGCGTGTGAATTGATGTGAATAATGCAGTGGCAATTGGAAAATTTAAAGCAAAGTGAAAGCAATTGGTGAACGTGTACGTGTTTCGTGTTGGAATTTTGGGCCACAAGTTTTCACAGAGGTGAGCTATGGGGAGTTGCACACCAAGTGGTGACATTGAAGTACTGAATTTGTCACACTTTCATTCCCATACTGTGTGTGTACTTCTTGTGGCTAAACTGCTGGTTGGGTTGTGCAATCGATGTTGTTACTTGATGGGAATAGTTTTTGTTTTTTTTTTTTTTTCGTCAGAAAGTTGTGTATGACCTTCAGGTGACGATGTCGACTCGAAAAGAAGTTTGGGGATAGCGTGCGCTTGGATACTTTCCTTTAACGTGATTTTGTCTAAATTTCTCTGCTCTTGTTTGTGGAAACAATATCATCACAGTTTAGGGCGTGTCCTCTGAAGGATTTCGAACAAAACCCTTGAGCATGGGGTGCAGCTAAATCTGATGCGTGCATGTTTCTTTTGATGGTTGACATCATTAACTAATTTGGGATTTTTTTTGTGATATGTCTGTGTTGTGAGTGCTGTCAATTAGATGAGTTTATGCTCGACTCATGCTGTTTCCCCGTAATGACCAACAGTGACTTCTCGTTGTACAGCGACTAGTTGGATCGCTATCACGATTTATGACGAACATTCTGTTGAACAGAAAATGGAGATGTGTGGGAATTATTCAAATGAAAGCAGCAACAAGTCTTAGTATTTTCCAAGGATAGTGGATGTTTGTAACTGGGATACCCATTAACTTGACCGGTTTGTTGGAATCTTAATCTGTTCGCATTTGATTGAAAGGAGCGCTGCATGAGTCTTCTTCATCTTTGTGTGTCCCTGCAATTGATGATGGACCGGGAACAAAACCAACATTAGTTCGTGTCCTCCACGTGGCTCAGTCAATTGAGGTATTGGATTCCGTCAGCAAGTCGCAGTCGCATTAGCGGAAACGATTAACGTACTACGTTCATTAGGACCAAGAGTGATTGAATGAGCGTTCTTCCGTGTGTGCATTGTTGAATTATTTTATGTGCGGAGTGCATTTTGGGTTTGCATTGAAAGTCCATCGGTTGAGATGCGATAAAACAATAGAAACAGGGGACATTCTGGTGATGTTCCCATGAGTCAAAAATCTTGCTTATGATGGCAACGACTCTTGCTGAATCTGAGCTAAAGGCTGCCTCCCATCTTTGACGGTCCTGGGACGCTGCTTCCGTTCATCAAGACCAGCAGTCGTGCTTCCGCGATGAATTGTTTTTTTATTCTGGAGCTTCGGTCATCCTCTCCTCGAAACAGGAGGAACTCGGTTGCGAAGACACTCTTAGCTAGAGCATTGGTGTCCATGTGCTCGAAGTGGCCGAGCCAGTGCAGTCGAAAGGTTTTTGGCTTCCGGACAACATCCACATCCACGTACAGCTCGTACAGTACACGATTGAGTCTTCTCCTCCACTCACCCGCCGCGCAGACTAATCCATACATTCGACGTAGAATTTCTCTTTCAAAGGCACCAAGATTCAGCTCCGCTGTTTTGGTTATCGTACAGCCTTCGGCTCCATCTAGCAGGACTGGAAAAATAAGAGTTTTGTAGACCATGATCTTGGTCCATCAGGTCAGGAGTTTTGAGGCCAGCTGTTTTGACAAATAGAAGTAGCAGCGGTTGCAAATTTCAGCAATTCTACGTCGGACCTCCACTGATGTCGTTTGTGGAGTTCACATCTGCCTTGACTACCTCAAAATTGTCGCTGTCGATCGTGATGTTGAGTCGAAAGACTTGACATTATTTATCTAACCTATCAGGTGGGTGAAACGCTCGCTTTTCAATCCTATCGAGTATGAAGGTGAGACGTGATGTTTGGTGTGGCTGTCCAGACATCTGGAATACAGCCAAATCGATCTGAGGTGTGTATACTATTTCGAGCAACACTTTAAGAATCTTTGTTGCAATGGAATCTTTGAATGATGAACAGACATAAAAAATGCTCCGCTCATCTTTTCAAATAGTTTACCTTTTCGATAACCAAATTAGAACGTGTGTATATCCACCAAAAATCATTTAATTTTATTTTAAAGAAACAAAGAACACCAATGAATTTAATGTGATTACAAAAGACTTATTTAGACATGTTTCTTTGAAAACTGTCGCCCGGAAGAAAGTTGTCTTACAAATTCGTTCTTCTTTCCGAATTGTTCATCTTATCGATCCGTTCATGTTTCATAGCTTCTACTGTACTTCGAAGCATTGTGGCGACGTCGAATATGGGCTTATTGCACTTGATTGAAATGAAAGCATTAAATTCGAATGTGCCCTATTTTAGTATACAGTTCATCTTTTACCCTATCCATCTTCTGCACAGTCTTGTCATTTGTGCTAGTCAGTTCACCCTCACGCCTGCTTTCGAACGCAAGAAAATCGTTTTTCAACCCTATCACACTAATGTGGAATGTTCTTCCCAGTACAATATTCTGCGCTCTCTGCAATACACTTACTCTCGTTCTCCCTTCGAAACTACGGCGCGTGTTGTGTCTTTTCTCCTGACACTTGAGGGTATTCGTAATCCCCTTTCCGCCACTACCTCGTGGGAATTGTCCAGCTCTGGCAAACCGAAGGATATTACAACCTCCAGTCACTACACCCTCCACAGCTCCAGCTGGTTTTCTGACTAAATACAGTCTACTCTCGATAAGTTGAAACTCAAGGGACCTAACGAACAATTCGAATTAAGTATCGAGTCGAAAGATGAAAACGGAAACACAACACACGCCGAGTTTACTTGAATTTTTAATTTTGTAAAGAAAATTTCGTTTTAATAACTGCCAGTGTGCTTGGTCAAGAGTAATGTCTATGTTATTAGGTGTATCACAATGGACCAGTATGGTCTAAGTGTGCTGGTGAATACACTAGCAGCTCCCCTACCTAACCCTAGCCTAATGTCAATGTCAACCAGTGCAGTAAATGCAACGCAATGACAAAGTAAAGACTTTGCCTCTTTTGATGTGTCGGGCGGAATTGTTTCCGCTGCTTTCTTTGATGTGTCTGGCGGAACTGATGCCGCTTCTGATTCTTCTTCATCGTCGTCTTCATTGTTTTCGCTTAGATTTGAAGCTGTCAGAACTTCGTCATCACACAGAGCACCGCAGACATCTACATCGTCTTCAAAATGTCCAAAATCATCAAAAGTCACAGATTCACCAAAGTTAGGAAGAAGGCTACGTCCATCCTATGAAGTTGAATGATCCAATTCCCCTTCCTCCTGTTGCAATTGATTCATTGGCTCTTGGATCGCATTTCTTGAAACAATCTCAAATCGTCGTCGTTTTTCCATGCTTTGTCAACCATGGCCATTGTGGTTAACAACATTTATGTTAGCTCTATGGCAATTTTTAGTACTATACAACACTTTCATTTCCATTTTACATTACTGAGAGGAAACTAGTTACTGATCTCAAATTAGAGCGTGTTAGCTGGCAGCCCGAAAGACTGACACTTTGAATTAACGAGCGTAACAAGACATATAGGTTTTGTTTGATTTATCAAGGATTTTTCAAGGGATCGAATAATCAGTTCGAATAATCGGGAGTCGACTGTAGTTAGATTGTAATGGATACAAATGTCCTGACTTGATTCCTTTATTTCCGCAGGGGACGTAACTTCTTCTTCTTTATTTGGCGCTACAGTCCGGGTTGGACCTGGGCCTCAACCAACAAGCCTCTCCAACTAGAGGGGGACGTAAGGCCGCAACAAAAGTTCTCCACCGTGCACGGTTCTGTGTCATCTGCTTTATTTCTCCCCAGTTCTTGCCTTCCTCGTTTATCTCCTGTCTCAAAGACCGTTGCCAAGTTATCTTTGGTCTCCCTATTTCCTTGGGGTTTCCACTCTAGGGCTTGACAGCAGATGCTGTTGCTTGGGCTTCCCAGGGAGTGTCCTATCCATGAAACTTTTCTTGATGGCGTATCTAATTGGGTTTTCATTCGCTCCTCAGTAGATCATCGGTAATTTCTGTAGAATTCTTTGACAAATATCATCTTCAACCTGCCGATCTGCTTTCCAGATTGACTCCGTGCTGATCTAGTCAAATCCTTTTCAAAATCCACAAAAGACAAATATGCCATCCACTGGTAGTCCGAGCATTGCTCAACGATGATTCTTAGGTTTTTGATAATGTCTATACAGGAATGGTTCTTCACTGAAGCCTGCTTGCTCTCCCTCTGTTTTGTTCCAATAACATCTTTGATTCTGTTATTTTGGTAAGAACCTTACTAACTACAGAGAGAAGAGTAATGCCTCTTCACTTCGAGCATTCTGAGGTATCGCCTTTCTTTGGAATCTTTACTAGTAACCACCACGTAATTCTTCTCCCTCCTAAATCCCTTTGAACAGTTCCAAGAATATTCCTGATGTGAGATTTGCATGTGCTTTAGCTATGTCTGGGGTTAGACTGGAGTGGACAGTCCTTTTCCTCCTCTGCGAAGAAAAGGAACTGTCCTAACCTATATAAACTAATCTAACCTCGCCAGATCCCTTTTTCATATGTGGATCCCTTATGTCTTCGTATACGTCAGACTGAGTTACTAGAGTTTACAAACTCAAATTCACATCGCTCAAAGACGCCCCTTAGTCTCTAGAGCTCAAGGCCGAGCAAGTCCGAATACCTCTTCGCAACGCCTCACAAAGATGTCATTGACCATTTTGTGCTAACGCATTCATCATACTAAATACAGTTGTATTCCATTTGCATCTTGTTATCAAACGTCGTGCATTCGCTTTCTTGTTTTGAGCTTACTTAGAAGTCTGCAATGTTTGCCCAGTAAAACGAAAATCATAAATTACTCTGCCACGGAATGTAGTTGCTCATATCTCCACTACGCAAATGACGCGCAGTTAAACGTAAAAAAAAAAACAGTATTTATTTAAGGCCTTGCTGGCTTAACGTCCGCACCCTTTGACGACCGCAGGCCGCACACGTTGTCGCCGCAGATAAGCGTTATCAAGTGAGAACATTAAATGTGTGGCGAAGCATACATCAAACCAGAAGTTCATAGCTTGCCAAATCAGGCGCTCGTGCCGGTTTGGTACACGCAGTTAAACATGTGCATTAAACAAACACGAGTATGTGCCAAAAGAAAAATGCCTGACGTGTCAGTGTGAAAACTTAAGGGAAAGGTTTCACTTTTCCGCAGATATTACTGCACAGATGTAAGCATTTGACCCAGTGAATGATGAATGTATTCGAAACCGTGCCAGAATTCTCTCCAAAAGGTCTCACCGCAGTTAGATTCAATGAATTGTGTGCCTATGCAGATGTACCTGTGGGTGGAGATTGTGTTCAAATTGATTGGTTCCTTCAGTCAAGATAACATTTATTTGTTCTGCTTGATAAGACCTGACACGTACTCCCTTGCGAGCCGTCTAGAACAACCTCGTTGAATATTCGTAGAGATTGCTTGGAGAATCCGCACACAATTTGATTGCAGCGATCACGCTATTAAGCACACTCAAGGTCAAACTTCCGTCTATTGTTAGTGTGTGTTGTGAGTGGTTAAACGAACAAAAGAGAATCGCCACGAAGAGCCAACAGCAAGTGTAGCTTAAAATGACGTTGAGGCAGCTAGTGTTTGGCGTTGACGTCTGAATGGAAGGGAGAGTGATTTTTAAGACTATCATTTGCCTGGAGGCGGCAACTTAAATGTCGGAACAGTTTCTACAGAGTTCATGTATGAAACTGAAACAATAGGTTCTAAGAACATTCAATGACAGTTGGTTCAGACACAAGAACTTCGTAAAGTTAATAAAATGTGTGCATAATCAGTGGAATTGTACTAGCCTATCCTTGACATTGCAAACAAACGAGAACCGAATGGCTGACCTTTAAGATGCAGCACATGTGTGAATGAAGATGTGGTTGCCGTGGAGAACGAAAATCAGTGACAATTTAAGCAGATAGTGATATAAATGTAATTCAGAGAACAAGCTAAGGTTGTTGTTATTCCATGCAAGGCATTGTCCATATTCCCACATTTTTGGGTACTAAGTACTTGTCCTACCGATTGCTCATCCTACGGAATCTCAAGAGACACATGTTTGCTACCCCATATATTCATGGAAGAAGTATTCTCCCATAATTTGGATGGCGCTAGAGCTCGTTGAAGCCCAGTGTCCAGCTTCTACACCAGCCACTTGTGTTGTACGTTCTTTTACGAGTTGAAGGAATTTACATTTTAATGCCGACTCCGAACGGCCAAGTGTGAGAAGCTTTTTCTAGACAGACAGTATATTACTCTTTCAGCATTGTCAGTGACACGAAAGCCGTGAAAATGACTTTTCTCCTGCCGGGGATCGCACCATGAACCTAGACACCGTAGTTCAGATGCTTAGGACTTAACGCACGGATCCGCAACGCCACAGCCGCTGAGCAAGTGCCGATGGTAGCGCTACAAAACAGATTTGGATATGTGCCCTCCATGACTTTTGGAATGCATTTCTTATTCGAGAATGGAACCAACTCAGTTTTCCGAAGCACTTGTGATGTTGTCTTGGTTTGTGAAATTTGTGGTCACCAAAATCTTACCTATACCCCAGGGTAAGAGTTAATGCTCTTAACCACAATGCCAGAACTGTCATTTCCGGTCACTGTCGTTTTAATGAAGGTCGATCTCGATGTCCACTTCAGTCATTGAGAATCTTGTTCGTACAGGAAGGTAGGTGGGTACGTACATTCCGTATATGGGTGCCCTTGCCTTACTTTGACCAACATGTTACCTTAGCTACAGTAAGACCATTATTATATTAATTGTTGTTGAACGTCAGCTTGGACAACTTCAACCAACAAGCCACGGTGTTGGCCACGGAAGCAGAGCTCTCGAAACACACTTGTCCAGAAGTCAAAAGCTCAGCAATTCCAGATGCTTAATCAGAAGCGTCCTTGCGCCAAGCTGAATCGCAGTCAGACGCGAAAGGAAACCACCGCCGCCACCGCCCTACAGAGTCCGTGGACACGGCCCTAAAATTACTGCTAACTTAAAACAACTCCGTCCGATTCCGTCATCATGCAAGTCGGCCAACACCGCGTCGCGACTTTTATTTAAGTTCATTGTGCCCTTTTTCATACATTTGCTTTCTTACTTTTTCCCTTACATACACTTCATTTCAGAATTGTGTTGAGGGTTATGGACTCCTGTTGCGCGAAAGTGGAAAAGATTTGTTCTGGAGCATTCTCTCCAAACCAGTTTCCTTAAGGAGTCTCAGAGTTCGATATGGATCTGGTGACTTCAATTCTTCCTCTGATAGAAGCATAGAAGTGGGCTAGTGCCCATGTTCTGGAATTTCGTTAGATTCTCCAGAGTCTTTCTGCAGAGACTTTCTTCTGATATCCCTTGTTTCCCTTTGCCTGGCCGTGCTAGGAAATCTTTTAAGATACAGAGGTCGATCTTGCTCTTGATACTCGCCTCAAATCTCTTTCGATTATATAGACGCAAGAGTTTCTTGATAAGCTTCAAGCCATGAGCGTTGTTTCAGGTTTCTGTCCGGTCCCTTCTTTCTAGTTCCCTGAATTCTTCTCTGTGCACGTGGTCTCCTACAGCGCAGAATGGTTCGGTTCCTGTGAATGGTTCCGATGCCTCTTTCCTAGCTATGGAGATGGCCATTTCATCGCCTTCGATAAGCCCAGATATCCAGCAGAGTTTTACTTTATTCCTTCTGTTCAATTCTTATAGCTTCTGTAGATACAGCTTGCATCAGTCAAACCACCCTTATTCCATATCTTGATGAATCTCTGGAATATTCTTCTGCACAATGAAATAATAGAAAGCTGGATCCATCCTTACTTGTTTACCTAGGTGGCGCTACAGTTTATGGTGAACCTGGGCCTGAACTAACAAAGCTCTCCAGTTGGCACGGTCGTAGCCTCCATTTGTGCACTCCAAGCCAGTTAACGTCCTGGTCAAATTGTGCGCGCTAACTAAGGCGAGGTTTTCCTCCGGGTAAGGTCTGAAGACTCTGCAGGTCGCAACTTAATATCCATTTGCTATACATGTCCTAGCCATATTAAGCGACTGATGAGCACTTTTTTGGCTGGTTCGATATCGCTGTACAGAGCGTGTAGTTCATCGTTCAATCTCCTCCTCTAAAGCCCGTCAACACACCCGCTATTGTTTTTATATTTTCCGAATAATTTTTCAGTCGAATCGACCTAGGATATCCTAAACCGAACTGTCAATGACTGTAGACAAAGGCAAACACGGTTTTCAAATATACTGGAATATCTTGACGTCTCAACGGTAAAAGTAATGAGAAAAGTGAAACACAAACAATGCATTTGGATGGTAGGAAAAGGAACTTCCAAAAGAAACTACAACCTTTTACTTGCTATGGATAAGGACTCAATTATTCCGAAAGGGAATCTCACTAGCATGATTCCACGATTAGTGGAAAGCTAAAAGTTGTCTCCTTACCTTTCTTAAAGATTGCAGGTCTACTGAACTAATCATTGGAGTCGGGCTAGCGTTTGGACGATAGTTTTGCTTCATGTAAGCATAAAAAAAAGGTAGGGTCTGAGAGATATCGTGTTGCCAGCAGAAATGAAGTATTACAGAGATAGCCGACTTCTCACCTGATTGCCCCCTAGTCCATCGACGAATTTGAGTGACTTTTTGACGGATATTCATGAATTTTTGACGGTTATTCACGAAATAACGTAAATGCCGTCCTCTGATTGATCAATTTGGTTTATGAACACGTTGTCAAAAATCTAGTTGGATTGTTCGGTTTGACAGCCTCTCGTGGACGGTCGAACTCAAGCGGGCTGCAACTCGGTTTCGCGGAAACCGTGGAGTTTCCAACCCCCCAAAAATGCATGCCCATCCACATGTTTGTCTCTCACTCATGTTAATTCGGAATGACTCAAAACACGAAAAGAAAAAAAAACAAACAAATTCGATAATTGCAGAAACTCATTCAATTAAGTGCTCACCCACCCTCCCCACGCGCTTTCATCGTGTTAATTAATTTATACCTCTGACAACAATTCGCTTGCGTCGATGACATGATTACTCAGATCTCAAACGAATAATGGAAAAACAAACCAACTCCAAATGCCTGCGCGATAAAACAGCCCGCACTGATTAGATTGACTGATGATTTTCCTTTATTTCTCCTAATTTTCAGTTGAGGAGGCCTCGCTTCGAAACAATGGATTCCTCAAGCCCAATCCATACGTGGAGCTGATAATCGATAATAAAAGCAAGCGTAAGACGGACATGATGAAAAACACCCACTTGCCCAAATGGAACGAGGAGTTTACAGTTTTGGTAAGTCATTCCAGAATCCTCCCCTTCCGTGACATCTGTAACATGTCCATCGCCTCTTTCAGATCACACCGAATTCTGTGATTCATTTCAAAGTTCTTGACCACTCGAGTTTCCGCAAGGATGCAATGCTCGGCGAACGTTCGGTCAACCTCAATCAGATACTGCAACACTACAACGGGCGGTTGGAGTTTCTCGAGCTGAGCATGGATCTCGTTATCACATCCAAGTCGGATAATCGTCAGACGAAGAGCGGGGAACTGGTGGCAATACTTAATGGCCTTCGATTGGATATGTCAAAGCAGATGGTGTCAAATGGGAATGGTGCAGTCTCAACGCAACAACAAAGTTTGGTGTCTGTCGACGGTGCGGCGAATCCGAATCGAAGTAGCGTACTGAACGGCGGGGTGAGGGCGCGTATGCGATTACGGAGCAGCAATGGGTCCGATAACGCGATAAACTCAAGTGCTATGGTGGGGACAAATGGACGGTCGCCAGTGCAAGCGAGCAGTTCGGTTGTGGCGATGAATGGTGCGATTAGTAATGGTGCCGGCTGTAGCAGTAGCAGCAGCAGTAGTTTGAACACAGTTGCAGCAGCTCCGTCTTCTTCAGGTGCAATTCGTAGGAGCACGGCGACAGCGGCAGTGTGGGAGCAACAGCCACAGATGAATGTGCAACCGCAAATGAATGTGGTGGCGCCGGGACCACAGACGCAAATGCAGCCCCAGAGGATACCCATTCAGAGTGTGAATGGAACCGGACAACGTGTGATGCAAGTGTATACGGCGCCAATACCAGCGGCGGCTGTTCCTGTTCCAGGAGCTGCACCACCTGCAGCGGCGGCCGCTGGATACTTGCCGCCGGAAGTAAATGGAGCCGTTCCAATAGATGCGACTCAGGGAAATGCTGGCGGAAATCCAGTGCCTGTATCCAATATGGGCGACCAGCAGTTGCAGGCCGCGCAGGCGGACGATGAGCCGTTGCCAGCCGGTTGGGAGATTCGCTTCGACCAGTACGGACGTAGGTACTACGTGGATCACAACACGCGAGCGACATATTGGGAGAAGCCAACGCCTTTGCCCCCAGGCTGGGAAATCCGAAAGGACCCCCGTGGAAGGGTGTACTACGTAGATCACAATACACGAACGACCACCTGGCAAAGGCCGAACAGCGAGCGCCTAATGCACTTCCAACACTGGCAAGGACAGCGGGCGCACGTGGTGGCCCAAGGAAACCAACGATTCCTCTATTCGCAGCAGCAGCAGCAGTCCACGGCTGTGACCGCGCCGCTAAGCCAAGACGATGAGGAGCAACTGGGCCCACTGCCCGACGGTTGGGAGAAAAAGCTGCAGTCTGACAACAGAGTGTACTTCGTAAACCACAAGAACCGTACGACACAATGGGAGGACCCCCGAACACAAGGACAGGAAGTCAACCTGATGAACGAAGGCCCTCTGCCGCCAGGCTGGGAAATAAGATACACAGCCGCCGGAGAGCGCTTCTTTGTCGATCACAACACCCGTCGAACGACGTTCGACGACCCACGCCCCGGAGCCCCCAAGGGAGTCAAGGGGGTCTACGGAGTACCCCGTGCCTACGAAAGATCCTTCCGCTGGAAACTGAGCCAGTTCCGCTACCTATGCCAGAGCAATGCCCTCCCTTCGCATATCAAAATAACAGTAACTCGACAAACCCTATTCGAGGATTCCTATCACCAAATCATGAGATTGCCCGCGTACGAGCTAAGAAGGAGGCTATACATCATATTCCGCGGCGAAGAAGGTCTCGACTACGGCGGTGTCTCGAGAGAATGGTTTTTCCTGCTCTCGCACGAGGTCCTCAATCCAATGTATTGCCTGTTCGAGTACGCAAACAAGAACAACTACAGCCTTCAAATCAACCCTGCCAGCTACGTGAATCCCGACCACCTGCAGTATTTTAAGTTTATCGGACGCTTCATAGCGATGGCTCTGTACCACGGACGCTTCATCTACTCCGGCTTCACCATGCCCTTCTACAAGCGTATGCTCAACAAAAAGCTCACCATCAAGGACATCGAAACTATCGATCCGGAGTTCTACAATTCCCTCATTTGGGTGCGTGATAACAACATCGACGAATGCGGACTCGAACTGTGGTTCAGTGTGGACTTCGAAGTGCTAGGGCAAATCATTCATCACGAACTGAAGGAGAACGGCGAAAAGGAAAAGGTGTCCGAAGAGAACAAAGAGGAATACATCACCCTGATGACTGAGTGGAGAATGACGCGGTGAGTTATTTTTGGGGGGATTTTTTCTTTGTGTTCCACTTGATTGGTAGTGTAAGCTTTGCGATTAGATTACAAAATGACTGGGTATGGGAACAACAATAACAATTGATAACGTGAGTTTTACGTAAGCGTATGATATTGTGATAACCACTCAGTCTAGGAGATTAAATATCGCTCAATTAGAGTGAGGCCGTCATTTTACTTTCGAGACATTCGTTGTGTTTTTGAAACTAGGCGCGTCGCCAAGGCAAAAAGGAAGAAGACTGGAGTACAATGGAGCAACTACCTTAGCTAGCGTCTCAATTCGAGATGCAATCTACGTCTGAAACTTTTGTGCTGCGGCGTAGAGTGATCCCTAGACTAATGCGTCATTGTAACAGAAATGCTCAAAGATCATCTTAAGAATAAACAAAAACTCATCCTTGACATCCTCAGTCACAGCATTTACTCATGGCAAACTCTTAAAACATTCACAGCGGTATTGAACAGCAAACAAAAACATTCCTGGAGGGATTCAACGAAGTGGTACCACTGGAATGGCTGAAGTACTTCGACGAGCGTGAACTAGAACTCATCCTCTGCGGCATGCAGGATGTGGACGTAGATGATTGGCAAAGAAACACGATCTACAGGCACTACAATCGCAACAGTAAACAAGTCGTCTGGTTCTGGCAGGTAAATACATTCCACAATCATTTTAGCACTGCCCTCTAACCGCTCCTAATTTCAGTTTGTTCGCGATACGGACAACGAGAAGCGAGCGCGTCTGCTGCAATTCGTCACCGGTACGTGTCGAGTTCCTGTTGGTGGCTTCGCCGAACTGATGGGTTCAAATGGACCCCAACGATTCTGCATAGAAAAAGTCGGCAAAGAAACATGGCTACCGCGATCTCATACGTGCTTCAATCGTTTAGACTTACCACCGTACAAGAGCTACGATCAACTCGTGGAGAAGCTTACATTTGCAATCGAAGAGACTGAAGGTTTCTGCCAGGAATAGGGAACGTGGAGAACTAGATTCGAGTTACGTCGTGATTTAATAAAGATTATTTCAAATTCTTTTGTTAATTCTTCATAGCGTAAGGTACAGTAAAAAAAAGAAAAAAATCAAAAAAAAAAAGTAAAACAAAAAACTTTGAACACATATTCTGAAGAAGCAATACAATAACGTGATGTACTCTTATTTGTTTTGTTCTGTAAATTGTGGGAAATTTCAGTCCAGGTGTTAATGCGTGTCATTCCCCCCTGTTTGTATGTAAGTTATCCAAAGGGAAAGTAAAACCAGCAAACGCACGTGGCGCGCCACCACATAGAAAGCATTCTTCTGCTGTATTAATATAATATATAGTACATTATGTATATCGAAACGAACACTTTATTTGTTATTTGCATACTCTATTGTTGTTATTATTGTTTTAGTTGCTATTCGTTGGGTTTTAAACAAAAGCAAACGATGAAGAATACGCAAGACAAATTATTCATTGTGCTGTGAGCGCAGTGGTCAAGACACTATTATTACAATTATTTATATTTATGTATCGTAGGAGAATGGAAATTGCTCTAAGAAGAGCGTGTATAAAGAGAAAAAGAAAACCACAGAGAGGATCAAGTAAATCTGTACACACACATTATATGTCTTATAAATTGTACCCCTATTATATTAAGAAGAACTATTATTTTATCCATTTTGATTTGTTTGCATGTACATTAGAGGAATATAGTTTTATTTGTAGCAATTGTAAATATATATTCTGCAGATACGTGATACGTGTAGATGACGTGAAAAATATTTTGTATTTGTTTCGTTGAACATCTAAATGTCGAACCGAATTCATTTAGAAACAGACAACAAATTATATATAGACAGAAATTAAATACAAAAATATATATATTTATGAAACGAATCACCGTAATAAATTGATATAAGCAGAAATAAAACGTTCGAGAGTCAAGGGAAAATGTTCTACACCGGCATAATGATTAAGATTATTATATAAATGTATTAAACCGATAGTAAAGATGAAAA
This sequence comes from Eristalis intricaria, assembly GCA_964034865.1. Lineage (NCBI taxonomy): Eukaryota > Metazoa > Arthropoda > Insecta > Diptera > Syrphidae > Eristalis > Eristalis intricaria. Next base: position 57,605,637 of record OZ035874.1, read on the forward strand.
TTTACGTATGATTGTTATGTATGTACAGATAGGTGATGATTATGAAGAACTATTGTTTGAGAATACAGATACATTTTAAATTAAACTTCTAATGTGTTTCTCTTTTCTCCGCCGTATAACACTCTAATCATCGAGGGAATGACCCTCTAGCTCCAAGATAGTGCAAAGTATCTTGGGGGTGGTTCTAGACAAGAAACTAAATTGGAAACTCGATATTCAAGAAAGAGTGAAAAAATATACATCATATTCCGGGGCGAAGAAGGTCTCGACTACGGCGGTGTCTCGAGAGAACATTGTCCTCAATCCAATGTATTGCCTGTTCGAGTACGCAAACAAGAACAACTAAGCCTTCAAATCAACAATTCAAATTAAACTTCTGATGTGTTTTTCTTTTCTCCGACGTTTAACACTCTAATCATCGAGGGAATGACCCTCTAGCTCCAAGATAGTGCAAAGTATCTTGGGGGTGGTTCTAGACAAGAAACTAAATTCGAAACGCGATATTCAAGAAAAGTGAAAAAAGCGGCTAGTGCCCTTTACATCAGCGACAGAATGTTTGGCAGAAAATGGGGCCCAAACCCCAAAACAATCCTGTGGATGTACACACCAATTGTAAGATATGGCAGCCTTGCTTAAAACAGACCAACCTGAAACTGCTTACAAGTATACAAAGATGTGCCTGCCTCGGAGTGACAAGAGCAATTTCCACCACTCCCACAGTAAGCATGGAGGTCATGTTGGATCTCGTTCCACTAGACCTCTACCTACAGTCGACCGCAGCAAAAAGCGCTATAAGAATTAGTCAATTCAACAGCTGGCGTCGCAGCCCCTCAGGGCACACATGTTTACTAGAAAGACTAAATATTGGAACAAACGAAAGTGGCTACCTTCTCCCTTCCTTCACTTTCAGACATCCTTCGGGTTGCGTCTCCTAACAAGAGAAGAATGGGACCGGAAAGACCCCATCAACGATCCGTCATCTATATACGTTTACACAGATGGATCGAGGACGGATAAAGGCACAGACGCGGGCATATTCTTCGAAACACTAAACATGCACCATTCTATCAGGTTACCTGATCATGGAAGCGTGTTTCAAGCGGAGGTCCTGGCCAAAGGTCAAAGAAGTGGCCAAAATGACTTCATTGATGGAATTACCACCGGCTGATATTACTCTTTTAATTGACAGTCAAGCGGCCATCAAAGCTATTACGGTGTTCGAAATCACGTTCAAGCTGTCGCGAAGAGCTTAAGGTTCTTAGCACACAGCACACTATCCCTCTTTGCTGGGTCTCGGATCACATTGACATGACACAGTTGACACAGTTGATGAATTTGCCAGGAAAGGGACCGAAACCGACCCGTCCCAGGCAATCCCATGTACATACCCTCCCCTGGCTGATGTCAGGAAGAAAGTGGATGACCAGATCATGGAGCTAGCTGATAATAGGTGGACCTCCCCATCCACCTGTAGGACCTCCCGAATGCTTTCGTCAGGTTATAACAGCGCAAGAACCGACGTACTCCTTCAATGAAGTAAAAAAAACTGCTGCGAATGGTAGTGGGTGCGCTGACCGAACACAACCATTTGAGATATCATGGTAACAGAATGGTAATCACCCAGGATACCATATGCAAAGGCTGCGGAGGCGAAGAAGTAATAGAGGATACTCCTCACTTTTCTTGTCACTTGCCCATTCTCTCTGTATTGAGACGTAGAATTCTGGGAGAACACTTCTTCCTGGCTGGAATGACCAGCAACAACTGAAGGTCGACGAGTAGGAACAAGAGAGGATTCTTCCTACCTCCAAACTGAGTATCACAATGGGACCAAACGGACCTGAGTAAGGCGTGGTTTACTGCGCCTGCCCACATACCATACCATACCATTCTCTTTTGGATCGCATCGTCACTTTTTACAGCAGCTTAATTAAATATAAGAAAAGCAACTGGACACATTGGTCAAGCGAGACACTACGTTTCCTCATGGAAACCCATTTCCCGGGGTGTACGCCGGACCATCCCCGACTTCGTATTCCGAACACAACGTTCCAAATCGAATTTTAAGCGAAGGCAAAGGCAGATGAGAAAGGATATATCCAAGCCCCACTGGTCAGGCAAGCATATTTGCAAACGTACTAACAAATTGAACAACGACTACTCTTTCCCAACTATGGAGAAGTGGATCTCTAATGAACCTATCAGCAATTAAACATCCCTCCACGTCTATACGGATGGTTCGAAGAAGGAAAAGGGCACAGGCGGGGGCTTTTTCAACGAATTGTTATTCATCATACTCCCTTATTACGGCAGTGTTATTCAAGCGGATGTCCAGGCAGGCAAGGAAGCGACCGAAATGATATTGTTGTTGAAAAACCACCGGCGATATTACCTTCCCAATTCAAGCCAAGCGGCAATTAAAGCAATTCCGGCAATAGAAATCAATTCCAAGCTTGCTTCAGCGCATAGCTTAAGGTTCTTGATACAAAGTAGTCTATTTCTCTATACTGGGTCCTAGGTCATACGGACATAACCGGTAACGAGGTACCAGATGAACTTGCCAGGAAAGACACAGAATCTGACTCATCCCAGACAATCCTATGCATGAATCCACCTCTTGCAGAAGCCAAGAAAAAAATGGATGAAAAAATCATAGGGCTAGCAAGCGACGGGTGGAACTCTCTTACCATCTGCGAGACCACTCGGTTGCTATGGCCCAGGTTCAACAGTGCAAACAGTAGTGGGTGTCATTATGTCTAGCAACGGATGTCTGCGACTGACTCGTAATTCGATAGTTGTGTCGATACAAGTGGTTAAGGCTATCTATCTTATAAAGCAAGGAACACGTACAAGATCGCGGGCAGCTGGAAGCTTTCCCTGTTCTGCCTTACAAAGCACGGACAACAAAAGAGGTAAGAATTTCATTGGCGGATTTGTGCGGAACGCAATCACTCGCGTTTCGGTAACATACTCTAGACGGATAGACGGAACGACATTGAGTTTTGCAAAATCTCTAGTATGATCTGGGCTTGACATATTCAGATGCAGAACCGATATCAAGAATGCTACAGAAGTCAACGTACCCTTTGCGATGGAGAGTCTAAAAAAACGGTGATGAGGGAGAAACCCTTACCTCTTCCCTGGCAGGAAGCTCCCCAGGAAGTGCAAATATACCGAAAGGAGCAATGCAACATCGAAACAATAGCATATTACAGCAGCTTGGAGTCAAATCGTTCATCCGCTCTACATGACCTATGCACCTTATATGTTCTATTGTACTACTCACTGCGCAGACGAAGTTAAATTTGCCCATTAACACGTTTTGGCCAAGATGTCGGTGTTGTGCGTTGCTTCTAGAGGACTCTTCGCATTTGCCGACTCAATGATAAGTGCGCCATTGAAGGCTCATTGCGTTCTGCCAATAATGTGAGATGTTCACTGCGTGTGCAAACATGTGAACTGACTTTTGGAAGATCACGTCTAGAGTTGACCTGTGAGTTTCAAGAACTGTGTTACATGATACCACGTTCATCGCCTTGTCTAAAAGCAGTTTATGACATTGGATATCTCGATGTGTTTGTTAACGGCCCCAATTTAATTTCTCTATCTTCTTCAGGATCTGGAATAGTCCTGGTCTGAGGGCACACTTACAAGGATCTATGAGATTGTTGGTAAACGGTTTGAGATGCTCGAACATAATTGCGCACTTGATTTTTTTTATTCTTGTGGATCAGAATAACCATATTGAGATTCCTTTCTCCCAACCACATCTTGCAAATGATCTGGTACATGTGCCAAGCAGATTCAGTTGCGATATGGATTCTGCGTCCGGACCACACCTTTGTTAGACTTTTCACGCGAACAGAATTCGCGTTTATCATCGTCCAGGGGTGGAGCATTCTAACCTAGGCGATGTCTTACGACCTAAGACATCAGTGGCAGCTTGTTTGGTGGCTCATTGACAGAGCTTGCACATCTAATCGCAGGAGAAGATATCATCGTATCGATTTTATTCTATTGAATTGCTTAGTTAAAATTAGGAAACCGCTCTGAATCATGCGTCAGACTCAATGTTTGTCAATTACTACCAGATAACTTACACCTCATCTGTTCCAACATTAGCAAGCGTCTAATTGATCGTTCAGTGTTTATTCATCGTGCTAGATTCGATGGAAAGACTTCCCAGGACAATGCTATTAAATTCAGACCTTTGCTTGTGGTGCTCGTATCCTGAGCAGATATGGGCACAATTTGATCATTAAAATTGAAGGAATCACACCTTTGAAAACTTAGTTGTTATGAACTCCTTCCACGTAAATTCTAGTGCTTACTTACTTTTACTTTTCAGACGAACGACAATTGGAGGGTCAGATCCTGAGCTAAAGCTGTCTTCCATCTTTGACGTGCTCTCTGCCATCAAGACCAAGCTGTCATGTGCCTGCGATGACTTGGTCTTTATACCGGAGGCTCGGTCTCCGTCTTCTTTTCGAGCCAAGAGGCTCGGATTCGAAGACCCTCTTTGCTTTAACGGTGTTGTCCATGTGCTCGATGTGGCGGAGCCAGTCCAACTGACGGATTTTTGGCTTCCGGACTGCATCCACTTTCTGGTACAGCTCGTAGAGCTCGCAGTTGTGTTTTGTCCTCCATTCACCTTCCTCGCATAAGGGTATCCAAGGTAAATCTGCTCCACTGTTTTGCTTACCGTCCAGCTTTCAACTCCATACAGCGGGAACGTAAGTGATAGTGTACAAGTTAAATTAATTAAGGACATCCTACGCAATGGCACAATCCTTAGTCCTGAAAGTGTTCTTCGAGAAAAATTATGAAGAACACAAAAATCAATGTTCTTTTTCCTTCTTGTGGAATCCAAGCAATTATTTCGTTCTGCTTGGCACCTTATTTGTCTCCTCTCTTTCGTCATGTGCGTCATGCTCATGGGATTTTTAGTTTCCTGTCGTTGACTTGTTGTGCGTCTATCGCCTTGTGCCTGTATATTTTCTCTTTCATTCGTAATTACCTCATAATTCGGGTGACCATTGTGCAGCGCAACCTTGCACCCAATAAACCACGAAGCAACTGGCAGGAGGTTACAAAACCACATCTTGACACTCGTACTCATTCCCAAGTGTCCCCCTTTTAATGGGATATTCTCCACGAATGTCAACCAATGCGACCGAAATTCATTGCAATAAATGCACTTTTCATATCACAAGCCGACCTTATAAATCAAATACGCCCTAAGAACATTATCCGTCATTATGCATAAGTCATAAGAGGCTCAACGTACGTACATTGTTGTGAATAATATCTCAAGACAATTCGCCGCATTCGACAAATGTAAACAACAAAACGGAACAGGAGTGGCCGATGCGTGCACTCTGTGCCTTCCAACGTGGTTGAATCAAAAATCAATGGAACAGCAGCAATCTAATTGGATTAGGCCTCCAAACGAAATGGAATCGAAGAAATAATTGCAAATTGCTAAATTACCAAATGAGGTTGCACTTAGTGTGTTAACGGTTGTCGTGCGGATCGCAGCGTGTCGGTTCAGTGGTTGTGGCACGCAATGAATAGTGAATGCCTTTATCAGCTCACAGACGAGCAGAACAATTCCTGTGACAGTGACTACGAGTTCGTGAACGACGGCTCCTCGCACGAGAACAGCGATTGTGAACTGGACGGATACAAGAAGTTCCACAGCAACAGTGAGGCGTCGGCGGCGCCAGCAGGAGCGCGGCGGTTGAGCAAGCATTTCGATACGGTGCAGGGGGAGAAGCTTAAGCTATGCTTATCGCCGGAGAAAATTTCCCTTCTAGCTAATTCGCCCAAGTACAGCGTGAAGCGGGAGCAGCACAGCGAAGGTCAGGGGCAGAAAAGCGCTAAGAACCGATTAGTGCCGTCTTTCACGATTGTGCCCATAAACTTGGGAAGAGGGAACGTTGGCGGCGGCAGGAATGAGTCAAAAGCCGATTTGCCAGAAATTGTTCTGACCTCTTTTGAGGTTGCTGCTGCCGGCAAAAAGGCAGCCGCCAGCAAAGTCAATCCGGTGCCATCCGCGTCGGCAATGGAAACAAAGAAGCAATCGGTGGTTGTTGCAAATGGATGTGTGCCGCTGCCTCCACCGCCTGTGGCAGCACAATCCGAATTCGCCTTCCGCCAGGAGGACCAGTCGCCGTCTCCAGAGTCGTATGTGGATAACCAGTTGAGTGCAGCGTCTTCGCTTTCCAACCGCAGCAGTGAACACTCCAGCGAATCGGCAAACTTGAAGGAGAAGCCATTGAACGCCACGCCAGAGGTTGTAGTCCTGCATCAGCAGTCCAAGAACGGTATCGATTGCGTTCAGTCAAGGTCAGTTTTGTTTTACTTTTGAAGCGGATTCGTGCTCGACCAGCCGTGTAATTGAATGAATATATAATCGATAAGATATTGGATTCCTCGTTGTCCTTAACTTCATGCGATGTGCTTTTGTATTTACCAACAGTGTGGCGCCACTGGCATTGGACACTGATGCAGTTTCCGATGAACTCAAGTGTGGGATATGCCGTAACGTCTACAAGGATCCGAGGACATTGCAGTGCTTGCATTCGTTCTGCTTCCAGTGCTTGCTCGATGAGAACTTCAAGCAGGACTCCAGCATTCCGTTCTGGTCTCAACCGAATCAAAAGGAATACGATTGGAAATGTAAGTTTAACGGTGTTTATAAAATTGTGTGTAGCTGAGTGTATTTGTGCAAGTTTCTTTGAGTCGATTGGTTAATTAGTGTTAATTCTGTAGATTATTGTTCTTCGGCTTCAGTTTGGAGTCTTCGTCTTTTTCTTTGTTTGGCGCTGGAGTCCGCGGTGGACCTGGGCCTCACTTAACAACCCTCTCCCACTACCACGGTATCTGGCTAGGTGCTTTCAGTGTCGCAGCCCAAGTTGGCATCTGGTGCTACACCTTAAACGCGAGCGTTGTCTGTTGCTTTCGAGGTCGAGGTATCTTCCGCCAGGACGCTCTACATGGCCCAGCCACCTTGAGAGCTGGATCCGTAGACGTAGCCCGCGCAGTTCGTGGTGGAAACTTCTCCAAAAATCATAAACGCAAACAAGACCAAAACGCAGAACTTTTCTCTTGAAGAGATTAAGGACTTCCTCATCCGCTTTTGAGATCGTCCATGCCTCCACGCCGTACAGCAGGACTGTGATGTTCAAGGTCTTATATAACTTCAACTTGGTCCTTGGAGAGATAGCTCTATACTCAAATGCCTCTTGAGCCCATAGAAACAGCGGTTGGCAAGAGTTCCTCTGCGTTTGATCTCAGTACTGATGTTGTTCGTACTGTGGAGCCGAGATAGACGAAGTCCTTGACTACCTCGAAGTTATAGCTGCCCATTGTGACGCTCTGTCCAAGAGGTCGATGTTGTGTGTCCTTTCTTGATGACAGCATATAGATCGTTTTGGCCTCATTTACCGCTAGACCCATTTTAGCCGCCTCCACCTCAATGCCAGCAAACGCCTCATTGACGGGTCGTTGTGTTCTGCCAATTACGTCAATGTCATCCGCGTGTGCTATCAATTGTACGGACTTCTGGAAGATCGTGCCTCTAGTGTTGGCGTGTGAGTCTTGCACGATCTTCTCCAGGATGATGTTGAAGAAGTCACATAACCGCGCGTCGCCTTGTCTAAAACCTGAGTTCGTTACCGACCTTGATGGAGCAGCGAGAATTCTCCATCGTAATCCTGTACAAACTGACGAGTTTGGCTTGAAATGTCAAAACTAGACATGGCGTTGTGTAGCTAGTCTCTATAAACGCTGTCATATGTGGTCTTGAAATTGACGAATAGGTGGTAGGTGTCGATCTACCGCAGTGTGAAGACTTCGGATGGTGAATTTCCTAGGCCTGAAACCGAACTGGTAAGGAAGATAAAGTCTTATATGTTTAGTCCCTCGGTAAATGGCCCAGTTGAAGGGGTTTCCTTTTTGTATATACTGAGATTCCACTCGTCGGGTATGCCTTCCTCCAACCATGTCTTACAAATGAGTTGGAGTATGTACCTTTTCAGCTCATCTCCGGCTGCCTTTAACAGTTCCGAAGGCAGTCCTGCAACTTTAATCGATTTTTTCCTCGATATCGCTATCCTGACTTCGTCTTGGTCGGGGGGACGAAATTCTCTTTAATCATCGTGCATGCCACTCGTGTGGAGTGGAACATTCTGCCTGACAGCGGTATTGGTGTCTTCATCGGCGTTTAATAGTCTACAGAAGTGATCTTTCCAGATTCTCATTATCGACTGCGAATCTACTACGAGTTATCCCTCTTCGTCCTGGCAGGCTTCTGCCCAAAGTGTATACCCATTGGATAGTTGTTTAGAACTTTCGGACGTCATTTCGGCCATGAAACCTCTCCATTGCCTCGATAGCGCGCTTCTCATGGTATTTCTTTTTCTTTCTCTCTTGCCTTCTTTTAAGTTAAGTTCCGAGAACTCAATTACCGATCTCGAGCTTCTCACGAATTCGATGCATGCTTCGCTGAATGCGAACGTTTTTAAACCAGGTATTTTGCCTGTGTGGCGTTTTGAAGCCCAATACGTGCATCGGGCTGATGGCGCCTTGATAAGGGTTTCATTGTTCCTCCATTGTATCGCCTGGCAGCGTTAAACTCTCTGAGAACTTCAGAGGGACTCAATCGGCAAAGTTCTTTCCTTAAACCGTGGATAACAATGTAAAAACTTCTACCAGATAGAGCCTCGAAGTGAACGATCCTCGTCGACTCGTTCCCACTGCATCCTCAATTCCGCCTCACCTAGTGAGCTTCTGAAGAGATTAACATTATACTTGGAATACACTGCAGGAGTTCGGTAGGCCAGTGTAGATTTCCAAGGCAGTGGGGTTCTGGATCTTAAGTTAGGTTAGGTTGAAGTGACTAACTGCTGTACGAGTAAGTTAGCAGCCAAGACTTCGGCCAGTATAGGCCCACAGTGCTACCACGCGCATCTATGAATACCTACTCTGCAAACCAGTTAGTGCTTTCAATAAAGCGAATAAGATAGCTGACTCTTAAACTTCGCCTTCAGAAGATTAAATCTGCGGGTTGAGAGACCACTGCAGTTGCATATGAAGTACAATGGTTTCTTCCTCACCCTCATCTCTGCAGCTTCTGCAGAAGTCGTTGTAGGGAAGGCCTAATCTAGAGGCGTGAGTTCCAAAGGCGCAATGTCTTGTTATAACACCAATGCAAGTTCTAATATTCGGCTTGCTCAATCTGATCAAGCTAAGCGATCGCTTAGGGTCGAGCGTAGGGCAGAGTGGTTTGGTAATGAGGCACCCTGTGCCAGTTGAACATCAACGATTTACTTGAGCAAGTGTGTCTAGCAGATGTTTAATAATAGCGGTAGCCATAGAGGGTGGTCGACACCCTGAAAGAGTACAGAGCTTGCACCGTTTATAAGGTCTGCTTCACAATTCTCTGGAATGCCACAGTGTCCCGGCTTGGATGTTTCTTGGCCACCTCGTTAAGAGATAGACGGCAGTTAAGGGAAGTCTTGGAGTTGAAAGTGACTGAATTCTTGTTTTTTTAGCCAGCCAGGAGCTTCCATAATCGCTATAGTTTCAACCTAAAAGACGTTGCAGTAGTTCGGTAATTGGAAAGATAGCTAGATGTTTAGCTAGATGTCAGCCTCACCTCCATCCATCTTCGACCCATTTGTGTAGATTCGCAGTGGACCATCCAGTGTCTGGTGTTCAGACTCCCAGTAAGATCTGGGCAGGATGCTGGTTGAAAGGTCTTTCTCGAAGAGGAGTTTGCGTATCGTGAGGTCTGTGTCTATTCGTATTGTTGGAAATAAAAGACTTTTTTCAAGAGATTATTTTATTGAACGTTTTGAGCTGCACAAGATCAAAGTGTGACTAGTATAACAAAGAGAAGGAGCCTTTTGACGTTCTATTATAACTTCGACATTTATAGCAGTTGAAGTGCAACCTGCTGAGGATCGTTGAGTGCCCAGACGGGAGTTTTTTCTAGATATGCAGAAATCTCAGCCTGATCGTCGTATTAGCTGCTATCCGTCTACCGACTAATTCTATCTGTGGAAGGTTGAGGAGTATGTTTAAGGCTAAGGAGGGGGCTGTCCTTAGTGCTTCAAGCCATCCTCTGTACTCTGTCGAGCGGTTTGATGTTGATTTTCGAGTGTAGTCCACCAAATCGCGATACCATATCGCTGACCACTGATACAAGTGGACCATGCGGGGTTGTAGTCCCCATTTGCACCCTATGTCCCTTTTACAGCAGTAGAGAGTCGTTTTCGACGCGTTCCTCTATATTCTACGTGTCTGGCACAAGCCCTAGGAATTTATTTTCGTACAATTCTTCCCTTTTTTGGAATTACACTTCAAAGGTAGCTCTGCAGGATGTTTATCCGTGGATATACTCTAAGAAGCATGAAATTCCCGATGAAGAGTCAATAAAGAAAACACTTTGATTAGATTTAAAATATAGAATATATCTTATTATTAAATATGTTAAATATGTAGCTATTCCCTAATTATTGTTAATAGAGCATACAGTATAATATAATATGTATAATTTAATAGTTTAATTCAACAATATAACCGAATTGTGTTAAAAAGAATTTTCAAAACTCGAAATTGGATAGAATCATTTTCTACTGGAATGCATTAAATGGATGAATGTGTATGCACGAGCATGCATACTCGAATTTATAAGTCTGTATGAAGAGTTAACAAATGGTATTGTTTAATAATTCATAGCAACTGGATTGTGACTGTTTTTTGGACTTCAAAAAGTTCCCAACCCAATGCGCCGTCAGTTCGAGATACTTCCTGGGCGATCCGGGATTATAGTCGAGGAAGCCACTTCTTGGGAGAACCTCTTCGATCTGGCTGCCGTCCTGCCAGTTATTGTAACTGGCGATGTTTATGAATCCCACGTGATTGATAATTGCTGTCCTCCAGGCTACACCGTAATACTGAAAGGAATGATGATGGATTAGTTGTTAGTTGAAATCGATTTGTGATGCGTTACCCTGCCATTGCTGCGATGTCGCTGGATGTCTCCGTGACGGGGGAACTTGTTACGTTCCGCAAAACCCGGTCCGACAGTTGGAACAAAGAGCATTTTGTAAGTTAACGCAAATGACTTGAGATATGACCAATTCTTCCAGGTACTGGCGAAGGTTGCACCATTGCTGGGCACCTTACTGTAGAATCCATCGAAACAAAGTCGACGCATTGTTTCTGCATGACTTTTCAACCTGCAAGTGGAGAAGGCGATGGTTAAATTATGACTTTTTCTTAAAAATATTCTACTGGAGCAGCTTTTTTAAATCTATTACACGTCTTCTTATCGAGTATTTAAGTGAAGCGTTAAAGAATACAGTGGAGGAGTTTACTAAGTCGACTTGTCACGTGATACCATGATTTGTTCGGGTTACACGTATACAATTGTACAACATACAATTGTATGGACAATTGAGGGAAACATATATAAAATATGGCAAAAAATCGAGCTAGAGACACATTTGACTTAGGGAGAGTCCACTATAGTTGGAAATCCTACCGAAATTCTAAGTGGCCGTTCTGAAAAGAAACTGTTCTGTATATGTAACTTTTACACGAAAATAGAAGTAGTCAAACCCATACACACATGAAACTACACTTTCTTTTCCCATCGTTTTATCGGGACAGCTTCCAACTAGCACGGTCTCTAGGTAACTGTCTCCAGTGTCACACGCCAAGTTGGTTGAGGTACTTCTCCACCTGGGTGCGCCACCTTAAACGCGGGCGTCCTCTGTCGCATTGTCCCACGGGTTCGGAGTGGAAGTCTCTTCGGGCCGGAGCTGAGTTGTCCATACGCTCTACATGGCCTAGCCATCTTAGGCGTTGGATCCGAAGACGCCTGACTAGACTCATGTCGCTGTACAGCCCGTATAGTTAGTGGTTGAATCTTCTCCTCCAGAAACCGTCAACGCAAACAGGACCAAAGATCGCACGCAGAACTTTTCTCTCGAAGATAGCAAGGACTTCCTCATCCGCTATTGAGATTGTCCATTCCTCATCAGCACACTTAGACTATATTGGTCCATTGTGATACCCATAGTCAGCTGCCTAATATAGCTTGAAGTGTCCCAATAAAACGGCATGCACCTTACTTCCATATACGCAAAGAAAGAGTGTTTTGTCATACCTTAAATGTTCAAACAGTTTTGTAGGAAATTTACATAATATTTATTAAATTATCGAAAAATCAGATTTGTTTTGTATAATTTTCACTCACCAGGCGTGTTTTTTTTTTAAGGTACTCAGAAAGCTGAGTAGGAAGCATCAACAACGCCTACTAAATAGGTGGCCTTTCAGATACCACAACTGAATCACAGTAGCCGCTGACAAAAATTCTTGAAGATACAGCAGAATTTTCAGCATTGGCGTTCTAAATCTCGAAATATCTCCAACGTGTGTTTAATATACAAACCCTTCTAGCGAATAAAAGCATATTTGTACAAACATTGGCAACCTAGCAAGACTCTTTGAATTTGTACTTTTAGTAAAATTGTCACGGAAGTAAAGCAAAGTCACGAACCAACCTTTGACAGAAAAAAGTTGGGTTAAGCATTATACTTCCATGTGATATGGTTGAGGAAGGATTCCTACATTTAACCGTTCGTCCAAAATTGGACTCGAGGGTAAACCGATGATGACGACGCACGTCTATTCCGGTTGAATAGGTTAAGAGGATGTATGCCTCCTGTGGCTATTTCAGCAGAGCAATTGCTTGTGGAAGTACAAATAAAATAAAGAGAGACGAGAAACATTGCGACACTGTTCATCAGACAAGAATTGTCTGTCTCCAAACATTTTGAGACAAAGCAATGTAACTTCTTCTACCAGTGAGAACCTCAAAGTCCTCGTTGACTCGATGCACACTACACCGTTTAGTCCACCGAATTCATTGGAAATAAAAGTCATGAGTGAAAGCTGTTCGTTAAAGCTGACAAATGCATGCAACATATATTATGTATATAAGTTATCGAACTGCAATAAATTCTACTATATGACCGAAGAAGCACCCCAGTCGGGAAGCATTTGATAAAGTCTTGGCTGACCCGAATCGTCTGATGTGCACCCACTGTCACACAAGCAGTTTATGACTTTGACGATAGAATGAAAGTACCTGATCGATTCATACGTTTTATCAAGAGGCACTGGCGTACGTCATAAGGTTTCATGTGTTTAGGGAAGTAGAATAATATTTAGTTGTAACAGATTAACCGAGCGAACCGGTTGTTTAATAAAGTCCCTGCACGGTCAGTGCTTTATTGCATGTATGCAGTCAGTGTTTTATTACGAAGCACATCTAGGCTAGTACCACGTAACATTAAAATAATAATTTATACAATGTAATAATAATATGGGTGGCGCTACAACCCGTACAGGCCCAGGGTCTAGCTTCTACAGCAACCACTGGTATTGTGCGTGCTGTTGTTATCTCACGAGTGGAAGGCACTTACAATTTTTTGTTGGTTCCGAATGGCGATGATGAGAAGCTTTTTTCTAGACAGGAATACTCTTTGGGCATTGTCAGTGACTCGAAAGAGGTGGGGCCGTAAAATAATTTTTGGGAATCGAACACAGGCAGCGAGGTTGAGTTGCGTAAGGGTCGACGAACATACCCAAAACGCCACACAACCATGTATGTACAATAATCCCAATCTTTTCAATTCAATTGAGTTGTTGCTCAAGAGAATTGGCGATTTGCAATCAACACTTGTAAATTAATCGTATGCATTACATGTGGCTTGGATATTAATTGAAGAATATCTTATCCGCTCTTTCAATATAATTTCTACATAAGAACAGTCCCAGATTAATCGATCAATATAGAATAATATATACAATACCACGCGATACATGTTTTGCTGGCAAACCCCAAATTAGGAGGAGTTTATGTACAGTGAAACCTGCGTATGTTGGAGAGCTGCCGTGCAAACATTTTTGGCCAATTAAGAGCAGTGGCCAACTTATAGGCTGCCTGCTGCCTTTTTCTCCGTTAAAGAGAGAGAGACACTGAAACCATTCACAAACTGCAGAATTAAATTATTATTATTAAATCACAAAAATTTAACTAGAGAGATCTGAGGGCCTCAAAAAATGTTATTTTTCTTAATTTTCGGGTTTTGTGGGTTAGGGCAGTATTTCGCCGATAGCCTCATGTATCCCAGCTAAGTATTAACAAGATAATTAAATTACCGCTACGTCTGTCTGAACATATTGTTCAGTGCATTTTTATCAAGCACAACAAAATGCAAACGCCACAATGGCGAACAGCAGACGACTATGTTGCTGGCCAACTTTCGCAGGTCATTTAAAAAAAGGACCAAGATTGACAGGTGGCCACCATACAGAGGTATATGGAAGTATATTTGTATCGAATTTTCGAGGTGATACTTTAAGCTGGCCAACTTACAAAGGTGGTCAACTTGATAGGTTTCACTGTATTTAAGTTGCATTCAATTAACTGTTCTAGAAATTAAATGCTTGACTTGTTAGACAGGATGTTCAGTTGTCCTGTTTCAGGTTGAATACCATTGTTTCTTAGAGTTATGTGCGTTCTTATTGGCAACGAATGTTATTCAGGATTCAATTTTCAACAACATTGAACCTAATCAATTAATAAGTCAAAGCAGATATTCAGCATACAGATGAATGATGTGAATTTGAAATTTAGTCAAGGGTAATTTTGTTCACCAAATGTTAAACACAACTTTGGGATTTTTCTCTTCAACTTCTGGATTTGCCTTCATTCACTGAAGTCTTATGGTTTAAACCAGAAATTAAGTATTACAGAGATAGCCGACTTCACAGCTCACTGCCCCCTAGTTCATCGACGAATTTGAGTACTTTTTTGACAGATATTCATGAATATTGACGGTTATTCGCGGCCCTTATGATTTGATTTGAAATAATGAAGTATTTGATGGATTCTTTTTCATTTATTAACAGACTCAATGCATTACGGGCAATAATACACTGACCAATCATCAATATTTTTCGATCCGACCATTCAATATGTGTAAGCATTATAAGTGTGCATAGTCGCTTGTGTTGTTCTCCATAACATGCAGGCAGCAACTGAAAACCCAAAATAATGGAGGGTAGAGATATGTAATCATTAACTCTCCTGTTCGCTTTCAATTCTTCTTCTCATAGCGCAAACGAACAGTACTCACTATAAATTCAAAGAAGAAAATGTCTATGGGTGAAAATATCCCAGGGGAAATTTAAAAGAAGAAATTTGGACAACTTCTGGATTTTAAATTTCAGACTGTGAGTTGAAATAGTGAGCAAAATCAATTTTCAACTCGCCGATTAAATAACGAGTTGAGACCAATCTGGAAGTTGATCAACTCACAATTTCCGGGAAGTTGGGCAATTGTGAACAAAACTACCCTTACTCGGTTCCAAACTAAATTATTTGATTCATTGATTGTCAAACTGATCCAAAATGAACACGGTTTAGATTGGTACACTATACTAGCCGTGTTTTTTCACAAATCTATAAATAGTGAAGTAGTAGTATTTTGCACGTAAAGCACATACAACAACCTATAACTGCCTATAATATCGGCAGTGTAAAGTGGCTGCCGATAAAAATTCGAGTTCGATTTTTTTTCATATATTTTGACAGCGATTCGAACATATAAATTGTTTTGTTCATGTATTCTGACAAATTAAAATCAAAGCCACTGCGAATAGTTTTTTGCATCTTACTTCACTTCACTATCGATAGCGAAGCAAGGCTACTATAACACATTCACCACACTTGGTTTGAGACACCATAGAAAAAAAAAAGCCAAAGAAGAAAAGAAACAGCGAGAGATGAGCAGGAAGACCACCTGCAACCAATATTTGCCAAGTAATACCGAACTTCAACTAGGAATTGAACCGGGCAGTGGGTTGCTGCGTCGACTACTACGAAGATGGTTCAATACCCGAATTTACCAACTATTATAATTCACAGCTCCACCTCTTTCGAATGCCACTGACAGTGCTCAAATGCTCCAATCATTGATCACCACAGACAATGCAAAGCATAGAATAGTTGCCAAGAAAAGCTTCTCAAACTATGCCGATCGTTGCCTTTATAAGTCCCCCCGGCGATGTTTTTAGAGGAAACACCACACATACAACAGCAGCACCCTATTATCCTGTAGCGGCATAATTTAACGTTTTTCTTGTGAATAACCAAGAGCTAAGAACCCAGGTACATCAAAACTGTTAAGAGGTATTTGGTATACGTTGCGTAATTCGTTTTTATGCCTTTACATTTCTAAGTTACAAATTGAAGAACTTATCAATGCATTTGTGAATTACTCTTGACATCTTCTCCCCGTCTGTGTACAATGTGCCTAACAACGATTCTTGCAAGTTTGAGTGTCTCACACAGTTTCGTTTTCCTTCCCCCAGTTCCCCCATTCCACTTTAAACATCATTCAACTATACGATGTCGTAACAAACGAATGCATTTACATTTGTGTCATAATGCACGACACTTTTCATACGAAACGAACCGCGAGGAGAAAGTGAAAACTGCAATGGGTACCTATTTAAATAAAAACTGAAAGGATGATTCATGGCACAGTTATGCCACAAGCCTACTCGTCCCATCAAATGGATTATTTTGTGAACATGCCCTTAACTGCACGTTCCAGGAAATTGACCAACACAACACTCTACAAAATTCACGCAGCACATCTATTTTTGATCACCCTCTCCACGGGGAAAAGACTACCAACACCTTCGCACTCACCTTATGTGACCTATAAATAGCGCATCGAGCACATCTCGCACGTTATCCGGTTGATTGGTGCAGAAGACCTTCTCCAGCTCGTTCAATTTGTACGCGTTACTCACGTATATCAAAGGCACAAAAGAACTCTTCGTAATCGATAGAACCCTGTAAAAGGCTTCGGATGTGGCATACTTCCGAATCGTCTCCAGCTGACTCCGCAAATAGTCAACGGTCTGATTGTTGGCCAGACCCACTTCAAATGTAACCGTCAAATTGAAGCACGGCGCTGTCTCCAGTATCAACTGGACCAGTTCCTCGGTCAGTTTCGAGCTCAATGTCAAGATGATCACTCCAATGCCAGCGTTCTTGATGTTCTCGAACTGCTTTCGCAGGACACCTGACGTTGGCTTGTACAGTCCCAGCGCTGGATAGAAGGCCGTATTGAGAACTTTTGATGTCTTCTGTGGCGTAACAATGGTGTCATTCTCGTCGATGGTCTCCTTGGCCAATTTGTGAGGTTTGCCCTTCTTGAACCATGACACTGGAGCGGTGTAGAAGATGTGCACGTTCGTCGAGACCGTATCCAGCTTTGTGTGCTCCTCGTTCTCATTGTCGCTGTCGCGATTTTGCGTGAGCGACCGGATTTTGTCCTTAATCAGACGCGTTTTCACTTTGTGTTCATTGTACTTTTCTGGCACTATGACTGGCCGTTCCTGGGCCTCGGGTTTCGCATCGAACGCATCGATGAAACCGACATCGATTATTTTCTCGCGCTCGTTACTCGTGTTTAGCAGGACGATTGTGGCGACAATTAACGCGATAACGGTTGCGAGGAGGAGAATCTTTAATTTTCTACGGTTCTTCACATATTTCTTTAAAAACATTTTCAACGGGGACCGAACGCGATACGACTTCAATGTTTGACATATCGAATGAATCCTACTGTTGTTGCGTAAGTGCGCATGTCCGGGACGAGGAAGTGTGCCAGAAAACGACAGGAAAGAAAAAAAAAACTCTCCATTGAGATGCATCAGGGGGAGAAAATAAAAAGAAAGGAAGGGCAGATGATTTGAGCAGAGATGCGAGATGCTTAGCTGAACGATGAGACTGATGAGCCCTCATAACAATCAATGGCCGGGATGTATGGAATTCATTTGAATTATTAATCGGATGTCTATTGAGGAGTGAAACGCGTTTAACAGTTTCTCGCTGGGCGTCTTTTGTGTGGTCTCTGTTGCAAGGATGCTTATCTGGTTTTCATTTTGAGATGTTAACTGATTTGAAATGGAACAGCATTTATGTTCGTTGTTTGCGTACGGTGTGGTGAATGTGCTGGGGGTAAACTCATTTGAAAATAGATTAGTTCTTTTTCGGCCTGTCTCTCTCACAAGGAGAAAAAATGGGGCTACTGGATCTAAAGACATATGCATGGCGGCGTGGATTTTTCTGAAGCGACTACGTGGAGATGGCGAGCCACGCACCTCAATTGGATAAGGGCCATTTAAATTATTGATAGACAGAGTGTTTGTGTGTTCTTAACTGACACTGTGTTCAGGACAAAATATAAGAGCAGAATTATCAATTTTTTGGTTTCGAATTTAAATTAAAGCAGTTATGACTCTGATTTTCACTAGACTTGAATCCCAATAGGTATATTGTTTGGATCTTGCCATGATTAATGGAGTATAAAATCATTCAAATGTCATCGAGTGGAGTCCTTGTAGAGCTCGAATACGATACGGTAATTTTCGATTACTTTGAATCATATCAGGGAATAACTCGGCCATAAATTGATGAATATTCGTTTTGGAAGCGTGAAGACTTTGTGTGCATGAAAGTGATCTCATGCTTAGAGTTCCATCGTCATAATGCGAAATAATTGGCTCAGGAAAAAGTAAAAATGGGTCGCATTTTGTTTAATGGGCCACAGCCTTGGTGAAACCACGTGTGTCTCTCTTCTTTCACATCTACATCTTCCATTTGAGGCCAACAATTTTGGTTCGCCTTTGGCAACAGCGATAATAATTGACGATGACGGTCACTTCCCCACATGTATTAACAAACTTGTTTGTAGACCTATTCACCGAGTGAAAAGTGAGACTCAATGCTGAAAAAATTATCCGTAAAACTTGCGTTGAAAAGTCGGACAGAACCTGTCTCGAAGTACCTGTCTCGAAGATGCCATGAAAGACAACTCATAAACTGCCTCCTCGCCCGATGAAAAATGTTACGCATACGCCACCGTGGCCATGCTTCCCCAAATTCTGCCTTTAGACACCGCAGTGGTTAGAAACCCTGAAACTGAAAGCTTGGCAAAGCGGAGTTAGTGCACTAGACGGGGGTATGCGGGGATGGTTGAAGACTATTTCTAATGAGTCATTTAGTTTGACACACATATACTATGATAGTCTTGTACGGCTCTGATACATTACATAAATATTTCGACGTCAAGAGAAGCAAGAGGCTTGACATCAGTTTGGCATTTTACGGAGTGAGAGTTGTAAAACTCATGTCGATATTTCGACGTTTCTGATGCTGGGAATTCGAATTCTGTCGTATATCTGAGTACGATCGTCGACAATGATTTTAAGAAATCGTGTTTTGCCTTGTGGTAATCTAATTCTGACATTCTGAAAAGTTAACGCAATGAAAGAAACCCTGAGAGAAACCCTGTTCGATTTTTAAATTTTTCAATTGATCAACAAATTGAGTTCTGAAAGTTATGTTATACATTCTGAATACCAGGCTTTACGTTTCGCGTCACTTTGAGTTTATCGCTAAGCAATAAGGTTGATTTATAGTGGCTTTGAGTTGTAAAAATAAATTTTAAATGAAGAAAAGTAAATAATGTTGTACGGAAATATCATGTTAACTACTAACAATTAATAAAATTTTATGTTTAAAATGTTAGTGTTAAGGCAGAAAAGTATATTTATCATATGATTAAAACAAGCACAATAAGGGTGTTGCAATTAACACATCATTCGGATATGCGAGTGTATGATATATTTTTATTCAACTGTTGAAGAAATTTTAGAGTTTCTTAAAAACGAAAGGAAATAAATAATAACTAGGAAAAAGCCCGTAAAGTGATGAAGAGCAATCGCAATTGAGTTCTTAAAAGCAATGTGTCAAGTCAAACAGCGAACAGAGTTGCAGTGATTTTTGTTTCGTTGCAGGATTGCAGGGAAACCGAAAGCTGGACTCTTCTTCTATTCTGTAAAGGAATTTTGCTTTTGTTTCTTTCTTTAATATTTTCAAAAATTGTCTGATTATTGTATCATTAATTAAACCTAGTACAGTACATTACTCTTGTAAGAAAAACGCTTATAGGAAAAACTCGTTTAAGAGAAAGTGTAAAGCGTTAAAATGCCTCTACCAATATAAACCAAAGCAGAATATATCGTTTATAGCAAAAACGTTTATAAGAAAAACTCTGTTAAAAGAAAAAAAAGTTAGGGCATTTTGGAGTTTCTTATAAGCGTAATATACTGTATTATCCCTTTTTTTTTTAGACATTGTGTACAGTATTTTGTTAGCAAGACAAGCACTCAGTCACTTTTTGCATCGCATGCTCATGTTGCATTTGTGAATAACTATTTTGACATTGCTTTTTCAAAATATATGCATTTTTCCCAAATGGGATTCGATGGAACAGGTACTTTGCGTGAGAACCGATTAGAAAATATTAACATTTTTTTAAAGATAATTGTTACTTCGCCGCTTACAACGATAAAGAAACTGAACAAATTGTAACAAGGTAGATAAACAAAAAGATAGTGACCATGATGTTCAACGTCTTCGCTACTATGATTATACAAAATGTTATACACGGTTTGTATATGCAAACCGCAAACGAAAAAAATTTACAGTCAATGCAACATTGCATTTGTTTCATCTTGTTTAACACAAATGTCAATTGAATTAAAACGGGTACTCTCAGTACTGCATTCATGTAAAAATTAAAAGCGAAAAGTGTTTATATTGTTTTGAATAATGTTGTTTGTTGCCAACATTTTTAAAAGACTTAAATCTTGGGCTTCTACCCCAACAAAATAAAAATACATTATATATAAGGATTCATAGGGTCTTCTCGTCTTTTAAATTTATTTTACCTTTTTAACTAAAAAATAAAATTCTATTATAATCTAAATGAAACAGTCGTCCAACCATTCATTCCAGCCTTCAATTGAAAGACTAATGATTATGCTACCTTTGCACAGTTATTATACTGCGGCCATTTAAAAAAATTCAGTGGGCAAGTCAGACTTTAAATTAATTTCTAAAAGAAATGTTTTTGTCAAACAGGCGAACATTATTTTTGCCGAATTCTTTACATAACCTTTTCATTTAGAAACATATAATTACATAAAAAATATACTAATTATATGATTATTTCTTTATTTTTAATAACCATATAATGTATATAAAATACACAAAACCATATTTTTTGATATATTTATTTCCTTGCGTGGCACCATATGCCTTAAAATGGCACTTTTTCTTAGCAGGGATGGCTATAATTAATAATAATGCTTGGTCACGAGTATTATGACATATAGAAGAGCACCTCGCACGCTCTTACTCTCTACCGTAGTGTTGCTAATACACTGCATACCTGTATCTATTTCATTATTTTTTTGTAATTTCACTTTAACTTGTTTTCAATGATTGACTGCATCATAGGATGTGCGCACGTGCTTCAAATCCTGTGAAGGGGGCACCAGGTTCGCTCCCCGAATTCACGGCCTTACCTATTTCGAGTCATTGACAATGCTGAAAAAGTATTCCTGTCTAGAGAAGGCTTCTCAAACTCCACTGTTTGCATTCGGTATAAGGCCTTAGGTTTAATTTATTCCCGGGACAGTAGCACGCTGCACGACGCACCCAAAAAAAATTGTTTGACATCGGCGAATTGCACGAGTGGTGTTGGGGTTTCAGACTGATAGTTGAGTAATTCCGGAGTCTGAAGTAACTCCTCAGTTCTGTCTGCCCACCAAACTCTCCTCATACAAGTTAGGAGCATGCTCCTTATTCTTGAAAGCACTCTTCTATACCAGCACTCCCAACTTAAATATATCAGTTCCATTCCATGATCAATTGCAGCATCAACAAAGTCAAGCTATAGCCTCAAATCAGCATCAGCGGAGTCCTCCCCAGAGACGACATACCGCGATGGCTCACCGGCGTCCACGAGGAAAACCAGTCGCTCTTCCTTCACCAGCTTCCGCAGCAAGAAGTCAATCGATAAACTAATAACAAAGGACAAATCGGTAAGCCCCCTCAGCTTTCTCTTTTCCATATTCCAATGCTTGCCACTTCTCCACTTAAGAAGAGCAAGAAAGGTGAATCGGAAACGCCGCCCAATGAGAGATATCGCTTCATCGTCTGTAAGGTGTGCCAGCAGGCGACGGAAATCCCCGTCGGTGGAATTCGCCAGTTACCAGAAAACTTTGTGCTCCTGCGCAAGATCGAAGCGATGAAGCTGAAAATAGGAAACGATGTGATCTCGAAGGTCTGGTGCAGCCTTTGCTACGTGGAGTCAAATGTAAGTTCAACCAACCAGCAGATGGATTCTCGCAATAGTTGTGCAATTTTAGGCAACCCACCACTGCTTGACTTGTACCCTCAACCTTTGCACATTCTGCAAGGAAGCCCACGAGCGACAGAGGCACACGGCGAACCACAAAATCAAGAATATTCTCGACCTCCGCAAATCACGCAATGCCAAGAGGGCCTTCATAAACGACTCGAAGTTCTCCATCAAATGCTCCATGCATCCGGGTTTCGAAATGAAGGCGTTCTGCAGTTCCTGCTTGCAGGTAACTATGCACACCTCACACTTGAGATCTGTCGATTGATACGAGCCTTTGCTTCTTTAGGTTGCATGTCCGGACTGTTTGGCGCTTCTCCACAAGGGCCACAAGCACGAATCCATTACGAAAGCATTCGGAAGCTATCAGAAAATTCTGAAGGAATCCACGGATCAAGCAAGACCTCTGTGCGAGTATGCCCATCACTCGATCAACAGGTTGAATGAGATCGCAAAGCGCATCAACAAGAAATGCGACAATGTCCAATCGGACGTCGAGGCATTCATGGCTTCCTACACAGAGGCGATTGAAATTCACGGCAGGACCCTGATTCAGCAGATAAACCGGGCCAGGGAATCAAAGATTCAAATGATCGTGGAGCAGCAACTGGATATGGGTAGGTTTTGATTTCATTTTTGAACTTCTGACATCTCCATTGTCGTCTAGAGAAAAGATCCGCTGAGGCTGCAAATGTGGTGCGGTTCAGTGAAGAGCTGATAGAGAACGGCACGGAGGTTGAGATCTTGACTTTTGTAAACATCCTCCTGCGGCGTTTCGAGTTCTGTCAGAAGTTTAAGACGCCAGTGGATGCTCGGGTAAGTCAACCGGAATTTGCGCTGAGATCTTGACTCATCGGACATGTACACAGATTTCAGATACTCTCCACTTCTTGCCGGAGGTTCGAGCACCATCGTCGAAAAATCAGAGAAATATCCCAATCTTTGGAATAATCACCACCCAGACCGTGGAGCCGACACTCTGCACACTGGAAACAGAAGGTGAGCATGGTTCCTTTCCCGTAATGTTCGATTTAAAAGTCGATTCTTCTCTCTTCTTAGGGTACACACAACTGCGAGTGCATCGGAGGGTTGAGATGACGATTCTCAGCAGAGACGGCGATGGAATGCCCTTGTGTCACGGAGGACTGAAAGTAAACGCGCATCTTAAGTACAAAGAATCATCATCAAAGGTCTTGCCAATTGAGGTAAGAAAGTGCTCCTTGCGAGTGAACAGCTTTACTAAAATCCTCCTGTGTTAGGTTAACGATCGGCGTGATGGCAGTTATGGCATCGCTTTTGTACCAGACGCCCAGGGCACGATGGTTTTAACTATTTCCATCAACGACAAGCACATTAAGGTAAACAACAAATTGGGGGCTGTGATGTGCTTACGAGACCTTTCTCTTGCAGGGAAGTCCTTTCAGCTTTGCCGCTAGGACTGTGAGACCACACAGTGGAATATATCATTGCTGTTCGTTTTGTTCGAGTAAGGGATCAAAGCACGCGACTTGCTCTTGCGACGGTCGAATGCCTGGGTACAATGGTTGCGGCCATGGGCATAATGGACATCCTGGACGAAGACATTGGTCTTGCTGTGGGAACGTCCTAGAAAACTCTGAATGCACAGCTGCTAATAAGCTATTGAATCCATAGAGTTGATTGTATGAATAGAGGTCCTTTCACTTGTTTGATAATAAAGTTCAGCTACTGTATGAATGGAGTTTGACGGATTGTATTATTTATGAGGTTATCACTGGTTCGTGGTATCGTTAAAATTATTTTCCAAGTGACTGAGTGAACGAAATTGCGACTGTACTGAATAAATCTTAAAGAATTTCCATAACTATCTTGATTACCCTCGCAGTTGTCCCTATGAATTCGTTAATCCATTTAAAATAAGAAATATAGTTTAAAAAAATCCAAAAACTGCAATATTATCGATGAAATACTAACCCATTCAAAATTAACGCCAATCAGAGATACAGACAACATGGCTACCATACATTCCCAACATGACACACAGTTCGTTGCTAAGAGAACCGCTTCGTCAGCTGTGAAGATGTCAAAGCAAATTGACATTTACAGATGACACTCGCAATTCATTAAATTTCCACTTGACAGTGGCGCTAGCTAGTTACCAAAAACACAAAAAACATCCCAAATAAATCATGGTAATATAATGAATTGTTTATCAAGCGGCATACTTTAAACTAATTTTCAGCACGGTAGATTAAAAGTACGCACTTCAGCCGAGGAGGCCGCTCGGAAGAAGAAGGAACAAGAACTTAAGGTGAAAGCCTACAGAGCTGGAATGACGAAGATTTTCGCCAAACGATCAAACGGCGAGTTGGATGCCGAAATGTTGATAATCACCGGACAAATTCTTGCAAGAAATCCTGATGTTTACACCTTGTGGAACATTCGCAAGGAATGTATTCTAAAATTGAGTGAAAACCTAGACGAACAGTGAGTCATATTGAATTGCGTGTTGCCATCCGTAATCCGAACTTATGTTTGTTTACTTCTACAATGTACATAGGGCAAAGCAGGAGATATTCGATAAAGATTTGAGTTTTGCCGAACAATGCTTGGTGGCAAATCCAAAGTCATATGGCGCATGGCATCATCGATGCTGGATCTTGGAGAATTGTCCCAAGCCAAACATGGACAGAGAAGTTGCATTGTGCAATAAGTATCTGAAGTTGGACGAAAGAAATTGTACGTAAGAAATTGTTTTCGCAAACCTGTGCTAAGTTACTTTTCCTTAGTTCACACTTGGGACTACCGTCGCTATGTCGTCGCAAAGGCTGGTGTCGAACCAGCTAAGGAGTTCGATTACTGCACTGAAAAGATTCGCAACAATTTCTCCAACTATTCATCGTGGCACTATCGCAGCAAGCTGCTTCCCATATTGCATCCCCATGAGACGGATCCCTTGCGGCCGATATCCGAGAAGAGGCTGAAGGAAGAGCTAGAGATGGTACTTACGGCAGCGTTTACCGACCCGAACGATAGTAGCGCATGGTTCTACCAGCGTTGGCTCTTGGGTAAACAGAAACACACATATCAGAAGAGTGATTTCACAAAATTCGTCTTTGTAGGTTATTCTCGTCCGGAACTGGACTTTGCCGCTTTTCGAGTGAGCAAAAATCAAGCTGTGATCGCTCTGACGAAGCCTGTAACTTCGGAAGACTTTTCTTTGGAAATTACTCCAGATCTCAATGTACCCCTTGAATGGAAATCAGCCAATGGTTCCATAGCCGATAGCACATGGTATGCGGAAGGCGATTTCGTCCTCAAAAACGGCATAGTCCCAACAATCAAGTGCAGCCTTGACAGCAAGGAGTATTCCTTAACGCTGAAACCCACCGCCGATGGCTATTATGCGATAAAATATCCCAAATTTGAGTACGAATTCGGGTCGGCCATCATCGAAGAACTTAACAATCAATTAGACTCGTGCAATCAGCTTCTCGAGCTCGAACCTGACAGCAAATGTGAGTCAGCACAAAGATGTAGATGACAAGTAAAATTTATTTCCAATCTTCTGCCTTCTTAGGGACCCTTCTGACATCAGCACTCCTTATGAGAGCAATCGATCGCACAAAGTATCACCAACAATCAGTCGACTACTTGCAGAAGCTGCAAACAATTGATTACCTTCGCAAGGGCTACTATCAAGATCTAGCATCGAAGTGGAACATCGAAAAGTGCCTTGAAGAGTGGGAACATTCCACGCAAATCCCACAACAAATTTCCCTGGCTAATCTGAGCTTGACATCTATTTGTTACGATCAGTATTTGAGCATAGCCGACGAGATCAATTTGTCTGGCAATTCACTCTCAAACCGCTGCGTTCCAAAATTGTCTGCCTTTCGGTTCGCCAAGGTAAGTTACTCGTGACTTCTTCGTGATTTAACTTTAATGTAGAACCTTATTTCGTTTGCAGACAATCAATCTAGATCAGAATAACTTCTCGAACATCGAAAACATTCCTAAACTCAAGAACTTGACCGAGTTATCTCTCAAAGGGAACAACTTGGAGGCGGATTCGGTTGATACAATCAGTGGGAGCAATTTTAATATTAAAATTTAAGGAATCATAGCCATTGTAATTTACTACAATTTTAAACTCTACAATATTCATGTCTACACGTTTCAGCGGTTTTCATTCGGTTGCGTTGTGAGATGTTTGCACTTTTAAAATATAAATAAATGGTTTGCAGATAAATGTGTATTTACTTTGGATGATGGTCTTATGCCTCAGGCTTCACTATCTCAAGTCCCGTGTGTAAGACAAAAACTCGACAACGAAATGAAACATGGAAGGTTTCTTTTAATAACCTTTCTTTAAGGCGTACGTAATCGCGCTGACCGTGGGATTGCCCCAGAACAGTATGCGACGCGAGTTGATATACTGTCATGCATCTGGATTGCTGCGGTCTCTTTACAGACGCCAACGTTATATGCGTTTAGCACTAGAGGGTCGATCAGAGGGCTAACTACGTATTGCTACAATACATCACCAACGTATAAAATGAAATCCTTGACGTTCGCCAGAAGGGCACTTCCTAATTTTAGTATCAAAGTCACACATCGAGTTGTGTTGTGCTGGCACTTTGCATACTCATTTGTTTTCGTAAAATTGATTGTCTATTGGATATCCTACTGCCAAGCCCGATTGCATTCCCGACGAGTGGAGAGTCTTATTGTAACTTGTGTTTCTTTCTTCTTTTTTCTTCTGGTGGCACCACATTGAGGTCCTTCTCCACTTGGGTGCGCCATCGGTTCGGTGGGCGTCCTCTATTGCGTTTTCCCTCTGGCCTTGGAGTCGAAGACTCTTCGGGCTGGAGCAGTGTTGTCCATGCACTCTACATGGCCCAGCCATCTTAGGCGTTGAATCCGTAGACGCCTGACTAGGCTCATGCCTCTGTACAGCCCGTACAGTTCGTAGTTGAATCTTCTTCTCCAATAACCATCAACGCAGACAGGACCAAAGATTGAACACAGAACTTTTCTCTCGAAAAGACCAAGTGGTTCTTCATCCGCTTTTGAGATTGTCCATGCCTCCGCACCATAGACCATAGTTATATAATGTTAGCTTGGTCTTTCGTGAGAGGGCTGCATTACTCAATTGCCTCTTGAGCCCAAAGAAACAGCGATTGCCAGGAGTAATTCTGCGTTTAATCTCGGTACTGGTGTTGTTCGTACTGTTTATTTGCGAGCCGAGGTAGACGAAGTCTTTTACTAACTCGAAGTTATAGCTGCCTATGGTGACGTTAAGGCCAGTCGTCGATGTTGTGCGTCCTTTCTTGACGACAGCATATACTTCGTTTTTTCCTCGTTCACCGCTAAACCCATTTTGGCCGCCTCCGCTTCAATATCAGCAAACGCTTCTTTGACGGCTCACTGTGTTCTGCCAATCACGTCAATGTCATCCGCGTATGCTAGCAGTTGTACGCACTTTTGGAAGATCGTGCCTCTTGTGTTAGCGTGTGAGTTCTGCACGATCTTCTCCAGGAAGATGTTAAAGAAGTCACATGACAGCGCATCGCCTTGTTAAACCTTTTTTGACATTGAAGGGCTCGGTAAGTTCATTACCGACCTTGATGGAGCAGCGAACATTCTCCATCGTCATCCTGCACAATCTGACGAGTTTGGCAGGAATGTCAAAACTAGACATGGCGTTGTATAGCTCGTCCCTATTCACGCTGTCATATGAGGCCTTGAAATCGACGAATAGGTGGTGGGTGTCGATTTGCATTTCTTGGGTTTTTTCCAGGATCTGCCATAATGTGAAGATTTGGTCGATGGTGGACTTCCCCGGCCTGAAATCGCACTAATAAGGACCTATTAGGTTGTTGACGAATGGTTTCAGGCGCTCACACAAAACGGCAGATAGGATCTTATAGGCGATGTTAAGGAGACTTATCCCTCGGCAGTTGGCGCAGTTGAAGGGGTCTCCATCCTTGTGTTTCTTTAGACAATCAATAATTCTTGGTGGCAAATGAACACACAATCTACACAGAGGGTTCTAAGATGAATTGCGGAGTCGTGGCTGGTATATTTTCAGAAGATCTGAATATACGTCGAGACTGCCCAAAGTCGCCTGTCTTATCTTTCCAGTTGAAATCTTCGCAATTAAGGAGGCGTGTCGTCTTATCAGATCAATCGAACACACAGGCTCGATGCAAAATATAGCTATCCTCGTTGATAGCCAAGTATCAACCACCATATCCTCGAAAATAGCTCAAGATTGCAGCGAAGATCGTAATAGTTTAGCAGATGGATTCAAGGTAATCATTATTTGGATACTCGGGCAGAGGAATATCCCAGGTAATGAAAGAGCTGACGAACTAGCTAAACAAGGTTCCGCACTCAACAGCTCGGCTGACATGGAGGGGAATATACCAATGGGACTAGTCAAAGCTAGAATCAATTCATACTTCTTGAAAACTGCTGGTCTTAGGTGGTCTCAAGTCGCAACTAACCATCTCAGCAAAATCCAGGAAAAACATGGCCGATATATAATATAATACTGACTGAGAATCTTCTAAATCCGACCCGCACTGACATTGCTACAATTATCAGTGAGCGAACGCTAGGTGGCCCCTTTTTTCGAATCCCTCGATGAAATATCAAACAAAACCATAAAGGAAGTAATTTACTTTCTAAATGCAACACGATGGTTGTAAGAAAACATTATTGTGTAAGTTCGGGCCTCTACACTCTCCAGTATTCGGTATTCGCCGCAGGGCCGATAGAGACGATCTAAAAGCAGTCATGTTTAGTTTTGGGATCCCTGCCAAACTAGTCAGATTGCACTAGACGACGATGGATTCTCGCTACTTCATGAAAGTCGGTAACAAACTCACCCAAACAAGACACCCAGACAATGGGACTCTCTGTCATGTGAGAAGATCGTACGAAACTCATAGACCAACCCTAAATGGTACGATATTCCAGAAATCCTTTCAGCTGTTTGTATACGTCGATGAAATAGACCTCATTGGTCGGATGCAGGCGTCAGTGAAGTATTTGTAGGCATTGAACCGCAGGTGGTCAAAAACGACGTTATGACATTCGGAAATTCTCGCTACTGTACTGTCAAGGTCTGTAACAAACTCAACGTCACCGTGATCTTCAATAATAGAAAACCTTTGACACTGGTTCATGCGCTGTCATGTGATTTCTTCCAAATCGGTTTTGAGAAGTAGTCCGTTAAACTGAAAGCATTCACGGTCATTGGGCGAACGCAGAGACCGTTAACGATGCGTTCGTTAGCATTGAGACAGAAGTTAGTAAATGGATCCTACGGTGAAGTAGAGAAAAACGAAGCTAACGCTGCCCTCAAGAAAGGACGCAGAATATCGGCTTAATGAACAGGGGACACAATGGGCAACCAGAACTTTAAGAGAGTGCGTCTACTACGTTGGCTGTACTAGCCAGAGATCGTGCTTGCTTGAATTCCTTGTTGGTTGAGTTGCACGTCAGCAGGCCCAGGACTCGCGATACACAAAAAGAAGGATCGTACTATATCCGATATGCCTTAACAAAATTTGAGGTCCCAATTTCTCAACAATTATGATTGTGGACTTGTAAGAATCGCAAATTCTTTGAAGAGAAGAGATCAGCAATAGCTTCAACCTTAGCATGCTTCAACTAGGTACATCAACTCATCTTCTTTTTGATGCCGCAAGTATAATTCCAATAAATCATTCATTCGGGCAAGAGCGATCTATTTGTCAAACCTATTGCAGCGTTCAAATATCCAATCGATGTTGATAGCTCACGCCGCGGGCTTAGCTGCCATTTCTACTTAAAAAGCAATCAATTCAAATAAAATTCCCTCCAACTCGAAAAATGGATAAGACCGACAGACAAAAAGTGAAAATTTGATGCAACACAAAAACTATTTCGGCATCCTCAAGAGTTCAAACTTCGTTTGAATCAGAAATTAAATTCTTCATCTGCATGCATTTACGACAGCTAAAAACTCATTTCCAATTTAGCATTCAATTTCCTGAAGGACTTTATTCAAATGCTTCTCCACTCCGTCGACATGGGTGAACGTATCTTGTCTGCCGTGTCAACATTTGAACAGTGAAGTGGTATTGTGTCAGCACGGCAGCACACCCCTCCTCCACCCACCTCGAGGGTGGTCCGAATCAAATGAATTTCGAAACGATAATAGTTTTTAAAGACTTGCAAGTGGCCATAATTTTGTCATGGATTATGTGTGAGGGTCTTTTCATGATGCACATGAATTCGACCACATGTTGTGGGCATGGAGGGATGAGTAAACACAATCGATTTTCTTGTTCACACAAAATCTATTGCATAAACAAAGCCTTGATTGTTCCTGAGAAAAATGAGAATTGCATTATTGGCATTATTATCAAACAATTGTTAGTCCTTGCAGGAGGAGGACGATAATGAATAGTTGGTTTATTGGTTGAATAAATTAAATATTTTCATCAGAATTGCACTAGGAGGATAATAAACATGTACAAGGTGGAGCAAAATTAATCATCAAATTTTGTTTGCGAACATTATAACATCTTCCGATAGAAAGATAAATTTTGTTGCCCCACCTTGTATGAGTTGACTTGATGCGATAATTGTCTTCCATCGTTGGCTGTCCTGGACAAGGAAAGCTTCAAGGAATCAAGATCAAGCTGTGCGATGACTGTGTCTCCTCCCCATCCCGAACTTGGAGGCTCGGAGTCGAAAACTCTCTTAGCTGGAGCCTTTGTGTCCATGTGCCCGACCTAGGGCAGTCGACCGATTTTTGACTTCTGGATTGGACTTGTGTCTTCTCCTCCATTTCTTGCAGACCAATTATCCGACGTAGACTTTTTCTATGGGGACTCAGTCCAGGCTTGCAACTGTGGAGCATAGTTTTAGAGCTTCGATTCAGGGTTTGGAGCTAAGTTTTTTCGAAGTGGCGCCGGTTGCCAAGGGCGATTCTACATCGTATATCTACTGAGAATTCTTCTATGAAGTTCACGTTTATAACAAGTTACTCCTTTCTTTCCCCTCTTCTTTATTTGCAAGTCCAGGGTGGACCAAGGCCTCAATCAATAAGCCTTTCCAACTAGAGCAATCTCTGGCTAGCCATCTCCAGTTCCACACGCTAAGTTGATTCAGATCCTTCTCCACTTGGGTGCTCCTTAAATGCGGGCGTTTTCTGTTCCGTTATACCACAGGTTCGAAGACATGGACAGCCACCTCTTGGGCATACAATTCGTGTTGGATTCTTCTCATCCAAAAACCGTCAACGCAAACAGGACCAAAGATCGCACGCAGAACTTTTCTCCCCATGAGACCAAGGACTTCCTCGTCCCCTTTAGAGATTGTTCATTCTTCCGAGCCGTACCGCAGGACTGAGATGATCAATGTCTTATATAAAGTCAGTTGGTCCTTCGAGAGAAGACTCTATTACTCAATTTGTCCATATGAACAGCGATTGGCAAGAGTTGCTCTGCATGATGTTGTTCGTACTATTTACTAATCAGCCGACGTAGACGAAGTCCTTGTCTACATCGAAGTTAAAGCTGCCTATAGTGACGCTCTCTCCAAGACGTCCTTGTTTGTCCTTTCTTGACGACAGGATATAGGTAGGAAGGTAGGTAGTAGGGGCTGTTAGAGAAATCGCCCGCACACTGAGACCATATGGGTTCACTGTGATACCAACAGTCAAACTAATACTACTTGTTGGCCACTCCAGTGTTAGCAAATGGTGACTGGACAAGATTTGAAAACCAGATAAAAGCGTGTTAACTTTGATCTCACTGGCATTCAAACCCGGGACCCCACTAACCAAAGGCAGGAATTAACCAACTGCTCCATCCAGTCGTGTCAGCATATACTTTTAGCCACTTCCGTCTCAATGTCAGCAAACGCCTCATTTACGACTCGCTGTGTTCTACCTATCATGTTAATGGCGTCAGCGTATGCCAGCAATTGTACGGACATTTGGAAGTGATAGTCTTGCACTATCTTCTTCAGGATGATGTTGATGAAGATAATGGACATTACATTCCACATCCAGAATCGACAATCGTTGTCACTGGCTGGGGTTGTCGACATGAAGTCCATCCATATCAGAAGCATGTGGTTGTCTCTGAAACATTTACTTTTGACTTGGTGAGGGAGTTAATCTTACACACAACCCTCAACTGAGCGGCCACACTCTCCCTTACTATCTTAAAATTGTAGCTTTCGACCGTGAGGATTTGTTCATAAAAATACCGAGTTAAAAAATAAAATCTAAAACTAAACTACTGAGGCGTATGTGCAACATTTTCTGATATGGATGTTAAGGTGATGGGGCAAGGGTCATCTTCTGGTAAAATTTGATTGCGATGTTTTATCAACCCCATTTTGCCGGTAAACTTGTAAAACGGGATACACAATCTTCCATGGAACTTTGCAGGCAATGCTCACAGCGTACGCCCGTTGTGTTACCACGAGGATCTAATTCATCGTACTCCGCAAGCCAATTGGAGCATTTAATAACGCAATGGAGATGAGTGATACTAATGTCACTTAATTCCGTTAAGTTAAAATATTGGGCGTCTATGTGAATAATTCTACTAGAGGAAAGGGCAATGTAGTTGCATAGAAGGCCCTCGTTTTCATCTCTGCAGCTTGTGCAGAAATCATTGGAAGCGACACCTAATCTGGAGGCATGAGTACCAGTGGTAGATTCCCGGTTATAACACCGATGAGATTCGGCCTACACACGCTGAGCAGGTCGCATGTGTGTTTTGTGTCGGGAGTAGGCCAGCGCCAGTAGACCACCTACGATTTGCATGAGTAGGCGTTTCAAGCTTCCGTAGATTCTGAACAATAGCGATTGGTATAGGTTGGAGGTCTCTTTCCAGAAATATTGCTGAGCTGATACCCTTTCCATCGAGTTCGTCTGCTTCGCTGTTATATGGGTTGATACTGTGTCCCGGCACCAACACAAATAGGACATTTAAATACTTGGCCTTATCGTTGATGTTTATGCGGTAATTAAGGGGATTCTTGGACTTAAATGTGACTGCAATCAGAGATTTGATCGCTGACTGGCTTTTGTTTTATTGCAGGATTGCAGGGAACTCCAATTAAGGTGAAAAGGCCTTTTCATTCAAAAATGGCTCCTAAATAGATCATCCTGTTCTTTCGAACATGTCTTGAACTGCAATTCATTTTATTTTAAAGTGTGGCCCGTTTCCTTCGTATTTTGCAGCTGTTCCTTTCTGATAATAATTTTAAAAGTTGTATGTTTATTATATTAAAAATTAAATCTTGTATTGGAGGATGTAGAATCACCCTTAAAAATGCACGGCAGTTAATTTTTTTTTATTTATTAATTTTAGTTCCTTTTTTCAAAGCTTATAGATAGTTGCAAAAATGTATCATATAAACGGAAATAATAGAAAACATTCAGTAACTTAAGGAGTTAGTGCAGAATGTTGCTTTGGTAAATGTATAACAAAGAAAATGTTTGAATCTCTAGTGGGGTGATAACATGCAAAATTCAAATTATAAAGCAATTTAACTTCATTGTTGTCGTGACAAAAAATAACCCTAACTGACGCCTGATCGACGCGACTACAAAAACTGCGTTGTGTCGAGGGGAAAAAATGATTAGGGTTGTGACTGACGCCGTCCAGACGACTAATTCTATTTCATCTTATTGATAGAAGCCAACCGCTTATTGATGTTCGACTGGCGCCATTCATGTTCCTGTGATCCCAATTGACCGACAATATAATTCAGATCGGGATCTGCCTTGCGTATATAAATCGCACATGAAATGAATGCCGAGAGGAGTCAGTCCGAGTTTTGAAGTCAGCAATATCACCCCGAAAAACATACAAATTTAAAACAGACACTCTGTGTTAATTTGTGAACTAAATTCTAAGTTGAGTTAACACATAATTCGGAAATTTCTTTAATTTCGTTTGTTTTTGTCTTCACGTCACTTGACAGTCATGAAATTCGATAAAAATCTATGACATTATTTAATAACTAAAAAATAATATGGAAAATAATATGCGCAAAAAGTTAAGGTACGTTTTATTTATAAATGACGTTATTTATATGACATGAGAATTTAAATGCATATGATTAAGATAATCTTCTCAGAAAGGATTCAACAATAGCATAGTAGCATAATCGATCGTGAATAACCAACCTCTAACTTTCTTTAAGAATGAATTCAAATTATAAGTTATATTAAAAAGTTTATGTAAAAAGTTAAGTTAAATTAAATATAGTACATGGTAACTTATTGAATATGTAGGATATGTTAAAGTGTATAACTGAGAAAAACGGGTTTTGAAAACGAATGGTACATTTACAAGATATACTAATTATATGGGTGGCGCTACAGCCCGTAGAGGGCCAGGGCCTAGCTTCTAAGCAACCACTCGTGCTGTGCGTGCTATTGTTCTCTCACGCGTGGAAGGGACCTACAGTTTAATGCCGACTCCGAACGGCCAAGTTTGAGAAGCTTTTTCTAGACAGGAAATACTCTTTGAGCATTGTCAGTGACTCGAAAGAGGTGGAGCCGTGAAATATGAAAAGTGGTAAATTCGGGTGTCGAACCTGGTACCCTCTGCGTAGGAGTCGACGCACTAAGCCACTACGCCACGGCGACCCACATTTAAAAGATGCAAGTTGTTAATACGTAAGTTGTATAACTGAGAGATTCTACATTTGGCATTGTAGTTGCCACATTGTTTAAAGAATTCCCCTAGTACTTTGAATACGTAATCGTGTCTCAGGGGAAGATTATAAAGGTCTCTAATAAGAGGCCAGCTATGTTAAAACGATTTTTATTACAAATAATTAGTATTAAATGTTTTTGAGCTATCAACAGACGTAGGAGGGAATTGAAATAAGCACCGCCCCAGCTTGTGATGCCATATTGCATCTTAGAGTGGGCAAGGCCAAAATAAATTGTCTTCAAAACGTTTGTTGAGCAGTATTGCTTTCATATACACCTAAGTCTGTTTTTACACGGTAGATTGGTTCCAGAAGAAGCCGTGTAAAAAAAACCGTGTAAAAAAAGACATTGATCGTATACAAAAATGGGTGATTTGTTCCTAATCTCTAAAACCTATTAAAATTAGTGAAAAACAAGAATTTTTAAGAACAAGAATTCATGTTTATTTTATTAAATCAAATATATAATGCTTATTTTCACAAGCATAGTAATTAATGATAAAAAAGATATGCAGATATGGAAAATCAAATTTGCCTGCAAAAAATTTCTTAACAAAGCACGTCTTATTGCATTGACAGTTCACAAAATATTAACACGTTTCAATTGCTCTGACCAGTAAATTTTATTGTATGCACATAAAGGGAATTCCCCTAAATTAGTGCTATTCACATTTGCTTTGACCAGTAAAAATTGCTTGTACGCGCTAAAAGGGAATTCACTTAAATCTTTAAGCTAGTGTTCGCAAACTATCGATAGCACTATCGATACTATCGATGGTTTCAGACTTTTTTCTTTCATAAATACTTTTTTGTGATATGAACATACTTCGCAAAAATTAAATTTGACAAAAAAAATTTAAGTACATAAAATTTCAAATCGTGTAAAAAAAATAAAAATATTCAATTTTCAAACCGTGTTATATCAAAACCGTGTAAAAAAAGACCGTGTAAAAACAGACTTAGGTGTATATATTTTCCTCGTCACCAGCATCATATGCGATTTAATTTATCGGATATGATCTTTCCAGTTTGAATTGTTGTCTATTAACACTCCGAGGTATTAATAGTGATGAACTGTTTCAATATTAAAGCAATATAAATATAAAGATATTATCGCTACACTTATGAACAGGTAAACAAAACTTTTTACAATTCATGTCTTCAGATTGCTACTGACTTTAGACTCTTCTTTGGAATCGTATCGTTTTCTTTTTGAAATACCTAACTTACTCTTTTTTTTTACTTGAATTAGAGAATGTAAGATTTTTTTTAACTTAAGCAATAAATTTTATTAATAGTTTTTGAAAGACGGAATTTGACTTACCTATAGTATTTTTTTTATGACATTGTGCACAATCTTGTGTTAAGCAATACAAACGTAACGCAAACACTTTTTTTATCGCATGCTTACAAATCTTGCATTTATGAATACCTTTTTAACAATGTTGACCTGCTGCAAACTTGCGGAAGTATTTGTGCAGTGCAGGGGCAACAATGTTGCAATCATGAACTCTACCACTTAGCACCATTTTGATATCACAGCTCTCATTGAATTGTGTTGCAGCAAACTTAGAAACATGGGGTGGCATTCCGGGCCCGAAGACTTAAGAGGGGGTATTGCCTGGAGTCCTTACTCTAGCAAGCACTGGACATGCCGACAGAAATTGAGTTAAGGTGTCTGATTCTGCTGTGTTATTACTGCTACAGCTTTGTATATTATGAGGAATCTAACAGCATATGTATCATGCTGCCATCATCGACCAGTGCCTCGTAAGTATCAGTATTATATTTGCAATAACGGTGAGCGAATACTTGTAATTTGGCCATGTCGTCCTAGATTAACCCAGATAATCTTTTATTTTTAAAGAAATAAATGTGATGTAATGGGTGTGTTAACTAGGCCAAATGGAATGTGTGGGTACCTGTAGAAGTATACGAGCTATGGAGCGTGACTCCTTGTTTGTGCAGTTTTTAAATTGGCTACAATTTTACTCTCCCCTGGTAGCCAATTCAGAGCAACAAGTTTTCCCGCGACTGCAGCAACGATCATTGCGGCATTTATGGATCGATTTTGAGGCTATGGTGGAAAATCCAACGGCCCTGATGGCAGATTGACTATCAACGAAGATTGCTAAACTTCACGTTGTCATTGTTTTTAGGCGGGATCTGAGTAGAAGGCACGCTTCCCTAGGGCACCTGTTTGTCATCATCTGAAACAAGACGAACCATCTTGAATTATCTATGAATACCCTTCAAGGCACACACAAGGACCGCAAGGAAGCACATATTTATGCTATGTTCCCAACAAACAAAACCACAAGGGTTCGACAAATTTCTCCACGTCTCCCAGGTTTCGCAATACATTTTCGCGGTTTCGAAAGCTAGTGGAAACCCATTTCAGTTCATTCCTCCATGAGAGTTTGTCAATCCGAACAAGGCTACAGTGTGGATTTCAGTAAATTTTTTGGCAATTTTGGTTTTCATTTTCCATTTTCTCTTTCTCTCTCTCTCTCTTGTCTGGTGTTCGTTTCCTGTCAACAAGCAGCTGTTTTGCCAGCTAAGGTTATGACATTTGAAAACACTTCAAACTCGGTGGGAGAGAATTATTGAGAATCCCCTAAAAGTTCATCCAAACCTCGAGATTTCGGTTCGGTGGAAACATAGTATTAAGTATAATTGACAATGATTTTTCGGTTGAATCATCTTCTTGCTTTATTGCAGCGAAAGATTAAGGCATTATTTCTGACTTGAATCTTACGCTCCAAGAAGAAAGAGGATCGCATCCAACTTATCCAACAAGTGCATCAGGAGCCCCTTCCTTTTCAGCTTTCTAATAAACTGAACTCATTTCCTCTGAAGAAGATTGCAGGTATCTTTATATATCTTTTTGCTCACTTCAACTCTAATAAGACAGCGCGAATGCATAAGAAGAGAGCCAGCAAAGCTGAAAAGCGCAACACCTGAAACACATCTCCTCTCACAGAGTTCGCACTCAAACGTATTCATGCAAATTAATTTAAGTTCCAATTAATTACTGCGTCTGTAATTCACTCGTTACTCGTGACGAAGCTCTTTCTGAGCCCTTATTAAACTACAATACATGCCGAAATCCCCAAATTACGCTTTCCTTCAGTGCTTCACTATTCAAGGACTATGGACTATCAAACATGGTAATGAATGCTATTAGCAAAGAGCTTCAACGCAACTCAAGCGAACGTGTCCCCCTGGTTGCACTGAATTGGTGAATTCCGCGTAGAACAACTTGGTGCTTGAAAATTGAATTCACGGACGACGATACATATTCATAGACAAACTGTCTGAATGTCATCCGCCTCTTTAGGTGTCCAGCATTTTCATAACATGGTCAATCGTTAAATAACTACAAAAATGAAATTGCGAGCGAAAAAATGATGTTGGTTTATGCACAACCGTATGCATGTTTACATTTGATGCTCCGGAAGGTTGACAACTGAATATAAACCGCCAAAGGATATTGAACGACAACCACCATGCAAGGGGGAAAGAAAAATACATTTCCTGCCTCGGTATGAGTTCGCCGAGAGAGATCCGAGATATGAAAAAGGAAGGACGGGCTATAACTACCCGGTCGACAAGGACTGGTCAGAGAATGTTAGTGCACAACAGTAATATGATGTACTTAGATGTGAATTACAAGAACATCTGTTGTGGCGGCAGAGCTTTCGGAGAAATCACTCCGAATTCGAATTCGCCGGGTGAATTCTTCCGGCTGGACGGAGTGCGGAACACATTCCACAAGAATGTTTGGTTATATTTCCCCTGAGATGTCGGATAAAGTGGTGAAGTTTTGGTGTTTCGAATGAGTATCGAGAGAAGCTTTCATCAAGTGAGAGGCGAGCTTGCTACAAAAGCTATATTTGTTCAAGGGAAACTTGAAGAAGTTTGAAGGCTGTGCGTTAATTTTGAATTGAAGGCTGAACGTTTTTTTGGAGGTTTATCAAACTTTTAATCCCCCTATTGTAATTTTCTGTTAACAAGAATTAAGCGTCAGAAATAATTTTTATGTGGGAGGAAGCAAGTTGGAAGAAGCACAAAGTTGGCTGTTTGCACAAAAAAAACTTATACTTAGCTCAGACGGCGGTGCTTAAAAATGGATTTTTTACCACGCTTAATTTACCTGACTGTTGTCCTGGAGGTTGTGTCCTTATCCAGAAACTGTCTATCTACCAAGTTTCGTGCAAATTCGAACAGTTGTTTAAGAGTAAGAATTCCATAAGCATCATCACCTGAGCTGCTAATTCTGCAAGACTAAAAATAGAACGATAAGGAACTGATGATGAAGATGACGCGATAGTGCAAGGTGGACCTAGGTCTAGCTCTAGTTTTATGCCGACTCCGAACGGCGGAGTTTGAGAAGCTTTTTCTAGACAGAAATAATCTTTGAGCATTATCAGTGTCTCGAAAAAGGTAGAACAGTGAATTAAGAAAGCTGGTTAATTCGGGGATTGAACCTGGCACTCCTGGCGCAGCTACCTACTACGCCACGTCGACCAAGGAAATGACTCATGCAATGACTGAATTGTTTCTGTTTCTAGGCTGCACATCGTGCCTCTACTTGTATGTTTCCAGTGGCGTCTCTTCAGAGTATGCAAAGTATGGATTGCACACTGTGATCAGAAAACACAAAGTTAACATACAAAACGAAGCCTTCGAAAACACATACGAATCATATTTGTAGTATTTGTCATCCTATATAATTATAAATTCGTTTTTCTGTAGTAGGTTTGATAAGCAGTTCCTTTGTCGAATGCTTGAGCAAACCATATTTCCTAACCTTTCAATATATACAGACAACATTGAAACCGATAGTACTATATACATCGTTGTGTATTCACCACCTTGCATCGTGACTACATATACAACGCATTGTATACACACGTCATACATTTGTTGCAAGCGAATTTTGTGTGTGCGTTGTTTTTTTGTTTTCCAGATGTACGACACTTTTTAAGCCACTAGAAAAATGTGTGTTTGGTAAGCTAATTGTATTTATTTTTTTGGGATGTGAATCATTATTTTGAAAAATGAATGACTATTCCCCTCGATTACGAAAGTCGTTTAACGCCGTGTCTCGAAACGCCTCTATGGTTTCGGTATGACAACTGTCGTCAAGGTATTCGTTCTACGTCATTAAACGACATCTGCCGATCATGTGGCACGTATTTTATTTGGTTCTTAATACCGATACTTAAACGCATAAAATCGTCTCGACTCTCAAAAAGACAGCTTACTAAAACGTCTTTCGACTTCGATTGCTTACAAAATTGAAGAGAAATTCATTAAGCTTGTTTGACGTCACTGCCGCTTTCTAATGAACACAATTCATCCACATTTATGCTTTATAGTGAAGGCGCCTACTTATAACTAACTAATTACTACACGATAGCCATCACCATTCATTGTTGTTGGTGGCCCAATCTTTGTTTGAAAGCATTTCTGTCTCAACAAACTCGTTTCTGTTTTTTAGTAAAATTAATTTTTTTTTGTTTGCAGACGTCTATGGGCAGAATTAGCGAACACAGATGCGGCCCATGTTTCTTCTTCTTCTTCTTCTTCTTCTGGTGGCGCTACAGTCCGGGGTGGACCTGGGCTTCAACCAGTAAGCCTCTCCAGCCGGCACTACCAAGTCGATTGGGGTCCTTTTCCAACTGGGTGCGCCATCGGTTCCGTGGGCGCCCTCTATTGCGTTGTCCCATTGGTTCGGAGTCGGAGACGGCCCATGTTTACAGCACTTTAAAGGCTTAGAAATATGTAAATGAATTTTATTGTCAGAACTCGTGCTCTGTGAAAAATGTTTTCGTGCTCTTCCTCTTTTCAGATGTCATTTCTTTCTGGTCGAGTGGGTAGGTTAGGCTGCTAGCGCATTCACCAACCCACTTAGACCATGTTGGTCCATTGTGATACCCACAGTCAGACTACAACCACCGATTGACCAATCCAGTGACAGTGTTGTTAATTTGATTCTAACGGAAAATCGTGACTGGACCAGATTTGAAAACCAGATAAGAGCGTATTAACTTTGCTTTCACTGGGATTCGAACCGGGGACCCCGCTAACCAGGGGCAGGCACTCAACCAACTGCGCCATCCAGCCGTCTAGTCGAATGGGTATGTTTGCAAATGAATTTGCCGTAGTTTTCTGCTGCCAATGCGCCCGGAAAAATGCACTGTTTGTTACGGTTTTTGGTCCATGCATAGATTCGTGTTTATTTTAAAGATGACCATGAGAAGAGTTTCAAGGTCAATGGCCCCCGCTATCCATCAATGTTTTCGATTTATTTTTTTTTTAACAAAATTCGGAATCTGAACCTGGCTGATATGTGGTTCCTGCAATACCGCAGTACATACCAAACATATCCCAAATCGATTGAGCAATGAATTTAGTGCAATTCAGTGCAATTTATCTCTTGTTTTTGACCGTTACATTAGCCGGCGATTTCAGGAGAATGGACTATTTTCTTTGGACAAGGCAGCTTTGATTTCAGCCCTGGAAGACAACAAAATCATGTCAAATCTTCAAAAAAGTTTCTTAAATTTGGAATAACCTGGACCTGTTAACTGCCACACTGTATTTTTTTAGCAATTATTTAAATGATAAGCCAATCCAGGTGGCACAACCATCTCCCTAAAGCTTGTCCCAGCTTGGAACCCCAAATTAACCCTCTGCCACTGACGTGCTCTAATTTCACAATTCTACTGAGGGGGTCTTACACCAGACATCGTTTTGACTGATAGTATTTTCCAAATTCGTTTTATTTTCCGTTTTTCAATCTTATATATTTTAAAGTTAAAATCACCAATGAAGTATTACAGAGACGCCAGATGTCTACCTCACTTGCCCCTTCAAATATTTGACAACTGTTTTCTCAAACCAAATTGTCAAGTCAGAGAACGGCACCTTCAAAAATTCATGAATATCTGTTAAGAAACTTTCACAATTTTTTTGGCCGTCTCACAAGTGGCTTAGAGCGTTGAAGATAACTTGGTTTAAGGCTTTTTTTTTATAGGTGGCGCGACAGTCCGAGCTGGACCTGAGCCTAGCTTCTCAGCAACCACTATTGTTGTGCATGCTATTGTTCATTCACGAGGGGAAGGGGCCTACAGTTTAATGCCCACTCCGAACGGCGAAGTTGAAAAGCTTTTTCTAGACAGGAATACTCCTTGAGTATTGTGAGTGACTCGAAAGAGGTGGAGCCGTGAATTATCCAACGTTGTAAATTCGGGTATCGAACCTGGCACCCTCTGCGTAGGAGTCGACGCACTAACCCACTACGCCACGGGTCGCCTTAATATTGAGGTGGTTGACTCGTGGACACTCTCCTTATCACAACAACGCATTCGCGGAGCACGTAACTCTAACTCACGTTTGAGCAAACAACTGAGCAGGTGAGCAACTTTAGAAAATTTATGGCGCAACACAAGTTTTTGGTTTTTGCGGTGTCTGTCATATTGCCACGTCAGTCGACTTGAACTACCTCCCCACTGATGGCCTCTCTCTACTGCGTTATTTCACAATATTGAATCAAAGTCTACGTAAGCGACTTGTTCTTTAAGCGTTTTCGTTCCTGGTTTCGCCTTTTTCGTTAACAAATAAAAACTCAATCTGGCTGCATTTTCTTCTCCTACTGAAACATGAAAAATTCATTAATACTCGTACTTACCGTGAGCTCGACGTAACGGAGTTGCGTTAAAATAGAGAACGATTGTGGCCTTTAACCGCCCGACTTATGCATTGCGGTCGGTTAAGTTTTTCATCAGCAATTAACTTTAGACGTTTCATGACCATATAACTTGCAAATTGTGTTGTGCAGGCAAACAACAGTAAGGAAAAAAAAAACTCAAAGCCACCTTAATTTATTCTATGACAGAATCAACCACCATCCACTGCAAACCGCCCCCATCGTGCGGCATCGAAAACACCACTCTTTTTATCATACTTTTTAATTAAACAATTTATCTGACATTAAACTTGTATTTCGGTCTACGACTAACTTTCAGGCTCACAAAGGCTGGCTTTAGCTGTTCAACGCCAAGCCAGCCACATTGTCACTGTTCAGTAAAGTTCCCTCCGTAATCCTATCACGAAGGAGGTGCAACCAAGGTCCCTGTTATTTTTTATTTGCCTCGGGCCACCGTGTCCTCGTTGAGTGCTGTGGCGACCGGATGAAAGTCGGATAAATATATGTGTAGCAGCATCCCTAATGAGTAGACTGCAGGTCTGCAAAGTTTCTCCTTCCTCAGAAGCGAATATGTTCGTTTTTTTCGTGCTAATTGTGTGCCTTTTTTCATCGTCTGTGTAATGTCATTCCGCGCAATGGAGTTAGACGCGAACTGTTGTAGGATTTGCATAAATGACCAGCTGGACGTGCCAATTTGTCAGTGGATAATGGAATAATAAGTTTGAGTTTGCATTTTTGCGGCGCGCTATCCCGTTGCAGACACTTTCTCTCACTGACACTGATAATGATGACTGAGGGCTTTTAATGGATCGCAAAGTTTCCGATAAGATGTGATTCCGGCAGATGCGATAATTAGCTTGAACTTGATTCGATTTTCCGATTAAAGTCGACCGGAAGGAGTTCCTTGTTAGAAATAATGATGTCTGAAATTTTGAAACGCGTCACTGCAAATTAGGGTGCTCTTAGAGTCGTCTAAGAGTAGTAATGTCAATTGCTGGGTCAAGGACAAGGGTTTTTTTTTGACTTGAGTTCAAATTGAAGTACAGTCAAAGTTCTTAATAATGGACACCTTACTTTAAGGGCAATTCGTGATGGTCCCGGCATGAATGTATTCGTGTATTTCAACCCCTTCGTTCATTCTAGCGCTCTTAACGGAGCAGGACTCCATTTCACTTGCATTTAATTTCTCTCAATCAAGTTATCTTACAAGAGCTCCTACTCTTTTTTTGACATTTTCTTTGTTGACATTCGACAAACCAATGATGTCCCCAGAGCATCGCTTATCTCTCAGTCTTGCTCCAATGAACGCAGTTTTAACTCTAATATGTCAGCCTTTTTGTTAAGAGATGCATTTATGTCCTCAAGAGATTTGATTTTTGTGACAACATTTTTTAGATCGATGACTTTCGCGGTAATTTCATTTGAATTGAAACTGCTTCTAGACCCGAATAATTGACGTCATGGGTAGTTAGCGAAGAGTTTGAAGCAGCACTATTTGTTAC
Source organism: Eristalis intricaria (assembly GCA_964034865.1). NCBI lineage: Eukaryota > Metazoa > Arthropoda > Insecta > Diptera > Syrphidae > Eristalis > Eristalis intricaria. The sequence continues at coordinate 57,649,955 of OZ035874.1, forward strand.
TGTTGGCGAAATCTTGGTAGTGGAAGATGATTGTTTTCCTCTCAGGGAAACACAAGTACCGCATTTGTAGCCACTGCGCTCGTGAGTTTCAATGTCTCTGATATCAATTTTCGCGCACTTTGCGTGAACGTAATTTTTGCAATTGGAGCACTGTATTTTAAATTCTTGTCTATCGACTTTTAAATTACAAAGAACATACTTCATTTTAAAACAAAATGATTAAAGAAACTAGAGACAATTAATAAGTTTCACTGCATCTAGTCTTAAAGTTTTAATTTTCATTTGGAATTGGAAATGGCCGTCATTTTGACTTAAGTGGCCATAGAATGGTGTCTCAAAATACACACAAGGTTAGAAATGCATTCCATTTAGAAAACGAGAATCCCTAAGCGACTACTACCTCTAGTGGTCTTAAGAATGTTTTGACAAACCAAGCGGATGGTATCCACATGATTTCCTGAATAACTTTCGAAAATTCGCGAATAACTGTACAATTTTTCGCACAAGGGGCAATAAGTTGTGAAGTTGGCTATCTATCTGAATTAGATTTCTGGTTCCAGTGTTTTCACTGAAAGATATGCAAACAGTGCGACAGTTGCTCTAAATGAAAGATTGTCCAAGTTCGTTCCAGATTGGACTCTAATAGGTCAAATAGATCGTTGTACATAGTCGAAATCGCAAACGACTTCTACTTTGACAAAGAAGAGACAGAAGGTAAGCAGCACATCCTTGGCTCCGGTTCAGTTCTGTTGACTCGGAGAAAACTTCTTCAAATCCTACTTCTTCAAAGACTTAGAGAGAGATTAGAGTGCAATACAGCATCTAATTCTAAATGCATCCCAACAGCAACCAATATACCTTGGCAGATACAGCCTGAAAATTGCAAACGAAGCATGCAGGCTCTGGCCAAACAATAAACATTTGGGTTTAATAAAATGACGTGAATGTTACACATCAACTCTACTGGATATATTGCACCACAATCTAAGCAGCCATCCGCTCTTTTTTTTTCACAGGCAAGATATGCCATGTCGCTTCAATTCAACGTTGGCTGAAATAAAGTCAACATCGAGAGACGACCAAAAAATGGATGGCACTAAAAAGAGTGCCAAAAACCGTGCATGTCTACTTTACCTCTCATTTTTCGCCACTCCATTCAAACAAAATCTTGCACATATAGGAAAACGTTAAATCTCATGTCTAACTTTTGAATAGAGCTCATGCTATGTCATGTTTGGACATGGATTGGATTTTTGTGCCTTTACTAGATGTTTTCACATCATGTTCATGAACCGGGCATGGCTCGTGTCTAGTGGAGACTCCGTGTTGGGAGACAAGTTGATTCAAAATGTATAACTCAGTGGTGGGGATTTGGGGCATCATCGAAAACCTCTGCAAATACGGGTAGTTTGACAACTTGTTGTAGATGGCGCTCGCAATTGTGGCGTATTCCCATAACCTGGTAAGAATTGGGGGACTTAATGACTTCAATTGAACTGGATCATATTTTACAGGGGTTATTTTCTGGTTTTGTATTTTACTTGAATTGGATTTACCTAAAATTATTTCAGGTACTTGTCAGAAATGCTTCTTCATTCACAGCTTCAGGCCTCACAGTCCAGAGTGGAGTGAATCTCCACCAACAACTCCCTCAAATTAACCTGATCTCTGGCTAGCTGCCCTCAGTTGCGCAGACCAAGTTCGTTAACGAGCTTCTCCATTGTGTGCAGCGCCTTAAGGTGTTGGTCCTCCGTTGGTTGTTGTCCACGAGTTCTAAGGTGCTTGGCCACGTTAGTTGCTATATGCGGGCAATGCTGTTTTTTTTTTTAATTCATTTTTATTTTCGGAATTCATGAAGACTTACATACTAGACAAAAATGCTTAAAACTAGTTTGACGAACATTTTTACTATATCTAACTTACTGGCCCTCGGCGGGCACTCTAAGCTAAACTTAATCTTATCCTATGTCCTTCGACTTATACTAATAATCTGTGCATTTAAAGAAAACTTGCCTTCACTGTACAACTTAATATTAAGAAACATTTGAAAAAAAAAACTTAATAACAGAACTGGCTATACTTAAAACTTATATACTAACTTACACACTACCTTAAAAATAACTTGAACGAACTAAAACTAAACTACATGCATATACATATGTATATATGAACGTATAGACACATGCATATGTATATGTATTCGATGTATACAATTTATATACATAGGTACACAGTGGTGTACGAATGTGAATACTCATTTTTTTTTCATTATTTACAGCTTACATCTACCTTAAAAACTACCCGAGGCTATGTAGGTCGGCCATAGGTTGCAGCTTATAGATTTGCATCTAATTACTGCAACACAGTGACCGACTGGTCCCCCATTCGGGGATACGTACTACCCTTTACACCCCGGGTCTAAAGGGTTCGACGAGGGAATTCCTTCTCTCCCCAGCCACCAGAATTTTCGATGTTGCATTGCAACACTCCGAAGATCTGTCCTTGATACCGCCGTACTGAACCGGAGGAGACCCTCCTCAGCTCGTTGTGCGACGGAACGGTCGTGGTTGAGTCGCCCATCCACAGTTGATCTGGCGATGTGGAATATGAGCGGTACCGCATTCATATCTTGTAATAGGCCGTACTTATCTAAATGGAGAAAAGCTTCTGGGGGGACGAAGCCAGTGTGGCATACCCTTTCGTGATATTCTGGATTGGGGTAGTAAGCCCCTGAGATCAAGTTATTGGACGAGTTCATCGCTCTAGCAGTATGACTTCGAATCAACTTCAACAGGAAATTGTCCACTCTTATCAGGTTTGCCCTGTTGTAGAAAACCTCATTGGAATAGAATTGGCTAGCCATAACTTGGCTTTTATGCGCCGGGTGTGTGCTTCTATATTTGCGCCCTCCTGGGCCTATGCATGGTACAGCTGGCAACGCCTTATTTTTGGCACTAGGCTAAGCATATATCATTTACAGACCTTCCCATGTACTTCACCTTCATTTTTGAAATTGTACATGATTTACCGCCGTAGAGAAAGACAACGATATTGAATGTTTTAAATAAATTCAGTTTGATCCTTCGAGAGAAATCCCTTTTACTTAACTACTTCTTCACTACCTTAAATATGGAGCTATCTTTTGCCTGATTTCGGTGCTGATAGAAGTGATACACGAAGTCCTTAATTTTCCCGAAATTATAGCTTATCAGTGGGCCCAAGACATCGGTATTGTGTGTCTTTTTTGAAGACATCCTCTATTTCTGCTTCGCAGTCTTTCCTTCCGCTTCTACATTTATCAAGCCCTTAAAATTATATTGTGGCATCAATTATTTCAGGTGTCAATACCAAATTGAAGTCGAACTGAAATTTGTGTTTTGAAGCTGCTGCTCATTATTCACAATTGGTTTCTTAAGAAAATTTTATGAAACCTTCGGAATGGGAGTCTTTCCCAGCTCCATTATTTCGTTCTACCGATGTCAATTTTGACACAGAAGAAAAGAGAAAGAAAAACACTACGACTTCTTCTTCGGATTGGAACGAGAAACATAAAGGCATATACTCTGTGGATGGTCAACGGATGTACAGTGCTTAATTCCAACATTTCAATTAAAGTATTAGCTTAGTGTTTCTCTTAGAGCCTACAATCGGGTTGTGTGCTCATGTTGGTTCTTGTTCGGATGGGTAGTGGGATGCTGGCCGACAACTGTCTCCGCTCTAGTAGAAATGATGTAGCTCGTTGTTCGATGTCCTCGAGAAGGCCTGCTCGACGAAGTGCCAGAGGCACTCACGTCGAATATTTGCAGAATAAGGTGTGCTGGACAGCTTGTCAAAACCGCCATCTTTTTGTCTTGTGACGTCACTCAGGGTCCATTTTTGACATTGGATAGATGCGTTACTTAAGCTTACATCACAATTCAATTTCATCTATAAAAATGTGTTGAATAAAATCAAATGCAAATTGTTGAAAGTTGAAGGAATTTAATTAATTTATTAATGATGTTATGTAGGATAATGAGTAGTGATTTGTTGCAGAACCTTTAATGAGTAGAACAATGTTGAATAGTAATCAACATTTCTGTGGGTTTGCAAAATGTTTATATGTTTCCGCCTTTAAGTTTCTGTTGACATACAAATTCCAGCGATGACCTCACTCAGGGACTCAATAGAATTGTCCAGCATACCTTATTATCTTTACACCAAGCTTTTGAGTGATCTTTCTCAATTTTCATTTCTTCTTTGAACTTTTTAAGGCAGGTAACGTGCGTGAAGAATAGAGGGCGAAACACAAAAAAAATCGAGAAATTGCGGTATTTGATGCGTCTAGATTCAGCGCTTTGACCATGATTCTCCTGATTGCTCCGTCATGGTTGCTGATGTCTTCTACCTGCTTTTCGAAAAGCGTCACCAAATGCAAAGCCGCAGATTTTGTTTTCTACCTAAACAACAAAGGCATGTTTTTGTTTTCTTCTTCAAAAGGATAATGTCAAGGAAGCCTGCCTCAAGAAACCGAAATAATAAAAGCAACGGGTTTATGGAATAATTCTTTTATCGGTTGGTTGCCCCGCAATAACAACTGATTGAAATATGTTCGCTGCCATAAACTTATTTTTGGTTTTTTTTTTATCTCCTTTAGTTACACAGGGGGGGGTTTACACACAGGGGAAAATATTTGTCTGGCAAGCGAATCAATTCCCCAGGTCGTCAATTGGATTTTCGTTTTATTGTTATTCTTCGCCGTCATAAGTCGGCTGCTCGCAACCATAAACACACGTCCTTCCTGCGAGTGTCAATGTCAAGTCCAGGATAACTTCGGCGGAAAAAATGTTCAACCGTTAAAGCATAAGCCAGCCTCATAGAAAGAGCACACCAAACTTTTGCATTACCCTTCATGATTGAAGTTTGGATACATAGCTTTGGCACACTTAGAGGCCGCAGTGAATGACTTTATTGCATTGCAACACACAAGTGCTGAACGCCAGAGGAAAGTATATTCTCCTCCATAGACCCACTTGGAGAGTGCATGGAGGTAGGTTAAATTAAAAAAAGAGAGTATGCGCTATTTATTTACCTCTGTCGAGGAAATTAATCCTTGAACTTCATCATACACAGCGAATACTTGTTGATGGCTTTGCATATTTCATCATACATATTCATGCATGCACACTCGAGCTGTGCATGTATTGAACTTCATGAACTATGCATTCGTGAATAATTTCAATCAGCTTGAAAGGATGGAGCCCGAAAGGAGCGAGTTACCAGAGGAGGATGCGAATTGACGTGGTTAATGCACAAGAAGAGGCGAGGGTTTTCAACGAACATTTTTAGTCGAACTGTTGGTAGAGAATATCTGGTCAAGGACGACGGAAATAATTTGCTAAATGCCTTTGTATAAAGGACGAGACTGAATGAGACTGGTAATTAGATTCAGACTGTGGAGTGTGTCTAGAGGGTAGGTTAGACAGCTTAAGGAAGTGGCTAAAGCCAAGGCAGTTCTGTCGCCAGCCATAATCATTCTAGTCGAAATTGCATACCTCCCACGGGAATGCTCCACCCTAAGTAAGCCGTCCCTTACGTTGCGTCCTGTCAAAAGATTGACAACTCATAAGCCCTAATGAGTGGTGGAGGAGCAGCAAATGCGGTCCACAACTGGAATCCATCACGACGGAAGGAATTGGTCAACTCTAAATTTTGTGTGCGGTTGAAAGATGTTTCCACGGAAATTCATTCGATATTTTATGAAAGAATAAATACATTTAAATTTGTGAAAAATAGGTCTTTAAATTATTACTAATACATCAGGAACCTTAAAATACCGAATTTCTTAGATTTGACATTAAAGTGTAGTGCACAACCAACGTAGTAATTAGGTCAGCATTTGCTTTGCGTGAAGAACATTTTCCGTGGGATCTAAAGGCACTCACGCAACGGATGCTATGGGCTGGGGCCTTTGAGTATTTCTAAAATCCACCGTGTCCATACAAGACAACTCTTAAGACTGCCTCCTCGCCCGATGAAAAATGTTGCGTATACGCTACCGTGTCCATGCAAGACTACTCTTAAGACTGCCTCCTCGCCCAATGCAAAATGTTGCGTATACGCCACCGTGTCCATGCAAGGCAACTCTTAAGACTGCCTCGTATACGCCACCGTGGCCATTCAAGACTACAAAAATGTTTCATGACATTTGACGCTGCCATGCCACCGAGCTAATTCTGAGCGTGGACCGTCCGAGAGTGGCAACTTGCCTTATTGAACTTGAAACATACGAAATTGTATATTTACTCATAGATATATCGTTACATTGAATTCATGGATTTCAAGTCATTCAAATTGTTAAAACAGAATTATGAAATGTATACACCATTATGTAAGAAACATCAAGCGTAATCGTAACAATTTTTAAAAAAGAAATATTGATCTATCATTTGCTCCGCAGGAAGAACAAGGCGGCTTTGCTCTGAGTGATGACACTTCCAGTCGCACTTGAAAGTCATTGATGGGCAAAATAAATTTAGTCCATCCTGATAAGTGATACGAAGGATTGCAGGGAATTTTCAGTGGCACGAGATTGGAGCAGCAATATGGGCACGGCGGTTAGGGACGACAAAATGGTAGTAAAGGCCGCAAGGTGGGTTACTGTGGTGAAAATGAAGATAAAGGGGTGGAATAGTACGTAATCGAATTTAGGATAAAAAAAGAGACAGACATGCGAGAAGTTGTATTTTTGGCATCCCCGTAGATGAAACATTGTTCTACAGTGGATTAATCAGCATTTCCTCACTTGTATGCGTTCCACAAATGATAATCCAGGAATATGTAGCATTTTCCATTCACTGAACAATGCATCATTGTTGAAAAGGGAATTTAAAACCGCAGCAAAGATGCTCAGCTGCCACCCCTAGAGCCAACAGTCGGCTGCTGACTGATTGATTTTTAATTAACCATAAAATCATCACACATCGAGCGCACAATGAAGTGTAATCCGACTCAGACGAGGACATACGCACCAAGCAGACGTGGAGTATGGAATTAAATTCAAGTTCAAATTAATTACGTCCATGGAGAACAACCGGCACGCGCCATTGTTGTCACCCGAGTTCAGAGAGTTTTACGCAAATTAAATATCCTCATGGCGGACTGGGCCCGTAAGGATTATTTGCCTCGCATGACGGCGGTATTGTTGCGAGTAGGCCGACACACGACACACCCGCTCCACGGCTCACCTCACCGGTGCAGTGAAGTTGTGCAGAAAGTGCTGAGCCAAACAACCAACCAACCAATTAGTGTAAGTTCCATTCGTCAGAAGTCCTTGCGAAACAACATAATACTCTGTAAACCGTTCACTGGCATGCATGTAACTGTCGCAGCGAGCACAAACGTATGCGCTCGGAATAAAGGGCTTAAAACCCATTCACAGACAAAAACAGGAAACTCATTTCGCAGCACAAAACAAGGAAACATGTCAACTGCTCTTGTTGGAAATGTGTCGCAAGGACGTGTCGAATGCCGCATGATGTGCTTAGAACTGATGTGTGTATTTTGTGCCGCTTTCACGGATGGTTTTCGAAATTTAACGAACTCCGAAAAGCGGCAAAAATAAAAACTAGGACTTCGGCATTGACGTTCAAGTTTAATTAGCATCCGGTTGAGGGTTACAAGGGTTGTTTTGATGCGCTGACAATGGCGCAGGAAATAGAAAGTCGGCCGTATTGTCACAAGTGGACGGTGACCATGTCCTGGGTTTTGTTGTCACAACAAGTGGCCTGATATAATAGAATTTGAATGGCTTGTTTGTGCAGAGGGCTTTCGCACTTGTCAACGAGTTCAGGAGAGACAGCTTTCAGTGTCAAATGGGAGACGGCCAGTATATCAAGGGTAATTGATTGGTGGATCCCTCAGCCTCTGCCGAAGGGTTTTGTTTATAAATTGATTGCTAATTGCCATAATACAAGCGGGTTACACTAAAAATTCCACTTTGGAGAAGATTTTTTGGATCAGTACTTTTTTTGATGATCAGTTACATGTATTAGCCTTGTCAGCTGAATTCAATTTCGGATATAATTTACTCTTGTTTTCCAATGGGGACTTGACAACTTTGAATTTTATTTGCGAACGCACTCCTTCACTTATCATCAAACTGTCAATTCATTCAGTAAATTCAACCTTTTCATCGTGGTATAGTACACGAACGAGCAACGTCTGCAAATTATAAAAAGTTTCTACCGAAATTCGGAGTTGGTGACCGCAACTTTAGGAGCAGAGAACTCCATTTTTGGACGAAGCTCATTTTTGGTTCAATGTGTTCGTCAATAAGCAAAATTTGCGTTCTTGTCTGGGTGAAAATCGACATGTGCTTCAAGAATCACCACTTCATCCACGAAAAAGTACTGTTTGGTGCCACATAACGATCGTCACGTTACTGTGAATGGTCAGCGTTATCACGCCATGATTACCGATTATTTTTGGACCGAAGTGGAATGCACTTCGACGACATGTGGTGGTTCAACAGGATGGTGCTACAAGCCACACAGCACACTTCACAATTGATTTATTGAACGGTAAGTATGGTGAGCGTGTCATATCTCAAGAAATGGACCAGTCGATTGGCCGCCTCATTCGCGCGATTTAACACCGCTTGACTATTTTCTGTGGGGCTATGTTAAGTCATTGGTTTATGCCAACAAGCGGACGACGTTGGAAGAACTCAGAGCCAACGTTGGAAGAACTCAGAGGCCGTCTCGGCCGCTATGTGTGTCCGAAAATTGGGCCCAACGAATCGACCGCTGCAAACGTGCCCGCGGTGGCCATATGAATGAAGTCGGGTTCCATTCCTAAATGTTTTGATTGCACCTTAAGCCGATAATAGATCACACATCTTTCCTCACAGCCAAGCGGCAATGAAGGCCATAGAATCAAGAAACTCTAACGTTGAAGTTGGTTGGACCGTGAAGACAAGGCGTCAACGAGATATCCTTGATGAATTCGATGACACTCTTCCGGGGCCCAGGACACACTGAAATTCAAGCCAATGAAAAAGCAGGCAGTCTCGCCTAGAAGAGCTCGGAGCTGGGAGTATCCATGGCAATCCCGTACGCCACGAAGTCCTGGAAACAGCCAGCACGTCCTGAACACTGTAGCCACAGGAAGAGCCCAATGGCCGATGCTGAGCAAGAGGATGACAACATCACTGATCGGCTTTAGTCGCAAGGACAAACACACGTACTCACCATGCCCTGAGCCATAGGTACTCACATGCAATGTGACTGAACAGAAGCTGAAGAGACGAGGAAGAAATAGAATCCATCCAACCGTTGCCAACCGCGTCAAGCGACATATTCAAGGCACAAAACAACCTGTTGAGCGATAAAAATTATCCCTTTCATCAATCTCAACATAAACTTCCTCTTGAGTGAAAGAAAGGGTGGCCAATGATCGGGTGAATCAATGAGGACATGCATGGGCAATCGACTTTGGATCGCAAAAGAGTAAGTTCGTTGGTTTACCCGTGGTAGCATTTCTAACTTAAAAAACTCTAACCACGCATATGCTGTGTTTTCTATCACTTTGAGGTACCATTGAGAATTGAAGTGGCTTACTGACTCCCTCTGTAAATCAATCCATTGCGAAATGATTTCGCGCCCATAATCCGTAACCCAATCCGATTGCATCGCAGCTTGCTTCATTATCAACTCAAACGAACTCCCCCCATCGGCATTGACTCCATGTTTTCCCACACAGACTCAATAACTAATCAATGATATCCGAGTATCCGTTCCTTTGAAGCAGCGTGCATGCCTGAGAAGGAAAACAAAATTAATTGGAGCATTTGTGCATACAAATGCGAGTCTCTTCGCAAGCCCTCTCCGACACAGAATGAATGCTCCTTTCAGTGACTCTAAGCAAGAGGCAAAAACAAGGACTCCTGAAAACAACACCACATTGTGGTTCGTCTCCTCAGTGTGTGGGTCCTTTTGTTTTTGTCTGTTGTCGGTTTTGTTCCCAACTCATTTCGGTTATCCTCCCGCAATCCATGACGAAATCAATTAATATCCTGTCGAAGAAACTCGTCTGTTTCCATTATTCACAGCCGAGAATCGATAGCTTCCGTCTCCGATGCCCGCCCCGCTTGGCTTTTCTGATCACAATTCAACGTAATTTTCAAATGGCTTTCAGAAATGCGAACATATCCTCTTCCGTTTACAGGATAACATTGAAATTCACTTTGAGTCTTTTCCTCGCCTCCTCCTCGAGGTGAATCGGTTCAGGACCGACAGTCTCGGCGCAGAGCCGTCTTCTTCGAGGAGCCGATAGAGATCGAAATACTTTCTTGCATTCTTCCGTGTTTCATCAGTGAATTGTGGCTTTTGGCTTGCTGTCTGACTGTCGTTCAGTTTTTTTTTTTCTTCTTCTCTCGTGAACTCCTCTCGCATGAGTGGGACGAACAGTTTTCCTGTATTCCCTCTGTTTGTGGCTGTTTCAAGTTCAATGGAGAATTTTGTGTGAAATAGATTCGACTTTGGTTTTTTTAAGAGCGAAGGGATGATGCTTCGTCAACTGCAGTGGAAGAGCTGGAGGATGCGAGGGAATTTACATTTTTAATTGCATTCCACGGAGGATAAGCTGTACGAGGAGGAATTTTGTGCACACTTCTTCGTTCAGCTGAAGTAAAATATGTCCTTTGACGTTGGAAGGGCAATTATATCTGTAAAAGAAGAGGGTTACTGTGCTCATGTGTGCTCTTGGCATTGTACATGTGCATGTGCCGGCTCCGTGTGACTATGGGAAATGGATTCAGTGCTCCTTTGGCGAGTGAACTGAAATGATTTAACGCTTGGTCTTAGCATGCATTTTAATGTATTGTAGGGCACTAGTAGAATGGATGGGTTTTATCCATGTAGCATGGTCTGTGGTTTGAAGGGCACGGTGGGGAAAGACAATCTCACTCAGCAGGAAAGTCTGTAATTGGAAGTTCCTCTCAAGATGAGGCTTTGAATATGTGAGCACGCTAAAATGCCTTAATCGAAAATGATTAACACAATCATACAGTTGAACCCGGGTATAGCGACGATGAAGAGACTGGAGGTATGACGGCCTGCTAACCAGACGACGCGTGTGCACAAATAATGAACGTGTGAGGAATAATTTGTTATAAAGTGTAGCAAGTATAGATTGAAACTCCGCTTCGTTGGTAAGATTTTTTAATTTTTTTCTTGCTTCGCTTTTTTTTACATATATGGGCCAACGTGGCGATCTCCTTCTTCGACTCTAAGTTGGCTGCGGTTCGTAAATGTCATCGAGTACAGGTCCGGTCAAAATTACATTTTTTATTTAATCTACTACATAAGAAAACAAAAATATTTCAAATCAATTTAACTAATATTTTTAATTTTATTAATTAAATCAATGCAACTCACTCTGGAAAATAAATAGAAACACTCTGGAATACCGTGACAAAATTTAACTCTTTAATGGAATCCCATCAAGATCTAGGGGTTTTTATAATAGTTCATAGATGACAATTAATCCACTTTTACTTCAAAATTTACTCAATCAAATTCACATCAATTCTCTTATAATATTATTCGGCGAGTTTGATGACGACCACGGTTGACTGACGTGTACCCTATGACGCGTAATATGTACTGTGCAGGGTTTTTTTTATAATTTGCGCGTGCTCAAGGGATTGCTAATACCCTTATGTGTCCGGGGTCAAGACACAGCACGGCCGAAGGTATAGAGGGAGAAAGGGAGAGGAGGTACCTGTGCACATTGGTCTTAAACATCTGCGGGTTGTAGTCTGTGGGAAATATTAGGCTGGGAAGAGCATTCCATATTCTTGCAGTGCGGCTGAAGAACGAGTCTCTGAATTTAACTGTGCGTCCGAAATGCAGTTGTCTAGATCACTTGAGCATCGTCCGTTGAAATAACGATAAAAAACGGACAAAGAAGAGATGGTACGTCAAAGTTCGAGCTGGCTGGCTTTTGGGTTCTATCTTGTAGATGCAGGGTGGTCTTTGGGGCACCGGACCAGATATGAGCGGTGTACTTGAGCTTGGGAAGGATGTACGCCTTATAAATTAAAGCCAAATCCGAAGAGGTGGAATGTTTCTTGCATCGATTAAGGAAACCTAAACAATTCGAAGCATTTTGGTGGTCAAATATGTGATCATTCCAACTAAGTGTTGTGTTGATACAAATACCAAAGGATAGTAGAGATATCCAACTTCGGCCATTTTTTTCCCTAGTCCACATCGTAGCAAAGATATTCGTATTCCTTTATATTTCACAAATACTTTTACATAAACCATGGATCCACCACACAATGGCGGCCAATTCGTGGACAAAAGTTTAGGGCCATTGATACGGTGACTCAAAATATTGCGTACGAAGAAAATTGCATGTGGACGTTGTCTTACACTAAGAGTCAAGAACCACAACGGCTGACACCTTGCTTTGTAACAAGGTTCGAAATCCCAAAGCATTTTGAAGAAAACATATTTTGTAAATCGTCTCTGTACTCTTTCTACCCCATCCGAGTGGATTCGATAAATTGGGCAGCAGACCTCAGCATATTCAAGGATCGACCTTACAAGCACTATAAAAATGTTGTCCCACCTTGTACAAAAAATACAATCTGTCTTCATTGCGACTAGTTAACGGGCAAAAAATACTGTTTTTCTTTACTTTTGTTGTTATGGGTACGTAGGAGTACAGCATTTTGTAAACAAGACGTAATAACTTTCATAGTGTCATCATCGAAATTTAAATGCACAAACACATTCAGCTCTTCTGATTTTGTTTTTTTCAGTTTGGGATACGCTTGGAGTAAAAGCAATTTCCTCCGGATTCTCATTATTATCATCGGTCTCTTCAAATTTCCAAGTTTTCACCGGACGATTCTTCAATTGTTTGGACAGCAACGTCAACAGCAGCACATTCCTCGAGTTCTTCACTTCCCCCAAAGTGGCAAGTCGCCTTCTTCGTCGAAATTGAAGGTACTCTTCTGGAATAGTCTCAATTGCCTTGAACAAAACAAGTGTGTTTAAAGCTGCGTAAAAATGTCGTAAAATTGTCGATCCAGCCGTAATAAATAATTAGTGCTTGGCATTGGTGTGTTCTTTTAAATCAAGGCTAGAGTTTTTAGAAGCTCTTCTCTGCAAAAGTTTAATGAAGTTATTGGTAAATACGTTGCACTATCAATGTTGTGTTGAGAAGCAGAAAAGCTCGAGTTATTTACATATCTCATCTAACTGACTGCAGGATATGCTGCACAAATGCTACTGAAAAGCAGGCGTCCAAATCTAAGTTGTCGCGTGGTGATCTGCATTGTTGATTCGACTTAATAGTTCGGGGTTACGGATAAGTAAACAACCAAAAAAAGGTACTTTAATCCAGCTTTAAGTCCAAGCTGAGAGAATTTGAAAAATCTGCAATCTTCCCATGGATGCGCGCGCCTCGCCGTCAGCCAACAGCATCGACGCAATAAAATATTCAGTGACGCCGTCGTTGTCATCCGGTCCACTCGGATGATGGAACTCGATACACTTATGGGAGCACCTTACAGTAGACAGGTCAACATCTTTTTCGTCTTTAATTTGTAGATTATAAGAAGATTTAAGTTCATTATTGTTTATTTAATTTAAATGCTGTGAAACTTTTTTTTTGACACCCCTCCATAAGGCACACCTCTCTTAACGGACAATTCGTGATGATCGCGGGATCAAGTTATTCGTTTATTTCAACCCCTTCAGAACGTATAATAATGACAGTGTCTAAAGTGAATTTTGACTATAATATGGGTGACACGACAGTCCGAGGTCGTGGCCCTAGCTTCGACTATCTTTAAGCTTACGGGTTAGTTTGTGAATATTTAAAGAATGAGGAGTACATAAAATAAGAAGTAAAGAAGATCTTGGATGCGAGTCTTTGACACAGTCAAAGATGACTCCTTTACTGTTGAGTGAGTACCATTCAATCCGCATGCTACCCTCCGACCAAATCATTTACAGATGAATTGGTGCTTGTGGAAAACCCGATACAATGGACTCTCCCTAAGTCGAATTGTCACGGGATACCATAATTATAGCATAATTTGATCGAGTTAGAGGGAGTTTGACTTCGAGAGAGGTTTTTGCATGAAAAATTGAGGGAAATGTATGTTAAATATGGCGAAAAAAATCGAGTTAGATAGAAAATCGTCTTACGGAGTCCACTTAGGGAGGGTCCGCTGTAATTTCTAGCAGTTTTAAATATTTCAGCGAAACAGTAGCTTTGCTTCATTAACCTCGTCTAGAGCGGGCAATGGAATTGTCGTCAGATTTTAAAAGAAGGAAGCATTAGGTGTGGGATTGAAAATTAATCGCCAAATATACGCCACTTTCCATTTTGAAAACAACCATTCTGACTCATGGTGTAAAGAAAACATGGTATAGCAAAACATAGCACCCACAACCCGCCATCTTTATCTCGTTGCCTCATTCTGGGTACGTTTTTGATACTGGACAGATATTTATATACCTGTAGCTTACTACGCCAAGCATAGCTGAAATAGAACTGTCCAGTTTTCCTTAAACCATGAGGACCTTAACGGAAAATATGACAACCTTCTAAACAACCTTTTAAGTTTTTTTTAGTGTTGACCCAAAAATGTATCAAAGTGGAGCACAAAATAATTTTGTTGGGTGGTTATGCAAAGAATCACTTCTGTGTATAAAACTTGATTTGACCTAGAGTGTTGAACAATCCCGTTGTAGATGATGTTTGCTGACAACAACGACCTCTCAACCAGAAATGAAGTATTACAGAGATGCCCAATTTTTGACAACTGTGTTAATAAAGTTTTCTTAAACCAAATTTGCCCAATCACAGGATGGCATTTACGTTATTTCGTGAATAACCGTCAATGTCTGTCAAAAAGGCACTCAAATTCGTCCATGAACTAGGGGGCAATCAGCTGCGAAGTCTGCAATCTCTGTAATACTTCATATCTGCTCTCAACTATCAAATTGGTTGTATGTGCTGAGTGGTAAAGGGGGCTTGTTCGGTTGTTACATTCAGTGAAACATTGATTCCGTGACCATATTTGTTGGACAGATTAATTTGCTGACCATATTATATTATCTCGATTACTCACCACCCTGCCCAGAATTCGTGGGGCAGAGTGAATAGAGACCCTCTTCCATTTTATAGTCAGAATTAATTCCTGATATTTTTTTCTGATTGAATATAGAAAGTAGTTGAACCTTTTCAGCTAACTATATTGATTTAATGATGAATTTAAGCGCTAATTCAGACATATTAAAATCAGAAATGAAGTATTACAGAGATCTCTCTTTCTCTTTCTCTTCTCTTTCCCCTTAAGATTTTTGACAACTGTTTTTATAACGTGTTCATAAACCAAATTGACCAATCAGAGGACGGCATTTACGTTATTTCGTGAATAACCGTCAAAAATTCATCAATATTTGTCAAAAAAGCACTCAAATTCGTCGATGGACTAGGGGGCAATCAGCTGTGAAGTGGGCTATCTCTGTAATACTTCATTTCTGATTAAAATTATTGTTGACTCAATACCATCATTTCTGCTCAATACATTGTAATTATCACTTGAAATTATTGATTGATTTGTTATTGTCAGAGGGCTGACAATAACATTAAGTGACGTGCTGAATTTGTAGAGAAGTAACTTAAAATGCAGCGACAAAAAAATTCAACCTTCCGCTGGAATCCATAATTTCGAAATGTTGGAAAATATATGACGGAATGCTGAACAAAATGAAATGTTGGATTTAGGTGCGGTGTAAATGTCCTATAAGCTACATACATTTCTAATTCCGAGGCAAAACTTGTTACTCTCTGTTCATGTAAATGGAAAACCCTCTTGCAAGTTCGAAACAAACCGATGTTAGTTCAAACAGTAGCGTGAAGAATGTTAAGCAACTACTGAGAAAATTCCAAAACACACAAGCTGTATCTAAGTTAAACATTTACGCTCTCAAATGTATCTTTAGTTAAGAGAACCGAAACCGTGTTAGTGTAACTTGCCGCGAACAAATACTCAACTTCTTGAACACACAGAAGGTAATTGCTTCTTTGCTCCTGAATAGGATCCCTAGAAAAGCCCTCCAGAGGCGCATTGGAGCGTGTGGGCGGGGCAAACACCCGATATGTGCTCTGGCAAAATTAATGCCGTGGAAGTCTCAATGGCATGCGACACAGCATTGGCGTTACTTCTGCCAACGCTCCGTGTCTAATTGCGTTGAAAACCCATTGACATGGAAGTCCTGAAGTGCAGTAGGACATCCCCGGAGAAGGCTTTCTATAGTCCTACTCAGATGCGGCACAGGAGCAGGTCAAATTGCAACAATACTGTGTGGCTGTCTATGATTTGTGGACGCCATCCCGTGGTCCAGCTTCCTGCAGTGCGGTAATCTTAACGCTTGACGTCATGATTTAATTGATTGTGTCCATGTCGCTGTTCTGCCACTGTCGAATGTGTTGAAAATTAATCAATTCCGGAAAACAAACGAGAGTTACGTGTCGCTCGACACTTGAGAGGAGCACGTGGCTGTTAATAATCCGCTTTCCGTTGCGAAGCTCCTTGTCAATGAAGGGATTATTGTGTGCATTCCGCTAGTCGATGCGAGGGGGAAGGTGATATCATCGGATGATGTCTGCATGTTATGAAATAAATTAGATCGTTAAGGTAAATAAGGAATTAACGGTGAGCTCATGATGTAAACGGCTTGTAATGGGATTTGTGGATTAAAGTAGTAATTAATGCACTTAGGGGGCTTCGATGGTGTTCAATCGGCGCTTGTGGCAGGACACTTAAACAGTGAAAGCATGAGGCAGAGGTAAATGTAATCGGCGGCACTGCCTGCTTATACCGATATGCTCTAATCTCGACGGCCGATCTTAGCTGGAGGTCCGTGTAAATGCAAGTTGTCGTACGGACTAACAATATTTTCTTTTCTATCAAACTAATTTCGCGAATGTGGGTTCCACAAGCACATGTATGCATGTGTTCTATTAACCGATTGTAAGATTAATATCGAGTAGAGTAACAAATCGGAGATTTTCGGAGATATTTTTGGTTTGTCTCTTTCAGGAACCCCGCTGAGCTCTTGTTGTGACACTTAATTAACTTTCTGGCAATGGAGAACCATCCGAGGTCAGTTAAAGTAATTCTTTATGGGTTCCCCTTTATTAAGTCCAGTAACTCACTAACCAGCAAAGTCATAAAGACTCTACAATACTCCGGGCTGAGCTAGAGCTAGAGATACTGTTTTCCTTATGGCACCCCTCATCTTGCTGGAGTCTTATGGGCCTCATCCTGGAACCTCGGTTGTTTGAACGTTTTGCTAGTAGAAGCTCCAACTGTTCTGTCAGTAGGAGTAAGCCCTCTGATTGAGCGGCTTGTACTAGGTGCCGCAAAATGAATCATCCTATCGGAAGATGTTATACTTTTTGGAAATGGCGTCGTACATCATATTTGACAGGCGCTGTACTCCGCAACTCATTGGCAACATAAATAAGTCTTTCGAATATAAGGAATTTACACTTACTGCTTTTGTCAACACTTTTAACAACGTCGAAGCACATACGATAACCTCAGTGCTCAATAGCCTCGCGATCGGAATGTCCTTAAAGGCTTTAATTCACCACTATCATCCTTTTGATTCACTTCGATGGTATCGTCTATGATTTGCTTCATATGAGACCATCACTATCGTCTCGCCAATCGTTACAGTTCGAGTGCTCTGAAAATAATATCTCTCAAGTAAAACTGACAGATGTTCAATAATTCCCTTCAAATTTCACTTCCATATTTCACATCACATTCTCACTTAAGTTTGCAAACAAAACTAATACAAATGCGAGTTATCACTCTAAAATGTCTCAAAAGTGTACAACAAGATATGTATACACAATTTGTTCTCATTTAATAGGAGACGATGCTGAAATAAGTATCGCCAAAAATCAGTCGTCGAGACGATAGTTACTGACAGGTTTTAGCTTAAGCCAATCTGGCAACACGATATCTCTCAGACACTATCGTTTTTTGATGCTAACATGAAGCGAAACTATCGTCGAAACGCTATCCCGAGACGATTGTCACCTTACGCGATTAGAGATCAGCTTCATAACAATCGAAGCTAGGTGAGACCACAACCTGCCCATCTGTTAACAGAGGCACACCACAAGTTGGTGGGTGCAGGGAACTAAGTAACCTGAGGGACTTGGTTCCCATTAAACCAAGAGTTGCCATGCATGGCCGCGGTGGCGTATACGTGATATTCTTCACCGGACGAAGAGGCAGTCTTAAGAGCTGTCTTGAATGACCACGGTGGCGTATACGTGATATTTTTCACTGGGCGAAGAGGCAGCCTTAAGAGCTGTGTTGCATGGCCACGGTGGCGTGTAAATATATCGGAAATTCGGCGTTCCTTTCAAATTTAAAACGAAAATTGTGGCTTTATTTCGTTTTGTTGTCTCAAAAACTGGCGATGTTGCCTGGCAGTTGTTGACATGCTGTTACAGGAGAGCATAAGCGGGTAAAAACGGTTAAGATCCTGTCACCCCCATGCTTGTTTTTCCCTACTTCCCATTTAATAGGAACTAAGACCCTCAGTGGACTCTTATACAGATGATATTGCTATTCCAATATCTCGAACATTTTTATCAAGGATCAGGGATATTATGCTATCCGCTCACCCTAAGCTAGTGAAATGGACTAGCGAATGCGGCCTAGGCGTCAACCCTCAAAAAATGGACATAATCCTCTATACTAGGAAGTATAAAATCCCTCTATCACCCTGCGGTGACTTCCTTAAGGCTAAATCAAAGTGCAGAATTCGTAGGTGTTGTATTAGACACGGAGTTAACCTGGAAGCTTTACATCCAAGAACGTGTCAAGAAGGCTTCCACGGATCTCTACTGCTGTGAGTGGGCAATACGTTGCAATTACTGGCTACATCCTTTCATGGTCCAATGGCCATTTGTGTCAGTAGTCAGACCTATACTTTTGTATGCTCGGAAAGATCATCAAACTCAAACCGCTTGTCAGAGTGTAAGGATAACCCCCTCCGCAGCTCTAAACATATTCCTTAACCTACCACCGATAGAACTAGTTCGTAGATAGCTAGCAGCTATTACTGTGATCAGGCTGAGATCGCAGCATATCTGGAAAGATCTCCGGTCTGGCACTCAACGATCCTCAGCAAGTATAGTTCTATAACCATACACATTGACCTTACGATACCTAACCTCCTCTTCGATACGTAATCTTCCGCCCAGTTCTTACTGGGAGTCTGAACCACAGACACTGGACGGTCCACTACGAATTTTTCCAGATGGATGCAGGTGTGGATTTCGGAGTCTATTCCGAGGATCTAAACATGCAGCTATCTTTCCGATAACTTTCCGATACTGCAGCGTCTTTCAGGCTAAAACTGTAGCGATTAAGGAAGCTGGCCAAAACAAACAATGTAATATCATGTTAAGATATCGCCATCTGTTCCATGAGCCAGACAGCAGTCAAATCTCTAACTTCGGTCACTTTCAACTCCAAGACCTCCCTTAATTACCGCGAGATGGCGAAGTGTTTTAGCATCCACACTGTAACATTCCAGAGAATTGCGAAGCGGACCCGTCTAAGGTGTTCAAGCTATGTACTCTTTCAGGGTGGTGATCTACACTCCATGCCTATCGCTACTTTTAAACATCTGCTACAGCTACACGCATTGGATGCGTCATTACAAAACAACTCTGGCCTACAGTCGACCCTGACCAGATTGAGCAAGCCGAATCTTAAAACTCTTATTGTTATTATAACAGGGCATTGTGCCTTTGGAACTCACGCCTCTAGACTAGGGTCCCTATAACGACTTCTGCAGAAGCTGCAGAGACTAGGATGAGGAAGACACCATTGTAAACCTGCTATGCTACTGCAGTGCTCTCTCATCCCACAGATTAAGACTTCTGGAAGCTTATTCCTTTGATAACCTGGCTGGACTGAATAGCATTAGAGTCAGCCTTACTAGTTTGCGGAATAGGTATTCATAGATCCGCGTGGTAGCACAATGGTCCTGTACTGGCCTATGTGTGGCTGCTTCTGTAAAACCACTTCAACCTAACCTCACCTAACCATAACTTACTTTATTTTGTAAGGCAATTCGAAAAACAAATCGTCCTGATACCATAAAAACCATACAGCACTCTATAAACTCCCACTCAATGCGCCCCTCTTCGTCAACATGCGCCTAGTGCAAGTACACGAACCATAAAATGTCCTTCGTTATTCCATGAAAAGTGGTTCGAATACAGAATCAAGCAAGATAGAAACCGGTAGGACACTTTCCACCGACAACGGACTCCTATAATTTAACGTAGGTGCCCAGTAAAATAACGGCCAACGGAATTCTGTTGCCAAACATTTAATATAGTCAAATTGCTAACAAAACACTGAACACACAATAATTTGAAAAAACATTACAAAATAAAACAAAATCAATAGTTATAGTCAAAGTACAAGTTATAGTAGTTCAAAGTAATCGACGGATGGGCCTTCACAATGTCCGGCAGTGCGATCCTCTTGTGCTGGTCGTAGGTCAGCATTCGTTGGCACAGTTGTGTCCACATGGCCCCATAGGGCTCCCTCATTTCCCTGCAGTTGAAGTGGACTGATGAGTTGTGCAGGACCATTGCCTTCAACTCACTCATGGTCACGGCGAATCGGAACGGGCTCATACCCGTGCACATCTCGTACAGCACACAGCCGAGTGACCAGATGTCAGCCTTGAAATCACACCGCAATCCCTTGAGGATCTCTGGGGCCAGGTAGTAGGGCGTCCCAAAGGCGTCCATTTTCGTGACGTGACTCGAGTGGATGAGTGCTATTCCAAAGTCGGCGATTTTTATGCGGTTGTTCTTGTCCAGCAAGATATTTTCAGGCTTCAGGTCGCGATGGATGACGTGGCGTATGTGCAGGTATTCAAGGCCGCACAGCATGTCGCAGAAGTACGCTCGAAGCTGTTGAAGCGTCAGCGGGTGGCTCTGATGGTTGTTGATGACGTTGCGAATCGTGCCACCGGCTGCGAATTCCATGATGATGTTGACGGTCTTTCCGTGGACGAAGGACTGTAGGAAGTTGATGATGCGTGGGTGCTTCAGTTGGGAGATGATATAGACTTCCTCGCGAATCATTTTCAGCTCTTCCGTCGGATTTCGCATGATTATCTGCTTCACACAAACCGGTTGCTGGTCGCGGGACGTTTTCGCTAGGAACACCTTGCCGAATGTGCCCTTGCCGAGGAGCTTAACTGCTTGAAGGCCAAATCCATCGAGATCCATTATATTTTATCTTTTTTTTTTATTGTCACATTAATTTAACACAAAATGAAGCACCAACACGCGGTTAGTTGTCAAGTTGATAACTGTTTTCGAATAGTTAACCGTTTCGCGTTTTGATCAACTGACGGATTTGGCTGGTCTTAAGCTCGTTTACACTGATTTCGGAAATGTCTTAGCAGTGGCTTACACAAGCTGACGAAGCAATATATGATTATCGTTAAAGTGAAGGTTTTTAAAATGAGTTTTAGGCATTTTGCAAGCAATAGAGCTTGGCAAGTTCTTGAAGGATGGTTTCATCCGCCGAGGGTACAAAGGGTTTTCGATTTTTGTGTAAGCACTTGAATACCTTCATAATTATTTGCTTTGGGTTCCGCTACAGCCCGAGGTGGACTAGTGTGCCCCTTAGTGTAAGCTGCTTGCGTTTAATCAGCGCACTGAAAGAGCAGTGCAGGTGAAGTGTGGTCTGTCTTTGGCACCTACACAGTAAGCACACTCCTTCACCCGTCTTCGATCCGTCTGTGCAAATTCGCAGAGGATCTTCCAGGGTCGAATGGTCAGACTTCAATTCCAATCTTGAAGGAATGCTATTGAAGGAATTCATCTCGAGGATAAATTAACGTAGCTGGCGATCGGTGCCGCTGGGGAGGATATTGATTTCGAAGAGAATGGTTGAGTGACTGATGATGAGTTCGATGCTTTTGGTCTATTAACTGTACTTGTCTTCCGATTCGTCCAACGATGGGAAGTTGGAGAAGTATGTTAAGTGAAGCAGATGACTACTTACTTACCTATCAGGCTGACGACTCATGCAATGTCCGAGCCTGTGCAATTGCTGCTTTTCATCGCTGGCGGTCTCCTTGCTTCCAGTTATCAAGACCAAGCTGTCTTGCATCCTCGAGTACTTGGCCTTTATACAGAGGTTCGGTCTTTCTCTATTTCTCGAACCACGAGGCTCGGATTCGAAAACCCTCATAGCTGGAGAAACGTTGTCCATGAGCTCGATATGGCCGAGCCAGTGCAGGCGATGGATTTTTGCCTTCTGAGGTACATCCACAACCTAGTACAGCTCGTAGAGTTCGCCATTGTGTCCTCTCCTCCATTCGCTTTCCTCGCAGACGGGACGATATATCCGGCGTAGAATTTTTCTTTCGCAGGCACCAAGAATCAGCTCCGCAGTTTTGCTTATGGTCCCGCTTTCGACTCCATATAGCCGGACTGGCAAATTAAGAGTTTTGCTTTTGGTCCTTTGAGTTAGGAGTTTTGACAAACCAAAGTAACACCCGTTGCCGTTCTACGTCGAATGCTCTACTCATGGCAAACGTAGACAAACCCCTTTTACAACCCCGAAATTATACCTGTCGCCATCGTGATGTTTCGTCCAATGTGATGTGTGACCGATCGTTTCTTGGTCGACAGCATATATTTTTTCCAATACTAAATTGAAGAAATCACACGACAGCGCATCTCCTTGCCAAAATTTGGTGCAAACGGCTCGGAAGTCCTTGCGCCGAACTCCACGGTGCATCGCGAATTTTGTTAGCATCTTGCGACACAACTTGATCAGTTTGATACACTCCTTGCGATGGATGCTGTTATATGCGGCTTTAAAATCCACGAAGAGGTGGTGCGTATCGTTTTGAAACTCGCTGGTCTAAGTGAAGCAGACGAACTGCTTCTTAATTCACCGATGATACACATCCAAGGCAGCCGTTGCATTCAGTTGAGTGTGTTACTGTTGACAGCTTTATATAAGGCTGTGCACCAAAATGGAACTACGTACGTTTGTATCGTTCTGACTATCGACACTTCACCATTTTTTTGTATTTGCAGTGGCATGGGATTGCAGTTACAAAACTCATATTTTGTTATTGTTTTTACTGAAATTGTCAAAAGTATGTAAGAAGCTTGTAGGGTACATATGTGATATTCCTGCGTATTCTCCAGCCAACCTTTCGAATTGAAGCGTTTCTTGGATCGCCGTGGCAAAGTGGGTTAATGCGTCGACTGCTAGGCAGAGGGTGCCAGGTTCGATACCCAAATTTTCCACCTTGGATAATTCACGCTCTAGAGACACGATCCTCCAGAAGTCCGTACAACTGTTAGCATACGCGGATGACAGTGACGTGATTGGCGGAACACAGCGAGCCGTCAATGAGGCGTTTGCTGGCATTGAGGCGGGAGCGGCTAAAATGGGTCTAGCGGTGAATGAGGGCAAAACGAAGTATATGCTGTCATCAAGAAAGGACACACAACATCGACGTCTTGGACAGAGCGTCACAATGGGCAGCTCTAACTTCGAGGTAGTCAAGGACTTCGTCTACCTCGGCTCCGCAGTAAACAGTACAAACAACATCGTTACCGAGATCAAACGCAGAGTAACTCTTGCCAACCGCTGTTTGTATGGGCTCAAGAGGCTCTAGATCTCGAAACTCTCGAAATACAAGAAATCGATCATCCCAGTCCTGCTGTACGGCGCGGAGGCTTGGACAATCTCAAAAGCAGATGAGGAAGTCATTAGTATCTTCGAAAGAAACGCTCTGTGTTTGCGTCGACGGTTTCTGGAGGAGAAGATTCGACCAAGAACTGTACGGGCTGCACAGGACATGACATGTCTTCGGATCCAACGCCTAAGAGGGCTGGGGCATGTAGAGCGTATGGACAACTCAGCTCCGGCCCGAACAGTCTCCGACTCCGAACCTGTGGGACAACGCAATAGAGGACGCCCGCGTTTAAGGTGGCGCACTCAGGTGGAGAAGGACCTCAACCAACTTGGCGGGTGACACTGGAGACAGTTACCCAGAGACCGTACTAGTTGGAGAGGCTTGTTGGTTGAGGCCCAGGTCCACTCCGGACTGTAGTGCCAAATAAAGAAGAAGAAGGGGGAAACAAAATTTGACAAATCCGCCGGTGTGGATGAAATCTGGGCCGAAATATTAAGGCAATACTTAAGGTCTTATGGCTCACTCGTTTCATTAACGTGGCCTAGGAATGCGGTGAGAGAGCTTGCGAATGGAAAACTGGGGTGATTGTACCTCTATCTCTTTTGAGTCTCTCCCGGGAAAGTCTGCGCTAAGATGTTGTAAGCACGTTCTAGAGTTATGGTGCGATCCGGGATGGGGGATGAACAGCCCGGTCAGAAGTACAACCGACCAGCTGTTCACTCTAAGAATGGTACTTGAGAAGGCTTGGGAGTATGCCAAACCAATCGAACGCTTTGTTGTAGATCTGGAAAAAGCAACAAGGAGTATGGGATTGATTGGCATTTTGTAAGGGCCATTCAGTCTCTACACTGTAGCAGCGGTGTTCGGTTTAACGGTGGTAAATTAACACATTTTACCGTGGGCGTTGGACGTGACCAAGGGTGCGTCTTGTCGCCTCTCATTTTCTTTTCATATATAGAATTGATGTTGCAACGCAGCCGAGGCGGGGAATCTTTTTTCATTGGGAGAGTTGAGGTTAAGTCATTTTATTTTTGCCGATGACTTTGTTTTCACATCTTCTCAGATGGAACTCTGTCGGGCAGTCGCTCGGTTTGTTGCTGTATATGCTGAAGCTGGGATGAAGGTTAACATGGACAAATCAGAGGTTATGATAATTTCCAGAACGCCTGGTCAATGCGCTATACATGTTAGTGGAGTCCCAGTGAAGCTGGTGGAGAAGTTTAATTGCCTCGTGGTCTCTTTAACGAGTGATGGGAGGAGTAATGCTGGGCTTGATTGGGGGATTGGCCAAATTCGGTAAATTTTGAATCAGCTTGGAATATCTGGAATGGAGAAGGCCGGGCTTGGTGTCAATGCCAAGTTAGGGGCTTTCAACTCAGTATTTTTTCCAACTCTCACCTATGGTCATGAAATTTGGGTTATCACCGAAACAATAATATCGCGAATACAAGCTGCTGAGATGAGATTTCTTCGTGCTGTTGTTGGAATCACCGGAATAGGGTAAGAAACACGGCAGTGTGCGAGGAGTGTTGAGCAGCTGTTTCTTCGAATGGCAAGGGCTAGGCTTCGACGTTTGGTTACGTGGCAAGAATGTCAACGTCATTACGACTTCAGAGGTGAGCCTTAAATGCGATTCCATCAAGTTGAACTAAGCCTGGTTACGGTTAGGCATAGCACCCCATGAGTAGATGATGGAGGGTCGAGGATATGGAGATCTCTCGTGCGTGCTTTACCCGCGACCCCTTTAGAGGATGATGCGGGTCAAAAGATGATGATGATGAGCTAGTAATGCCATGTGTACCAAAGGGTGATGATACTTAGATTGACATTTGATTATGTACACATAATTCGCATCTTGCGATCTGCAGACTTCGCAAGCTCTGAGATTGCAATCACATAAAATTGTCTTTGTCCGTAGGCTGGCTGCCCAGGTAGAATTCAAGAATTTGTGGACTGCAACCGGATCGTTTTTAGTTTCAGTCGCGACTCAGGGGACTCAGGCGACACACATTAATGCCTGAAACACAATAGTGCACAATATTATTTGCGCTGGCGTTGGCTTTCAACGCACACAATTCAAGGGCCAAGCACAAAATACAGCGCAGACCTGCGTGGTGAAAATTGAGAGAGGAGAGGATCGTAATAATACGTAAAACGTAGTCCACCGCACGTCATTATTCATGTTGGATATTTTTTGACAGAGGGGTGCGCTGTGAGAGAGATTTTCTCCCAGATAGAGAGTTTTCTTCCAAATTGAGAGTATTTTGTGTCAACTGTCATTTGAGAAATGAAAACAGCTGATTAAAAATAATTTAACGACAAAAGTAATTTCAAATGAGTGTATGCAGAAAGGCGGCAATATTTTTCACCTCGCAGATGACCAGCTGATAAATTGAGTATTTTTTTTTTAACGCAGTGCGTCATTGCCCTCTCTCCGTAACATGAAGTCGGCTGGCGCAGCTCACTGTTGTATTTCAAGCATAAGAATGGAAAACAACTGAGTATTTTGTCATACAAAAGGTGCCGACTGTTAACAGAAATATGCCTGATCTAAAGCGCCATTCATACAAACTTCGTCCATGTGCATTTTTCACAGTCGCAGAGAATAGCGAATTTGTGGATCCCATTTGAGTCTTTGTGTATTGCGTTCTCAGTTTGACAGTTCGCAAACAGAACGATTGATTTGCACAGAAAATACAACACAAGACAATGTTTATTTTTTAATTTAATTTGTTTTGTTTTATTTTTCGTTAATACTATATTAATAAAAATAAAATGTAACCGCGGCTAACGCAAGACTTTCGTTCGTATGATTTTTTACTTTTCTACATCAGTTTTGTTTTAATATCGCGTTTGCAGCATTTGCAGCTTTTTAATTCTCGTAATAATTAGTACGCTTTCATTTGTTTATATATAAAACAATTTTTCTATTTCCGCTTCTTTGTAAATATTAACAATGTACTGGAGATGATAAATATAGTATAATTGTTTCACAAAAAAAAAAAATAATAAAGATATACATACATCAGCTGAAACATGCGCGCGTGTGTGTATACGATAGGACAGAAATTTACATTCAATCTTAAATCTTAAGGATGACTAAAAGAGGACGACCCCATTACTTTAAGTAAGTTTTTGAGTTTGTTTAAGTTTTCGATAATTTATCTTGCATTGGAGGATGGGGATTTTAGTAGGTTCTCAATTTAATTACTGCGGGGCACCTGAGGGTCGAGGGGCGAGAGAATGCGCGTTTATTGGGCTGCCAACTGCTTCATGCGGTTAAGGGCACTGCCGGCCTTGAACCATTCGATTTGTTGGTCGTTCATCGAGTGATTCAGCTTGATTTTGTCCACCTTTCCGTCGGCGTGCTTGACTTCGCAGTCAACTTGCTTGCCTGGAGCCAGGTTCTTCAAGCCGAGCAGGGAGATTTTGTCTGTGGGTTGGATCTGCAAGGGAGAATAAGTCGAGTTATAAGTGTGACGTTCAATTTGAGCAATGATTGTTGACATACCTTATCGTAGTCGCTTGGGTTAGCGAATGTAAGAGGGAGGAGACCTTGCTTTTTCAGATTTGTCTCGTGGATACGGGCAAAGGACTTGACGATGATGGCGCGGCCACCCAAGTGACGTGGTTCCAAAGCGGCATGCTCGCGGGATGAGCCCTCACCGTAGTTCTCGTCACCGACAGCGACCCACTTCATGTTGTTCTTCTTGTAGTCTCTGGCCACATCGGGAACTGCGCCCCATTCGCCAGATCGCTGGTTCTTGATCTTGTTCATTTCGTTGTTTTCAGCGTTGGTGGCGCCAATGAACATGTTGTTGGAGATGTTGTCCAAATGGCCACGGAACTTCAACCAGGGACCAGCGGCTGAGATGTGATCGGTTGTGCACTTGCCCTTGACCTTGATGAGGATGGTCATGTCAGTCATGTCTTGGCCGTTCCAGACATCGAATGGCTCAAGGAGCTGAAGACGCTTGCTCTTGGGGTCGACATCTACTTGAACACTGCTGCCGTCCTATAAAATACATCACCCATTACGGACGCTGCGCAGGTAACTTTCAGGCTATGACTTACGGATGGTGGGGCACTGTAGGTATCCATGCCGGGATCGAATCCCTTTGAGGGCAGCTCAGCACCGAATGGAGCCTCCAACTTGAATTCCTTGCCATCCTTGCCCTTGAGAGAATCCTTCAATGGGTTGAAATCAAGGCGACCAGCAATCGAAAGTGCAGTCACTAATTCGGGGCTGAAAGCACAAGCGATACAGAGAATTAAGTCGTCAACTATTCGAATAAGCGGGAGACACTTACCTTGTGACAAAGCAGTGAGTGGCAGGGTTGGCGTCATTACGACCAGTGAAGTTACGATTGTACGATGTAACGATGGTGTTCTTGTCGCCCTTCTTGATGTCCTTACGATCCCATTGACCGATGCATGGACCGCAGGCGTTGGCCAACACGGTGCCGCCAAATTGAGTCAAGGTGTCGGCGATACCGTCACGGGTGATGGTAGCGCGGATTTGTTCGGATCCGGGAGTCACGTTGAAAGGAATCTTCGACTTCAAGCCATGCTTCATCGCGTTCTTGGCAATGTTTGCACAGCGATCCATGTCCTCGTAGGATGAGTTGGTGCATGAACCGATCAGGCCAACCTTGATGTCCATGGGGTATCCGTTCTTCTTAGCGTTCTCACCCAGTTTGCTGATTGGATGGGCCAAGTCGGGGGTGAATGGACCGTTAACATGTGGCTCAAGGGTGTCCAAGTTGATTTCGATCAATTGATCGTACTCAGCGTTGCCATCAGCCGACAGCAAGTTGGCCTTGTATTTCTGGGCCTCTGAGGCAATGTCTCCACGCTTGGTGGACTTCAGGTAGTCAGCCATGCGGTTGTTGAAGGGGAACAGCGATGTGGTGGCACCGATTTCAGCGCCCATGTTGCAGATGGTGGCCATGCCAGTGCAGGAGATCGAGTCAACGCCCTTTCCGTGGTACTCAATGATGGCTCCAGTGCCACCCTTGACGGTGAGAATATCGGCAACCTTCAAGATGACGTCTTTTGGTGAAGTCCATCCGCTGATCTTTCCAGTCAAGTGCACACCAATAACCTTAGGGCACTTCAATTCCCATGGGATGTTGGCCATTACATCAACGGCATCGGCACCGCCAACACCAATGCACAGGCCTCCCAAGCCGCCTCCATTTGGAGTGTGCGAGTCAGTGCCAATCATCAAAAGACCTGGGAAAGCATAGTTCTCCAGGATGATTTGATGAATGATTCCACTGCCTGGCTTCCAGAATCCCAGTCCGTACTTGCCGCAAGCCGATCCCAAGAAATTATAGACTTCCTTGTTCAAGTCCTTGGCACGGGCCAAATCCTGCTCACCGCCGACCTGAGCTTCAATCAAGTGATCGCAATGCACCGTCGATGGCACAGCTACTTTCTTCAGGCCAGACGAAATGAATTGCAACAAGGCCATTTGTGCTGTGGCATCCTGCATGGCTACACGATCGGGACGCAGACGCAGGTATGAAGTGCCACGAACGATTTCCTGCTCCTTGGGGTTGTCCAAATGGGAGTAGAGGACCTTTTCCGAAAGGGTCAATGGCCTGCCCAAGCGATCCTGGACGATTTTCAGTGTCTGCAGGAGTTTCTCATATGGCAGGTAGACGTCTTTGTCGAACTTGGACATGGCCACCTTGGAAGCCACGGCACACGAGGCGTGGAAGTTACGTGAGTATACATCGATGCCATATTGACCAGCTTTACGTGTCTGCAATGAGAAAAGGAAATGTGTAAGTCTGGAGAAATTGCCCATGTTTAACAAGAAGGAAGTAATATCTGAAATCAAACGATTTTTACGGACAAACTTCGAGTTTTTAAGGACTATACGAATTTACTTGTTCTTGTGGAATGGACCCGAATGATGTCAATGATTTTGACAAAGTACATGCTGTCTACCAAAGTGGTCCATCAACACCAACATCTTGGACAAAGTGTCACAATAGACATACAGTTTCTAGAGATAAGATGAAGGAGAATCCTGGCCTATCGCTGTGTCTGTGGGCTTGGACGGCAATTGCAAAATAAAGCCATGGGGCTCGGAGAACAAAGCAGTCTCTATATGAGACCTTGATAATCGCAGTACTGCTGTATTAAACAGAAGTATGGGCAATATCAAATGCAGACGAAGAGATTCTTGGTCGTTTCGAATGAAAAGATTGAACGACGAACCATGACATTAGCGTAGTCAAACGAAATCGATTGTCTCGACTCAGGTGGCTAGGTCATGTGGAGATGACGGACAACGTGTTACGCATCCGATGGCGTAACCAGCGGGAATGAAACCTTAATCAGCTGGACGTACAGAGGCGCCAATCCAAGACCGTGCTAGTGGGAGAGGTATGTTGACTGAAGCTCGGAGTGTAGGACCTGCCAAATAAGTGACAATGATTTTCGGAAGAGACAAATATCCGAAAAGTCCGAGAGAGATGACGACTGGTGTTTATTCCGAGTGGGAAAATGAAATCGAACGACAAAGTAAGAAAGTAAACTGCCTTGAAAAGAATGAGATCTTTAGAACGACTTTCTGCCTCTAACCGTCAGCCGTGCTATCTTAGCACCGGACTCCAGACAGTTCGTAGACCATATTGCACGCGCAAGTTATAGAAAAAATGTGACAACTGCACACTTGTCTTACTGGTGATACATCTTATTTGCAATCAAGTTCAAATGTCTGTGGATTCAGTTAGACGATAAGAAGGTTGCAAGCAACAGCTATTACCGGTGTGGCTGTTTTTGTTTGTGCATAACTATTTCAAGTCCATCCACTGGCAGGAACAGTGCATGAATGATAAAGGGGAGTTCTTAAATCGATCCTTTTCAGTTACATACACATTGCGATCATAGTCGTGCTCTAGCCACATGTCCATCCTAGGTTTAATTTCAGCAAAGTACTATCTTTTCCATCCAGGGCATCACCTCACGCGAGTTACTGACAGTATTCAGTCCAATTTGCTAAGGTTGGCCGTTCGTAGTCAGCACCAAAGGGGACAATATTATGAAGGTTGAATCATCCCGCAGAGTCATGTCGAAACACAGTTGTTTAACAATTTTTGTAAAAAGAAGCGCAATCACATTCAGCAATCAAATTAAGTTCATAGGTTAATATTAACGAATCGAAAATGGAACTTGTGGTGCACCATTGTGAACATTAGAAAAATAACCACACGCGAAATAATATCATCGATTAATGATTTGTGTCACGAGCTATCCCCTATTGACTGTCCTGAGGACAAACAAAACGATTTTATTGCCGATCTGGAACCGACATTGGCCGTCGATTTGTGGTTATGTGTATCGATTCTTACGTAAGTTAACCTCACTGCCTGGGTTCGATTCCTGGCCAGTACGAGCAAAAATAACGCTCCCACCTCTTTCGAGTCACTGATAATGACAAAGAGTGACTGTATAGAAAAAGCTTCTCAAACTTGGCCGGTCGGAGTCGGCATAAAACTGTAAGTCCCTTCCAGAATGAGAAGAATGATTGCTTCATAAACCTCGAACTAACAAAGAAATGCGTTAGACATGTTAATTAATGCAAGTTGACGATCGTACTAACTTAGGTGAAGTGTGCAGTACCTATTGTTCATAAACGTCGATATGTCCCCAATGACGTGCAGATTGTGCAGTCAGTATTTTTTGTCTGGCAAAAAAGCGCGATTCGAAGAACGTCTGCAGCGTGTTTTTGTTCATGAGTTCATGTCGCACAGATTTACGACGTTTATGAAAACACCCAATGACACCCACAACGCTAGTGGCTGCTGTCGAAGCAAGGCCATCTTCGGGCTGTAGCGCCATCCATTTTAGTATTACTGTGGTTTTAGATTATGCCCACATTTCTGTAAGTTGAGGGCGCACTATATATGAAACGTTAACACAGAGCTGACAATTCCTCGTATCACTCTCGACCCCCCAAAAAGTTTATTCACTCCATTCTAGCATATTAATAGTTTTCTTAAATGTTGTTATGCTAGTCCAGAATAATTTAGCCTTTTTTCAAACATCTTCCAATTCATATCTCAGTCGACAAACATATAAAGACCCAAAATGCTTCACAACAGAGTTCACAGCAAGTTCAATCGAGATCCGATTTCAAACCAGTCGAACACAAGGCGACGTCACATTATTCAGTGTCTGAAATGTTCGAACGTGCATATGTGACTAATAACCAGTGGGCTATAAATCAGACGCGACTTATTTTTCCACTGCGCCAATTCGCGAAAAAACGAGAATGAAACAAATAAACAACATTGCAACGTATCTTATAGTTCATCTCTGCTCGACCCAAACATTTCCGCGCATAGATCAGTTAAAACAATTCGAGAGAAAAATAAAAAAAAAAACTCGTTTTGAATAAATTTCATACGCCGGCTTACATAACCCTAGACGAATCCATTTTTTTCATGGTTCCGTTGACATTGAATGCGTGAACTGCCAGACTAACGTAAAAC
This sequence comes from Eristalis intricaria, assembly GCA_964034865.1. Classification (NCBI taxonomy): domain Eukaryota; kingdom Metazoa; phylum Arthropoda; class Insecta; order Diptera; family Syrphidae; genus Eristalis; species Eristalis intricaria. Next base: position 57,682,263 of record OZ035874.1, read on the forward strand.
GCCATCAACGTCACGTGAGAAAGCAGGGGGCTTCGGATGTGTGATAAGAGACAACGCAAACAGTTTATTTTCAGCTTGGTTTCGGTGTTTCTTTGCGAATGATGCGTAATTTTTGTTGACCACTTATCTCCCAGCGACGAACTTGAGACCAGACACAAACTAGAACATGAACTGCACCAAAAGATAACGATCAGCTATATGCTCAATCACTTTGCGAAAGGCAAACAGATTATGACAGGATTTATACACGTTATCTGGCAGACGTTATGTGATTTATTTAACGAGTCACGAGCGCTTTAAATTCGATAACGTTCAAACGTAAGTGTTTCCCAATTAGTCGTGTCGTAAATACGAAGGCATTTCTTCACTCTGATCAATGGACGACTGGGAAAATAGTCGGAGAAAATTTACAGGCTTTACTGGAAGTATTCATCAAACGGGAGCCATTTGCATTCGATGTCTAGTTCAAGGCTATTTTTAATTTCACCACTTAGCGCTATTTCTGGATATCTGCCAATTTCGACGAGCTGTCTTTTTGCAAACACATTTGAACTCATTATCATATCAAGGCACAGCGCTGAGGTGAGTGTAGGTTATGTAAGAAAGATATCGCAGAAAGACACGATCGATCGAAAGTATTCCTAAGCAGTGGGGAATTTGATTATACAACAGACCACCCCATTGTACCATCAGAAGGGGAAATGATGTTTTGTTGAACTGGACAACTTGTGACTTTCAAGCAATTGCTTTCTAAACAATTTTTGCATAAATCTAACCATTTTTTCGATTTCGGAGAGCTTGGAATGTCACGGGGATTGTCACCCTCTGCTCTAGTCTTAATGGTCGAATTTATAACCGCTGACATATGCCATCCGCCATCGGCAACCATAAGACCGAATCACCCACTGGTCCCCACTTATCAGCTGCAAAAACTTTCCTTCCCAATTGATAAAAAGAATTCAACTGAATCTCGGCACGTTTCAAATCAATTCATTAACAAGTCCAAACGCAAATTGGTTGAGTCGACAAGCGGATCAAAGAAAGATTGAGTAGTGTCGCTTTCGGCCAGCGTGAGTAGCCACATGAGAATGGATTACCTTTAATTAACGAATGACATAACTATTCATTGCGAATTGAACTGTCTGTAAATAGAAGAGATTATCTGCATGATAAGCATCGAATCGGCTTTGTTTTGTGACTTGATAAATCATGGTGTGGATAGTCATAATTGATTTAATACAATTTATTGCCGTTATCCTTCCGTTATCGCCGTCGTTGTGATTTACTGACAAGTCGGTTAACTGTCTTAATGTCTTCGAGAGAAAAGTTCTGTGGGTGAGCTTTGGTTCTGTTGTTGTGGGAAGACTCAACCAGACAGGCATTTGCGGATCGCACGGTTAAGGTGGCTGGACCATGTTGCTATGTAGAGCTCATGGACAACATCCGAAGAGTGTGGAACTTTGAGCCTTCAGGACGGAGCAGGGCACACAATTGGGCAAGGACATCAAGCAACTACAATCCCTGCACTAAGGGACGACTATGCCTTTCAAGCTGCCATACATGGGGCAGCGATCACGATGAAAGACTTAGGCGTTACCGCCGGATCGATCACCATCTTTTCTGATAGCCAAGCGGCATCAGACATCCTGACATCGAAACTGGTTGGAAATTGGAGACAAAAGCGCTATCGAGATATAATCGGAGAGTTCGGTGACTCTCTGCTGGATACCGGGCATTCTGGAATTCAAGGTAATGAAATGGCGGACAGTCTCCCGGAGAAGGGCTAGGAGCTGGTACGCGTAAACGCCACTCAGATCCATACAGCTAGAATACGAGAACCTGGAAAGAGCTGCTACTTACTCATTCAGCCTGAATACTGCAGCCACAGCAAGGGACTTATGGCCGAAGCTGAACAAGTAGAAATGAACATCACTGATCGGCTTTGGTCGAAAAGACATACGCACACTAATAGGAGTCCTTACCGGATACTGTGCCATTAATAAACATGCGATGCCACGGAACATTCTGCACAACAACGTTTGCAGAAGCTGTAGAGACGATGAAGAAACACAATCTATCCGACATCTGCTCTGCGAATACCCTCAGCCCTAGAAATGAAAAGAACACACTTCTTCTCGGAGCTAGAGGACTTTAGCGATGTTGATTTGAAAAATCTACTAGGATTCTGGCTGGTTTTAGTATTCCAGTAGGTTTCACAATAGCTAGACACTCCTAAAAATAGACACAATGGACCCATCACGTTGGTCTAAGTGAGCCGCAGCCAATAGGCCATCAGGACACCCATATTACCTACCTACCTACCAAACTCTGCGCGCGCAACTGTAGCCAGTTTGCCAGAAATCACAAGACCATGAGAGACTTCTTGGATGAGACTCAGGTCCACTCTGGAATGTAGCGCCACTCAAGGGATCAATTTGAAAAATACAAACTTCATGAGTTTGCGCAACTTAAGATCTCAGCAAATGCTAGAAGTTTTAAATGCCATCTGATAGACAGCATTTTATGGAAACTGATACTAGGATGCAGTCTTGAGGCTCCGGCACATAGAATATTTACATGCGTGAGCGTCAGCAATACTTTGACAGATACAAAAAATACACGTTGTCCAACGCTAACGCTCACCCGACGGATATAGTTACCCAACTTTTAAGTTATCCCTCACCTTCAGCGTTGACAATCCTTACGTTGTGCCATTTCAAGAGATTTCGAATTTTATGTTTAAGTTTGGGAGTTCGTTATCGTTGAAGCAACGTTCAAAATAGATAAAAATTGAAACTGCCAAATGAAATCAGCTGTGCGTTGAAGTATTCCTTGTGTCATCCCCTTGCGTCAGATACTTCATCGTATTCGTATGCTCTGACGGTACGCAAGTGACGGATTATATGTTCAAATAAGGCTTGGGCGGATAAAAACAACACTTCTTCGGAAAGAACATTAAATGCAAACAAAATGTGGTTGCGAACGAAGATGTTACAAGAGTTAGTTACTTTAACCTAACTTCACTATCTGGGGTACAAAATAACAAAGTCGAACGACATCTATAAATAGATCCTATTCCACGGACAGTATGAACACATTCACGAATACATGGTGCAGACAATTGGCTATATGAACCCATTATTTTCCTACATTTATTTGATTTGAGAACTTTTTGTAGACAGTTTTACTCTCTGTCAGTTGCTGAGAACTGAACCTAAACAGATATTCAGCCAGGGTTGCCGCTATGTGACGTAGTTTGACCATTTTTTGAGGCAGAGACCGTTAACACTTTTTCTTGCGACTTTTGGAGGCTATTTTATATTTTTTCATGTTACAGATTCGGAATCGGGTCAGCTCTGTATCCTTTGTGGATTCTGATGAAGAGCCACAATATTTGAAACGCCAGTGTAACGCTTACATATGGCGAGACTTGGCAGCACTAAGAAGGGCTTCAAAAAGTGTTGCAGAAAAAGGAGAGTAAGTGATATTGCTTGTTGAACATTCAGAGTGAACAGTGTGCGAATATTTAAACAATAAAATACGAAACATAAAATTTAGTTTGTTTTCTTGACTAAATTAAGTGTTGGCGTTAAACTAGTTTGAAAAGGAAACATTTCAAAGGATGACTAATCTAATTTCCATAAATTAGTCAAGATCTGGACACAACGCAACCATTCTGTAAGGAGTGTTAACAATTATTTCCGAGCCTAAGGAACCATATAAAGCAAAAAAACACTTGGAAACATGGAATTTATCCAAAGTAAGATGCACTTAAAAGGCTCCCCTACTCCTAAGCATGATGAAGAGAATGCAGTTGTCAAACTGATCTTTGTGCTTTGAAAAAAAAAAAAACAAACTTTAATTGGATGTCGAAGCTAACAAAGCCACATGCATCACACATCCGGACCTGAAAATTGCTCAAGCCGATCGAATGGTCGATTTAATCTTCAAACATTTCGCTGAAGTTTAATTTAGTTGATGGGGGCTGGATTTCTATAAGTCTTCCTTTACAATTTAAGTTTGAGAAGATCTAGCCGGGCGTTTTTTTTTTTTAACTGTGGCAAGACCAAGGCATTATCTTTCTTTATTAATTGTTATTACAACTTTTTTTTTGCTCCGTCACTTTTTTTTGCGAATTTCCCAAATTTTTTCAATGGCAATCGTGCATCCAACGTTGTAGCCGACACATTAAAAACGATGAACAAAACTACGATGTTGCATACAAATAGGAGCATGCTTGAGACAAATTAGATCACAGGTTGATAGGGAATGCGCACAAGACTGTGCTAGCTGGAGATAGCGTCTATTTTCTGGCTGTAATATTGATTCTGTACAATTTGAAATCTGGAATAAGTTTGTTTTTGCAATAGGCTAGTTTGTGACGTATTTGTTTAGTTATTTATTAATAGTACTGTCATGAACTGCAGTGGTTAAAAGTCAAGAATTGACGTCGTCAAAGTAGTGCTTCTTCTTCAAGTCGTTTCCATAAACGCCAACACATATGCTCCAACCCACGTGAGGTTTGCAAATTTCTTCTTTCAACAAAATGCGAAACAATGCCAAGAGCTGATCAGCATGCAGCAGGTGTTCACGCACATACTGTGCGAAATTTGGAAAGTCATCCATTGTGCACTGTTAAGGGCCAAGACCTTAGACATTGATTTCCGGTTCATTTTCTTACTTAAACTCGCAACCTAAGCATTTCTCTGAGTAGGCAGTAAGTATTCTCTTACTAACGTACTGCAAAAGAGAGGAAATTGAAACTAGCAGTAGCTCAGCTCAATTAGCACCGTCTATATTTGGCACTCAATTAAACGCGCTTGTCTGCCGGAATGACGTAGCTCCTTCTGAAAGGTCCAGCGGTGAGCTTAAAATGGAAGAGGCCCGCCTATCAGAAAATATTCCATCGATTCAAAACGATTGAATAACACATGCGAATTGGCAGACACACCCACCTAAGCAAACACTGAAGTGTGCCCCCTAGCCTACGTCACGACACAAGACCACAGTGCAGTCACGTCACAAACTTATGTAGAAAGTGCACGTTCGCGCCTTTTCTATTTCTAACCGACCTGTGATATTTTCCAAAGTTCAAGAGATATTCTATAATTAAAGTTATTCTCGAGAATCCCATCAAGATAGCGAACTTCTCAAGTTTAAAAATATCAACAAATATGTGACCAATGTCGCCAGCCTGGTCTCACCCACTCGAATGGCCTTGAACCCATTTGCAAAAGCGACAAAAACATGTACGACATTTTTAGCCACACAAATCCACAGTGCATCTTCGCAAGCCAACATCCAACATTTTGCATCACACGCTGAATGAGTTCTTATGTAACCCGTTGCACTTCCAACTGAAAAAAATGTGCATTTCTCATCACTTTGGCTGCACGTAATGAATTGGAACTGCAAGCGTTGTAAACAAAAACACTTATCAATTACTGGCATATGATTGGCTTATCTGGTAGTCATGTGGAAACGGTTTTATACGGTTTCGATGTCAGAACTGTGAACAAGTTTATCTCAATAGATGATCCAAGATAACCATCGCTAAGCTAATATGCTGTGACACCAATTACGTCCGCTCGCTAATTGTGGCAATATTTCCATGAGTGACAACGTAGCAATAAACGAAGGAGCTATTCTCAAAATTCCCCATGTGATAAGACACAAATTCGCGCACGCAATGCTGATAAGGTATGAGATTTCAAAACTAGTCGTATCTGCTGACGTTTCCGTGGAATGCCCACCACAAGAGAGATTGCCTAAAGAGGTCTCATCCAGATTAGGAAATGGTGAAACGGCTTTTAATCTCCGTGCAAAAAATCACTTGAGGTCTAGCCTGAAGGACAACGTGCCGTTAATGGGAAATAGAAAGTGACCCTCAAACGGTGCAAGTTCACCGACCCGGCATTTGACATCATCACCTTAAGCACGCCTCCCCCTCACCACTCTAGCATACACGTCACTTGAAAGACAAAACGAAATCGCAGAAAAAAAAAGAATAGCTATATCACAAGATAACTTTCAGCTGAGAAGGACGTTCGTGGTTAGATAACAGGCACATTGAGGTTAGGTGCGCGAAGAATTTTCTTTCAATCCTCCAGACAATATGTACTTCCTCCAGCTGGTCAGCGCCCCACAAAGAGCATTATAGCACTCCCACAGGAGGTAGTTAACGTTTGTAAGACAAAATATAAATCCATACTCAATAAATTTAATTCAAATCGTTAAATAACACCTTGCCGTCGTCTTACCTGGGCACTAAGCAATCTCAAAGATGCAGCCATCCTGGTTAACGGTTGATCCTAGAATTTATACGAATCTTTGATGAAATACTCAACACTATAGAATTCAGGTGCAGCTGCTGAATTTTAATCGGACTTACTCGCAAATTTCTAACAAATCTAATGACACCGCACGAAACCTTCAGCCTTCTCAGCTGGAAGATTTTTATTATTCTGATCTGAGTTGAGTGGGAAATATTTTTAATTGGGGGAGAATTGGCAGCGGCAGTGATTTTTTTTTTTGATTATACAATCAGTCATCGGCGGAGTGAGATTTTATGCGAGGCTAGTGACATCTGTTGGGAGGTAGAAAATCGCGAATTCAATTTGAAGAAAAGATACATTTATTTAGATGCATTTGATATCTGGATAGGAAGCAAAACTAGATAATTTAATAAATTCCGCGAGGCATTCACTGGATTCGTCATGGAGAAGAGAATTCGGGAGCGTACGCGCTTCTGGGATATTTGTGAGGCAGGGATAGGTGGCGCTGTGTGCGGCAGAAGGCAAAAACAAATGTCACTTGTGATTCAAATCTGATTTTTGAGGTAACTCTTTTCATATTTAAATTTGTTTTCAAAATGTATCCTTTCTCGGGACCAGAGATAACCTATAATACCTAATCACTGATTTCGGACACGTAGAAAATGCGACACAATGAGATTTGTCTGTTACTTCTACCAATGAGACTGTGCTAAACCTTTCAAACTCGGATGTTTTAAGTCAACCCGTCCGGCGCGCCTTGGCTTTCTAGTTTTCCTTACTCGCTCAACAAATGTCCGCAGCCTGTTCTAATAGCCTAGGAGAGAACATCATCCAGTAAATGTCTGCAGTAACTGTCCTGTCGCACATCTCCTTAATCGTTCCTTGTCGCTGTCCAGTTCATACACATCGCAGTTGGACTCGCCTCTAAGCCCTAGTCGATACCCTCCATTGTTCCAAAACGAAAATAACAAACTACTTGATCTCATTCATTCAATCTTTATTTAAAATCTACGATTCTTTACAATTTATTTATGCAGTCCACTTGAGACAACGTGTGTCCTGATGAGTATGCAAGCAGCGTGTGCAGCAGTACCTGGTGCCGCACGCAGTGCAGTTGTATTTCGAGAAGTTGCCACACACCGCACAGAAATGACGAGGAGGATATTTGGACGGCGGTGCCAGTGCGGTGAAGTAGTTGGGTCCCTCTGGGCGAAGTTGTTTCTCCTCCTCCAAGAGCTGCTGAAGAGTCTTCTTGTATTTGGCTTTCGACTCTATACCCTTGCGTTTTGGTTTCTTCTCTTTGGGGCTCTTGAGACTGTCCTGGAACTTTGGCAACTTCTTTGACATCACCAAGTCTGCGTGCGGGTCCTCATGAAAGTTGTCTTGTTCCAGTGCCTCCAATGCCTTTCTCGCTCGTCGCTGCCTGGCAGCCTCATCAAGAACACGCTTCTTGTCTGCATCCTTAATTCTATTTGATTCGCGTCCAGTCATCACTTATATCCTTACTGAGGGAGGAACGGGTTGCTTATGGGTTTATGGGTCCTTCTCGTGCAATGGGAAACTAATTCTGTCCATTAATTCGTCTACTCGTGTTTGAAGCACTTCAACTATGTCGGTTGAAATGAAGAGATGTCCCTCGTCCAAATCTTGAATAATGAATTTTCTTCCTAGCGCTAGCTTTTCATCTAAGTGAAGAAGAAATTGTTTCATAGCAGGATCGCTGTAACGAGAGAACACACTCGGTGGTGAGAGATGTCTAAGAAGAAAGGACTTTCCGCCGAAGAGAAGCGAACTAAAATGCTTGAGATCTTCCACGAGTCTCACGACGTATTCCAGCTAAAGGACTTGGAGAAGATCGCCCCCAAAGCGAAGGGAATCGTTCAGCAATCGGTGAAGAGTGTAGTTCTCGAATTGGCAGATGACGGCATTATTGACTCCAAAAAGATCGGCACCAGTGTGTACTACTGGGCTTTTCCAACGTAAGTTTGAACTTGTTTTAGGAATTATATTTCAAGGTGCTCCTTGCAGGAAATCTATAACTGAGATGAGGAAACAAATAAGGGAACTAGAAACAGAGTCTGCGGCAGCCGATGACAGAATACCGCAACTGGAAGAATCACTTCGGAAAGCATCTGAAGCGTTTGAAAATATTGATGCCATAACCAAACTTCAATGCGAAGTAACACTGCTCAAAGTGAAAAACGCCGAGCTGGACAAGGAACTCGCTGCTTTAGGCGACTATGATCCAGAGGCCCTTGCAGCAAAGGAGGCAGAAATAAAGGTACTAAAAATAACTTAATGCCCACGCTTGTGCTAGGAGTACAGCTCATTCATTTGTAGAAACTGTTTGAGGCCGCAAATCGTTGGACAGATAACATTTTTTACATCAAGTCGTGGTGCAAACGAAAGTTCGGGAAAGAGGACAAGGAACTAGACAAAGGATTCGGTATACCCGAGGATTTAGATTATTTACAAGAATAAGGAGTGCAACTTACCATTCAACGAGAACTCCTTTCATAACATTTACCATAGTTTAAGATAATTTCATATCCTTTTCCGAGGAATTTATTAAAATAAAATCTCCTTCGTTCAAGAACACAAACAAATTGTATGAGAGTTTGACGTTTTGCGAATTTGGCACTTAATTTGGTTTGCTTGACTGGCGATGTGATGAAAACGTTGGGATTTATTTCTTCATACATGTGTGGAAACTACTAGAATATTGTTTTAAAGTTTAAGATTTGATAATTGCTATCAAAGATTGAAATATACTGTAAACTATAAACTAAAAATATTAAGAAAAAATAAATTGATTAATCGCTTCGTTAAGGAGATATGGAGGTTTAAATTTTTTCCTATGTAAAGTCCAGTGCAGGGAACTAAAACAAAGGAATATGGATGAAGTATGAGGCAGAAATAAGGCCAAATTTTTACTTTTTGTTTGTATTTCGTTGAGTCTTATTTCACAGCACCGAGTTTGGGTTTCAATTCACGTTTTCCATACTTAACCACAATTTGCACAGGAGTTTTTCATAGGAAAAAATTAATATTTAAGCCTCGAAATCTCTTAAACTAAACAAAAACAAGCATTTTGGTGTGTAATATTTTTCCTACTGTCATAAATTTACAAAACTGCAACCACGGAAATCTTAATATCCCCAACAATCGAAACGAGCGTTACATACTAAGTAGACAACAAATATCATAACTCATCGACACTTTTCATCGAATTCGAACGAATCATAAACTAAAGGGGAAAAATAATACCAATCAATGATGCGCCCATATACCAAAGGACTGAACCAAAACACTCAAGGACTACAAAATATGATAGCAAATACATTCACCAAACGGAATGTGTTGCCATGACTTGTTGTCTTTTTTTTGTTTTAGTTGATAGTCGAAACTGCCTATAAAAAGCCCGATGGTCAACTATTCCGTTTCATAAATCTATTAACACCCCTGTTTTTGTGTAAATGTATTTTTTTACCTGTAACACTAACAAGAATGAATAGGTCAAATACCAAATGTTTGAATTGATTGTCTTTTAGAGCAAACAAATAACGCCGATGGTTTGCCTTGGCTGTCGAGCACGCTCAGTACAACTGCCCATGCGAAAACTGCGTGGATTTAAGGTTTATTCTGTACACTTCTAACGATTGTCCTCCGGATTTATTAATTGTCATCGTGAACATTGAATTTTCCTATGATTATAGTAGCTTCAAGCAAATAATTCTTTTAACAGCGAGTCTTCTTCCGTGCTCAATTTTGTCTGATTCAAACAGCGTAACATAATTATCATGGAGTTAACCTTGAGCTGTAAATTATGTGGCCATGAATCTGCAAATCCAATGACTATAGGAATTCCGTGCGATAATCGATTCCCGATTTCGATCGACGATGAAATCAACCGACTAAAAAAATCGGCATTTAAAAAATTTGTTTATTCTCGTTCGCAAACCGAAGATTGTGCCCAGAGATAATGGATGATAGAGATATCCAACTTCGGCCATTTTTTCCCCTAGCCCACAACGGAGATGTAGTATTTCCCTTGTATTTCACTTACACATTAACAACAAAAATTTGTTGTCAAAACATCTTATTTGTGATTCACGCTTCAATAATATTTTTATTAATGGTTAACTGAACGTGTGAATGTATTATTAATTTTTATTCATATGAAACAATTCACACTATGCTGTGCATTCATTAATTATGTCCAAGTATTTCAGATTGTAAATTGCTCAAAGTTTTAATGAATCGACTTTATGAACATAAGCTTCGTTCGTGCGTTTACCCCTCCATACTGTGTTGAAAATTGAACACCGAACTTTGAAAAAACGTTCAAATAACGAGCGAATTTCCAAATAAGAACTTAAATTCACCCCATTACTAAGGTGGGGAAGGGTATCAGCTGTCTCCACAGCTGATGTCAAGAGCTCACACATATTCACAGACAGATGACAAAAAGCGTATAAAAAACGCTGTCAGATAAAATCAACTATCACCTTACACGATTCCACCTCCTGACTGTCAGAATTGTCATAAATATCGTCGGTGCTGCCAAGATTTTATGATGAATTCTTAAGCGGCGAAGATCGTTTTTTTAATCTTATAATTTAAGCGTATATACGCTTGCAAAAAAAAAACACAGCTAATATTACAGTTTGCTGGAAAAGCACTGACCACTTTTTTGCCCAGTATATTTTCTGTTGAGTAAATGCATCCGATAGTTTCTGATTTATACATATGTACTTACACGATAAAAAATATAACGTAAAACATAATTATAAAGTATTCAAAAAATTGATAGCTTGTCCTATACGATGCTGCAAGAAACAACAACCAATAGGATAATTAAAATTCGGAACCATTAACACTTTGTGTGTGATAACTGTAAATCCAGAGCCATTAACGTCATTTCCGGTGTTCCCCAAGTTAGCCATATAGGTCCATTACTATTCAATATATTTGTCAACGACATTCCTTCAATCCTTACTCATGTCAAATGTTTGATGTATGCACACGACCTCAAGATGCGTGTGAATGACTCTCAAGATTCTGTTACAATTCAAAATGACTTAAATATATTATTCAAATGTGTAAATAAATGTTATTCATTTTCTTCTTACCATGTTCTTCTAATTGTAATATTTGACTATTCCATTTGTGGAGTTTGTCTTTTCAGAAAAACTGAAGTGAATTACCTTGGCTTGATTTTTGATCCGAAACTTACGTTCTCCCTACATATTGACTATATAGTTGCTAAGGCTAACTCTATGCTTGGATTCCTTAAAAGGACGTGTTCAGAATTTTCGAATCCATATGCCCTTAAATCTGTCTATATGTTTATCGTTTGCCCATATATTGAATACTGTTCTATTATATGGTGTCTCGAAAAAGTTCAAAAATCATTCACAAGATTTGTCATCAAAAAAATGGTATGGAATCTTGACAACATGCCTCCATATCCAACGAGATGTGACTTAGTTGGGTTAGATACTCTGGATAGAACACTCTTCCAGAGTACAGACATAATGTTTATTTATGACATTTTTTCGTATCGTGTTAATTGTCCTCAGTTACTTCAAAATGTAAAGTTTTTTGTACCGGAAAGAATTCTCCGTACACGAAATTTCTTAGTTCAAACAAGACACGTTCATAATTACGGCTTTAATGAGCCATTAAGTAAATGTTTCAGTAAACTTAAATCTGTATGTTTAGAAATAGACTTATCTGATGAAAGACAAAAATTTAAACTGTCTATCCCAAATATCTGACAAATTCTATGAATTCAATTTTGCTCTCTGTTATTTAATTTTTTATTCTATGTAAATATTATTTATATTATTATTATGTGTTATGTTATTTATTTATTATATTGTTCTTAAATTTAATTTCATATTTTCTTAATCTATTTATAAAACAATTTGTTTTAAGAAAAAATAGCTTGTACAATACAAAGATTATTACTATATTTCCGAAATCTGTAAGAGTTATACTCGGTAGATGGAATCAATAAATAAATAAATAAATTTCTATATGTAACAACTTTTATAGCAAAGCTTGGAATTAATATACTTAAATACTTATCACATATTGTATAAAAACATTAATAAGAAATGCAATTAGTGAAAAGTCTATCTACATAAAATGCCGTATTTTAATTTTTGGTTGAAAATTGGCCGAGCTCGTTACTCGAACTTGATTATTTTTTGTTACCCCAATACCAAGCCCTCTTTCCAGGCTCGTTATTGGATTTCCTCATTTGTTCGTCCCAGTAAGGATTTTATTTTAATAAATAACAATTTTTTCTTACTATTGCTTTTGAAATAATAAAAAATACATTATTATTGTTACATTAAGCCTTAATTAATAATAATAATAATATGGGTGGCGCGACAGTCCGAGGTGGACCTGGGCCAAGCTTCTCAGCAACCACTCGTGTTGTGCGTGCTATTGTTCTTTCACGAGTGGAAGGGACCTACAGTTTAATGCCGACTCCGAACGGCGAAATTGAGAAGCTTTTTCTAGACAGGAATACTCTTTGAGCATTGTCAGTGACTCGAAAGAGGTGGAGCCGTAAATTATCAAAGGTGTTAAATTCGGGTATCGAACCTGGCACCCTCTGCGTAGGAGTCGACGCACTTACCCACTTCGCCACGGCAACCTAAGCCTTAATTAGGTAACTAAAAATTAAGGCAAATCGTAGTCCTTCGTAGTCAAAGTCTAGTCTAGTTTTTTAAGAAATTTCACTAATTGCACTGATTTTTTCTCACTTACGGAACACTACTGAACAATTTTCCTTACCAACTGAGGACGAATTACTTGAAAATGAATTATACGATACAAAGGAAAGATATCACACACACATTTTTTATATTGAAAAACCGTTATTGTCTGAAAAGCAGGGGTTTAGCTTTTGGACCAAATTCATGATGGGGGCTCACTATTGTGGTGCCCTATATAGTTTACCCTATCTCTTGAATCTGTTTGCATTTGTTTTTCTCTCATTTGTGTAGTAATTGCAATTTTGTTTTGATCGGCAGTGAAAGCTTTGTTTTGCTGTTTAACTTCTTCTGGTTGATCTAACGACCAGATTTAAAACAAATTCGCCTTTTCTAAAACTAAACAAACACCTTTACAGTACAGCTGAATACATATCCACTCATTTTTATATGATACATCATATAGAGGCTCATAATCCACCACCTCATCAATAATTATTTTGAAGAAAGCTATGAACATGTTGCTACTTTGAATTTTGTATACTTCATTAAAAGTCATTAAAGGTAAAATTTACAATGAACCTAAATTATAGTAAAAGTGTCTTCGAATAAAACCTTTTCGGCAGATGCAAAAGCAATAACTAACTACATAATATTGACAGTATATAATAAGGAATATGGAACTTTTACTCAAAATCACTTTAAGTTACATTGAAATCGGCTTCATAACTGACCACCCTGCAACTGCTTGATAGAATCCAAAAGCGAGCGATAAAAATTATAGGAGACAACAATATCGCAGAGTCATTATACTCGCTCGAACATTGATGTACCGTATCTTCTTTGTCCGTATTTTATCGTTATTTCAACGGACGATGCTCACGTGGAAGCATAGTTAAATTCAGAGACTCGTTCTTCAGCCGCACTGCACGAATATGGAATGCTCTTCCCAGCCTAATGTTTCCCACAGACTACAACCCGCAGATGTTTAAGACCAATGTGCACAGGTACCTACTCTCCCTTTCTCCCTCTATACCTTCGGCCCGTGCTGTGTCTTGACCCCGGACACATAAGGGTATTAGCAATCCCTTGAGCACGCGCAAATTATAAAATAAATAAATTGTATTAAACAGAGAGGAGTCAAGCACAGCCAACAATAAAGTCAAAACAAGGACAGAGAACCAATTTGTATTTATCAGCCAGGTACTGTATAACCAGCGTTCCCTCCCATTTGGTAAGGCAGCGTACTCATCGCGTTGGAAAAACGTATTCAAATGCATCAAAAGTCAGTATGTTTTATAATGCACTTGAAACCAATTCTTTAGCAAACATTGTCTCATTGTGGTTAACAGTGTCTCATCGCGATGCATCTTTAGTTTTTATTTTATTTAGGATCAACATGTATAACTTTGTCTCAAGGAGATTTGAATATCCTTTAAATGTTGAACACAGTACGAGCGTTGAGAAAATAGGAATTGCTTAGAAAGGAGATACCGATGTACATTGGCTTTAACCCTGGAAGCACATGCTTCGTCGAATCGACGACGCAGCTTAACATCTAATCGGTTTTCTGCTGTATTTATTTTCGTATTGTGTTCCTTTTTCGTACAACGCCATTCGTGGTCCATCATCTGGTGTGTTCAGACGCGCAGCTGAAAACAAATAACGTAAGTATGATTTTTTTAAATGTGCGTCGTCGAAATGACGAAGCATGGATTTTGTGTGACTTTTACACCTTGAGGTTATGTTTTTTTTATCCTATTATTTGTTTTTTTATTTATGTTTGGTTTGTCGAGATGGGGAAAAGTCAAAATAGAAGAAAATGAATACGGAAAAAGTTGAGAGGTTTCGGTTACAGTGCGACGTCGACCAGGAATCAGACAAAGAGGTGAACTACAACGAATGACAATCTGACGCTGAGGAGGTTGATAATATAAGTGTGGAATGTGCGAGTTCATCGGAGGAACCAACCGATGTATACCGCTACATATATTGAGAGCGAAGTCAAATATCATAGCGTTATCCAAATCCATTTGACGTCATAAGTTGCCTACACGAAAAGCAAAATCTCATCGACGTGGGCAAAACATTGTACGTCAAGCTCGAGGTCCAACGCGACAATGCAGAAATGTGACCGATCCGTTAGAATGTTTTCAAATGTTTATAACAAACGAGATAATCAGTGAAATAGTGCAGTGGACAAATGTTGAGATCGAAAATAGGAAATCACTGTTGTATTCATCTAATAATGAAGCCCAAAGGAAACACACTTATGCGAAAGAAATTTTAGCCCTTATGTGAGTACTCGTTCTGACAGCTGTCAAGAAGGACCAGCATCTATATGCAACTGAATTATTCGATAGATTGTACAGTGGAGCGCAATACATATCAATAATGACGAAGTCCAGATTTAAGTTTCTTATGTCATGTCTTCGATTCGATGACAAATCCTTACGTATTCAACTTGTAGAAGATAAATTCTCTCCAATAAGAAATGTTTGGGAAATGTTTGTTCAGAAATGCCGGGAAAATTATACACCCGGGCTATACCGTACGATTGACGAGTAAATACTGGCATTTAGAGGTAAATGCAGTTTTCGAATGTATATATCCAACAAACCAGCCTTTGATGGGTTGAAAATGCTGATGATGTGTGACAGCGGTACCAAGTATATGACTAATGCCTCACCATATCTGGGAAAGGGTTCAAATAATACAAATCTGCCATGGGGTGAGTATTATGTAAAGGAGTTGACCAAAACTGTCCAATAGAAACACAACTATGGACAACTGGTTTACGTCAATAACACTTGCCAAATCACCTTTACGTGAACCGTACAAATTGGCATTAGTCGGAACTCTGCGATCTAATAGAAAAGAAATTCCACAAGAATTAAGGAATGTCAAAGTTCGCAAGTGTGGCACATCTATATTTTGTTATGATAATGAGTTCACACTTGTTTCATACAAACCAAAGCCAAGTAAAGTGATATATTCATTATCATCGTGCAACGAAGAAGGGACAGTAAACATAAAATCGAGCAAACCGAATATTACAATCAAACCAAAGGTGGTGTCGATACGTTTGACCAGATGTGTAGCACCATGAGTTGCTCACGTAATACAAACAAATGGCCAATGTGTCAGTTTTTCGGCTTTCATTAACAGTTATGATATTTATGTCCACAAAGTGCTCCAAGCGAAAGAAAAACCTCTTTAGCCCTTGCCGAGAGTCACTTGGTTAATCGCTTAGATACACAAACTTTGACTATAAGGTTTCGAAACGACATTAACAATATTGTGAGGCAATAAAGAAAATACTGAGGAATCACAATTTGAAAAGGAGAGGAGGATGTGCGCCGTTTGCCCCTCTTTAAGAAGAGGAATGACAAAATCATCATGTGCCAAATGTAAAAAAAGCTTGTGTGGGGAGCACAAGATAGAGGTTTGTGCCTCTTGCCTTTAGGTCGGCCCAATTTTTACAGAATTATTTTTTTTTTGTTTTTATACATTAGTTTAAAGATTGGGATACATTTAATGAATTACAAGTGTCTCAAAAATTTTATATAACCTTTATTTGAAGACTGATTTGTTTAACAAGAAATATGAAGCTAAGTTGTAAAAACTGATTTATTTATTAAATATTCTTATAAAAAATGTTGGATTATGTTTAAATTTATGCCTCGTGAGATAAAAATTTAAAAACAATTGTATTTTTGAACATTCAGTAGATGTGTCATCAGTACGACGAATTTTTATGTTGGCGTCGTCGATTCGACGAAGCATGTTCTTTACGTATAAAAAATAAGAATGTCCTTCCAAGGTTAAATCTCTGAACATAATAATGAGAGGGAAATAAAGAGTTGTGTAATGCATTCGACATGCGTGTGGTACGGCTAAAGAAAAATTTATATAGCCGTTCGACCAAAACTGGACTCGAGTGTAATTTGATGGGTATTCCTAGATGTACTTCTATTCCGGTTGTATTGTTTAAAAGGAGGAATACAACCGAACAGTTCAGCTGATCATCGCTTGTGGAAATATCGATAAAATAAAGAAAGACAGGCAACATTACGATGATGTTCAATTGTTTCAGTGATCGATCCATCTCCTATCATTTTGAAGATTATTTACTGGACAACGTCCAAAAGTCGCAGCCTAGATGTATGAGTTGTATTTAAGTATTTAAGATTGGAAGTCGGAGCACGTTAACTGTGGGTGCTGTCGTCCGCAAAACAACTTAGTGCACTAGTAGGCTCGTTAAAAAGATCGTTTAAAAACCAAAATACCGTCGAACATCCATAAGTCGAATAGTCACTCGAACAAATATCTATTGTGTTCGATTTATGGAATATACGACTGCGCCTGATAATGTACATACTACCAGGAATGCAAATTTCGTGGCAACATTTTTTTTTAGCCTTTTTCGACTTTGTCGATAATGAGCTGTTTTTCCATTTTTTTTAATTTCTCTGCGACATTTTACTGAACGTGTCCAAAATGTACAGACGTCAAATGATTGATTCAACGGCTCGTCCATTGACATATATTTTGTATTTAACTACGAACACAATGTTACGCCTGTTAACAAAAATCGAAAAGTTTTAATAAAGGCTTGTGTCACAGAACCAAATGCCCATCCACTGTCAAAACTAAGATCATGTCTTAAAGCAACCCGTCACATTAATCAACCCTAAAAACCAAAAATGCCGGCCTTGCGACACAGATCCCACGACTCGATAGACCAAACCATTTGTTCTCTTGAAGGTCATCCACTGATATCTGTTTATGGAGACAAACTACTGGTTGACGGTATTTCATGGAGATTTATGACAGCCACTGGGCTCCTTATCATCTTGGCAACCTGAACAGGTTACAGTCTCGACCACTATTTCAAATGTCCGCGCTACCCACTCGACTGATAAATGGACATCCCTTAAATTTAGAGCGTTTCAGTGCTCTCCTCTGCGAATGTCATCAACATCTTGCCAAATCCTTTTCGCCTTTGTTTTTTCGAGGTAAAACTATAATCCCCCGACATCCTTTTTGTATTACACTCGAAGGGCCACGACGACGACGACGACGACGACGACGCTTCATCTGCTCCAGTTAGGCGCAAGGAAAATCCCTAAAAATCCATAAGACTCTACCATCGGATGGTCTTACAAATTTATTCCGCACAAAGTACAGGGCTAATACAAACAAAGGCCTAAAGCCTGTTTCACGCTGCCCATCTCCACTCCCGCCGTTCGCCGGCAGGTTGTGTATAGTTTCACTGACCCCCGGAACATGGCATTTGTATGAGAAGCACAAACACAATCGAATAAATCAAATTAAGCTATTTGCCAAGGAAATCGCATTATGCGCCAAACGAATGGAAAAAGGGGAGCCAACCATCCAACCAGCAGGAGCATCAGCAACGAAAAAAAAACACAGGCTAACACAGTGAATGGCTCTTCCAGTGCTGAGTGTTAGTCCGGAATCCACTTGAATGCTACACAAAGCGGCGTCGACTGGTGTGTGGGGATTGGATGTGTTGAATACCGAAGACGTGTCTGCTTTGCCTACAGCCGAGCTCGCCAGTTGTTGGACGTATCCTCGGGAATGAATTGATTCCTCATCAAGTGCGAGCGAGATGGTGCTGACCTCTACACGTTGGCTGGGCACATTTTTAGCAAGTTTTCGGAAAATTGCCCCCACCTGCCGGGCACTGATGAAGCGGGCGCAGGCCCTTAAGTGCGATGTGAGTATCTTCGAGAATTCCTCACCAGGGGAATTCTTGATGCTTGATGCACTCTCCGGATGAACGGATTCATCAACGACCTGAAATGGCATCTATACTTGTTGCTTGCGCCTGCGACGTTCCTCGCAGGTGGAAGGGCAGAAAGAACAGACAGATAATGGCATCGACTAGAGCTGAGAGCTGACGGGAGGCACCAGGACTGCAGGATGATGCGATTAGGGGGAGACAGCTTGGTATTCAATTACCGGAGAAACAATAGATGGAAAATTCGGATTTGTACAATTGCTTGATGGAGAAGTTGCCGGGGATGTACTCGTAGTTCGCCTTATTGGGTTTATGTTAGCAACAATTGAGTTGTTTCACATATCGAACTGAATAGAGTTGCACGGAACACCTAATGCTCTGAGGAGGCGAGACAATGGCTTGCGTTGAGTCCGACAATGGAGACAGAGCGGGCTTAATGGGCAAACTTCCTTTGTTCGTTTATTAATTACATTCTGGTACGTATGTGCAGATTTTCAATTATTTATTTCGATGGGTAGCATATTATGGCATGGACTGCTTATTAGAGACATGTTGGGCAGGTCAGTTAGCCAGGAGCAAGTCAAATGTTCGATAATCTTCCATTTGTATCCATCATTGCACAAGGAGGTTGTTCTGTTTAGGTTGTACTGATGAAAGGGCTTTTACGAACTTTGTGCTGTGAAGGAGGAGAGCTTGTTTGTTATCTGTCGTTGGCAGACGAACGGATATCATACAAAGTTATGTAGGGCTATATACATCGTGGTGTGGATTTGACAGCTCCGTTGCAATCTCGCCTGTCAATCCTGAACTGAAACTTGAGACTGGGTACGCTTAGCCTGCTCTTATAGCGTCAAATTTAATCGCATATAATAACGCGTGAATCATGGACACATGGGTCTGAGAAGACCCACACGATGTTCATTTTGTGAATATCGAACAAAATATTAGCTACTGATTTAATATTCGGTTTTTTCAAGTGCCATTTATTTTTCAAGTGTTATATTTTAGTTTACAAATTTAAGGTAATTAATATTGGTTAATTGTTGGTCGCCCCTGGCGTATTAGGTTCGAGTCCCCAATTTTCCAACTTTTATAATTTACGGCTCTACGTCTTTCGAGTCACTGGCAACGCTCAAAGAGCTTCTCAACTTCCCCGTTCGGAGTCGGCATAAAACAGAATGTCTCTTCCACTCGTGAAAGAACAATAGCACGCACAACACGAGTGGTTGCTGAGAAGCCAGGCCCAGGTTTGCCTCGGACTATAGCGCCACCCATATTATTATTATTATTATTATATAAGAGCAGCTTCTGACTCTTAAATATGCGTAAGCAAAAAAGTAGAAAAAATAATTAGTTTTTTTTTTAAAGTAATTTAATTTGTTTATATGAAGAAATCTGATGAAATTATGTGTGGGAATTATGTAGTTGAAGTAAATGTTTCTCTATTCAATGCGTGGGGGAGGTGGGTCCCAGCCTCAGCCTGACGAAGGTAGTCTTCAACTGCTTGCTTGTGGTGGTTGGGTACGATGGTTTTGACTTGTAGGATTTGATATATTTGTAAAAGTGCTCATAATTGGCCCAGCTGTTAAGGTTGTGTTCGTGGACTTTACGGGCAATTACTCGTAATATGTGATACCAGCGAAGGATTATAGTGGAGAAGAGTGAGCCTATTTCGCTGCTTTATATGTGACCAGGAAAACTTCATTAGTTTGAACTTCTGAAACTAAGTTAGTCCCTTATTTTGTTCATCATGGTGGAGGTCTTGTTTGTATTAAGTATTGCTTGGAGCACAGCCAAACTAACTGAACAAGTCGAGAAGTGGCCGCGGAGTTTTGAATTTGAGCATTTCATTCAAATGGTCCCACAGGAATAGAGAACTGAGTTTATTATTTTGAGTTATTTTTCTATCGACATTTTTTAGTGTCACGCGCAGGCTTTTTTTACCAATTTCACTTACCTTGTTCTTTCGAACTATTCTCTTGTATGTGAATGGTTTATTGTGTTAACCGGTGAAATGATGAAAGCGTTTAAAAGATAATAATGCATAGGTAGCTGGTTGGACGAGATGATATTTGAAAATTGTAAGTTTATGATGATTATTTTTTTATTTGGGCTTCAGAATGTGCTCCTAAAGACGCTTTGTGCAAGAACATGGTGGGTCCGACCCTGTTTACCACCAACTTTCATGTGGTTGCTAGGAATGTCATCGCTTTATGCCATTTCTTCAGCCTTGAACCAAACCAAATTCGAGCGAATTCGGAAACAAAAATGGAAACCTGTTCATCAGCCGAGAAATTGCGCGATGTTCAAAAACAGAAGCAATATCCAGTCGATCAGCGAAATCTTCAGACCAGTCTTCGATTGCTATTTTAAGAACACAACTGAAAGATCTATTTCCAGATGTCCATTGAATCGTGTGAACAATAGACGACAGACGTCCTCATTCAAATTGAAACGCACCTGCCCAGGCCCTTCGCTTCCTCTCTCGCCATTCAGTTCAAAGGAAATCCACACATCAGCACACACACACATCCAGATTCCAAATCCATTGTTAATGGTAATTTATATTAATGTTAGCCAAATTAATCTGGGAATGCCTCCGCATGCGGGAGTGCATTGTTTCGGTCTCGCAACAAAGGCCGCGGATTATATCCTCGCTGGAGTGGAATTATTCACAAGTAATTTACCCAACTCTTCCAGCGATTAATTTTGCTCTTTAAACTCATCAAGGACTCGTCTCTGTGACTACAAGAGCCCCAGAGTGGAGTGGATGAAAAAAAAAAAGATCAAGCAATTAGCACCAGCCATCAGGCGAGCTGGAAAGCGTGCGCCGAAGGGTTAAATGAATTTATTCTCCAGTTATCCGGATCCCTTTCGCCCCTCTCTATTGGGGGCCTGTGGGCGGGTGTGGGCGGGTGTGCAGACAATCCCCTTTTTGCTTGCACGCCAAACTTCCGACTTTGAACGGTTTTAATATCCTTATGCTTCTCGTTTTCTATGCCGCTGCATCCGAACAGCACTTGTGTTCACACCTCGGATAATGGAGACCCCGAATATGCTAATTACCCCCGCCACTGTTCGGCGGCCTGCCTGCACCTAACGACTGTCATAATGGGATGTGTGTAGAGGTGGATGCGCGGGCACACATCGCCACGCAGCTAGAAACTTTAAAATTCCACTCCTCTGTAGCACACCCGGGCGGCTATGCCGAAACCTGTTTCATTCGGGGTCCAACCCGTGGTGGAGGTGTCTCACCTGAACTTGTTGCGATTCTATCATTAATTTTAATGGATTTTTCAAATTGAATTATTCGGCCCGAATTTCAGCTCATTTAGCAATTTGAATTTAATTCGATTCGCACGGCATTGTGGCGAGCGTAAAATGCTCGCTGGCCAACAAGCCGCACGGCCGGCAGGCAGATTCGCATCACATATGGATTATGGACTGCGAACGGTAATTAATGGTCATCATGATATACCGCGGCGCTGTCATTTTAGAAACTAAAACAGAGGAGTGCGGCCCGGATTTTTCAGTCCGAAACGGTTGTGGTCGGTGCGAAACTCTGTTGCGTATCATCGCGTACGACGCTCGCTTGGAGGTCGGAACGGAAACACTCTCGATGCATTTTAAAATAATTTCGGGTGTCAAATTCTAATTTACATTTGAATACACTTTTGTCGGAAATTTAAACTATTCTGGTAAACTTTTAAATTTTTGGATTGGACTTTAAAGGAAGGCGAGCAAAGTCCCGTGTCAGTAAGTTATTTGGAAAGAATTTTTTTCAATTCAATTCAATTCATTTTTATCTTCATAATAAATAATATTTTACATTAGTTATATGTTTCCGTGAACCCTTACAAAGGCTTGTTTCAAAGATGTAAAAATAATCTCAAGTACCAAACTTAGTTTAAATGAATCACTACATTTCAAGAAATTAACTTATATTTATGAACAGCATTTCTTAGGATTAGATTTGATTTAGATTCAACTTAGCTACATATTTGAGTTTTGTCTAGGAAAAAGCTTTTTTTTTATTTGTTTTTTTCTTAGTTTTTAAATTTGCAATGTTTTTTTATCACCGGCTTCTCAAAAAGAAAAAGAAAGAGCATGTGAAGCGCGCGATCGAGGAAATGGAGAGGTGCTACGGCAGAAATGATGTTCGAAAGTTCTAAAAACGGGTAAAACAACTATCCAATGGATACAAAATTCGGACAAAAGAGAAGAAGCCTGTCGTGACGCAGAGGGACAACTCGTAGTAGATTCACAGTCGATACTGCGAATCTGGAGGGATCATTTCTGTAGACTGTTGACGGCGAGGAAGACTCCAATACCGCTGTCAGGCAGAATGTTCCACTCGATCGACGAGAATTCCGTCCCCCCGACCTAGACGAAGTCAAGATAGCGATATGGAGACTAAAGTCGAATAAAGCTGCTGGTGCAGACGTCCGTCTGCGGAACTGTTTAAGGCAGCTGGAGATGAGCTGGTAAGGTACATGCACCAACTCATCTGTAAGATATAGTCGGAGGAAAGCATGCCCGACGAGTGGAACCTCAGTATCGTTGCCCGATCAACAAGAAAGGAGGCCCCTTCAACTGCGCCAACTACCGAGGGATAAGTCTCCTTAACATCGCCTTTAAGATCCTCTCTGTCGTTTTGTGTGAGAGCCTGAAACCATTCGTCAACAATCTGATAGGGGCTTATCAGTGTGGTTTCCGGCCGGGGAAGTCCACCATCGACCAAATCTTCACACTACGGCAGATCCTGGATAAAACCCAAGAAATGCAGATCGACACCCACCACGTATTCGTCGATTTCAAGGCCGAGGGACGAGCTATACAACGCCATGTCTAGTTTTGACATTCCTGCCAAACTCGTCAGCTTGTACAGGATGACGATAGAGAACTCTCGCTGCTCCATCAAGGTCGGTAACGAACTCACTGAGACCTTCAATATCAAAAAAGGTTTTAGACAAGGCGACGCGCTGTCATGTGATTTCTTTAACATCATCCTGGAAAAGATCGTGCAAGACTCACACGCCAACTCTAGAGGCACGATCTTCCAGAAGTCCGTACAACTGCTAGCATACGCGGATGACATTGACGTGATTGGTTGAACACAGCGAGCCGTCAATGAAGAGTTTGCTGGTATTGAAGCGGAGGCGGCCAAAATGGGTCTAGCGGTGAACGAGGGAAAAACGAAGTATATGCTGTCATCGAGAAACATCGACGACTTGGCCAAAACGTCACCATAGGCAGCTATAACTTCGAGGTAGTGAAGGACTTCGTCTACCTCGGCTCGCAAGTGAACAGTACGAACAACACCAGTACCGAGATTAAATGCAGAATTACTCTTGCCAATGGCTGTATCTTTGGGCTCAAGAGGCAATTGAGTAGTAAAGTCCTCTCTGGAAGGACCAAGCTAACATTATATAACACCTTCATCATCCCTCTCCTGCTCTATGGTGCGGAGGCATGGACAATCTCAAAAGCGGATGAAGAAGCACTTGGTCTTTTCGAGAGAAAAGTTCTGCGTTCAATCTTTGGTCCTGTCTGCGTTGATGGTTATTGGTGAAGAAGATCCAACCACGAGCTGTACGGGCTGTACAGCGGCATGAGCCTAGTCAGGCGTCTGCGGATTCAACGCCTAAGATGGGCAACACTGCTCCAGCCCGAAGAGTCTTCGACTCCGAACCAGTGAGACAACGCAATAGAGGACGCCCACGGAACCGATGGCGCACCCAGGTGGAGAAGGACCTCAACCAACTTGGTGTGCGCAGTTGGAGACAGCTGGCCAAAGATCGTGCCGGCTGGAGAGGCTTACTGGTTGAGGCCCAGGTCCACCCCTGACTGTAGCGCCACCTGAAGAAGAAGAATAATACCGCTACTGTGTCTCTCTTCAACATCATTCATAAGAACAGCGTGCAAAAGTCACTAGTCACAAGGTTTGATGAATGTTGATGACCATGCGATTGGCCACTCAGCTTTCCATCAGTATATATGCTGAGGTTGAGACGGAATATGGGTCTATATGGGTCTACCATGTTACATGGCTTTAAAAATTATATCAGCTTTCATGTGAGTTTTCGCTCTTTTTCCTCTCTTTTGATCCTCAACCTTGGTTATAGGCTGTATTTAACCCATGTTAACCTAGGTGAGGGATAGAATGAGAGAGAGAGAGAGAGAGAGAGGGGAGAGAGAGAGAGAGAGAGGGAGAGAGAGAGAGGGAGAGAGAGAGAGAGAAATAGCAAAAATCATATGCTGTCGAAATCTGATAATTTGACAGTGTGAAAGCATGGGACGCAATTGCTGCCTTCCATCGCTGACGGTCCTGGCCACTCTGCTTCCAGTCATCAAAACCAAGCTGTCTCGCATCCGCGATTACTTGGTCCTTATACCGGAGATCCGGACTTGCTCTCCTTCTCGAACCTGGATCCTCGGCTTCGGAGGTCTTACCCTCATAGCTGGAGCATTGTTGCTGTCCATGCTGGAGCTGGAGCATTGTTGCCCATGTAAGCTTAGCATGAAGGCCTGAAATATAAACTATGCCGATCTCTACCGGGGAAACTGTATAGTATTTTAGCGACCTATCTCTCTGATAGGATCTCTCATGTGAAACATGGAAATGAATACTCTGCTTTTAAAAATATAAATGCTGGTGTACCGCAAGGGAGTATTCTTGGCCCTTTGCTATACCTACTGTATACTAGTGACCTACCACAAGAAGAACACACTGTTCTAGGCACATTCGCTGACGACACCGCTATTTTGGTCACAGCCAAAAGGGTTGAAGAGGCTACAGCAAAATTACAACGTTCACTAGACCGGAGACACGAATGGATGAACTTATGGCGAATTTTTCCTAATAAAAGCAGATCAGTCCATATTAACTTCACCTACAGGCACGTTAATAACTTGCAGGTTACCTAAATCGTGTCCAAATACCTTTTGGCAATGAAGCAATATACCTCGGTATGACTCTTCACGTAAAGCTCAAGTGGAAGGAGCACGTTAAGAAGAAAAAAAATGAGCATAATACAGACTTTTCAAAATAAGGTGCTTAGAACCATCGCCAATGCACCATGGTATATGAGAAACTTTGCTTATAAACATAAGCGCTACCTAGAAGAGCACACAAACACTGCAGTTCACCCTATCCTTGAGGAAACTAATGTTTTGCGCCGACTTCAAAGGATTCCACCCCTTGATCTCGTGCGATAGTCTACACCCGCGCATGGTTGCGGTGTTAGCGGGAACTTTCATTGGAGAGTAACCTGCCGATCAGTACCTAAATCATGAAATACATACTACTGGTTCAGTGCTTCACTTAGTTGTAGTCTTAATAAATTCAGAGAGGTGGTTTTAGTGAGTAAAAATAATGAGCGAACATTCGCCATAGAGTCCTGTCGAAGATTTCCACCTACGCACGGAAAAAAAAAATTGTTCTCTCGATGTGGCCGAGCCAGTTCAGACGACGGATTTTTGCGGGCTCCGCTCCGAACTTTGCTCACTCTCTAAGGATTAAATGTGCGGCAATGACAACACAAACTGAGCATGTTAACAACCATCAGCGAGCATTGAAAAAACATACTTCCACTCCTAAGGGTCCACAATACAACCATCTGACAGAGGACCACCCCCGGTCTTTGAATAGCCTCGTTTTAAAAGGTGCCACATGCAACTGTGCCACCGGGAGATTAATGAAAGTCAAAAACACATTTTGACACAACACAAGAGGCCTAATGGCGCACAAGAACATTTCAAGAGATGCTCACACTTGTACGAGTAAGTGGCCAACTTTCTGAGATTCTTGCAACCACTCCGACCGACCATTGTGCACTCAGCAGAGCATTTGCCTCCTCCTCGAGCAACCACCGAGCACATTACAAGTTGTTGAATAAATTCACTTCAATTCACAGAAAACATTTAAACAATTACAGTCTCGTCTTCCCGCACCGGCTGACATATGTACCATGCACATGTACGCCACGCATGCAAATCTCATTAAGGACATTCACCCAAACAACCCAAAACTGAGGCTGGAACGACAATGGACTGATTTACACACAAGTCAGTCTAACGACGCGCTGAATATGTATGAGTTATGGTAATGCTCGTTACGACCAAGCTACTGCCACGGCAGTGGGTAGCCCCGGGCTGTGGCGCGTCGAAGGAGTGGAACCGCCATCCGAAGTGTTTCCCCAAAAGGGTTAACCGCACACAAACACAACTGGGCTGCGCGATGCCGAAAGTCACCTCGCGAGGTCCTTGCAAATGCACACGTACTAACTACAAACTTCTTTGCCATTCATAAATTAACTTTATTGTCTTCTGTCTTCGCGCTGGAGCCCCGCAAGTGGAACGAGTCCCGTTTTATTAAATTCGCTTCATTTAATTTTTGGTTTAATTAAATGTGCGCCCTGGCGAAGTCGTTACGATGTATACCGCTCCACCGCTCCGACGCACATATTTGGAGCGGCAGAGTTCTTCAGAAAGTTTCCACAATTACACAGGCATCAAGGTGGTTGTACCTTCGTGTGAACGTGTGTCGGAGGACGTCCCACAGAAGTCTCTTTGCGAGCGAAAGTTGAATGCGCCAGTGGAAGCAACTAACATCCTTGCGGAGAGGAAATTGCCTCGAGCATCTTCATTAATTTCTTTTGGCGGTGAATGTGGTTTGTTTTCGTGCAGCGTCATTTGCTTGTAGTTTAGCTTTAAGTAATTTTCTTAAACAAATCCTTCATCCCCTCCCCCTGCCCCCCAGCAGCTGTGAGTTTGTAGTTAAACAGATTGAATGGATTGAGAGCGAGCAGCG
This sequence comes from Eristalis intricaria, assembly GCA_964034865.1. Lineage (NCBI taxonomy): Eukaryota > Metazoa > Arthropoda > Insecta > Diptera > Syrphidae > Eristalis > Eristalis intricaria. The sequence continues at coordinate 57,709,845 of OZ035874.1, forward strand.
ACGACAGTCAGACGGGAATGGGGCACATAGTGTTTGAATTTCAGCCAAAGACTAATGGCTCGAGGGTGCCACTGAAATGGTGGAGTGCTTCTTTGCGTTTGGTTGAAGTGTTGTGTTGGGTTTGGGCATAGGCACTGGAGCGGAACGAGTGGATTTAAGAAGTCAGTGCCTCCTCTTCAAAGGGATGTTAATTGTCGCGAGCGCACTCACACTCAAAGTGAAATCCATCCGTCAAAGCGAGTTCTGCTCGGATTGGATTAATCTACCGGAATCAGTCGGTTTGACGCAGCAGAAGAGTTACTTGACAAGGGGCTGCACTTGACTTGTGTTTGAAACATTTTGTGTGTGGTCAACGTGAACACTCTGTGGGGAGTAGTTTGGAATTTTCCACCTCAAATGGGGCAGCGGTTGTTGTGTGGAGGTGTTAGGAGCAGTTTTCAATAAGAGGAATTACATTCACAGCAGTAGGCAATAGAATATTCTCTTGGACCACCTGACATTCAAGTCGCATCATAAGGTTTTTTTCGCTTAATGTGGGGTCATCCAATTCGTGGTCCCTATTTGCCAGCCCCGTTTCAAGAACACACGTCAAAACGAGCAGTCACTCGAGACGGTGTACCGTGGTGTTCACATAAATAGCAACTTACTTCCTTAAGGTTGCGCTACAGTCCGGGGTGGTCCTGGGCCTCAACTGCATAGTCTCTAGCTGCCTCCACATTCGCACGGATATTTGGTTGGAGTTCCTTACCACGTGCGCGTACGTTACCAGTTTCACGGTCTTCCTCTACTGTGCCGCAAGTTGGGGGTGGATTCGAAGACTTTCCTAGCCGGAGCATTGGTTGCCATCCGCTCTACATGACCTAGCCTTCTCAATCGTTGGATCTTCGCTCTTCTGTCTAAGTCGATGTCACTGATCGTTGTTATATCTTCTCCTCCACTCACACTCTATGGAGACGGGACTGAAAAACACCCGAAGAATGTTACTCTCAAAGCAACCAAGAGTAACCCAGTCCGCATTTGCAGAAGACCGGAAAGACGATTTTGAGGATACCTCTCAGTATTCCTCGTAAGTAATTAGCGTCTAAAGTCAAAGTGGGAACGGCAGAAGTGTTTAATCTTTTGAACCATTTAACAGGACTAACACAAACGGACAGCAGACACACTTAGGCCAAGCATAGGCCTATTGTGTTACCACGCGAATCAATGGTACCTATTCCACAAACCAATTAGTGCTTTTGAAGAAGCGAAGACTCTATAAAAACTCTATAAAAGTGATCCAAGGTAGACTTGGAATCTCGTTAATTCGATACTGGATAGGAAGAAAATTAGTCTGGATGACGTCCTAAAAAAGAACTTCCTGAGCGAAAGCAATATGAAAGACCTGACCAATAGATTTGATAAAACACTAACGTCAGAAGTGAGAAACACAATGCATGAATGTACACACCAAACATATTCTGGTTATACAAGAGGCATACAGCATTCCATCTATGTTGAAGACGCATCTGTTGTGGAGGTATTCAATATCCTAAGATCTCTGAAAGGCAACAAATCGGCGGGGATAGACGGAATAAGACATATAGACCTGAAAAACAACGCACAAGTACTATCTCCAGTGACAACAAAACTTATCAACATGAGCTTAGATCAGGCATCAATTCCATACACGCTAAAGACCTCAATAGTTAGACCAATTCACAAAAGTGAAATCATGAACTACAGACCTATTTCAATATTACCGGCTGTCGACAAAGTTTTTGAAGATGTGATGGCAAGAAAACTTCACGAATTCCTCGAAAAATACAACCTTCTCAATGAAAATCAATTTGGATTCCGTAAAGGCAAAAGTATTAACAGACTGTTAGGAAACTTTGCAAACAACATACACCAAAGCCTGGACCAAAACCATAATTCAGTAGTTGTATTTATTGATTTCAAGAAGGCCTTTGACACTGCAAATCCTGAGACATCTTAATAATATTGGAATACGCGGGCAAATATTAGCATGGTTTGAAAACTACCTAAGTAACAGAGTATTCCGGGTAAAAATTGGTGAGGATGCCAGTGATGAAGAAAGGATTGAATACGGTATACCGCAGGTATCGAAGCTAGGTCCATTGCTTTTTATCATATACGTCAACGATTTACTGTCAGTGTTGAAGTATAGTACGGGTTATGCGTATGCGGACGACACACCGATCGTAGTTAGCCATAGGAGCGTTGACAAAGCAGAAAGACAATGCAATGCAATTTGAATTAAATAGAGTCAATGCTTGGTGTCACGACAATGGATTAATTATCAACACTCTTAAGACAAAGGTAATGCACATTCGTCCGCCGCATATTCCCAGAACAAAACTTAAGATTAAGATGCACGACGTTGATTGTTTGCACAGAAATAGATGTGACGGTATACAAGAAGATGATGACTGCGTCGCAGTTATAGAGAACGTGTCGACATACAAACACCTAGGACTAACGATAGACTACAACTTCAAATGGAGCTACCATATCGAAAAAGATGCGTCAATCCGCGTACGCACTCTTCCACCTTAGCAACCTCAGCACACCAGCAGTAATCAAACAATGTTATTTCGGATTGGTGGAATTGCACCTAAGATACGGAATACTTGCTTGGGGATGAGCGTCTCAAATGCAGACTCTACATCAAGCTCATGCAAAGCTTCAAAAGATGGTAAAAAAAAGTTGGACGTAGCAGCGATGATCAACAAGAAGCATGCAGGTTATTAAGCATCTCTGGAAACAGTTTATTGTTTATTGTGGCATCAACTTAACAATTTGTAAATAAATAAATTAATTAATTAATAAATATATAAATGAATAAGAACATAGATAAATAAATATGTAAAAAGTTAAGCATCTCTCAGCTATATAATCTGGAAGTACTGGCGAACTTTGGCAACAACAACAACTACAGCAGGCGGACGCAGCAGACAAGGAAAACCAGAAGCCGACAGAAGCAGCTCTATGAAGTTCCAAGATACTGGAACGAGTACGGTCGAAGAACTTTTAAGGTAGCAGTTCCGATGATGCTGAATGAACTCCCAACGGACTCCGCAACTTACCGAAAAAAGCAATGTTAAGAAAAGTTAAAGAAATGTATTTATCGTAAAATTAAAAAAATAAAATCGTAACAAATTTCCCCGCTAGACCCATTTCATGCTTCCGTCTCACTGTCAGCAAACGATTCATTGAGGACTCGCTGTGTTCTGCCAATCAAATCTGACTTCTGGAAGATCGTAGATCGTGATTTCGTGTAAGTCTCTTGTACGTTGGACATAACTGGCCAACATAACCAGGCCCTAATAAGTAATTGTTGTCCAAGGGTAATTCCCATGCCTTAAAGCCACCAAGCTCGAACTGAATTCTGCTAAATTTGATGGCTGATTCCATTACAAATGCATAGAGAACATATTTCCCACGCACAGGGTAAAAAATATCATCACCCAGTCCGACGGCGTGTATTTTTAATGACTTTGTTTGTTTCGGTCATTTTTTGTGTGAAATCAATCCGTCATTTAACTAGTGCCGAATGGAGACTTATGCATTTTTAATTTTGATTGCACGCGGGTGTGTTCGTATTTATTTATCTTAATTTCTCATTCACCGGTTGGTGATGAGCGCCCATTTAGTTTGCAAGCGATTGAAGTATTTGTTTAGCGAAAAAAAAAAGAAAATTAAAAATATTTTCACAGCTTTTGACAAAATTAATGCGGTATTATGTTTGTCGTTAATTTCATTTTTTTTTTTCAATTCCATCCAGACGACCAATTGTTATTTCATGGTTTTTATTCAATTGGGACGAAAGTTGAAATTGTTATCCGATGCGAATGCTTAATTGATCATATGAGAGCCACAGGCTTCAAGGAAAAACCCCTTCAGGCACTTACAGTGGCGGACAACTAAATATCACACTAGCACTTACATTAATAACAAGGCAGTTTATTATTTATATTATATTTGACAGAACCATTTTTTTTTAAGGTGGCGCTACAGCCCGTAGAGTTCCAGGGTCTAGCTTTTACAGCAACCACTCGGGCATTTAGCGTATACGAAACATTTTGTATAGGGCTAGGGGGCAGTCTTAAGAGTTGTCTGGCACGGCCACGGTGGCGTATGCGCAACATTTTTCATCGGGCGAGGAGGCAGTCTTAAGAGTTGGCTTGCATGGCTACGGTGGCGTATACGTAACATTTTGCATCGGGCGAGGAGACAGTCTTAAGAGTTGTCTTGCACTGCCACGGTGGCGTATACGTAACATTTCGCATCGGGCGAGGAGGCAGTCTTAAGAGTTGTCTTGCACGGCCACGGTGGCGTATACGTAACATTTTTCATCGGGCGAGGAGGCAGTGTTAAGTGTTGTTTTGCACGGCCACGGCGGCGTAACCCACATTTCACATCGGGCGAGGAGGCAGCCTTAAGAGTTGTCTTTCACGGCCGCGGTGGCGTATACGTAATATTTTTAAACGGGCGAGGAGGCAGTCTTAAGAGTTGGCTTGCACGGCCACGGTGGCGTATACGTAACATTTTGCATCGGGCGAGGAGGCAGTCTTAAGAGGTGTCTTGCACTGCCACGGTGGCGTATACGTAACATTTTGCATCGGGCGAGGAGGCAGTCTTAAGAGTTGCCTTGCACGACCACGGTGGCGTATACGTAACATTTTGCATCGGGCGAGGAGGCAGTCTTAAGAGTTGCCTTGCATGGCCACGGTGGCGTATACGTAATATTTTTAGCCGGGCGAGGAGGCAGTCTCGCGTTGTTGTCTTGCACTTCCTGCCACGTTGGCGTATACGTAAAGTTTCGCATCGGGCGAGGAGGCAGTCTTAGTGCCTTGCATGGCCACGGTGGCGTATACGTAACATTTCGAATCGGGCGAGGAGACTGTCTTAAGAGTTGGCTTGCACGGCTACGGTGGCGTATAAGCAACATTTTTAACCAGGAGTGGAGGCAGTTTTAAGAGTTGTCCTGTGTAGAGTAGTAGTAGTCGTACAGTTCACTAGACTCTCCAGTTAAGGTGAATACCTTATAGACACACCGACCGTCACACGTTCCCCAAAATATTCCCTTCTCCGATAGAGTCATCCTTAGATCCTATGCTCCACCTTGCATTGAGCTACAAAATTAAAATGTGCCCCTACCACATTGCGGCAAATTTCAATTTCAGCAGCTGCCGCCTTGTAACTCCCTCAAACCGCAGCTCAATAACCTGTTAACCTTTAAAACGGGCCCCATGTTCGCATGCCAATGCCATCAGCAAGGCATCGACAGCGCATGCAAAAAAAAACGAAGAAAAAAAAACTCCAAACATTCTCTCATTAAGCCACAGACGAAAGAAAGCCCCAAAGAAAACCCAAAATAAATCCAGCTGTCTGTTGCTTTAACGCAAAAAAAAGGCCAAACCGAAAGCAATCCCATTTCCACAACGCACCCATCCGTCTCCCCACACACACACAGCCGCCGAGGGGCTCACAAAATACATTCGGGGGTGGATTACTTCTCCTTTTTTCATCCTTTAGTCAGAGAAACACGGAACACGCCAACCCGGCGGCCAAATATTAAAATAACACGAGACCATAATAAAGAAGAAATGTTCGCAAACTTTCTCCGGATTCCGCCTTTGACTTCCAGGATGTGCAATAAGAAGGACATTAAGAGTTTATTTCGTACCACAAGGAGGTCCAGAGTTCAGAGAAGCAATCACACCCACGCAGCGACGGCTCAATTGAGCTCGGCAAGCATGCACGCGCCGGTTGACGATCATCGGGGAGTACACACCTCACGGTAACTGGTTCAAATTTGTTGAAGGCGGCGCGGCGTCCTGCCAAAGGAGGAGGACGAGTTTTCAAAAGTCCATCCAAACACTTTCGATTGACAGATATGAAACTGGCATGGGACACATGCAGCAGCAACCGGTCCGAGAGTCCAAAAAAAAAAAAGTGTGTTCCCAAAAAAAGGACACAGCCGAGGCGAGTTTCGGAAGGAAGCCCCAAACAAATTAATTATTTGACCAAACTTCCTCGGCAAAGACGAGCGACATGGCTGGACAGAGAGTCAGAAAAAAACGGATTCCTTTTTCATTTAATTAATCCCCCGAACGCATATTCAACTTTAATGTGCCCTGGGGCCATGCGATGCACAGCGCTGCGGTGCTGAGCGGCAACAACCCAGCAGCGGTGCAGCGCTGAGTGTTGTCGAAGTGCCCCGGAAAACGGTTGGCGCACCGGCGGCGAACAAAAGAAACTCCATTTGCCTCGCCGTGTCATGAAAGGATAAAGTTTTTGTTTGCTCGTATCTTTTAATTTCCACAAGCACACAGCTGGAGAGCTTCATTTGATTCCCTTCAGGTGCAAGTGTGTGGTTAAGTTCCAGTGAGTGAACTTAGCCATCGCTTGGCTTTGTGTTGTTGAACCTTGGTCAGGAGCATCCTTGACCAACGCAAACTTTTGCTGCAGCATTCGCGTGGATTCACGGGGCAAGGACCAACCTGTGAACCGGTCCGTGCCCGACCACCGTTACATCTTGAGCACAATTGCCGTAATGAGTGTCGACAAGTGTGTAGGTGTGTGTATGTGCTGCGAAACAATCAGAATGCAGTCCTGGTTTCCGGTTTTTCATTGTAAATGTCATTCTCCTGTTTCCCTTGTTGTGGTGGATCCTTCGTTCACTCAGTCCATCCTCCGGTCCTTATAATTAAGTGCTATCATTTGTAAGAAAAGGGGTTTAGTTTCTATGGCTTTTGTTTCTGGGTTGTTGCTGCAGTTCTTTTTGCTTGGGTTTCTCAGTGTCCTGCTTCAAGGATCCGCTTTGGCACGAAGATGAACTGAAGATAGTGAATGGAAGACGCTGGCGCTCGGAATGAATGGATACTCTCAAAGCGAATGAAGACTTCGTCATTGCAGTGGAAGTAATTAAGCCTTATTTATGCACTTCAATTTCAAAAGGATATCCGGCAAGGCGGGCCGCGGCGTTGGTGGCTGTTGGACGGGCAGGCAGATGCCTATGGTCGAGCGCTTAGGGAACTCAGCGAGTCGAATCAGATTAAGCTACGCGACGGTGGAGGGGGAGTATTAAACGGTGCAGCAGAAGATGCGTGTGCTGACTGTGGGATGGGGAGGGGGAATGATTGTGTAGAGGGTTGAGATAAGCGGCTTACTTGTGGCATTGGAGTCTATCCCAGCGTGAGCCTTGTTAATGAGCGGGCTTGAGTGTGCGTTCGACTGCTTTAACGACCATGGCAACAGTTGTCTTCGCTTCAATCTCATCGCGAGGTTAATTAGGGATAATGGAGTGCATTCATTCCGGCCCTCTTTTCACTCAGAAATCCACAGTAACCTTTGAACAACGCCATTCTTTTGTCAGGATGAGCAGGCTTCATCCATTCATCGCGCCCCAACCGATCAAAGAGCACTTCCGCTGAAAGTGTTCCCATTTCGTGCAAAATCTAGTGCCAACGACCAATGTCGCACAGGCCCTCCTCCGGCGCCCGGCCGAGTGAAATCAATTCCGAAACCCTTGCGCCATCGACCGGCCCATCTGTTATGTGTGTCAATTTGCCACTGCCACCCCCCGCCGCGGGCGCGGAGTGCAGTTTATTTGTTTGCTTACACCTCAAGGACCGTGTTTTGATAAACTCGTCGTGTGCTGGTTTTTTATGTTTTATTCGAATTTTTATATTTTTTACGAGAGGGTCCCCTGGTTTTATGGATTCACCGATTGTTGTCCCGTCGCCACACCACCGCAGCTCCGGTTGTGAAAGGCAACCGTGGGCGGCGGGGAAGTATGACGTTCGTCGTTCCTGCAATAAAATAACAATTCATCGTCGTATCTGTTTCGAAACAATAATCCTCGAGTGTGGGGACTCCGATGGTGGCGGAGGACGTGTGTGCGAGTCTGTTTGTGAAATTCATTTGACGCAAAAGCGCCGTCGGTGGCAGCGAGTGAGTGTGTATGTGTGTGTGGGTGGGCGACGACTGCCGGATTGTGCACCCACATCCCACGTGAAATTGAATTTGGAAAATTGAAAATAAAGCACCGTTAATGCAGAGACATATCGACATTTATTCGCGGGGAGGGGCGGTTGCTTGGGAGTTTTTCTGTTGGGATTTGACGGTTAATGCCGTGAAATTGTGTGGACTCTTGGTCGGGAATTGGCCCCGGTGAGGGGGTGGGGGGTGGGGGGTGGACTTCGGAACAGGACGGAGTTTATCTTCGTCTCATTAAGGTGATGGCTATTTATGGACAAGCCATTGCCGTACACTGATGCGAGGGTTGGGTTTATGGCGAGGTCGTGCGCTACTGATGTGTAATCGGCTAACAAGATGATGACTTTTGAGGAGATTGCCCTGAGTGTGAGGCAGTAAATGATACGAGATCGTTGAGCCATTTATGACGTGTTCTGATGAAATGATTAGATGCTACGACATTTGGTGGGGGAGTGACGGAAGCATCGCTTGATTAGGCGAGCTGTTGAAGAGAGTCATTATCCGCGTGGTGTTTACAAGTCCCATTGTTATTTACTTTGTTTCCTAAGTTGCAATCATGGCATGAGTTCGTCTCCTTAGTAATCCTCTAAGGAGTAGACGAGAGATGACGATTCTCTGCAGTTCTCGATGACCGCCTGAACCGATACGTGAATCAACATATAGCATGCTTGTCAGAAGCATTTCAAGACGGAGAAGTCCACTATCGACACTACCCCAGATCCTGCATAGACACTTACCGCCTAGTCGTCGCCATCAAGGCTTCATATGACAGCGGGAGAGACGAGATATTCACCGCCATGTCTAGTGTTTGACACTCCTGCCAAGATTGTCAAGTTGTGCAGAATGACGATGTAAGATTCTTACTCCTCGATGACAAGTTTCGAGAGGCCTTTAATGTCGAAAACAGATTTCGACAACGTCATGTCAAGTTAACATGTTTCTTGAGAAGGTTGTGTAGAACTCAATCGTCAACGCGAGAGGCACGGTATTCCAAAAGTCCGTAAAATTTGTTGACGCTATAGGTTGGCCACAGCGAACCGCCTTCAAGCCATCGAATCAGAGCAGCCAAAACGGGTAAAGCTGTGAATGAGGGCAAAATGAAGGATATGCAATCTTCGTTGAGGACGCCCACCATCGACGACTTGGTCACAACGTCACCATGGGCAGATATACTTTTGGGGTAGTGAAGGACCTGGTTTATTTCGGATTTCGAAGTAGACGGACAAACTCTCTTCCCAATCGCTATTTCTCTGGGCTCAAGAGGCAATTTGTTCGTGAGGCACTCTCTCGGGCCACTGTGCTCACTTTGTTGAGCCATTTCTGACAACCGCGACCAACTGACCAACTGAACGCTTACCCAGACAGTGGAAGAGGAGTCTAGTTCTTTGAGAATGGGTTGGAGAGAGTGTTTCAGAAAAGGAGCGTAGGCGAACATAAGCATGTTCAGCATTGGTCCATTGGTCTAGGCGAAGTTTGTTGTCCCATTCGTTAATGGATGGCTGTGCTGTTGGCATTACAGTACGGTTCGTGAGTTATGAACGCAGATTCCGAACCAGACCTCACGAGCTCATCTGCGGACGAGCTGAGCATCACTTTGTTTTGACTGGCAAGAGCTTGCAGCATTCGTCTTAGCAACATTTGACTGTTTTGTGGTCCATTAGGAGGGACGATAGTGCCTTGAGTGCTGTCTGACTGTCTGAGAAGATGCAAATTCTAGCGCCCTTAATACCCTTGGGGAGATTTTGTCTGTTGCAGATCTCGATGGCGTTGATTTCGGCTTGGAAGATGGTAGTTGTTGTGGTCGAGTACAAATCCTTGTGTTTGGACCAGAGACTCAGGCCGCGACTCCAGAGTCCTTTGATCCATCTGTGAACCATACCAGACTTCTAGGGTCTAGTGTTGGTACAAAGTCACCATTGGTTCAGCTATCGGCGGTTAATTAAAGGCAGATGACATAAGCATTATGCCATTTGGAGAGGCTTGTTGACTGAGCCCAGGTTCATGTAACAAGGTGGAAATTAGAAAATGTGAAATGGGAAATGCTAATGGAATGGCAATGGGTGGTATGGGAAATGTTAATTTTATGCGTGCTATTGATCTGTCATGAATGGATGTGCCTAGAATTTTGTCGACTCCGAATAGCGACGTTTGAGAATCTTATTATTGGCAGGTGCAGTCTCAGATCATAGTCAGTGATTGGACAAAGTCGGAACCGTTGTCAGAGATTGAAATTGGGGACCTCGGGGTACAAGTCGGTGGATATAATCTCCCAGCTGAAGTCAATATAGGGAACGTGAACATGATTTGCACGTGTCTTTTCTTTAACTTTGATTTTTTTTCACCCTTTACACCCCATCTGAAGGGATGTTGAGACGCTAAGTACAACAATTACACAATAATCGCCCCTTAACCTCAAAATCCATCGAACACGCCAGAAAACAACAAGTCAACAGGCAAACCATGACCACCGCCAAATCTCTTCTGAATGTCGAGGAACTTTAATTTAATTCACGTCCAAGTTGACGGACGACCCTAATTGGGATGATGTCGGCCATAAAAATCCACCACCGACCACTTAGGCGCATTTTGTGCTCCCTCCCTTCGCCACATAATGGCTTATAACGGCTGAGGAATTCCTTTCTTTTCATTCGGCCCCCATCCAGGCGTCTTCATCAATAGCCGCTTCATCTCCATTGGAATTCCATTAAGAAACTAAACCAGAGAGACGCAGAGCACCCCGCCCGCACGGGCACAGCCGGCCATCGGAGGCGCTACAGGAGGAGCTTATGTACGATCAATTGCATCGAATGATTGCCATAATTTTATGATTCCATCGGCACTTACGGCAGCAATTAGCTGCTGGGTGCGATGGACACGCCGCCGAGCGAGGAATGGGGAGAATGGAATTCTTTTGGAACACTCAAGGAGAGTGCCATTAGACGAGCCACAGGAGTGGGATGACGCGCTCAGGGACTTCGTAAATGGCTTTGTGCCTTCGCCGGTACACGGGGGTTTTTAATCAAATTCAGCACGCGCCAGATGTGTATCGCCAATAATTCCGGGAGTTGTGGGGCCAGAGCGCCAGAGAGCCACTTTTTATCAGCCACTGGAGTCTGGGGTCGCAGCTCCTTTTATGAGTTATTATTGCCGCCAGCGTCAAATGTTACACATATCCCTCATCTTCTGGGGCTCGGCTCGATTTAATATGACTGCTCCTTCCTAACTGTCGTCTGTTATTATAATCCACCACTCACCCCTCACCCATCACAAGGACTGTGTCGTTTTTGCATATTCCTCCAGGGGGAGCGCAAAAGAGCCAAAAGCCGACTTGATATTTAAGCTCTCGGGGTTAGGGCTGGACGCCGTATGGCGGCTCCCTAAAGTGCCCCTTTGACCCGTGGCCGTGGCCCACCATCAGGACCGGACACTATAAAAAGGAATATCACAAGGACTGAGTGCCGGCCAGTGGTCATGCCCCCCGGAAAGGATGTGCTCCTTCTGCTCGTGATGGCGATGGTGATGTTGCTGTCGATGATGGCGCGTTAAGCATTTCGGTGGTCAGCAGTGGATGGAGCTAAGATGATTAGATGTGGATCTCTGGTTGCGATTGGCACGTGCGCTGAAGGCATAAATCGAACGGCAACGACTTTGGAATATTGTTACTGCCTTCCCGACCATTGAGGGCTGATATGTGATCTCGGGAAATTCCCCGAAGACGTACGATTGACAAGGAAACATCTGAGGACGAGGACCCTAATCACATAGGGCCTTGACGACGGGGGTGACATATGTTATCGGGAGGGGGTGATATTTTCTTGAGAACTTTTTCCTGCTTATTGAAAGAGAGGGGTAGGGAATTTTTCGACTTCCACTGTTGCGTGAAAAATATAAACGAAGTCAGGGCGTCTTAGATGACAACGGTTTGATGGGGTTTGCTGATGTCTCTTAGGACTTATTAGGTGCTCGACAGTAGAGTTAACTCTTCGTCAGTTTTAGAATAACTACGTGCCACTGGTTTGAATGGATATGGCCAACTTGAACAGAACAATGATCTGCAATTTCTTAGGAACCAGCATCCTGGGTTCCTAAGAAATTGCGACGGGATCTCGTTGTGAAGTAGAAGTAGATATTTAATGCCCGGAATTGTTTCTTGTACAATAGATTCAGCATTCCATTAACATTACGGTTGACTACATTTATTTTGCTTTAAATTAAAATGGGTACAGATCAGGCAATGATACAACCTAACCACTCTAGTAATAAAGAAGCTTTTGCCATTATCAGACGTGTGAAATTCTCTTATGAGCAAAAGTTGAGGCAAAAAGTGCTGCATTGTCCCAAGGGTAGCAAAAACTTTTTGTGATTTGTAAAAAACGCAAAGAATTCCGCCTCGTCTTCAATTCCCACGCTCATTTACAATAACATTCCAGCTGTCAGCTCCTTAGACAAAGCTAATCTGCTTGCTGCTCATTTTGCTGCCAGCTCAACACTGCCAAGTTCCAAGATGTCTCTACCTGTACATGAGAGCGTTGATTTCACCATGGGACAAGAGTACTGAAAGATCTCGACGTGCACAAATCCCCTGGTCCGGATGGTATTCCCCCTATACTTCTGAAGAGGTGTTCTTCTGCGCTGGCAAAACCACTGCGTAAGCTTTTTCATCTATCCTACTCTTTAGGTCTCTTTCCGAGCAGATGGAAAACAGCATTTGTCCAGCCCGTCCCTAAAAAGGGCGAATCTTCGTCTACCACTTCGTACCGACCCATAGCACTTTCTAAGGTCATGGAAACGCTGATAAATCGTCAGCTTTTGAAATATCTTGAATCGCGGAAGCTTCTTAATGACCGACCATATGGTTTCCGCAGCAACAGGTCCACTGGTGATCTGTTAGCTTATCTCGCCGAAAAGTGGAACCAGTCTTTGCACAATGCAGGCGAAAGCAAGATCGTTGCGCTCGACATTTCTAAAGCATTTGACAGAGTTTGGCAGCAAGCTCTCTTGTCGAAAATGCGTGCCTATGGTATCGATGAATCTCTTCCTCTATGGATTTGAAATTACCTTTCGAACCGTTCAATTCAAGTTGTGTTGGATGGGTTCAAGTCTGATATCCACCAAGTAAATGCTGGTGTTCCCCAAGGCTCAGTTCTGTCGCCGACACTCTTTCTCATTTTTATAAATGATCTCTTGTCTGCTTCTTCAAATCCAATCCATTCCTTCGCTGATGACAGCACCCTTAGCTTTTCATATTCGTTCCAAGACCACCGACCCCGCCCTTCGGCCGTAGAATTGGAACGGCAGCGTATGTTAAGCACATTGAATTCCGATCTCGACAGCATACTTAACTGGGGAGAAAACAATGGAGTGGAATTCAATGCTTCAAAAACACAATGCTGTCTGGTGTCACTCAAGTGAACCCTTGATAATCAGCCAGTATCCATGAATGGCGCTTGTGTCGATGAAACCGGGAAACTTTCCATTCTTGGTATGTGTATCAACACAGCACACAGCAGGTCGACAAAAATGCAGCGAAATGTTAAGGTTTCCTTAATCGATGCAATAAATGTTTCACCCCTTCTGATTTGGCCTTAATTTATAAGGCGTACATCCGCCCAAGCTTGAGTACAACGCTCATATCTGGTCTGGTGCCCCAATACCACACTGCACCTACTTGAAAGAATCCAAAAGCGAGCGATAAAACTTCTAGGAGACAATAATATGACAGAGTCAGTCAAAACACGGACAGTCTTTGTCGTTTTATCGTTATTTCAACAAACGATGCTCAAGTGAGCTAGCCAACTGTTTTCCTCCTCTCCATGAATTCACCCGCAACACCCGTCTCGCCCGGAATACCCTTAAGCCGACTTTCGGACGCACAGTTAAATTCAGAGACTCGTTCTTCAGCCGCACTGCACGAATATGGAATGCTCTTCCCAGCCTAATATTTCCCACAGACTACAACCCGCAGATATTTAAGACCAATGGGCACAGGTACCTCCTCTCCCTTTCTCCCTCTATACCTTCGGTCCGTGCTGTGTCTTGACCCCGGACACATAGGGTATTAACAATCCCTTGAGCACAAGCAAATTATAAAAAAAAAAATTTACTTTGCACATTTTAAAAGTTTTCAATTTGGTGGCTCAACATCGGGCAAGTCTATTATGTGTGGAAATACCTTTTGTTGCAAAATACCCACAATGGCGCTACACTTTTCAATTAAAGATTTATTCACTCGATCCGATTGATTATAAAGGTTAGAAACCAGTCTCTGTTTAAGTTTCTTAGCGGGCATCTTCCTCTGGGTGGACCTGAGCTTCAGCCAACAAGCCTCTCCAGCTGGTATGTTCTTTAGCCAGCTGCCTCCAGTTACACAAGCCATGTTGACTTAGGTCCTTATTAATTTGTAGGCGCCATCTGTATCTTGGACTTCCTCTATTGCGTTGTCCCATTAACGCCAAGTCAAAGACTCTTTGTGTGTTGTCCAGGCGCTCTACATGGCCTAGTCCTCTTGAGTGTTGAATCCGTAGACACCGAGAACTAGAACAAAGGTGTTCCAACACTAGACCTTAGTTTGGTTCACAGATGGAGATGGAAGAGATGCCGGACTTATTGGACCCAACACAACGATTTCCGTACCCATGCATGCATGCAACTATGTAGACTGCACTATTTTTGGCAACAGAACGAAAGCCAAGCAAAGCCGAAGCCATGGGCTTGCGATGACCTAAACACGCTCCCAAGCATAGGCAGTCGCTTGATGTTACTGTCCATGGGATCAAGAACGGTAAAACCAAGACAAGCGACAATCCCACGCTGTACAAGAAGAAGCTGCTAACCTCAGGCTATCTCATTTCCGCTGGATGTAAGCTTGTGGCCGACAACACGCTCTCCTTACAACATGACATGTTGTGGTGTCTGTAGAAATTTGCTCTCTATCTTCCTTTTCGCTTTTTGCTTAGAGTACTGTTAAGATTATTGTGTAAGCTAGGTTTAATTTTATATTAATGTAGTTTTTCACTCACTGTTTGGACTCAAGTCAATAAACCCCTAGTTGTTATAACGATTGATTTTAGTGTTTCATTTTTTTTTTGGGACCACGACTGGCTCCCACCCATATAACTCATGGGGTTAAAGCCTACCATCTTCCAAGCTGACATCCACGCCATCGAGATCTGTGGCAGACAAAATGTCCCAAGGGTATTAATGGTGCAAGAATTTCCATCTTCTCAGACAGTCAGACAGCACTAAAGGCACTATCGTCCCACCTAATGGACCACAAAACAGTCAAATGTTGCTAAGACGAATGTTGCAAGCTCTTGCCAGCCAAAACAAAGTGATGCTCAGCTCGTCCGCAGATGAGCTCGTGAGGTCTGGTTCGGAATCTGCGTTCATAACTCACGAACCATACTGTAATGCCAACTGCACAGCCATCCATTAACGAATGGGACAACAAACTTCGCCTAGACCAATGGACCAATGATGAACTTACTTATGTTCTTTAACCCCTCGAGGGTCACAAGGCGCCAAGTACGCCTGCGCTCCTTTTCTTTCAAAAATCTGAAACACTCTCTCCAACCCATTCTTAAAGAACTAGACTCCTCTTCCACTGTCTGGGTTAGCGGGCTCCACTGCATGGTGAAGTTCGCAATGGAGTTGTCTTCGCGTCGTAGGGTGTGTCCAATCCACTGCCACTTTCTCCTCCGTATTGTGATGTTTATAGATTTTCTGGTACAATTCCCTGTTGGAGATACGGTTCTACTACAAAAGATCTCAAGGAGGTTTCTTAAACATCTGCTTACGAATGATAGCAGCTTTCGTGTTGTGCAACTTTCCAGGAACTGCATCCTTTATGGATGGCAGCACCGATTCCACGTTGGAGCGAAACAGTCGCAGCTTGGTCCTTAAGCTGATGACATTACTTTTCCAGATCTTGGATAGCGTTCCGAACGCAGCCTTGGCCTTTCCGATTCTGCTGCACACATCCAGTTTGGTGTCAATGCGGTTAGCCGAGAGATTAATATGTTGTTTCTCGATTTTCTGTCCGGCAATGTTCAGTTGGTCGCGGTTGTCAGAAATGTCTCAACAAAGTGAGCACAGTGAAACTTCTCTATAGTGGACAGCAGCGGGACCATCATGATTGGATGTTATGTATGAGAGTCTGTTCTGAGGGGGTTGAAATACACGAATACCCTCTTGTCGGGACAGTGACGAATTGTCCGTAAAGAGAGGTGTCCCGTATGGAGGGGTGTCCGTAAACAGAAGACTCACTGTATAAAAGTGTTATCGAGCATTCTTACTGTCCACTGCGGCTTGAATAACCAACTTAACAAAATAAACTGGTACCAACTGCCAAGACAAGTTACGTCGGCTTTACCGGGATGGGAAGGGATGAGGCAACCGAGCAGATTTTATGATTTTATGTGGATGTCCGGCACTACTCCGGTTAAGGAAACGTTTCTTCTGTAAGGAGATACTCATTTCAGTGGAACTAAAAAATTCCATTACAAAAGACGTACCATCTTTCATAAGGGAAGTAGTACGTTTTTTGGTTCAAATCCAACCGTTCGATACGTTGGATCTCTTCAGGTCGCAGTGTCGTTGCCTTCACGGCATGGGTTGTACAAGAGGAAACAAATCGGTGTCTAAACTCATGTCGCTGTACAGCTCGTGATATGGTTTGTGGTTTAATCATATTTTCCAAACAGTATTAAAGCATAACTGAATCCAGAACTTTTCTTTCGAAAATAAAGGGCTTCTTTATCTGCTCTCGAGGGATGATAAAGGCGTTTTATAAGCTCTGCTTGGTGGCCCGAGAGAGTGCCTCACGAACAAATTGCCTCTTGAGCATAGAGAAATAGCGAAAAGAGAGTTTCTCCGTCTACTTCGAAATCCGAAATAAACCAGGTCCTTCACTACCCCAAAAGTATATCTGCCCATGGTGACGTTGTGACCAAGTCGTCGATGGTGGGCGTCCTCAACGAAGATTGCATATACTTCATTTTGCCCTCATTCACAGCTTGACCTGTTTTGGCTGCTGTCTCCGATTCAATGGCAGCTAACTCTTCATTGATGGCTCGCACTGTTCGACCTTTCGCGTCAATATCGTCCGCGAATACCGGGAACTGTACGGACTTTTGGAAGACGGTGCATCTTGCGTTTCCAAGTGAGTTCCACTCGATTTTCTCCCGAACAATCATCATGCCTTGTCTAAATCCTTTTTCGACATTACAGGTTTCGATAAAATCGGTACCGAGTTTGAGGCGGCAGCTAGAACAACCGCATAGTCTTAGCAGGAGCGTCCAAAACTAGACACGGTGGTGAATAGCTCGTCTCTATACATATTTGGCTTTGTAAGCGACGAATTTATGCTAAGTGTCAATATGAATTTCTTTCCGTTCTCTCTGTGACTGCCAGCCCTCTGCTTAAAGTCAAACTCGAAACCTCACAAAAAAGTCCAAAAGTGTGCTCTCACAAGACTCCCTCTGCAAATAGCCCACAGTCAGCAAGTCAATGAGCATGATTCGGCCAATAGCAATTCATTACATTCCATTAGCCTCACTTAGGATACCTGTTGAGGTGGCTGATTCTAATATTATTAACAGTTACCGCTCGCATCCATTACACTGAATAATCTACGTGGCAATCGGTTTCAAATTAAGCCCTCGTCAGTGTCGCCGTTGTCGCCCCCTAAATTCACGTTTACTTTATTTTCTTAATTAAATCAAAAAGAAGAAAAAAATGTCACCAGGACACCAGCAGGATCACACGATGCCTTGCCACACCTCCGGCGGCGGCGGGGCGCTCTGTTTTGTCAATTTCCCCCCAAGAGCACCCCCGAGATTCTTTTTTTTCAGTTTGACCAAGAAGTGGGCGGCGGGGGACGGCAAGGGAAAAAAGAAATGAGAATTTTCACTACCCATTGTCCTGTGTAATCCCTATAAAATTGAGCAAGCAGCATCCGAGTCAAAAGGAAATGCAAAGCGAAAAGGACAAACAAACGGTCACACGGTATTCACCTACTTTTGCCCAATCATTCATTCATTCAGTCGTTCTTTCATTCATCATCGCCGCCGCTGGTGGACTGTGTGTTGTAGGTGGACGTCTCGTGAGGACACACAGATGAGGCCAGAGAATAGCCCTAGCAGCGACCGAAAAACCTGACGAAGGAGCCTTGTTAATGGATATAAATACACGATAGGCCTTATGTGTCACAGACGAGAAAGAGAGAGAGAGAGAGAGAGAGAGAGAGGGAGGGAAACAAAACACAGAATTCGTTACAAGGACATTCAGATGAAATGAGGCAAATTTCTGTTTTCAGTTCTTTCTTTGTGCCCTCTTGTTGCTCCTCCACACCCTGTGCCTCTGCGTTCTTCCTTTCCCTCTGTTGTCCTGAAATTTATTTAAAACGTGTCATCACTGTCAATGTGTTTACAGGAGATGAGTCCTTTCTGAAAGGGGGTCCCAACCCCAACCCACCCCCTCCAGCGGCAACAACAAGAGACGAAAAGGAGCAACACCATCCTGCCGTTTTGATATCCTCGTTTTGATGTGTTCTAATTTCAGGCATTGTTCTCCTTTTACAGGTCCTGGCCGGATGCCGGATCGATGAGTGAAAGTCAGTGTCTCACAGCGAACGACACCGTATTTCAGTGCAAGCTCATCACGAGAAGGGGGTCGCGCGCCGTAACGGGCGGCCACGTTGATGAAGAGGAATTTTGTTCGGATTTTTTTTTTGTTTGTTTTTGTGTTTGCCTTTTTTTGTATTTCGTATCAGTGTGTCCTCGTTGCCGCCGCCATAGCAGCAGTCACTGAGTCGTTTCGGTGTGACGATACGCAACACCAACGGAGGTGGAGGCGGAGGCAGCGCCGCTCCAGCAAGCGCTTCAACGGCCTTACTCCTGTGTGATGTTTTCACTTGTTTGATGTTATCCATGCGATAATGAGATTCCATTCCGTTGTTCATGTTGAAAGCTTTAAAATATTTACGAGCTATTAACGCATCCCCGGTCATTTGCGACGCGACGGTCGTCGCTTGGTGGTCGGTCGATGGTTGCTCGGTGGTCTGTGATAGAACGACAACCTCACACCGTGGCGCACTGTTACTGGATACCCTTGCGTGGCTGCGCACCGCCCAGGTGCGGTGGAAGCCATGGTCAGTCCTTAAAGAGGCAACTGCGACTGCGACTGATTAATTATTACCGTAGCTGGGGCTCATCGTGGGATGACTTAATTTGTAGACAATGCTCACTAATTAGGAGCTCACTCTTTGTCCTGTCTCTCTCTCTCTTTCTCTTCTCGCTGGGTTGCCAGGATATGCTCCTGTTGCAGGAGATTATACACCATGCCTGGATGATGTCTTTCATTCGATGCGTCTGCTGTTGCTCGGCTAATTACGTGTTCGCTTGGTATTTGATGAACGATGATTGAAATGTTTGTCAGTAGGTGGCGGAGGCTGGATAATCTTGTTTGGGTATGGAACCCATTGCGAAGGATGGTTGGCGGCTGTTGCTGTTGACGAACTTCTCATATTTCTTTCATACGTCTGCTGTGCGGTGAAGGTCATTGGATGGTCTATTCTGGCAACGGATTGCCACATGTTGATATAAATTTGGATCTCCGGCAAGCAGAATTGTTCCCTAATGAGGTGCTTGGAACTTCTGACAGCGGGCGTGACGAATTCCTTCAATTACAGCCTTTTCCGGGAACTTCGGTCATGCACGAAGTGCTGGCTAAATGAATTCATTAAATCAATCAACTGAGCAAGTGCTTATGATTAGAGGGCAGTCATTTAACATATCGGCTGAGTACACGAGTTCAGTAGAAGAGAAGGCGATTCCTGAAAGCGATCCCAAGCGCCAGAATGCCACGGACTCAATTGTAAGCAGACGAAAATGATGTCTGCTAGTTCTTTGACTGGAATTACGAACGCTTAAAGCGTAAACCAACTGACCTTTTTCTTTAAATCTCTCCAGCATAAATGCTCATTCGTTGTTGCAGTCGCCACAACATTTGAGGTAAACTCAGAAGAAGTAAAGACGTTGTTCAAAATCCAGACATGGCCTGGTCTGTTTTTGTCTTCAGAACTTCAAGCTGAGTACCTCCTCTGACTCTATGAAGTCATCAGGAGAGCCACAAATCATCGACTCTCATTAACATAAGTTTGTGATCTGGTGCCACGATACTCAGCTCGAACAGCGAATCAATGGTCATCCGGATAAGGCGCAGTAAGTGAGAGTGGAAGAGTAACAGCTCGATGCACTGAGCAAATGCGTATGGATCTAATTTAGTGCTCGATAAGTACTTGGTTACTACACGTTAAGTAAGTATTTGGTTTCTAACTGTCTTCTACTCAGCAAATATTTTTCGGTTAGAACTTGTTTAGCACTCGTTTATTACTCAAATATTACTCGTTAAATACTTGGTTAGTATACGTTCAACACACGGTTAATAAAAGGTTTAGTACATATTTAGTACTCAGTTAGTACTTGCTTAGTACTCTTTAAGTACTCGGTTAGTACCCATTTAGTACTCGTTTGGTAATTGAATTGTACTTGTATAGTACTCGGTTAGTATTCCTTTATTTATCTGATAGAAATCGTTAAATACTTGGTCAGAACACGTTTAGCACTCGGTTAATAAAAGGTTTAGTACATATTTAGTACTCAGTTAGTACTTGCTTAGTACTCTTTTAGTACTCGGTTATTAGTCATTTAGTACTCGTTTGGTAATTGAATTGTACTTGTTTAGTACTCGGTTAGTATTCCTTTATTACTCTTATAGAAATCGTTAAATACTTGGTCAGTACACGTTTAGCACTCGGTTAATAACAGTTTAGTACACGTTCAGCACTTGATTAATAACAGTTTAGTACTCGGTATGTACTCGGCTAATACCCGTTTGGTATTCATTTAGTAATACTTTAGTACTTGGTTGGTACTCGTTTAGTACTTGTACTTGTCAGCTCTCAAAGACAGCAAAATACTTGGGCGTTATACTTGATTCCAAGCTGGAAAGTCAATACAAAGGACCGTACAAGGAAGGCGTTCGGAGCGTTCTACAAGTTTAAACGGGCCTTCGTTAGAACATAGGAAGACCCATCTTAACCTACGGCTCTCTGGTATGGTGGGAAGCATTGAAGAAGACATATATTCGAACACAGCTACCCAAAATACAAGGATCGGTCTGCCTAGCCATAATAGGTTGCTTTCTAACAACCCCGACGGCAGCGCTGGAGGCCATCTCTCTTCTCGACTTGTTCTGCATTACCAGTGCAGCCTCTTCGTCTTTTGGCCTCACGTCACTCATGCCTTAGATGCCATACAAGAAGTTGTAAAATAGCGCAGAACATGGGAAAAAATTCACTACTTTACATAAACCCCAGCCCCGTAGAAGAGGTTCTACCAACTGTGTCTGAACCGGAAAAATGGAAGGAAGGAGTGGCAATAACAGAGGAGGAGATGGCCCCATACACCCACGGCTCCAGGCCGAGCGCTGGTAAAGTGGCAGGGATCTTTTGTGACCGCATCGAAAAATGTCTGGAACTAAGAGATGACTGCAGTGTTTTTCAAGTCAAAGTTGCTACTATAAATGAGGTGGGACCTGTGGTCGAAGAAGTCAACAGCGGTGATTAGATTTAGCCGCAAAAACGTACGAATGCCAGTAAGGTTCCCCACTGTGCCATAGGTACACTTACATATGATGTGACTGAGGAACGATTTTTTGTGGAGCAGAGACGAAGAAGAAACAGAATCCATCCAAAACCTGCTCTGCGAATGCCCAGCTCTAGCAATGAACAGAAGCTACTTTCTGGGGTAACACTACTTCTTAGTGTTGTTTTGAAACCGTCTGTCGTTTTTCGTTTGACAAGATTTTTCTAGACGATTCTTGACCCGCAAGGACGTACGAATGCCAGTGAATCGAAAGACGTGAAACCGTGAATTATGGAAGTTGCAAAATGCGGAGTTCGAACCTGCCATCCTCGGCGTAGGAGTCGACGAGCATCCCAACTAGACTTGTGCATTTTAGTTCAACTCAAAGACCGCACCGTTTGGTTCCATTCTGTTTATTGAACTTAAGAACAAACTCGATCTGCGCAGCATCCGATTTACGCAACACAGAAGTCATAGCCTTGGTTCACTCTATAATTGCATCTTTCAAAAAAGATACCTCGATTCGTGGAACTTTTTGTCCTAGGGTATGGGTGGAAAAAATTTAAGATTATCTATTAAAAAGAGAAGTGAAATCTTATCCGAATTAGATAAAGTTGTGCCGTAAAAAGGCAAAAAAATAGCTCTTTGATACAATTTGCTGAGCAAAAGAGCTGAATCTGGAACGCATTACACTTAGGGCTTCTGAATACCCTCAGATGGAAAAGGCTTTGTATGAGTCGAAAGCAAAGAGTTGATAATATTAAAATTTCTAATGACCTAAGTAAAACAGAGACAGTCCACTTGCACAGCAAAAAAGGGGAAAACAATAATTTAACGCCAGCTACAAAATTTAAGAAGTTAAAAATATGCTATCCGGTAAGTGCAACAACCGCGGCTATTGCAACTGCCCTGATTTCTATGAGTTGGTTCTTCTAGTTAATTTAGTTCAATGTAGTTCACTTCTCAGTAAATTGAGTCTTGGCCAATTTACGCGGATTGGCAGTCGTATTATCGTTATAAATAACAACGCTATTCCTACGGGCAACGCAACGATGATCTATGTCCTGCGGTATCTAAACAAAAGCAACCCTGATGTACACAATGCCCATACACACAAAGCAAAACTCCCAATCTAGTTCAGTATAGTTCGTTTTAGTTCAGTTATTCTTACTTAACTTACAAGCACGCAGAATTGAGTTGGTTGAACTACTGAACTAAATGAACAAAATGAACTAGTTCATTTAGTTCACTTGTTACAGCTCTTTTTTGAACTACACAAGTCTGTTCCCCACCGTCTGGAGGTGACTGCCGCCACAGAGGTTATTCAGTCATCACTGACTCAAGTATAATAAAACAAACAAATGACACTCCAATGAGACTTCGTTCACGTCCTCATTGATTTTCGGTCAGTCTAAAGAGTCTCAAGCTACTGACAACTTTCTCACCCATTCAATAATCTATTCGATTCCTACCACCCTTCTCACCTTGAGAAGTCTTCCATCTACATCTTATATTGCAATTCCGAATGCATGCGTTCAACTCTGGCAATTCCCAAAACTTCATCCCCCCGTGCCCTTGCAGGCCTCCTCTTAAACAAGAGTCAAACTAGTGCTAATTGGCAACACGTGCCTCTAATTAGTCACATTTTTCTGCCGTGCGGCCACTTTAATCTTAAAGACCAACAAACTTCCAACAAACTTCCCGGACGCCACTCAATGCAGGAACACCCGTACTGAACTCAACTTCTTAAAAGTCCACTTAAAGCAGCGACTTCCTTGGCAGCGACGTGCACTTCAACCATCCCCTCGGGTGCCGTGCTGATTTACCTGAGGGGTCAAGGTTAATCCTGGCGAGGATATTGCCTCTGCTCGGCTTAGCTCCTCCTACACCCACCCCAGCACTCCCACTCATTGCATATGGCGAAGCGAACAAATGTGATAACGAGCGCAATGTCGTCTCGTTCCCGGCTCCAGCGTGGCTGGATGCGTGCACGCGCCCTCTGCGTGTGTGTGTGTGGGAGCACGTGCGAGTGCGGTATTTAATTTTAGATGAAAGGATACCGCACCAATCCAAATGCACACATGCAAAGAAATTGCAAAAATGTTCTTGAAACTGTTTCGAAGAATAAGAATGAGACGAACATGAGGACATCATTGAGTCTGCGGTGGTTGATGGTGGCGTCGTGACGCGGCGTTCGTCTCCATCGTCGCCCCAGGCAAGCCTGTCACCGCCACTTGATGGTTTGCCGAATCCGAAATTAACTGAAAACCTAACTTGTGTGCACAAGCCGGAGAACCCACCACATCGCCGCGCCGGCGAGTCGTGTTCGTTGGGAGAGGGAATGGTCTTTCGTTTGAGGCGCCCTGGTGAATACTCTCCGAACGGATGGGTCTGGTGTCGGATTCGAGGTGCAGGAGGACGGCATGAATGCTGCTGCCACATCAGCAGGCGGATGGCGAGTACGTGAGATTAACTCAAATTACAGTAGCGCCACTAATTTAATACTCACCACGCATACCATCCTCTCCCAGGGCCGGCGTTCAGGAAGGCAATGCCCGTGGAGAGGGGCAGGGGGGGGGGGGGGGGGGGGGGGGGGCAGGACAGCTGTGGGTGTAATCAAATAGTCGTTACAAAATATCACGTAGGGATGATTTTAAAGTTTTTCTCCTTGGTGCGTGCCGTGGGGACAGTTTACGAGGACGGGGGTGCAGTGCTTCCCCAGCAAACGGAGACTGATTTCCTTCCGCTCCTCGTCGTGACTCTGCGACCACGGGCTGGGGGCGGTGGAGCTCTTGAAAGCTAAAAGAAGTTCCCCCGCTGCTTGTGCTTCCGAGCAGCGGTTTTGTTCTTGTCTGCGACGCTTTTTTATGACTTTCCCTTGCGCCGAGGGGGTGGCTTATTTTTGCATATTTGATTGTGGCGCGGGGTGGTTCAATTAAACACGCAATTTAATGGCTCTAATTGTTTGGAAACTTTTCGAGGATTTATCTTGGATGTGACTTGTTTTCTCGTTTACGTGTTTTTTTTTTTGTTTTGCTGGGCGGTGGAGGTGGTAAATTGTTGTCATTAATCTTGTGTGCGGCGGCGGGGGCTGAGTCAGTCGTGTGCTTGTGGATCCTTGTAAGCTGTAATTTTGCTTCTCTTGTGCTCGTGCTGCGCAGACGAGGATTGAAGTCAATTTGATTGCAGTTTAAAGTCCCATTGAGGCGGTTTGAAGAGCCCTAAAATCTCATATTCATCAATCAGACTCGGTTGAGTGGCCATGGTAGGCCATGGTTGGGCCTGGGGCCTGTCGCCGAGGAAGCACTTGTGATCTTGAAAGTGTGCGGCATGAGCCGGGGACTGGAGATGATTTCGTTCTTGAGTGCGTTTTACGACTTCTTGCACACTGAAGCCATCACTCAGCGCTGAGGTGGATGATGAGCTCGTACCAGCGTTTGATTTTTGAAGCGTGACTGTCATAAGAACAGTCTGGCTGTGAATTTCTAAGCTGAGTAAGACTTCCTTATGAGTTTATGAGAAAGTTACGGTTGGACATGATCCTAAAGGGACTGTTTTGCTAATTATACTAGAAACTTGAGACTGCCGTCACGACTTTAAAGGTAAGTTGATACGCTTTCACTCACTATGCAGGATTCTGGTTGCGCGAATTAAATATTTACTAGACTCGATCGTGGTCGAGATTCGACGACTATCACTGGTAACGCAAACAGAAAATTCTAAATACAGTCAATAATCGTTTACAACGACATCGGTTATAGCGACCAAATTTTTAGGTCCCGCCTCAGGTCGATCATAGTTCTATTGAAGAACATATCGCTTACAACGACATCACTTAAAACGACATCACTTAAAACGACACATCGCTTACAACGACCAATTTTTCCATGTTTTTGGTATAAAATATTGGTTACAACAACTAAAATCGAAGCAGCTGCAGGCGTGACTGGAAAGAAAAGAAAAACATGCAGTGCATGGTTACGTGCACATCAAATTCCGCATATTTTCGTTATTTTTTGTCTTGTGTTTATTGATGGTCGTTTTAACTGGTTTTGACTGCATGTGTTTTTTGTTGTTGCTATCACGCTGACGACCAATGCAGGCTCCGAGTCTGAGCGATAGCTGCTTTCCATTCCTGACGGTCCTGGGCACGCTGCTTCCAGTCATCAAGACCAAGCTGTCTATCATCCGCGATAACTTGGTCTTTACACCGGAGATTCGGTCTTCCTCTCCTTCTCGAACCAGGAGGCTCGGATTCGAAGACCCTCTTAGCTGGAGCATTGTTGTCCATGCGCTCGATGTGGCCGAGCCAATGCAGTGGACGGATCTTTGCCTTCTGGACTACATCCACCTTCGACAGAGCACCGTTGGATCATTTTTTTTTTCGAAAATGAGGCTGCGAGCAATGTTTCGGTTGACAGTGGCCGTTACGGAGCCATGAGCCGACTTTTACTGAAATTGAAGACATGGCTTTGGACGATCGCTGGTCCATGCAGGGTGGTGAGCCATGCCACATAGCCCATGCCACAACCGATCTTTTGAGCACCAAATGCCCAAATCGTGTTATCAGCCAATTTGGGAGACATTAATTGGCCGCCTCGGAGCTGGGATTTGATCGCTTCGTACTTTGTTTGTGGGAAATCGTGCACAAACGATGTTATGCCATCAATCCGGGAACTATCCAAGCACTTAAGGCCAATAGTCCGGCCAAGCAATCCGTGAGCTACAGGAGCCAAATTAGATTGAGGAAAGTTAAACATTTCGAGGCATTTTTGGAGACTTCGTTCCAACTAAGTGTTGTATTGATGCACGCAACTTCGAGAGAGCGGAACTCTTTAAGGTAGCTAGGGATGAGGTGGTGGTGGACACGCACCAACTTATCTGTAAGATACGGTCAGAGGAAAGCATGCCCGACGAGTGAAACCTCAGTATCGTTTTCCGATCCACAAGAAAGGAGGCCCCTTCAACTGCGCCAACTACAGAAGGATAATTCTCCTTAACTTCCCTTGTAAGATTTTCATTTTCGTTTTGTGTGAGTGCCTGAAACCATTCGTCAATAATTTGAGAAGTCCTTATCAGTGCGGTTTCAGGCCGAGGAAGTCAACCAAATCTTCACGTAGCGGCAGATCCTGGAAAAAAACCCAAGAGATGCAGGTCGACACCCACCACCTTTTCGTCGATTTCAAGGCCAAATATGACAGCGTGCACAGAGACGAGCTGTAAAAGGCCATGTCTAGTTTTGACATTCCTACCCAACTCGTCAGGCTGTGCAGGATGACGAAGGAGAATCCTCGCTGCTCCATCAAGGTTGGTCACAACCTCAACGAGACCATCAATATCAAAAACGGTTTTAGACAAGGCGACGTGCTGCCATGTGAGTTCCCTAATATCATCCTGGAGCAGATCGTGCAAGGCTCACACCCCAACTCTAGAGGCACGATCTTTCAGACGTCCGTCCAAATCTTAGAATGACTGGTGGAACACAGAGAGCCGTCAATGAAGTTTGCTGGCATTGAGACTGAAGCGACATAAAATGGGTCTTGCGGTGAACGACGGCAAAACGAAGAATATGCTGTCCTCAAGAAAGGACATACAACATTGAGGTCTTGAACAGAGCGTCACAATGTGCAGTGGACAAAGTATAACTTCGAGATAGTCAAGCACTTTGTCGAATAATACCAGTACCGAGATCAAACGCAGAATACCTCTTGTCACGGGCTCTAGCATCAATTGAGTAACAGAGCCCTCTCTCGAAGAACCAAGCTGATTTTTTGTGCGACCTTGACCAATCTTGCTCTATGGCGCGGACAATCTCTAAGGCGGATGGGGCAATCCTTGGACTCCTCGAGAGAAAAGTCCTGCGTGCGATCTTTGGTCCTATTGGCGTTGACGGTTTTTGAAGGAGAAGATTCAACGAACTGTACGCGCTGTACAGCGACATAAGCCTAGCCAGGCGCCTTCGAATCCAACGCCTAAGATGGCTGGGCCATGTAGAGAACATGGACAACACTGCTCCAACCGGAAGAATCTTCGACTCCGAACCGGTGGGACAACGCAATAGAGAACGCCCACGGAACCGGACTGCAATTGGACACATCTGGTTTAAGATCGTGCCAGTTGGTAAGGCTTGTTGCTTCAATTCAATTCAATTCAGTTTTATTTTCAATATAGAATCAACATTGATTATACCTTTTCTCGAAGCCTTAGTGGATTTTCTGCAGAATGTTGTGCTTCCACCATTCAGTTGAGAGCTTCAGGAACACTGCATTCCACCGTCTTCTTCCATAGTTGTTGTAAAACCGGGGTTCTTGGAGCATGTGCCCGTCTTCTTGTATTTAGTTGAGGTTGAGGTTCACTTCGGACTGTAGAGTCACTAGAAGAAGAAGAAGAATTAGTTATAAACGCTAAGAGGAATTCGATATTCAAAGTGGATTAAGACAAGGATGCATCTTATCACCGATCTTATTTATTTCGGTGCGCTTCGAGAAGTTCTGTCGACTCGCAATTGAGGAACTTAGTGGACTCTTACAATACAACTGGATTACGTGGACGATGTATCCTAACTTTCGCGTAGTATAATATACCTTCACCACCAAATGGCATCAAGGGTGGAGAGCGAGGGACACATCGTAGGGATGAAACTGAAAAAAAATCCGCCTTGAATCGAGCTCATCAGTGCAAATATGGATTGCTGGGCAATTGGTTGAGACAGTAATTGAATTCGAGGACCACGGAAGTACGGCATCAACCGATGGCAGAACCGAACTGGATACTGCTGAAATAATCGCAAAGATAATATTCTCAGACGCCAAAATATGGTGACGAACTGAAGCTGTTACACCAGTGTTCCTGTTAACGTTTTCAGTACAACCCGACGGCTTGCTTGATTAATAGCATTTAGCCCTCTGTCATCAGCATCTGATCCGGGTGAGCTGCCGTTTTTGCTTAATCCACACGAACGTCATGCTAATTCTACGTTTTTCTACCATAATCAAAGCTGACCTACACTCGGTCTTTGTCAAGAATCAACCAGAACTGGGGTATGTCTACCGTCTGCCGCTCTGACACACTGCCCTCCCCGATTCGATAGGGGTTACCTTCGAAAAGAGTTCAACTCGTTGTGGGAGCCGAGTCCTTTCATAATTCACTGCTTTCCCCGCTCCTTCGTGAACGGAAGCAACAATCTGCGTGACTCGAGAACTCAATTTCGACATGTTCAACACATGTTTCAGTGGTTAAGTGGTAGCCTCCCTACCGCCGACGTCTCCAACTCCAGCACCACTCAGAGAAACAACAAAAAACAAATCAAGGAAATCTCCTAGACACCACCCATCCCACACGTTGAACTCGGCGAAACCCGATTAAGGACGACACTTTAAGAACCAAACTCAATCAACTTTCTGATGAGTGTATTGAGACCTGCAGTGTATTGAGTTTTAAACTCGTCAAGTGTGAACCCTGGCGTGTGTGGGGAGTGCAGGAATCAAGGCAACATGGCATCAGCACCCGCCCCGTAGCACATGAAGCGGCGATAAACGAAGCTTCGAAGCATTGAAGCATTGACGCAGTCAACGAATACAATTACACTTCTCTCGGCAGCGCGTTCGCTTGTGAGGACGGTCACGTAACACCGCAGAACCGAGAGGATGAACCTAACGCTCTAGAAGTTGCTTCACATTGATCATTAATATTCGCTTTATCACAGCGCCTCGGCATTAATGGATGAGGTGGCTGCTGAGGTGGCTGTTGAGGTGTCTTCGTGCACGAATGTCCGGGTGTGTGTGTGTGTGTGCGTCTGAAGGTTGACTACGCCCGTCAAGCCATGCGCTGGTTTCCCTCAAACTCTGCTTCACGGCATGCGTTCCTCGCCGTCGACGACGACAACGGGGCCGTACACACACGTGGGAGAATTCGCTGGGCGTTCTACGTGATTGGAATCCTTGCGATTGATTGAAATTCGATTTTGTGACATACCGTACGCGCCCTCGTCGTCGGATAGTCGAGATATGTGTTTCTTCCTGCAGTGATCTGAAAGCGACACCTTAGGCGGCCTTAAGCGAGCATCAACCGAGCGACCGACATCTCCAGAGGCATGCCAAGGATGCTGTGTGTCGTCCTCGACATCGCTGCCGTCTCACCACCAAAGCCGCGGGTCCGCCGGCTGACGGAACCGAACACGTCGAATTATTCGATTAGGGCTGCGTTTGTATTTTGCTCGCGCGGAAATTGTATATTGATACGGTGGTGGGCCGGAGCTAGACCGGCGACAAGGGGAGCTCGTAGGGAGGCGTGTTCACTGCGGCGGCTGTGGAATGATTCTCTTTATTGTTATTGCCTGCGTCCTGCCGCACAGTTTGCCTTTTTGAAAATATCAAAAAATACCCCCGTGCACGGTGAGGTCGCGGATTAAATGGCGCCGTCGGTGTGTGCTTCTAATCGCTTTAGAAAAATCGAGAAATGAGCGTCCCTCGTGCTCTGTCCGTGGGAAGGGGCTGCTTGATATTTTATTCATTTCCCGCTGTCATGTGGGAAAATTGAATTGATCTCTGGAACTGTAAAACGGGGTGATAGCGTTTTTATTTAATTTTCCAAGTGCCACCAGGTACAGCGTGGCTTGAGGTAGGTTTGCCCATCCGCTAGATGATTTTGAGGGCGGATGGCGGAATCGCTCGCCTGTGCCGACGGGCGGTTCTTAGTCGCGTAATTATGGGAATGTGAAATTTGATTCGCTTCGGCGACAGGTGCCGGTGATCAGCGAGGCGGCTGGGAGGTGTGCCATGCCGGCTTGGCTGACGCTGAAATGGGTTTTCGATTTCCGTAATGACACGCGAGATCGGATTTGCGTACGACTTGTGATGCGAATGATGGGAATCGTTGGGCGGAGTTGAAGCGAAATTAATTTCTCGTTCGGTGGCTGGTTTCGTGTCGGTGTGGTTTCCCTTTCCAATGCGATCTCATGCGTGAGGAGTATTCTGTGCATCTTCGTCATCACAAGGATAATTGGTGTCACTCCGAGGGTTTTCGAAGGCAATGAGTGCCATTTGGGAAGTCAAAGTGGCAGTTAACTTGGATTTTGACATTAACACCGGAATAGCACACGTACCCCAGCCTTTTTTTTAATTTCCGCCGATCAGTTGAACCTTGTCCAACTTTTATTTTCCTTTTTTTTGTGACAAAAATATATAGCTGAGTTATAATTGAAGCTTCTTTTGGGTTTTGACGAATATTTTTTATTTTTTTCTTTGGGTTGCAGGTGTGCCTCCCTGTAGTCATTATCATCATCATCATCTTCTGATCCGCATGATTCACTAAAGGATTCGCGGTGGTAAGCCACGCACGAGAGATCTCCAGGCATCGACTCTAACTCATCAGGGGTAACGCCCAAGTGTAACCAGGCAAGCTTATGGGCTTGGTCCAACCACCACATCATGGGTTTGCCAAGTGGTCGCCTACCTGATGTAATCGCATTCATGGCCCGCCTCAGAAGTCGTGATGGTGGGGATATTCGTGCTACATGAGCAACCCAACGAAGCATAGCTCCTTCCGTTCGGAGAAGCAGCTGCTTAAATTTGAGTTCCTCGCTCACTGGAGTGTTTCTCATCCCGGAGAGTGGTTTCCACAATCTCGTCGCAGCAGCTTGTATTCTCGATCTTATTCTTTCGTTCATTACCCAAATTTCATCACCATAGGTGAGAGTTGGAACAAATACTGAGTTCAAAAGTGCTAACTTGGCTTTCACACTAAGCTCGGCCTTCCTGATTACAGATCGCCCAATCTGTGTCAAAACTTAACCCACTTGACCAATCAGGAGAGTTCAGTATTACTCCTCCCATCACTCGTGAAGAAGACCCTGAGATACTTAAACTCGTCCACTTGCTTCAATGGGACTCCACTTACGGTTTTGTGGCCATTCTGCCCCACTGTGCGCTGCGCAGTCGCTTTGACAATCTCAAAAACTGGTGAAAAATTCCTTGGGTAATTTTGTTTTGGGATTTTTCTCTTCAACTTCTGAATTTGCTTTCATTCATTATAACCCATGCGTTTATCAACTTCTCCGTTTCTCAGCATACGGAAATAGCAAAAGCTAAGGCCGCTTTCACATTCGCTATGATTCGCCGGCGATTTTTTCAAATTCCCTTTTGTGATCTAAAATCACTTTCACACAGGAAATCTCTCAGTGTCTATAATTGAGATCTCACTTCTGAACTTTTTCTGTTTTCCACCCTCTCTCACACATGCATCATCCCTTTCTATAACGCAACAGGAACTAATGGATGCGCTTCGTTCCCTAAAAGATAAGAAAGCGGCGGGGACAGATTAGCTGTGTTTTTTTTGCAAGCGTATATACGCCTAATTTTGAAGTGCACAAAAAAAAGATCATCGGCGCTTAATGATTCATCAAAAAATCTTGGCAGCACCGACGACATTTATGACATTTGCTAAGCAGTCAGGGGTGAAGTCTTGGAAGGTGATGCTTGATCCCTGATGGTCACAATCTTCGTTTTGTGACTGTGTAGCGTGACCATAACTTTAAAAACAAAAACACTTAATAATTATAAAATAAAAAAAAAAAATTGTGAAATGAAAAGAATCGTTTACGAAGCCAAAACGGAATGTATAGCAGAGACACTATGAGTTTACCAAAAATTGCATACTTATGGATGCCAACAAAATTAAAACTTATCTAATACATCAACCGCACCTGCAAATGTAAGCCACATACAGCAACCTAAAGCATGAATGAATAAATTCAGGAATGAACACACAGAAATTTATGCTTGGAAGCATTCTTTTTATCCGCGCTTATTTCTTAAGCAGTGACAGCTATGGTGAGTGAGTTAAGTGGATATAGGATTCATTGTTAGTGTATTTTACATGCAAATTGAAATTTGGGCGTATATACGCTTGCAAAAAACAGCAGCTATTGTATGCCTGTTGAATTTTATAAATACAGTGCTAATGGTCTGAAAGAAAGCCTAACGGACTCATTCAACAAAATTTTGAATAGTGGGGCAGTATCTGGCAGGTTTAAGGAATCACTGATCTTCCCTATCCACAAGAAAGGTGATGTGGGGGATCCAGCAAACTATCGAGGCATATCCTTTTTAAACGCGTCCTATAAAATTTTCGCAAGTATTCTGCAGAGGAGACTTGTAACGTGGATAGAAACTAATAACCTACTTAAGGAATTTCATGCGGGTTTTAGACCTGGCTACTCAACCGTCGACCACATTTTTGTTCTGAGTAGTATAGCAGGTACATACATAAGGCAAAATAGGAAACTTTTCACATTCTTTGTTGATTTCAAAGCAGCCTTCGATTCTGTGAACTGTAATGCCTTATTCTATAAATTGTATGGAATCGGAATGTCATCGAAATTCGGAAGGGTTCTCCAAAACCTGTACGAAGATAACAGGGCTGCGGTATGGAACGGCGTTGAGTTATCCGATTGGTTCCAAACGGAAACAGGAGTAAGGCAGGGTTGCCCAATAAGCCCAACCTTATTTTTTCCTTTTTGTAGAGGAGGCGTGGCGTTAGCAGGGGTGCTCATTAAAGCTCTCATTTTTGCGGACGACATCGTGCTGTTAGCGAACTCACCGGAATCCCTGCAGTTGATGATTAATCGATTAAGCGAGTACTGGAATTTATGGAGTTTAATCGTTAGTCTAGAAAAATCAAAGATAATGATTTTTAAAAATGGTGTTTGGAGAGAGCATCGAGAAGTGGCGTTTTAGAGGGACAAGCCTAGAGGTCCTCAAAGAGTATAAATATCTAGGAATCTTGCTTACAAGCAATTTAAATATTAAAAGGCATCTGAACGACAAACTAATAAAGGCTAAAAATGCTATCAGTGTAGCCTAAAATACACAGCCTACATAGCACAGCAGTAAGTTTAAATTATACGAAGCTGTATCCGAGACGATAATGCTATACGCACCACAGGTTTGGGGGTATAAGGCTTATGAGGAGGTGGAGAAATTGCAGCGCTTTTTTATTAAAAAAATGTTTAAGACCCCGCCGAAGACTCCGAACTACATGCTCATGGTTGAAACAGGCATATCTCCACTATATATAAAAAAAACTAAAGATGCAAATGAACTATACACTCCGAGTAATGAACATGGCAGACAACAGACTCCCAAAGATAATGGCGATGCAAACCGCTCGCAATAAAACTGCGTGGTTCAAAGAGTGGATTAAATTAGCTGGTGAATGTGGAGTAGTACTGAACGCAGATAGTAGTAATTGGGGTAACTCACTGTGCCAATTAATAAACCAGGTCGACGAGCAGGCAAGAATACAGTTCTTAGAAAAAGCGGCGGGATCAATACATCGCATTACATACAGCCGGCTCAACCTGGGGAGTCGAAATTTAGAAAATGTCTGCGATGTTCAAACTTAGAGGCGAACTTCTTAAGCTGACCGCATAGAGAGGATCTATACTCTATACTCTGCAGTATGTGTAATTTGGAAGAGAGAAAGAGAAGATATCATTCATTTCCTAGGCAAGTGTCCGATCCTAAGGAAAACTAGAAGATCCTTTTTTGGAAAGAACGACCTATCGGAACAAGAAATCCTATCACTCCTAAAAGAAATGGACGTAAGCAAGTTATTTAAATACTGCAAAATATCACTAAAATACAAAAATAATATCCTAACACAGAGCGCTTGAAATGAGCATTTTTCTACATGGAGAGCTAATAATTATTACTTGTACATAATAATTTATAGTCAATCCCGCAAACGGCAAAGCCATGCTGATTTTGATTTTGTTAAATTTTTGTAAAATGACCATTATTCGAAATAATAAAATCAATCTAACACCCCTATTCTGGCAAACCTCAGTGATGTGTTTTATGTCACAACTACCTCACAAGAGTAAGGTGAGTCACAAATTGTGAGGTTTTCGTATTCTGAGCAAAACCTCACAGCTTGTGAGCATCACAAGAACCGTCAAAACTGTGATGTTCTCATGAGCACATCACAAGGAAAAATAGCAACAAAAGAACTGTCACACACAAGGAAAAATTAGTTATTATTATTAAAAATTTATGTTATTATTTTTATATCCTTGTATGTAGGTTTGTGATCAAAATCTGAAGTTTCTGCATTTAAACGCGAAATTCCCTGGATCATGCCATGGTTCCGGCATTTGGACAACATCGTCAGTCCGAATGCAGTTGAATAAGTCATAACAGCCGACAGTTCAAGTGGCTTTTGGGTGATTCTGGATATCCATTAGAACCTTGGTTAATGACTCCAGTGGATAATCCTTCTTCGCAAAACGAGTTTGCATTATATCAAGTTCACATAAAAGCCAGGAATGGGATTGAACGAGCTTTTGGTGTTCTGAAATCTCGTTTCAGATGTCTGTTAAAGCATCGAGTATATATATTCATTATTAATAAATACTTATACATATTTCATTAATATACACATTTCATAATATACACAGGTATTAGTAGACCGCTCAGTAAGAAAAAAAGGCGCAAATATAATAATTTTCAAAAAAAAACAATTTTTGACATGGCAACGAATTCACCTCACCATGGTGACTATTCTTGTGTGTGTTTCTTGTGAGGTTTTCGCCAGATAGCTGAAACCTCACAAGGTAGGCATCATAATTTTCGCCTCACTGACATTCGTGCGTTGTGACCACATCTCAACCAGAATAGGGGTGTAAGTCTAAATCATCTCTTTCTCACGCATGTATAGCATGCTTCCAATACCCAACGTTGAGAACATACGAATAGAGAAAGAGAATACGGAAAATCCAAAAGCAAACCCGGAACACACGAGACGCGGGCTACCCCTAGCACGTCACACCTCTCCAGCCAACAAGATGGAAAAATTGCCGACAAAAGTTTCCTGTGTGAAAGCGGCCTAAGGGATGAAATCGGGGATTTTGATCTCTCTCTCTCTTTTCTTCCATTGTCGTAGTTGATGATTTTGTGTGTCATTTATCGTTTTCGTCTCGCAAAGCGGACAAAAATAATGGTGCTGGAACCAAAACAGAATTCATTGCCGTGAAACGAGAGAAGATACTACCGCCCTTACGATTTGATTTGAAATAATGAAGTATTTGATAGATTATTTTTCATTTGTTAACAGACAAAGGATCAATTCCATAGGCGAATGCAGAATTTATAAGTGTAAGCATTGCAAATGTGCATAGTCCCTTATGCAGTTCTCCATGACATGCCGGCAGCAACTGAAAACTAGAGAAAAAAAAGCAAGATAGAGACATGTAACCTCGATCTCTTCTGAAAACGTTCGCTTTCAATTCTCGTTCTCAAAGCGCACACGAACTGCACACACTGTAAATTCAAAGTAGAAAATTACATTGTATCCTAAGGGAATTTTAAAAAGAGAAAGTTGAACAACTTCGGGGTCTTAAATTTCAGACTGTGTGTAGAAATAGTGAACAAAATCTACTTTCAACTCGCCGCTTAAATCACGAGTTGAGACCAAACTGGAAGTTGATCAACTCCAAGTTTGTCGGGAAGTTGAGCAATTGTGAACAAAACGACGCTAAGTCCCTTCTAGAAAAAAACTTCTGCCTGTGATCATGTTTGCGTTGATGGTGCCTGAAGGGGAAGATTCAACCACGAGTTGTCCTGCGTCAGGAGTCTAGCCAGACGTCTCACCAGTCCAACGCCTAAAGCCATGTTGAGCGCATTCACGACTCAGCTCGGGGTGGAATTGTCTTCGACTCCGAACCTGTGGGACATCGCAACTGAGGACAACCACGTCTTAGGTGGTGAAAGAAGAATTATTGTGCTCAACTGGAGGCAGCTACTCACAGATGCGTCTCGCTGGAGAGGCAAAGAAGAAGTTTCATTCCTTAGAATAAAAAATTTTATACAACATAAGTCCCATCGTGCGCAAGATTGATCACAAAAATAGTCCCATTGAATTAAAGCTCAGTTCTGTGAGCAGGATGGCACTGCACAAAAGACCTTTTCCGACTTCCCGCCCAGTTCCCAGTTCATGAATGACAAGGAC
Organism: Eristalis intricaria; assembly: GCA_964034865.1. Taxonomy (NCBI): domain Eukaryota; kingdom Metazoa; phylum Arthropoda; class Insecta; order Diptera; family Syrphidae; genus Eristalis; species Eristalis intricaria. The sequence continues at coordinate 57,746,501 of OZ035874.1, forward strand.
ACCATGTAAACCATAGGAACAGCGAGTGCCTAGAAACGGCTAATGTGTGAAACAATGGCACTTGGGGGTCCTCGAATTTCCCAAAATGAGTCAATCACATAATGTCGCAAGCTACTCTCTTCATTTCACGCGATGGCTTCTGTTCAGCAGCACAAATTCCATTCAAACACCAATTCACTCACACACCGCTCGTCGGTCGAACGGGAGACGATTTAAACAAAACGAAGCAAGCCCAAGTGAATGAAACAAAAAACCAAAAGACCAACATCCGCACAGGTTACGTGCTGTGCACACGCCCACGCTGCCGCGCCCCACCAAGCGGCGACCCCATACATCATTGGAGGAACTCAATACGTTTTCCTGGAACAGGGATTCGGAATGCCAAGCACGTTGTTGATTAAAATAAGCGCAAAACAAAATTTTCCAATAGTGGGGATTGTGCAAAAATTATGGTGGTGACGGGCAACGGTCGGGGGGGAAAGTTGTTTTTCTTTCGTTTTGGTGGATCCGGCGGCGCCCCGGTCGTCCCGTTGCGCGCTGATGGCATGGTGACAGGAGCAGGATATTGTTTGGTGATCTCATGTAATTCGTTCGGTTGAGGGATTTTCGAAGCTCGAGATGGATTTTTCACGTGCTTCAAAATGCGACAATGAGATGAAATGTCGTCAAGACGTTGCGACGGGTGAACGCTGAAGAGGCACACACTTACGACTGACAATCAATTGATTTGGGTTCGGGTCTGAGTTCAAGGACAAAGGAAACGGGAGGAGCGCTCACATAAGTGGATACTGCGAATTGAGTGGCATTGTTAATTGTGAAGAGGAAATGACGTGGAGAGGGCTTTTTTTGAAATCCGATGTGCCTTGTTAGGTCTTTACTTTGGTAATTCAAATGAGAGATATTCCTGATAATGTTCCTTTTACCTTTTATCACCGCGGCTGAGCCGGTGGCAACGCTGATCCCTTCCTGGAAATTTGAGTAAGTTCCATTTCATACGGAGACATCAGACGAAACTGATTTTGACACATACACTCGTGCTGTGAGTTTACTTAGTTACTTATCTGGCCAACGATCTTTCGAGGTTCTAGGCCTGATCCATAGCTACATTCCATAACTGACGCTTCTGTGCACTCTGTTTCCAGTAATCACGACCAAGTTGTCTTACGTCCGCTAGAGGCCGATAGCTGCATTATATACCGGAAGTCCGGACCCCTCTCCTTCTCGAACCAGGACGCTCGGTTTCGAAGACCCAAGCTAAAGTATTGGTGTCCATGAACTCGATGTGGCCAAGTCACTGCAGTGTAGACTACATCCACACCTTGATGCAGACCATGATTGTGTCTTCTCCTCCATTCACCCTCCTCGCAGACGGATATACCCGACGTAGAATCTTTCTTTCGTGGATAGAAATAATCAACTCTGCTGTTTGGCTCATCGTATAGCTTTCGGCCCCATTTATCAGGCTTCGGCCACCAGAGTTGTTCGAGTTTGTTCGAGTTGAGCAGACAATGCAGACAATGGACTTGGTCAGGACAGCAATTGTTTCGACAAACCGAATTAGCACCGGTTGCCAAGGGCGATTAAACATTGGATCTTCACTAGGGCGTCATTTTTGGAATTCAGTTTCCGGACCACGGGGTAGGGAAACTTCCTCAAAATTGTAGCAGTTGATCATTACGTCCTGTCCCAGGAGTTGTGTGAAAGATCTTTTTTTGGTCGACAGCATATATCTCATTGAACTTAGCCTCCTCCTCGTTTCGCCTCTTCTTCAATAGCCGTGATTGCTTAAACCACGTCGGGAATGCGTCACGATAGTTTTACCTGCGTAACACAATGGTTGGACTGCCTTGTAGAAGATTTGCATGCCTGCCGAACTATGTGGTCGAGTACCAGGTGGAAGAAGTCAGACTCAGAAATTGGGTGCAGGTCTCAAACGGCTCCGAGCTTCTCAATCCGAACTGCACTGTCCATCGCGTATGTGTTTGCCGGGATTCCGAATTCTGCTATCGAATAGTTCCTTCTTCTTCTTTATTTGGCGCTACAGTCCGGGGTGGACCTGGGCCTCAACCAACAAGTCTCTCCAACTAGCACGGTCTCTGGCTAGCTGTCTCCAGTGTCATGCGCCAAGTTGGTTGAGGTGTTTCTCCATCTGGGTGCGCCACTTTAAGCGCGGGCGTCCTCTGCTGTGGTCCCACGGTTTCGGAGTCGAATGCGATGATGTCATATGCCGCTTAAAAGTCAATGAAGAGGTGGTGCATTTCGATTTGAAACTCGATGGTCTTCTCCAGGATACATCAGCTGATCTCGGTGATCCATGGACAAACGATGCGATGAATCTTTTAATGCGTTAAACACCTCTCCACCAAACAACTTCCATGTAAGTGATGACGATACAGTTTTCTTTGTGAATAATTTGAAAGTTAGAAAACCAGAGGGTCCGGACGGAATTAAAAACATTTTCTTAAAACAACTGCATTTTAAAGCATTTAACGATTATTTTTAAAGCATGTCTTAAAATTAACTATTTTCCTGATGCATGGAAAAAGGCGAAGGTTATACCAATACTAAGAGTGGGGAAGCCTGCTAATAGCACAGAAAGCTATAGACCAATAAGCTTACTTAGCAGTATTGGTAAAATTTTTGAACAAATTTTAAAAGAAAAAATGCTGGAATTTGTTTCTAACCACGACATCTTCCCCAATGAACAATTAGGGTTTAGGCGTCATCACAGTACAATGCATCAAGTCGCCAGAATTTGCAATATTGTTAAAAACAACCGTGCTGAAGGTAGATCAACAGGCATGTTGCTATTAGATATTGAAAAAGCCTTCGATTCCGTCTGGCATGATGGACTTCTACATAAAATGATATCCTATGGATTTCCGACGTATTTGTGCAAGATAGTTCAAAGCTTTCTGTCCTGTCGGTCTTTTAGTGTTCATGTCAACAGTTGGAACAGTGGTGTGTCCCGCGTAATCGATTTTGATACCGGCTTCAAGGACCTCAAGGATCAGTTTTGGCTCCAATCTTATTTAACTTATACACTTCCGACTTTCCAAGTCTACCTGGTTGTAGTTCTGCTATTTTCGCTGATGCCACGGCAATACTTTCATCTCATGAATTTGCTCTCCATGTGGAGACTGATCTTATCAATGGAATGAAAGTACTACAGAAATACTGCAATAGTAGAAAATTAAAATTAACTGGAAAAAATTGCAAGCTATCTTTTTCACGCGAAAAAGAAAACCTTGTTATCTACCGAGTAGTAATTTTCTGATCAACGGTACACTAGCTAATTGGGAAAAGTCTGTTGACTATTTAGGCATATATCTGGATACCAAACTGACTTTTCAGGAACATGTTACAAGAACAGTGAACAAATTGAACATTGCAATTAAAATGCTCTACCCCTTTATAAACCGAAAATCAAGGCTGTCTATACATAATAAAGTTCTAATTCATAAGCTAATTTTCCTAGCCATAATCTTATATGGATGTCAAGTATGGGGACGTTGCGCGCAATGTCACATTAAGAAATTGCAAATATCACAAAACAAACTGCTAAAGATGATGCTAAATCTTCCCTGGCATCACTCAACACAAGATTTGCACAGAAGGGCGAATGTTTAATACGTTTTTCAAAAAGCTCAAAAACTATATCTTAGATTTTTATCGAGATGTGAACTTGCCGATAACCCACTCATAAAAGAACTTAATCTAGCAACGGAGGTGACACCACCATAGCAAAGCATCATTATATAACTAGCCATGTTCATAGTAGCTTTATATTTATTCTTGTTTGACTGTTATTTTTCCTTATTTTTGTTTGTTATTTATTTATTTATTTTTGTACTTAGTTATTTGTTTATTTATTCATCTATATATTTACTTATTTATTTATTTATTTATTTATTTATTTATTTATCTATTCCTTTCTTTTTTTTTATTATCTATATATTTATTTATTTTCTTTATTTATTTATTTTATTTCTTATTTGCTTATTTATTTATTAATTTTTTACTTACTTATTACTAATTGTAATATATATATACATATTCATTTCTTATTTTTGTTTGTTATTTATTTATTTATTTATGTACTTAGTTATTTATTTATTTATTCATCTATATATTTACTTATTTATTTATTTATTTATTTATTTATTTATTTATTTATCTATTCCTTTATTTTTTTTATTATCTATATATTTATTTATTTTCTTTATTTATTTATTTTATTTCTTATTTGCTTATTTATTTATTAATTTTTTACTTACTTATTACGAATTGTAATATATATATACAATACAATTAGCATGAAGGTTTTTTTTGTTTTTTTTCCATTTTTTTCCTTCAAAAATATTCACGAGCTACTAAAAATTGTAAACCTTAATAATAATATTCCAGAAGCAAGATAGATATGTATCAAATCTCTGCACACACACTTTATAATGTATGAAATTTATACTGGAAATAAATCTATCTATCTATCTTCTCCAGGATGCGCCTTATATTCGACACGAAGTCCAACAAACCCTGAGATTGCACCACCTATGAAGCATCATTTCCTGATTCCCTCCAGGTTTTATAGTAAGAGCCTGATCAGACGACTGGATGGCGCAGTTGGTAGCGTATCTGTCCCTGGTTAGCTGGGTCTTCTGTTCGAATCCCCGTGTAAGCAAAGTTAATACGCTTTTATCTGGTTTTCAAATCTGGACCAGTCACCATTTGTCGTTGCGATCAAATTAACAGCACTTTAACTGGAGCAGTCAATCAGTGATAGTAGTCTGACTATGTGTATCACAATGGACCAATAATGGTCTAAGTGTGTTGGTGAATTCACTAGCAGCCCAACTACCTAACCTAACCTAAGAGCCTGATAAGCTTTTCACACATTTGAAAACAATTTTAAATTCTGGGTTCTCGAGGCTGACCCCAATGGTCAAGGAACACAAGTGAAGCTAGATCCCTGATAAATTTCCTCTTAAACGGACATCCCATGTCTGACCATCCCTTGAATTCTGTAACGCTTCGAACTTGGATATACCGTACAAATCTTAGACATCTGTAAATTGATGTCCATTCCAGTCAAAAACAAGCGTCGGAGGTTCCCAGGTTGTCGAATTACGACTATTTTTACAGAATTTCGACAGGAACGTGCGATTGGAGTATCCAATCCTTTGTTAGACGTGTTCTCTGGCAACATTTAACTAAGATTTTGATTCTTCGTCAGACCTTCAGTCCAATTTCTGGGAGAAGGACAAACCGGCCCGCATCACTAGACGTGGACTTAGTTCGGAAGGAACAAATTCCATTGACGCAGTCATGGCATGTTGGTGCAGTCAATGCAGTGTTCGAATATTCTGCGTCAATATTTCAATCAATATTGCTGTGCACAATTAACCTTGCTCTCTACTGGACATTGACGCAACAAGAACCAAAGGTGTCCTACAAACTTCCAAGTCCGATGTTCGGCAAAGCGATGTCTCCCGAAAAGTAAGAACGATACATAACTAACGCATATTAACGTATGTAAGTCAAATTGAGCAATAAACACAATAGTGCGCTGCGCCAGCCGACTTCAGAGTGCGATGACGCAATGCGTTGAAATAAATACTCAAATTATCAGCTGTTCTCTCTCTCATCTGCGAGATGAAAAATATTGCCCCCTTTTGTGCATACACTCATTAGAAATGACTTTTGTCGTTAAATTATTTTTAATCAGCTGTTTTCATTTCTCAAATGACAATCTCTCTCACAGCGCACCCCTCTGTCAAAAAATATCCAACATGTTGAATAATGACGTGCGATGGACTACGTTTTACGTTTTATTACGATCCTCTCAACCTCTCTCATTATTCACTAACGCAGGTCGACGCTGTATTTTGTGCTTGGCCATTGAATTGTGTGTGTTGAAAGCCAACGGCAGCGCAAACGCACTATTAGCTGCGTTTTTTTACAAGCGTATATACGCCTAAATTACAATTTACATGTAAAATTCACTAACAACAAGTCCTTTATCCGCTTAAGTTACTCATCATATCTATCGCCGCTTAAGAAATAAGCGCGAATAAAAACAATGCTTCCAAGCATTAATTTCTGTGTGTTCATTCCTGAATTCATTCATTCATTGTTTAGGTTGCTGTACGTGGCTTACATTTGCAGGTGCGGTTGATGTATTAGATAAGTTTTAATTTTTTTGGCATCCATAAGTATGCAATTTTTGGTAAACTCAGAATGTCTCTGCTATACATTCCGTTTTGGCTTCGTAAACGATTCTTTTCATTTGATGCACATTTTTTTTATTTTATAATTACTATGTTATTATTAAGTCTTTGCTTTTAAATTGATGGCCACGCTACACAGTCACAAAACGAAGATTGTGATCATCCAAGATCTACCATCACCTTCCACGACTACACCCCTGACTGCTTAGCAAATGTCATAAATGTCGTCGGTGCTGCCAAGATTTTAGATGGATCATTAAGCGCCGATGATCGTTTTTTTTGTGCACTTCAAAATTAGGCGTATATACGCTTGCAAAAAAACACAGCTAATCTGTCCCCGCCGCTTTCTTATCTTTTAGGGAACGAAGCGCATCCATTAGTTCCTGTTGCGTTATAGAAAGAGATGATGCATGTGTGAGAGAGGGTGGAAAACAGAAAAAGTTCAGAAGTGAGATCTCAATTATAGGCACTGAGAGATTTCCTGTGTGAAAGTGATTTTAGATCACAAAAGGGAATTTGAAAAAATCGCCGGCGAATCATAGCGAGTGTGAAAGCGGCCTTAGCTTTTGCTATTTCCGTATGTTGAGAAAAGGAGAAGTTGATAAACGTCCCATTGAAGCAAGTGGACGAGTTTAAGTATCTCAGGGTCTTCTTCACGAGTGATGGGAGGAGTAATACTGAACTCTACTGATTGGTCAAGTGGGTTAAGTTTTGACACAGCTTGGGCGATCTGTAATCAGGAAGGCCGAGCTTAGTGTGAAAGCCAAATTAGCGCTTTACAACTCAGTATTTGTTCCAACTCTCACCTATGGTCATGAAATTTGGGTAATGAACGAAAGAATAAGATCGAGAATACAAGCTGCTGTGACGAGATTGTGGAAACCACTCGCCGGGATGAGAAACACTCCAGTGAGCGAGGCTTCTCCGAACGGAAAGAGCTATGCTTCGTTGGGTTGCTCATGTAGCACGAATATCCCCACCATCACGACTCCTGAGGCGGGCCATGAATGCGATTACATCAGGTAGGCGACCACTTGGCAGACCCATAATTAGGTGGTTGGACCAAGCCCATAAGCTCGCCTGGTTACATTTGGGCATAACCCCTGATGATTTAGATTCGATGCCTGTAGATCTATCGTGCGTGGCTTACCCCCGCGACCCCTTTAGTGGATCATACGGGTCAGAAGATGATGATGACTACAGGGAGGCACACCTGCAACCTAAAAAAAAACATTTTTATAAAAAAAACTATTCGTCAAAAAAACACAGCTATTGTGTTTCAGTCATAAAGCATGTGCTCGATTTACCGTCCGTTGAGTTTCATTCGCTTCTGTTTCTGATGTACGTACGTGACAATTTTCGTTCGAATCTTGAACGGGCGATTTAAAATTTTACTTGAGTAGAAATATTTTTTTACTATTGAGATTACAACTAGACTTAAAAGTCAGGGTTAGGGTATTGGCTCAGCAATAGGGGCCCAACATTTCCAGTTATTATTTATTGTGTCCTACAATGTCCAGCGCTTTCATCCGGTTTCTCGAATCCGTGTGTACCCGACTGATATCCGATTGCTATAGATATTGGAGTTAACTAAACATATCATCTCACACCTAACACTGAGTGACATGTCGTATCACACATGACACAGAGGGTACATATGACATCACACTTATAAATCCTATCGCACCCAGAACCATGTGACACGGATTAAGTGGGCATGTCATGTCACATTTTTGTCTACGTACTGGTTCTGTCCTAGGCATGATGTCAGGCTTATTGGACGTCACCATAGGCCAGCTATAAAAGTGAAAGGGAACAAGAGTTTTAAGTCCTAATGGTGGCCTAGATTGTTTCCACGGGCATTTAACGTTGAAACATTTTAAACGTTGTGAAATGAAACTAACTAGAGTGGGTCGCCGTGGCGTAGTGGGTAAGTGCGTCGACTCGGAGTCGTTCACAGACCTCCAAGGAGCGCAGACGTGTCTCGACTTAGTGCGGAAATTGTAAAGTGTCAAGTGCGGAAAGGATTACAATAATCTAACAAGAATCGGTAGCTTCGGGGTAGAGTGCTCGCCGGTGACTTCACGGTGCCGGGTTCGAATCCCGAAGAAAAAGTGACATCTTTTTTTTTCAATTACATTAATAATACAGACACCAAGTGTGAAAACAAAGTGAGATGGAGACAGTGGAGCGACCCGAGCTCGAAAAATCGGGTGATGTTGTACCGGTGGCTGGGACATCAGACCACCAGTCAACACAAGAAGAAGGGAGGAAGAAGAGGAGGAAGAAGCTTCAGCCTCAACCTAACCTCGTGAAGCGACGATCCAGCCTTGGATCAGGCGATCTGAAAACTGCGGCAAAAGCCGCAAGCACAACAGCAGAAGAAAAACCAACAACAACAACAACAACTGTAGCCACAACTACAGCGGCAGCAGCCCGAAGGCAGCAACAAATGGTCGACGACGTCGAATACGAGTCGACAGAAGGGGAGGGCAGATTCTCCTACAGCGGTAGAGAGAACCCCTTCCATGCACTAACTTCCTCGGAATCGGAAGACGAAGATGAAGAGGACCGGGAGCAGCTGGAAAAGAGCCAGCGAGAGAGGGAGGAGCTTGACGCCCACATCAGAGCCCTCCAAACCAAACTAAGGGCCAGGAGAGCAGCTAAAGAGGCTGCCCAACAACAGCAGCAGCAACAACAACAGCAGCAGCCAAAGCAGCAGCAGCAACAAAAACAGCAGCAGCTACAAAAGCAGCAGCAGCAACAACAACAGCAGCAGCCAAAGCAGCAGCAGCAACAACAACAGCAGCAGCCAAAGCAGCAACAACAGATGCAGACCAAGGGGAAGCAACCGCAGCATCAGCAGAAGCAGCAACAACCCGGAACGTCCCAACCGCTGCCAAAGGGACAGCGTCAGAAAGCAGCAGAAAAGCAGCGACAACAACAACATCAACAGAAGACAACACAGCAGAAGCAGCAACCAACCAACAAAGAGAGATGCCCTCCAATCAACGTCTTCGGACTGGAGACGAAGGACGTTGACATTCTATGTAAGTTGGTCACTAAAAATGCTTACTTTATTAAGTATAAGGGTCCACTACGTGTCTCTGTCCATTGCTTATCAATGGCAGACTATCACGTAGTGAAAGAAAGGTTAGCGGTGTCGGAGGCCGAGTTTTTCTCGTACACTCCGAAAGGGGAAAAGGTGCAGACCATGCTCCTTAAGGACGTGGATCCCGACACTGATCCCGATGAGATCCTCGCTATTCTGCGCCAAGCGCAGAGCGACGATGTCCAGGTCGTAGGGGTTAAGCCCTTCATCACTGCGGCATCGAGAAGGGAGAATAGGAAACTTCCTTTCTTCCTAGTGCAGGTCACCCCAGACAGCAAACTAGAGAGTCTAAAAAAATTACCCATTTAGGCACTCTGTCTGTTACATGGGAAACAATAAAAAAGACAAAGAACACACTCCAGTGTGTTCGTTGTCAGAGGTTTGGGCATGCCGCGGCGAACTGCAATATGCAGTCTCGCTGTGTCAAATGCGCAGGAACCCACAATCGCGGGGAATGTCCTTTAGGGACCGATAAAGTCGAGGACAGGAGCAAACTGACGTGCGTGCTCTGTAAGACCAGCGGACACCCTGCAAACTATCGGGGATGTCCTAAGGTCCAAGAAATAAGAAAAATTATACAGGCCAAACGTAATGGAAAAATGGTAGAAGCGAGGCCAGTGCCTCGTGCTCCAGCTACCACTGTTACACCGGCAGTCTCCTATGCCCAAGTGGCATCGGCTGGGCGACCGGTTCAACAGACAGTGCCGAAAGTTACCCAGGTCCCTGTGGCCAGGCAACCAGAAGCAAATTTGGATGTGCAGACGATCCTGCTCTCTATCCAGAGGCAGATCGCTCAACTCCAAACTCAATTCCAAAATCAGTTACAAGAACAAGCAGCGCGAATAGACCTCATCTATTCGACGCTGTTTGGAGAGCCAAACGCAACATCGGTATAATGGCTGCGCAGGCAGCCTGCAACCTGAAAATTCTAGCAGTGAATGTGAATTCACTGATCCGCCCTGAACGTAAATTAAATTTCGGTAACTTGTTGCAGACCCATAATCCTGATGTGTTGATGGTTTGCGAAACTAAGCTAAGCCAGAAGCACCCACTCAGGTACAAAAATTACAATGTCATTAGAAGAGATCGAAGCTACCTAGCTGGTGGAGTCGCACTCTTAATCAAAAAAGGCCTTTGTCATAAGGTCGTGTATAGCGGTGAAGTGCGGAGATTCCAGGCCATAGAAACGTGTATCGCACGCATCCCCCTTCGGGGTGGTAAGCGGCTATATGTGATCGCTATCTATGCGACTGACAAGTCACGCATCAACCAATATTTCATTTCAGAGCTCGATACTCTTTTCACTAGCCTTCGACTGAGCTCGGAGGAGAACTACTATATCGTAGCCGGGGACTTGAACTCGAGGCATATAGAGTGGGGCAACGTGGTGCATAACACCAGGGGGACCTCATTGTATAACTGGTTGGTAGAACACAATGTTGAGTTCAAGCTAGATTTGCTAGCAACCGATAGGCCATCGTATCCCAGAAGCGGGTCCTATCTGGATCTGATGCTGATAGACAAACGACTGACTATACTAGACGTGGAAAGACGCACACGGAACTGTCTAACTGCTGTTGAGTACGAGAGTGATCACTGCGGGCTTTTTGCAGTTATTCAGCTCCCGAACGAGGTGGAAGGACTGGAAGAGTATGTCCAGAGGCACCCTTATAATTATAATAAGGCCCGCTGGCCACGCTTCTCCAGGACTTTATCCACAGAACTACGTTCGAGTGGGATCAACCCACCGACAAACAGAAACCTGACGAACGAAGAGGTTGACAGGTACCTTATACAAATGGACGACTTAATCAAACGTACGATGGACAAAACAATCCCGAAGGTAGTTCAAATCGACAACAGCGATGTTTATCGAAATGCTACCATCGACGCACTTCACGTGCACAAAAGTAGGCTGCTGTCAAGACTCAAACTCTTGCACAGGCGTTTTACAGATCCGCAAAACGCGGAAGTCAGAGCATTGAAGTCGGAGATCAAGAACCTCCAACAGTTAATTCGAATAAACTATAGCTTGGCTATAAGCTTGCACTGGGGCAACAAAATCCGGGCTGTACGATCCAACAACCCGGGTATGTTCCCGCAAGTAAATAAAATATTTCGGAGGAAAGATCAAAACGACATTCAAATCGTAAGACTTCCCAGGACGACAGACAACGAACACTTACTGACTTCAGTTGGCATCGATCCAGATGAGGCAGTGCTAGACAATGACTTCTTTGCGGTGGAAGATCCCCAGGAGAAGGTTACAGCTATTGGTGCAGTGTTCCAGAGAGTGTATACGGTCAACGAGGTTAGTAGGCCGAATCACGATCTGGAGAACAGAGCCCTGCTAAACCACTTCTATCTCCGCAATGAGATAAGTCAATGGCGATCAGAGAATCCAGGGTTCACCAGGTTCAATGACGAGAACATGGCACATAGTGCCGTCGCCAATGATGGGAATCACATCTTGATTTCTCAAGAAGATCTCCAGGGTATCTTCCACTCGCTGAAGAAGAAAAAGTCAGTGGGAATCGATGGAATACCGAACATTGTGCTTCGCCATCTTCCCCCCGAAGCGGTCCAAACTTATACAACCCTGTTCAACAATGCGCTGAGTAATGCACATTACCCCACGCACTGGAAAACAGCTGTTGTTCAACCGATCCCTAAACGGGACAAAGATAAGTCCATCCCGACAAATCTTCGGTCGATCAGTCTTCTTCCCTGCATAAGCAAGGTTTTTGAAAAGATAGTCATTCGAGTTCTGAAGCAATGGGCTGATGAAAAGAAAATCATACCGGACAACCAGTTCGGATTCCGAGCGGGGCATGATACCATTAATGCCGCGTCAAAACTGGTGTCCGACATACAATGGAATAAAAACAAAAATCAGTGCACGGGTGCCTGCCTGATTGACTTGGAGAAGGCGTTCGACACCGTTTGGTTAGAGGGCCTCTTCCTCAAGTTGGTCAGGCTTGGCATAAGTAAACCATTGCTATACATGGTCTATGACATGATAACAGGTAGAAAGTTCGTTGTGAAAAATGGTGACGTAACTTCCACTACGGTCTTTAACATTAAAAACGGTCTGCAACAGGGGGCCATTGGTTCCCCGATCCTGTTTTCCATATTCACGGCAGATCTTATAGGTTCCATGCCGCACTTAATTGCGTACGCCGACGACCTAGTTGCGTACAGATCAGGTCCGAAGGTCGAGGTAATAAACATCTTGTTGCAGCGTGACTTCGAGAAAATCCAGCGATTTTGCGACGACTGGAAGTTGCTTATCAACTTCCAGAAATGCGAAACTAGTCTTTTCCGGACCCCGTTGGACAGGGCATCGCGGGATACGCGCCAAAACTGGCGTAAGTTCGGCATAGTTGACCCGCATGGTCGGCCGTTAGCTGTAAAAAGTGTAGTTAGATACCTAGGCATTTGGCTGGATCAATATCTGTATTTTGACAAACATATAGATATTGCTCTGACGAAAGCCAGAAAAGCCTTTGCTGCGGCAAGAAGGTTGTTTTTCAGCAGCCAACTTGATACCAGAGTGAAGGTAATCTGCTACATGGCCCTAGTACGGCCTATTATGGTGTACGGTTGTCCATTGTGGTTCAACGTGAGTCCTTCCCAGATGGAAAAGATGAGGGTGTTCGAAAGGCAGTGTCTTAGGAGCTGTCTCCGTCTGTATCGCACACCCGAGTCTGAGTACAAGATGTACTACCCTAACGAGGTCTTGTACAACGAGGCAAACGTGAATAGGGTAGATAATTTTATTATTAAACTAATCAGAAGGCACACTGCACGAGCTATGACCTCGTCCAACAGTCTGATCTTTGGGGCTTACACCCCAATAGTATGTACCATGAAAGGGTGCGCCTTAACGGCTTTATTCCTCCCGAAGCATTCCTCTATCTAGACACAATGGGCCTAATACAGGATCCACAAGGATGTCCTATCATCTTCCATGTCGTACGCCGAACAGTGGAGAGGCGACTTCAATACGAACCGGATGTCGTTCGCACCCACGAGGATCTCCTCCGGTTCAGTAGAGCGATCCCCGCTCGAGATAGGAAAGAGTCTGCCAAAGAACGGCAATTTTACTGGTGGTTACACCAAAACCAGCCTCCGCCACCGCTAGCTTTTCAAGAGGATCAGATAGCTGACCATAGTGGCCAGCTTACATAGTTTCTAAGGTAGATATTAAGAAAAAAAAATCCAAAAAAAAAAAAAAAAAAAAAAAAATTAAAAACAATATATGAATCAAAAACAAAAAAAAAAAAGGTGCATCACGGCGTATAAATTATATATGTTATGCATATACACAACATATACGCCCTGGTGCACGTGTCCGTACTGTTACGGACATAGTTAAGATAGTATTAAGTTTTATTTTAGGGTAAGTTAGTATAAGGTAGGTTAAGTAGTTAGGTTTAGCCAAGTTTTTTATAAGTTTTCTTGGCAAAGCAATAAATAAATAAAAGATTGTCACTAAAGACTAAAAAAAAACGTAGATTAAGCCGAAAGGCACATTTATAACATAGATTAGATTAGCTTAGAGTACCCGCATGGGGTCAGTAGGTTAGTATTAAGAACAATTGTAATTCTTAAGATAGTTAAGCTAGTTTTAAGTAATTTTGTCTAGCAAGTAAGAAATATAGAATTAATCAAATAAAATTGCATTAAAAAAAAAAAAAAAAAAAAAAAAGTGCGTCGACTCCTACGCAGAGGGTCCCAGGTTCGATACCCGCATTTACCACATTTGATAATTCACTACTCCACCTCTTTCGAGTCACAGACAAGGCTCAAAGAGTATTCCTGTCTAGAAAAAGTTTCTCAATTTCGCCGTTCGGAGTCGGCATTAAACTGTAGGACCCTTCCACTCGTGAAAGAATAAATAGCACACACAACACGCAGTGGTTGCTGCCTCGGACTGTCGCGCCACCCATATTATTATTATTAATGAAACTAATAGAAATTATAAAAAAAAAATAATCTATAAAAACTCTATAGTAACATGATATTTTAATTCTCGTGGTTCGATGTCGTTGGGAAGTAATGCTTGCTTAGCAGATTTTTCACGTAGAGGTAGCGTTTTTCTGGGATTGTGTTTCTGAAGCTCCTGATTGCCTCGTTAGAATGGTAGCTGATGTCTAGAAACTGCTTTTTGAATGTCGTCTCTATTATTAAGGGCGAATTTCTACTACGATCATACCAACGACCGTACCAAAGGCGATGACTATATATGTCCTCTCTGATTCAAACGATCGCTGGCCACTCTCTCTTTCACGCAAGAGTGCAGTTTATGTTGCTGGTTGAGTTGATTAAGGATAGGGATCATTTTAATCATCGTGCAATATCGCGCAACACTACGTAAAACTTCTTGTTGCGGTGGCGGTTTCTACGGTTCCTGTCGATGGAGAGACCGGTACACATTCACAGTATTTCCTTTCGAAAATTGAGAATTGGCTTGGAAATGATGTGCCATATGGGAAAGCCGTATATTAATATCGGCCGCATAAGCTGCTTGTAGAGTAGCATCCTTGTTCTCCAGCTCAATTCATTTTATTTGCGTACCAAGAGAAAGAATCCCGTGTTGGTCTTCTTAAGAGACAGTTTCGAGCGGCTGTTAACTTCCATTTTTCTTTGAAGTTGACGCCAAGATACTTGACTTGTTGGTCCGTTAGTATTTCTGTACCGATAGGAAGCATTATCCTTAGACATGGGGCTCCTTAAACACAAAAGAACTGATTTCTCAGCGTTGATACGAATATCTAACTCGATAACTATAGTAGTTCAATTTGCTCAATGTCTGCATTTTAACCATTCGAGCGGCGATTTTAGTACTCGCAATTATAGGAATTTTGACGATGATTCCGTCTAATTTTCGTTCCTTTCTCATAAACACGTGTTACTTTACTCAGTTATTGTTCTGAGCTTCTAGTTTTAGAGCTGTGCTAAACAGTTCCGACGACAGAATGGACATGGAACGATTCTTTTCCAAGTCGGAACTGGTTCCCGGAGACATGTCCGCCGAACTATGTGCAAGATTCCATTCATATTTCGTTAAAAAGAAGGGATGGATTGATGGCTACGTTGGTATGGATGTAAAGACATGTATGGTCGTATGATACATGATAGTTCCGACGCAGGTACGCAAAAAAGTGTGTGCACCATTTGATGTGCTATGTGCCAAAGTGTGTGTGTTTCTGTAGAATTTTTGTATAAAAATTGTGAACATGTCAGGTGCTCATGGACATGTTAAGGTTGAGTTTACGGAACGATAGGCACTGTTTCCGAAAGAGGACATAGTTCCGGGAGCTATACATGTCAGAGTGTAAGCATCTTACAGTGTTTCTAAGAATGTTTGAGTCTAAGTCGACGTCAGGTCTGCGAGTGTTTTTAGAGTTTAGTCGTAGTAGTCGAGGGAACCTAGAGACCAGACGCCAGAAGCGTGCGCCGCAGATTTGTTGTTCTGAGTCTAATTTATCTAGCATACATATCCGGAACGACACAACTCTATGTAGCTTAGTCTCACGAACATGATTGTATGGCCACATTGAGGTGCTCGTTGTGTGCGTCGGAGTCTCGTGAAGACAGAGATTTAGGAGGTATCGCTGTCAAATTCATTTCTCTCATCTCTCTCCTTCCAATTTTCCGTTTTAATGTAAATTAATTATTTTCCCTCTGTGAATTTGCCCGCAATCTCTGGCAATCTTAGTCACAGACGGAAGTGCGAGAGGTTATTCTACAAAATGAAAATTTACCACACGTGTTCCCATCTCCACTCCATACCCCAGACAGGCTTTCGTCACCCAGACCATGCAGAAGGTCTATCCAATCAATCGTAAATCAAGGAAATCGCACTTTACCGGAATTACCCGGAATATCGCTTCATCGCAAACGGCATTGCGTTCCAACGATTTAAGTCACAATTAAGCATTATCCTGGCGATTTGTGTATCGCCGTAACTCTGTACTCATTACTCGCAGTTCCACTGGTTGGCCATCAGAGGCACACGCCGAATGACCGGTGCTCCTTTGAGAACCAACTGTCAATTCGAACGAGCGGCCAGTGTTCATAAAGCGCAATTCAAAGTCGACATTTTTACGAGAAATCTCGAAGTGACATAAAAATCTCTTCCGCATGTGCAAGTGTCCCATTAAGCCTGAACACGGGCATCGTAAAATGCTGAGAATCTTTGCATTCTCTCGATGTAATTAAGATAAGTCATAACGACTGAAAGGCAGACGTGCGATATTTGCTTTACGAGATTTTGTTTTCGAAATCGATTCAATTTAAGGAATTGCATTAAAGGCAGTTGCCGGCGATGAGGGAGGGAGCGAGAATGTTTGGCCAGAAGAGTCTTCGAGTCTGAACCGAAGCTGCAGATGGAGGATGCTCGCCAGTGGATAGGGCCTTAACCAACTTGTGTGCACAATTGTTGTCTAGTTGAAGGGATGTGTTGGCTTTGGCAGCAGATTGTAGCGTCATATAAACAAAGAAACGAGAACAGCCATGAACGAGATGGTTGCAAGGCGAATTATGACTCAGGCGCATCCTTGACATTATCCCAGTATTCTGAATCAACTGAAATATTCGAATGGGTTTCGTCGAAATGGAAAAGAACGAAAGAAGCCAACAGAAAAAAAAACCTCGTCTTCCATTCCCACGCTCACTTACAATGACATTCCAGCTGCTCCTTAGACAAAGCTAATCTGCTTGCTGCTCATTTTGCAGCCAGCTCAACACTGCCAAGTTCCAAGATGTCTCTACCTGTACATGAGAGCGTTGATTTCACCATGGGACGAGAGTAGACTTACTTCGTACCGACCCATAGCACTTACGTCCCTTCTTTCTAAGGTCATGGAAACGCCGATAAATCGTCAGCTTTTGAAATATCTTGAATCGCGGAAGCTTCTTAATGACCGACCATATGGTTTCCGCAGCAACAGGTCCACTGGTGATCTGTTAGCTTATCTCGCCGAAAAGTGGAACCAGTCTTTGCACAATGCAGGCGAAAGCAAGATCGTTGCGCTCGACATTTCTAAAGCATTTGACAGAGTTTGGCAGCAAGCTCTCTTGTCGAAAATGCGTACCTATGGTATCGATGAATCTCTTCTTCTGTGGATTAGAAATTACCTTTCGAACCGTTCAATTCCAGTTGTGTTGGATGGGTTCAAGTCTGGTATCCACCAAGTAAATGCTGGTGTTCCCCAAGGCTCAGTTCTGTCTCCGACACTCTTTCTCATTTTTATAAATGATCTCTTGTCTGCTACTTCTAATCCAATCCTTTTCCTTAGCTTTTCATATTCGTTCCAAGACTCATGACCCCGCCCTTCGGCCGTAGAATTGGAACGGCAGTGTATGTTAGCACATTGAATTCCGATCTTGACAGCATAATTAACTGGGAAGAAAACAATGGAGTGGAATTCAATGCTTCAAAAACTCAATGCTGTCTGCTGTCACTCAAGCGAACCCTTGATAATCAGCCAGTATCCATGAATGGCGCTTGTGTCGATGAAACCGGGAAACTTTCCATTCTTGGTATGTGTATCAACACAGCACACAGCAGGTCGCCAAAAATGCTGCGAAATGTTTAGGTTTCCTTAATCGATGCAAGGAATGTTTCACCCCTTCTGAGTTGGCTTTAATTTATAAGGCGTACATCCGCCCAAGCTTGAGTACAACGCTCATATCTGGTCTGGTGCCCCCAATACCACACTGCACCTACTTGATAGAATCCAAAAGCGAGCGATAAAACTTCTAGGAGACAATAATATGGCAGAGTCAGTCAAAACACGGACAGTCTTTGTCGTTATTTCAACAAACGATGCTCAAGTGAGCTAGCCAACTGCATTCCTCCTCTCCATGAATTCACCCGCAATCTCGTGTCTCCTGGAATGCCCATCAGCATACCCTTAAGCCTGCTTTCGGGCGCACAGTTAATTTCAGAGACTCGTCCTTCAGCCGCACTGCACGTATATGGAATGCTCTTCCTAACCTAATATTTCCCACAGACTACAACCCGCAGATATAAGACCAATATGCACAGGTACCTCCTGCCCCTTTCTGACTCTATACCTTCGGCCCGTGCTGTGTCTTCACCCCGGACACATAAGGGTATTAGCAATCCCTTGAGCACGAGCAAATTATAAAAAAAAGAAAAAACGACAATAAGAGAGCAGAAACCCTGGTTAATAATAAATAACAATATTTATTTTAATTGTGGGTCGCCGTGGCGTAGTGGGTAAGTGCGTCGACTCCTTCGCAGAGGGTGCCAGGTTCGATACCCGAATTTACCACCTATCATAATTCACGGCTCCACCTCTTTCGAGTCACTGACAATGCTGAAAGAGTATTCCTGTCTAGAAAAAGCTTCTCAATTTCGGTCCCTTCCACTCGTGCAAGAACAATAGCACGCACAACACGCAGTGGTTGCTGAGAAGCTAGGCCCAGGTCCGCCTCGGACTGTAGCGCCACCCATATTATTATTATATTATTTATTTAATTTATTTGACAAGATTTACCAATGAGTGGGTGTGCCCTGGAGGCTATCTAAAATTCAAGTTTACGCGTGCATCTAAAAATGTAAATCAGCAACCACCAGTTGGCACTTTTTCCAGCACATTTGAAAAGCACATCAGCTGTGCAGTGCGTGTGAAGACACACTCTCCACAAGAGTCCGCAAGAGATATATTTTTTTTTATAGTTTGCGCCAATGGATGTGGAATCTTCTTCAAAATACTGGTAACCGGTGTTACCAGCATGAATGATTCACGGGGTATTGTTCTCCTTTTTCCTCGCGCCTACGTCCTAAACCACACCTCTGCACACTTGTACCACTCTGCCCGCGGAACTGCCGTTAGGTATTACTTCACGGGCTGGTTAGCATATCACGCTATGTGACCTTTATTTCCCAATTCGGCTTTCCTTTCCCTTTCGAGCCATCTTAGCTCGATCTGCACGCTCGTTCTAAAGGAACAGGTCACCAGCCATTTGTCATCTGACTCCATCATATGGCTAACTAGGAGCTCGGGAGTTGGTAGACTTCCTCTCGCCACGGCAAAGCGTCTGCAATGGAATATTGCGTGCTCTGCGTCTTCATCTTCGCCCGCGCATTCTGGAAAAGGAGGTGAGCTGTCGTGACCGAATCTGTAGAGGTATTTCCGGTAACCTCCATGGCCCGACAAGAACTGCGAGAGGTGGTAGTTGCAGTTCCCGTGAGCTCTCGTTGTCCAGGCTTCTATTCTGGGTATCAATCTATGGGTCCATCTGCCTTTGGTTGTGGTGTCCCACCTGGCTTGCCACAGTGCCATTGATGTTGCCCCTTTTTCATTCTTCAGACATCTTGCGCTAATCTCCGTGAGATTTGCAGCTCTCCGTAAGTAGATTCTTTGCATTTCGGTGGCGAGAATGTCGATCGGGACCATACCCGCAATGACGCAGGCTGCTTCGTACGAAATTGTTCGGAAACCGCTGATTGCTCTTATTGCGCAGAGCTTGTATGTTGCCGAGAGCTTCCTTGCTGCTTCCATGTTCGCCAAGACCCCTGCCCATACTGGTGCCGCGTAAATAAGGATTGAGCTTACTACTGTGGGCAGCAGGATCCTTCTCGCATATCCAAGTCCTCCAATGTTGGGTAGCATTCAGATAAATGCACGTGTATGAGTGGGAGGAAATGTGTGTGGAAAATGCGTGTGAAAACGCAAGTGTGGAACGTGTGCATGGAAATCGCGTGATATGGTGCTGATAAATTGTTCCTGTGATGAAACTGAATCGAAATGGTTCGATGTAAGTTTTTTGGCAATCTCGGCGGCTTGGACAATGACTCCCAAAATTACATAACAAAACGAAAAAAAGATTCTTACACTGTATCAAAGATTATTCAACATCTAGGTTCCTCTTGAGAGGTTCCACCAACAAGGATTCGCAAAGGACAAAAGAACTTGCTTCTTAAATGCTGTGTTATTGGCCTATTCATGGCGCTAGTCACCCTCTGACGGAGTAGGTAAGTAGGTAGGATGTGGCTTTGATGCAATTAGCCCAAAATAGGCCCATTGTACAGCCGCATGGGTGTTTCAATTAGAGAGGGTTGACGTGATTATGACAGGCAGCCAGTTTTTTCAACAAAGTTTGCTAGTGCGTTGACCGGTGTTTTATGGAGGTTTTAGACTATCATGGCAGTAGGAGCCTACAGTTGCTTTCCTGGTTGAGGCCTGGAGTGTTCTCATGCTCGTCTAGACAGCTTCTGCAGAAGTTGTTGGCGAGCTTAGTCTAATAGACTGTGTCCGATAATTATTCCCTCAGCAGTACTCAGTTTATATCTCTTTAGGGAAATCAGGCTACTTAATCTTTTTTTTTCGTTTAGAGTTTCGACAGATAATGCCTCTCAACCATCTTGCATTGATTTTCTGAAGGTAGTTATAGGGGTACCTATGTTATGTGAGATTTCTTTAACTGGCGGTAAAATGGCGTGTTTAGTGATTTTATCAGCTTTGCTGTTTCCCAGGAGTCCCTATGGCTAGGCAGCCCGAACAGGCGAATGTTGAACTGTTCGGACACCTCCTTAAGACTCGCGTGACTGTGGATTGTTATTTTAAAGTTTTTAGAGAACGATGCCAGGGATTTAATTGTTGCTTAGCTATCCGTAGAGATATAGACGTCGCGGGCGGATATCACGTTCATCTTAGCCAGGACAGGGCTTCGCCAATCACCAACTTCCACTTGGAAAACGCTGCAGTGATTGGGAAGACGAACGGATTTGTTCAAATTTATACGCTCCGACTCCATCTTCCATCTTGTAAGAATGTATGGCTTTATCAAAGGTATGGTGCCGCTGTACCGCACGTCTCTGTCCAAAATCAGAGTCTTGAAGCTGTTCTCTGGGAAGGGTCGTGGTGAAGTTAGTCCTGTCCAAAGGTGTAGTCACATCCTTGAGATCAAGCCTTTGGACGAACTGCTATTTGCTTACCAAAAATATTTAAGGTGTAAAGATCAAGCGGATTTTCCAGCGCATCAGTGGGAGCAGTTTTAAAGGCTCCACTGAGGCAGATGCAGCGTTTTAGGAGTGGCTTTCTTAAGTTATTGAAGTGGGCGTTGAGTATGCACAAATACACTATTACGCTGTAAAAGAGGATGGGTCTAAGAACAAAAGAACAGCTATAAAAGCCGGTGTGTCATATAAGCTTACTGGCTCTTGTGTAAGGCAGTAATTGCCTTCCTTCTGTTGACCTTCCAGTTAAGTCTGCTGTCCAGTATAATGCCGAGGTATTTCGCCTTATTCGAGAGGGATATACATTCGTCATTTAGAATTTGGGGTTCGATAGAAGGGATTTCATATTTAGTAGAAAAATGGCCGATTTCTGTCTTCTAAGCATTAACACCGTCACCGTGGCGTAGTGGGTAAGTGCGTCGACTCCTTCGCAGAGGGTGCCAGGTTCGATACCCGATTTTACCACCTATCATAATTCACGGCTCCACCTCGGCTCCTGGCTTCTCAAGTTCCTCGTTCGGAGTCGGCATTAAACTGTAGGTCCCTTCCACGCTTGAAAGAACAATAGCACGAACAACACAAGTAGTTGCTGAGAAGCTAGGCCCAGGTCTACCTCGGACTGTCAGATCATTATCACTCGCCCAGTTGTTAAGTGGATTGACACCATTAGATCCCTCAAGACTGGGGGATATTTTCCTGAGAAGGTTATGGCAACATCGTCCGCGCAGGTAATCGTTGTGCAAGCCGTCTTCTCCAGCATTAGTATCAGCTTATTCAACTGCAACTAATGTACCATGTAACGAAACGTTACTCCTCAATGTATAGCGTTACAATTATGGTATCGTTGCCTTTTTTGTTTGCATGTACTATGGACAACCGACATCGGTGCGTTCACTTTCTTTTCTTCTTTTCCAGTGTATGTTGATATATTGTTTCTATACTGCTTTTGATGTGTTGTGCTGTGTGCCACATCACACATCGATATGGTTTGGTGGTGTACCCTGATGTGTGAGAATTTTGTGATCTTTCATATGATCATACTGCCATTATGAGTGTTAATTTCATGCAATTAACAAAAAAAAAGGAGATATCATTCATGCCTAACTAAGTACTTTATTCACTTGAATACAACGCTCCTATTTGAGGTCCTAAAATTATATTTAGAAATTAAATATAAATATATTAGATGATAAATTATATTAGATGTTTCAATTTTAACATAACAATATCAATTTGAAGAAAGGTCCGCAAGTACCCAGTAACGATATTAAAGTAACGAGTAACCAGATTCAAAGTAACGAAAATGTACGAGTACTCAATTTGTCGGTACTTTTTACATTCCAACTGACTGGTTCCAAATACTCCTCCTTGAGGTGTACCTCTTCTGGTTGAAATTCTTGCGAAAGCGCTTCGTAGTCGAGAATAATTGGGCCGCTTCTACTTCTAGTTCTTCTTCAGTGTCTGTGTAATAGTATGCCGATAAATGCTCCTTCAATGTCTAGAAAAGCAACCATGGTAGTTAGTTTATATTCCTTGGAGCTTAGTGACTTCTCAATGGTACGTACCCATGTGTAGAAGGCCGCTACCGCGGGTCTACCTTTTATGGAGATGACGAAAGTTGAGTTGGGTGTACAGTGGATCTTGAATGTAGATCAATGAGTCTTTCTAGTATTTTTAGTAGATATGATGACACCTCACTGCGAAAACGCGGCAGAGAACGTGGAACATCTTCTTCATTTGGTGAACCGCCAACACCAGCAAACATTGTCCAACATATGTTGAGCTCTGAAGACCTTTGGTCTGCTGTGAACGAATAATGTGCGATCTAAGAAACTTAGAACTGCAGCGGAAACCGAATGCGCTAAACGACACGTAACGAAGCAAAAAGCTCGAATCCGTCCTTCGCGAAGTAATACCTAGCGGTAGTTCCGCTAGGGAATAAACGGAAAGTTTCCACGGGAGGTGGTTTTAGTCAGTAAGAATCTGACACTTCCAATGGACGTCGGACCATTGGTGCCTATGTAAGGTTTCCACCTACCCACGAGGAAAAAAAAAGGGGATATGATGACAGGCTGATGGGTCGAAGATCAGTGGGAACTTTTCGTCTCGGGTATTAATAAAACTTTGACTTGTGTCCATCTGGTGGCAAGGAGACGCAACCATTTAAAATAACTTACAACCAAGGGGTGGTCATAACTGAGATTTGTAGGAGTTCAGCTGATCAGTAGCTGGTTTAACACAGTGACTTGTATGGATCGTGTTTCTTCTCTCTTCTTCTCTTTCCTCTCCTCCTCTTTTTGAATTGGATCAGTCCTCTAGGGCAATTTAGTTTCCATTCAGACGCTTAAAGTGGTCTTCTTCTTTCTCCTTCTGTCCGTTCCTTAACTGAAACTAAAACTTGACCTGTCCTTAAATTTGGGACAAGTCAGGTTTCGAGTGGTGGCCCTTCACGCCTTTCCAATCTCCCCGTCGTTTCGACAGCCGTCAGAGGGCTCACAAAAGAAAATTGCGTCCGCACTCCATTTCGCAATGTCAACAAACAGTCACAGATGTCCTGACCAGCAAGCAACACACGCCGACTGTTCAGAATGGAAGTGGCGCCCGACAAAGGACACTCTCAGAATCCAAGAGGAACTCCCAAATGACCGCATATCTTCTCCATCCCATACAGAATCGTCTTAAAGAAGTGTACTCGGGCCAATCCACTGAGTGCTGGCCATAACCATCTCACACCTCCCGCACTCGACCGTCCAGCCCATCAGGTAACGGAGTACTTCAATGAATCCTTGATGAATTCCCAAAAGTCACTCCCATCAAATAGCATTTTACGAGACACAGATACAAGATCCACTTCAATCACAACACCTTCCGTCCTCAAACAGCAAAAGTGAAGAAAAAATAAAATAAAATCGATCAAGTCATAAAGTCAGTCCTGGTCTCTCTTTTGCTCTCTACAGCCAAGTTATGAGACCACCCGCAGATACATAAGTATCTGTAAAAGTTTTAGGCACTTTTACGCGTTCCACTCGCCAATTCAGTGGTTGACTGATGGCAGTCGCAAACAAACAGCAAATCCTCGGCCACTCCAGGCGGAATCACTTTAGCGTATCGTGTGTATCGATACTTGAAGCATCGTATTGCTTCCTGTAATCGGTGTAACCAGTTCGTTTACGGGTCCCAGGGTGAACGCAATTCTCGAGTTTCTGCTTCGAATAAACTATTTCCTGTGAAATGGTTGTCATGGTGCTTTCATTTTTTTCCCGTCATGGATGCTTGGGTTTCCGCTTCCACTTCGTGGCTTCATTCGTTCCTCCCTCCTCTGGGATCGGAGTGGAACATCCCTTAAGCGATGGTGATGCCAGGCTTACTAAAATCGTGCCGAATCCACTTCGTTAAAGGGTAACGGCTACATTTCAACCCCACACGCATGCAGTATTAGTGGCAACATTACGATACACAATTAAGCCGAGGAGCAGACCATAGATCCAGGCGAGGAAATGCCATGCGGATGTGTATCCCGAAGGAACTTGTTCGTCAGTCTTCCTCCTTTTAGTTTATCGCCTCCGCCGCTGCCAGAGTTTCTTTTTCCCCAGAACGACTGCTTAGAAAAAGGCGAGGCGGGGAAACGAGGCGAGCGAACAACAACAGCAGTGCCGGGGCAGACGCAAGTCGCAAATATCCAATGACTGAGAGGAGGGAACGGAGTTATTATTTGTACAATATCTGAAAGGTAGTTAAAACTTCTCGCAAAAGTTGTTGCTTCATTGGGTTTGTTATGTTTTATGCGTGTACGCTGCCAAACGAGACAGAGATGTCATCGCAACCCCCAGCAGGTCCCAAAAAAGAAATAACGAAACGTCAACGACAACGGCTTACCTGTGCCAACGAGGTAAGGTGACGAAGCGCACAGAGAAGAAGGTCCTAGGTCCTTGTCGCTCCGTTCAATTATATTAATCTGGATACGACGTTCCTTGTATGTATCCATGTCTTCGTTTTATTTTCGTATTTTGGCTTTTTTTTTTCCCTGCTCGAACGTAGATGAAGTTTTATCTTTATCTGTCTTTTGGTTTTGTTTTGATGGCGTAATTTGAGAGCGGTTTTTTTTTCTCTTTTTTCGCAAGACTTCGGTATTCCACGTGTGTGTGTGGAGCGTTGGCTTGGTCAGCACTCGCTTAAATTATAATTAAGATGGAAAAGGTGCTGATGGCTCATTTGCTTTGGAAGGCTATCAATTTCATCAGTCGATGGCGTGGGTTAGTGTCTCGGGGAGAAACTTTTCTTCTACTCTGTATGTCCACAAGGATGTCCTGTGACCAGGGATTCTTAAAGATTTAAGCGTTGACACGGGTTTTGATTTAGGGTCCTCTGGGGGACATGCCTTTGGAGTCACTCACTGGAGTCATTCTTAGAATCTATTTTGATGTTAGTTGAAAGTTTCAGATTTAAACTCAATTTGGGAACACTGCCAGCATTGACAGTCTTCAAATTTGAGACCAGTTCTGTAAACGAAAAGTTGCTGATGTTTTAACGATTTGGTTATTAATTGTCGTGGTGTAGTGTGTTGGTGAGTCGACTCCTAAGCGGATGGTTACAGGTTCAATCCTCGAACTTACCAAATTTCATAATTTACGGCTTGTGTTACTGATTCTGTTCAAAGAGTCCTCCTGTCCAGAAGAAGCTACTCAAACGTAACCCTTCGGATTCGGTGGCAGCTCATGTGGTTGCTGTATGAGATAGGCCCAGGACCACTTAACGAAACTGCACGAAGTGTTGATTGCGGTCACAGTGTAAAGCGAGTTCACTCCGTAGTGCTAAATTTGAGTCACATACGCTGAAATCCGTCATTCATTTGTCGTCATCGAGTTTGGAAGTTGGAGAGGAGACCTTTGGTTCTACTTGTGTCAATCGAATAGAGAAAAAGGCTGAGGGTCCAGGTTAATTGTGTACAGCAGCGTTGACTGTAATAATCCAGAACATCTTGCCATGTACCAACTAGTTGCCTGTCGGACCAGCCAATGAAGTCAACCGAATTTTACCTTCCGAACTAAATCGACGTCTTGCCATGTTTGTGGATTCCTGTTCGGTCCTTCTCTGGAAAATGAGATTAACACCCCTATTTTGGCAAACATCAGTGATGTGTTTTATGTCACAACTACCTCACAAGAGTATGGTGAGTCACAAATTGTGAGGTTTTCGTATTCTGGGCAAAACCTCACAGCTTGTGAGCATCACAAGAACCGTCAAAAGTGTGATGTTCTCATGAGCACATCACAAGGAAAAATAGCAACAAAAGAACTGCCACACACAAGGAAAAATTAGTAATTATTATTAAAAATGTATGTTATTATTTTTATATCCTTGTATGTAGGTTTGTGATCAAAATCTGAAGTTTCTGCATTTAAACGCGAAATTCCCTGGATCATGCCATGGTTCCGGCATTTGGACAACATCGTCAGTCCGAATGCAGCTTATTCAAAGTCATAACAGCCGACAGTTCAAGTGGCTTTTGGGTGATTCTGGATATCCATTAGAACCTTCGTTAATGACTCCAGTGGATAATCCTTCTTCGCAAAACGAGTTTGCATTCAATCAAGTTCACATAAAAGCCAGGAATGGGATTGAACGAGCTTTTGGTGTTCTGAAATCTCGTTTCAGATGTCTGTTAAAGCATCGAGTATAGGTATTCATTATAAATAAATACTTATACATATTTCATTAATATACACATTTCATAATATACACAGGCATTAGTAGACCGCTCAGTAAGAAAAAAAAGCGGGAATATAATAATTGTTAAAAAAAAACAATTTTTGACATGGCAACGAATTCACCTCACCATGGTGACTATTCTTGTGTGTTTTCTTGTGAGGTTTTCGCCAGATAACTGAAACCTCACAAGGTAGGCATTATAATTTTCGCCTCACTGATATTCGTGCGTTGTGACCACATCATAAACAGAATAGGGGTGTAAAGGTGTGACGAAGAATCCAAACCTTAATTTAATGTTGCCAGAGAACTCGTCTAACAAACCCGCTTGGCTGATGTTTAAGGGATCTGATACTCCAATCGGAAGTTCCCAGTCGAGATCCTGTAAAAATTCCCATAATTCGACATCCTGGGAAAGGACAAGGACAATCTTTTAAGAGGAAGTTTATTAAAGAACTAGCTTCACTAGTGCTCCTTAATCATTGGGGTTAGCCTCGAGAACCCAGAATCTGAAATTGATGTCAAAATGTATGAAAAGTTGATCAAACTGTTACATCCCTGAGGGAATCAGGAAATGATTCTTCATCGGTGGTGCAATGCCTTCAGGATTTGTCGGATTTCGCGATTTGTCATATCTTCAGATTCACACTAAGCCACATCTTGGAGAAAACTATTGAGTTTCAAATCCATACGCACCACCTCTTCATTGATTTTTAAGCTGCATATGAAACCATTAATCGCAAGGAAAAATGAAACGATGGCAGGATTCGGAACTTTATCCGCTTCTTGCGAAGTGCCAAGTCCAGTTGCACTACGCAATGCACCTTTCTGTTCGGCTCAAGGTCTTCCAAGCCGCTTGCAACCTGCATTGGACTTCGGCAAGGTGATGCGCTTAATCAATGTGTCACTGAAGCAGAAATAAGCACTGTGTGAGGCACTGTGTTCAACAGGCACTGTCAACAACACGAGCAAGTCCCAAGGTCAATTAGGACAAAGCAAAATATGTGCTTTCGACTCAGAAACATTCCGTCAAACACCATTTAGAACAAGTCATCTCGATCGACAGCAACAATTTTGAAGAAGTGAAGCCGTTATTCTAATTGATCTCTGATCCAACTCAAAACTCCTGACTCGAAGGATCAAGCTCATTGCCCAAACAATTCTTATTTTGCCAGACCTGCTAAATGGAGCCGAAAGCTGGGCGATGAGCAAACCAGCAGAGCTGATTATTGATTCCTTCGTCGGGTATATGGTCCCGTCTGCAAGGAAGTCGAATGGAGGAGAAAACAACTGCGAACTCTACGAGCTGGTTCAAGATGTTCGATCGGTCGATTGAACTGGCTCTATCACATCGAGCGCATAGATACCAACGCTCCAGGTAAGAAGGTCTCCGAGTCCGAGCCTCCTGGTTAGAAAAGGAGACGAACGGACCTCCACTATAAAGACCGGACGCAAGACAGTTTGATCTTGATGTCTGGAAGCAACATCCCCAACCTTAGCGATGGAAGGCAACTATAAGTCAGGCTCAGACCCTTCATTGGCAGCCGACCACATAAGTAAGTAAGTAAAATCTTTTTGTGGGGCATGGGAGCTTAGCTTCTCCTTATATACATAACATATTATCTGGGTGGCGCTACAGTCCGTAGAGAGACAGGGCCAAGCTTCTACAGCAGCCACACTTCTCACGAGTGAAAGGGACTTGCAGTTTCATGCCTACTCCGAACGGCCAAGCTTGAGAAGCTAAACTTTGAGAAAATGTTTTTTTTATACATATATACATATAGAAACTATTTTATTTATTATTTTTGGTCGTATCGGCCGGGAATGGAACTGGCACCGAGGTTAAATTGTGTATGGGTCGACGCACATACCCACAGCGCCAAGCCCTCCACAATGATGCCAAGAAGGCAGCGTAGCTACTCCTTCTTCTTCTTCTTTATTTGGAGCTACAGTCCGGGGTGGACCTGGGCCTCCACCAACAAGCCTCTAGCCCGGTCTCTGGCTAGCTGTCTCCAGTGTCGAGGTCCTTCTCCGCCTGGGTGCGCCACCTTAAACGCGGGCGTCCTCTGTTGCGTTGTCCCACGGGTTCGGAGTCGAAGACTCTTCGCGCCGGAGCTGAGTTGTCCATACGCCCCAGCCATCTTAGGCGCTGCATCCCAAGACGCCTGACTAGACTCATGTTGCCCGTACATTTCGTGGTTGAACCTCGCCTCCAGAAACCGTCCACGTAAACAGGACCAAAGACCGCACACAGAGCTTTTCTATCGAAGATCCCAAGGACCTCATCGGCTTTTGAGATTGTCCATGCCACCGCGCCATACAGCAGGACTGGGATGATCAAGGTCTTGTATGAAGTCAGCTTGGGCCTTCGAGAGAGGACTCTACTACACAATTGCCTCTTGAGCCCATAGAAACAGCGGTTGGCAAGAGTTACTCTGCGTTTGATCTCGGTACTGCTGTTGTTTGTGCTGTTTACTGCGGAGCCGAGGTAGACGAAGTCCTTGACTACCTCGAAGTTATAGCTGTCCATTGTGATGCTCTGTCCAAGACGTCGATGTAGTGTGTCCTTTCTCGATGACATCATATACTTCGCTTTGCCCTCATTCACCGCTCGACCCATTTTAGCCGCCTCCGCCTCAATGCCAGCAAACGCCTCATTGACGGCTCGCTGTGTTCTGCCAATCACGTCAATATCATGTGCGCATGCTAACAGTTGTACGGACTTCTGAAAGATCGTGCCTCTAGTGACGGCGTGTGAGTCTTGCACGATCTTCTCCAGGATGATGTTAAAGAAGTCACATGACAGCGCATCGCCTTGTTAATCCTTGTTTGACATTGAAGGTCTCGGTGAGTTCATTACCGACCTTGATGGAGCAGCGAGAATTCTCCATGGTCACCCTGCACAGGCTGACGAGTTTGGCAGAAATGTCAAAACTAGACATGGCGTTGTATAGCTCGTCCCTATGCACGCTGTCATATGCGGCCTTGAAATCGACAAAAAGGTGATGGGTGTTGATCTGCATTTCGTGTGTCTTTTCGAGGATCTGCCGTAGTGTGAAAATCTGGGCGATGGTGGATTTCACTTTCTCCTATAAGATTGTTTATAAAAGGCTTCAGGCGAGTTCACAAAACGTCAGAGTAGTTCTTGTATGCGATGTTCTATAGTTGGCGCAGACAAAGGGGTCTCCTTTCTGCTACTCCTTAATCTCCTTAATTTTCGCACTTCATTCTTCAATCATCTGCGCCAAGTTTTCTCTCAGGAGTGATAGGTTTATGCCGTTTGGCTAAAGGATGGCTAAGCAGTTGCAAGGTGAAATCCACCTACTGTCATTCATCGTATATGTTAGTTCCTAACCAGAATACCCTGGTCTCCAATGTTGGAGTATCTTCAAACTGTGTTCTGTACGGCTAAGTCTCTAGTGGGCGGCATAGAATCATTTGGAGTTTGATAGCGTGACTGTAGATCCTTAAGCGCAACCTGGTTGTCCAGAAACATATTTAGAAACTAGCCAGCAACACCAAGGCTACCCATGACGCTTGCAGCTGCTGTGTTGATTGGCAATGACTTATGTTTGTCATCATCTATCTGCCACCTGGCATGGCATCCATCTGGCAGCCTAAGGAACCCCATGTGTCTGCCAGGGCAATACACGTCCACCTTATATTCTTCCTAAATTTGCAGATGATTTGTTGTGGCATTCAGTTTTCCTCTTCCACTCTTTAAAAGCCCGTGAAGAACTGTTTGAGTCTAGTTTCGATGTAGTGGCATCTTTCAGCCTTTGGATCGGTGTGTGGAGCGGATATTTCCTTGAAAAGTGAGATGACCGATGCATATGGCCGTAAGCTCTTGGCTCCCACTTGTTTGAGTCTGATTGTCCTGCCAGAGCTAGCTCTCCTTCAGGACGTAACCGGAGGACAGACACAGCACAGAACGATTTCTCCAGAAGCACACTGACACCTTGACATTTTCTCCACTCCCGACCACAAGATGCCTTCCGAGCATGGTCAAAAAAAAAATATAAATGACTCCCATTAACTGCGCCAATCCGAGTTGTGGTCGCCACAAAATTCGGATCGCTTCACTCACCTAATTCGAAATAAACTGCAGACACGTCCGGATGTTTGCTGCCACCAGAACGACCTGTGGCTTAAGTGGGCCATGAATTTTAAGTGAGCCTTGAAACAGGCCACGATGATGTCATTCCTCGGCGAAGTTCCCGCAGATGTTCATAATTCCGAGAGCGTGCCTCGAACAGCACAAGCAGGGTCGTAAATAAATTTGTTGCGCCTTAGCGAATTGATTATTTATTGCCTTCCGAGCATTCGAGGCGGAATGGGATCTGCCGCATCAAACTTAGCAGCGCCACGTCCGCGTCGCGCTGCTGAGCTTCATTCTTGTACACATGATAACAATGAAGAATCCTTTGGCAGGAATTACTCCCCCATTCCGACCCCCTCCGCATTGGCTTATCATACCCCTCGCATGTAACACATCGAGCAGAAAATTCGTTCGGGCCCGCATCGTGTAACAGGATACTCGTATCATCGACCGACCGACCGACCCACCGAACGACCCTCCGGCCAGCACAGGACCGGTCCGATGGTCCAATGGCATATTTTCGCATTACGGTCTGGCATATGTCCGAGGGAGGCGCTCCACCGGAATATCAATTCCGTTATAAATACCCAACGCAGGGGGTGGCCGCAGGGATGGATGCACACCGAGCAGGACACCACCGCCTGCGGGGGTACCCATTTCCCACACTCCCAGACGAAGTCACTAAACCAGCCTTGATTTCTCAATGAAACGTTGTTTTTGCTGTTCTCTGTGTCGTCGGCGGGTATTTCGGTTCGGCCTACAAAAGGATTTAAAATTCCAGGAATACACACAAAGTGTGTGTGTGTGTGCGTGGGAGGAACACACGACTCGGGGTTGTACACATGGGTCGGTTCCGATAAGGCATCGCGTCACACACGCACTTGCTGAAGGTATTCCCAGGGCTAACGTCGTCGGCGCGACGGTGGCTGTGGAGTGGGATTGGGGTTGGGGTTGGGGGGTGTGTGCAGTCAAAAGTAAAAGCTTTCAATGGGAGCGGTAACAACTGTGCGAAAGGACATGGCATGTTGAATGTGTTGACCTTGGTAGCTGGCGCTGTCGTCTTGTTGGAGTGATAACAAAAAGACTTGTTTCTCTGGAGAGCGGGCGAGAGCACACGGCCACTCTCAGTGACTCTCCGAGAAGAGAGCGTTGGAGGCCATGGAGCTTTGCTCGGGGTTTCTCTTCAAAGAGAGCACGCGGTGTAAGCGAGCTTCGTTGTGGAACGCATTCATCTTCGAAAAAGCTCAACGGAAAGCGGCAAGTGACTCTCGCGCTGAATAGACTCTAACTCTCTCACACTCTCCCGTTCTCTCTCGTATTCCTACCTACCCCAATGAATACACACTGGAGGAAAAAATTTCACTGAACTCTCGCAGGCAGATGAAAAAGGACCTGCTCCAGCGACAGCGATTTATGAGCGGAGTTCAAACTTTTGCTCAAAGTTATGCATAGTTTAGGTCTGTCCCTCAGCCCCCCCCCCCCCCCCCCTGAAGCCCAGCGAGAAAAAAAGTTCCAGTCCCAAGTCCCCCGACAAATAATACCCCAAATCTGCGATTGCTGCGAAATTTACAAACAAGGAACATTTGCAATTGAACAGAGTCTCTGCCGCTGTCGCTGGCACTGGCACTGCCGCTGCCACAGCCACCGGCACTCCCACTCATATTTCATTTTGATTTGATTTTTTTTATTTATTTTCCCAGCTTCGGGACCAGTCCCTTGTCGTCATTATGCGAGAACAAGCATAAAACAAAGAAAAAACCCGAGGAACAGGCTTACACACAAACTGTCTGCGTTTCTAGCCTAGCGCGTGTGGTAAGAAGAAAGTTTACCCCGAAAAGAATAAACACACTTCATCATCCCGTCGTCGCCGTCCGCGCTCTTCCTCAATCTTTTCCGACGGCTTGCATTGACTTTTAGTCAAGTTGCGTGAAATAAATTTGAAAATGATAATCCTGACAGCAAGGTTGTCAGCCCATCAGCCGGAGCAGGCGGCTCGCTGAGTCCTTGTGTCGGCCGCCCGCCGCCGCTGATGAGGAGTGAATGATGGTTCTTACCACACACTCACACATCGGCTGTGGCAATTCCTTTGCATTGTGGCGGATTAATACATTTTTTCGGGGAACAAATCAAAATAATGCCGCGGAATGGCGCGGGCTAAATGATTTCTTGTTTCTGCCGACAAGCGGTGGCGCGCGGCTGGAGAGGGGTGTAGCGGCTGATAAGGGTGAGTGTGTGGGGATTAAATTTTATTTATGAGAGAAATCCTTTCTCTCGTGGGCGGGCAGGGAATGGTTGTAGGTTGTCTGCAGCGGGGATTGTATGGGAAAGTAATTGGTCGGGCCTGGGAATTGAAGTTGAAGTGAATTTAAGCGGCTTCAGGGGGCTACCGGGGGCGTTACTGTATCCGGATGGTGCTCATTGGTTGGGAATGAATCGGAAATAATTGACAAGCAAACAACTTTGGTTTGTGAAGGTAGTTCCACTGCCAGGTGTGAAGGAATTCTCGGAAGGACTAGTCTTGGCTTTCGAACTAGATTGGTTCTTTGACAGCCTGATAGACGGGTGGAAGGAAAAGGAGGTGTTGCTTGTTGCCTCTGAGGTGAGTTGAGGGATGAAACTTTACTTTACTGTATAAGCAGGGGTCCAGCTGTGGACGGTGGTCGACATGTGGCACTTATTGTGCTGATGGGAGCATTCGAATTATTATTCGATTAATAACATCTCGAGAGCATTTAGATTCTAAAAATCAGTCGATTGATTATATATACAGACGAACCTCAAAGAAAAAAAACATTTGCAAGACATCTTCAATAACTGTCTCAGGTTGGGATATTTCCCTAATAGATGGAAAGCCGCCAAGCTAGTGCCCATTTTAAAACCCGGAAAAAGTGAGAATCTACCTGGTAGTTACAGACCTATTAGTTTGCTCAGCTCTCTAAGCAAATGCTTAGAAAAGATCATAAAGAATAGGGTTGTTCCTTTCATTGATGAAAACGGAATCTTACCTAAAGAACAATTTGGATTTAGGGCTCGTCATAGCACTACTCATCAAGTGCATCGTATAACAAATGTCATCAGAATCAATCTTTCAGAAGGGAAAAGCACTGGCATGTTGATCTTGGACGCTGAGAAAGCATTCGATACCGTCTGGCATGATGGTTTGATACACAAGCTGTTGAATTATAACCTTCCACTGTATCTTATTAAAATCGTTCAGTCGTTTCTATCTCTCCGTACTTTCAAAGTGTCCGTAAATCAAAGCCTCTCGGAGAACAAAATAATTAGCGCTGGTGTCCCACAAGGCTCTGTCCTAGCGCCTGTTCTATATAATATATACACCTCTGATTTCCCAAATCTTAATAATTGCAATATTGCTTTATATGCAGATGATACCTGTATTTACTCCTCTGATGCAACTGGTTCCATTATTGAAACCAATCTGCAATCTGGGATAAATACTGTCCTTCAATATTGTCATGATTGGAAAATTAGCATTAACGCTTCGAAAACGCAAGCAATCTCTTTCACTCGAAAAAGAAAAGCTTGTTTACTTCGAAGCAATAGCCTTCAACTTAATGGTTTTCCGATCGAGTGGAAACCGAGTGGAAAATATCTTGGGGTACATTTAGATGAAAGGTTAACTTTTAGGCTTCATATTCAAGAAATTATCAAAAAGATAAACTTAACGATAAGGATTCTCTATCCATTCATTTGCAGGAATTCTAAACTAAGCAATGAAAACAAAATATTGATTTTTAAGTCTATGGTAAGTGCGTCTGGGGTAAGTGCGCCAAAAGTCATCTGCGGAGACTCCAAATAACGCAAAATAAGCTCCTTAAAATGATTCTAAATCTCCCTTGGTTTTTCTCGACTACGGAACTTCATAAGATAGCCAAGATCGAAATGGTCACAGCTAGAGTTGAAAAACTTTTTCTCCAATATAATCCACTTTTCCACTCGGTTTCCACTATCATCCGGAAACGACTTGATTTCAAACTTAGCTGCAGGATGAGTGCAATACTTACCTGTTTATTGTTTATCTGTATATTGATTTGTTTAATATATTAACATATTTATTTATTTACTTATTTATTTATTTATTTATTTATTTATTTATTTATTTATTTATTTATTTATCTATTTATTTATTTATTTATTTATTTATTTATTTATTTATTTATCTATTTATTTATTTATGAACTTATTTATTTATTTATTTATATGCTTAATTATTTATTTATTTACTTATTTATTTGTTTATTATTTCTTTATTTATATTAACATATTTATTTATTGTCAATCATTTTTGTGTTTTCTAAAACATTCTAGTCAGAAATTTGAAATCAAGACTAACCACTTTTTTCTTCCCTCCAACGGAATTAGAATTTTATTTGCCATGAAGGTTTTTTAAGTGGCTTTTCCTTCAGACTAAAATCCAATACTTCTGTGATAAATTATATAAAGATTATATGAATATTTTAGTAGTAAGGTGATGTAAACCAAATCTCTGTACAACTAATTGTATGCAATACATTGTAAAATTTGTGCCACTATAAAAATAAAAAAAAAAACAAAAAAAAAAAAACGAACCTCCACAAGTCACGGGAGTACATATTTTGTTCAATTTGAGGAAGGTTCGGGTTAGGGAGTGCAAAGTATGGGAACAAATTCAAGTCTAAGTTCTGAAACATTTTACTAATTATCCTTGACTTCTAGAAAAATTCCTCTTAATGGAAGGGGTAATACTTCCTGAAGGATTGGTTTGTAATCAGGAAGGCCGAGCTTAGTGTGAAAGCCAAGTTAGCCCTTTTCAACTCAGTTTTTGTAACTCTCACCTATGGTCGTGAAATTTGGGTAATGATCGAAAGAATAAGATCTGAGATGGGTTTCCTTTGTGCTGTTGTGAGAAGTACTCGCCGGGATAGGGTGAAAAACACGACAGTAGAGGAGCTGCTTCTTCGAACGGAAAGAGGTATGATTCGTTGGCTTGGTCACCTAGCACGCATGTCCCCACCATCACGACTTCCGAGACGGGCCTTGAATGCGATTTCATTAGGTAGGCGACCACTTGGCAGACCCATGATGAGGTGGTTGGACCAAGTCCGAATGTCCCCACCATCACGATTTCAGAGGCGGGTGGGCGACCACTTGGCAGACCCATGATGAGGTGGTTGGACCAAGTCCATAAGCTCGCCTGGTTTCGCTTGGGCATAACCCATGATGATTCAGAGTCGATGGCGGAGGATCATATTGCCTGGAGAACTCTCGTGCGAGGTCTACCCCCGCGACGCCTTTAGTGGATCATGCGGGTCAGAAGATGATGAGTGTTTTTATGCAATATGTCATAATGATCGACGTACACCCCTCTCTTATTTTTGGTGATTACTCTTCAACTATCCATCCCTTAATCCTATCGTCGTACATCAGTTTGTGGTTGCCGCTATAAGCGTACAGGCGTATGGAATTCTACGGTTAATGAAAACTCGTTTATTTTTAAGGTTTGTTCGTTGAAATGACGAAGCGAGGGAACTAACGAAGCAAACTGGTTTTGGAACATTGACCAGATTCTTGGTCTTTGTACGAAGACTATAAAATCGCAAAGCCATTACCGCTTCTCTTGAAAAATTCTTTTAATACTTTAAGGACACAGAGGTGTCTTAACGGTATGAAACGCAGGTCTCTAAATAATGGCCAGCTATGAGTGAAACGACTTCTGTTACAAATAATCCTGAGTTTTATCATATACTAGATTTCGTACCCGGCTTTGCCCGGGTTCGTTTCTTCAACCGGTGCCTTACCTGTAGTGAAAATATCCTGAAGAAATGTGTTTAAAATAGCAAAACGCCAAGAAAATTAAACTTTCTATTATTTTTTATTATAAAACTTGTTTGTAGACTACATTTTTTGTTTAGATTGATGTTGATTGAGTATCCGTCCTCGCCATGTGGGAACATCAACGGACTGCAAAGCGTTGTAAGAAATATTAGTCTCTGAAATGAGAGAGAGAGCGTTGTATCTCATCGTCAAAACAATGTCTCGCTTGAATGATAATCGCCATCTCATTAACTACTGGTGCATTATAAACACGTGCATGGCTTGCAGCTGGTTTCTTGTCAGCTTTTATAACAATCTTCAAGTCTTCGTCAGGAGCGTTTTCGAAAGCCATCTTGAGCTGCTGTACATAGTGGTTTTTTTCGTGCAGCATTTTCTGAAGAGATTCTATAAGACTTCTACATTGACATTACACCGACGTTCAGCAAGGCAGAAGCTGAGTCATCGCCAAGGAAATAAATTTGTAAAAACGTTGTTTCTTCATTTGGCAGTGGGAGAAGGGAACCAGCTCTATGGTTTGTTGCATGTTGCATTGGCACTGAAGTACCGAATGGAGTCATTTGAAAACTGGAATTTATTCACGGATCATGCTAAGAAATTCTTTTGACCTTGGGCAAATCTCGAAGTTCCGGTAAGTAGACTTTTCCTGCGGCACAAGACAAACTGGGAGCCTCACCCTCAAACTTTATTGCTTGGCAAAAATTACACTTGCGACTAATAGAGCTTTGTGGAAATTTGAAGTATTTCAACGATGGGTCTTAGTTGAATGCTTCTTCTTTTATATACAGCCAACTGTTAGAACGTAACTTACCTCGTCTAGTTCTCTGCTGCTGGAGTCTAACACTGCGAACTTGAGAACTCTCAATCAATAAACGGTTGCGTCGAGCCAATCCATTACTTGCGTTTCGTTTTCCTCTTTCATACTGTGTTTCATTACTTCTTCTGGCAGCCTGTGCAATGTTGTCATTTTCACGAACTTGGATTGTGCAGATCTTAGAAGTGGTCGTCTTTTCACACATGCTTGTTGAGGATCAAAAACAGCTTTCCTTTTCCTCGGCATTTTTGCAATATTGTAATAATGAAGAAAAATGTGGAGAAAATGTTTACTCCGCACTTCTTAATTTAAAACAATAATAAGACTGCTCGACCCAGAACTCAGAGAAGAATTTGAATTTTCTTTTGTCACTGATGCCTATCCCAATCGCTCATTCACATCCCTACTCACATGTGCACACATGTTGAAGTTTGAATTTTCAATGTGTGCTGCAGCAAAACGGACGGAAATTACGGGTTTCTCTCAACCATTTACACACAACGTGGAGGGATAACAAGCGATTCATAAAAAAGTTCTTGGAAATCCCATATATGTACCTGCGCGCGATGTGTTCACTTGTTGTGCAAATTGAAGTCAAACTTCATGAACCGGCTTCTCGAAAAAATTAAATAAAATGCGTGCGCTTCGTTCGGTGAATCGTTAACAAGTGGTTTATTTGTCTTTGCGAATATTACATA
Source organism: Eristalis intricaria (assembly GCA_964034865.1). NCBI lineage: Eukaryota > Metazoa > Arthropoda > Insecta > Diptera > Syrphidae > Eristalis > Eristalis intricaria. The sequence goes on from OZ035874.1 coordinate 57,784,987, forward strand.
CAGGTCTTGTTTTTATTCGTTAAATTATATAATAAATATGACCGCTTAGGCGCGCAATTCAAACCTTAGACCAATTCGCTCATTGGATAATTCACATTTATTATTATTATTATTATTTTTTTAATTCATATTTTATTTTTATTTTTTAAAAGCATTTATACTAAATTCAGCAATTATTTGTGCTGACGAAACATTCACAATTTCAGCAAAATTGAATGATTTGTGTGCAGCTGTGTATATGTACATGCATAGATAGTTTGGGTATGCCAAAGTAAGAAAAGTGCGAAAATGTTTATTGTTTCCTTTTCGTTTGGTGACTCAGGCAGTCGTTCGTATATGTTCGATTGAGACGTAGAAAAAAATGAATGGTTGCACCGAAGCAGAATATGATAAATGTGTGTGTATATATGGAAGTTACAGCACACTGGGGGGGATGGTTTTATTTTTTAATTTTTATTTTTTCATTTATTTATTTTTAATATCTATCGCTGCACTTCAAGAATCATATGTTCCTTTACTAGTACAGGAACATTATAACATAAAATATTATTTTGTGTGACATGATTGAGATTAGTGATTTCAAGTTACTTCAATTAGAATTTAAGAGTGTAGATTTCTAATTTTAAAATTTAATGTTATTAGAATACATATGTGTAGACAAAGAGTTAAGACTGAAGTTACTAGGAATTATTTCAGTTCGAGCGGGAGAAATATGAGAAACAAGCGTTACAAAATTGTCTGTACTTGGTCTTAGACCGTACCTGTGAAGGTAGGTGATTCCATAAATGAACATGTTGATATCCACGACTACGCAACTTGAAATGGTTTCATACCGGATTGATGCAACCACCCTTATTTTGAGAACTTTATTCCCGTTTAAAAAGTACTCGTAACTTCCGAACCGTATGTCGTACCGGCTTAAAAATTGTCAGCAGTCAGCATCTTTATTTTAGAATGATTTTTGTTGAAAATTTCAGAGCCCTGCGACGTGTAGTTTCGGAGCCTTTGTCGGTCAGACACACGAACTTTCTGCTTTATAGTTAAGATGTATAAAAGTGTTTTATTTTTTCGTTTGTTTGCGATGACTTTGAGTCGAATATCAACTTCAGGAAGTCGTTCAGGACGCCATTGTATAACCCCTTGGTGGATACGAAACAGAGTTGTCAAAAGGTCTCAATTATTGGACGTTACGGGCAACCAGTGCTCTAAAGAACTGTAGTCAGATGAATGGCGATCATGATCAGTATCTATATTTAACCCTCCGTCGGCTAAGGGGTAGCTTCAGTGTCGAGGAGGAGGACGGCGGCACGCTTGCGGTTGCACGGCTAAGCTCGTCGGACGGGGTGGTTCTTGTCCCCTGCCTCGTACACCACCCGTTTGCAAACAAAAAAATCTCGTGCCTGTAACTAGCTACGATAGAAGAGAGATAGGCAAAGATAGAAAGAGAGAGAAAGCCTAATACCCTAAAGCAGACCACGGACGGACGACAAAAATAGAACAGAGAAGAAGTACAAGAGATAGGAAAGTGGAAGAGGAAAGTGTGTTCAAAGCCTATGCCTCTACCACCAAAAGAGACCGGAAGGGGGCTTAGCGGAGCTAAGCTATCTATCCTAATCCATGCCTACACTAACCTACCTAAAGTTAAATCTAAAACTAACCTAAGCCTAGTCTAAGTTAAAACTACCTAGCTCAGCCCTAAACCGAGTCAACGCCCTTCCAGCGTCGTTTGGCGATCAAGGTTCGTATGGGAATTTATTAGAATGGGATTTTCCATAAATCGTTAGAAAATACATTTTCAGGAAACTACCTAGAATTTCAAGTCGATGGCCTTATAATGTGCCTGGCCAGACCCGGGTTGCCGACGGAGGAGATAGGAGGGCGCAACAACAGCCAACTCGATTTGAGGGTGAAGGTAATCCGCTAGGCTGTCCTCATGCGGCCAATGCTCAACTATGACTGTCCCGTGTAGTTAAACGTGAGTGCAACCTTGATTTAAAATAGTCTTAGGGTTTGCCTTCATCTTTACAGACCACCAGAGTCCCAGTACAGACAAGTCTATACAAGATGGGAAACTTGAAGTGAAAAAGTAGACAATTTCCACTGTGGCGACACCGTTCACAATGATTCGATGCAATCCTGTCAGAGCATTGAACTCGGCCAACAGTCTCATCTCTGGGGCTTACGACCCGAACCCACAATACCACGAGAGGGTACATTACAACGGCTTCGTCCCCCCAGAAGCATTCCTCCATTGTACCGCTCCTCTACCACATATCCAGATCAACTGTGGATGGGCGTCTCAACCACGACCACCCCATCCCACACCGAGGTGAGGATTGTCTCCTCCTCTCCAGTTCAGGTAAGCGACCGCTTGGAAAACCAAGAATGAGGTGGTGGGACAAGTCCAACCTAAGCTTGCGCTTGGGCATAACTCCTGATGAGTTGGAGTCGAAGGCGGAGGATCAAGTTGCCTGGAGATGCCTCGTGCGTGCTTTACCCACGTGACCCCTTTAGTGGATCATGCGGGGCAGAAAATGACACCTTAGCCCTTTAAGAACAGCTTGGCTATCTAAAAATATGTCTATGGCTGGCAGTTCACTCATTCCGGCTCAGTGAAATACCAGAAACGCAGACTCTTGTGCTTGGGAAAAAATACTGGACAAAGGTGATAGCACATTTTCATCGATTACTTCTTCAAGGCACACATGTGAAATGGCATAAAATTCCCTAAATTCAGATTTCAATCATTTCAGTTCCCAAAGCTTAACTGGCACCACCCCAATGCCCTCGGCTTCCTTCAAGCCCTCAGAAGATCTCATTCACTCACTCATCCACTCACAATCTATATGTGATCGGTGATTGCAACGACTGTCGGCCGCACAAAACAATTTCACATGCCCTGACCCGAAAATCTCATCAGTCACCCCGTTACGAATGACCCCAAAAGTAAGTCCCTTCGATTAGGAATCGCATCACCGAGATGAGTATCTGCAGGTGCAGCAGGCGGCAAATCGACAGGGGATCGGCTCCACCGATATCCGATGCTGCCGCCTGCAGCTTGTTGCATTCGCTCTCACGCCCCCTGGCTAAGCCCGCCTCATCCACAACTGCATCAGATATTCGAATTTATTACTTCTAATGGATTATGATTTGAGTTGGGATCCCAGGATGTCCCCTCTGCAGTCCCCAGCAGTCATGATTACCGTCAATTGAAATCCGCATTGGTGCTGAATTTCTGAGTACCTGCAGGGCGTGTGTGTGTGTGCAGTGCTCGATTCAACGATTCACAATCCGGTCGTCGTCATCGACGTCGTTGGGAAATGGAAAACCCTTCTCTTTGGTGCCAGCGCACAAAAAGGTGAACGAGAGGACCCCGGGACGAGTCCTGCAGATGACAGCAATGATATGGCAGGGTTATTGATTTTATCCTGTCGCCAGTGTCACTGTGGAATGAAAGTGTGTTCGCTGGATGTGGGTTCATCGTCCGGGCACCGGGGAGGGGGGCGGTGGGCGCTTGCTTATCTCCGGACCGAGAATTATTTGCATTCGAATCGTGTGCTCCCACGGTGGCGGGGTTGGTGGTGGTGGTGTCAACGGCGATGATTAACAGATAAGAAGTTAATTTGATTGGATTTACATATATGAAGGCAATTGTTTACTTTTTACAGGACCCTTACGAAGCTGGCAGCGGGGCGGGGGGCGGGGGCTACAAGGGTTAATTCCATGCGGACCCTTTGGCTCATTGTGCTCTAATATTTATGAGATGACCATTTGTGTGATCTGGGGTTAGATTGGAGCGCTTGTGTGACCTAGATGGCGGGAGGGGGGTGGCTTTGGAACGGATGACGGCACACTTTTGTGTAGAGCCGACCTAGTGGTGGATTTCACTTTTGACACGGGTACGGGGCACACATCGATTCGAATGAATTGGTGTGTCGTAGGCAGGCGAGTTTGCGGCGGTGTCACGAAGCCCATGAACCTTGCGTCGTGCTTTATTCTGTTAGATGACCGCAATCAATCGAAGAATTAGGCAAAGGGCTGCACGATTTACATCACAAAAGCCATTTGCTGGGAATGTTCGAACGGGGAGGGGGCTCGTTTTGATTAAGATCCCAGACGGAGGATGTGTCACCCCCCAAGGAAGGGGCGATGATGACGTCGGCATACGTTCGTTGTTTGCTCGACTCATGAACAAGGCCGTGTCCCTCCATCCCACCGCAGTCCTTTCACTTATTTGCTGAGCGCAACGAACCAGTCAATTCCCAGCCACCACCGCATAAGTAAACTGAACGACGGAAGCAAGTGCCGGCGTCATCCGGTGTCGCCACATGATGATCTTTTTTCGGCATTGTCCACGACCACATGCATCAACTCACTGCTACGCGGAGTTGAATGAACCCAATTAAGTCGGCCGTCACAGCCAATTCGAAAGTTATTGCGGGGGGCGCGCATGCACCTGTCAGCGTCCGCAACTGAATTAAAGCGAATAAATTATCAAACGAACTGTTTAATTATATGCTCTTGTAAGCCTCGTAATCGGACGTATTCCGTTTTTTTTTGTTTTATCTCTCAACACCATACGGGAGTAATTATTGATGTAAAAAATATGCAAACAAATTAATTACATTTTTTATGCGCACACCCTGCCGTCGCCGTGCGATAGATACGACCAGTGCTGCACACTCGATTGTTTCAGGCGACTGGATGTGTGCGAGAGTGTTTCCCGGTTCCATAATCCACACAACAAGCCGCGTCGTTCGAAAAATCGATAGCCCGGTTAACACGGCATGGACCCGGGATTTTGTGGAACAAAAATGGGTGCTGAGAAAAAAATGCGGCATGGTGGATGAAGGTGTCATAATTGTGTTACCGGCTAAAGGTAAATACGGAGCTCTGATGAAATGAGTTATTTGAGGTTCCATTGTTTACAGGAATGATGGGCGGGCGGGTGGTGCAGCATGGGAACTCGAACAATTAATTGATTGTCGCTTCGACTTGGGAGCATGTCCCAATTGTGTCTCTGAACGAGGCAGGGCTTGATGTTTTAATTTCCAATTAAAAAGTTATCCAGCATGGCTGGCCTTATCGATTGGAGTGGTCTGGGACTGGGGCAAGGAAGGAATGTGCTTATTGTCTATTACTTTTTTGTCTATCAAAACATGTCTATCTTGTAGAACCTTTTCCCCAGCAGACTTCTAAGAAAGTCAGGAATGACAGGCTTAAACTATGAGACATATGTTTAAATACAAGTTTCCACTCCATGCAATGGACGATGGTAGAAGAGAATTCCGCACCCCCGACCTAGACAAAGTCACGATAGCGATAAGCTTAAGCTGCTGGTTCAGAAGTACTGTCTGCGGAAATGCTTAACACATTGACTGCTAAGTCAAACACAAAAAATGTAGTTAATTACACTTTAGATCACAAAAAAACTTAGAAGATCGACATTAAAGGTACTAGAAACGCATCTTAGACGTCCATATATATGATACCCATGGCATCACATGATGAGCTGTGGGATCTAAGTGCATCACAGCTGTTACAGCTGTGACAGTCACCTTAACCTGACCTAACCTGGTGCCGTGGCAAGCAAACATTCATACAATCGTGGGGTGTCAGTCTAAATTGCCTCATACTTGATTTCTTTGACGTTTTTCAAGCCAGAGCCTCGAGTAAAATTATAGGTGAGTATCACATTTGATAGCCATGGCTAAGGTACTTGCCTCAACTCATCGCCTGACGGGTGGCACCTCAGTATCGTTTGCCCGATAGACAAGAAAGGATACCACTTCAACTGCGAAAACACCGAGGGATAATTCTCCTTCAGGTCGCCTATAAAATCCTCTCTGCTGTTTTGTGTCAGCGTGTGAGACTATCCATCAATAACCTGACAGGTCGTTATCAGTGCAGTTTCAGGCCAGACCTCCATCGACCAAACCTTCGCATTGCGGCAGATCCTAGAAAAAACCCATAAGATGCAGATCAACGCCCATTCGTTGATTTCAACGACGCATATACCAGCGTGTAAAGAGACGAGCTATACAAGGCCATTTCTTGTTTAGACAAGGCTTGGAAAGATCGTGCAAGACTCACACGCCAACACTAGAGGCACGATCTTCCAGAAGTCCATACAACTGTTAGCATGCGCGCATGACATTGACGTGACTGGCAGAGCACAGCGAGCCGAGTCTATGAGGCGTTTGCTGGCATTGAGACGGAAGCGGCTAAAATGGGTCTAACGGTGAATGAGGGCAAACCTATGTATATGCTGTTGTCAAGAAAAGACTTAAAATGTCGACGTTATGGACAGAGCGTCACAATGGGCAGCTCGGCTCAGCAGTAGATAGTACAGAGTTACTCCGGCCAACCGCTGTTCCTACGGACTCAAAAGAAAATTTAGTACTGCATCCATCTCTCGAAGGACCAAGCTAACACGGGGACGGGACCTTGATCATCCCCGTCCTGCTCTATGGCGTGGCAGCCTGAACGATCCCAAAAGCAGTCCATTGTAATAGCCCTGGTCAAACTACTACCACTGATTGACTAACTCCAGTGACAGAGCCGTTAATTTGATCCCAACGGCAAATGGTGATTAGCCCAGATTTGAAAGCCAGATAAAAGCCAACTGAGCCATCAATCCAGTCGTGTTCTCTTGATCTTTTGAGAAAAAAGTTCTGCTTTCAATATTTGGTTCTGTTTGCGTTGATGGTTCTTAGAGAAGAATATTCAACCATAAAATGTACGAATGAGAGCCTAGCCAATCGAATACGGATTCAATTACTAAGATAGGCGAGCCATGTAAAGGGTATTGACAACACTACTCCAGCATGAAGAGTCTTCGACTCTGAACTAGTGGACAAGACAATAGAGGACGGCCATGGAAGCGATAGTGCAGACAGTGGAGAAGGACCTCGCTCGTACCAGCTGGAGAGCCTTGCTGGTTGAGGCCCAGATCCACCCCGGAATGTAGCGCCACTATAAGAAGAAGAAATACAAGTTTTAGACGTCATCTTGGTTTGATAAGAGCCTGTGTTCCAAGTTTACTATTTCAAGCCTTAATCCTCAACTATAAAACAACCGAATTCGAGATGGAGTCGTCAAATGTCCAACCATAATTGGACGTGAGGGAACTTAGGCAAATTTGTGCTGTCAAAATGATCCTCCGTGATCATAATACGCATTTCTATCTCTTTTATTAAGTTTCGTTAAGTTTCGTTCAGTTTCTTTAAGTTTCGTTGAGTTCACTTTCGCTTACTTAAGTGTAGGATAAATCAATCACTCTTTACGTACAACGTACATAAATGACAATTAGTGTTAAAATGTTCTCGTTGCAATTCGACAATGATTCTGGCTTCTTTTCGTTCAGTTCCCATAGATGCTCTTCAGTTTACCTCAGTCGGTTAAGTTTGGATGTTAGCGATGAACCCGCTCTGGCGGAAATGGCAGAAGTGACCATTTTTCAGAACTCCATCTCTCGGATTGGACAATATTTTTACACGTACACCAAGTAGGAGTTTGACAATGTTCTTCATTCACTCACATCACGACACCCTGTTTCTCCCAAAGAGTCTGTCTGTCCTGTGGTCTCCCCTGGCGCCTGCGACACATCAGCAAACAGACGCGTGTACGCTGTCAACCAGAATTGAAGTACGTAAGCTCCACCTCCACCCCAGCACCTCCAGGCAATGTTGACCACTAATCGACGTTAAAGAAAACCTCAAAGACATCACTTCAAGCGGATCTCAAGCAATTGACCACTTGACCGTGCAACTTCCCACTCCATCCGCCGCCAAATGGCTTTCATTTCGTTGTCTCAAGGCTCACCATTCGTCAATAGATTTGTTGACTAATCTACCGTGTGCCCATTAGTCCTCTCAAAAAAAAAAAAAAATACCCAAAAACTCCATTCCAAGCAAATAACTAATCCAACGTCAGCCCTTGGCGGAGCCCGACATAAATTCAGGTTATCTCCACTCTAAGAGCAGTCGTTTCCAGCACAAAAAGACGACCGAAACCGAAAAAGTATTTCCATGCGTGGCCATGAAATGCTGCAGGAAATAGGGACACACACACACACACAGCAGGAGGATGGTGGGCGAATATAAATCGCACCTCGACCCACCCTCCACCCCAAATCAATAACAGTGATTTATTTACCACAATTTTCATGAATAAAAATAAATCTAACGATCGCCGCATTATTTACGAGCACCATCGCCGGGCACATTTGTTTCCGTCGTCGTCGACGTCATCCTCGTCGCTGGCGCTGTCCTGGTGGTCTTTGATTTCCGTGGCCTATGCCACTGTGTAAATTTACTCCGTCCGTATCGAGCCGCGCCGTTGGCGTTTAGACTCAAGGACACGACCGTTTTATTGATCGGAACTGTAGGCGTGCAAGTGTGTGTGTGGCGAGTGCACAGGCAAGCACACAAAGGACACGACAAAGGATGACAGCCATCTTATTGAGCACGTCCAACTCATTGAGGCAGGACACAACATTCAAATAGAAAGGGCAACACACCGAAAAGTATGAAACACTTAACACATCGTTGTCCGGAAATGACGTCCTCTTCATCGTCATCATTACCGTCAGCTGCGCGGGTGTGTGCGTGCGCTTGTGGAGGCATCTCCAGTCCAAGCCAACCTCAGAGGAGGGCATCATCATCATCGCCTCCATCGGGCCCGGCACCTTCGCTGCTGTGGCAATTGACAGCCTTAAATGTAATCGATTGACATTCGGTTAATGGTGGACGTGACAAAGGAGCCTTGTTATCGTCGGGTGGCTTCCTTGAATTGTCGCCCTCTTCCTGCCGGCAAACACTTGTGCTGGGTGGGCGTGTGTGTGTGGGCGGTCTTTCGTTTTCGTTTTCCTTTTCTTTTAATGATCCCCTTTGGGGACACACTTGCATTCAATTTTCATACGTCACCACACTCTCGAGATGGCCAATCTCATCGTCCTCCGCCTTGGCCGTCCTCATCGCAATGACAATCCAATTATAAAAGATTGAAAATGTAAACCAATAAAGGGAACGTGGGCTGGATAACGACAGACGAGGACTAGCCGCCTCAGTGGACACCCTGAAATGAGATTCAATCGAAGGTGCGCCCGATCAAAAGTGTGTCCTTATGAATTCATAAAATAACAAATTTGCATAAAGTATCTGAAATGACATGTGCTCTGAGACGGAGACCTTTTCATTGTCTGTCACGCAAGTGGCATGCATATGCTCGTGGGGACTGGAGACCCACCGGAGGATGTGAACTGACTTAAGGATGTCTCGGTGTCAATTTTGATTTGCTGTATTGACATGAAAATTAATACCATTTTTGAGAGTAACCTTAGAACGTTGTGTTTCTTTCGTCAAACGATGATAAGGGCGCAAGTCGCACAAGGTGTAACTTTCGGGGGATGAAGCACCCTAGTCGCGTCGGTCTGAGTGGTTTGGAAGGCTTTGTAATTTTGTTCTAAGGAGGTAGCTAGTCAGACTCTTAAAGAAAGACCTGGAGCCAGATCAGACAGCCATCTTGCAGTGAGTTGAACTTTCTTAAGTTGCTGAAGCCGATGGCGTCCAACGTAGGACTTCAAATTTGTTTGCTAAGGCAATGGTTGCTTGATTTGTCTAGGGCACTGATTATATTTGACTTCACAAGTGTATCTTCAAGACAAGACAAGAGTTCCCAAATTAGTTTTGCTGCGTATTTCACTTGGATTTGGTTTTGCATATTTCTTCTCTGCAAGGGTTCTCCGCTGTTGTCCCGGGCTTAAGTCAAAGTTCTGTTGGTGTGCAAAGTTTATCCTAAAATAAGGTCTATGCAATTAAGAAAATAATCGTAGATATACCAGGAAACTCGTAAAACTATTCTCCTCATCCTCTTTCGAGATTCGATTGGGACTTTTCACGGAGTATTGACATACCGCTCAGCGGAATGAAGCCGAATTTGCAAAATTTACAATTGGGGTGAGTCTAGAAGTATGACACTTTGAATACAATCTCCTTTTACAATGCATGTGGGCAAGAATGATTTTTCAAAGATATCTATGTGTGGGAAAAGAAGGACTGGCAGGCCACACTGGGATCCCAACTAGTAGCCGATTAAAAGGGATATGGGTGTGCGCTTACGTTTACTTGGTTTTTCTTCTAAACTATTCAAAAAAACAAATGACAACGGCATAGGCACTTTTGTTGTTAAGAAATCATACTTTTAATTCAAAAAAAAAAAATGCAAAATGTGTATCTACGGACAAATGTGATTAAGGTGAACACATTTAAATTCCTCGTACATATACTGATGATATACCAACGGTTTGTGTCTGAATTCAAATGACTGCAGTTTCCAGTGCGACGGGCTTTTGCAATGATCATCAATGAAGAGCAGGGACAATCTTTGCAACCTTGTGGTTTGAATTTAGTCGCACACATGAACAATTCCTGTTTGATTTGTCCGTGTTCGCACATGAAGGACAAACTTTATTTGTTTCATTAGCATCAATGAGGAAATATTTATTTTTTCTTTCGACGAAATTTATTGAATGGCTCTGGGATAAACAACATTTTATTGTTAAAACATAACGTTTTACATGAATAATTGGAGATGAAGAAGCTATCTGAGCGATGGATGCTGCTACCTTGTGACCACTCCAAAGTTTGGCGGCAATCCGGACGAGTTTTTGTTGCATTTCGTTACCGTGGACCACACATATATCCCGCACAAGGCAACGGAGATCAAGGAACAATAAAGCAAAGGATTTCAACGAGGTAACGACCACAGCTTTCTGGAGTGCTCTTAGCGATGGCAGAAATTTATTCATTTATTTATTTATTGATTCCATCTACCGAGTTAAACTCTTACAGATTTCGAAAATATAGTAACAATCTTTATATCGTACAAAAGATTTTTTTGATTAACAAATTCTTTTATAAATGGATTAAGAAAATATAGAAAGAATTTTATAAATAAATAACAATAATAATTTAAATAATATTTACCTAGAATAACAAATGAAATAACAGAGACCAAAATAGAATTTATAGAATTTGTCAGATATTTGGGGGGGACAGTTTAAATTTCTGTCTTTCTTCACACAAGTCTATTTCTAAACATACAGAATTAAATTTACTGATACACTCATTAAAGCCGTAATTATGAACGTGCCCTGGTTGAACTAAGAAATTTGGCGTACGGAGATTTCTTTCCGGTGCATAAAACTTTACATTTTGAAGTAACTGAGGACAATTAACGCGATACGAAAAAATGCCATGAATAAACAGTATGCATTGAACACTTGGTCTAATTTCCAGAGTATCTAACCCAACTAAAGCACATCTCGTTGGATATAGATGCATGCTGTCAAGATTTTTGTTAATAAATCTTGTGAAGTGCACGTTAATAATGATGTTTCCAATACTATCCACTTTCAATCCGGTGTTCCCCAGGGCTCTGTCCTTTCACCTGTCTTGTATAACTTGTTTACTTCTGATTTGCCCTCTGTACCCAATTGTGAAATAGCTACATTTGCTGACGATACGGCGATACGATCGACATTGAAAGGAATCTTGGTAATGGGTTGAACATAATTCAAACTTATTTAAACAAATGGAAAATTAAATTGAATGAAGATAAAATAAAAGCTATCTTCTTTACTAGGAAAAGAAGCTTGTTTTCTCCCTAGTGGTCAGATGCAAGTTAGCGGGAGAAGTATAAGATGGGAACCTTCTATAAAATACCTAGGAATTTATTTGCTTACCAAGCTAACCCTTAGTGCTGACATAACTAATACATTAAGAAAAATTGGCATAGCTTATCAAAATGTAATGAAAATAAAGTAATAACCCACAAAGTTGTGTTCCAAGCAATCATACCTTTACGGCTGTGAGGTGTGGGGAAATTGCGCCAAATGTCATCTTAAGAATTACAAATTTCACAAATTAAGCTACTAAAAATGGTATTAAAATTACCGCGGCACGGATATTCACCAAAGGGCAAATGTTGAATTGTTCTTCGATAAAATTCAGAAATTAAGCCAACGTTTTCTAGCCCGCTGCGATTTTGCGGAAAATCCCTTAGTCAGAAGATTAAATGATAACATTGCTTGAAGTTGACTCCATTTTTTTTTTTGTGGCATACAACATTCTTTATTTTTTAAATACAATTTTAGGGATACAGAGATTTGGTTTGATACCTTACTACTTAAATATTTGTATAATTTTCATTAAATATTACATCACAGATTCATATACATTTTGAAGGAAAAGCCTCTAAGAACCTTCATTAAAACAAAATCCGCTGGGGGAATAGAGAAGCGGTTTCAACACTTGATTTCAAAATATATTTTTGAGTGAGAAGATACGGAATAAAATAATTTACATGTAGAAATATAAAGGACATAAAAAACAAATAGAAGTAAATAAGTAAACAAATAAATAACTAAATAAATAAATAAATAAATAAGTAAATGAATAAATAAATAACTAAACAAATACTTGAATAAATAAATAACTAAATAAATAAAAAAAAACTATGTTCATTAATAAATAAGGATATATATAAACAAAAATAAATAATTTATTTTACCCTCATTATGAGACTAAGTTTGAAATCAAGTCGTTGTTGGACAAAGAACAAGAGGTGTTTTGTTGATGGTTTAGTTTTGCAATTCTATCTGAAACCATTTCAATATTAGCCATTTTGTGAAGTTCCTCTGTTGAGAAAAACCAGAGTAGATTCAGCATCATTTTCAGCAATTTGTTTTGAGTTATTTGGAGTTTAAGAAGATGGCTATTTGCACACTTACCCCAGACAGGGGATCCGTAGAACATTATTGCTTGGAATATTGCTTTAAAAATTGTTAACTTGTTGGCGTCGCTCAATTTTGAATTTCGGCATATAAAAAATGGGTGGAGAACTCTTGTCGTCAAATTAACCTTTTTTATTACTTCTTGAACATGAAGATTGAATGTTAGTCTCTTATCCAAGTATATACCAAGATACTTAACATGCGATTTCCACTCAACTTGAGTACCGTTGATTTGAAGGTTGTTGCTTGGAAGGAAACAGGCTTTTCTTTTACAAGTGAAAAAGATAGCCTGAGTCTTAGAAGCATTAATGTTTATTTTCCAATCACGACAATATACTTCAACAGCATATAAACCAGATTGCAAATTGGTTTCAATATTGAAACCAATGGCATCTGAAGAATAAATGCAAGTATCGTCAGCAAATAAGGCAATATTACAGTTTGTCAAGTTGGGGAAATCGAAAGTATAAATCTTAAAGAGGACTGGAGCAAGTACAGATTCTTGTGGAACACCTGCATTAATCGAATGATTTTTTGTTTGTTTCTACTTATATTCATATGTACATCTACATATTTAAACTATTTATTTAGTTTGTCCTTGATATTTTTTCTAATGATTTGTTTATTTGTTTATTTATTTATTTATTTATTATTACATATTATTATTATTTATTTATTTATTTTTTTTTTCATTAAATTGGAGGGTTTTTTTGCTTTTCCCTTCGGATACTTCGTCAATATGTAAGCAGTATTGACTTCTTTTTTTTGTTATATTATAATTTTACAGATGAAAGGTACTAGTTATCATATCTCTAAATTGTAAGACGTGTAGTACTAGAGCCTTGTAAATGTTTTATGGGTAATAAACAACTATCTATATATCTATATCTTGTGAATGATTTTTGAACTTTTCGAAACGTTGCACAGCATTCCGGAGACCATGTAATAGAACAGTATAGACATATAGAACGAAATGTCACACTTTTGGACATTTGCCAATCATCGAGGTAGTTAATTGTAGTTAAGACATCAGTTCAACGTGATTTCAGTTGTGCTTGTGAATATGGCACAGTGGCAATAGGCAATCAAAGAGAATAAAACAAAATGCCGAACCAATCTGAAATCAATCAATCATTCAATGCTTTCCTGCAATTAAGTTGAGAAATTGTTTTTCATAAAAATAGTCTTAAGAAATTCGAAACATCACTGTCGCCACCACATAGTTTCCGTCTTGTTTTTGAGGGAATGTAATGAATTCCGATTGAAAGGCATAACAACGCATAAAAAATTATCAGGTGGACCCACTCAAAAAGAAAATCAACCTCATACCACTCGAACGAGTGCAAAGGATCGCATGTGTATGCATTAGCGGATCTTTAAAGACTACCTCCTCCGAAGCACTGAATATACTTCTTTACCTACCACCGATCGATCTATTTGATAGTTAGATACAGATTAAGGTTGATGGAAATAACTTCGTTGTGGACATTCAACGATCCAACGCAGGTATGCCTCGATACCCATAGATACAGACCTCACTTTACCTAAACTCCTCTTCCAGATGAATTTCTCAACCAGCATACCGCCCGGATCTTACTGGGAGTTCGAACATCAAACGCTGGATGCTGGTGTGGGTGTTAGTATCAACATCTGTTCCGGTAGCCAGGTCTCGATCGAATCTCTGGACTCTGTCACTTTCAACTCCAAGACTGGCCAAGTATCTTAACATCCAAGTTATGTGGGTGCCGGGGCCCTGTGACGTTCCAGAGAATATCGAAACGGACGAACTCGATAGTACACACTGTTGGCGATACTAATCAACATATCAAATTCATTCAAAATTTATTAAATTATACTAAAATATAACAAAACAAAAACTCATCTAAAGTACACGTTAAAATGCTAAATAGCCAATGTCAATTGTCAAAAAATATATTTAATCAAAATGTCATGTATGAATATGTACCTATTCAAAAAGGGACAATAAAATATATCTGTTATAATGTTTAAGAAAACGGATCGTCTTTTTCTTTGTCTACTTCTATATGTATTTTTGTATTTAAACTTCTCTTTGTCTATCGACTCCACATTTTGGTCCTTCGAGAAAATATATAGGACTAGTGTAGTGTGTTGTCGACGTCCAAAAACTATTCTGGATTGCTGAAGTGTGTGGTGTGCAGGAGAAACAATTAATATCCACGAAGAAAGTACCTGAATTGCCGGACAAATCAGCGAAAGTAGCAAGTAAGTGCAATTTCCTTACGTATTATTGTTCACTGGTTTTACAACATATATACACAAATAATTTTAAAAATTACGAGTTAAGATAGGAAGAACAAAAGAGATTAATAAAAATGGATCTCGTTGTGCCCAAGCGCTTATCATCAAAAATAACCGCAGATAGAACAATTTTTGCTTGGACAAGTGTAAGTCGCAGAAATCAAAATTATCTTGACGGGCGAGTATCGTTATTAGAAGAGACGATGACATCTGCAAGGCAAGCATATGGCCAACTGTTGAACTTCGTCAAAGAAGACGATGAGAAAACCTACGAAGAGGTACAAAGTGTTTATGAAACATTATCAGAAACATATTTGGAATACCGTAGCGATCTGTTAGACGCAATTGATAAATTCAGCGCCGACGGTAAGAGCAAGCAGAGTCAAAGTTTGTCTTCAAAGAGTGCATCCACCTCAGACATTAAATTCAATTGCCACTTTTCCCAGGCACATATGAATCGTAAACCATTTCATGGCTTATTTGATTCGCAGATTCATAAAATTGAGGCTCCGTCTGAAATAGAAAAGATGCATTATTTGAAATCAAGTATATTAGGTGAAGTAAGTGGGTCGCCGTGGCGTAGTGGGTAAGTGCGTCGACTCTAACGCAGAGGGTGCCAGGTTTGATACCCGAATTTACCACCTTTCACATTTCACGGCTCCACCTCTTTCGAGTCACTGACAATGCTCAAAGAGTACTCCTGTCTAGAAAAAGCTTCTCTACTTCGCCTTTCAGAGTCGGCATTCAACTGTAGGTCCCTTCCACTCGTGAAAGAACTATAGCATGCACAACACGCAGTGGTTGCTGAGAAGCTAGGCCCAGGTCCACCTCGCACTGATTTATTAAACGCAATCGGATAGACACCCTTAGATGCGCGCGGTAACACAATGGGCCTATGCCTGGCCTAAGTGTGTCTTGTGTCCTTCTGTGCAGCAGTAAGCCACTTCAACCTAACCTAACCTAAAAGTGGACTTCAAAGTGTCTGTAAATAAATTCGTGTACAAATTGGATAAGTGAACTATTTTGTTTCATTCGTCACAATCCGATATTTGTTGACAGTCTGTTTAAATCTACGTAAACTCATTTCTGTAAAACGTAACAATATTCTATCCCCGCTGAGTTAAGATGGCAATAGCCTCACCGAACTCACGTACGCATTAAATCTTCGATCGTCCAACAGTATTCTCTGAATTTCATCCACGATTCCTTGAGTGACGCAGACTTCTGGGCTGGCTGAGCGTTCGTCATCACCGGCCACAACGGAATTCAGAAAACCACTTCTTAGCCACTGAAACTGAAGTCACAGAGTTCTCATGGAATTCTTCAAGGCTTTCCTTAGTTTCGAAAAAATAATGCTTAATCAGCACATGATGTTGCAGATCTATTTTCGTTAAGATTCACGAAGGGCTGTCAACCACAAGCTAATTGACGCTGCTTGCTCAAAACTTGCGAGTACTCACAAATGTCAGTGGACGGGGACAGTGTTGTATTCGAAGTTACAAGAAAGTCACTGACTTGTCATAACTCAGTCACAACTAAAGACAGCATTCCCGGAATAATGGTGATTGGTAGACGTTCGAGATCGAGGTCATGGTCATAAGCTTTCGAGTGAAAGACGATGAAACACAAGCGCTGACGAGTGCTTTGATGACAAATTGGTCTAAAGATGGCTGCACTTCAATCTGAATGCTAATCAAATTCACTTTGAAGTTGTGTTCTTGTAGTTTTGTTTGAATTGTTTTGTCTGTGTTTGCATACTTTCGCCAAAGTTTTGGCTTATTTTCTGATCAAAAAATGTCAGGCTGCCTTGAAAATAAAGAACCCAATGAAGTTCTCCATATTTCGATCTAATAAATGGCAAACAATGCATGAAATGTAATCCTTAAAAGAATTCTCTGAAAGGTAAGCCCCCTTCCATGGCTCTTTAACGAGTGAAAATAAAATTCAAGTCGCTGCCCTTTAATCCTTACTTGCAGACAATCGTCCAGCAGGGATGAAAGTCTTCGTGAAAAACTTCAAAGGATAGGTCCTCCTTAGGTCAACGAGTATCTGGGCCGTACACGGTTTCAATTATTTGCCCGTATGCCCTAAACTCCTCCGTCATTCTGGGCTTATTGAAAACGAAGGCATCTTCAACTCGTCATCCACTTTAATTCGTCTGTACAAGAGTCAGTCATGTTTTCTTGTTGCTTTTGGGGTGAAGTTCATGAGACCCCGTCAAAGGCATGCTGCAGCATGAATTCCAGGAATTTTATGAATGAAACGAATTCGGATTGTGGCAAGTCGTTTTTCTTTTTCAAATTCAATTTGATTATGCGACTGACGTGACGAGCTTACCTCTTTAAAGGTGAGCCAGCTGATGGCTGAAGTCTGGGTCGGCAGACACTGTTCGGGGAAAAGTATGTAGATTGCACTCAAGTTGGAGGGATTCGGTGTTCGAAGTGACTGCGCCCAAGGACTGCGGCAGTATCGAAAGCGGGTGGAGAATATCACAATCTTTTTTTAACACATAGTCCAATTGTGAATTTCTGAGCCTGGCTAAGAGCGACGATGCCACAACAAAAGGAGATGACGTGAAAATTGCAAAGTCTGAGTCTACTTTTGGAACTGAACAGAAACTCCAATGATTCCACTTATGGACAAGCTCTGTCCTCACGGTGGAGGGAATTTAAGCCCATCCCCTGGACAGACTCTTTCAGGTGATTCAGTTTCCTAAATTTAGAATGAAGGGATCTATAATACGTGGGATGTAAAGAGGCATGAGTCGGGGAAGCTGTTTGAGATGTACGTGGGCCTCATCTTTGGTTCGACGATACAAACGAGGAATGGAAACGCCGATATGTGGAGAAAGATTCCAACCAACTGCTGGGACTGTTCAAAGCAAGGTTAGGTTAGGTAGGCGGGCTGCTAGTGAATTCACCGGCACACTTAGACCTCGTTTGTCCATGGTGATACCCCTATTCAGACTACTACCACTGAGTGCCCACTTCTCTGATAGTGCCGTTAATTTGATCCCAACGGCAAATGGAGACTGGTCCAGATTTGAAAACCAGTTAAAAGCGTAAACATGGGGACCGATCTTACCAGGAGAAGGCACTCAACTAACTGCGCCATTCAGTCGTTAGCAAAGCAACAAATAGATGGTGGTAGCTGTAATCCAAGGGACTATTTCCCCAACAAACAAATTTATATACACAAGTGTGCTCCTGTCTATAAAGGCCTTCGCCGCAACACCTTAAAAAGAAGTGTCCAGAGCTCGTTATCTCTAATCAGGTCGCAAAGTTCTTTGTTATATCTTCTCCTCCACTCACCATATATGCAGACGGGAGTGAAAATGCCCCCTAAGCATTTTAATCGCAGTGCAGCCAAGAGAAACCTTGTCCGCTTTTGACAAGGTCCAGGTCTCTGCGCCATATAGACGGACTGGGACGATTAAGGTCGTATAGAGGGTTACTCTGATCGTTCGAAGACTTTGTTTATCAGTTGCTCTTAGCTCAAAGAAGCAGCAATTGGCAAGAGTTATTCATCGTTTGATTTCAGCGGTGGTGTAGTTGGCTGAGTTGACAGCGCTTCCTAGGTAGACCAAGTCTTTGACTACTCAGAGTTATATCTGTCTGCTGTGACGTTTCGTCCTAGATGTCTGTGTTGTATGTCCTTTCTCGTTGACAGCGTATAAGTCTTGCCCACATTTTTTTTAACCTTCCCCTCCTCCTTTGCAGTACTAACAAAATAGTGGGCAAACAGTGCTGAAGCTCCATTCACCGTGCACGCTTTCCTCCGACCATATTTTTACAGATAAGTTGGTGCATGCTCCTTACCAAGTCATCTCCAGCAGCGTTTTTGGATTTCAGTTTAGATACTTCGCATTTCATCTTCACTTCATGCAGGTTGGGTAGACACGATAGTTGATCCTCAGCGTCCCTTTCAGTCGGGTTGAGTGGTCCATTCTGCCTGACAGCGGGATGTGGTTCTTCGTCGCCAGTATTCAGCCTGCAGAAATGGTTATTCCATATCCTCAGCATCGACTGTGATCTTACTACGATGTTCCTTTGAACATTTGGACATACTTCAGGCAGGACAGACCTTAACCCGGACTGATTAACTTTACCCTTTGGTAAAACTTCGTTACCTCAGTCCTGCAATAGAACCTATCCCCCTTTTCTACGATCGCGCAATGCTCCTTCTTTTTCCTCCTGAGAAACCGCTGCTTGTCTCTCCTCTTCTGCTCGTGGATCTCGTGAGCAGATCCTTTTCTTTTTTTTCATTTAATTTCATTTATTAAATATTTAAGATGTAAAATAAGATTAATAACTTTTTTAGTACGTTCTAGCAAACAACTTTTAACGTTAGGCTGTGGCTAGGTTAGGTTAGGTTAGGCTAAGCTGTGGCTAACGTATTCGCAAGAGCCAATTTCGCCGGAAGTATGGCAAAGTTCGTGTCGATTGACTTGAGGGGTGAGCTGGTGGTGATCAACCACCCTCGGGTTCTCTACGAACCTATATCGCCAATCGATGCTGGAGGGTCACTGACTCGAAGAAGGGCTGAGCTATGTACGGTCAGTTAGATTAGGCTGAGGTTAGGTAAAGCTGACGATTGGATGGCGCAGTTGGTAGAGTGCCTGCCCCTGGTTAGCGGGGTTAGAATCCCAGTGAAAGCAAAGTTAATTCGCTTTTATCTGGTTTTCAAATCTGGACCAGTCACCATTTGCCGTTGGGATCAAATTAACGGCACTGCAACACTGCAGTAGTCAATCAGTGGTAGTAGTCTGACTATGGGTATCACAATGGACCGATATGGTCTAAGTGTGTTGGCAAATTCACTAGTAGCCCCCCTCATCTAACCTAACCTAACCTAGGTATAGCTGTAGGCTAAGAGAGGTTAGCTTAGACGTAGCTTAGGTTAATTATCTTATTTCCGCGAACCCTCTTCCGGTGTCTATGAATAGACTTTGAACACACTTTCCTTCTTCTGCTTTCGTATTTCTTGGCTTTTTCTCTCTCCTATATTTAATTGTCCGTCCGTGGTCTACAGTAGGGTATCAGGCTTTTAGCCTTTTTCTTTATATTTTTTCCTCTCTCTCTCTCTCTCTCTCTCTCTTTCTTCTATACTAACGAGCTATAGTCACGAGATTCCGAATGGACGGTGTACGAGGGAGGTGACAAGTATTACCCTGTCCGCCGAGCTGAGCCGTGCAACCGCAAGCGTACCGCCGTCCTTCTCCTCGACACCGAAGCCTCCCGCCTAGCCTACTGCAACAATGAAGTGGACTGTCGTCAGCTTAAAGATGCACAGATTCACAGAATATTAATGGCCCATGAATTGATCATTGAGGTACTCCTTGAGCTCAGGCTTTTAAAGAAGACGAAGAGCCCGAAGTGACTCTAATTTTCCTGATAAATAGCTGTCAATAAGTTTGACAGACTGAAACCAAAAATGTAGCTTAGCTTCCACTTTTGGATACAATAATTATTTTTGAAGAGATGACAACATTACTCTATTGGAACTGGCATCAATTCCAGGCCCAGCAATACGACTGATCCTACACCTCTGACACCAAGTCATTTTCTGATGAGTTTCAGATGGGGTCTGGCCATTGCTATTGCTTGAATTAAGTGCCTTGTACCAGAGATGACAACGCCTTTCCAGATGACAGTTTGTTCAGCAAATGATGGAGCTCTCCCGGAAATGGCCGCGAGATTATTTAAACAACCTAAAGACACGACAAAAGTGGAATAAAGTGGAAGAGAATATAGATATCGTAGTTATTAGAGAGGTCCGAATTCCCCTTGTCACCGGACGTTTAACAATAATAATATGGGCGACGCTTCAGCCCTTAGAGAATCAGGGTCTAGCCTTAGCTCGAAAGAGGTGGGCCCCCGAAAATAATTTTTTATCGCACACGCTGCAGTCTCTTCCGCGTTTTTTCTTCGACGGCGCGGATTTTTACCGTCCTCGCCTGTACCTTGATTTTGATTTGAGGGCCCTCAAGTGATTTGGATCCCCTGTCTTATCGTGTGCTTGGGGAAAATCATAAGATCGTTCTCAAAGGCTCTGAGTTTCACCGGGTGAACAAGTGATCCTTGGATTCAAGCTTGTCACAGGCTCCTTCAATCCCCGGCAACGAAGAGTCTTCCAATTCGTGGTCCGGATTAGACAATTCCATTTCAATCACTTGCGGAAAACTGTCATCCAAGACTCTATATGTTTATTTTAAAGGTGGACTGATGACTCGAAGATTGTGAGAAATTAGTTGGCACGTTTCGCTCATTCCGAGTGGATTATGGTCATCTAAGAAAAAACAATCATCGACCAGATATTCACACTACGACAGATCCTGGAAAAAACCCAAAAAATGCAGATCGATACCCACCACCTTATTGTCGATTTCAAGGCCGCATATGACAGCGTGCATAGGGACGAGCTATCGGTAACGAACTCACCGAGACCTTCAATGTCAAAAAAGCTTTTAGACAAGGCGACACGCTGTCATGTGATTTCTTTAACGTCATCCTGGAGAAGATCGTGCAAGACTCACACGCCAACACTAGAGGCATGATCTTCCAGAAGTCCGAACAATTGCTAGCATTCGCGGATGACATTGACGTGATTGGCAGAACACAGCGAGCAGTCAATGATGCGTTTGCTGGCATTGCAGTGGAAACGGCTAAAATGGGTCTAGCTGTGAATGGAGGCAAAACGAATTATATGCTGTCATCGAGAAAGCACACACAACATCGACGTCGTGGACAGAGCGTCATAATGGGCAGCTATAACTTCGAGGTAGTCAAGGACTTCGTCTACCTCGGCTCCGCAGTAAATGGTACAAACAACATCAGTACCGAGATCAAACGCAGAGTAACTCTTGCCAACCGCTGTTTCTATGGGCTCAAGAGGTAATTGAGTAGTAGAGCCATCTCTCGAAGGACCAAGCTGACCTTATACAAAACCTTGATCATCTCAGTCCTGTTGTACTGCGCGGAGGCATGGACAATCGTCGTCTTCGGATTCAACGCCTAAGATGGTTAGGCCATGTAGAGCGTATGGACAACTCAGCTCCGGCCCGGAGAGTCTTCGACTCCGAACCCGTGGGACAACGCAACAGAGGACGCCCGCGTTTAAAGTGGCGCACCCAGGTGGAGAAGGACCTCAACCAACTTGGCGTGCGACACTGGAGACAGCTTGCCAGAGATCGTGCTAGCTGGAGAGGCTTGTTGGTTGAGGCCCAGGTCCACCCCAGACTGCAGCGCCGAATAAAGAAGAAGAAGAAGAGATAAAAAAATCAAAGGACTGATATGTCCCGACAAAAAATTTTTAGGAATTTAAATTATAAATATGTTTTCTTCAAATTTAGGGCAAATGGATAAACATTGGTATTGGTAGACCCTTCCGTTGTGAGCAATCCACTTGCCATCCACTGGATCCTGCCGCTCGTTCAAAACATTTTATTTAAATCGTTCGCACCTTCTGTTCACCAACCCTCTATGTCCCCTGCCCCTCAAAGTAGTCAATGAAGACCGCCCATCCTGCCATCGCAGTGTTTATCTTCACTATCGTCGGCATCATGTCGCTCCCCAAAATAAGCCAGAAAACACTGATTATTCCGAACTAGACCGCAGTTCCATAATAAATGACTCACTCCACACCACCCATCCCCCCGCGGCCATAGAAGGGAGTCCTTTCATCTCTTGCTCATGTGCTCTGTGCTCAACGGAATAATTAAATATTCGTGATGACCTCGTTCTTGTGGTCACCACCCCACCACCCACCCGCCCACACCCCCCACACATGCACACAGTGCCGGTTCACAGAACAGAATTTCCATTCAACAAAGAGTTCCTTCAGCGAAAGTAATCAACGATTTAGCCTAACCCTCCACGTTGCCCCGCTCAGAAAAAAAGGGAGAAAAACACACAAAAAGGATTGAAAAAGGCTGCATTCGTAGGCAAGAGCCGACAGGATTTGTGGTCGGAATGTGCTTTGCCTCAGAAGGGAATCAACCCGTTTTCCATCTCGAATGGGATACACATTGCAAAAGTGGCAACAATTTGAGCCGCAGAGCGACGAATACTCCTCGTAAATGTGCATTTGTAAAGCGCTTACGTGGGGGTGGTGACCCAACAGCAGCACCCCTCCCCCTGGATAATAATAACGCCTCGGGATCTGCTCGTACGATACTCGGAGCACTTCTGGGTTAATCGACCTAATTGCCAGATTAGCCCCAAACAGACGAAATTCACGAGCGGGGAGGGGCTTCGCAAAGCCAGCGTCGGAGAAGCTCCTCTCCATTTGGCTACCCCTCTGCGGATACACCATTTTGTTTGTTCGGCCTGAATTCGCAACGGGATCCTTTTCAGCGAGCGCTGGATAAATGATAATAAATTCCCTTTTGTGGAGTGCGCCATGCATCGGCGGAAAGAGTTTAAACGGGCCTTTGATGGAATACGTTTCGATCGACAATGGCTGCGTTGGAATACTGATCAACTCCGATTCCAAGTGAGGCGCCGCGCAATTGACGTTGGGTTTCGGAGGGCGCACATGAGGAAGGAGATAAGAACAAACCCGAAAGGTTTCGTCTTCCTTTTTCCATTGTCCCCCGCATTCCGGTGGGCAACGTGGGTGCAATTTTCGCCTCCTGGAAGCCTCCACAGAGATGTGTAACCAACGGGAACCGTAACGGCATGGGAGTAACCTAAATATCTGCGGTATAATTTACGAGCGCCTGCCAAGCGTTGGGCACGATTCCAAATTGTATCAGAAGCTTGACGTCGTCGTTGTCGTTGTCGTAGTCGGGGGGGAGGCCTCCCCGGCCGCTTCTAAGGCGGGAAAATAGCAACCCAGAGCGCGGAGCTGCTTAAGTTTCTTTCCATTATTAAAATGCATAGAGCTGCTGCAGGGAAAATTTATTATCAGCCAGGATCGGGGTTTATTTTTTCGTGCACCCGCTCTCCCGGTCGGTGTTTTGTCACCCGTGTCCTGGCGGGAGGGTGGCGGCTGTGTAAGTGCCAAAAATTATATGCGCTGGCTTTGTTCGTCGGCCGACATACACATGCTCGGGTGCAAGGGTGTGGGCGCTGCCTACCCCGCTCGCCGGGATGTGTGGGCGCTGCAAGGTATTATTAATGATGGCAAGGTTGCTGGAAACACCTTTCGTTGCTGGCAGATGGGACTGAACCTTTTCGGTTAAGACCGAGGGTATTAAATTGTCGGCCTCGGGTAGTGGATGGATTTGGGTGAACACATCTGTGGATTGGGAGACGGCTGGCGCTCCGTTGGAATTTCGACATGTGGGTTGGTTTATGGAAATTCGTTAATGAAAGTGGGTTGGCGCGCCATACAGAGGTGTGGAGCGAGGCATTGTGCCTCTGGCCCACAAGCTTCCCTCTCATGTCAGCTTTGAGGTGTCAGACTTCAGAGCTAAGGAAATTGCTTTAAGCACATTTATTGAGGAGTGCTTCGATTTGCATTTGCAATTGCTTCCCAGAACAGCTCTTATTAAAGTCAGTTCAAACCAAACAGCGATCAGTTTCCAAGGGTTAAAGTTACGTGGGAATGCCTAAATTAGACCAAATGGAAAAAATTAAACAATTAAAATGAAATGTAGATAGGCAGCATCGCGATTAAGAGATTTTAGGGCTCGATTATTATATTTTAGGATAAATTGTGGCCGATCGCAGCTCTACGCACAGTGGAACGTGTCCATACAAAGTCGTAAATGGTTTTTACGATAATAGTGTTCGACGATTTAAATAAAACATAATTTAGTTTCGATTTTAATTGTTTTTTAATTATAACGAAATTAGTAAAATCATTTGGCAAGAGATTCTCCATTGAGAGTTCTTGCTTACGCCGTAGCTAATCGCTGGTTGAATTCAAAGTGCCAGGGTTTAGTCCTTTGAAGACGTCGAAAAGAGATTTTTTCGCCGAGAATTGAAAAGATAGCAGAGTGTATGTGCTTTTCCAGGCGACGCTTATGCTTACGAGCAAAATTCATAGCTTCATCTTGGACTGATGAAATTCCAAGATCTCTGTGTGGATATCGTTGCTTCGTATATACCAGCGTATGTTTCTATTACTTTCTTTGGTACAACCTCATAGTTGTATACCATACGTCCAGACGGGCTTAAGCCCTTGCTTGTATATAAGCAATTTGTTGTCATTACTTAGCTTGGAATATTTTCCAATAAGCCAGTACATTTCTTTGTATCTTAATTGGCGCTCCTCACGTTTCTTTTTGACGTGCTCCTTCCATTCGAGCTTTACATCGGAAGGCATTTCGAGGTACTTCGCTTTATTGCCAAAGGGTGTTTGAACATTATTTATGAAAACTTTGTAAAATTTGTATGAACGGATTTAGAGCGGATTTAGGTCTAGAGCAAATTGCATTTATCTAGTTGATTCTTCGACCGTTTTGGCAGTTACCAAAATGGCGGTGTCATCAGCAAATGTGCCTACGTCCTGCGGTATATCGCTGTTATATCATAAGTAAAGGAGGGGACCAAGAACACTTCCTTGTGGTACTCCAGCTTGTATGGATTTAAATAGGGAGTATTCTTCCCATATTTCACACGGAAGATTCTATCCAATAGATAGTTCGGTAAAATTTTGCAAAGTTTTCTCGGCAGGAATTGTTGCAGCTTGTGTTTCAAGCCTTTGTGCGAAACCTTGACAAAGGCTTGAGAAACGTCGAGAAATACAGCTGAGCAGACTAGCTTTTGTTCAAACGATTTTTCTATAATATCAGTTATGCGATGAACTTCTTCTTCTAAAACCGAACTGGTGGTTACTGTAAGTAACCACATCTATTAAAAAATATCCTCAAGACTTTATAAAAGTTCAAGTGTCTGACAGGCAGAATTTTCAACTTATTAAATAAAACTAAAGATGCGGCTCGGCGGGAAGAGAAGCATATTTTTCGAACAACATACTTTTGCAAAACTGATAATTGTTTAACTTTATTTAAGTGCGTCCCACCCCAGGAGGTAATACCATGTTGTAGTCTTGAATGGAATATTCCAAAGCAGATATTTTTTGAGGTACTTGAATAACAGTACTTGCTTAGCTTATAAAAAGATCTCAAGGTGGTTAGTAAATATTGTTTCAAAACGGAAACGTGATCATTCCAAGATAATTCGCTACTGGAGCTGATCAGTAACCTACACTGGCCAGTATTTAGATGTTCACATTATAATACCGCAAGTTGAATGGAATAACTCAAAATTTGTCGACTAAGGGTAGATCTATTAAGCCTAATTTTTGCACAGCAACGCTCAGAGAAATGCGAAATGCGAGAGAAGGTGTACTTCATTTTAGGGGACAGTGGTATAAACGTAAAACTTTGTCCTAAAATCGATGCTGCTCATACAATTTTGGAGATAGCCGAGTCAGCCGAAACCTTTTTAAATTAAAAGCGCGTGATTCAACTCAATCTAACTGGATGCACCCACTTTACTGTAATTCATCTTCACTCACCCTTCCAGAACTAGGGGAGGATCATAGAAGAACATTTTATTCAACCGTACTCAGTGAAAAAAATGTTCTTCTATGATCCACAGCACTGGCATCGATAAGATTAGCGCCATGTCGGAGTTAGGTGAAATGTAAGATTAATATTCCTTCTCCAATACCAGGGGCGGTTGAAACAAGGAATGGGGTAAATTGAAACAAGTTGTATTCTCGATGATAGCGAATTGGCATAGCCGATGCCGCAATTCCATGAATATCGTAGGCAAACGTTTGTTTACCTGGATGATTTCTAATCTAGTAATCACAAGTCGTGTTCACTGCTTTTTTTTTAATTGGGCCATAAGCGAAACGATCAGGAGGCTGAAGGTTGTTCGAATAATGGCGTGGAAAAGATGACAGCACAATGACGCAAAATCGACCGAATTTACATGACTGGTTGGATAGGATAAGTAAAATTTTGTCGGATGTGGAAGCATTTGTATGTTTTTGAAATTATCCAAGAAACCGAGGATCGAATCGTCCTGAATCCAACCAGAAGGGTTCGCTGATGCAATGGTAACATCTCTTAAAAAGTTGCCTTGAAATGTTTTGATAGCTCCTTTTCTTGGTCTTGGGAAGATACTCTACGTTCTGAGGTCGTTAACAGTAAGTCCGACAGTGTCCGTGACAGGTAGCTTCTGAAATCGATTTTTTACGTATTTATTTTATCTTCAACTGGGAAGACAGGTCCATTTCTTAGGCCCAGGACAAAAGGGTCCGAAAGGATTCGGAGTCGGTAGCCTCTTCCATGCTATGAGCGCCCCGTTGGCCCTTAGATAGGGGCTCATCGAAATTAAGTCGGAATCTCAACGCGTACGGACAGCCGTTTAACAGCCTTAGCCTTCCTATAAAGAAAAATAAGACTTAAGCATCATGTTGAAATCATATGGAGCCTAGGTGCAACCGCGAGAACGACAGAAGAAATGACAGAAGAGCGACAGGCCACAGAAAATAAGCCCAATACTAAGCTTAAACGTAGCTTAGTCTTCGAGTTGATGCTATGTCTCATACCCCTCCTGCACTGCACTTTCAACCTACTAGTCTGCGAAACTCGCTTCAGCAAACTGTAAATTAATTAAATTGCCTTCAAATTTAACCCCATTCGTCTTGAAAAGAATCACATCCCACCATGGTCCGTGGACCATCGAGTTGCTGTTTATCACGCCCCGAATGGGCGGCAGTAAATTGCACACTTTTCCAACCCAAAACTGAGACCAGTGGAGTCACGCACTTAATCATCGCCACGAACTAGGCCAAAGGTTAAGCGATAATAAAACTGCTCCTAAACGAGCATAAACATCCCTTTAACTCGACTGCACTCCGACTGTGCAATGCTGCCACTGGCACGTTCGAAAATAAATAAACACCATCTGTGCCGACTTGAGCGACCCCCCGTCCCCGGGCAGGCACAATTTTCCACCATCATTGGCAACTAAAAATAAAACTGTTAAATGCGCACAAATCCGAATATTTTCCCTACCGCGGTCCTCAGTCCACGGAAAGAGATTGATTTTAACTCCATGCACACACACACACATATACACTCCGGCCCTGATTTCGTTTCTCTTTTGATTTCCTTTTTCTTTTCAATTTAACAATACGATCCGGAAAATGAGAACAACTTTTTTTGCGATGGAAACTATTACACTGGCACATGCATGCCCAGGGAGGGGCGGCAGTCAAAGGGATAACAATTGCAAGAAGTGATGGTTGGGGGGTGGGAGGGCAGCCATAGTTTCTTGTCTCGGATGAATGGAGGCACGGTTGGCAGGGGACCGGGTGAACATGAAAAATCCAACTCATTACTTGCACACAGACACAGCGAACCCTTGCCTGCTGAGCACAAGGATGTGTGCCTACATAATTATTTATCCTTAAAGTCGGACAAAAGGAATGGCCGACATTTTCAATTACAACGGAATGCTGGCAAATTTATTATTCCCGCCCGCGCTCCGCCCCCCTTCATCCGCCGTCATTCACATCGCAGCAGGCATGATTATCATCGTCATATCCTGCTCCTTCGCAGGCGTCTCGCAGTTGGCTGTGCCTGGGCGAGGGACGTGCAGCTAGTTGTTCATTCTTTTGTTTCGCCGCATATTTGAATTCGCCCCATGCCAAGGTGCAGAGGTTCCATCTGTCTTAGCTCCACCGTTGAGCGCCTGGATGCATGCTTGTCCCGAAATGCGGTGATGTTTTGTGCATGCGGCAGGCATTGGCCGTCACTTAGTCAGTCAGCAGCGCCGGGTAGGCCGGGGGTGGCCGGGAGTGGCTGTGGAATGCCACACGGAGTCGGGATCTGCCCGAGCTCCGAAATGTTGTGCAAACAATGCCTGCGATGGAAATTATTCAAGGGAAAAGGATTCTTGTATCTCTGAGGGTTTTCTCGAGAAGCAACGAGGAAGGAGCGATGGGATACTTTGTTCTGAGATCGCCCGGAGGAAGGTGGATTTCGCTTGAACAAAGGACAACGAATGGAATCTGCGTTCTGCCCTCAGCCACGACTGTGCACACGGGTGGGGATCATACGCTACAAGTATCTTGGAAGGAGTCACGGCAAGGTGGAGTGAATTGTTTGAGGCCAAAAAGGCGGTGGTGTCTGCGGAGTGGAGGTAATTAGCGCGGTGGAGATATCTTCAGAAGGAGGAGTGTCTGATTGATAATCATCTCGTAAGGACTTTGTGACAACGGTGTCACGTCAAGAAACGCGAAATGCATCAACTTGCTTCCTTGGAAGTTGGTCCTTCCGAGGGATTTTGAGTGAGGAGAGGAGTGCGGTTGACGCGATTGTGCGGAAGCGAATGAAGACGTCGCGAGATGGCTCTCTGTCATGGTGGTAAGATTGTTCTTGTCAGCGGCAGATCTGCAACATGGACGGCCGTACCTCACGTCGTTTTTAACAAGGGAAAATGTGGCATGGGAAGAGATGCTTTGATTCCATAATACTTGAATTCCACAATACAGTTGGACATGGACATTGACTGGTAAATGACAAGCAGCGTGACGAGGGTCTGAGGGAGTCCACAGAGTGAAGGATGCGATTTTTGAACCTTAAAGAGAAACTGGAGCAAATAGATCCTGAAACTTGCATCGTCGAGAGAGAGAGAGAGAGGGGGGGAGAGCGAGAGAGAGAGAGAGAGAGAGAGAGAGAGAGAGAGAGAGAGAGAGAGAGAGAGAGAGATATTGCAGCCTATTCGTGTGCTGGGTGGTTCCTTGACAGAGATATCCCACGAAACTGTGAAGCAGACGAGCTAGCCCGGAACGGAACAACAATCATTGGACTCAAAGTTGAAAACTAAAATTAATGTTGAAACTTAAAAAACAAATCATCACACACAATAAACATCACCGAGCTAGCGATGGGCAGTGCCTGTGAAAGATAATCTTAACATGAGCCAACATGCGAAATAAGTATGGCCAAACTTGGACCTTCTCTGTAGCTCCACCACGGCCATACTCAGCCTAGGCAGGATATACCTTAGTAACCTAGTTGGAATTCTCACAGGACACTGCGCAATGGGTACACCCGCCGCAAGACTAGGCTTACGACTATAACTATAACGAATTCTGTAGCAGGTACATGGATGAGGAAGAAGAGGAACACCCCTCACATCTACTCTGCAACTGTAATGATGGAGGCCAGCCATATTAAATTAACTAGCGGATATATCCAAAAAGGATGTCGAATCATCCTGGGCATTCGTCCAAAAAACAAAATGGCTCCAGGAGTAATGTACTGTAACCACACAATGGATCCCTGTGTCTAAGTGAATCCATAACCTTCGATGGAAGCCACACAACCTAACCTAACCGTAACCGGCATCGTCGTCTCACTCGGCTTATTGCGACCATCTTAGCTGTTCTTGGAAGTATTATTATTGTTGTTGCTGTGACCTTCAGATCTGCTGTGCCCCCTTTTCACTAAAGAGTTCCCCTCACATTGAATTATTTTCAGAGCTGTATTGAAGGTTATGAACCTGTTGGGTAAAGGTGGACGAGATTTATTGCAGAGTATTCTCTCTAAGTCGATTGAGGACTCTCGCTGCTCCATCAAGGTTGGTAACGAACTCACCGAGACCTTCAATGTCAAGAAAGGATTTAGACAAGGCGACGCGCTGTCATGTGATTTCTTTAACATCATCCTGGAGAAGATCGTGCAAGACTCACACGCCAACACTAGAGGCACGATCTTCCAGAAGTCCGACAACTGCTAGCATACGCGGATGACATTGACGTGATTGGCAGAACACAGCGAGCCGTCAATGAAGCGCTTGCTGGTATTGAAGCGGAAGCGGCTAAAATGGTTCTAGCGGTGAATGAGGGCAAAACGAAGTATATGCTGTCATCAAGAAAGAACGCACAACATCGACGTCTTGGACAGAGCGTCACAATGGGCAGCTATAACTTCGAGGTAGGCAAGGACTTCGTCTACCTCGGCTCCGCAGTAAATGGTACAACCAACATCAGTACCGAGATCAAACGCAGAGTAACTCTTGCCAACCGCTGTTTCTATGGGCTCAAGAGGCAACTGAGTAGTAGAGTCCTCTCTCGAAGGACCAAGCGAACATTATATAACACCTTGATCATCCCAGTCCTGCTGTACGGTGCGGATGCATGGACAATCTTAAAAGTGGATGAAGAAGCACAAGGCACAAGCATCAGCCTTGTCAGGCGTATACGGATGCAACGCCCAGCCCGAAGAGTCTTCGACTCCGAACCAGTGGGGCAACGCAACAGAAGACGCCCACGGAACCGATGGCGCACCCAGGTGGAGAAGGACCTCAACCAACTTGGTGTGCGCAGTTGGAGACAGCTGGCTAAAGAATGTGCCGGCTGGAGAGGCTTACTGGTTTAGGCCCAGGTCCACCCCGGAGCCAGTTTCTTTGAGATTGAGAGATGGTTGTAGACTGGACTTCAAGTCTTCCACTGATATCAGGAGCTTTCAGGGACCTTCTTCTGATGGTCTAAGAAGTAGCCTTAGGTGCTCCCTGAGTCTGTAGTGCCCAGTAAGGAAGCCTTTCAGGATACGGAGGTTGTTCTTGCTTATTTTGATATAAGACTCAAACCTCTTCCGGTTACATTGACCCATGTCTTGGCCTGGTTTACTCCATTAGTGTTCGTCTGTCGGGTTCTTTCTTTCCTGAATTCTTCTCTGAGGATAAGATTTCCTGCAGTTTAGGGCCTGGGAAGGGTTCTGATGCTCCTAAGAATTCGGCCATTGCCCTCCATCCCTTTATGGCCATGTATCCAGGAGAGGTTTACTCTGTTTCCTGCTCAACTCTTTAAGATGATGATGTGCATAGGAGGCAAATGCAATGGTTCGTGATAAATAGGGCTCCGATCGGCTGGAAGGAGGCCAATTGGATAACCAATTCGGTTATACGCCGCATCGAATGAAACAAGAGCCAAAGACAATGTATTGTTACCTGTTTGGTTATGTTCGCGGACGACTTGATCGTGTACAGATCAGGTCCAGAGATCGGAGGCTTTACCGCTCTCTTGCATGGTGACTTCGATTCACTCACGAGGAACTTCGACGACTGGAAGTTGAATAACAACTCCGAGAAGTCGGAACCCCGCGGATAGGAAACCGAGTTTTCAATTGTTGGACGACACGGTCAACCATTGGTATCTTTAGAATCTATTTAAATGGCATTTAACTCTATATATCCAATTAAATTTTAATTAATCGATTACTTGTATTTGTTTGAATTGTTTTTGCATTCACTGATATCAACGAATGACTGAAAAGACATGTAGTCAGATACCTGAGGCTCTGTCTAGATCAATTTTTATATTTTTCAGATGCAGCTCTGTCGAGGGTTGGGGTTGTGGGTGGGAGGAGATATGGGGGGGGGGGGGATAGTAAAAAGCATAATTCAACCTACAAAATACCATCCTCACCTGCAAGCACGTGGTGTTCCCTGCTTCAGACTAACGAGGCTCTGATGACCGAGTAGGGGCAGTATAACCCCCATCATATCTAGATTAACGAAGTCCGGATACAGAAGATAGAAGTCGAAGCTCGGAAGGCTAGCGGCTCCAACATTTGATCCCACCTCAAGCGTCAATGCTGCTGGCATTAAGACCGAGTCCAGTAAGGTCTTAATTAAGGTATACTGGCAACAAAGATTTGGATTTCGAAAGCTGTGAGGGCTGACGTTGGTAGTATTCTGTTACCCGAGTAAGCTGAAGTGAAATTCGGTTGAAACGGCTCTCAGACTAATGCTGCTCATGCCCCCTAGCTAAGCTCCCGTTAACACCTTGGCAGGACTCAAAGAACGCTCAATGTTATGTAGCCATTAAGTTGGTGGTGTAGGTCCAGATGTTACATTCCTGATTAGCACCGATCCGGCTCTGGCACACGACCTCATAAGGGCGCGTGTCAACCCTCGCATGGTCTCCCTGCTTGTATACATTCGAACATTGATAACTGCTTTGAGTGGGGACCAAACAACATGAACACAACAAACAACTTAAACAAGAACAGAGGAACAGGGGTGCGAGGGTGTAGAGATCACCATTAGGGCGAATATCAACGCCCCGAGCGAGCGCACAGCCCACATTTGATCAAAGCGCTTGTTGAAATGTTGGAAGATGGAAAGAGACGCTCAATCCACCAGCCAATGCGAGATGCCATCGAGAGCATCAAGGCGCTCTACGAACTGGCAGCCATCGAGACACACGACGATAAGTCTAAAGAAGTGATACGGAAGAACAATGCTTCACAAACACCCCCGTGAAGGAAACCCGTAGTTGCGGAAAAAAACTTAACGCGGACCGGAGCTGAACGGGAAATACCCGAGCCCAAAACGAAGGCAGAAACGACGGGGAATCCGTAAAGATCAAATTTTCCCGTAAGGCCGAAGTAAGAGAGAACGCGGAAGCCCAACCTCAAAAAGCTATGAAACCGCCGAAAGTGAAATCTCGCCAAAGGAATCAAGAAATAAAAATGATCCTCCGAAGAGAACCAAGGAAAAAACAAGACCTGTCGCAATATTTGTAGCAGCGAAGGGCGACTTGTCCCACGCGGATATACCGCGGAAAGTTAAAAATTATCCCAAGCTTGGAAATCTGGGAGAATCGGTGACAATATCCGCCACACACAAAAAGGCGACCTCCTCTTCCAGCTTTAAGGAGCGGGAGGAAAGGCCGACCATTTTAAGGGAATAATTGGAGAATCCTTGGGAAAAGACGCAGAGGTCGGAACACTGATCAAAGGTTCAGTACTTGGACCCCTCCTGTGATACATGATATATGGCGTCAAGGTCCTCGGTTTTGCTGACGACATCGCGGTCGTGACAGTGGCCAAGCACATCCAGGTGGAAGCATCCACAAACGAGGCGATAGCCAGGTTCATGTATTGGATGGAATCCGCCGATCTAGAACTAGCTGACCACAAGACTGAGGATGTCATAATAAACAGCCGAAAGACTGTGGAATACGCGAACTTCCGGGTTGGTTCCCAGATAATTCGAGCGAAGGAGTCCCTAAAATACCTAGGGGTAATGCTCGACAACCGGCTGAACTCACGTCGAGTACTGCAACAAAAAAGCACAAGGATGCAGGCAGCGCTCTCCGGAATGTGCTCTCCGGGGGTGGCCAACATTGGAGGACCTGGATATGGGAGAAGGATCCTGTAAAAGTAGCTAGTAAGCTCAATCCTTCTTTACGCGGCACCAGTACGGGCGGGGGCCCTGGCGACCACAGAAGCAGCGAGGAAGCTCTCAGCAACATAGAGGCTCTGCGCGATAAGAGCAATCAGCGGTTTCCGAACAATTTCGTATGAAGCAGCCTGCGCCATTGCGGGTATGGTCCCGATCGACATTCTCGCGACCAAAATGCAAAGGATCTACTTACGGAGAGCTGCAAATCACACGGAGATTAGCGCAAGATGTCTGAAGAATGAAGAAAGGGCAACATCAATGGCACTGTGGCAAGCCAGGTGGGACACCACAACCAAAGGCAGATGGACCCATAGATTGATACCCAGAGTAGAAGCCTGCACAACGAGAGCTCACGGGAACTGCAACTACCACCTCTCGCAGTTCTTGTCGGGCCATGGAAGTTACCGGAAATACCTCCACAGATTCGGTCACGACAGCTCACCCCCTTTTCCAGAATGCGCGGGCGAAGATGAAGACGCAGAGCACGCAATATTCCATTGCAGACGCTTTGCCGTGGTGAGAGGAAGTCTACCAACTCCCGAGCTGCTATTTAGCCATATGACGAAAGCAGATGACAAATGGCTGGTGACCTGCTCCTTTATAACGAGCGTACAGATCGAGCTAAGAAGGCTCGAAAGAGAAAGAAAAGCCGAATTGACAAATATAGCGTGATACTCTAACCAGCCCCGCGAAGTAATACCTAAAGGCAGTTCCGCGGGCAGAGTGGTGGAAGTGTGCAGAGGAGTGGTTTAGGACGTAGGCGCGAGGAAAATGGAGAATAATATCCCGTGAATCGTTCATGCTTGAAGAAGATTCCACATCCATTGGCGCAAACCATAAAAAAGAGCTCTGGCCAGGGTCCGAGGTGGTTGTGCCCTTACAAAGAGACTGCTTTACAACAGCCATAATCATTGCAGGCGACTTCAATGCGTGGGCCGTTGAATGGGGTTCACACAAGACGAACACCAGAGGAAAACTCCTGGAACCGCTTGCATCGTTCGACCTGGTCCTCGCTTACCTTACCTTCAGCAAAACTGGAGGAGGTTCAATTATTGAGTTGAGTTGAGTATATAGGGTCAATGGTTTGAGAGTATGCAGCGCCTTCCAAACAACCTCATACGACGCGGCATGCGTTCTGTTGGGAATAGGGCCAATAGACCTCCTTATCAAAGAGGCCGCACGGAAATATCGTGACAACAGAACGAGGAGGCCTAGAGCGACGAGTCGAAGTGAAGATGGATTAACGCGTAGACCTCGAAGAATGACAAGAAAGATGAAACTCTTCTGACAAAGGTCGCAACAGAGATTGATCCCCACTATGGACCAGTTGATCAAAAGAAAATATGGAGAGCTGAATTTCGACATAACGCAGTTGTTTACTACCCACGGATGTTTCAGAGCATATCTCTACAGATTCGGACATGAAGACACCCCTTATTGCCCAAGGCGGTGTATGTAATGTTCCACTGTCCACGATATTGTGATTATTGTCATCTGCTGGCGAACAGACTGAGAACATAATCACACTGATGGTTGGGAAGCAGGGCCGACAACGAAACGCAGACCAGGTAGCTGCCAATACGAACGAGCCAAATGTATAAGGCCGATGACCCCCCTCGCGACCAAATGCTTGACGACAGTGCCGCGAGGTCCAGTAGTAGAAGGGGAGGTGGGCTTAGTGGGTAGAAATCCCACACTGTTACTTAGCACGGGCTGACTTTCGTTTTTAAAACATTCCCACCTCCCGCGAGAAAAAAAGGTGAAGGTAATCTGCTACATGGCCCTCATCCGGCCAACTGCTCACCTATGGCGGTCTCGTATGGTGCAACGTCAGTGCAAGCTTGATGGAAAAGATTCGGTTGTTTGAGAGGGTTTGTCGTCAGTATTGTCTTGGCGTCTACAGATTATTAGTGTCTCTATACCCCCCTCTTCACCGCTCTAGTTGCGTACGGCGGTATCCAGGAGGGACATTCGGAGTGTTAGTATGCAGCAACAAAAGTTATGGTGCCTATGAAGCAAGGGAACTGCCTCGTCGAATCCCTTACACGTCTGTTAGAAAGGGTATTTCAGACCTCCGTATGGGGTGAAGTTGAGTCCCTGTCTGGGATTGGATGTACATACAAATGTATATATTCTGCTTAAGAGAGGCTGGTGCGTTTGTCAAAATACTTTGTTCCTGTTCCTTCAGCAGCTCTTGATCCATCAGTCTGTAGCTTCTTGACTTTTGCATCGAATTGTCTCGATGTAGTGCACCTGCACTTTCCTATTCATCTGCTTTGAGTCCTCGACGAGTCACATACCGTCAGTCATAGGTCAAGAATACCCCAATAATTTTCAGTGTTTACACAGTCAAATGGTTGCACAGACAAAGACGGGCATTTTTGTTAGACGCGTGAAGGTCTCCAATCCATCCCTCCCACGAATGGTCCTCCTGCTCGAGACCGTAAGCAACCCTTCCTCCTCTTCGTTACTCAAATCAACATCGCTACTTTCAGCGATTCTCTCGTCAATGACCTACACGAGTGATTGCCTTAACCACAGCGGGCCCTTCTGTCCACTGCTTGCTTAGACGTGGTCGGTTGTTCAACTCACTATTTCCGAAAACATAAACTAACACTCGCCCATTCGAACTGGCGTGGCGCGGCGTTACGTTAAAGTCAACCACGAGCTTCGCCATTCTCCACGGCAGCTCCAGCAAAGGCCAGCGCTAAAAATGCGACAAACGGAAATTCGGCAGCACAAGCTTGTCGGGGTGCTTTCATCGACTTGCACCATCCAAAGGCCAATTACAGCGGCTAACACGGGCTGCCCCCACTGTGCACACATATCAACACGACGCGCAGCCTCTCGGTCCGTAAGTCCACAGCGCCACAGCCGATCCGCGGCCGTTAATGACGCCAGCCGGACCAATTCGCTCCAGCAGCCAAAAACCGCCCGGCAAATGGTAATGGCAACTTCTGTGCACAACACAAAGCCCAACACGGGCCCTGACGAAATACACGATGGACCACCGGAACAGGAGGTCGGGGCGACGACGTTTACCCATTAAATCGGCGGATAAACATTTGTCCGACACACCCGCCCGTCCCACAGGCCGGGCACCCCTGCAATGAGATTTCGACAATTATTTCAGATGGACACAGAGATTTTCGCCGGGGTTGCCTCGCCGTCCACAGCTCTCAGAGGTTACTGGCTGCTCCAGCTGCAACATTGGCGGAAGGGCCGCCATTGAGCGCGAGCCAGGGATAGTGTATGCATATAATTTGTTACCGTTGCGAGTGGCCCACCAGAGGCTATAAAATAACGAACGGATCCGCGTGCACAGCGCACACAATTTGCACAATAGGTCACAGTGGGCGCCGGCCCATCCGCACTGCACTGCAATGGATTACCTGCTCGGGAGTGCTGCGGACTCGCCCTCTGCCAATGCCATTCGGCATAAATACCCGTCCCGGCTAACATAGGTCGTCGCGCTTAGTGGAGTGTAGCGCAGCAGGCTTGGGTCGTGTTATCCCGCCGCAAAGGATTTTTCCCTGCGATGTAATTAATGGATGGGATGCGAGGGTGGACGATGGGTGGATTATTTTAATCTCAGATAAGAACGGTTCTCACTCAGACTTACAGTTACTGCGTCCGGCTGTGCCACTACTGGTGGTGTTTCAATTTGAACAACAAGTGGGCAGGAGCCCTTACTCATATCCGGGGACATTGTGCGACGCGATGCGCGACGGTGCGGCGAGGTTGGTTGTTACCCACGAAGTCCGCCTCCACCACCACGCCAGGCCATCGTCCTGGCCGTGATTTGTCATGACATTCCCTGGCGGGCAATTGAGAAACTTGCAGAGTGCTTAGGGAAATAAAATAACGATGATTTATAGGAGATGCTCACTCTGGCGAGAAGGTGGTTGCGGCCAGGGCGGTTGCGATGTTCGAAAGGGAAAGACACCGCCGAGCAGAATCCCGGCCGTTGAGGTTGGTGATAAACGGATGAGTGCCCGCCGCGTGTTATATCGGAATGTGATGATTTATTGTGTTTAACGGGGGAAAAGTTTTGCTTCCGGGAGGGGTCATTAACCACGTTCAACTTGAAGAAAATTCACTAGGACTCTTAACGACGCGGCGGAGGCGGTTAATTGACTGGGTATACGAAAGCGGATGTGAATGTCCGTGTAATGCCGTAGACAGTGGAGCACGGGGAGAGTATGGGGGATATGCTTGAGCGACCAGGATGTTATGGTCTTTCCGCATTATGAATGGTCAGTCGGTAATTTTTATGTCGGCGGTTTTGTACTCAGACTAAAACAATTGTCCATTGTACTGCTAGGTACAAACCTACTTTTTCTGGAATTACATGGTTTTCCAGAGAAAACCGTACTCTAGCCTCATCAGCACCAAATAACTGCCACTTGATCGCAGCGGGCCCGGCAGGCAGGACAGTGGCAGAGGAAGTGCTCTGCAGTGTCTTCGTGTCCTCCAAAGTTGTCGCAGAGCGTTTTATTGCTAAGGCCAAGCTTATTTATGTTTTTGGCGAAAGTGTAGTGACTTGTTAGTGAGCCGGTAAATCTTCCGCAGTCTTTTCTGTCAAGAGATGACAAGAATGCCGCGGATTTTTGTTTGTCTACATCCTGGAGAGTCATGCCATCGCCGGTGTCTCTCGAGAGGTCCAACCATCGACGGAAGCTTTAACCAATGACGTAGACAGTCTCAGCGTGGATTCAGGTCCTGAGAGTAACTTCTCTGATTCTTCATTTTTAGTCTTGTAGGTCCAACATAAAGATCTGACATTTCACTCCAAGAAGAAGGAGTCCTAAGGTTTC
Organism: Eristalis intricaria; assembly: GCA_964034865.1. NCBI lineage: Eukaryota > Metazoa > Arthropoda > Insecta > Diptera > Syrphidae > Eristalis > Eristalis intricaria. Next base: position 57,824,046 of record OZ035874.1, read on the forward strand.
AGTGATTAAACCTTATCTCTGCTGATGGTTCGCCTCAAAGATTGAATTGAATTGAAGAAAATGAGGCGTGAATAAAGCAATAAAATTGCACTGCGACCACGGGCATACCGAAAATACACGGCTTCGCATACGACCAACACACACCGCCAATGAAACCAACAAATCTGCGAAGAATGCAACCTGCAACGATTACGACGGGCACAACCGTGTCCGTTGACAATGGCTGTAATTTAGTCTGAGGAGTCAAGAAGTAATAATGACAAAAAGGATGTTGAGCATTACAAGGAGTCCTGTTACAGTGGAAAACGGTTAAAAATCAAAACCCCAAATTACGTTAAAAAACCAAAGATGACTCTATTCTTAGTCGTCCAAGACTAAAACAGAAACTAACAGCTAATACAAACATACCGACAAGAAGAGACAATAAAGGACGCTTTACAAAAAGGGAGCATGCAGAAAAGAGACACGTGACAATAGTTCGTAGGCAACATCCATACATGTGTGTACATAACTTTTGCGACGACGTCTTTTGTTTGTCAAGCCTGTTTGGCAACAGGTTGCTTGTGGTTGAGTTTGGACAGACTTTACACAAACTTTGTGGACTAGGAGACATATGTTTGTCTTCTCCGTATGATGCATCCACCTAGAGACCTGTGTCTATGTATGCATGTTTATAAACATACTAGAATGTTGATATGCTGCTACTGGAGAGCCTGTCACTAAGGGCCCCACTTCTTGAACAAGAGTCTGAGGAATCGTCAGGCACGCTGCTTCCAGTCTGGTATTGACTGTCTTGCGTCAGCGATGAGTTGATTTTTATTTTCGGTTCGGTTTTCTTTTTCCTTCCTGAACCGGGAGCGTTGGTGTCCATGTGCTTGCGTTGGAATATTGTCCTCCCGTTCGGAAATTTCGAGGCTGTGTCTTCTCCATTCACCCTTCTCGCAGACGGGACCGTATATCCGGCGTAGAATTTTTCTTTCGAAGGCACCAAGAATCAGCTCTGCAGTTTTGCTTATCGTCCAGCCTTCGAGTAATATACCTGGGCTCTCATCGCGTAACTTTTCAGACGACTATCGTCCTTTTGATTCACTTCGATGATATCGTCGATGATTTGCTTCATGTAGGGCCATCACAATCGTCTCGCCTATCATTACAGTTTGAGTGCTCTGCAAATAATAACTCTCACGTAAAAATGACATCTGTGCTCTCTTTCCTCTCAAATTTCACTAACACATTCTCATTTCAGTTTGCGAACAAAACTAATACAAATGCGACGACAATCGCTCTAAAAATGCCTCAAAAGTTTAGAGCAAGATATGAACAGTCGCCTCTCGTTAATTCAAACCTGCGATAATTCGAACCTCTCCATAATTCGATGTTGTCACGGGTTCCCTGGAAAATCTCTTTATATTTCGAAAAAAATCGATACATATTTAACGTAACAAAACGACGCAATAATTCGAACTCATAGGCTTCAAACACTCGACAATTCAAAGTTATCAGATATATATCGTCATTTGACTTCAGCACCCCCTGGTGGCATTTTTTACTACCTCATTTGCGAACCCGAATTCCGTCAGCTCATCGCTCGGAGCAATTTGTATGGGAATTTAAAATTCGGTGCATATCTATATTTGGTAAAACTTATATAAAATAATTGATTTTGAATAATATTAATGGTGGAATACCGGGAAAAAAGGGTGCCAGTTTTGTTATTACTGCTTGTCAAGTTCTTGGAAGTGATATTTTACTTGGAATCGCATAATGAAAAATGTAAGCAAACCACTTATGTACCGGTAACTATTCATTGTGCATTTTATCATTAAGTGAATAGTGAATAATATTAAGTGTTGATTTACTGCATATTCATTGTTTTATAATAGAACAATGTCTGAAGTAGTGAAGTGTCTGAAGCTGTAATTCGCACATTACATACATTATTCCATATTACGGCCAACTTATATAGCAACAATTTCAAAGCGCTTTCTTTGTGTAATGCAAGTGATGAGTTCATAAAAATTGGTTTCCGTTTAAAGCAATAAGTTAATTATATGATATACACAAGATCTTATACTTAATTCAAGCAATAAACGCAACCAACATAATGTATTACTCTTTCATTTTGGACAAAGCAAATGGAATATTGTGCTATATTGGAGGATATGTACATACATCCATACATATGTATGAATGAGGGTTCCCCGATCCTGTTTTCCATATTCACTGCAGATCTTATAGGTTCCATGCCGCACTTAATTGCGTACGCCGACGACCTAGTTGCGTACAGATCAGGTCCGAAGGTCGAGGTAATAAACATCTTGTTGCAGCGTGACTTCGAGAAAATCCAGCGATTTTGCGACGACTGGAAGTTGCTTATCAATTTCCAGAAATGCGAAACTAGTCTTTTCCGGACCCCGTTGGACAGGGCATCGCGGGATACGCGCCAAAACTGGCGTAAGTTCGGCATAGTTGACCCGCATGGTCGGCCGTTAGCTGTAAAAAGTGTAGTTAGATATCTAGGCATTTGGCTGGATCAATATCTGTATTTTGACAAACATATAGATATTGCTCTGACGAAAGCCAGAAAAGCCTTTGCTGCGGCAAGAAGGTTGTTTTTCAGCAGCCAACTTGATACCAGAGTGAAGGTAATCTGCTACATGGCCCTAGTACGGCCTATTATGGTGTACGGTTGTCCATTGTGGTTCAACGTGAGTCCTTCCCAGATGGAAAAGATGAGGGTGTTCGAGAGGCAGTGTCTTAGGAGCTGTCTCCGTCTGTATCGCACACCCGAGTCTGAGTACAAGAAGTACTACCCTAACGAGGTCTTGTACAACGAGGCAAACGTGAATAGGGTAGATAATTTTATTATTAAACTAATCAGAAGGCACACTGCACGAGCTATGACCTCGTCCAACAGTCTGATCTTTGGGGCTTACTACCCCAATAGTATGTACCATGAAAGGGTGCGCCTTAACGGCTTTATTCCTTCCGAAGCATTCCTCTATCTAGACACAATTGGCCTAATACAGGATCCACAAGGATGTCCTATCATCTTCCATGTCGTACGCCGAACAGTGGATAGGCGACTTCAATACGAACCGGATGTCGTTCGCACCCACGAGGATCTCCTCCGGTTCAGTAGAGCGATCCCCGCTCGAGATAGGAAAGAGTCTGCCAAGGAACGGCAATTTTACTGGTGGTTACACCAAAACCAGCCTCCGCCACCGCTAGCTTTTCCACAGGATCAGGTAGTTGACCATAGTGGCCAGCTTACATAGTTTTTAAGGTAGCTTTAAGAGAAAAAAAAAAAATTAATAAAACAAAAAACCAAAAAAAAAAAAAAAAAAAAATAAAACATTAAATCCAAAAAAAAATACATATGAAACAAAAACAAAAAAAAAGGTGCATCACGGCGTATAAATTATATATGTTATGCATATACATAACATATACGCCCTGGTGCACGTGTCCGTACTGTTACGGACATAGTTAAGATAGTATTAAGTTTTATGTTAGGTTAAGTTAGAATTAGGTAGTGTAAGTAGTTAAGCTTACCCAAGTTTTTTATAAGTTTTCTGGGCAAATTAATAAATAAATAAAATATGTCTTAATGACTAAAAAAAAAAAAAACGTAGATTAAGCCGAAAGGCACATTTAGAAAGTAGTTCAGATTAGCTTAGAGTACCCGCATAGGGTCAGTAGGTTAGTATTAAGAACATTGTCTTAAGTTAGTTAAGCTAGTTTTAAGTACTTTTGTCTAGCATGTAAGTAAAATTATTCAGAAAGAAAAAATAAAATTACATTAAAAAAAAAAATGTATGAATGAGTGAATTTTCAGCAGTTTACACTGCACTCAATACGTTTAAATTAATTTGCTTAACAAACTATGACGAAATCACACTTAATATTGTTCACTATTCAGTGTATATTGTGTTCAAGAATGATAAAACAACAACAATTTCACTGGTGCTTTGTTTACACTTTTCAATGCAGCATTCCTCAAAAACTATCACAAACAGACACGTTAAATCACTTCTGCATTTTATCTCGGCATTGAAACATTTATTAGAATAAAATATAATTATTTAATATTTTTTCTAATTTTTTTAACATCCCACTACATTTCGCCATTTGTACGTAAATTCCTATCCCAGTTCGGACAGCTCAGAATCCATCACGCATACAAGGTACCAATATTATCCGCAAGAGGTATAGGTCGATCGGTCAATTGCATAGAATAGAGGTACATTTTGAGACAAGTTTAAACTTGTCTCATCGTTGCAGAGCATTTGTTATTGAAATGAGTAGTTTGCCACACACTTCAGTTTGGGTAGTTTAGTTTCTGTTTTCGTTGGTTACAGATTAAAAGATTGTGTTTCTTATGAGTCCTAAGAAGTATAAATGCTTGACGATTGCTGAAAAGAAGGAGTTAATCGAAAAAGTGGATGGAGGTGGGAAGAAAAGTGTTGTCGCAAAAGAATTTAAAATTCCTCTGAGTACAGTCTCAACCATAATAAAGCACAAGGAGAAGATTTATGCTACTCAAACAACTGGAGTAAGAAAAATAACTACAAAAGGTGAATTTCCTCGTCTGGAAGAGAGCCTGGTCATTTGGCTAAGGCAGTGTAGAGCACAAAAAGTGTCTATTAGCGGAAACGTTTTAAAAGAAAGCAAGCAAAACAGTTCGCGTCTACTCTAAACATCAAAAACTTTGCGGCAAGTGAAGGATGGCTTACAAATTGCAAGAAGCGGAATGGTGTTGTGTTGAAAACTGTTTGTGGGGAAAGTGGAAGTGTTAGTGATGCAGTTTGCTTAGATTGGCACGGCAAGTTGAAGACTTTGATAGAAAACTATGATGCCCGAGACATTTTTAATACTGATGAAACCGGCCTCTTTTTCAAATGTTTACCTGACAACACTCTTACTTTCAAAGATGAAAAATACATAGTAAAGAGAGATTGACAGCTTTACTTGCAGCAAATATGGACGGATCGGAAAAATTGAAGCCCTTAGTGATAGGAAAAGCAATAAAGCCGCGATGTTTCAAAGGAGTGAAATCGTTTCCTACTGATTATCGTGCTAACAAAAAAGCTTGGATGACCACAGAACTTTTTAACGATTGGCTTCTAACAGTTAAAGTGGAGATGAAACGACAAAAGCGGAAAATTCTAATCTTTTTAGACAATTTTACCGTCCCCAACAGTCCCCCTACATTGTCCAATGTAAAACTCTACTTCTTTCCACCGAATACCACTTCCAAATTGTAACCATTGGACCAAAGCATCATCCATAATCTTAAGACTTTCTATCGCAAGGAAATTGTTAAGCTCTTTTTAGAATCTCTCGACAATCAGGTAACTGCGAATATCACTGATTGACAAGGCATGGAGATCTGTAACACCAATAACGATTGGCTTCAAAAAATCCAGTTTCATAAAAGAAGATCAGAAAAATCAGCCTGTAATTACTGAAGATGCAGAAGCAGCAGTAGTTCCACTGGTTGATATTAGCGGAGTGAGTTTTTATGACTTTGTTCAGGTGGATCAAGATGTTGCTATCTCGGGTCCTCTAACCGATGGCGAAATTTTTACTTCTACAGATACAAATGAAGCAAACAACGACGAAGATGAGGATGATACATCACAGTCCTTGGCGAAGGTGTCAGTAAAGATGAAACAGCATTTCAGGCACTATTTGTTATAAAAAAAGTTATAGATCCATCGCAGCAAAGTGCTTTGAAGCAAACTCACATTAAAGACTTCTTCCAAAAGACTAATAATTAATTCACATTGTGTACATATGTATATACATGTATATAAGAACCTCTAACCATTTGATTAAGTTAAAAAATTAGCAGTTAATAAATAACAATTGATTATTACTCAATAATTCGAACTTTCATATTTTTTCTCTCGACACTTTCGAACCATTTGATATTTCAAACTCTTGTTAATTCGAATTTTTTGTGGGGTCTTCATGAGTTTCGAATTATCGACAGGCGACTGTATACACAATTTGTTCTCATTTAATAGCAGACTATACTGAAATAGGTATCGCCAAAAATCAGTCGTCGAGACTATAGTTGATGACAGTTTTCAGTCCACGCAAAGCAGGCAAAACGATATCTCTCAGACGCTTGCTTACATGAAGCGAAACTATCGTCGAAACGCTAGCGCGAGATGATTGTCGCCTTACGCGATTCGAGCCCGTTTTTCTTCAGCAATCTGATAGATAATCAGTGTGCTATGAGGTCCGGTAGGCTTTCTATACGGAGCCTCACAGTACACTGATTACCTATCAGATTGTTGAAAGAAAGGTACATGCCTTCAGTCAAAACGGCAGAGATAATATTGCTGTGGACACTTATCGGAGGGCATGGGCCTGTGCATCCAGGGCAAAGTTGTTGACTGCTCTCAACGTGGCGAGATGCCAGCTACGATCCCTGTTAAATGCACAGGTCAAGTTGACATACAGCCTCCTCGCGGCGCCCTCTGGATAGCCTTTAAAGCAACCGCTTAGAGGAGAACTAATGTATGCAGCGGCCCCCTTGTCCAGGGGCTTAAGCCAGGACCCGGTCCTCCAGGTTCGGGGGTTGCGCGTGGGGTTAACTTCCCCACCGTGTAAAAAATTACTAGTTCAGAAACGACGAGAAGCCTCCGATACGGATGACCCTACTGCTGACGTCCATGGACAACGAAATAAGGACAACAACTTCCGGTTCTGCACGGGGAATGTGAGGTCCCTGAACAGACCACGTACAGCCGATGAACTTGCGGACGCCTTCAAAGCTTATAAGGTAGATATCACCGCCATTCAGGACGTGCGGGGGGATGGGCCGGGCAAAAAGAGGATGAAAAACTGCGATATTTGCTTCGGTGCTTGCTTCAAAGAGCGAAGGCAGCGCTTATTCGGATGCGGGTATGTTGTTCGAGGCAGACTTAGGCAAGAAGTCTTAAGCTTAAATACACAAGCGAGCGCCTCATCACAATCCACATCAAGGCTACATTCGGCAACATCAGCCTGATATGCGCCCACGACCCAACGGAGAATAAGGATGACGACAGCAAAGACGACTTTTACGATCTCCTAGAAAGAACATACGATCAATGCCCCAGCTACGACACCCACATCGTTCTAGGAGATTTCAACGCAAAGCTGGGCCATCAAGACACCTTTGCTAGAGTCATCGGGAAGCACAGCCTGCACGACAACACGTCCGAGAACGGACTCAGGCTTTTGGACTTCGTAACGGGGCGAAACCTCCTTGTAGCCAGCACGCGTTTCCCTCACCTCAAGGGACCTAGCGGTCTCCTAATCAATCAACCGTCAACCAGATTGATCACATTGCGATCGACGTCAGACACTCCTCCAGCATTCTCGATGTCCGAACATTCCGAGGAGCCAACGTCGACTCGGATCATTTCCTTGTTGTAGGCAAGGTAAGAACACGGATATCGATAGGACAACGGAGTAGAGCAAGACCAAAACAGTTTGACGTCGGAAAGCTACAATCGCAATTGACCGCCAGCAACTTTGCCGATCGAGTCTCCCTAAAGCTCTCAGAGAGTCAAACCCTGCCAGGCGAAACAATCGACCAACAATGGAACCATTGTAAAAAGCCATCAGAGAAGCTGCATCTGATGTGCTGGGTTTTAAAACGCCACCCCAAAAAAACCCCTGGTTTGACAACGAGTGCATGCAGGCACATTCAGCGAAGCAAGCAGCATACAAGGCGACGCTGGACAGAAGGATGAGAGCGGTTCGTGAGCTCTACGAACTTAGAAGAAGGGAAGAGCACCGGCTTCTCAAAAAGAAAAAGAAAGAGCAGGAGAAGCGCGCGATCGAGGACATGGAGAGGTGTTACGGCAGAAATGACGTCCGAAAGTCCTACCAACGGGTAAAACGACTACCCAATGGATACAAAATTCGGACAGAAGTCTGTCGTGACGCAGAGGGACAACTCGTAGTAGATTCGCAGTCGATACTGAGAATCTGGAAGGATCATTTCTGTAGACTGTTAAACGGCGAGGAAGACTCCAATACCGCTGCCAGGCAGAATGTTCCACTCAACGCAATTGACGATGATCGACGAGAATTCCGTCCCCCCGACCTAGACGAAGTCAAGATAGCGACATCGAGACTAAAATCGATTAAAGCTGCTGGTGCAGAACTGTTTAAGGCAGCTGGAGATGAGCTGGTAAGGTACATGCACCAACTCATCTGAAGATATGGTCGGAGGAAAGCATGCCCGACGAGTGGAACCTCAGTATTGTTTGCCCGATTCACAGAAAGGAGGCCCCTTCAACTGCGCCGACTACCGAGGAATAAGTCTCCTTAACATCGCCTATAAGATCCTCTCTGCCGTTTTGTGTGAGCGCCTGAAACCATTCGTCAACAACCTGATAGGTCCTTATCAGTGCGGTTTCAGGCCGGGGAAGTCCACCATCGACCAAATCTTCACACTACGGCAGATCCTGGAAAAAACCCAAGAAATGCAGATCGACACCCATCACCTGTTCGTCATCCGTTTTCTTTCAAATCGCGATGGCGGTCGGTCAAAATCAAACGCACTGGGCTTGGAATTTACCTTGGTTCAATAGGGGGTTGCAGTTCAAACTTACAAAAGTACGGCAACAAGAGAAAGTAGATGTTGACAAATTAGAAGAAGAAAGTTCAAGAGCAGCATTGCCTCAATGATGCACTACTCTATTTAGCAGAAAGATTCTGTCAGCCTCGCAAAGAATCATCCCAACCTCTTCTTGCAGAAAAACTAATTCTGAATTTTCCAATCACACGGGACACAAGACAAATCACGCCCGCCTTTATTGCATCCAGCAATTGCAGCAATTTGAACATTTGCTCCATTCACTTGATTAAATCTCAACCAATCGACTAAAGAGGGCACCCATCCCTTTTTTTTCTCTTCATCTTCCCCCACTCCGGGCACTCCCTTGCATCACAGTCTGGCTACCACTTCGATGGGAATTCCCTCGAATGGCGGTTAACTCCTTTTGAATGCAAATGGATACATTTGCCTTTCCTTTTGAGATATTAATTCTCAAACGCACTGCACATGGAGGGTGGGGGTGGCAATGTTGGTGGTGGTGGTGAAGAGGAGGCGTATCGTAGAAAACCAAATTAAAGTGGAAAACTTCCCCGGAAAAGCCAAACTTCTGCAAATATTGAACGGGAATGAGAAAACTTTAAATCGTATTCATGGACCAAGAAGGAATCAATTTGCACTTGGAAACTTTGTGAAGTTGAGATTGCAAATTACACACTCGTCGTGCCGGTGGGCGGTGCGGGCGTACGTCTACGAGTGCTCCCCAATCACTACGAGTTTGGTTTGGTTTCTGTGTGTTTTTTTTTTTTTTTGCCCCTGCTGCTGGTGCTCTTCTGTTTCAGCGAACGAAAGTGGGAATCCTTGTTGAGGGGAATTCCCATTCCCCATGAGTAACAGCCAACGTTGGAGATGAACAACGCAGCAAGAAAAAAAGGGGGGAGAGGAACAAATTTAAGGAACAAATGTCCTGTTAGCGAATTTTCAGCTCTCATTGCTCAACGTTGGGAATCAAATGAGGGAATAACCTCGTTTTCCATTTCAAAAAAGGACGAGGAAGAGTTGTCGTCGCTAAGAGTTGTTGGAACTCAAATTGGATCCTGTTGATGGGTTGCGCTTGATATCCTCTCGGTTGGACGAGGTTAAGCCTTTTCGAGCAGAGTGGAGAGGAAATCACTGACACGATGAGGAATTTCGCTAGTGAAAGAAGGGAATTATGTCAAAAGCACGAGATGACGAGTATCTGATTTAGAAGTTTATGGCTACAATGGCGAAATGAGTGAGAGTCTGGCTGTGATTGTCATGTGTTTGAGTTTCAATTGCGTTGGTTTTTTGAGTCTGTCATCCTTTGGATGTCGTCTCGAAATGCTTTTCTTCGCGCCTACACTCCCTGTACTCTCTGTCAGTGACTCGGACGAGCTGGTGGTGGGAAAATGAGAGTTGGTGTGTCCGGGATCAAACCTCGGACTTTCAGAGCGACGGACGATGTGACGCAACGTGGCGACTGCAGAAACGCAAGTTCTCAAGATTTATACAAAACAGAACTCATGTTGTGGTCCCTTGGTGCTCCTGAACTGTCGACTCGTGGAAGTGCATGATAGACATCCTTCTTAGGAACTGACACCTTCCGGGCCTGCTGAATGAGCTCGTCATCGATTCATGTAGACGACGACGACTGGTTGCCTCGACTCCTCCGACCGTTTTGCACCTACATTGCCTTGTTCATCGGGATGGCAGACAACAGACGGACAAATGCTGGAATTTCAGTGATTTATTCCAAGGACTTCAAGGACTTGACTTGTTCAAGCCCTGTTCACAGAAAGTTAATAAGTCCATCCAATCAGCCATCACATAGCTACCCATCTGGCCTTAATTACAGTCTGTGTCTCAAGGTTAACCCAACCCTCTTTCGCGCATTAACCCCTCATAGCCAGCCTGCGCAGATGACATCAATCCATCTCAAGCGAGAGAGAAAATAAGACGTTACTCCTCGAATGGATACTCCTCGGCAACATCAATCACTGTACCTGTCGCCCGGACCAATCTTCAGCTCCCCCTCCCAAGTGATATCATTTCAGCATGCACTTCGTTCGCTCTCCTTTGGCTTCTCTTTGACTTTGCCATTCCACGTCTGCCATTTCCCTGGCAACAACCAAAGAACCATCACCAGGAAGATTGATTGGGTTTTAACCATTTAACAAATTTCCCTAGTCCCCCGGACTCTGGTGGCGTCCACTGACATTTCTCGGTTGAGACAATTGCAGGTTGGACGCACATGAGACGTGAATGACCGTTGAGTCTTCCGATTGTCAGTGAGAGGGCTTAGGGGGCAACACGAGTCCTCTGGATCCAAATTCGAATTTGATACCATTCAATGGGGCCATCGTAAGATTGTGATTCCTTGTAAGATTGTCCTTCCTCTGGAGCGCGGCGACACGTGCTTTTGTTTTGTGACGTGAAAAGGGATGTACTGAGGGACGTTTCCAGTGGCATGACTATTTTGAGGAATGTTTTCAAGAAATGTCGGGAACAGTTCCAAAGAACTCGAAGACTTTAAAATGCTCCTTTCTGCAAGTCGTCTGTAAGATTGAGGGAGTGTAATGAAGTGCACTCCTTGAAGCGGGAACATTTTGTGAAACTTGGTCTAGCCGTCAGTCATCGTAAGACCCACCTCAGTCACTGCCTTCTCGATGCTTCCAAAAGCTCCACTGACAGCCCGCTTTTGTGTTTGTCGGATGATGTTACGGTCATCGACATGTGCGAGCAATTTGCAAAAATTTGTGGAAGATCGTGTCTCTAGTGCTAAGCAATACCGCCTCGAGAACGATGTTGCATGCTAGTGTGTCGCCTTGTCCCAATGTTCTTGTGACGTCAAAGGCCTTGGTCAAACTGGACAGACGAACGACTTTTGCAAAGATGCCAAAACTCTGTAAGCCTTGTGTCATCTTCTACTGATGCTACAATCCGTGTTGGACCTGGGCTTCAACCAACAAGCCTCGGCGTCCTCCTATGGCTGGAGGAAAGTTGTCCATGTCTTCGGTGTCATATGCGACTTTGATGAACAGATGGTGACTTTCGATTAGAAACACCTGGACCTTCCCTAAGATCTGCGGTGATGTGAAAATCTATTGTCCACTTCAAAGACATGTATCTATCTTTGACGTTAGCCAATAAGTCTAATTCAAATAAATAAGAAATCTTAAAAAGAAACTTAAGACGTTAATACCAAGCCAAATACGCACTTTTCTGAAGACTAAATTATTACGATGGGAAACAGATTAGATAAATAGATATTTATTTCGTTATAAAATGTTTACATTGATTTTAGCTATCGCACGCATCTAATATAGAGATTTGATATATCATATAGAAGTAAGATACTTCTGAAAAAAGTGTTGACATTATTGAGAAATCTATAAAAAAAAATAAGTATGAATTGGAACAAACAAATTTGAAGGAAAGTACGACAAAAAACCTTCAATAGAAGAGAAAAAAAATATAAACAAATATATATCTTAAAATATAAACAAAAATATAAACAAATATATATCTTAACTCTAAAGCAGAAAGTTTGTGTGTCTTACCGACAAAGACTCCGAAACTACACGTCGCAGAGCTCTGAAATTTTCAACGAAAATCGTTCTAAGATTTAGATGCTGAATGTGACAATTTGTAAGCCGGTACGACATACGGTTGGGAAGTTACGAACACTTTTTAAACGGGAATAAAATTCTCAAAATAAGGGTGGCTGCATCAATCTGGTATGAAACCATTTCAAGTTGCGTAGTCGTGGATATCAACATGTTCATTTATGGAATCACCTACCCTCACAGGTACGGTCTAAGACCAAGTACAGACAATTTTGTAACGCTTGTTTCTCATATTTCTCCCGCTCGAACTGAAATAATTCCTAGTAACTTCAGTCTTAACACTTTCTCTACACATATGTATTCTAATAACACTTAATTTTAAAATCAGAAATCTACACTCTTAAATTATAATTGAAGTAACTTGAAATCACTAATCTCAATCATGTCACACAAAATAATATTTTATGTTATAATGTTCCTGTACTAGTAAAAGAACATATGATTCTTGAAGTGCAGCGATAGATATTAAAAATAAATAAATGAAAAAATAAAAATTAAAAAATAAAACCATCCACCCCAGTGTGTTGTAACTTCCAAATATACACACACATTTATCATATTCTGCTTCGGTGCAACCATTCATATTTTTCTACGTCTCAATCGAACATATACGAACGACTGCCTGAGTCACCAAACGAAAAGGAAACAATAAACATTTTCGCACTTTTCCTACTTTGGTATACCCAAACTAACTATGCATGTTCATATACACAGCTGCACACAAATCATTCAATTTTGCTGAAATTGTGAATGTTTCGTCAGCACAAATAATTGCCGAATTTAGTATAAATGTTTTTAAAAAATAAAAATAAAATATGAATTAAAAAAATAATAATAATAATTGTAATTGTGAATTATCCAATGAGCGAATTGGTCTAAGGTTTGAATAGCACGCCTAAGCGGCCATATTTATTATATAATTTGACGTATAAAAACAAGACCTGTATGTAATATTCGCAAAGACAAATAAACCACTTGTTAACGATTCACCGAACGAAGTGCACGCATTTTATTTCATTTTTTCGAGAAGCCGGTTCATGAAGTTTGACTTCAATTTGCACAACAAGTGAACACATCGCGCGAATTAAAATATATTGTTTTAAATAGAATTTTTATAAATTTTTCTTTATTATTATTTCTATTTATTCTGGTTATCTTCTGTACTTATTACGATGAGAGGATCGGTCGAGGAATTCTCCAGGCTGCACCGTCCACTCAAAGATACAAATTAAGACTTCCCCATTATTGTTCCTCCATTCAGCTTTTATAGCTGGCTTATGGGGAATTTCATTAAGCCTGACCTCATCTCTAGGATAGGAACAGTACTTAGGTAAGTGTGATGTGACATGTCCACTTAGTCTAAAGTGTTAGATGATATGCCACTTAGATCTGGGTGAGATATAATCTGTAAGTGTGATGTGATATGTCACTTAGTGTTAGGTGTGATATGATATGTCTTTTAGTGTAAGGTGTGATATGATATGTTTAGACATTGGGCTTAACTCCAATATCTAACTCGCGCAGGTACATGGATGGGATTTCCAAGAACTTTTTTTTATGAATTGCTTGTTATCCCTCCACGTTGTGTGTAAATGGTTGAGAAAAAACCGTAATTTCCGTCCGTTTTGCTGCGGCACACATTGAAAATTCAAACTTCAACATGGAGATGGCTGGCAAAAGATCGTGCCGGCTGGAGAGGCTTACTGGTTGAGGCCCAGGTCCACCCCGGACTGTAGTGCCACCAGAAGAAGAAGAAGAAGAAGAATACTGAAATTCACTGGTCGTACTGATAGGCTTATAGAGAGGATCTGGGAACTTACAGAGAATGACAGATAACATCCTTTTCCTTTTTCCTTTCGTCTTCTCTATTCTGTTTTAAAAGAGCCACAGAATGTAAGTGGAGATTACAGCCACGATTTGTTAGACTAGTATTAACACCAGTGATACAACGCAACAGAAGACGGCCACTAAACTGACGGCGCCCACAAATGGAGAAAAACATCAACCAACTTGACATGCGTAATCGGAGGTAGCTAGCTAAAGGTCGTACCAACTGGAAAGGCAACAGGCTCGAGTAGAAGAAGGAGAACGGAGTCAAATTGGCACAAAACTACATGGCCTCAGTTTTATGGACAGTCTAAATAAAGTTGCAACACACTGCACCGACTGCAGCCACCTGTCCTGCCTGTGTACCAGCGGAGCTGCTGGGCTAACCCGAGAGAGATCTAAGAACAAAGATAATCATGCGTACATTTGACGCATGAACTATTGGAAGACTTATTTTGGAAACTATTAAAATGTGAAAAAGTCTAGAGGGTGTTATATTTTGCTTATGGTTAAATTAAGCAACATACAGTCATCGTCAAAAGTGAGTACACAGCATATACGTGTTTAATAATATTAATTTATATTTAACCCTCTAATGCCTTATTTTTGTATTCGATTCAAATCTTTTTCATAAAATCGTATGCACCAAACAACAAGGGGCATATCCCTCTTAAGTCTAACCGGAAAAGTCTACGCTAAGGTTTTGGAAGCGCGTTCTAGAGCAATGGTCGAGCCAAGAATGGGGGATGAAGTACAACCGACCAGCTTTTCACTCTAAGAATGGTATTTGAGAAGGCTTGGGAGTATGCCAAACCCAACTACAGCTGTTTTATAGATTTGGAAAAGGCATATAAGGCATAGACCGAGTTCCTCGAGGTTAACTCTGGAGTGCTCTGCAGGAGTATGGGATTGAGGGGCCTTTTTTGTGGCCGTATGCGCTGATTATCGGATGAAGGTGAACGTGGACAAATCAGAGGTTATGGTAGTTTCACGCCTGTTCAATGCGCTCTACATGTTAGTGGAGTCCCATTGAAGCAGGTGGAGAAGGTTAAGTATCTCGGGGTCTTCTTCACGAGTGATGGGAGGAGTAATACTGAATTTTCCTGTAGGATTGGTCAAGC
Source organism: Eristalis intricaria (assembly GCA_964034865.1). NCBI lineage: Eukaryota > Metazoa > Arthropoda > Insecta > Diptera > Syrphidae > Eristalis > Eristalis intricaria. The sequence continues at coordinate 57,839,204 of OZ035874.1, forward strand.
TGCGTCAGTTTGGACACAGCTTGGGAGATCTGTAATCAGGAAGGCCGAGCCTAGTGTGAAAGTCAAGTTAGCAGTTTTCAACTCAGTGTTTGTTCCAACTCTCACCTATGGTCATGAAATTTGGGTAATGATCGAAAGTGCGATATACAAGTTGCTGAGAGTAGGTTTCTCCGTTCTGTTGTGGGAATTACTCGCCGGGATAGGGTGAGAAACACGACAGTTGAGCAGCTGCTTCTTCGAACAAAGCTATGCTTCGTAGGTTTGGTCACGTAGCACGAATGTCCCCACCATCACGACTTCCAAGTCGGGCCTTGAATGCGGTTCCAACAGGTAGGCGACCACTTGGCAGAACCACGATGAGGTGGTTGGACCAAGTCCATAAGCTCGCCTGGTTAGTCGATGACGAGGACGAGGAGGTTGATGGCGGAGGATCGAGTTGCCTGGAGATCTCTCGTGCGTAGTTTAACCCCGCCATCCTTTAGTGGATCATGCCGGCCAGAAGATGATGCTGATGATGATTGTTAGTTATATTGATGTATACATAGTAAGATTATCTTTAAGTACATTTTCTTCTTGTTTCCCCGTTACTCTTCAATTCAAAGGGACGGAACTTAATAGTGTCGTTTGACAGATCGGTATTTATTATTGTTTTGTTACATGTTGGCAGGGTTGTTAACAAAAGCCATGAATAAATTGCAACGGAAGTGCGATGTTTAAACTAGAGGTAGGCCGTTAATAGTCGAAAAAACATGGGACCCCAAAAAGACAAATCTTAAATGCAGTTTTCGAAAGCAAATTATTAGGCTATCTCGAAAACTGTGGAAGGGTCATAAAGCATAGATCACCAATAAATGGCCATTAAGAGATTTGCTGTCAAACGCGAAGTAGGACATGCAAGGTACAGCATATTCTCAGCGCTTAGGACTCTCATCGGCGGCAGAAGTGACACACGAGCCCGGAGAATGATTATTTCTGCAGAAGCTGCATAGTTGAAGATGAGGAGGAGAGCATAGCCTTTTTTTTTGGCTAGGACTCTAGTTTAGCGATTACTGTCATAACTTCACTGAGGTCCGGATGGCTTAATTCTTCCCTGTCATCGCCTGTGACCAGTCCAGTCTCCACATAAGACTGAATAAGTTGTGTCAATATTATTCTGCTTACTGTGCAGGAGTTTGGGTAATTTCAAAACGAAAAATGTCACGCTTGCTCTGCAACGGGTTACGTAGAATAGAAAATTCACAGAAATGTGACCATAATAACCACGTTCAATGTCTTTGAGTTACGTTAAATTGTTCCTCATTTAAAGGGCCAACTATAATAGGCCTGATGGTGTATGAACTAGTGTTGAATTTTAACGAAATGATTCGTCATGTTTTTGCACCAAAACATGAATACCCATAATGAACGTATGCGTCCAAGTTTGAAATAAGCTCATGCGTGCTAATGCATGTTGGTCCTTAAGTGTATCGATCAGAACCCTGGCTTAAGTATCAGTTGGTATTCCATTTCTGCTACAACTGCCAGAAAAAAATTCGAATGCTTTGAAATTTGACAATGGTGCTTTCCCTTTGTGTTTTACATTCATTATAGTAGGACACCTTCAGTTTCGTTAAGTTTCGTTCAGTTTTCCTTATGGCTGGCCTTTAATATACACTGAGAATTTAAATGAGTTAAACATTATTTAATTTCAAATCAGAGAGATGGACAACCATGCATACATATAGAGGAGAGGAATAATGATGTTCAAAGGACTACAGACAAACAGACGGGAAGGGCCAGCGCTATTGTCAATTCTTTTGTTGCCTGGTTATCTCCAAGCATAAATTCAGTTATCTAGAGACCTGTCATTGTTTACGAATTGAGTGAAGAATTCTTTGTCACACAAATGTCCTTCCGGTCGTAATCAAGTTCATCCTGAAAGAACGATAGCCCATTCAAATACTGAGAACTCCTTCCCCCAACGCAAACTCATTCCTCATCTGACGAATTTACAAAGTCACTTTTCCGCATACAGCATCAGACTCATCCCGGAGTCCTTGTGAAAAATTCATTAAACTCATCTCATCCACTCAACAGATGACGCCGACGTCAGTTACCGGTCTCAGTTTACCAACTTTTTGAACATGATAGCGTGCACACATGTAACTCCGGAGCCCAATTGACAAGGCGCAGATCCTCGACGGGAAAATCGAAAAAAGTTGATATGCACCGCAGAGTCTGCGGGTGAAAAATGCAATCTTCTGCAGTCGTCGTCTGTTTGTCAGCGGGAACACCAAACAACAGCTCCTTGTGCACGGGGCGGTGAAGGACATTCGCCCTAACCGTGAACTGCAATAAAATTCCCTGAAATCATCATTTCGCAGGAGAAAAACAAATGAGACATCTCCGAGAGACATACCAGTCCCAGGCAGAGAAATACAACGGACATGTGTACGTACGTACGTCTGCGACAGGAGTACAGACAAGTGGCATTCTTGGCAGGACACAAACCAAAAGACGCCCAAGAGCACCCACGAAGGAGATGTGGCCTGAGGGAAACTTTATGAAACTTAGAAATTGAATTCTCGAAAAGAACAGATGAAACCGAACCCGAAACGGCTGTGGCAGCGGCATCATCCGGAATGATCCTTGGGCTCCTCCTTAGCGCGGCGGGAGTCGTCTGCTGGCTCCCGACAGGGGCGGGAGTGTGTTATTTGTTTGCCGAAGTCAAAGAGTTATCGTCTGATTGTCGGTGGGTAGCATATGCACGGCGGTACTCGAACACAACACGGTGGCTGCGGATGACATCCTAGGAACAACCACTGACTGCGACTGAGATGGGAGGTTGACAGGAGTCTGTTGATGGTGCACCTAGTCCTTCGCAGTCCTGGCAGAAGGGATTCCGTATTTTTGTGAAAACTTTTGACATCGCATTGCTCGACTGGATTCATTTTCGTAGAAATCACACACAGGCATGAAAGTTAAATTGTACCAGCGACAGGTGGATGGCATGCATCTTGAAAAATTGATTTGAATTCTCTGCATTCGGTGACAAGAAAAAATGAAATGTCGTCGGAGGCAAGCTAATGTTAGGTCAAAAATGAAATGGTATTCCATCGTCTCTCTCTCTCTCTCTCTTCGTCTTTGTTGTACTATATCCCTGAGGTAAGGGGTTACTTTAAGTCTCTTTGCTTAACTCCACCGTCAAAGTCAGTGGCATTGCTCGTTTCAACGTCGGTATTGTAGTGCTGCGCCAACGACGGTGTTATCATCATCCTCTTCGTCGACATTGTTTCTATTTCAATTGGAGCCAAATAGATCCTTCGGATTTATTTTTCGTCAAATCCTTTTAACTCTACACTGGAGCATTCAGAAACAGGAAAGGTCCATTTTACTACCAGGCAGCAAAATAGATAAGGTTAAGTTAGGATGGCTGACTGTGTTGAGTAGCAGTCAGTCGTTGTGTTACCACAGGAATCTTACTTATTTACTTATCGGACTGGCGACACATGAAGCGTCCGAGCCTGCGCTAAAGCTGCCTTTCATCGAAAATGGTCCAGGGCCCTCTGCTTCCAGTCATCAAGATCAATGCATCCGAGATAACTTGGTCTTTTTACCTCTCCTTCTCGATCCAGGAGGCTCGGATTCGCAGTCCCTCTTAGCTGGAGTATTGTTGTCCATCCAATACCGCTGTCAGGCAGAATGTTCCACTCAACGCAATTGACGATGATCGACGAGAATTCAGTCGCTCCGACCTAGACGAAGTCAAGATAGCGATATGGAGACGAAAGGCGAATAAAGCTGCTGGTGCAGACGGACTGTCTGCGGAACTGTTTAAGGCAGCTGGAGATGAGCTGGTAAGGTACACGCACCAACTCATGTGAAGATATGGTCGGAGGAAAGCATGCCCGACGAGTGGAATCTCAGTATTGTTTGCCCGATTCACAGAAAGGATGCCCCTTCAACTGCGCCAACTACCGAGGAATAAGTATCCTTAACATCGCCTATAAGATCCTCTCTGCCGTTTTGTGTGAGCGCCTGAAACCATTCGTCAACAACAATCAGTGCGGTTTCAGGCCGGGGAAGTCCACCATCGACCAAATCTTCACATTACGTAGATCCTGGAAAAAAAAACCCAAGAAATGCAAATCGACACCCACCACCTCATTGTCGATTTCAAGGCCGCATATGACAGCGTACATAGGGGCGAGCTATAAAACGCCATGTCTAGTTTTGACATTCCTGCCAAACTCGTCAGGTTGTGCAGGATGACGATGAAGAATTCTCGCTGCTCCATCAAGGTCGGTACCGAACTCACCGAGACCTTCAATGTCAAAAAAGGTTTTAGACAAGGCGACGCGCTGTCATGTGATTTCTTTAACATCATCCTGGAGAAAATCGTTCAAGACTCACACGCCGACAGGAGAGGCACGATCTTCCAGAAGTCCGTACAACTGCTAGCATATGGGCATGACATTGACGTGATTGGCAGAACTTAGCGAGCCGTCAATGAGGCTTTTGCTGGCTAAAATGGGTTTAGCGGTGAATGGAAGCAAAACGATTTATATGCTGTCATCGAGAAAGAACACACAACATCGGTGTCTTGGACAGAGCGTCACAATGGGCAGCTATAACTTCGAGGTAGTCAAAGACTTCGTCTACCTCGGCTCCGAAGTAAATGGTACAACCAACATCAGTACCGAGATCAAACGCAGAGTAACTCTTGCCAACCGCTGTTTCTATGGGCCATCTCGAATTGAGTAGTAGAGCCATCACTCGAAGGATCAAGCTGACTTTGGTTGACATAAGTCTAGTCAGGCGTCTTCGTATCTAACGCCTAAGATGGCTGGGCCATGTAGAGCGTATCACTCGCTCAGCTCGACTCCGAGCCCGTGGGACAACGTAACAGAGGACGCCCGCGCTTAAGGTGGCGCACCCAGCTGGAGAACGACCTCACCCATATGGCGTGCGACACTGGAGACAGCTAGCCAGGGACCGTGCTAGCTGGAGAGGCCTGTTGGTTGAGGCCCAGGTCCACCCCGGACTGTAGCGCCAAATACAGACGAAAGGCAGCAAGGGTGGCACTTCTTTTCCGGCAACGCTGTTCGAGTCACGAGCTTTGACCCCAATTGTTTGGCCAAACCGAAGTAAGAGCGGTTGCCAAGGGCGGTTCTACGTCGCATCTGCACAGTGATATCGTGCGTGGAGTTAACTTTTACACCGAGGTAGACACACTCTTCATACTTATAATAATAATAGTAACAATAATAATAACAACTACCTCGAAATTGTAGTAGATCGTAATATTGTGTCCTAGGTGTGTGAAGGATCGTTTTTTGGTTGACAGCATGTACTTTGTTTTATCCTCGTTGATCTTAAGACCAGCTCGCTTCTAATCTTCCTCAATTTCAGCAAATGCTTCCACTACGGCACGCTGGGAACGCGCGACGATGTCGTTGTCGTCTGGATATCCCAACAGTTGGACTGACTTGTAAAAGATAGTGCCTTCCGTGTTTACAACTGCCCGCCGCACTATCTTCTCCAATACCAGTTTGGAGAATTCCCACGACATCGCATCTCCTTGCGGAAATCCGGTGCAGATTTCAAAGGACTTGCAAATCATTAAGTGCTCGGTTCACCATGTGTGTGTTAGCGTGGTGCCAGATCAGTTTTCCCGCGCGATGAGTGCTGTCGTATGCGGCTTTGAAATCGAAAAAAGGTGGTACTTATCGATTTGAATCTCGCTGGTCTTTTCCAGGATTTGCCTTAATGTGGAAATTTGGTCTATAGTCGATTTGCTGGGTTGGAAGCCGCACCGGTGCAAAACGGCTTTAGACGTTCACACAGTACGCTGGACAGGATCTTGTAGGAGACGTTAAACAACTTTTTTGTGGATGGGGCATATGGAGCTGATATTCCATTCGTCGGGCATGTTTTTTTCCTTCTACAGATGATCTGGTGCTTGCTTCATACCAGAACATCGCCACCGGCCATGAAGAGCTTCGATGGCAAGCCATCAGACCCTGCGGCTTTCTTGTTCTTCAGCCTTTTAATGGCTGTGTCGACTTCTTCAAGGCTAGTTGGGAGGACCACTTTATCGACTGAAGTTGGGATCTCTTGGTTTCCTATCACTCTCTCCTCGTCAGGCCTTCTAAGCAGCTGTTGGAAGTGCCTCTTAAACTCATCCACTATTTCCTGCGGGTCAGTAACAAGGTTATCCTTACTGTTTCGAAAAGTCTGGGTGCTTTTCTCAAAGCCAGCGGCGAAGTTTTTGGCTTTTTTTTATGAAATACCCGGATTTTAGGTATAAGTCCTAGACTCTTCGATAGCCTTTTAGCCTTGAACTGGGTGGTTGCTGGGTGGACCTTTTTTCAGGCTTAGAAGTTTTTTTCCTCCCTTCTTCTATCCCGGCAATCCTCGTGCGTCCGGTACTCATCGTTGCGGCGCCTTCTGGTATACCTCATGGGATAGAGCTGTCTCCTTGTCGGCGGTTGTTGGTGGCCTAGAGTGTTTTCGGCTACCTCTTTAATGGCCGAGCTGCAGTGCAATCCCATCTCATTGGCATTCGACGTAGGCATACCGGAAAGTCTGTCTTTCTCTTACAAATCAATTTCCACTTCATTCTCTGAAGTCATCGCAGTCACGTCTCACAAGGCTAATGTCGTCTTACTCCTGTCGCTCTTCTTCCCCGACCTTCAGGCGACCACACTTTGTTTTTTGTTTTGCACAAATTCAATTCGTCGCCACTTGACCCGAAATTGAGTCGTCACATTCCAATTACCAGCGCAAGGATATCCACCCAACGGACTAACTTTCCACCACCGATTGGCCACAGTTCGTGTCAAATTACTCATAATTAATTCAGTTCACACATGTCCAGCCTACGCCCCAGGCCATGCATACGAAATGCTTATTTACAAATCCCTTTCCAATTAAGATGGCAATTTGATTAATCAAACCACCGCCTCCGCCCGCTTGCCGACGTCGATCTCCGGCAACGACGTCGTGCTCTGTGGTCAATCGGCATTCGGCAGCAGACGTCCCCGAAAGTGCCTCTCCTCGGCTCGGCCAAATCCTCCGCACAATAAACTCCCTTCCATGCGGATATCCCTTAATCCTAATCAGTTGGTACGAGCGGTAAACTCAAAGCACTCCAACCGGAACCAGAAGCAGTTTCCACATGTCGGTCTGGAATTTGAAAATGCCCCCTCTGCTGGCAAGAGTTGCTGCATGTCGTTGCTGCTTGCACTCCCGCACTCACGCCGAGGCGACGCAAACAACGCAGCCCGCTGCAAATAGCTGAAGTAAGCTTAATAAAGTCGGCAGCAGGGCCAGTCCAACAGTGCTGCAGCTGCAGGTCTTATCTGTGTGGCGGCGGCAGGGCCATGGAAAGATTGCTTAATTGCACCAATTACGTTGCATGGCAAAGTTTTACAAGCTCGGACCGGCACACTGTGCGAATGTTTGTGCCGTCTCGACCGGGATTTATTTTCTGGGTCTCGGTAGCTTTGGATTTATTGGAATCGCTGTTGTTGCACAGTGCACTGCGGCTTGTCCCCTCGGGCAAGGAGAAGACAGCGCTGCTGGCAGGAGCAAGCCTGCCCCGGCCCGTCTAAATGCAGTCTACGAGTTTTTGGCTTCATGCAAATGATGCGGAAGTTAATTTGATTGGCGTCAGGGGATGCGTTCTGCTCGGGCCGGGGCCTGTTGCTGACGCGGCCGGTTCGGCCCGTAAACAAATTGATGCGAAACTAATTCCATAATGTGACAAAAATTCGCAAAATAATGTTGATTATCTGGCAATGGGCAATCTAATTGATTCCAATTGGCGGGACGTGCTCAATCGGCCATCGTGCCGATCTGTATCGGGACCTAGTTGGCGTAATTAAATGATGCGGCCGGGGTGGTGGTGCGGTCAATTTCGAGTGCTTAATTGAGCGCATTTGCATCATGAAGTGGCGCAGGGTTTTGTGGCACTTTGTTGTTTGCCTTCATTAAACGGCATTAAATAAAACGAAGTCGCTTTTTTCAGTGGCTTGTGCAGATTTGATGGAGTTCAACGGAGTGAGGTTCATGATTCGTTTCCCCATCGACAGATTGACTGCTGGCTCCTCTAACGAGCAGTAGCCCACACTTAAGGCTCAAGGGAGGAAATGTGCTGATGTCAGACACACAATCCAAAAAGTGTGACTTTAACACCGAGTACAACATCTTTCCTGCCATTGTCATTCACCCACCAAGTCTTTACACTAAGGCAGATCGGAGAGTGGATCCAAGAAATCCAATTCGAAACCGACCTTATTCGTCGATTTCAGCGTGAGTGGGGTTGTGCGTCGACTCCTGCGCCGGGAGTGTGCCAGGTTCATTTCCCGAGATTGCCAACTCCCATAATTCACGTCTTCTCCTCTTTCCAGTCACTAACAATGCTTAAAGAATTCTCAGTGCTCTCTTAAAGTCGACAACGAAGTCGCAGAGGTCTTCAATATCAAAAAAGGATTTATACAGGACGACGCTTGATTTCTTCAACATCATCCCCGGGCAGATCGTGCAGAACTCAGACGGCAACTCTAGAGGCACGACGTTCCATAAGTGCGTGCAGCAGTCAGCATACGCGGATGGCATTGACGTGACTAGCGTGCCAATGCTAGCAGTCAATGGGACATTTGCTGGCAGTTAGAGGGAAGCAGCCAAAATAGGGATGTAAACGTAAAATATGCTGTTCTCAAAAAGGGACAGACAACATCATCGTCTTGGTCAGCTGGGACTTCGATGTAGCCAAGAACTTCGTCTCTGCATTTGTAATTAGTACGAACATCAGTACCTTTTTTTTTCTTTGGGCTCAAGAGGCGATTGAGTAATAGAGTCTCTAGAAGGACCAAGCTGACTCATAAAAGACACCGTTTATCTCAGTCCTGCTATACAGCTCAGAGGCATGGACCATCTTGAGATTTCAGATGAAGTGGATGGAGGAGTCATTGGTCTCTTCGGGAGCGATCTTTGGTGATGTTTGCGTTGATGGGATCTGGAGGAAAAGATTCAACATCGAACGGTAGAGAGTGAAAAGTAGCATGAGCCTAACCAGGACTCTCACCGGTCCAACGTCTAATGTAGCTGAGCCATGCAGGCCGACATTCACAACTTAACTCCGGCCCGAAAAGTCCTTGACTGCGAACTTGTACGACAGCGTACAAAAAGAGGACGCTCGCATTTAAGTTGGCACTACCTATTGGCACTACCTATTGAAAGAAAACTAGTCGAACTCAAGACCGATGTCTCCAGAACCTGAATGGACGTCGCGGGGACATAGCGTGTTCATCAGCTATACTGTCCTCGGCGAATGTCACTTTTTTTGTATTGAAAAATCGCAATAGTAGTCTGTGATCGACTGTGATTTATACTGCGATTGCGTTCCACACTGAGATTGTGTTCCACACTGCGATTGCGTTCCACACTGCGATTGCGTTCCACACTGCGATTGCGTTCCACACTGCGATTACATTCCACGCTGCGATCGCGTTCCACACTGCGATCGCGTTCCACACTGCGATTACGTTCTAAAAATCACACAAAATTACACGGCCAAGTTGCTACTTTTCGCAATCCCCTTTCGCGTTTTGATTCACACAAACGATTTTATGCTAAACGTCAGAAGATGCGAATGAAATGCCGTATATGTACATAATCTGAATGTGCTACACCGAGGGTTGCCCCTTATATTTTTAAATGTGGTATTAGCCTAATACCAACGTTCAAGGATAAACACGATCGCCGTCTGTAAACGATAATAGTGGTAAATGTTCGAGTTTCTTACATATGATTGAAGTAGGACTGTAAATCACAACGGAAGAGCTGCAAAGCTCTCGCGACCAACGTGCCTGTATGTTTGTGTTATCAAGCAGTTCGTGCAGAAGTCGACGCCAACAATAGACGCACGACGTTCTTGGAATCCGTACAGCTGTCAGCATACGCTCAGGGCATTGACGTGACTAGCTGGACAATGCTAGTCATCAGTGAGACATTTGCTGGCAGTGAGACGGAAGCAGTTAAAATCGGCCACGCGTTGACTGGGAAAAAAATGAAAAATATGCTGTCCCCGAGGAAGAAACAGACAACATCGGCGTCTTGGACAGTTTGTTACAGTGGGAGGATATAAGGCCGAGATAGTCAAGAACCTCGTCTGCGTCGGGCCGAGGGTAAACAATACGGAAAAGATCAATACTGTCAATCGATCATCAATCGGAGAGTATCTCTTGCAAACCGCTGTTTCTTTGGTCTGGTAATGAAGCCACCTCCCGAAGGACAAAGCTGACTTCATACGAGACATTGATCATCCCTGTGCTACTGACTGGATGAAGGTATGGACAGAGCCAATGAAAAAGGCAATGAAAAAGTCCTTGACCTCTTCTAGGAATGTCTTTGGGAGAGATCTTTGATCATGATTGTGTTGACGCGCGCCGGGAGGAGAAGGTACAACCTCGAAGTGTAGAGGCTGTACAACGGCATGAACCTAGCCAGGCGTCTCACCGGTCCTACGTTAGCTGGTTTATGTAGAACGCTTTAACAACTCAGATCCCAGCCGAAAAGTCGTCGACTCAAAACCTCTGAGGCAACGCAAAAGAGGACGCCCGCTCCTAAATTGTTGCGCACCAGTTGAGAAGGAGCCCAATCAAAGTGGTGTTGCAGCTAAAGGCAGCAAGCCATAGAACGCAGAAGAAGTAGGAGAGGGGTGGAAGTTACATCAAACTTCAATCAACAATCCTTAAAAGTTGAGTGCGAGTACAGGAAGCAGACTACCTATTGGCAGAAGATGAAAGAAGCTTTTTTGAACTCAAGCACAATCAGGGAGTGAGCTTGCTCATCGTTTTCGCAGATTTTCAGTAAGAGCACTGGTTCTAGAATCGAGGCTGCTGTCCGACGTCGACACAGTTTTTGTATCGTTGACGTTGATGTGAATTTATACTTTTAATAGTACAACTATAGAAGAGGCGAAACTATAGAGAAGGTCTTAAGGTTAATGAGGATAAAACTAAGTATATGCTGTCGACCAAAAAACGATCCGTCACACACCACCTAGGACAAAATAATACAATCGACAGCTATAATTTCGAGGTAATAAGGGAGTTTGTGTACCTCGGGGTAAACGTAAACTCCAGAAACTACATCATTCTGGAGATCCGACGTAGAAACGCCTTTGTCAACCGGTGTTATTTCGCTTTGTCAAAACAAATGGCGTCAAAACTCCTGAATCGAAGGACTAAGGTCATGCTCTACGAAACCCCTATTTTGCCAGTCCTGCTATATGTAGCCGAAAGCTGGACGATAAGCAAAACTGCGGAGCTGATTCTTGGTGCCTTCGAAAGAAAAATTCAACGTCGGATAAATGGTCCCGTCTGCGAGTAAGGCGAATGGATGAGAAGACAGACACACAATCGCGAACTCTACGAGCTGTACCAAGTTTTGGTTGTAGTCCGAAAGGCAAAGATCCGTCGACTGCATTGGCTCGGCCACATCGAGCGCATGGACAAAAGTGCTCCAGCTAAGAGGGTCTTCGAATCCGAGCCTCCTGGGATGAGAAGGAGAGGAAGACCGAATTTCCGGTATTCACTGATGCAAGACAGCTTGGTCTTGATGACTGGAAGCAGCGCGCCCAGGACCGTCAGGAATGGAAAGCAGCTATAGCTCAGGCTCTGACCCTGCATGGGTCGTCAGCCTGATAAGTAAGTAAGTAAGTACTGGTACAACTATGTTAAACTTTGTTTATTTTTATTGAAAAATAATCCGGGTTTCGGCACCATGCAAATTAAACATTAAAATTACTTTTGTTTAATTCATTTTTTTAATTTAAATCCAGTTAATGACACATTGAGGTGGGCAAGAATATAAAATGAAGAAAGTGTGTGCAAGCATAGCACGTTGCAAGGGATGACAATCATGTTGGATATAAGTTGCCTAGTTTGACGAGTAGGGGATTTGCCTTCTTAAGGCAATAACGCATTGCATGGTTCATAAAAAAAACGTTTAATTATTTATCGAAAGTATTCTTGTCTTCATCGGGGACTCTAAATGGTCTCCGTGATTCACTTCAGGCTAATGCAACGTTTTCCGCACAGTGGGCCATTTCAGGTCTAAGTGGATGTGCTAAGCTCTCGCAACCAACGTGCCTGATCGGAAACACTGATCACTGAGCCACACTAGGTGCGTGTTCAAGAGGTGCGCTTAATTTTTTTTCACGCCGCTGATTTTTGTGTCAAGCCTTTTTTGTCGGAGGTTTACACACTATACTGGAGTACTCAGACTCAATAACTGGTTCATTGTACTGCCAGGCAGCAACCTACCTTTACTATAATTTTCTCGATTCCTAAGGAAGACCAGCAGATGCTTCGGGGAGCCTACATCATCAACTCTCACCACATCAGGAACGAAAACCGGCCGCCAGATCCAAGAAAAGGCGGGACAGAGGCAGAGGAAGTGCTCTGCAGAGTCGTCTTCTCCACGGGCGTCGCAGACGGTTTCATCGCTTAGTTCATGCACACTTCGGTATTTAGCGAAGGTATAGTGAGTTAAGTAGTAGAGTTGTAGAGTTAAATAGAGTTGTGTCCTTCTAGACACATATAACTATGTCCTCTGTCGGAAACATTTCCTATCGTTCCGTGAACTCAACCTAGACATGTCCATGTCCACCCAACATTTCCACAATTTGTATACAAAACTTCTAAACAAGCACACACAATATGGCACATGGCGCACAGAATAGTGAACACGCGTTTGTTCTTATCTGTGTCGGAACTATCCTGTATCATACGCGCATATATATGTACTTACACCCATGCCGACTTAGCCATCAATCTATGTCTTCTTTTCGGCGAAATATGTACACAGTTCCGAGCATGGAACTATATAGTTCCGCGGACATGTCTGCGGGAACCAGTTCCGACTGCCAAAAAAATCGTCCCATATCCCTTCCGTCGTCGGAACTATTTAGCACAACTCTATCGTTAAGTCATCTACAGTCATTTCAGTCAAGGGATAACAAGAAAGTCGCGGGTTTCTGACAGACGTTTCGTGGCATGCTCTTGATCTGTCGGCATCCTTAAGAGACATGCCACCTCCGATTGTGTTCTCGAGAGGTACAACCATCCATGGAAGCCCTGCCCAAAGATGCAGGCAGTCCCACGCAAGTTCAGGTCCTGAGAGTGTCTCCTCTGATCCCTGTCTAGCAAGTCTCACTCAGACAAACCTTGTCGAATTTTGACGGCCGATCCAATTCAGAGAGGACTTGCATACCTGAACTATCCTTGAATCGGTTAAAGATTTGAGCAAAGCTTTAAGGACAGCTACCGATACAAATGCTTCGCACCTTCCAGCTGTTCTTCACTATATAGTTCGTGGCCGTTAGGATCGCATAGGTTTTCGCTTGGAAAACTGACGCAAATTTACCTTACAGGTGAGCAGTCTAATGTTGTCGCCTTCCACTAAGGCGCCAGATCCTTCTGGGAGTCATCTGTAAAGATTCGGCAACTTCCTGGAGCTGGCTCTAGCTAGTCCTGAATGCAGGGAAACTGGATTTTGCATGTACGTCGCAATTAGAGTACGGGTGCCCATGCGTCAAACGGCATATCCATAAGACTGGCGTTAAATTGTGTAAGTGCGGTACGCAAGGTCATCGAAACTGCAGTGCGTGTTGAACCAAGGACCACTTACCTTAAGGCCGAAAATGAACTTGAGAGTTCATCCCATGGTGAGGATATTAGTGGGGAGCAGATTCACTAGTGCTCCAAGAGCAGAGGCAGGCGTACTGGGGAAGGCCCTACGGCCCCACGCAGCTGAGACAGACCGTTCTAGCCGTACGTCTCGTGTGGACGGGATTATAATAATAATATAATATAATATTGGTGGCGCGACAGTCCGAGGCGGACCTGGGCCTAGCCTTTCAGTGTTATACGTGCTATAAGACCCTAGACCTACAGTTCTATGCCGATTCTGAACGGCAAAGCTCAGCTTTTTTCTAGAAAGGAATACTTTTTGAGCATTGTCAGCGACTCGAAAGAGGTGGAAGGCTTGAATTATGAAAGTTGGTAGCTTGGGGATTTGAACCTGGCACCCTCTGCGTAGGAGTCGATGCACTAACCCACTACGCCACGGCGACTCACGAGATTAATAGCCCAAAAAACGAAAACTGCAATTTTGTCACGAACAAATAGATTTACTTTTGGACATGTAAGGCTTAACGAAAAGGAAAATTGTCGGGCGCATTTTTGCGTACCAGACTGTAGCTGGATGACCAGTTCTTATTCAGCTCTCAATCTTGCACATGAGTGCATACTTCTCTTTGCCAACCTGACCATCTAATCTTCTTGCAATTATTACAAACTGTTCTATTTTTCGTTGAATTCTCAAAAGTATGCACAGATTGTCAAGCGACGTATTTCTGGAATAAACTGTCACACGAGCACCAAGATTGTTTTATTTGGTGTTCTCCCACAAACAGAGCATCATTTTGTCCTCCTAAGTGTTCCGTTCTTCCGGGCTTCACATCCATTTCAACCGCTCGACAGTCGTTCACATGGCATCCTGGTCATGTTCCGCCACTGCTCGCAGGTTATGTGTCAACTTCGGTTACCATTGTCGACTCTATTCACTTGTCGGAGTGCTACTCATGTCCCATTCAATCAGCAAGACTAGCTCAGTTAATTTGAACCCAAAATTAACTAATTTTCAGCACTGAACTGCAAATGACTCGCGCCAAAGCCCGTCCGGCCGCCCCACATTCAATTCATCCCGTCCCGAGCACAATGAATTCTAATTGCGATCCACGCCACTCACGACCGCTTGCCACGTTTCGTTTTCAATTAGATTCACACATTTACCAAAAGTGGCTCGCAAACCGTCATTTTCGTTGACAAAGGCCATCCTAATGGCCGCTAGTGTCGTTTATATTAGAGCTCCGCTCCGCGCCAACAGAAGCCGTCTAAATGTCCCCAATTAACGTCTCGGCTAGGGCTAATAAAATTGGCTTGTGGAAATGTCATTTTAAGCCATTGCCTGGATATTAAAACCCTTCTTCTCCTGCGTCCGCGTGTGCGGAGAGGGTCTGCCTGCGGCACCGCTTTCCCACGCCCGTCATGCTTGTGCACCTTGTTTTCGCAGCTCGGTTCACACCTAAGCGCTGTGGCCCTCGGCCAGTTGTGACGTGACGGGCTGGCGTGCCTCGGTTCTCCGCCACCGCTGAAAAGAGCGGACAGCAGAAGGATAAGAGTTTAATTAAAACGTAGGGACGATTTTATTTTGGTCGTTTTCTCGCACAAATTCGCGTGTTCTTTTACGAGCCACGGGAATGGGTGGGGGATCCATTTTTTGTAGCTCCAGCCACGGTTCCACCGTACAGAAGGGTTGATGGCGTGCATTGCACTTTAGGTTTAATTACATTCACAGATTGAATGAGGGACAGCACCACCAGCAGCAGCAGCAGCAGCAGGGAACTAGGACGAGCTAGGATGCGAGCTCCGTAGCGTGATGATGACGCTTGCTCGTGGCGTATGCTGCTGCCTGCGTATCTCCATCATCTGAAGGAGAAGATTTATGACGGAAATAATAAAAATTCAGCGCTGCTGCTACTGCTGCTGCTGCCGGTGCTGATGGTGCTGTGTGAAAGGACATTCTTCTCGTTTTTGATTATAATTTGACGGATACCGCTTGGAGTGATGCCTGCTGAGGGAAGCTGAAGATGTCACAATGTTGTATTCGCTGCTCTGTGGAGGGGGAACGACTGGGAGTGTTGGAATGCTTCTCGGTTCTCGGCACGCGGGGATAAGTTACATTTTTGCTGAACCTGATAACAAACCATTATTCGCATGGCGGGAGCTCTCCGACAACGACTCACTGCCAGAGTCGTGCGCGGTTTTCTTGACGATCTTCACACATATGGTGGACGTGGTGTTTGAGCCTTTAAATGCCGCATGCTTTCAGTGGTTGACTAGTGGACGACTGTTTGACGGTGACACTACAACTTGCTTCCTTTGAGTGGCTAGTCCGTGGATCTAGGTTTCCAGCAGGGTCAGTGAGAAGAACCACATCTCGAGGGGATCCTTAATTCGCTGAAGAAGGAAAATTCTTTTGTAATGCCACAATAATACTTTATTTATTTATTTATTTTCTTCCGTCTTTTAGTACAAAGCTTTTTAAGGGTATTGGTACTGGTAATAACATTTCAATAACAATAAAAAAAATAAGGCTCCTCGAGATGATTCGGTTGGGCGCATGCATTAGCTCATCTGTAAGATATGGTCAGAGGAATGCCTGGTCGACGAGTGGAATCTTAGCCAGTTCTGCCATTCAACGGCACCAACTACAGAGAGATAAGTCTCTGCATACAAGATATTTCCTGGCGTTTTATGTATCCACCTGAAGCCGTTTATAAACACACTGATACCTCCATAGCAGAGTGGCGTCAGGCCAGGGAAATCCGAAATATACCAGATCTTCACAAAAATGCAAATCCTGGAAAAGACGAAAAATAGCCGATTTCAAGGAGACACATGACAGCGTGCATAGAGACGAGCTGTACAAAGCTATATCTAGTTTTGACATTCCTGATAAGCTCGTCAGACTAAAGAGGATGACGTTGGAGAACGTTGAAGAACTTTTGGTGCTCCATCAAAGTCTGTAACGAACTCACCGAGACCTTCAATGTCAAAAAAGGATTTAGGCAAGTCGTCGCGCTGCCATGTGGCTAAAGTAACATTATCCTGCAGAAGATCGTGCATGACTCACACACCAACAGTAGAGGCATGACCACATGGATGACATTAATGTGATTGGAAGAACACAGCGAGTCGTCAAGGAGCAATTGCTGACTTTGAGTCGAAAGCGGCTTAAATGGGTCTAGCGGTGAACGAGGCCGGGCCACTCAGTTGGGAGTTGTGTGTGAGATTAACTCCCTGATCACATCAAAAATAAATGTTTCAGAGACAACCATAGCGACAAAGATTGTCGATTCTGGACATGGAATGTGATGTCCCATAGCTGTGACTTCATCAACATCGTCCTGCAGAAGATAGTGCATGGATCACACACCAGCACACGAGGCACGATCTTCTAGAAGTCTGCACAATTGCAAGCATACGAGGATTACATTAACGTGTTTTGCAGAACACAGCGAGTAGTCAATGGGGCGTTTGCGGAAGCGGCTAAAATGGGTCTAGCGGTGAACGAGGACAAACCGAAGTATATGCTGTCCTCAAGAAAGAACATACAACATCGACGTCCTGCACAAGGCGTCACAATGGGCAGCTATAACTTCGGGGTGTTCAAGGACTACTCGTCTACTCCGCTCCGCAGTAAGAAATACGAAAAATACAACTCTTGCCAACCGCTGTTTCTACGGGCTCAAGATGCAATTCATATATAGAGCCATTTCTCGAAGGACCAAGTTGATTGTAAATAAGACCTTGATCATCCCAGTCCTTCTATACGAAACGGAAGCATGGACAATCTCTAAAGTGGATGTGGACGTTCTTGGTCTCTTCCAGAAAAATGTTCTGCGGGCAAACTTTGTCCCTTTTTGTGTTGAACTGCATAGCGACATGAGCCTAGTCAGGCCTCTACGGATTTATCGATAACGATGAGGGGGAGAGGGATTGACGCTTGAGGCATGAACTCAATTGGTACATTAGACGGTGATTCCACTTCTCTGTGGCAGGCAGGAGGATATTACAGGACTTATCACTGCGTGAAGTTATCACACCAAGCCTTCGCAAGTAATGGGACAAGGCCGCAAGAGACAAGACATCAAAGTCATAAACACCATCTATCGTAGACACAAAGATCTTCTGTCGCCATTGACCCCCACGCAAGTCGTGTCTACCACGCGTTTTAGGTGCCCAAGGTGATTCGTTGATCAGCGAACGTGCGAAAGATTCTTTGCATGGTCAACAGGGGTATTCTGAAAACCTACCCATTGACATGTCATTCCGCTGAGTCGCTGGTCCCCGGTAACTCTCCCGAACTCACAATTCCGCCACCACTCAACCGCTGACCCATCAAATTTGCGCTCTCATTCAATGTCTGACAACTAATGAATGAGCTCAACCGTTTGACCTTTTTTTTTCTTTTATTTTTCATTTTAGAGTGCGCTGGGACAGCAGTAAGACTCGGCAGCAATTAAGGTAAGCATTTGGGGGACATTAAGCACGTTGTCCCATGACGGGAACCTCGGCAACTGATACTGGTGTCGTCAGCAATGGGCACTCACTCACACACTTACTCGCAAAGTGCCACCCGCCCGGTCGGTCTTAGTTCGGCTCCTGAAACGTCGGTAACTGGCCTAGGTGCAACACGGCGAGATGCATGGCGTGCCATATAGAGAGTGTGGACAGCTCCGGAAGAGTCTTCGACTCCGAAGCTGTGGGACAACGCAACGTCCGTATTTAAGGCAGCGTACCCCGGAGAAGGACAACTTGGCGTGCGTTACTGGAGGCAGCTAGCCAGAGATCGTACTACTTTGAGAGTTTTGTTGATTGAGGCCAAGGCCAACCCGGACTGTAGCGCCAAATCAAGAAGAAGAGGAGAATAATTAAGAGGGAACTCTGTTTTGGCAGAAGGGGATGAGGGATTAAGTAGAAATCCATTGGTAATCGATCATGAGTAGATACTGTTCAGACCATGATTGATTAGAAAAGCGAGTTCATAAATGTTCGAAAATAGTTTGGAGATCAGCTACAAATCTTAGAAAAATCTGGCAAACTGGGACAGTATACTAAGATGCTGTCGTAAGACAGTCTTATTTCTTCCAGGAGATTGACCACGGCTGAGGAACAGCTGTAGGAGATACGGGACAGGATTTTTTAGCCATGGACAACATTTTAGCAATTTCCCACGGCTGAAGGAAAGTTGATGTGGTTGCACGCCAGTTTATTTTATGGGTGACGATAAAAGGTAAAGGAAGGTTAATGAAACGTATTGGTAGGCCACCCACACTGATTGAACCAGATTTAATGGCATGGATACATGGTATAATTTCCTCTTCAATGAAATCATCATGATCTTCCAGTTAAGAAAATAAAATTGTACGCTCTAAAAAGGAACGATTAAGTCCATCGCATCAAAAGTAAAAGTAAAGTACATTTTGTACCTCCACTTGATAATCCTAATTTTCTACGATTTGTTCAAAGTTTTTAGGGTAGGAGAGATGCGTTTTATTCAGCAGCAAAGTTATTCTTCTTCGAGTTACGTAGAACAGAGGTGGCGTATCTGCGTGCGTTATTGTAGGCGGTCCAGTCGATTTAAGAAGGGCTGTAAAAGGAAACGACTGCTGTCTCACTTCCAATACTGGCACTTAGCTGGTAGACCGCCATAGGCCAAGCCAATTAGACTTAGTGTAATTAATCATTGTTCACCATTAATTTGAAATAAGTCCTTTAAACCACAAGAAAGGAGATCCGTTCAACTGCACCAACTACCGAGGGATAAGTCTCCTCAACATCGACTAAATGATCCTCTCTGCCGTTTTGTGTGAGCGCCTGAAACCATTCGTCAACAACAATCAGTGCGGTTTCAGGTCGGGGAAGTCCACCATCGACCAAATCTTCACATACGGCAGATCCTGGAAAAGACACAAGAAAAGAAAATCGAAACGCACCACCTTTTCGTCGATTTCAAGGCCGCATATGATAGGCATAGGGCCGAGCTATACAACGCCATGTCTAGTTTTGACTTTCCTCCCTAACTCGTCAGGTTGTGCAGGATGACGATGGAGAATTCTCGCTGCTCCATCAAGGTCGGTAACGAACTCACCGAGACCTTCAATGACGCTGTCATGTGACTTTTTCAACATTATTCTTCAGAGGATCGTGCAAGACTCACACGCTAACACAAGAGGCACGATCTTACAAAAGTCCATACAACTGCTAGCATTTGCGGATGACATCGACATGATTGGCAGAACACAGCGAGCAGTCAATGATGCGTTTGCTGGCATTGAAGTGGAAGCGGCTAAAATGGGTCTAGCGGTGAATGAGGACAAAACGAAGTATATGCTGGCATCGAGAAAGGACACACAACATCGACGTCTTAGACAGAGCGTCACAATGGGCAGCTATAACTTCGAGATAGTGAAGGACTTCGTCTACCTCGGCTCCGCAGTGAATAGTACAAACACCATCAGTACCGAGATCAAACGCAGAGTAACTCTTGCCAACCGCTGTGTCTATGGGCTCAAGAGGCAATTGAGTAGTAGCGCCATCTCTCGAAGGACAAGGCTGACTTTATACAAGATCTTTATAATACTTGTCTTGCTCTATGGTGAGGAGGTATGGACAATCTCAAAAGCGGATGAGGAAGTCCTTGGTCTCTTCGAGAGAAAAGCTCTGCGTGCGATCTTTGGTCCTGTTTGCGTTGACGGTTTCTGGAGGAGAAGATTCAAGCACGAACTGTACGGGCTGTACAGCGACATGAGTCTAGTCAGGCGTCTTCGACCAACCCCTTAAATGGTTAGGACATGTAGAGCGTATGGACAACTCAGCTCCGGCCCGAAGAGTCTTCTACGCCGAACCCGTGGGACAATGCAATAGAAGACGCTCGCGTTTAAGGTGGCGCACCCAGGTGGAGAAGGACCTCAATCGACTTTGTGTGCGCAGTTGGAGACAGCTGGCTAAAGATTCTGCCGGCTGGAGAGGCTTACTGGTTGAGGCCCAGGTCCACCCTGGACAGTAGCGCCACCAGAAGAGGAAGAAGAAGGTTCTTAGCTCACTTAACTACGCCGGCTTGTTTGTATAGACTGTAGACCAAAGAAATAAAGTAGCCCCATATTTGAAGTATTTAAAAGCTTTCGTTGTTCGTGGTATTCTTTTATTTTTTTGGCATTGCAAGTTTGGTCGCAGCTTTAAGGGTGCGTTCACTGTGGAAGTTTACAGTGGTAACGTGCCGATTGGACAACCGACTGAAGAACCAAAATAGTTATCACCGAAATCAACATTTGAACTATCATTAAAATAAATAATTAAAGCGCACGCTAGGATCAGTAAATTATGAGAGGAACTTAGTAAGTTGATGAATTAATAATAATAATAATAATAATATGGGAGGCGCGACAGTCCGAGGCGGACCTGGGCCTAGCTTCTCAGCAACCACTCGTGTTGTGCGTGCTACTGTTCTTTCACGCGTGGAAGGGACCTACAGTTTAATGCCGACTCCGAACGGCGTATTTGAGAAGATGTTTCTAGACAGGAATACTCTTTGAGCATTGTCAGTGACTCGAAAGAGGCGGAGCCGTGAATTATCAAAGGTGGTAATAAATTCGGGTATCGAACCTGGCACCCTCTGCGTAGGAGTCGACGCACTTACCCACTACGCCACGGCGACCATTAAATATTTTTGATAAATGAAGAAATAAATAATTTAAACTGTTTGGACTCAACCCAGCCTCTGTTTCCGGCTTAATTCTGCGACGAACCTTAGGCCCTAAGGAGATTTTAATTCATTTTTAATTTCAGATAATACTTTACAATGTTTATTTGTTGCCGCGAAACATTATAAAGGCTTTTCTGTAGAAGATCGAGTCTCAAAATTGTATAATTAACTAGCACTAGGTAGCAAGCTTAGTTTAAATGAATCTCTACATTTCGTTATTTGAAAACAATTCGAACAAAAATGAATTAATATTTACGAAAAATAAAATAAATATATAATTAGATTTAGTTTAGATTAAAATTAGCTACATATTTGAATTCTTGTTTAGAAAAAAGTGTTTTATATTGTTTTCCTTGTTTATAAGCTTGTGATGTTTTGGAAGTGTATTGAGAACTTCTTCTCCTCATTTCAGCTGTCTTCTTCCGTAGTGGTTGCAGAGTCGAGGTTCTTGAAGCATACCTTGTGTCGGTATTCTTGTGTTGATTCCACGTTGAATTGGTGTGAGGCATCTATTGTCGTCATAGTACTCCAGTATAAGGGTCATCTTAAGGATGTCATCTACTGGAAGATCTACACGTATCTTTTTTAATGCTATGTTTTGCAGTTTCTTAAGCTTGTTTGTGTGTGTTGCAGATGCGTTGTCCCATGCAGGTATTATCTCATATCTCCACCGCTTCAATTCACTGTCTGCCGGGATGTAACTCGGCCCGGATGGAAAATTTAAATCGACACCACTGCCATCCATCCGATCGCAGCCAAATAATATGCCACATCATCTTCCGTCGTCTCCAATTAACCGTTCATATCCTGCAAATGGATCCCCATTTACAGGCGCATTCCAAGTGCATCCCAGTGGAATGCACCGTCTCATCGATGCATCATCGTCATCGCTCATCGAACCCGAAAATCGAAAAAAAAAAATGAAAAAAAAAAAACGCCGAAATCTTTTCGGCCCAAATTAGTGGTTGATGAATATTGCATCCATCCAGTAGTGTGCATCATTTTCGGTCACGACCGACGACGACGGGGCGTACGAATCTGGTTTGCCGCCCGACACAGCCGCCGCATCCACACAGCGCACACCGAATCAGAAGAAGCGAAATCTGTTTCCATTCTCCGTACCCACGCGCATCGCAGAAGTTTTTACGAAAACCTATAATAAAATTGAAATTGAAATTGAAATTCAAGAACCGTTTTATTGAATTACGTGCCTAGTGCGCAATTTTAATATCTCTTCCGTCAGACTGCCTCCTTTGACCCAGTCGAGCCGAGCCGGTCCCCGGCCGCCAACTTGCCAACACTCGAAATTCACTAGCAATGCTCAATGATGAACAAGGACACGCAGATACACACAATCGGGCCCTGGTGGAATGAATGGATAGCGCCTAACTGAATTGTGGCGAAGGAAACCAAATAAAATACAACACGTCGAGCTGGTGAAAGGATTCGGCGGAGCAACAGGGGGTGCCATCGCCAAGGCTCGGGAACAATGGCAACCCCCTTCCGCATACAACATCATCATCATCATCTTTTTGAATCCGTAATGTATGTATGAATCCGCAAAGTTTGCGACAATACGGTGGCGGTGGGGGGACACAATGACTGCGGGCGGCATGAATGAGGTGGTCCCTCTCCATTTCTTTGGCGAACTCAATTTTATTGACTTGTAAGGCTTTTGTGTGGCAAGGGTGCTGCACAGTCAACACACTGCACGACGGACGCCAGGGGGCGGGGGCGTCACCATAAATTGGCATCTTCCCGGGGTGACTTTTATGAGGTTTTTAGTGCTTATTGATGGTTAGAACATATGACTGTCTTGTCAGTTTTAGTGCGGCTTGCTTACAATAAGAAAAGTTTGAATTTGAAACGACTGCATTTTGGGTGCGGATTTGATGGCTGTGCCAACTTTGATTTGATTCGAGATTTATTGAGTCTCTGCTGCGATAGTCGGGCTTTATTCGTGTTCGAATGGAGTGGAGGCCTCTCTGCAGCGAGTACATTTATGTGGCCATAAGCACTTTATGGGAACATACTCGTAAGTTTGCGTCCGCTGTGGCGTATACGCAATATTTTTCTTCTTAGGGGCCTACGGACGTAGTTCATATCGAAACGGGTTTATGATCCGAGGCGTCCTGTAATGAACATAGTTTTGGTTTATTTGTGGCCTTTTTGCATTCGCTGACTTTGAAAATTCATTCACTTTCACTTTAGCTCGCCCCTTCCCACTTGATGAACTACCAAGACGTTATGCTTCGTTTTGTATTTAGATTGTATACCTCGTTGGCTGAGTTGGGAACGATTATAGAGTCTTTTAACTCTCAGAAGGTTATATGTGGAGCTCTGGCCCGGGTATCGATCAAAAATTATGTCTGTCTGGATTCTGGGTGCTGGATATCAAAACCCTACGTTCATGTCACCCTCTCATATCTTCTACCAAGAGATCTCTTAACATGCTCCAGAGATTATATAAATCTAACATTTAGTTGTGCGGAGGGCTAACAACCCGCCCACATAAAAACAAACAACCGTTATGGGCGAGCAAGCTGCCTCGGATATACGGACGGACCTACAACGACGACACGGCGCGGAAAATGACAATGATTTGCGAGTGTGCTCCTGGAATAGAATAAGATACGCTCATAAACTGGAAAATATCCTCACGCAGTATAAGGCGGATGGAGGGCATGGACCTGTGCATCCAGGGCAAAGTTGTTGACTGCTCTCAACTTGGCGAGATGCCAGCAACGATCCCTGTTAAATGCACAGGTCAAGTTGACATACAGCCTCCTCGCGGCGCTCTCTGGATAGCCTTTAAAACAACCGCTTAGAGGTGAACGAATGTATTCAGCGGCCACCTTGTCCAGGGGTTTAAACCAGGACCCGGTCCTCCAGGTTCGGGGGTTGTACGTGGGGTTAAATTCCCCACCGTGTAAAAAATTCAGAAACGACGAGAAGCCTCGGATACGGATGAGCCTACTGCTGACGACCATGGACAACGAAATAAGGACAACGACTTCCAGTTCTGCACGTGGAATGTAAGTTCCCGAAACAGACCACGTGCAGCCGATGAACTTGCGGACGCCTTCAAAGCATATAAGGCAAATATCACCGCCATTCAGGAGTTGCGGTGGGATGGGCCGGGCAAACAGAGGATGAAAAACTGCGATATTGGCTTCGGTGATTGCTACAAAGAGGGAAGGCAGCGCTTATTCGGATGCGGGTTTGTTGTTCGAGGTAGACTAAGGCAAGAAGTCTTAAGCTTAAATACACAAGCGAGCGCCTCATCACAATCCACATCAAGGCTACATTCGGAAACATCAGCCTGATATGCGCCCACGCCCCAACGGAGGATAAGGATGACTACAGCAAAGACGACTTTTACGATCTCCTAGAAAGAACATACGATCAATGCCCCAGCTACGACACCCACATCGTTCTAGGAGATTTCAACACAAAGCTGGGCAAGGAAGACACCTTTGCTAGAGTCATCGGGAAGCACAGCCTGCACGACAACACGTCCGAGAACGGACTCAGGCTTTTGGACTTCGTAACGAGGTGAAACCTCTTTGTAGCCAGCACGCATTTCCCTCACCTCAAGGGACCTAGCGGTATCCTGATCAATCAACCGTCAACCAGATTGATCACATTGCGATCGACGTCAGACACTCTCCATGATTCCCGATGTCCGAACATTCCGAGGAGCCAACGTCGACTCGGATCATTTCCTTGTTGTAGGCAAGGTAAGAACACGGATATCGATAGGACAACGGAGTAGAGCAAGACCAAGACAGTTTGACGTCGGAAAGCTACAATCGCAATTGACCGCCAGCAACTTTGCCGATCGAGTCTCCCTAAAGCTCTCAGAGAGTCAAACCCTGCCAGGCGAAACAATCGACCAACAATGGAACCGTTGTCAAAAAGCCATCAGAGAAGCTGCATCTGATGTGCTGGGTTTTAAAACGCCACCCCAAAAAAACCCCTGGTTTGACGACGAGTGCAGGCAGGCACATTCAGCGAAGCAAGCAGCATACAAGGCGACGCTGGACAGAAGGACGAGAGCGGTTCGTGAGCTCTACGAACTTAGAAGAAGGGAAGAGCACCGGCTTCTCAAAAAGAAAAAGAAAGAGCAGGAGAAGCGCGCGATCGAGGACATGGAGAGGTGTTACGGCAGAAATGATGTCCGAAAGTCCTACCAACGGGTAAAACGACTACCCAATGGATACAAAATTCGGACAGAAGTCTGTCGTGACGCAGAGGGACAACTCGTAGTAGATTCGCAGTCGATACTGAGAATCTGGAAGGATCATTTCTGTAGACTGTTAAACGGCGAGGAAGACTCCAATACCGCTGCCAGGCAGAATGTTCCACTCGATCGACGAGAATTCCGTCCCTCCGACCTAGACGAAGTCAAGATAGCGATATCGAGACTAAAATCGATTAAAGCTGCTGGTGCAGAACTGTTTAAGGCAGCTGGAGATGAGCTGGTAAGGTACATGCACCAACTCATCTGAAGATATGGTCGGAGGAAAGCATGCCCGACGAGTGGAATCTCAGTATCGTTGCCCGATCCACAGAAAGGAGGCCCCTTCAACTGCGCCAACTATAGAGGGATAAGTCTCCTTAACATCGCCTATAAGATCCTCTCTGCCGTTTTGTGTGAGCACCTGAAACCATTCGTCAACAACCTGATAGGTCCTTATCAGTGCGGTTTCAGGCCGGGGAAGTCCACCATCGACCAAATCTTCGCACTACGGCAGATCCTGGAAAAAACCCAAGAAATGCAAATCGACACCCATCACCTTTTTGTCGATTTCAAGGCCGCATATGACAGCGTGCATAGGGACGCATAGGACTGCCAAACTCGTCAGGTTGTGCAGAATGACAATGTAGAATTCTCGCTGCTCCATCACGGTCGGTAACGAACTCACCGAGACCTTCAATGTCAAAAAAGGTTTTTGACAAGGCGATACGCTGTCATGTGATTTCTTTAACATCATCCTGGAGAAGATCCTGCAAGACTCACACGCCGACACTAGAGGCACGATCTTCCAGAAGTCCGTACAACTGCTGGCATACGCGGATGACATTGAAGTGATTGGCAGATTACAGCGAGCAGTCAATGAGGCCTTTGCTGGCATTGAAGCGGAAGCGGCTAAAATGGGTCTATATGCTGTCATCGAGAAAGGACACACAACATCGGCGTCTTTGACAGAGCGTCACAATGGGCAGCTATAACTTCGAGGTAGTGAAGGACTTCGTCTACCTCGGCTCGCAAGTGGTACTGTTCACTTGCACCAACACCAGTACCGAGATTAAACGCAGAATTACTCTTGCCAATCGCTGTTTCTTTGGGCTCAAGAGGCAATTGAGTAGTAGAAGGACCAAGTTGACCTTATACAAGACCTTGATCATCCCAGTCCTGCTGTACGGCGTGGAGGAATGGACAATCTCAAAAGTGGATGAAGAAGCACAAGGCACAAGCATCAGCCTAGTCAGGCGTATACGGATTCAACGCCCAGCCCGAAGAGTCTTCGACTCCGAACCAGTGGGACAACGCAATAGAGGACGCCCACGGAACCGATGGCGCACCCAGGTGGAGAAGGACCTCAATCAACTTGGTGTGCGCAGTTGGAGACAGCTGGCCAACGATCGTGGCGGCTGGAGAGGCTTACTGGTTGAGGCCCAGGTCCACCCCCGACTGTAGCGCTACCAGAAGTAGAAGAAGAAGAAGTATAAGGCGGATATTACTGCGATGCAGGAAATACGCTGGATGGGACAAGGTATCACGAAAAAGAAAGAGTGCGACTTATAATACAGCTGTCACAAAAGGTTGCACGTATTTATGCGGATTCGTCGTGGGAAAATGGTTTAAGGTCCTCGACTTTAAGCCGATAAGTGATCGCCTGGCTGTGATCCGCATCCAAGGCAGATTTCACAACATCAGCCTCATATGTGCATACGCCTCTACCGACGAGGCTGAAGACTCTGTGAAAGGGGACTTTTCTGACCTCTTGGACGGTGCCTACGGAGCCTGTCCGGAGTACGATGCAAAGATCGTGTTCGGAGACTTCAATGCAAAATCGGTAAGGAAAACATCTTTGGCGGAGTGATCAGAAGGCACAGCCTCCACGACAGGACAACTGATAACGGTTCCCCACTCACAGACATTGCGGCAGCACGTCATATGGTCACAAAACGCCAACCAAATCGACCATGTGCTCATTGACGCAAGGCACGCGTCAAATATCAAACGTGGCAAACGTCCACTCTAACCATTTCCTCATAGCAGCAAGATTCAGAGCTCGACAGTCCAATGTCCGAAAGCTGCACCAACCAATAAAGAGCAGTTGACATTGGACGCCTGAGCACACCCAAGGGTAAACTAGAGCAGCGCAGGAGGATTGCCGGGGTAGAAGAAGGGAGGATCTAGTGTCAAAAACCAGCTCAAAAACTCCCCTATCTGAGTTCCATGTCGCAATGACATCACAGGAAATGAGAAAGCCTATGAACTAGCCAAGTAGGGCATCTGCCCTTCTATTCTCGTTTGCAGAGGAAGTTCACATCCTTGCACTGAGAGGGAGACCTTTATCCATTTCTCTTGTAATTCCCGGATCTTGCAAGATCCAGGCAGCTAGCGCTAAATTAGGCCGCTTACACATTGTCAACGATTTTTCCATCTTATTGTCAAGGGAGGTGGGACGTGATAGGAGTAGCCCGCGTCTCATGTGCTCGAGGCTTGCTTTTGGATTTTCTATTCTTTTTTATCTCTCTTCGTTTTTTCTTTGAGTTGCTTTATTCTTATGTTCTCAATGTTGGGTATTGGAAGCATGCTGTACATGTGTGAGAAAGAGATGACGCATGTGTGAGAGAGGGTAGGACACAGGAAATGTTCAGAATTGAGATCTCAATTGCAGAGACTGAAAGATTTCCTGTGTGAAAGTGGCTTGAGATCACTAAAGGGAATTTGAAAAAATAGCCGACGAGTCTCAGAAAGCGGCCTCACTTGGCGAGATGTCTCCGAAAGATATTGCAGAACAAATGTCCTTCTTAAATTTCTCAAGTTGAATTTAGAGATGTGATTAAAATACAGTTTGCATTATGGTACCAGAGCTGTGTCAGTAAAACGGCACACAGTGCTTATTAGGTTCTTGCCGATCCAGCACTTTTCACTCGACCTACCTGTCTCCAACAAATGTTGCGTTGAGGCCCTTCTTGACTTATATCCATCGGGCACATTAACATGAGGCGTCCTCCGTGTTGATGATGAAGGACCTCCGGCCCGAAGCAAAGTCGTTCGTGGCCCGACTGTTGAACACCTGGTTAGCCACATGTCGATGTTAAACTCATAC
This sequence comes from Eristalis intricaria, assembly GCA_964034865.1. Classification (NCBI taxonomy): domain Eukaryota; kingdom Metazoa; phylum Arthropoda; class Insecta; order Diptera; family Syrphidae; genus Eristalis; species Eristalis intricaria. The sequence goes on from OZ035874.1 coordinate 57,867,937, forward strand.
TGTCCATCCTACAGCCGCGAAGGACAAGGGACTCTTTTCGAAGATGCTAAGACACGAAGCTACAGCTGCCTCCAGGACAGCATATAGCGGAGAAATGTTTCGCCGGCTTGTCAGTATCGCATTGTTGAAAAACTTTCTGATATCAATCACGAATAGCTATCGTGGTTCCTTGTAGCGTTGTCAGGCCTTTAGCGCCTATCTGATCTCGCTGTCAGTGCAGACTTTTTGACGTCACGGATCCCGCCAGCCTGTGTCCGTTATTGGATGTGGTGTCGTACAGACTATGTTTCCCGATGTTTCTAGTAAGATGTCCTCTTTACCGAGCTTAGCGTTTTTGTCTCCTAGATCAATTTTGATGTAGAAACTGGGCCATTGATGGTATGTCTCGACTTTCATCACTCTTGCTGTTCTTATCCTTTTCCTCTTTTCGGGCTTCAGCACAAATTAGGCTGAGGGTCCCGAATTTAACCGTGATGCGGATTGTTATGAGGCATTCGCTGTTAAAAACGAAGCTTATGATTTCTGATTTAAGACTCGAACCACAAATTCTCACCCAAATAAGTTCCTCTCCCTGTTCCAGGCACCGCAGGAAATGTCGCAGTTTTCATCCTCTTTTTTTGCTTTACCCATTTCACCGCACTCCCTGGATGGCAGTGATGTCAGCTTTACAACAGTCCGTGTACTCAGTGAATCCTTCCGTGATCTGTTAAGGGACATTTCACGTGCAGAAGCGGTAATCGCTGTCCTTGCTTGATTCGCTGAGATGGTCACCAGTATGTCGCCTTTTGAACTGGCAGGGAATCAAGTTAATGCACAAGACACGCAGGCCAGGAGCTTTTATCTAACTCTCGGACGAAGGGTCTTCTTCTTCTTTATTTGGCGCTACAGTCCGGGGTGGACCTGGGCCTCAACCAACAAGCCTCTCCAGGTAGCACGGTCTCTGGCTAGTTGTCTCCAGTGTCGCACGCCCAGTTGGTTGAGGTCCTCCTCCACCTGGGTGCGCCACCTTAAACGCGTCCTCTGTTGCGTTGTCCCACGGGTTTGGAGTCGAAGACTCTCCGGGCCGGAGCTGCGTTGTCCATACGCTCTACATATCCTAGCCATCTTAGGCGTTGGATCCGAAGACGCCTGACTAGACTCATGTCGCTGTACAGCCCGTACAGTTCGTGCTTGAATCTTCTCCTCCAGAAACCGTCAACGCAAACATGACCAAAGATCGCATGCAGAGCTTTTCTCTCGAAGAGACCAATGACTTCCTCACCCATTTTGAGATTGTCCATGCCTCCGCGCCGTACAGCAGGACTGGGATGATCAAGGTCTTGTATAAGGTCAGCTTAGTCCTTCTACTACTCAATTGCCTCTTGAGCCCAAAGAAACAGCGATTGGCAAGAGTTCTTCTGCGTTTGATCTCGGTACTGATGTTGTTTATACTATTTACTGCGTGGCCGAGGTAGACGAAGTTTTTGACTACCTCGAAGTTATAGCTGCCCATTGTGACGCTCTGTCCAAGACGCCGATGTTGTGTGTCCTTTCTTGATGACAGAATATACTTCGTTTTGCCCTCATTCACCGCTAGACCCATTTTAGCCGCTTCCGCCTCAATGCCAGCAAACGCCTCATTGACTGCTCGCTGTAATCTGCCAATCACGTCAATGTCATCCGCGAATGCTAGCAATTGTTCGGACTTCTGGAAGATCGTGCCTCTAGTGTTAGCGTGTGAGTTCTGCACGATCTTCTGAAGAATAATGTTGAAAAAGTCACATGACAGCGTCATTCAAGGTCTCGGTGAGTTCGTTACCAACCTTGATGGAGCAGCGAGAATTCTCCATCGTCATCCTGCACAACCTGACGAGCTTGGCAGGAATGTCAAAACTAGACATGGCGTTGTATAGCTCGTCCCCATGCACGCTGTCATATGTGGCCTTGAAATTGAAAAAAAGGTGGTAAGTTTCGATCTGCATCTCTTGGGTCTTTTCCAGGATCTGCCGTAGTGTGAAAATCTGGTCGATGGTGGACTGGCCTGAAGCCACACTGATATGGACCTATCAGGTTATTTATAAACGGCTTCAGGCGAGTACACAAAACGGCAGAGAAGATCTTGTAAGCGATTTTCAGGAGACTTATCCCTCGGTAGTTGGCGTAGTCAAAGGGTCTCCTTTCTTGTGGATCGGGCAAACGATACTGAGGTTCCACTCTTCGGGCATACTTTCCTCCGACCACCGAATTTAGCCTTGATGTGGATTGTTATGAGGCGTTCGCTTTTACAGACAAGGCTTAAGACTTTTTGCCTAAGTCTGCATCGAACAACAAATCTACATCTACCGTAGTAGATGTCGCAGTTTCTTATCCTCTTTTTGCCCGGCCCATTCCACCGCACTTCCTGGATTGCGGTAATGTCTGCCTTGTAGCAGCCCAGGGCCTCCGCGAGTTCTTCGGCTGCAAATGGTCTGTTAAGGGACCTAACATTCCATCGTTGTCCTTGTATCGTACTGCTGGGGTCGTCATTTTTTCTGTCCGTATCCGAGGCATTTGGTTGTCTCTGAACCGTAAACATTTTTACGTGGTGATTGAGTTAACCTCACGCACAACCCCCAACTGGGAGGCCGGGCCCTTTTCTTTAACCCTCTGGCCGAAGGTCCGGGTTTATTCGGTGTCGGTAACCTCGCTGAGGCTGTGAGCGCCGCAGTTGTCCCTAAAATTATAGGGATCTTCCGCCGCCATCTCCATTCCAAGGCCTCGACCTGGCCTTGAAAGAACCTTCTAGACCTGTGCTCCGAAAATGTCGAAGTAGCTCTAGAAGGACTGCGCACCAGGTAACTCCTTCTGACTGGAGTTTTCGGATGCCGCCGTTGGCCAGGCAGTTTTCCAGCTCCTCCGCCGCCATCCATAAGGAGAGATGGACCTTGGTACAGGCACACTCTCCCCCCTCTCTCGTCTGCAGCCGCGAACGACGTCCCACGGGGGTTGGTTACCCCATCTTCGATCGAAGGTGCTCGGCTCCCAGATTTCACCACGTGGAGGTGAGAGTAGGAGTTCGCTGATAGAGGCAAAGTGCAGACGCTTGTGCGCCATACATGAGGCGCCATACCAACGCTTTGAAATCCGGACGAAGGGTCTGGGGTTCGGAGTAACTCGGAGTAACTCCTCTGCACAGCTTGACAATCAGTTGACCAGCTCCACCGACGCCATCCTCAGGGAGGAATAAGCTCCCGTAAGGACTCACAATCTTCCATTCACTCGTTTCTAGCTGCCAACGAAATCCCACGAGGGTTGGGTAAACCATCTTCGGTCGAAAGCGCTCCGCTCCCAGAGCTCACCATCTGCAGGTGAGAGTATTCGTCTGTTGTCAGATGCTAGGTGCAGACACCGCCGTATCAACGCTTTGAAATACTCGTTGCTCTTACCTAATTACTTCCCAAGTTGAAAATGATTCCCATCGTTGTACGCATTATTGTCTTCTCGGTGGCACCACCAAATGAGATACAATTCAAATTTTGGGTTAACATTCTATTTGCTTTGCATAAAAATTCAGCTGAGCTCATATATTCAAGAAAAGAAAAGTCAAACTTTCATTTAAGTGTCATTCCCTTGCGATGCTCGTGGAATGTCAGTGGCAGACATCAAATTGGTTCGGAAAACAGAATTGGGTGAGATTATCTCGCTTCAAGGGCTGTTTGTACCCGTGCCAAATTTAATGTCCTCGGGGGCCCGCCCACAGTAATCCTTCTCCTCGTCTAGACGATATCCAGCGATGCGATTAATTTTAACAGCTTTTATAAAGTTGATGTGGTTTTATGAAGAAAAGGTCGGTCTGTACCAAAATGTTTATTGGCCAAATAAAACTGGAACAACGTGTCGAGGTTCTTTGACACTGGAGATTGCTCTTAATTTGCGGCCAAATGTCAGTTCGATGGAAGTGCATAAATTGAGACACTATTTGTTATCGTTTCAGGGAGGGAGGCTTTGTGTCGTGGTCTAACCAAAGTCAATAAGCCAAAAAATCGAGTTCTTTAACTTTTGTTTATGGTTTGCGGGGCCTTTTGGCGTTTGTTGTGGTTTGGTGTGGTTTATTGCGTCGACTCCTACGCGTAGGGTGATAGGTTCGATCCCCGTATTTACCAACTTTCTTAATTCACGGCTCCATCTCTTGCGAGTCGCTTAAGATGCTCTTGGAGTATTTCTGTAGAAAAAGCCTGTGTCAAAACTTCGACGTTCGGAGTCGGCAGGAAAGTGTGCGTCCCATCCACTCGGTAAGGATCAATAGCACACACAACACGAGTAGTTGCTGTAGAAGCTAAGGTCCACCTCACACTGTACTGCCACCCATGGGTGTGCGTGCGTTGCGAATATGAGAGCACCAAATTAGCACTATGTATTGTTTTGATTCCACAGATCTATTTTGCTTGTAGTTAAGTAAGCTGGCTAAGTTTCCGGATGATCATATTTTTAGAACCGCACGGGATTTTCCGTGCACACAGTTTCCAAATTCAAAGACTAAGCTATACACGTTATAATTTATTTTATTCTTCTTCCGCACGACTTCAGCACCACCAATGAACTCCCTGTACATTACATTTTCTCTTATAAGCTAAGCTCGCCCTGGTGATTAAGGTTCGCCGATTCCCACGCCGAAATGTGCATGTTTGCACCTGCATTCGACATGTCCACACCTGTATTTTTGAAACTGCAAACGCTGCGTATGGCTGACATTTGCCGCCTCTCGAATTGCATCCGCAGGGCCGCGTTTGGATAAAGTTGCGCGTGTGCGTCGTCGATCGTGTTAACTAAGCTTTTTTTCTTACAACCATCTAGTTGCATTTAAGAAGTTCAATTTCAATTTATTTATGTAATTCGGTAAAGTACACTAAGCTTAGTACAAAGATACAATTCATTTGTGGCATTCAGTAATTAATACTTACTTAAGGTGACCCCCTCCCCCTTTCTTGATTTCAAATTTTAACGATTTCCAATCTGCTGGGAAGTGAACATAAATTATTTTTAGGCTTGTAACTTTGCATGCATTTATTTGAAGACTTAAAAAGGAAGACAACAATTTTTTTGTTGTTTTTGTCATCGAACAAAAGCCTTTCTTTTCGGCAGCGCATGTGATTTCCGCTCACTGGAACATCTGAAACCAAAAATTCCAACGGGATTAGAAAGAGTACTTGTTTGGTTCTGGTATGAACTAGGATTATTAATTTCGCACTAAAATTAAAAAAATGGCGGACCTTTGATTTACTTTTTTTTAAATCTTCTTCGTCTTTTTTCAAGTTAAAAAGTAAAGAAGATCTTCACGGATTGGATTTATCCTAGTTCATACCATAGCTATATATGTATGAAATAACGTATTAATTTGGACCCGATTGGATCAATGGTTTTTGAGTAACCTCATGCCCCAGTCGTTAAAATTCTGTTTCGGGAAACAACGCGCTTAAAGCAAGAAGCAAAGTCTTGGGTATAAAACCTACCTCGCTTCTACCATAAATCGGCTATATTTTCAAAAGTTTTTGAAATTTTCACTTGAAATTTTATAGGAACATTCTTGAATAATTATAGGTTCGAATTAAATAAAAACCGAGAATGGTGAGGTCCCCTTAACGGCTTAGTGGATAATCAAAATGAGTATATTAGTTAATCAGCTGCTTTATGGTTTAAGTGGATCGTGTCATCGTGTCAACGTCATAACGACAAAAAAGGGCAGTTGCGGTCGAGCAGTTGCTTAGTGTTCGCTGTCTCGAGGTTGACTAGACTCATCTATGCACCTCCATGGCAGGCGAGTTGTAGATTGTGGAACCTTGCTTGGTTAGTTGATCAGCACCCGCATTACCTGGGAGCTTTCTGTAGCCGGCACCCAAATAATGGTTACCTTGAGTCTTTCTACTATACTAGAAGGCTCTTCGGAACAATCTTGAGCTATGTTTGTCGATACAAATAATTTATAACTTTATTGGACGCTTGGCTATCAAGCACGTTTCAGGCATGACTATCGTATTCAGCAGTCTCAACATTGTACAGATATTAACATCTTCTGAAAATGTAAAATGTAATCTTTCATTCGAACCATCTGTGTAGATTCGAGTGCATCAAGCACCACCCATAGGATTTTTTTTTATTATGTTAGGTAGAGGGGCTGCTATTGAATTCACCAGCGCACTAAGACCATGTTGGTCCATTGTGATACCCACAGTCAGTCTAGTACCACTGATTGGCAACTCCAGTGACAGTGTCGTTAATTTGATCCCAAGTGCAAATGGTGACAAAGGTTGAAAAGAAAAGTATTAATTTCGCGTTCACTGGGATTCGAACCGGGGACTCCGCTAACCAAGAACAGGGACTTAACCAACTGCGCCATCCAGTCGTTATAAAAATGTAAATAAAAATGTTTAAGAAAGTGAAGCTACGAGGTTTACAACCGGTAAAAAGGAATTAACAATTATTTTCTATATCACATCTGTAAAGGCATCAAATGGCAAGGGCAAGCTGCAGGATGTGGGTTAGTGACGACAAAAAGTTACCGAACATATTTTAATTCATTTTACCGTCTCCTTTCGGCGATGTTTCCTTAATGGCCGTCAGTTATGTGAACGCACAGAGATGCGCAAGGTCATTTGTTGCCAGGGAGCTAATCCATTGGCATGACAGCACTCGGTTAGAACAGTTCACCATCGGGCGCCAGTTTTTATTTTTTTTTATCAGGACTACGACCCATGGAGGGTCTGGCGCTGCTTCCAGTCATAAAGATTAGCTGTTCCTTCAGCGATAGTCCCTTTGAGCCAAATCAGGAGGGGGGGCGAGGATGCCAAATCATCTTCAGATTTGCTCAAATGGACATGCAGGAATCGAATGACGGTATCATTTAAGACATCTACTTACCTGAACCCTGTGATCGTCCAACACAATATCGAGTAGCCTAGCATCAATTTTCAAACACGAGCAAACCATCGACCGTACCCTTTCGCGATCCAAAGACGATTGCCCATGCATGTCCTCTCTGATTCCCCTGATTACTAGCCAATCTCTCTTTCTCTGCAGAGGGTAGTTCGTGTTGCTGGTTCAGTCGATTGAAGAAGGGAATCAACGACCATTCTGCCGTTGCGTTGTCGTCATCGTGTGTGCTTGAAGGGCAGCAGCGAAATTTAGTGAATCTCTAGTGTGGACCACGCGGGGCAGCAAATGATTTCCAGGCCGAATCTGATTTTAGGCCAAATCTTGAAAATAAAAATTACGTCTATCAGTGGAAAAATTAAGTATTGCATAGATATTACTTACTAATCAGGTCCACGATCCCTGGAGGGTCTGAGCCGAAGCAATAGCTGCCTTACATCGCCGACGATCCTGGGCTTCCAGTCACCAAAACCAAGTTGTGATTACTTGGTCTTTACACTCAGTCCTCTCCTTCTCGAATGAGGACGGTCGGAATCGAAGTCAGTCTTAGCTCCTAGTTGTGGCGAAGCCCGTACAGTCGCGTATGTTGCACAGTTCTATTGGGTATTTATTTTCTATCCAGAATGAAAGAAGGATGTCTAGTGAATCCGAGCGCCATCTCTTCACTGATTTATTGGTACACATGCGCAGTCTCAGCATACACGATCTAGTTCTTACGAACTTCCCTCCACATACACGATGCTTATACGCTGTTCATCTTGTGTTATGGAGAATGACAACAAGGAAAAAAAAATGTCTGTAAGCTTGGCATTTATTTTCAAGTTCCTATGGGCATCAGCTTTCAGTGCATTTTAATATTTTCCGGTAAGCAACAAGCTGGGACGTGAAATTGAGTGCCTTATTTTCCATTTTTTTGTTATGAATTGTTTTTGTACTTAGCTTTTGTTTTTCATTTAATTTGATAAATGTTTTTGTTGTTTCTATGTTGAAACAAACTGAGTAAAATATTTATTTTAAAATTTCTTGTCTTGGAACGCATCTCTATATTTTCATACAGCCTCTAGTCTCAACATAAGTGAATTCAAAGTATGCCGTATTTTTTTTGGAACACATCCCTCGCGTATATGGGAGGATTGCATTACTGCCCCCGTAGAGTGGTAGATTCCTTGGGCCGAAGGTTAGAGAATGTTAGACATGGTGTTCGTAGGTCACTCATTATGGTTTCTTGGTTAAGGCTCGAGATGTAGCGTCACCCTCAGATTAAAAATGGCCATAATATAACACAGGCATTATATTTTTCTACGTATTAAGAAATAGGCTGTGGTGAGCCAGAGCATCTATCGACAAACCTCTCCTTTGGATAATGCTTTCGATGTCCTGACATCCACAGCTAGCTTCAGTTTCTCACACCACGAGTGTTCAGCTGCCTTTCCATTTGCGTGGACCACCTTCTCTTATACTCTGGCCTGCTATTCCAAGACGGGTTGGATGCCAGCAAAAAAAAAAAATAAAAATTCCCCCATTCGTAAACACAGTGGATTCCAAAATGATCCCTTTTCATTGATTTATTATTTTTTAATTTGAAATCATTCACTTAAAGCGTAATGAAATTTCAACGTGCAATAAATTTAAATGTGAAACAATGCCCCTTGAGTTATACGTCATAAACGTCACGAGCGATAATTTAAACGGGCTCAAACAGCGACGCAGCAATTGGTCATTGGATAATGCTTTGTGGGCCGTGAAATTGCCAATTAATTGATTATTTCTGATAAGTGCAAGTTAATGAAAATGCATAAACACTGCGTTCAAAAAATGTGTTATACATACACTTGCGCAAATACCAATGTGTTGTCAGTGTCAAGTGATTATTGGTGTCACTAATATGATTAGACTCTTTGTTTTCTCTTGTAGAACCCATGCCGATAGGGCAAACGACACCGCGACCTGAAAAGATCTATTGCATCGAAGGGTTGGAGTTAATCCAGAAGACGTACTTCCTTTACAGGCCGCCTCCAGTGGGCATAATTTATAGCATGTCGACAAGCCTTAACATGAAATGCCCAAAGGAGGGGCGTCATCTCGTGTTATGTTTTGACGTCAGGCATTTCCGTCCTCGTTTTTGTTTGAACTTGGAATTGTAACATAAAATTTGACAGGTGCGTCTTTTTTTGTGTTTGAGTTTTGAATTTCGTTTTTTAATTGTGAAGGACACAACATGCCTTCACCAAAGCGTCCATTGTTCCCAATGCCAGGTCAATCGGATGATGAAATACTCGCGACGTAGATGCCAGTATTCCAAAAGCCATCTCGATGGTGAGACGGACCTTACTTCTTCTTCTTCTTTATTTGGCGCTACACTCCGGGGTGGACCTGGGCCTCAACCAACAAGTACCTCCAGCTGACACGGTCTCTGACTAGCTGTCTCCAGTGTCGCACGCCAAGTTGGTTGAGGTCCTTCTCCACCTGGGTGTGCCACCTTAAACGCGTCCTTTGTTGCGTTATCCCACGGGTTCGGAGTCGAAGACTCTCCGGGCCGGAGCTGAGTGTCCATACGCTCTACATGACCTAACCATCTTAGGCGTTGAATCCGAAGACGCCTGACTAGACTCATGTCGCTGTACAGCCCGTACAGTTCGTCCTTGAATCTTCTCCTCCACAAACCGTCAACGCAAACATGACCAAGGATCGCACGCAGAGCTTTTCTCTCGAAAATACCAAGGACTTCCTCATCCGCTTTTGAGATTGTCCATGCCTCCGCGCCGTACAGCAGGACTGAGATGATCAAGGTCTTGTATAAGGTCAGCTTGGTACTTCTACTACTCAATTGCCTCTTGAGCCCATAGAAACAGCGGTTGGCAAGAGTTACTCTGCGTTTGATCTCGGTACTGACGTTGGTTGTACCATTTACTTCGGAGCCGAGGTAGACGAAGTTCCTGACTACCTCGAAGTTATAGCTGCCCATTGTGACGCTCTGTCCAAGACGCCGATGTTGTATGTCCTTTCTCGATGAGAGCATATAATTCGTTTTGCCTCCATTCACCGCTAGACCAATTTTAGCTGCTTCCACTTCAATGCCAGCAAACGCATCATTGCTCGCTGTGTTCTGCCAATCACGTCAATGTCATGCCCATATGCTAACAGTTGTACGGACTTCTGGAAGATCGTGCCTCTACTGCTGGCGTGTGAGTCTAGCACGATCTTTTCCAGGATGATGTTAAAGAAATCACATAACAGCGCGTCGCCTTGTCTAAATCCTTTTTTTGACATTGAAGGTCTCGATGAGTTCGGTACCGACCTTGATGGAGCAGCGAGAATTCCCCATCGTCATCCTGCACAATCTGACGAGTTTGGCAGGAATGTCAAAACTAGACATGGCTTTGTATAGCTCGCCCCTATGCACGCTGTCATATGCGGCCTTGAAATCGACAAAAAGAGTGTCGATCTGCATCTCTTGGGTATTTTCCAAGTTCTGCCGTAGTGTGAAAATCTGGTCGATTGTGGATTTCACTTCCTCTTATCAGGTTATTTATAAACGGCTTCAGGTGAGTACACAAAACGGCAGAGAAGATCTTGTAAGCGATGTTCAGGAGACTTATCCCTCGGTAGTTGGCGCCGTCCCTTATTGTGGTCGGGCAAACAATACTGAGATTCCACTCATCGGGCATGCTTTCCTCCGACCATGTCTTACAGATGAGTTGGTGCATGTGCCCAACCAGATCATGTCCAGCTGCCTCAATATCAATATATGCCTTCTTGTCGATAACCGTCCATATTGAGTGGAACATTCTGCCTGACAGCTGTATTGGTGTCATCGTCGCCGTTTAGCAGTCTGCAGAAATGGTTTTTCTTCGGACCCGACTTAGCCTGTACTTAAATAGCATACTGAAACCTTTCATAAGATGTCTATCTAGCTCGCATCAAAGCAAAAATAGTGCAAAATTTGTCGGTTGACATTCTGCAAAAATGTTGGTAGTCATAATGGCTTCCACTTAACCATACGGCGGACACCCGGGTCTAGCCAGGTCCATTTCATTTTTAAGCGTTACTTACTTATATTTCTAATAAAGCTATCGCCTTGAAATTCCAGGTAGCTGCTTAAAATTGTATTTTCTAACAATTTATTGAATTCTTAGAAGAGGACAAACAAATGAAAAAAAGGACAACTTCTAACGGATACATGGTGCCTGAATGGACCCCATAACATTTTGTATGTGCATGAGGAGAATTTCATGCATTTTGACAATTCTACTTCTTTTTATCGCAATTAGTCTTAATATCAATTTCGTTATCATAAGCAAAAGAAATCGGTATGTAAGAGATGCAGCACAAAAATGGAATGAACAAAAAACCGAATACAACGCCATGTCTAGTTTTGACATTCCTGCCAAACTCGTCAGGTTGTGCAGGATGACGAGGGAGAATTCTCGCTACTCCATCAAGGTCGGTAACGAACTCACCCGACAAGGCGACGCACTGTCATGTGACTTCTTTAACATCATCCTGGAGAGAATCGTGCAAGACTCACACGCCAACACTAGAGGCACGATCTTCCAGAAGTCCGACAACTGCTAGCATGCGCGGATGACATTGACGTTGGCAGATCACAGCGAGCAGTAAATGAGGCGTTTGCTGGCATTGAAGTGGAAGCGGCTAAAATGGGTCTAGCGGTGAATGAGGGCAAATCGAAGTATATGCTGTCATCGAGAAAGGACACACAACATCGACGTCTTGGACAGAGCGTCACAATGGGCAGCTATAACTTCGAGGTAGTCAAGGACTTCGTCTACCTCGGCTCCGCAGTAAATGGTACGAACAACATCAGTACCGAGATCAAACGCTGAATAACTCTCGCCAACCGCTGTGTCTATGGTCTCAAGAGGCAATTGAGTAGTAGAAGGACCAAGCTGACCTTGTACAAGACCTTGATCATCCCAGTCCTGTTTTACGGCGCGGACGCATGGACAATCTCAAAAGCGGATGAGGAAGTCCTTGGTATTTTCGAGAGAAAAGCTCTGCGTGCGATCTTTGGTCATGTTTGCGTTGACGGTTTCTGGAGGAGAAGATTCAAGCACGAACTGTACGGGCTGTACAGCGACATGAGTCTAGTCAGGCGTCTTCGGATCCAACGCCTAAGATGGCTAGGCCATGTAGAGCGTATGGACAATTCAGCTCCGGCCCGGAGAGTCTTCTATGCCGAACCCGTGGGATAACGCAACAAAGGACGCGTTTAAGGTGGCGCACCCAGGTGGAGAAGGACCTCAACCAACTTGGCGTGCGACACTGGAGACAGCTAGCCAGAGACCGTGCCAGCTGGAGGTACTTGTTGGTTGAGGCCCAAGTCCACCCCGGACTGTTGCGCAAAATAAAGAAGAAGAAGAAGCCCCGAAGATCAGACTGTTGGCAGAAATCATACTTCTTGCCATGTGACTTCTTATTAGTTTAATGATAAAATTGTCTATCTTTTCCACGTTTGGCCTGTTGTACAGGACCTCGTTGGGATAGTACTTCTTGGATTCAGACTCGGGTGTTCGATACAACCGGAGACAAGTCCTAAGACCCGTCTCTCGAACACCCTCATCTTTTCCATCTGGGAAAGACTCACGTTGAACCACAGGGGACAACCATGCACCATGACTGGGTGTATGTGGGCTATGCAGCAGATTCCCTTGTTTTTTTTTTTTATAATTTGCGTGTGCTCAAGGGATAAAACCCTTATGTGTCCGGGGTCAAGACACAGCATGGGCCGAAGGTATACAGGGAGAAAGGGAGAGGAGGTATCTGTGCACATTGGTCCTATATATCTGTGGGTTGTAGTGGGAAATATTAGGTTAGGAAGAGCATTCCATGCCGCATGCAGTGCGGCTGAAGAACTGGTCTCTGAATTTAACTGTGCGTCCGAAAGTAGGCTTAAGGGTATGCTGATGGGCATTCCTGGCGAGACGAGTATTGCGGGTTAATCCATGGAGAGGAGGAATGCAGTTGTTGAAATAACGATAAAACACGGACAAAGAAGAGACGGTACGTCGATGTTCGAGCGAGTCTAATGACTCTGCGATATTGTTCTCTCCTTTAAGTATTATCGCTCGCTTTTGGATTCTATCAAGTAGGTGCAGTGTGGTCTTGGGGGCACCAGACCAGATATACTCAAGCTTGGGGCGGATGTACGGCTTATAAATAAAAGGCAAATCAGAAGGGGTGAGATATTTCTTGCATCGATTAAGGAAACCTAAACATTTCGCAGCATTTTTGGCGACCTCAAGGCGACCATTGGCTGATTATCAAGGGTTTACTTGAGTGACAGCAGACAGCATTGAGTTTTTGAAGCATTGAATTCCACTCTATTGTGGTTTTTCTACGGCCGAAGGGCGGGGTCGTGAGTCTTGGAACGAATATGAAAAGCTAAGGAAAAGGATTGGATTAGAAGTAGCAGACAAGAGATCATTTATAAAAATGAGAAAGAGTGTCGGAGACAGAACTGAGCCTTGGGGAACACCAGCATTTATTTGGTGGATATCAGACTTGAACCCATCCAACACAACTGGAATTGAACGGTTCGAAAGGTAATTTCTAATTCTATAGAAGAAGAGATTCATCGATACCATAGGCACGCATTTTCGACAAGAGAGCCTGATGCCAAACTCTGTCAAATGCTTTAGAAATGTCGAGCGCAACGATCTTGCTTTCGCCTGAATTGTGCAAAGATTGGTTCCACTTTTCGGTGAGATAAGCTATCAGATCACCAGTGGACCTGTCGCTGCGGAAACCATCTTGTCGCCCATTAAGAAGCTGCCGCGACTCAAGATATTTCATAAGCTGACGATTTATCAGCGTTTCCATGACCTTAGGAAGGAAGGGACGTAAGTGCTATGGGTCGGTACGAAGTGGGTGACGTAGATTCGCCCTTTTTAGGGACGGGCTGGACAAATGCTGTTTTCCATCTGCTCGGAAAGAGACCTAAAGAGTAGGATAGATGAAAAAGCTTACGCAGTGGTTTTGCCAGCGCAGAAAAACACCTCTTCAGAAGTATAGGGGGAATCCCATCCGGGCCAGTGGATTTGTGCACGTCGAGATCTTTCAGTACTCTAGCAACTGTACGAGTGCGGAAGTGGATTTGTCCCATGGTGACCCTGGCTGTTTTACAGCTGCTAACTTGCCTCAGCAAGGGCTTTTCTAGCATTGGTCAAAGCCTTCTCTATATGTTTGTTAAAATACAGAAAATGATCCAACCAAATGCCAAGATATCTAACAACAGATTTCACGGCAAACCGATGACCCTGTGGGTCAACTATGCCGAACTTCCAGTCTTCCAGTTTACGCGCGTATCCCTTGAGGCCATGGCCAGCGGGGTACGGAAAAGGACAGTTTCAAACTTCTGGAAGTTGATAAGCAGCTTCCAGTCATCGCAATATGAAAAAGTGTTGTTAAAGTCACAACAAGGTTATTAATGGCTTCTACCTTCGGATCTGATCTGTACGCCATAAGTCATCGGCGTACGCGATTAGGTGCAACCTTAGGAGATCTGCAGTGAAAATAGCAAACAATATCGGGGAACCAACAGCCCCTTGTTGTAGACCATTATTGATATTCAGAACTGTGGTAGAACTTACGCCGCCACTTTTTACGACGAACTCTCTCGAACCTGTTATGACATCATACATCATGTATAGCAATGTTTTATGTAAGCCACGTCTGACGAGCTTAAGGAAAAGGCCATCTAGCCAAACGGTGTCGAACGCCTTCTCTAAGTCTATCAGACAGGCACCCGTACACTGTATTTTATTTTTATTCCATTGAATGTCAGATACCAGCTTTGGCGCGGCATGTGTGGTGTCATGCCCCGCTCTAAATCCAAACTGGCTGTCCGGACGTTGTTGACGTTACTCACGTGACCATCAAAGGTATTGATGTTTCTTCTTCTTCTTCATTTGCGCAACAGTCCTGGGTGGACCATTGCCTCGACCAACAAACCTCTCCAACAAGGCCAACAGTCTCCAGTTACCCACGACAATTCAATTGAATGGGTTCTGTTGTCGAGTTGAGTTGTTAAAAAGCATTTTTCGTGGATCAGCTAATCGTATCCTTGTTGATGCAACTGTCTAGTAATTTCGTGTTTGCTCCCACCCCAGGTTTAACAAGAGACAACCTCAGGAAAGTATATTCTTCTGGCAATTTCTAAAATAAACACAACCTTTCTTCGCAACACGCATCGCCAGGTGAATTCCATCCTTCCACCTTCAACCCGGATTTATGTGGCCCGACCGCCCCCTCGATTGGCAGCAGTGAACACCCAACTATTACGATCCCATCAGAACGGGCAAAGGCGTCCAAGATGGAAGTCACTGAAAGATTTTACGTGGTGATTGAACAATAAACATCATGTACAACTCCTCGTAACCTATTTGGCACCGGGATCTGCTGCTGGTGCTGCTTTGCTGTCTCGGAATTGGCCACGCTTCGATGCTTAAGTTGTGCACATTTTTCACGAACCGCCGAGTACGCCGAGTGCATGCATGTGCATGGGGATGTGGACGGGCGACTAGCTCTGGCGTCCATAATGTAGTCGATCTCGGTCAGTCGTCGCCGTCATCGCTTGCTATACCGGTCCCGGCGAGCACAAATCGCACCGCATTCGTTCGAGCAGCGAGCGGGGGACGTATAATACACAAGAAAATATTTTCGATGTCGTAGGTTATCCTCTCGCTCCTGGCAGCTGGCTGGATACTTCATTCGGGGGGGACCAAAGGAATAAGGACATCTGATACCGGGCTGTGTGGACGGGAGGTATCTCAGCGGAAAACATTGCAGCGGAATGCTTGCAACACACAGTGTGTGGCTTGTAGTCGGACGTCGAACGTCGAATGTATTCGGCTTCCGTGTTATGGCGCTTTTATCCTTCGCCCTATTATCCAGATTTTTTGTTCGATTTCTTTTTTTTTTATTGCATACACAATCCGCCTTGTGCAAGGACGCCTCCGCACTGAGCCATGTGCCATGTGCGATGTGCACGGACGGAGGTCTAACTTTTGTTGTGTGGATAAGGAAATATTGAATTTGGCAGCCATGTCACATGAATTAAATTTATCTACAAAGTAAGCATTCGATTTGGACTTCGGTGACTCGGTGAACTCGGTGTGCATGTGGGGGGAAGTTTATGTGTGCTTCCTCCGCTTGCTTTGTTTCGGGATTAAATGCTGTGTTGGCAGAACAAACTCAATTCTACGTTGCAGAATATTACTCGTACGCTGAGGCTGCTTTGGTGTTTACTTCGGTTGGTGTGGACTGTGGGTAGAGTTCGATGTGGATGTCAGATGACTATGACGAACATTTCAATTGAATGCAGTTCGAAAACAAATGCATGTGTGAGTGGTGTGCGGTGAGCGAGCGAATTTGTTCAGGGACCAGAGCTCTGCGCTGGAATTGAGTGATTAAAACTGAATGGTGACTGGTCCCACCACGATCAAAATGGGAATTGTTTAGAAACAGCTGCAATGTGCGATTGGAACAACAAAGTCAGATACGCTGATGTATCTCATGGCAGGTGACACACGGACAGTGCTTCAGATACCTGGCCCAAGGACATGCGAGTGAAAATGAAGACAATCGAATGAAGCGTTCTTGCTGAAAACTCCGAGATCGGAGGGGATGGAAACAATCAAGATGGTCCCCTGACGCCCTTAGTAGGCAGCACAACGTCTGCATGGAAAATGTTACGTATACGCCCACGTGGCCTTACAAGTTCCCTCTGAAGGCAGCTCCACGACAGAATTCTTGAACCATCCATAAATGGACGTGGGCTGTTATGCTGTTTTTCTCTGCTTTCGACTGTCCACAATCTAATCGGGCTTTTGGCGCCTCTCCCTTCTACGCACTTTGACAATTTACATTCGTGTATGGTCGTGTGTTTGAAGCCAGAGAACGTCGTCGCTACCGTCGAAATACTGCTGACGGTAGTTTCGTGGTATTCAGTACTTTCATTTGATGCTTAAAAGGATGCGTATGGTCTGTATGTTGTAGGGTTGCTCATTATAAATCTGCACATCGACTGAAAGCACACACTTTTTAGTACAGTCGAACATCGATAACTCGAATATTTGATAACGCGAACAGATTTTATGGCGTCACCTTCGACAAGTCGAATTGTTAAGAGAATTTCCAAAATTCTTCGTACTCTACAAGCTTGTCTTATAAGGTATCGCTTTCGGGGCACTGCGTGTGTATTGTAGTCATTCAGTTTTGATATTCGATCGCGGACTGCACTGTTCTCTATTCCATAATTCTACTCACGCTCGCGAAAATTCAAGGCAAGCACAACCAGGTGATTGCATGTACATTGACAAGCTCTCGAGAACTACTGATAAGGTTGCAAGCGCCCAGACAGTGCGGCTTGGATTATGTCTGGAAATTGGGGCCAGACGCAATATGACACATAAAAGGTTTATTACAGTATTTCCCTGGGACCTAGTACAAACGGTGGGCGGGGGAACGGGGGGGAGAATGAAATTCCTATGAATTTCAGAACTGAACTCCCAAACGGAAGAAATGAGGTTCCCCCTCAACTGCGAATGGAATTTGAAGCTTGAAAATAAACCGGAAATATACAAGGTGTTAAGTGCCCCATACACACAACACACTTAGGAGTGCACACAAGTGCCCCTTTCCGCCACAAGCGTCACACAAATACGTACACATTAATTCTTCATTTGACTTTGAAGACAACTGAACAGCGCGTTTAGCAGTTTGGGACTATGCACATCAATAATGGTCTGTTCATGCCTCCTGCATGCATTTTTCATGAACTAGTTACAAACTTATTGCCCAGAATCACTAAATCGTTCAGATACCAAGCAAAGTTCAAAAGTCCCTATATCAGAGTTCGTAATTGAGACAGATATTTTGTATGAAAGTGTGCTGACAGGCCCACACACATCACACTTCTAGGAACACCGACACAAGAATTTTTTTTTCCTGTGTTAGGAAATCTTCGACAAGACTCTATGTCGAACGTTCGCAAATAAAAGTGTGCGATTTTTACTCGCTAAAACCACCTCCCGGTATTTTTTAAGACTACAAATAAATTAAGCACTTATCCAGTAGTTTGCATTTTATAATTTAGGTACTGATCGTCAGGTTACTCGCCAATGAAAGTTCTTGCTGACACCGCAACCATGCGCGGGTGTAGACTATCACACGGGATCAAGGGTTCTAATCCTTCGAAGTCGGCGCAAGACATTTGTTTCCTCAAGGATCGGGTGAACTGCAGCATCTGTGTGCTCTTCTAGGCAGCGCTTATGTTTACAAGCAAAATTCTTAACCTCATCTTGGAGTGGTAATATTCCAAGATCTCTGTGGATATCGTCGTTTCTGATATACCATGGTGCAATGACGATGGTTCTAAGCACCTTATTTCGAAAAGTCTGTATTATGCTCATATTTCTTGCATTAGTACAACCCCAAAGTTGTACGCCATACGTCCAAAACAGGTCTCTATACAAGCAGTTTGTTGTCAATGCTTAGCTTGGACTTGTTTACCAATAAGCCAGGACAGACCTTTATATAAGTTCTGCACGTTTCTTCTTAACGTGCTCCTTCCACTTGAGTTTCACGTCAAGGTCCGTCATCCCGAGGTATTTCGTTTCATAGCCAAACGTATTTGGACACGATTTAGTTAAGCTTGTAAGTTATTAACGTGCCTTTAGGTAAAGTTAATATGGACTGATTTGCTTTCATTAGGAACAATTCGCCATAAGTTCATCCATTCGTGTATCCGATCTAGTGAACGTTGTAATTTTGCTGTAGACTCTTCAACCGTTTGGGCTGCTACCAAAATGGCGGTGTCGTCATCAAATGTGTCATTCCTTCATTCATTTTAATTCATTTTTATTATTTACTTCATGACAACTTATATACTACACAAAAATGCTTAAAACTAGTTGGTCGAACAGTGTTAGTTACGTATTATAACTTACTGACCCTTAGCGGGTACTAGCTAATTTTAAACTTATTCTATGTCTTTCGACTTAATCACAG
The DNA here is from genome assembly GCA_964034865.1 of Eristalis intricaria. Classification (NCBI taxonomy): domain Eukaryota; kingdom Metazoa; phylum Arthropoda; class Insecta; order Diptera; family Syrphidae; genus Eristalis; species Eristalis intricaria. Next base: position 57,886,852 of record OZ035874.1, read on the forward strand.
CTTGGTGTCACGACCATGGACTAATTATTAACGCACTGAAGACAAAGGTAATGCATATTCGTCCCCCGCATATCCCAAAAACTAAAATCAAGATAAAAATGCATGACACAGAATGTCTTCACATGAATGGATGTAATGTTAAAGAAAATGATAGATAAAAGGGATACATCGACAATGTGTCAACATACAAGTATCTTGGACTCACCGTTGATTACAACTTTAAATGGAGTTACCACATAAGAGAATTAAAACAGAAATTGTGTCGATCCGCTTACGCACTCTTCCATCTTAAAAATTTCTGCACACCTGAAGTTCTTAGACAATGCTATTTTGGTTTAGTTGAATCACATATGAGATATGGCGTATTAGCGTGGGGAAAAGCATCGCAAATGCAATCCCTACAAAGAACATATGTGCGCCTGCAAGAATTAGTTAACTCACCCCTCAACTCAACCCTGGAGTTCAAAATCTTCTGAATATTCAACAGATCTACAATCTAGAAATGCTTGCTCACTTCTACAACGACGATGCATACAGAACTCTGACGCAACAAGCAGTAAATACCAGAAGAAGGCAACAACAGGTCTATGAAGTCCCGAGGTATTGGACCGAGTACGGAAGAAGGACGCTTAAAGTTGCAGTTCCATCAGTGCTTAACGAACTTCCAAAAGAATTTCTCAACCTAACAAAAACTGAAATTTTAAGAAAAACCAAAGAAATGTACTTAGCATCCAGTTTGTAAAAAATCTACTTGTTTTCATTTCTGTAACGTGATTTTTTGTTTTTTTTTTCTTTATATTGAATTATTGTATTAAAGTAAATTCAAATAATACAAAAATTGAACGCTTAAGCTTAACTTAACTTAATGTATATGATCCAAACCAGTCTTCTGCAGACAAGCCCTTCCGGCTTTGCATATACAATCTATGTGAACAATGGAATAATAAATAAAAAAAAAAAAAAACCGAACATTAATTTGTAAAAAGAAAATTTTAACATGACTAATAAATAATAAGAAAAAAATTTAAAAACTTTATGACCGAACATATTTTTTTTAAAAGAAACTACAAGCTAACTTACATTCTACCTTAAAATAAAACTTACAAGCTATCTTAAGCTAATCTACGTTTACATACGTATATACACATACGTATACGCATATATCCTTACATACATAATGCATATATATATCGTTATGCATATATATATACATATACATTCTCTCTTTTATCTTTTTTTTTCATTTTTATTTCTTATTTTTTATTATTATGATTATCATGTCCACTACCTTACAACTACGCTAAAATATGTAAGTCGGCCATAGGTTACAGCTGATATAAAATCCGCTGCAAGACGTGGACCGACCGCTCCCCATGAGGGGTTCTGCATTATCTTTCCTAACCAGGGTCTAATGGGTTCGACGCTGGAGTTCTCTCGCTCCCCAGCCACCAGAAATTTCGATTTTGCATAGCAACATCCCGCACATCCCGCCTGGATACCACCGAACTGAACCGGAGGAGACCCTCCTCAGCTTGTTGTGCGACGGAGCGGTCGTGGTTGAGTCGCGTTGAGATGAGCGGTACCGCATTTATATTTTGTATCAGGCCGTGTTTATCTAAATGGAGGAATGCTTCTGGGGGGACGAAGCCGTTGTTACGTACCCTTTCGTGGTATTAAGGGTTGGGGTTCATCGCTCTAGCAGTGTGACCTCGAACCAATTTCAGCAGGAAATTGTCCACTCTTATCAGGTTTTCCCTGTTGTATAAGACCTCATTTTATGATTCTAGTCAAAGATCTAACTAGAAGAATAAAATACCATATTCTGGATATAAGAAACCAAAATTGGAATAAGAAACTACATGAACTAGACAATCGTAGTAAGCCCTTTTGGAACATTATTAAGGTTATTTAACGGAGAAATCTCTGTATACCTGCATTGAAGGTGGACAATTTGATTCTACTTTCAAATGAAGAAAAATCAAATGCATTAGCCAAGGCTTTCGTGGCTAGTCATTCTATAGGTAACTCCATAATCAGTAGTGAGGAGAACTTAGTGGAGCACTCGTTAGATGAAATAAATGATCAAGTCATAACCATTGATAACAACGATCTTATTTCAATCGAAGATATAGAAGTAGTCATTAAAAACTTAAAAAATTCGAAGTCCCCAGGCCTAGACGGTGTTAAAAACACATTTCTCAAGAACCTCCCATCTTGCGGGAAAAAATTTTTGCAACTACTATTTAACAGTTGTTTAAAAATAGGTTACTATCCTCGAGAATGGAAAACATCCAAAATTATACCAATCCAAAAACTTGGTAAAGACCCATCCCTGGCGAGCAGTTACCGTCCTATTAGTTTATTAAGCTCAATAAGCAAATGCTTTGAAAGAGTCATAAAAAACAAATTAGTAGATCATCTTGAGACATTGCACATACTCCCCCCCACAACAATTCGGTTTTCCACCACTTCACTCCGCGGTTCATCAAATTAACCGCATTACAAAGAACATAAAACTAAATTTTGAGGCTGGAAAAAGCACTGGTTTAATCCTTCTTGATATTGAAAAAGCATTCGATACGGTGTAGCATAGGGGCTTACTACACAAACTCCACATCCTTAACTTCCCAATCCACTTGGTAAAGATTGTCCAATCCTTCTTAACTGGTCGGAATTTCATGGTTTCTGTGAATAATAGCCGATCACAAGTTTTCCCAGTTGAGGCAGGTGTACCTCAAGGTTCAATTCTTGCTCCAATACTGTATAATATATTTACTCATGACTTTCCATTATCCAACAGTTATGAAGCTGCAATCTTTGCGGACGACACATGCATCTTTGCGTCAGATACGTTGGGTTGCAACATTGTAACGAAATTGCAATCTGGCGCAAATGATGTAGAAACATATCTTAATAAATGGAAAATTAAATTAAATGCTTCAAAGACTCAGACTGTCTTTTATACTAGAAAAAAAAAAGCCTGTTTCTTGCCAAGCCACAGAATAGTGTTAAACAACATTGAATCAGATTGGAAATCAAGTACTACATATCTTGGGGTACATCTGGATAAAACACTAAACTTAAGTATTCATGTCCAGGAAACAATTAAAAAAGTCAACTTAGCAATACGAATTCTGTATCCCTTCATAAGTCGAAAATCTAATCATCATCATAATCATCATGTTTTATGGTTCCCCTGTATGGGGCCATTGTGCAAAGACCCACATAAGGAAATTACAAATCGCACAGAATAAGCTGTTAAAAATTATATGCTTAATTTACCGTGGCATTTTTCGACTGATGAGCTTCATGAAGTCTCTAATATTTAAAGAGTTTCTATAAGACTGATGAAGTTATTCGAACGACATAAATTGTCTTGCAATCAATCTGACAATTACTTGATTTCAAGTTTGTATAATGATGCATAATACGCCTTTATTTATACTTTTATTAATTTATTTATTTAATTATTTATTTACTAACATATATATATATACTTATTTATCTTTTTTGTTATTTATTTATTAACTTACTTATTTATTTATTTGTTGATCTGTTTATATATTTATTTGTTTAGTAATTTATTTATTTATTTATTTAATTAATTAAAAATTTATTTATTTTATTAAAAATGTATATATTTATTTTACTAAGTGTGAAACTTGAAATCAAGGAAGAACACCACCACCTTCCCATTCTAAGTCCATTTTTAATCGAATTCATATATTTATGTTTTTTTACTGTATGATGTTTTTGTTATCAGGTTTTCCTCTGCCATAAACAATTAATTCTTATGTAGATTGTTAATAAATATATAAATTGTCAGTAGCAAGGATATTTAACCAAATCTCTGTAAATTGTGCAGTAGCGACGACAATGTAAAACTAAAAACTCATACTGTATTAATAAATATAAATAAATATTAATAAATAAGACCTCATTAGAATAGAATTTTATGTACAGGGACTCTGGAGTTCTATAAAGGCGAAGGCAAGCCCTAAGACAAGCCCTCTCGAACAACCGAATCTTTTCCATCAAGCTTGCACTCACGTTGAACCACACGGGACACCCATAGGTGAGCAGTCATCAAATGTGTTTAGAGCAGTGTGTTCTTCTTGTGATAAGTCACTAGTATAGCAGAGGGTCAAGAACACTCCCTTGAGGTACACCAGCATTTATATTTTTAAAAGCAGAGTATTCATTTCCATGCTTCACACGGAAGATCCCATCAGAGAGATAGTTCGCTAAAATACTATACAGTTTCCCCGCCTACACAGAGATCAGCATAGTTTATATTTCAGGGCTTCATGCCAAACTATATCAAAGCTTGAGAAACATCGAGAAATGTGGCTGAACAAACGAGCTTTTCTTCAAACGCCTTTGCTATTACATCAGTTATACGACGTACTTGGTCAATAGTTGAGAATTTACTTCTAAAACCAAATTGGTGATTTGGTATGAGCTGTTTTTCTTCTACAATTAGACTTAAAGGTCTAAGGAGAATTTCTTCCAATACCTTAGACATTATCGGGAGTAGTGAGATAGGTCTTTAGGACTTTTTATCCGTTGGTGGTTGCCCGGGTTTTGGTAACATTATAACTTCTGTCACTTTCCATTGACTAGGGACATGGTCGAGTCTAAGCGCGGCATTAATTAAGTAGAATAACTTAAGAACGGCTTTCTTGGGAAGCTCTTTAAGAATTGCTCCTGTAATTAATTAATCTTAACCAGGAACTGTTTTCGGCTTAAGCTGTTTTAGTACCTCCGTGAGCTCTGCCAAGGTAGCACTTCTCAGAATATAATTGTCGTCGTAAACGTCGAATCCATTGTATGTGACGGGAAGAGTTTGACAGTCGAATGGCTTAAACGTTTCTTCCAAGTAGTCTGTGAAGAGATTAGCTTTGTCTTTATCGTTTAAATTCTTTCGGATTGGGGCGTTATGTGATTCAGGTTTTTTTTTAATATTTTCACCGCCTTCAAGAGTGATTAGTTACTTCCTAGTATTTAAATTATTGTTTTTGAATGCTTTGATTTTCGCTTTCAACAGATTACACAATTGGTTAAGACGAGTTTTATGTCGTCGCGAGCGACCCGAAATGAAAATCTTTACATTTTATGCATGGCACATTGAGAAATCGGTGCGCAGACAAGCCCACACACAGGACACATTTTAGCATACCGACACAACCGTCACACCGTAACAAGTGTAACGATGATAGCGGCAGTGTTATAATAGGAAATATGGAGATGATTGAGGATGATTATATCATGAAACAAGAAACGATTCCGTGTACCGATTAACCTACCTACAATGCAACATCCGCAAAAAAGGTGATCCTACCTCTTGCAACAACTATAGCGGTATTTCATTACTCAACGTCGGCTAAAAGACCCTGTCCAGCGTATTGTGTGAACGTCGAAAGCCGTTTTGCACCGCACTAATCGGCACGTACCAGTGCGGCTGCCGTCCCGGCAAATCGGCAATAGACCACATCTTCACACTAAGGCAAATCCTGGAAAAGACCAGCGAGTTTCAAATCGATACGTACCACCTTTTTATCGATTTTAAAGCCGCATGCGACAGCAGTCATCGCAAGGAGTTATTCGATGCGATGGCTAAATTAGGGATCTCGGTAAAACTGATTCGGCTGTGTCACAGCACGCCAATAAATACGCGATGCACCGTACAGTTCGGCTCGAGGACTTTCGAGCCGTTTGAAACCTGCACCGGATTTCGCCAAGGAGATGCGCTGTTGTGTGATTTTGTTGAGATATGCAGCCGACATCGACATCGTCTCGCGTTCCCATCGTGCCGTAGTGAAAGTGAAAAAAAAAGTGATTTACGGCAATTGAAGAACAGGCGAAGCGAGCTGGTCTTAAGGTCAAGGAGGATAAGACGAAATATATGCTGCCGAACAAAAAACGATCCGCCGCACACCATCCAGGACAAACTATCACAATCGACAGCTACAATTTCGAGGTAGTAAGGGAGTTTGTCTACCTCGGGGCAAACGGAAACTCCACAAACGACATCACTCTGGAGATCCGACGTAGAACCGCTTTTGGCAACCGGTGTTATTTCGGTTTGTCAAAACAAATGGCGTCAAAACTCCTGACTCGAAGGACTAAGGTCATGCTCTACGAAACCCCTATTTTGCCAGTCCTGCTACATGGATCCGCTGGACGATAAGCAAAACTGCGGGGCTGATTCTTGGTGCCTTCGAAAGAAAAATTCTACGTCGGATATATGGTCCCGTCTGCGAGGAAGGCGAATACAGCAGAACACACAACCGCGAACTCTACCAGCTGTACCAGGATGTGGATATAGTGCGGAAGGCAAAAGTCCGCCCGCTGCACTGGCTCGGCCACATCGAGCGCATGGACAACAAAATATTATCTTCGAAGCCGAGCCTCCTGGCTCGAGAAGGAGAGGAAAACCGAATCTCCGGTATTAAGACCAAGTAATCGCGGATGCAAGATAGCTTGGGCTTGGTGTCTGGAAGCAGCGTGCGCATTACGGTCAAGAATGGGAACCAGCTATCGCTCTGGCTCGGACCCTGCATGGGTCGCCAGCCTGATAAGTAAGTAAGTAATGGTTTAAATTCCTTTGAAGATTTTTTTAAAACCAAAATAAAATAAAAACAACCGCTCTTCAGTCATGTGTTACAGACTATTTTATATAAAAAATTATGCTCCTCTACGTTTTATGTATTATATCGGCAATAAACAAATATTTATATCAATTTTGTATTTTACTTGATAAGTCGGAGTCTTCGCCAAGGATGCGTCTAGTCACCTCTCCTTTTCATTTTTTATATGCACTGGATGTTGCAGCGCAGCCGAGGCGAGGAATGTTTCACGTTGGAAGAGTTGAGGGTAAGTCATCTTCCTTTTTGCGGATGACTTAGTTATTCTCACATCCTCCCAGACGGAACTCCAGCGCGCACTCGACAGGTTTGTTGCCGTTTGTGATGAGGCTGGGATCAAGGCTTACATGGAGGTTATGGAATCAGAACGCCTGTTCAATGCACTCTACATGTTAGTGGAGTCCCATTGAAGCAGGTGGACGAGTTTAAGAATCTCCTGGTATTCTTCACGAGTGATGGGAGGAGTAATACTGAACTTTCCTGTAGGATTGGTCAGCTGGGTCAGTTTTGACACCCTGAAAATATTACATTTGTCTCTGTTTCCTCCTATTTTTGCATCTTATGTGCTCAATCGCACATCGCAACTTTGACATTTCTTGTGATGCTCGCAAATTCTGAGGTTTTGTTCACAATTTATAACACACGACCCTCTTGTGAGGCAGTTGAGACTTGTGACACATCACAGATACGTCCTAGAATATGGCCTTTGATTTTTCTAAATTCATTCTCTCGATCTTGAGCCGGTGGTCAAGTTACGGCTACACGGCTTAGTTTTGAATTACAAAAAGCTCGTAGAAGGTTGGATATTCATTCAGTAAGGCCTAATCTTCTAATGTATTATGGCTCAGGCTGAGTACTCACATATTTTCTTAAGAAAGGCATCGCATATACCAGTGCCTAGCTGTATTCTGACACCATGTAAGGTCAAAAGTCAATGAAACTAACAACCGGACAAAGCGATGTCTCCATTGTGGGACCATCGTGGAGGGTGTGCATTAAACCCAAATCGAGAAGGGCAAGCTTGCAGTGGCGTGACTATTCACCTGCAAACGCTTTCTGAAATTGTATTGTGTATTTCTTTTTTTCTAATCAGTAAAGCAATTTAAGCCAATTTTGTATTCTTCAAGTCATTAAAAGTAAAATTTACAATGAACCTAAAGTATAAAAAAAGTGGCTTCGCAAGAAACTATTTAGGCAGATTCAAAAGCAGGCTCAAACTCACTTTATGTTACATTGCAATCTGCTTCACAAGTGATTTTTTCAAACAGAAATAAAAAGAGAAAGAAAATATCTAAGAGAAAACAATACAAAATCAGCAAATAAGTCGATGAAAAGCGAGTTATTTTTTTGCATCAGAAAGCGTGTGTTAATCAGAGATGAGTCAACCACAGCGAACGATGAAGGCGAAACAACAATATATTGTATAAACCGAGATTTTTCGGGTTACTATATATGGGTTATGAAGTAAGTTCCATGCAATGTTGGAGACGATATGAAAACGAATGACACGCAGGTTGAGGGCTTGTGTGTTCGTAGAGTTTGTCTTTTGCATGTGTCGGTGTAGGAAACAGACAAATACTATGTTTACATAGTTACATGTTGCAACACGTTCCAGCACCTGCAATGTCTATGTACTTGTCGTCTTTACTAGTCCTACGTCCTTCCCTATTCCTCCATTCTCCGATTTGTTTACGTGTTTAACATCAGCAGCGTATTTTTCCATTCGTTATCCACTTGTTTGTCTGACTAATGTTAAATAATCTTAACGGTTGATGCATAGATGCTGGGATCAGTGAATGGTAGACCACCGACAAAGTCGGTATTAATAAATAAAAAATTCAGTTTTGTTCAAAATATTTAATGTCGTTGTGCCTTATTTTATTTAAAGTATTCGTTTTCGCTCCCGCACGTACATATTAAGATTCATGCTGTCGATACATTGTTGAATAGTGGCATTTTAAAAGGTAAGTCTGTAGGAACCTTTTGTATGGACGCCACGTCACTGTTAACTTGTCAATGTTCTCGATTTATGCGACAACTTACACAGAGTTCGAACATCTAGTGCTTACATCTGAGTTAAAGACCATTGTCTCGAAAATGGTTGTGGATACTTTTCTGTCTTGTGTATATTTTTCTGGTATTTTTGACAAGTTGATTATAATCCAAAAAAATAATATTTTTTGGATTTTCCGATTGTGGGACCCCTGGGTAGCAGTGTTGGCACTTTGAATAATATTTTTCCGGCCACTTTCTGCTTAGCGAGCTTGTCTATTACTCTTTAGATGTGTTTTTTTTGCAAACGTATATAAGCTTAAATTTAAATTTGCATGTAAAATACACTAACAACAAGTCCTATATCCGCTTAAGTTACCCATCATATCAATCGCCTCTTAAGAGGTAAGCGCGGATAAAAACAATGCTTCCAATCCTTATTTTCGGTGTGTTCATTCCCGAATTTATTCATTCATTGTTTTGGTTGCTGTATGTGGCTTAAACTTGTAGGTGTGGTTTATGTATTCGATAATTTTTAACTGTTTTGGCATCCATAAGTATGCAACTTTTGATATACTCAGAGTGTCTCTACATCCCGTTTAGATTTCGTAATCGATTCTTTGCATTCTTTCAAAATGTGTTTAAATTGATAATAATTAAGTATTTTCCCATTTCAAGATATGGTCACGCTACACAATCGCAAAACGAAGATTGTGACATTAACGATCAACTGTCACCTTACACAATTCCACCCCCGGACTGTCACAATTGTCATAAATATCGTCGGAGCTGCCAAAATTGTATGATGTCAATCATTAAGCGCCGATGATCGTTTTTTTGTGCACTTATAATTTAAGCGTATACGCTTGCTAGAAAACACAGCTTTGGCGGTGTTGCAATGTCTTTCCAAGAAAATGAAAGCAAATTCTCTGATAATGCGTGTAGTGGTAGATATACTTCTTCAAGTCTTAGTTGCTGATTTATTCAACTTTGGTTTTTACAATCTTTGGTTTTTACTGACTTTTTTTTCAAATATTGCAAACAATTTATTCTATGTATTCTCAAGCCACTCTCAAGCCAAGCCACAGCCATTCTCAAATCTCAATTTTGTCTGTTTCCCGCACTTTCCCTTCACAGTAACCAACATTGAAAAGCATGTCTCAGCTACCTTGCATACAGTTGGCGACACATTCAGCGTCTGTAAAAGCGTGCAAATACGTTTTTGATTAACGCATCGCTATGCACCGACTGAACGATTCGATGCATTACATCGAATAAGACATCGATGTATTTTTTCAATGAACATCTTTACTATGTGGTGGCTGATGATCTGACGGTCTTCAGAGCAGACAATGCATTCCTACAGCCAATTGAGTACGATGTTGTCATTGATCCTCTATATGTGAGAACTGAAAGAAGAGGTTATGAGGCGGCGACATCTTATAGGCAAGAGCGACAATAGGCGGAACGCTAGAAGTTGTGATGGTGATATATGACGACTGTGTGGTCGGAGAACGTTCATCAATAGCCCATCATGTTACCGGTCTCCCATCGATTACTTTCTGGGGGGGGCATGTCAAGTTCTTAGTCCACGCAAAACAAGCCATCTAATCACTGTAACGTCTTTCAGGCCGAAACTATAGCGATTAAGGATGCCCTGTCCTGGCTAAAAAAACAATGTAATATCGCGCACAGATATCGTCATCCGTTCCGATAGCCAGGCAGCGATCAATTCTCGGGATTCAGTCACTTTTAATTCCAAGACTTCCTTTAATTGCCGCCTATCTCTTAACGAGATGGCCGAGTATTTTAACATCCAACTGATGTGGGTGCCGGGACACTGTGACATTCCAATTTCGAAGCGAACGAACTCGATAGAAAGGGCACTCTACGCCTATCGCTACTATAAAACATCTGATGAAGCTGCGGATGGATATCTGGCACAGGATGCCTCATTATCAAACAACTCTGGCCTATGATCGAACCCAAACGATAGCTTAGCTTGATCAGGTTGAGCAGGCCCAATCTCAGATCTCTTATTGGCGTTCTAACAGGGCATTGTGCCATCGGAACTCACGCCTCTAGACTAGGCCTTCGCTATAATTATTCCTGTAGAAGCTGCTTGGGCGAGGATGAGGAAGAAACCATAGAGCACTTGCTATGTAATTGCAGTGCTCTCTAATCCCGTAGATTCAGACTTCTGGGGGCCCATTTCTTTGTTAATTTGGCTGAACTGAGCAGCACCAAAATCAACCCTCTTCTTCGCTTTATCAAAAGCACTTGAATTGGTTTGCGGAATAGGTAGCCTAAGATCCGCGTGGGAACACAATGGGCCTATGTTTGGCCTAAGTGTGTCTGTTCGTATGCGCGGCAGTCAGCCACCTCAACCTAACCTAACCCAGTCCACCCAAAACAAGCCAACGAGCTCGAGGCGAACATTCGAGACGGTTTTATCACTCAAGATTGTAACCAATGCATGAAGCACTGCCTTCGAGTCGAGGTGGCCATTTGAATGATGTGCTATTCCATGCCTAATGATGTCGCTTGTGAATGTAGCTTCAAAATAAAACCAGAATCGATTGTCAAACCTTGCTGTCGTTCTTCTCCGGTCACCCTGTATAATCCACGAACAACAAAGTTTCCCGCAGACATCTGAGCATGTATGTTTGCCTCCAATCTTTGTTAGAGGAGAAGAAAGAGCAATTATTAATCATTTTTGAACGTTGAGCCTCAATATTTTGAAAATTGAATTTCCACAGAATCCAATCATCTCCCCCATTCAAATTTACCACAGTCACAAGCGCAGAAGAGAACACCTTTGCAGTGTGGACATTTTCTCAGAACAGCCGACTGAATTCCAAAGCACCCACACGGGATTTCATGAACATAGAGGCAACCAGACAAAATATATAAATCTCCAGCTTATGGGTCCGTGTGACGTAGCCGTTGACGACTCCACCAGAGACTGTGATGATTTTAGTGGATTAAAACTTCGGGTACTGGCTTTCAATTCGTGTCATTTTCAAAGCAAAACCTACTCGATGACTAAGTCTGAGATTAAATCCTTTTTGCTCAGCTCTTCTATTTTCGGAGTGCACTCGAATTGGAAACTGTCTACTGGGCGGGGCTGGATATTAATACAATTGAACCTTAATGTGGTTAAATCTGTGATGGGTATCTGTGAGTACACCTTTTTTTCGTTGACCCATTAGGGAACTCTTTGTGCATTCAGATTATGGGTCCATTTGTATCGACTATTTTTTTACTGCAGTGTGGTCAATCTGAGGGTGGTTTTTTGTCATGCAAGCTGATCATGCCATATGCCATTAAAACGTGTAGAAGGTAACATTTATTTTATGTCTGATTTAAATCTATTAGAGACATTAATAATATATTTATTTTTAAAATTAAATTTAAGGAACAACAAGGTTATGTAAAATGTTACAGCGACGGCGTGGCGATGAGCAAAAAGGGGCAGCTTGAGTCCGACATGTGTTTTTAAGCCTTCTTCATTTGACAGTTCTTTATTCCGTGGTCGTTGTGTCGGCTGTTTAGACTACGCCAATATCAAAACATTCTCCAATAAGAATTAATACAGCCATACCTCTGTAAGTCGGAAGAATTTTCTAAAAATCGAACAAATGTTTCAGAACTTAGACTCAAGACTGCAATCGGCCCTATCTAAGCTAGTGAAATGGACAAGCAAAAGCGGCCTAGGTGTCAATCCGCAAAAAAACAGATCAAGTCCTCTTTACTAGGAAGTACAAAATCCCAAACTTCGATCCTCCCACTCTATGCGGGACCCCCTAAATTCTTACGCCTTATATTGGACACGAATCTAAGTTGGAAGTTAAATATCTGAGAACGTGTCAAGAAGGCCTCCAGGGTTCTTTACTGCTGCAACAGGGTCATTGGGTGCAAATGGGGACTACAGATCCGAATGGTTTACTGGCTATTTATATCAGTAGCCAGACCCATACTGCTCTATGGTGTCGCAATTTGTTGGACTGAAAATAAAATCATCCTCACTCGAACGAGTGCAAAGTATGGCATGTAAGTTAACGACGCATATGTTGAAACCAACTAACAACGCCACACACAAGCATCCGACCCATTTATCAACAATTCAATCATGCACGCAATAAACAACCGAACCAAACGACTGGTGCCCATCTCCAGCCAATTATAAACAATTCGACGATCGACATCCGCCAGCATCAGACGATCCACTTCATCGGAACCAACCGAGAAATCGCCGATGCAGCATAAACCAATGAAAGCAGCTTTCCATTAAGTTCAGTGTATTCTTTAGTTTTAGTTCCTACTTTGCGTTCAATAAAAGAAGAGGCTTCTCCTCGAAAATAAAAAACTATTGTTTTATTATCAAAAAACGAAAAACTTATAGAGTTTCAACTTGTATATGTATTAGCGGACCGTTAAGGACTATCTCTTCCGAAGAACTAAACAAACGCCTTAAGCTACCACCGATAGAACTGATTGCCTAGACAGACAGCAGCTAGTACGGCGATCAGACTAATACTTCGTTCTGGACATTCAAGGATCCTACGCAGGCATAGCTCTAAACCCATAGATACAGATCTCACCACGTCTAAACTCTTCTTCGGGAAAAAACGTCTCAACCAGCATACCACGTAGATTTTACTGGGAGTCTGGTCACCAGACGCTGGAAGGTGGAAGGTGTGGGTGCTGGCGTCTATTCCAAGGATATGAACATCCAGCTCTCTCTACGTCTACCAAATCACTGTAGCGTCATCCCTGTCCTGGCTAAAAAACAATACAATATCGCACATAGATATCGTCATCTGTTCCGATAGCCATGTAGCGATCAAATCTCTGGATTCAGTCACTTTTCATTCCAAGGCTTCCCTTAATTGCCACCTATCTCTTAAGGAGATGTCCAAGAATTTTAACATCCAACTTATGTGGGACACTGTGACATTCCAGAGAATTGCGAGGCGGACGAACTCGCTAGAAAGGGCACAAACTCAGTACTCTTTCCGGGTGGAGACCCACCCTCCATGCCTATCGCTACTATAAAACATCTGCTAATGCTTGAAACGCTTGCTCAAACAAACAGTTGATGGATATCAGGTACAGGATGCCTCATTACCAAACAACTCTGACCTATGATCGATCCCAAACAATATTTAGCTTGATCCGACAATAACAATAATATGGGTGGCGCGACAGTTCGAGGTGGATCTGGGCCTAGCTTCTCAGCAACCACTGCGTGCTGTGCGTGCTATTTATTCTTTCACGAGTGGAAGGGGCCGACAGTTTAATGCCGACTCCGAATGGCGAAGTTGCGAAGCTTTTTCTAGACAGGAATACTCTTTGAGCATTGTCAGTGACTCGAAAGAGGTGGAACCGTGAATTATCAAAGGTGGTAAAAAAATTCGGGAATCGAACCTGGCGTCGACGCACTTACCCACTACGCCACGGTGACCTTGATGGTGGGCTTGATCAGATTATGCACTTCAATTTCAGATCTCTTATTGGCGTTCTAACAGGGCACGCCTCTAGTCTAGGCCTTCCTTCCTTACAATGATTTCTGTCGAAGCTGCACGAACGAGGATTTAGAAGAAACCATTGAACACTTGCTATGCAGCTGCAGTGCTCTCTCATCCCGTAGATTCAGACTTCTGGGGGCACACTTCTTTGATAATCTGGCTGAACTGAGCAGCATAAAAATTCGATTTATCAAAAGCACAGATTGGTTTTGCGGGATATGTAGCGTCAGATCCGAGTGATAACACAATGGGCCTTCGCTTGGCCTAAGTGTGTCTGCTGTCCTTCTGCGCGACAGTCAGTCACCTCATCCTAACCTAACATAGCCCAGACTCAAGACTGATTTTCTCATATTTTCCAAACGAATTTAAGCCGAGCTTCTGTCGAAGTCGAAAACCCCCTTAAATCGAAAGTTGCAACATGTTTAATCATGAAACTTTTCGTATATGATTTCCAAAAAGAAACGAACAGGCCTAATTTGGACGAAGACGTATTTGTGGACACAAATCTACTGTGTCCAAATGTCTACTGTCTACCAAATCTTCGCATTGACAACTATTGCGGGTATGTTCAAGGAAACAACTTTTGCTTACTTCAAAGCTGCCTTCGAATCGGTTAACAGGACCTCTTTACTGTCTAGTAAATAGGTCTTTCCAGTAAATTCATCAGAGTTTATGGAGACTTCATCAAGCAGACGTCTGCCACCGGTTGAAATGGTAATGAATTATCAAACACTTTTAATACGAAAACAGGAGTTCCGAAAGGATGTGTGCTAAGTCCACTTCTGTTTGCTTTTAATTTTAATTTAATTCTCTTCCGGGGGTTGTTAGAGTGAGAGAGTTAGAGATCAAGCTCCTTATGTATGCGGAGGATTTAGTAATTTTGGCTGACAATCCATATACTCACCAATGAGCACACACTTTGATATGTAATGTATATCGGTATCGCTTTCTGCTACACACAGTCAATCTTCGCGAAACAGTGTCCCCACTAAAAATTGTTGATTCTATTACATTCCTCGTTGACTGCATGTCATGTGCTATTGCAGAATTTTGGCTGATAAATATAGCGAAGCATTATATACTCGGCACCTTTTTGAAATTTCAAAACGTGCGATGGGACTCCGGGAAATATGGCGAATTTGGATAATTGACTTCTTCATCCGCTTGCACAACGGTGTCCGTTCACTCATGTCATATGCCTGCTTCAATTTCAGTGTTTAACTGAATAGTATGGTTGAGATTGTATACATCGTTATTTTTTGCAGCAGGAATAACTGGCTCATTCATAAAACCATGATCACTATAAATGATTTGAATATTTGGCAACACTCTCTCAATCAATGTTTCTTCTCCATTGCCAGTAACTAGCGTGAAAGGAGTCGATGAAGTCGTTTAGCATGTAGACAGGCGTCATTGTAAATAATTGCAGCATTTGAACATGTCGCCACAACATTGAGTATTTTATGCAAGCGTTGATCACGTCCGCTGGGTTCGAACGCCAATGCGTGTGCACAGCGTCCCATATCCATACGCACATTGCTGTGACTAAAACTGACTAATTTACTCAGTATAAGTCGTAGAGCCCTCGCTATTGATCTAGTGTCCAGTAAGTCCTCTATTATTGGCTCTACACAGAACTTCGACTTCCAGTATTCTTGTTTTTCTCATCTTCTCTGTTTGTGTTGTCTACTTTTTCGTTTGCATGGATACGAGTATAGCCCGGTACTCACCTTAGGCTCACTGACGCTTTGAATTTGACATAGTTTGGCCCGATTTGATAGAAAGTACGGCTTTGAATAGAGTAGGAGTAGTGGGTTGGTCCTTCAACCCAGGTTCATTCCCCGCATTTATCCACATTCTTAAATCAACACCTCTTTAAAATCCGGCCTGAAAAACGCTAAAGGCGTCTCTTAGGTAATAGGTGGCTTTAGGCATGCACATAGGTCCCATTTCTACCGCCAGTTTGGTTAGCAAACAGGAGACCGGGTTGACTTGGTTACTAGGACGGCCAGCCAGTATTGTCAGTGAATTCTATTATTGATTTGACCGGCATTTTACTAAGGTAAAAATCAATCACTGTATCGAACTGCATGAGTATATAACTCAGAAGTCGATGATTTGCCTTGGGTTGGTGTCAGAGGAGTAGAAAATAATTCTGTAACGTTGAGCTGAGAGTCTAACTCTGACTGTGGGTCTGTTTTTTTACTTTAAAAAGTTTTATGTTTTCTTTAATGGGACCCCTAAGTATCGAATAAAATACAGTCACATTGATTATCAAAGAAGTAGGAGCCCATTATGGGTTTCCTGGTCGAGGCGACCTCTTCCCCATCTGGACAACTACTGCGGAAACCATTCAAGAGTAGCCAGAGCCTTTCTGCATGTAGATCTAATAAGCAGTATCGGGGAATTATTCCCGCTGCAGTGTTGATTTAGGATCTCTTTGACGAGATCAAGCTGTCTGATCATTTTGGATCGAGACGAGACCAGATTTGTTTGGACATTTGGCATGTGATGCCTGTTTCCCATCTGGCATTTTTTTTCTTGGGTTGGTGTGAATCTTCAATAAGATACTGTGATATCCGTGTATTCATAGTAAAGTCAGATTTTTCCTGACTAAACACAGCCTTCCCAATGTTTTAGTTGTGTACTACAACTAGGTTTCCCTATTCAGTAGTCTTAACTTCATTATTTTTACGCGTGAGACAGATAGATTTTCGATGAAATCACCTGCTGGAACCGTTTATAGCTGCCTGTACTCATTGCACTAAATCGAACGGTTTCATTGGTTGACGGGTTGCTCATGTCCAGTGTTTCGAGTATGGCATGGTTACAGTGACCATGAGTCGCCTGGCATTGACTTTTTGTATACTCAGAATGTTGAGCTGTAACTTGAACTGGTGGCCAAGGGAGTACCTATGTCACAGGAGGTTCCATCAACTGGCAGTTTAGTGGCGACCTTTGTGAGATTGTCAGATTTCAAATATCGCATGACTATAAGGCCTGGCACCCAGAACAGGTGAATGTCAAACTGTTCGGATATTTCTTCAAGAGATGCACGACAGTTTATGACTACCTTGGAGTTTATTGACAGTCGTCTCTAAGTGTTCAAGATTTTTTGAAGGCGTCCCAAAAAAACTTCCAACTTTCAATTTCAAGCTATCAGCGTATAATGTAAATTCCCCTTTAACAGATACTGCCACTAGTTTGGCTGCTAATGAATGCACCAGCACACTTAGACCATATTGGTCCATTGTGATACCCATAATCAGACTACTACCATTGATTGACTACTCCAGTGATAGTGTCGTTAATTTGATCCCAACGGCAAATTGTGACTGGACCAGATTAAAAAACCAGATAAAAACGTATTAATTTTGCTTTCACTGGGATTCGAACCGGGGACCCCGCTAACCAGAGGCAGACACTCTACCAACTGTGCCATCCAGTCGTTTTACGAATTCAGTAAAGTTACTTGCACTCCACTTGTGTGCGCTGCAGTAGATGCTGAAGTCTTCTGATGCGGTGTTCCATAGGCTCTGAGTCGAATGCTCTTTAGCCCAAAGCCAGTTCGTCCATGCGCTCTACAAGAGATCCTCAGACGTTTGGGTGGGCTCATGCCGCTGTAGAACCCTTTACCCCTTTACGGCTGAATATTTTCCTCCAGATGAAATAAACTCAAACGGGATCAAAGATACAATGCAAAACTCTTTTCTCGTTCTCTTCAACCGCATTGGAATTTGTACATGCCACGCCTCCATGACCCCTTTGACGGCTAGCTGAGTTCGCAACAAGTCAATCTGTTTAGATGTTAAAGTATAAAGATAAAGTTTGTTACCCTTATCTTCTTATTTGTAACCATATTTTAGGATCAACTTATAGAAGGAGTCCTGTCATGAACAAATCAACATTCGCCTGGCACATGTCCATCAATTGGATCTGCAACAAATGTCGGTTTAATTATGCTCATCATTTCCAGAACACGACCTTTTCACTGTGTAAATTACAGCGCAACGGAACGAGATTAACCGACAAAATAATATCCCTCAGGGACGTCCTGCCCACAGCCATACACTTTCAAGTGATTTAAATCGATCAGCCGCGTGCCGCTCATTACTTGCCCTCAGCATGGTGGTAATTAATAAATTCCCCATTTCCACATACTCAAAAGAAAGACACCAACAAAATTGTGAGTGCCCATGACTGCTCCTTTATTAAATTCATGATTTTCTTACACAACGTTACACATATAAATATATAAAAAAGATTCATTTTAAAATACAGTTACAGTTATCCTTAAAAGTAATTACGATTAATTATTTATATTTCAATTACATAAAACGGAAGTTCTTGTTTTTTGTGAACTTGTGCGTGAATACATGTATTTTTTATTTTATTTTATTTTTTCCGAGAAAAAAATACGGATGAACTTGTGCCTCCTGGTGGATGTGCGTGTATTTGTATAAATGTATATGAATTTATAAGCGGTACACATAATTACAAAATTAATACAATTCTCCTTCTTTCCCTGCTCGCTACCTTTGTGCTGCCCTCTGGTGCAGAAATACATATATAAGACGGAATGCAAAAATTAAAAAACAAAAAAAAGAAAAGAAAAATACTGCGAATGAGCAAAGAGAAGAAGATAATTTAAAAATTTTTTAATTACAACCGACAAGGATTACGTCCGCAAATGAACGATATTGCCGATGCTGCGAATTTATATTTTTCCCTTGGAATCGGCACTATCTGCGGTCACTGTTCCAGGTGTTGGCTTCTGGACGTAGACAATTTCAGCATATTCTGTGGAGTTTTTCTGCGGGATCGGCTGATTGTCGGAGGGTTTTAAAACCAGTTCGGCATAAACGATTTGCTTGTCTTCCTGTAAATGAGAAAGAGAGAGATATGTTATTACTGGGGATCTGAATGAGGGGTGTGAGCGCTGTTGACATGGAATGCACTAAGCCCAATTTACGAAAAGAAAATTAAGCGAAAGACATGTCGGGTTTGCACGAGATAGGCTTGAGACAGAGGCAATGGCTTGGAGATGCCGTTGGTGGCAGCAAGTTTGGGAGCGAAGGACTGACTCTCTCTCTGCAGAGTTTTCTATCTTGTTAAGAGTCTCCTCTAACATCGACTCTGGTCTAGATAGAAAGGATATTTCTGTCGCACTCCTACTAGACTTCTCGAAAGCTTTTGACTGCATTGACCGATCTATCTTCTTTCGAAAATGAAAAGTATCTTAATTTGTTCAAGATTTTTCCATCAATTTTTAGTGAATAACTGCGAAATTGGGTGCAGATGGTTCCTCTCATGCCAAAGCTACTCGAGCGGGGGTTCCTCAAGGCTCAGTACTAGGACCTCTGTTCTTCTCACTTTTAATCAATGATATTCCACGGATTGGTGAAAACTTCCCAATCAACATGAACTGCCGATGATGTGATTATGTACGTAATAGTAACTAAACGGATTATAATACTGCCATGATAAACGAAGATCTAGAGAGTATCTCAAATTGGACTCAAGACAAAAAACTTAAGCTGAACCCCCTTAAGATTGTACCTACTGTATTTTCAAACCTTCAACTATGTTCTTATTAGTCACATAAAGTTCATGATGACAGTCCCATCAAAGCCATCAGTTCTGTAAAATATCTTGGGGTTCATACCAACTCCTCCTTCACATGTTGTGACGGAGTTATTTGAATTAAATTCAAGAACTCGAGATGAGTCATAACAAGACAACACCTTAAGATCTATTATGCAAGACAACTCCAAAGACTGCCTCCTCGTGCCTATGAAAAATGTTACGTATACGCCACCATGGCTCTGCAGGACAACTCTGCAGACTTCAGAAATTTGACAACTCCTCTAGATGGGATATCTCGGAAGCCTTTTCCTGTTAAGGATGTTTTCATTTCATTTAATGCTAAGAATGTAAGTCTTAAACTAACTCTTATTGCATTCTCTTAGAAGTACAGGGCTTAAAGTTTAACATTTTTTTAAGTTATTTGCCAATTTTTAGTAATTGAAAAGTTCTGTTAATAATCTTGAATCCTTCTAGGGAAAGGCATGGACAGTCGATGTGCTCCTAGGCCCCTTCAGATGTCTGCACTGGTGAGGCACATTTTATGAAGGTGTTTATTACATGGTCCGTGTGCTCAACAGCAGGGAACGAGACGAGAGAGCTGACGAATTGGCCAGACAAGGGCCTGAAATGGACATGACCGAAGCAGGCACATCACTGCGGTGCACTACTCCGAACTATAAGTGACACTATTCTTAAAGAAGCCAAATCGTCTTGGCTCGCAGGAGATGATTATCACACGAGCTCAACAACAGCAAAACAATGAAGCTCCTGGCACTGGACCACAGTCAGAGTGATCAAAGTACACTGTCCCTTCGGAGCAATGCTCCGAAAATGGAACGCGGAATCCAGCGATCTCTGCCGGAGCTGTGGAGACGAGGAAGAGATCTGCTTTGCCACTGCCCAGCTCTCCAGAACCGGCGCCTAGCTTCCCAAAGATTCTTCGCGGAGACTGCGGACCTAACGAGTGCGGATATATCGGATCTGATAAGATTTGTAGAGAGGCTGGTTTAAGCCATCACGTGACACAGGATAGGCGTATTGGGAAGGGATTCACAATAGGACTTAAGACCTCCTAGTGGAGGTGATATTCTACCATCACACCCCTCCATCCTTAACCTAACCGAACCTACATGGTCTGTGTACTGTTAGTGCTCCCCTGAGCATTATAAGGTTGGTTTTTTTTTTGAAGTTCTAGTGCTTCTTTGGCTCGCTGTTCCATGAGCATTCTTAAGTGCTTTTTTTTTAATACCCTCCTAAATATTCCAAAACTGATTCATTTGTTTACCGGCCCACTTGTGAAAGTTGGTGAAGATTAATGTCCGTATTGCTGAATCCATGAAGTGAGGGGCCTATAAGGGACCTCCCGTCTTTAAAAGTCTTGGCTTGTATGGCAGCTTTTTCATTACCTTCGTGGTTGTCAGTCTTGAGACCCTAATCAGTTTAAGTCAATTATTTTCTGCCAGCGTATTTAGTGGTTTGTGACATTCCCAGACAACATACTTTTACGAAAGCAAACGCGTTCAACTGAAGCCGCATGATCGAATAAGAAAGGGAGCAATACGTTAGCAGGATTAGGAAGTAAGGTAGAAGGGGTGATGACGAGATGCTGAAAGTGTAACAAGCAGAAAACGAGTTCCCTAAGCCTGAGAAGGAAAACTCTCGAAGAAATGTAACTTTGTCCGTGTTGGAACAAAATGGTGCCAACAACTCCCAGTAACAGGTCGTCTAAGAGCAGACAATGTCATTCAAGGAGTCGGAGGCTAAGCAAGACGAGGAATGCCTCGAAGTCATCTTGGCATCGTCAAGACAATGGTATCAAAGGATATGGTCGTTATCATTATACGGGAAACTAATAAAAGGGATCCAGAGGAAATTGTGAAAACCAAGGAAAATAAACCAACAAAGTAAATAGTTTGGAAATATGTTCCTGAGGAGGAACTATGTACATGCCTATTTTGTTCACTGTCTAGCCGCTGGACTGTTGGAAATCATGCCCATAACATCGACGACATGGATCAAATTTTGGAAGACACAAATGTAAACAATGCACGAAGCGATGGCCATTGGCATCTTTTAGATTTAAGAAAAAAGTAAATGATACTAGTGCAACGAACAAAAGCAATGCACGTCGATAATTTTTGCGTTCTTCAATTGAAGAGTATCAATTGAACAGATGGATCCAAGGATTTTAGGAGTGTTCTCCGTTCGAAATGACAGCGAATCTTTCTTCGGGCTAGAATTGCAAAATAAGACTCGACAGCCCAGCGATACCTAGATATCAACGGTCCAAAAGAAGATATTGTAAAATTTGAACAGAATCAACGAAAGACAGGGGGCAGAACCAGGGGTCGAATCACCGCATCCGTGAACGAGTGGATCGCTGTCGAAAATCGTGCATTTGGGATTACAGAACACGTGAACGTAAAAACGTGGACGTAATTTGGGATCATACAACACGTTATCGAGCACGTAAACGTATTGAACTAATGCTCAATCTCCCTTGGCATCACCCTACATTGGATGTACACGACAGGGCTGATGTTGAACTACTCTCCTCCAGAATATGTAAGCTCAATAATAATTTCTAGCTAAGGTGCAATATTCCTGATAATCCACTAATCAACCAACTACATTTATCATGATATCTACAATTTCGTTTGTGATCACTCAATAATCTAAACGTATATTCTTATTTAGTTACTTACTTGTTCGCATACTTGCTTGTTTATCTTACATATTTATTTATTTATTTATTTATACATTATACATTTCTTTTTATTTATTTATTTAATTATTTATTTATTTATACATTTTACATTTATTTATTGTTTTCTTTGGCTATATATTTATCTGTTTACCTGTTTATTTATTTATTTATTCATTTATTCTGTACTAATTCTGTAAACTTTAATAATTTATTTATTTCTCTATTTTTATTCTGATTTTTTTTTTGTTTTTGTTTTTCTTTCTAATCTGAGTTGTTTTTTCATGATTTTTCCTCAATGTCTCAAAGTTGTTAAAATTGTTAACCTATAAAAAATATTAGATAATGATCTACAGCAATATGCCATATCTCTAAGAATTTAATTTTCTGTAAATTGTGCAACAACATATTGTAACTCATGAAGCAATTAAAAATAAAATATCTATCTATCTAATCGAAACGTCATTCGATCCGTAGACAGTGAACGTATTGATTTGAATAGTAAATTACGAATAATTAAATTAATAAATCATATGAGTAACAGTTGACATATAATAAATACATACATAAAATGCAATGACTACATTTTTTGGGATAAACTTAAACAAAATAAATCCCTTGCAAAATGAGTCGATGTCGACAGCGAAATTGTCGATACTATTTTCAGCACAGGAGTAAGTGCAGTGGAAAATGTGGTTCAAGTTCAAGCTTAGAGAGAACATGTCTTAATGCTCCTTATTCTAGCGAAAAAGTTTGATGAATTTGAAAATGATTGTGTTTCAAATCATTCTCACGATTTGCTTGGTTATTCTATAGGCTTCCTTTTATTTCTTAACTGCTTTGGAAAAATCTTTCTCTAACCATAATATCAGCTGAATCAGAGGAACTCAAGTAAAGTTGCAAAATAGAATCCATCGCTTGTTACAATCGTTGTATTTACATTAATTTTACGACGTTTAACCATTACATTTACTACGCTTCACTCTATTACAATATATCCTACACAGAATAATTACGTCTGTCATCATTCGAATGACATGATCCCGTATGACGAGTAACGTAATTTCTGTTCGTATAATGGACGATCCGTTCACGGATGCGGTGATTCGACCCCAGATTTGCATGTACTCACAGCGAAGAACCTTTTACAACACAGTATTTAGTCATCAAGAAAATGCTTTGTTATGTAAGACATACATTTAAATTATAAGTAAAAATAATAAAATGTACAAAATAGTAAGAACAACTTCAATTATTTCATTGAGTGGCTCCAATTTTCATACATAGTGTACATAGTGAAGGTCCAGCCAGTATGTTGAATCGCGGAAGCTTCTTAACGACCGGCAGTGCGGGCAACAACCGCAGCAACAGGTACACTGGTGATCTGATCTCACCGGAAAGTGAAACCAGTCTCTGCACAGTGCAGACGAAAGCAAGTTCGCTGCGCATGATATTTCCAAAGCATTTGACAGAGTTAAGCATCAAGCTCTCTTGTCGAAAATGCGTGCCTATGGTATCGATGAATCTCTTCTTCAATAGATTAGAAATTACCTTTCGACCAGTTCAATTCAAGTTCTCTTGGATAGGTTAAAGTCTGATATCCACCAAATAAATGCTGGTGTTCTCCAAGGTTCTGTTCTGTCTCCGACACTCTTTCTCATTTTTATAACTGATCTCTTGTCATCTACTTCTAAAAAAACATTGATGGAAGGGCTTTGAAACATCCATTGATAGAAAGGTTGAATAAAAATAAATAAATAAAAACTGTTCTCTATTTGGAATCAGTTCGCATATCCGATATGTAGGGATGGACACAACGCAGTCAACCCTAGGTCGACGTCAGCCTAGCTACATGAGCTGATTAACTAATTGATGCACAGAGATCTCCTATCCAACAAATTCTACTTCAAGCAATTCTAAGCTCAATCTAGGACTGAAGATGAAAACCTGTGTGTTTCTTTTTGATGGTAAATATCCGAGCATTGACCTTCGTCGGGTGGCTAGAGAGCAGAAGCAAGTCTTCGTAATCCACACGGAAGCCTACTTCTTAGTATTCCTTCCTCAAGCCCGCCTGAACCTGGGCCTCAACCAACAAGCCTCTCGAATAACCGCGATTTTCCTGCCACCCTTTTAAATCTTCATCAACCCCGATAGCCTCGGATATACAGAGGCACTATCCAACGTAACAGAATCGTCAATTCTAACCACCGACTAAAAGCCCGATCCTGTCATTCGCCTTCAATGACAAATTCTTCAAAAAAAAAATCGAAATCCACACGCGCCACCTGCAACCCCTCCCAAAAAAATGAAACTGCCAACGTCAAACCTTCAATATTCATTTTTCCTCCTTGCAAACATCCAGCACAGAAGAAACGGATGACGGATACTCCTTCATTGGAAGGATATTCTTGTTTGGATAAGAAGTAATCTCTAATCCCCAAGCGAGTCCCGAAAGGTGAAAAGACTCAATTTCCCCCTTCCAGCACGCTGCGCTGCCAAGCCACGCATACAAAGAATGTCCCCGTGTCCTTTCTAATTCAATTTGCTCAAAGTCCAGGACAACAGATCCGGTTGCGATGTGTGTATGCATACGTAAGCGAGCAAGCTTGTGGGGGGAGGAAACAAAACTCCATTAAGTTTTCCGTCTGACAGACACGAGTCTAGTGTATCCAACTCAGCAGACCAGATGGATCCTTTGGATGGGAAAAATTGCTGTTTGGTTCGCTTAAAAATTCATCAAAGGCGAAATGAATGATGACGAAGACGAAGATGCCCTACAAGCGATATAATTCCCCTCGGGTCCTCTCGAAGTATGTGCAGACAGACAGTGTCGTCTTTCCATTTGGTTGTTAATGAATTTCCAAGAAGACTTTAAGGATTCTGGGTTGCTGCTGCTTTTTGAGGAAAACAAATTACCGAGAGTTGTGCAGGGCCGCCTAAGGGTGTGACAGGGAAGCGGGGATGTGGGCCGGTGTCATTGACGTTTGAATTGATGACTTGGATGAGGAAATGCTTGGATATCCTTTGGCGGATCACACATTCATCACAGTGAGTCTCGGTTATGTCCTCAAATGACTTGATTGGATGACTCTATCAACGTCTGTTACGTTACTTAACCAATGGATGCCGTAATGTGGATGGTTATTTTCGATTTTTGATAACCTGAGGCAAGCTTTCGGTTGCGGGAGGAAATCTCATCAAGGAACAGATTTTTGCATGGATTTTGAACGGGATGTTTGAAGACGTCTGCACAGAGTCGTAGTTGGTGGGGTATGCTTAGGCGCGTAGGAAGTACCAGATAGGTAGGCTGTTACACTCAATTGAGTGCAATTACTCTGGAATTAATTTTTGCAAATCAATTCATGCGAGAGATTCAAGCAATTCTATTGTCAATCTGGGTAGACAGTGGACTACTCGGCATGCAGATCGAAGTTCGTGGAAAGTGTTGCCCTCTGCATTCGACATCAGCTAAGAGGGACTTCGATGCTTAACCACATTGGGGGACGCACAGGCAAGTGAACGCTCGTTTGAGAAAGAATGTAGTCTCTCCAATAATTGTTCTAGGAAACGTCGACAAGCTGGTACTCTAAATTTGTTTTCAAGAGCTAAGCGTGAGTGATGAACGATGCTGATACGATTTTTGGTGGCCGAGAAGTGGTAAAGGGTGGTGAGAATTCATTCAGAAAATAGCCATGATACCTTAGACGCTCTTAAGTTTGTGTATCTGTTTTTGCTGACTTTAACTGGGCCTTAGTATGGGCACGTCTATTCTAATATACCTCGTTCCTTCAATTTTAATTCCAAGGAAAGATCCCTAGATCAGTACTGTTTCATACAATTTCATAAAACATACTGTTCAACAGTACGAAGTGAGGAAAGAATGAAGAGAAAGTCTTAGTAAGTGTCCGTTCTTTTGTATTCGTCCCAGATGTTTTAGAAATCTGTTCCGATAAAGCGATGGCCCAATAAAGCGGAATCCACAGGCGCCACCTGCAACCCCTCCCAAATAAATTAAACTGCCAACGTCAAACCTTCGATATTCATGTTTCCTCCTTGCAAACATCCAGCACAGCAGAAACAGATGACGGATACTCCTTCATTGGAAGGCTGTTCTTGTTTGGATTAGAAGTAATCTCTAATCCCCAATCCCCGGAATGCACTGTAAAATTAAAATGTCAAAAATGGCGCCCAACGCGAACAAAAGTAGCTCACGATCGCAAACTGTTTCACAGCCAAGGAGTGACTATTAATTTGATTTGATTGATAAAACGACATAGCTATAATTATATGTGCCCATTGCCAATTATGATGTCTCTTACATTACAGATAAGTTCTGAATTGAAATGTCACACCCGTTGACGTTGAAGAGTGTGTGACGAGTGTTCCTCAGCCAGCGAAATAATACATCGATCGATGCACAGAAAATATCCCATCCAAGTTGTATCCCCAAAAGTGATTCATTTCAAAACAAGCCACCTGGAGTTGGTGGTTTGTTTTGAAATGAAGCACTTCAACCGCCGTTCAACTGAATCGCGAATCTCTCAGTACTTCCTAATTTGCGCAAAGATCTTGTTGTGTACGCTTACAAGACCAACCCAACTCAAAAACTGTTTGCAGTGTGGCAACTCCTTCTTCGACTTCGATCCCGTGGGGCAACGTAATAGAGGACGCATGCTTTTTGGTGGAGGTGGCGCACCTAGGTGGAGAAGGACCTGAACCAACTTCGCGTGCGACCTAAGACCGTGCTAGATCGAGAGGCTTGTTGGTTGAGGCCCAGGTCCACCCCGGACTGTAGAGCCAAATAAAGAGAGAACTCCTTCGTTTAGTCCAACCGCAATAAGATAATCTTACAGCATAGGTGGCGCTAAAGCCCATAAAGGACCATGGCCTAGTTTTTACAGCAACCACTCTCTCACGAGTGGTAGAGACCTACAGTTTAATGCCGTTCGATTGGACGACTTTTTCAAGAAAGGAGTACTCTTTGAGTACTCCAAACGACTCTGAAGAAGTGGGGGCGGGAATATTATTTAGTCCTACCGGGAATCGAACCCAGGCGACGCAGCTCTAGTGCGCAGGAGTCGACGCACAAACGTGAAGGACAAAATATGCAAATCGCAAAATAATTTAATAGGACGGTAGAGAACCCTCTGAGGGCCATGCTCAGTGATGGGACTTGGGAAATGAATAATGGTGGTAGATATGAAAGAAAAAAGACGGTAAAAAAGTGGTTGTAACGACAGATAAGTTCTCCATGTTAATACACTTATTTATTTGATGATGATATGTACAGTTACGAACAAAGCAATAGAACCACGGAATATCTTTAGTAGATTCCATTCCAAAAGGCTGAAGTCAGTATGCTGCATTTTTTTGATGCAATATCTATCTTTGACCATCAGATCAATCCAAATTCACTTTTGTCTCACCGGACTAATGAATATTTCCCCTTTTTTTTTGTGCTTTTTGAAACTTAAGTGGTTTACGAATTTAAGATGGTACACTACATCCTCCGAAGAAATTTTGTTCTTCAAGTCTTCTTTGTATTATTGGAGATTAGACTAGTAAGTTTAATTCAAACATAATCTCTGATTTGAAAGGGATTTTCATGTCATTTGATTTGGTTATCATCCTTTAGCAATGTTTTTCGTGGTGGACATTATGGCTTTTGATATTTTGATGGCTGTACGGCATTAAAAAATACTTCAAAAATAAAATAAAAATTACCCAACGTACCCCGGTCTTATTATTTCGTCGGCACCATTTCGTAGGTCGATCTCGTTTACTGAACAATTTTCTCTATCCATTCCTGCTTACATGGTATCCTTTTTGCTGATAATAAGGTACCGTAAGCAACAAATTTGCAAAATGTTTGATGCAACACATTGCAAGGATTTCAGGGACAGTTTTCCAAACCATCTTTAATAATTCGAAATAAATCCCATTAAGGCACATTTATGAATTTCATCCACTTTACATTAAGATCTGCAATATGCACTGTATTTTGTGGAAACAAATCTGATAAGTCCCAAAGCTGGTGGCATTGTTCCAGCCATTAACTTTTTGGATCTCGGTATTTTAAAATTTTGATTTTAGCGTCTAACAGACCAAATTTTTCTTGGATCTTAGTACACAATCAGAACAATGCTAAGGATATGATGAGCAATGGGCAAAATGTGGTAGATTTAGAGCTAAGGTTGGTAGGTTTTTCTACATTGGAAAAAGTGGTGGAAATACCACTTAAGTGGTAGAAGTCCCATCACTGTCCATGATAGCAGTCCTTGCGATACCATGTGAATTGAATAACTCCGCAACCATTAAGTATTTGGTATGAAGGCTACTCCTGATACTACTCAGCCCACTGAGGCATGGGATTTCCTCTGGGTGGCCAGATCATTCGCACAATTTAAAATCGATGCTCTGGTGTGAATCTAATCTGGGTATAGTGAAAAATCAAACTGATAACGAGTCCAACGCTGAATTGTTAATTAGCTAGCATAATGGCCTCACGAAGTCTTAAAGGCCCAGCCTTAATGGCCGTGCATACATAAAAAAGTTGACTTTATTAGTTCTGTAGCAAAATCCATATATTCGTTCCTGAGTAACGAGTATTCACTAAATCACCATATAACGAAACGTTACTCCTCAATGTATATCGTTACTATTAAGGTATCGTTGCCTTTTTTCCTAACACGCACCATAGACAACCGACGTCGGTGCGTTCGTTTTCTTCTCTTCTCTTCTAGTATACATTGTCGCTACTACTGTCATCTACTTTGATGTATTGTTGCCACATAACGCATCGATATGGTTTGATAGAGTACCCTTTCCGTGCTGCGTGCATGTTATATCCCTCTTGAATGCGTAGAGCATATCCTCGGTTAGGTAAGCTTGGGATGGTGTATAATAAGTTGTTCGCATCGTTGACATCGATGGGCTAAAGTATCGTGTCAATACATTTTTTTGGAATACGCTACTCTTGAAAATGCGAATATTTTGGAGATATTCATTTGGATTTCGTAGAGCAATCCCAACTCCGAAGGGCAGCTCGGCAAATGAACACCACGTCTCCGCTGTTGCACGCAACTGGAAAAGGACCTCTGCTGAACGCGCGAGGCGGGAAGCAATGGAGGTGAAACATGTTGGCTGAGACCCAGATCCACCCCGGACTGTAGCTCCAGCCAAGGAAGAAGAAGAAGAAGAGTTATTCCAATGTGGTTTTTAAAGAGGTAGGTATATTTAACACTAGTCCATATTTAGTGTCAATTTGACACACTTTTTTTTTCAAACAAGTAAAACTCCAAATAATTGTAGTGTTGTTGCCAAACACTCGCGGACGGCCGGGCTACTTTCTCGTCTCGTTTCCGTGAATAAATATTTGTCACCAGAGGGCTCTGAAGGCTTGTAGAAGAGTTATTACATATCTGATGTTTGGTGTCAATTTGAAACAATGTGTTTAAGCCTTCAAATAAGGTTCTCCTCGCAAGTACTGTGGCACTTCTCTATCGCAGCAAAAATGTCACTTATTCGCTTGCGAGCTAATAGCCAATCGATACGATTCGATAAGCGAGAAGCTCTGTATAGTGTTCAGCAGGTTGTACAAGTTTTTTTTCATGTTCAATTTTGCTTTTATTCAATAAAAAAGTTTCTTAGTTACATTATCTGCAAAGCCAAAGGGGCTTGTCTGCAGTAGACTGAATACAATATTTGTTTCTGTTATATTTTTTTTTTTTATTTTGTACGCGATGAACTTGCGCCAAGCCGCGATATGTTTGGTCTGTGAGTCCAGCGCTTGAAATTTATGTATGTTCCTGGAAAATTTCTGACCGTCGATGAGCAACTGTTGCCATTTCGTGGACGATGCAGTTTTCGACAGTACATTTCGTCTAAGCCTGGACAGTATGGCATGAAACTTTGGATTCTGGATGACGCAGGGTCGTTTTATGCCTACAATATTCAAGCCTACGTTGGCCGTGACAGAAACTGTTCGGCAGAAATCAAACAAACTTCAACGTGTTGTTCTGGATTTCTTTTTCGTGTGCATGCCTTTACTTTTCTCTTATCTGTGATTATTTTGCATTTTTAGGAATGAACGGAAGCAATGAACGGAACATTTTGTTACAACTTATAGTTTTGAACTCGAGTTGAAGAGGCAGCAAGGAAAAATCTCAAGAAGATACCGTCAGCGCTGATTGAAAACCAGTGCTCTATACTGAAATCGTCTATAACCATGCAGGTCGTGTCACGATGTTGTCATACGTGCCCAAGAAAAATCGCTTCATAACTTTGTTTTCGACGTATCACACGGGCGTCCACTTCCATCCAGCTGACCAGGTAAAAACGCCCAACATTATTCACTTTTACAACAAAACGAAGCTTGTGTCGACACTCTCGACCAGTACCAGCCGTGCGCCACTAACGTTGTTCTACAATATTCTTTAAATTTCGACTTTGAATGCTTTCTTGATCTTCACTCAATTGGATAGAACAAAAGTAAGAAAAGTTTCCATCAACAATTGTCTTGTTGAACTTGGACGAGGCCTTACCTGAAGACAACATCAAAGCTAGGGCACGAACTCCACATGGTATACATGCGACGGAAGTTTTTCATCGCGTGAGTTAAGTATTGGTCGTAATTCTTAAAAATAAAAATATACAATGTGTCACCATACTTGCTTGTGTTTGCATTCTTCAATTGCACACCATAAATTCTTATCGTCATCACTTTTATGTGACCCATAAAAGTAACGATGACCGAAAGAGTAAACAAGGAAAGTGAACCAATGCATTCGGTTAACCTATTGAGAAATAGGGAGAATAAAACCAATGCATTCGGCTGACCTCTTGAAGAATGTAAGCCCAATCAAGTCAATTGGGGGACCGTGTTGAAATATTAAAAATAACAAAACCTTCTTCGGGCATTCGATTCGATCTGAGTGGTAGTTCATAGTAAACTCTCATCCGGATAGTACGGTGCAGCCCTGCTTAAGACAGCGGCCGTATTATTAATAGTAAATAAAGAACTAAAACCGTAATTATAATAGAATATATATAATAAAGAGAATATATTAAAAAAAAATTACGAAGTTCAGTTATTTATTTGGCGCAGTCGGTAGGATCAGGTACAACTATCCTGATCCACATTGAGAAAGTTCAATTCGCATTTCCTTAACCGCAATTTTCGACGAACGAAAAAAAAAAAAAAAAAAAAAACACGGGAAAAGATTGTGTATAGTGAAACCCTTCTAAAACCGTAGTGGAAGTTGTTGGCATATAGTAATAGTGAAACGGGAAATATGGCAGAAAATCCAAACGTCATCCCTGAGGTATCCAACCGGGATATCCTAAATAGTATAATGGCTATAGTGGCGAGAATACCACAGCCGAGTCATGGGAGCAACGTGTTACGGGAAAT
The DNA here is from genome assembly GCA_964034865.1 of Eristalis intricaria. Lineage (NCBI taxonomy): Eukaryota > Metazoa > Arthropoda > Insecta > Diptera > Syrphidae > Eristalis > Eristalis intricaria. The sequence goes on from OZ035874.1 coordinate 57,918,724, forward strand.
TCAATACTTACCCGAGTTCGATGGGGATAGCGAATCCCTAATGCACTTCATCGTAATGATAGAGAACCACCTTCGGAATACTATTGGAGATTACCAAGCCACCTGGAACATCATACAACAAGTGAAAATCAAAGGTCGAGCTATGGACCTACTGATCATCAATGGAGTCACTTCGTGGGAACAGGCGAAGGAGTTATTTAAACAACACTATCGACCGGTCATCAGCAGCAGCGATCTTACGAAGGAAATCAGCAATATGAAAGTGAGTTCAATATATGATTTGACCAATAAATTAGAATACCTTTTAAGCAAAGTAAATACATATGTAGTATTCTGTGACAATCAGGAACAAGAAAAACTATTGTACTATAATATTATAATAAACAAAATACGAGAATTAACAATAGGGAATTTAGCCAGAGAAATTAGGAATCTGTATGATTTACATGAAATAAAGAGTATTTTATTCTCCTACATAGGATACGATAATGGAAATTTAAGGAATAGTGAAATAGTTAGAACCACGGCAAATTACAATAACCAAAACAAAAATCATAGGTTTAGTCTCCCCGACAAGGAACGACGACCCAGTTACAATAATGGTCACAATAATAATTTTGGTGGACAAAATCATTCGGGAAGGTTTAGACAAAATGAGTATCGTTACCAAAATCACACTACTTCACAGAGACCTTTCCAGAACCACTCCATACAGAATAGACAGAATAGACTAGAACCAATGGATACCAATAATATCCAAACAAGTCAGGAACCGATCCGTCAGGACATTAACTCAGTAGAACCGCCGGTTTTTCTGAACTGAGCCTCGGACAATTAATGACAGTCGCCACTGAAATTCAGAACCAACGACACTATATTTTAGTAGACACTGGCAGTGCTATGACTATCATAAATACTAGTAAACTCGACATGACACCGTATAAAATTCTAGACACCCGACAGCTAGAGATAAAGACCATTAATAGTAGCGTAATCAGGAATACTGCAATAATTCAGTTTCCAATACCAAAAGAATTCGGTTACAGCGATAATACTTTTATTAAAGCTTACGCTCAGGCTTTAGAAAATAAAAACTATACGATACTCCTAGGAATGGATGTCCTTAAAAATATCATTGAAACCATTGATTTTGAGAAAGGAACTATAACTTTAAAAAATCAGACCATTCTAAAGATAGAACGAGGACACGAGTTGGCATGCAACTACCTAGAGGAAGGCAATCCTGACTTCGGCAGCCTTAATCGCGAAGAAACGACAGCATTGACCTCACTGCTAGACGAATTTAGAAACATCCAATATAAGGAAGGCGACATGTTAACTCATACCTCGGAAATAAAACATGAAATTCACCTTAAAGAAGACAAACCACTACATGCAAAAAGTTACCGATTACCAAAGAAACACGAAGAAGAAGTAGCTAAGCAAATCAAAGAGATGGAAAAACAAGGTATCATAAGAAGAAGCATGAGTAGACATGCTTCTCCGATCGTTGTAGTTGCTAAAAAGCCAGACAAAGATGGTCAAGTACAGTACCGCATTTGTGTTGACTATAGGGCTTTAAATGAAATTACTGAAGATGACAGATTTCCTCTGCCAAATATAGAAAACCTCTTCGATAAGTTAGGAAAAGCGGTCTATTTCTCGACGCTTGACTTAGCAAAAGGTTACCATCAAATTTTGATGCACCCAGCTGACATAGCGAAAACTGCGTTTATTACTCCACAAGGATTATACGAGTATGTCCGTATGCCTTTTGGACTTAAAAATGCACCAGCCACTTTTCAGCGACTAATGAACCACATACTAAGAGAATATATAAACAAAATTTGTGTCGTTTATTTAGATGACATTTTGATATTCTCCACGTCCCTAAAAGAACATATGAAAAACCTCAGAGACATCCTTCGAGTTTTGCAGAAACATAATTTAAAACTACAAATTAGCAAATGTTCATTCCTCAAGAAGGAAACCGAATTCCTAGGTCACATATTAACACCAAAGGGAATAATGCCTAATGGTAATAAGATCAGTATAATCAGAAACCTCCCACTACCCCACACAGAAAAACAACTTAGAAGTTTTTTAGGAGCCTCTGGCTACTACAGGAAATTCATTCAGGATTATGCAAAAATTGCATATCCAATGACTAGGTATCTCAAAAAGGACACCAAAATAAATATTAGTGATCCTGAATACGTGAATGCGTTTGAAACACTCCGAAACAAATTGATAACACAACCAATCCTAAAATTTCCAGAATTCGAAAAACCATTTCATTTATACACCGATGCCAGTAACTTTGCCATCGGATCTGTCCTAACACAGGACAAACAACCGGTTTGCTATATCTCTAGGACTCTGAACGAGCATGAAAGAAATTATTCCGTAACCGATAAAGAATTTCTAGCCATTGTCTGGAGTGTATCCAAACTAAGACCCTATCTGTGGGGAAATAAATTCAAGATCACAACTGATCATCTCCCCATAAAATATTTGAATAAAAAATATAATGGTGCAGAGTTCTCACAACGCAACCAACGATGGTTACTTAAATTACAAGAATTTGATTACGATATTGAATATCTCAAAGGTCAAGAAAATCGAGTGGCCGACTTTTTAAGTAGAATTGAGAAAGAAAACAATGAAGTGAATCAAATTTCTGATAGCAGAACGGGTCAATCGACAGCGGAAGGACAATCTGATCACATACCTATTAAAGAAGGTATTGTCAATATATATAAACAACAAATTATTGTGAGTTATGACAAAGAACCAAAAGTGGAAACACTAAATGGTAAAAGAATTTTATATATCAGAGCCTCGGACCCTATTGAGACGATAACAGAACAACTCAAAGAAATTGCCCCAGGAGTTAGCGGTATTTATTCTGAAGTACAAGAATCTGACTTTAACAAAATTCAACGGTTACTCATGAACTTGCAGTCAGGAAATAGAAAGGTTAAATTGATTAAACTAACACGGAGAGTTAGAGACTTAAGGACGGAGGAGGAAGTTAGGAAACAGGTCTCCATATACCATATCAGGGAAAGTCAACACTCAGGAATCATAGAGACCTACAATACGTTAAAACAACAGATTTACTACCCTAAACTTACAAGGATAATTACACAAATTATAAACAATTGCGACGTATGTCAAAAGGCTAAATACGAGAGGAAACCTATTCAAGGGAAACTCAAAGTAACAGAAACACCTAGTAAACCTAACGAAATAGTTCACATAGATATCTACCATTTTCATAAACACATTTTTTTGACAATGATTGACAAGCTGACAAAGAAAGGGTATGTATACAGACTTGAAAGTAAAAATCACATTCACAAAACAGACGCTATCACAGAACATTTAACTAGAGAAGGTCCACCCTATAAAATAATTACGGATAACGAGTTTAATACAACATACATCAGAGAATTTCTTAGGGAACGAAATATCGAAGTGCATTTCACTAAACCGAACTCACATACAGGCAATGCAGACGTTGAACGCTTACATAGTACTATAGCTGAGATACTACTTAGCATGAACCAGGCAGAATCAGTAAATACCAAAATGTTTAGAGCTTTTCAAATCTATAACAAAAGGTATCATACTACGATAGGTATGTCACCAGAACAGGCTCAACATACAAATATAGAAGCATTAGTAACCAAGCTAAAAATGAAAAAAACCAAGGTTATAAACAAAAGGAACCAAGATAGGGAAGATTATATAGAAAGAAGATCATTTGGTTATATAAAGAATTATAAACATGTGAGACACAAAAATGAACCCAATTTTCGATTTAAAAACCTAGATAGAGTACATACATCAAATATTAAACGACCAAGACAATTTGTAGGTACTCACACTGATGCTGCTACTCCTGATGACACCAATGAACCTAGTACAAGCAGCACTTGTAATAACACCAATCGAAAGTGACAACGGATTCACAACGATAAGCATGGGTGAAGGAGAAATCATCAACCAAACCCAAACCATCATCCACATAGTAAAAATAAAAATGTTGATAGACACCTTACAGGAAATAAAAAAATTTGAAATTGTAGGACAAGACTCAGAAATAAGAAAGGAATGTAATACAATTTTTACAAAAATACATAGTATCATGCCTCATAAGACAAGATCAAAAAGAGGTCTCGTAAATATAGTAGGAACGGCTCAGAAATGGTTGTTCGGTACTATGGACAACTCAGATAGGGAAGAAATAGAAGAACACATAAAAGCTACTGACACTAACAATCAGAATGCAATTCAGGAACTAAACAAGCAAATCAAAATTAATACTCAATTAAACGGAAACATAAAAAACATAAGAGACTTAGTTTTGAGGGATAGGGAAGAAATAGAACGCTATCAGAATGAAAACCAACAGTTACAAAATACGATACTTAAACGCCTACAACGAACCGAAATACTAACTAGATTACAGATGTTAGAAAGAGTAATTGATAATTTGTTAGACACGATAGCTGCAGCGAAAATGGGAATAACCCACCCTAGCTTACTCACTAAGGACGAACTAATCATGACAGATATGAATTGGAGCAAATTAAGAAATATTAAGTCAGGGGTAATGAAATATACAGATGATGCCATTATTATAGCTTTGAAAATACCAGAAGAGATTATAACACGTCCAATTAAAATAATCGTACCAATACCAAATCGAGAAAAACAAGAAGTTGACTTAGAACCCTTTGTTGTAATTGTAAACGAAGGAAAAGAGTATAAATATAACGAGGAGAAAATTAATGTTAACGAATTAAAAGAGAGAAATGATTGTATTAGTAAGCAAAATTGTTTAATGAGGATCAATAATAATTTTGAAATTATTAATCTGAACGAAAGAACTTATATTATTAAAAACGCTAAAAATGTAACCGTACAAAATAATTGTGACTCTAGAAATTTAACTTTTGCTGGAAATCTTATTGTTAATATTCAGAATTGTAATATTAAAATCAATGACGCTATAATTAAGAACAAAGAAACTAATTATACATTTCAATTCTATTATGAAGAAATAATGAAAGAAAATGCCACCATCAATACGGTGTTTACAAAATTTAAGGAACTACAAGAAATTGAAAATAGACATAACCTAGAATTAGTTCAATACCACAAAGTAAAAACCTATTTAATCTCTGGTACATCCATGTTAATAATTATTATTGGTATAAGTATCATTGGAATCGTAATGTACAAGAATGTCAGAAGTACCGGTAAAATTAAAATTAAAATTGATAGCTTAACAGAAGAGCAAGGAAAAAAACAAACGAAACCCTCAAATCAAAATTTCCAGGAGAAAACTTTCTCTAAGGAAGGAGGAGTTAAGTATTGGTCGTAATTCTTAAAAATAAAAATATACAATGTGTCACCATACTTGCTTGTGTTTGCATTCTTCAATTGCACACCATAAATTCTTATCGTCATCACTTTTATGTGACCCATAAAAGTAACGATGACCGAAAGAGTAAACAAGGAAAGTGAACCAATGCATTCGGTTAACCTATTGAGAAATAGGGAGAATAAAACCAATGCATTCGGCTGACCTCTTGAAGAATGTAAGCCCAATCAAGTCAATTGGGGGACCGTGTTGAAATATTAAAAATAACAAAACCTTCTTCGGGCATTCGATTCGATCTGAGTGGTAGTTCATAGTAAACTCTCATCCGGATAGCACGGTGCAGCCCTGCTTAAGACAGCGGCCGTATTATTAATAGTAAATAAAGAACTAAAACCGTAATTATAATAGAATATATATAATAAAGAGAATATATTAAAAAAAAATTACGAAGTTCAGTTATTTATTTCGTGCGAGATCCAGTTTATCGATTTCCCGTACTCCTCTTGCTCGAACTCTCCATCAACATCATCACAAGCATCAGCATCGGTCGAAATGCTAGCGGTCAACACATTGGTTCATCAGCCAACCACAACACATGTGTCCTCGAACTCCTAATGCAAAAGTTCACAGTCTTCGCTGTGACATGTGCGTGAGACCAGCTTTTACGGAGCATCGTTTTATTCTACTCGAGAAACGCGATGTACTTCATCGCAAATGAAAATCAAGCATTCTCGATTTGACCTATTTTTTTCCCTTGTTATTGTATATCTACTGTTACGTAAATATTTCGCAACAACAACGTTTTTTTACTCCGAAATCGGCTCCATAAAAAATTGTGTCAAATTGACAATCATCATCAGCATCAGATTAGCATCGCAAAACTAAATATAGACTAGAGTTAAAAGTATTCTACTAACAAAAACTATGTGGGCATTTTGTGATCTTTGATATGATCATACTGCCACTATGAGTGTTTATTTTACGTGTTTAACAATAAAAGCAGATATTATTCATGCCTACTTGGTTCAGTTGAATACATACAAAGCTCCTATTTGATGTCCAAAAACCAGAAGTCTCAATTCTCACATAAAAATATGAATTTCAGATATAACCTATAATGGAGATATCCAACTTCTACCTCCCTTGCCCCTTGATTTCATCTGACAGCGTTTTTCATACGATTTTTGTCCCGTGTCTCTGAATACGTGTGAGCTCTTGAGAACAGCTGATACACTTCCCCGCCTTAGTAATACAGTAATAAAGTCCGAGGCGGACCTGGACCTAGCTTCTCAGCAACCACTCGTGCTGTGCGTGCTATTGTTCTCTCACGCGTGAAAGGAACCTACAGTTTAATACCGACTCCGAACGGCGAAGTTGAGAAGCTTTTTCTTGACAGGAATACTCTTTGAGCATTGTCAGTGACTCGAAAGAGGTGGAGCCGTGGTAAGTTCGGGCATCGAACCTGGCACCATCTACGTAGGAGTCGACGCACTTACCCACTACGCCACGGCGACCCATCAGAGTTCTTATTTGAAAATCCGGTCGATATTTTTTAGTTTTTCCAAATTTCGGTCTTAAATTTTCAACACACTATGGAGGGGTAAACGAACGAACAAAGCTTATGTTCATGAAGTCGATTCATTAAAACTTTGAGCAAGTCACAATCTGAGATACTAGGACATAATTAATGAACGTACACCATAGTGTGAATTTTTGATGAATTTTAATGAATTCAAATTAATAATACATTCAAACGTTGAGTTAACCAATAATAAAAAGCGTGAATCACAAATAAGACGTTTTGACAACCATTTTTGTGCATTAGTAATAGTTGCAATATGCCATCGTTCTTATCAAATTGTTTAAATTGAATTCACGAATTAAGCGTACAAAGCGGATTTAATTTTTTTAATTAATTTGTCAGGTATGGTTTATGAATAGGTGAATACACACTTAAGAATACATTTTAGGTCAAATAGTTCCATTTAAATGAACATTGCAATACATTTCTATTCACGAAAGTCCATATTACAATGTAAGAAAGTTCCCTTAAAAATAGGAGTCAACATGTGAGCACCCTTTGAACAACACAACCATGTATGTTATATGGATCGTACATGGATTGTGACCAAGTCTCCCACAAAATTCACGGTGAATTGAAGAGCAATGTAGAAGTATAAGTAAAATACAAGGGATTACCACTACATCTTCGTTGTGGACTGGGGGTAAAAGTGGCCGAAGTTGGATATCTCTAGCATCCATTATCTCTGATTGAAGAATGAATCGAAAGTAACTTGTAACGATATTAAAGTAACGAGTATTCAGATTCACAGTAACGTGGACGTGGACTTCGTCGTGGACTGGGGGTAAAAGTGGCCGAAGTTGGATATCTCTTGAAGAATGAATCGAAAGTAACTTGTAACGATATTAAAGTAACGAGTATTCAGATTCACAGTAACGTGGACGTGGACTTCGTCGTGGACTGGGGGTAAAAGTGGCCGAAGTTGGATATCTCTTGAAGAATGAATCGAAAGTAACTTGTAACGATATTAAAGTAACGAGTATTCAGATTCACAGTAACGTGGACGTGGACTTCGTCGTGAACTGGGGGTAAAAGTGGCCGAAGTTGGATATCTCTTGAAGAATGAATCGAAAGTAACTTGTAACGATATTAAAGTAACGAGTATTCAGATTCACAGTAACGTGGACGTGGACTTCGTCGTGGACTGGGGGTAAAAGTGGCCGAAGTTGGATATCTCTTGAAGAATGAATCGAAAGTAACTTGTAACGATATTAAAGTAACGAGTATTCAGATTCACAGTAACGTGGACGTGGACTTCGTCGTGGACTGGGGGTAAAAGTGGCCGAAGTTGGATATCTCTTGAAGAATGAATCGAAAGTAACTTGTAACGATATTAAAGTAACGAGTATTCAGATTCACAGTAACGTGGACGTGGACTTCGTCGTGGACTGGGGGTAAAAGTGGCCGAAGTTGGATATCTCTTGAAGAATGAATCGAAAGTAACTTGTAACGATATTAAAGTAACGAGTATTCAGATTCACAGTAACGTGGACGTGGACTTCGTCGTGGACTGGGGGTAAAAGTGGCCGAAGTTGGATATCTCTTGAAGAATGAATCGAAAGTAACTTGTAACGATATTAAAGTAACGAGTATTCAGATTCACAGTAACGTGGACGTGGACTTCGTCGTGGACTGGGGGTAAAAGTGGCCGAAGTTGGATATCTCTTGAAGAATGAATCGAAAGTAACTTGTAACGATATTAAAGTAACGAGTATTCAGATTCACAGTAACGTGGACGTGGACTTCGTCGTGAACTGGGGGTAAAAGTGGCCGAAGTTGGATATCTCTTGAAGAATGAATCGAAAGTAACTTGTAACGATATTAAAGTAACGAGTATTCAGATTCACAGTAACGTGGACGTGGACTTCGTCGTGGACTGGGGGTAAAAGTGGCCGAAGTTGGATATCTCTTGAAGAATGAATCGAAAGTAGCTTGTAACGATATTAAAGTAACGAGTATTCAGATTCACAGTAACGTGGACGTGGACTTCGTCGTGAACTGGGGGTAAAAGTGGCCGAAGTTGGATATCTCTTGAAGAATGAATCGAAAGTAACTTGTAACGATATTAAAGTAACGAGTATTCAGATTCACAGTAACGTGGACGTGGACTTCGTCGTGAACTGGGGGTAAAAGTGGCCGAAGTTGGATATCTCTTGAAGAATGAATCGAAAGTAACTTGTAACGATATTAAAGTAACGAGTATTCAGATTCACAGTAACGTGGACGTGGACTTCGTCGTGGACTGGGGGTAAAAGTGGCCGAAGTTGGATATCTCTTGAAGAATGAATCGAAAGTAGCTTGTAACGATATTAAAGTAACGAGTATTCAGATTCACAGTAACGTGGACGTGGACTTCGTCGTGAACTGGGGGTAAAAGTGGCCGAAGTTGGATATCTCTTGAAGAATGAATCGAAAGTAACTTGTAACGATATTAAAGTAACGAGTATTCAGATTCACAGTAACGAATACGTGTGGGTAGTCAATTTGTGGTTACTTTTACAGCCCTAGACTTTACTCAACACGATTGGGGGCGAAATGACGTTTGTATCTCATTTGGCCGACCTTGACTTCCGAGTACTTCTCATTCCGTTTAAACTGAAACGAGCAGTGCTGCCAAGTAGGAAAAATCGCACCCACATCACGAAAAAAGTATAAACATTGTAAGCGATACAAAAAAAAAAGAATGATTAAAATAAAACATTCAACTCACCTCCGGTTGATTTGGATTTCCAGTCGTTGACGCCCCAGCGGCGGCGACACGTCCACCATCCGCTCCAGCAGCTCGATTAGTCTCGCCCGGATTCTGTTCACCTTCGGCCGCATTGCCAGTCTGATTAGCTCCCGCAGTGCTGGGGTCCTTCTTCGATTTCTCATTTTTCCTCATGAATAAAGATGTAAACGATGGCAATCGCTGAGATTTGGCAGCATGCGACTTGCTCTCCGTCTTAATGTCGGCACTCTCTGTGTCGCTACTAGATTCAAAATATTGGATTTTGTTTGTTTACCTGATTTCTCTCTGAGGTTCTTATGTCTACACTACAGTAAGCAACAGCAACAACACCCAGCAACAAAAGGATACAACACACAAAGAAAACAAAATGAAACAGAACACGCAATTTTTAAGCCAAACGAAAAAAAAAAAACATACGAGTACTTCCATACCCCACACAGATGCGGATACAAAGAGGGGAGAGAAGAAAAAATGTTTAAATTAATTAACAAAATACTATCCAACACCAAGTCTGCTTCAATGTTTTTTACAACTGTACAGCGAGCGCTAAGCATCTTCATCGAGGCGTCTTTTCATATTTCGCCTCCTTCGCTTCGGCCCCCGGCGGGACGCTTGCCGAGCCGATGACGAGCAGGGAACTTACGAGCGTTCATCTCGTAAAGTAAACAATTTTCCAAACAAAAAATACACAATTATACAAGAGCGGTGTAAGGAGAGCCAGCAATAACGTGGCAAAGGAAAAGAATTGAAGGCGCACTGTGGGCGGGTTCGGAGGATATTCGCGCGGCAATTTAATTAATTTTTGTGTTCCCGTCTGCCAGTGTGTCTGATGTTAGTCCATTCCATCAGCCCACACTCCTCGTCGAGTCTGTGTATCGTTGGCGTTGCCTGGGCGGCGAGTACATTCCACGCTGGGATATTGTATACGATTCACAATCGAGGATGATTCTGTTCGTCGCTGTTGGCGCGTGGGTGGGAGGGAGTGGGGGACAGGGGCTAGAAAAACACATGGAAAGGTAATTAAGATAAGAACACAATAACGAGGAGTACTGGACCGAGCCGAGACTAGTGTCTGGACGGTGATGATGTTTGGAGATGTTTATGTTGGCCCGGGTGTCGAAATGGAAGATATGAGGTGGTGGTGCTGTTTTCGTTGTTTTTCGACTGGCAATTAGGTAATCCTTTGGATTGAAGTACGCTTTAGTGATTAGTGCGAAGCGAACGATGGGTTTGCTGGGGTTAATCATGGGGACGTGGGGATGAGCCGTGTGTGGGTGTGTGCGTTCTTGAAGAGTGAGGATTAGCATTACGTCAAGCAAAGTGGTCTTGCTTGTTTGGAGAGGAGGGTTGACAAGCTGACCGGGTCGAAAGCGGTGGGATATAAGCCACAAATCGTGTATAGCAGCGATGTGAAAGCAAATTAGGGCTAATTACTCTTTGTTTTTGTTTGCATAGAAGTTTGAAGGTCTTTTCTGATCAGAGGGGAGGGCTTTCCGGATGAGAGACTCGGGTCAAGTGAAGGAGTGAATCGGACCAGTCAGGGGGACAAATGGGGACGATGACTTGGAATTTTGAAGAGAAAATGGCTGGATAGAGGGCATAGCATTTAAGGGGCACTCGTTCCGAAAGGTTGTGAATGTTATTCTACTCGAATTCGGGGCCAACTTCAAGTGATGTTTGTGAAAAGGAATTCGACCTAGATTGAAGTGCGATATAAATTTTGTGTATGTTACATCCATTCAAAAAAAAAAGCAGTGATACTCGAACGTGTAATGAATCCCGCGACATGCACTCCCGATCGTTCGATGAAGCAACCAATGCAAAGGGAAGTATGAGAAAACGCATCGCCAAGCGGACATGCGTCACTCGCTCCATTCACGAGCAGTACACGTGTAGTTTGATTCAATGATAAAGTGAAATTTATTTGATAACCGACTTTCATTATTTTTACCGACAACAGAGAGTAGAGTTAGTTTCCTGATTGGAGTGTGTGCCTGTAAGGCAAAAAGACATGAAAGACTGGTTATTTTCATTGTTTTCATTGTTTCATCAACACTATGTCCACTGGCGTAGGTTCTTACAAGGTGGCAGAATTAATCATCCTATCGGAAGATGTTATAATTTTTGTACGTCAATCATATTTGACATTTGTGAACTAGCTGCAGTATATAGAAAAACAAGCAACGGAGCAAAAATACTGCTCAAGAGCGTGGAATATTTGAGTCGATTTTTTTAACGAATAAATGGTGGTGCAATCACAGGGTGAATTTCGATTTCTTGCTCCGCCAAGTGGGCAAATGTTCCGACCCTTAGCTACCCGACTCAAACAAACCTCAGAGAGTGGCAGACCTTAAGGAGAATATTCGGCAGGTATGCGAAAATTATGGAACGTCATGGAAAATGGCGGCTAAACGGTCACAAAAGGTGTATCAACACTGGCGGCAGCCACTTGGCGGATATAATCTTTTCCACTTTTTGGGGCCTGTGAAGGCCCCAATAAAGACTTTCATCAGTCAAGATCATAATTTTATATATTTAGTAAAACAGTCAAAAGAAGAAGAATAAGGATGTGCCGACTCACACCCAGCTTATGTTGTGTTCAATTATTGACAAGGTCAACATTCGCAACTCTTGGCTAATTCACTTCTCAGAAATAAAATTGGATGATTCATTTTGCACTGAACCTGATATACGCTCGACTTTTACTATGTTAGGTTAGGTAAGGGGCTGCTAGCAGCACTAGCACACTTAGACCATAGCAGCACACACACTTAGACCATATTGGTCCATTGTGACACCCACAGTCAGACTACTACCACTGATTGACTACTCCAGTGATAGTGCTCAAGTTAATTTGCTCCCAACGGCAAATGTTGACTGGACAAGATTTGAGAACCCGGTTAGAGCGTATTAACTGCGCTTTCGGGATTCGAACCAGGGACCCCGCTAACCAGGGGCAGGCACAATACCAACTGCGACATCCAGTGGTTCATCGACTTTTACTAAAAATCTGTCAATAAGCACAACATTTTTGAGGCAAAAAGAATAATAATAATAATAATATAATATGGGTGGCTCTACAGTCCGAGGCGGACCTGGCTTCTCAGCAACCACTCGTGTTGTGCGTGCTATTGTTCTTTCACGAGTGGAAGGGCCTACTGTTTTATGCCGACTCTGAACGCCGTATTTGAGAAGCTTTTTCTAGACAGGAAATACTCTTTGATCATTGTCAGTGACTCGAAAGAGGTGGAGCCGTGAATTATCAAAGGTGGTACATTCGGGTATCGAATCTGGCACCCTCTGCGTAGGAGTCGACGCACTTACCTACTACACCACGGCGACCCACAGGTAAAAAATAAACATTCTGAAAATATATCACATCAAATATATCATGTGGTGGACGGTAATTTTGTCTGAACAGAATTCTTGGCTTTCGTGTCTGCCTAAAAACGAGAAAGACACCAAGTTCGCAAGGTGACAGGTAGTTGAGAAAAAGTGAATAAAACTTCTACGCTCGAGGAGAACTGTTCTCTCCTTCTAGCTGTAAGAGTATTCAAGAAATACGCGGCAAATAGAAAGCAAATGCCTTCAAAAAGCCTTTATTTTTAGTGAGTGACTCTACCGAATGCGAATAACTTCAAAGTGTAATCAAAGTTCTCTATACGGACATCAGCGGGATCATCAAGATAATCCGTTATGTAGGAGTATACGTATTGAAGGGGTTGGGATAAGCGAATACCTTCATGCCAGGTCCATGTAAAGAGAAGTTTGACTGTAAAAAGGACCCCCACGGTACCGGACGCGGTCATGAATTACAACCATTTTTGATTTGTCGTAACACTAATAACAGACACACAAAGCAAAAACGAAGAAACGAAGCGTTTGTAAAGATGAACCATATTTTTGAGACCGGGCAACCCATACCTAAACGGACAATCAAGAAGCTCCCTCGGGTGTCCGCTATAGAGCAGCTTCACTGTGGTCAAGCACCACCTTGACACCACAGTAAATTGTACAAACAACATCCGTACCGAGAACAAGGGCAGAAGAACGTTTGCCAAACGCTGTTTCCTTGGTCTCAAGAGGCAATAGAGTACCAGAGCCGTTCCTTGTAGGACCAATCAGACTTTTATTGATCATCCCCGTCCTGTTTTAATGCATGGACAGTTTGAAATGTGGATGAAGAAGTCCTTGGTCTTGGGTGCCATCTTTGATTCTGTTTGCATTGACGGCATCTGGAAGAGAATATTAGAACAAGAAGGCTGTGCCGACTCACACCCAGGTTATGTTGTGTTCAACTCTTGGCTAGCTCAACATTCACAAATCATGGCTAATTCACTTCTCTCGACTCATTGACAATGCTCAGAGAGGGTATACGTGTCTAGAGGAAACTTCTCAAACTTTGCCGTTTGGGATCCACATAGATCTGAAGGTCCGCCACACTCATGAGAGAACTAATGTAAAGCTTTGCACATACAGGAGCAACAGCTACATGAATTATTAGTGTAGAAGCTAGCCATAAGTCCTACACAGGCTGTAGCGCCACCCATATCATCACTATCAAAAGATCATTGAGTTGGGTTACTGTGGCGAATGAGTCATTGTCTCCCAAGGAAAGTGGCTGGTGGTGCCTTCTGGGTGACAGTAATCGTCGTAGCATCGACTCCAAGCAGCAAGTGCCACTTCGCATCTTTCCGTGGGAATCATTGTGGAAAGCACTTAATTACCAAAATTATTCGATTGGGTGTGTTCGCTGGAGTTTATTTCTATGTGGGCTACCTGGGGGAAAAGTGGCTACCAAAAAAATTAATTTGATGTCTCGGAAGAAGCATTTTTTCATCAGAGAACGCCGGACAAGCACGAAGTGGAATCTTTACATTACAAGCATTTGCCAGACGGAGCAATTCCGCTCACTGCTTGTGAGTTATTGGCGCTCGCTTCATGTTGAACTCGAGGTGCTGAACTGAGCGAAGGCGAAGTCAAGTAGTAAATTCCCATTATATTACAATTGAGTTCCAAAGTGGAGTTCCACAAGGGACTATGCTGTCACCACTATTGTTTGTCGTGGTTATCATTGGTGCACTCGGTGTAACATTAAAGAAAGAAAATTGTGGAATTCAATGGACTTTGACATCTGCTCTTAAACAACTTTCCTCAGACTAAGCTGATGACGTTTATGTATATTCACATTAGGTAAGGGACCTTCAGCTGATGGCAACCAATCTCGAAGCTGAGTTAACCCCAAAATGAACAGAACAAAATCTGAACCACTGAGCATGCTACAGGTATGAACGAATGCAAACTGAACGTCAAGAAGAGTTGATAGCTTTCTAGATACATTTAGGATCCGTGGTAATGCTTATAATAATAATATGTTTGGCGCTACAGTCCGAGGCGGACCTGGGCCTAGCTTCTCAGCAACCACTCGTGCTGTGCGTGCTATTGTCACGAGTGGAAGGGACCTACCTCTGAAAAAACAATGGTATCCGCTTGAGAACAAAGCGTCGATTATGGAACAGGGTGCAGTACTTGGAAGGTCGATACCATTGTGACACGAAAGTTGCAACCATTCGCTCACAAATGTTGTTTTCGGATTATCAGGTTTTTTTGGCCGATCTGTATTATCGCAGCGACGCAGCTTGAATGAGAATTGGCCAAGAACCTTTAATTATTCTTATACGAACGAGAGAGTAGCGGAGAATTGGACAAAGCCTAGCGCGCCGCGAAGACAACTCCATTTTGATAAGGACGCAATGCTGTAGAATTCACTTAACCACGCAGACAGAATACAAAGGCGCTTGGGCCGTAGCGAAACGTTGAAAAGGAATCGAGTACTTTAGGAATGAGCGGGTTAATGGCGCTAGGCCATCATTATATAACCTTTCACCGATGCCATTGGACTTCACCAAGGGTGCGTCTTGACACCTCTCCTTTTCATAATACAGTGAAACTACATTTTACGTACACCCCTCTATAAGGGACACCTCTCTTTACGGAACATTTTTCATGGTCAATGCATGAAGGTATTCGTGTATTTCAACTCATTCAGAACGAAAACCCCTAGATAATGGACGATCATGATGGTTCCATCGCTGTCTGCTATAGAGGAGTTTCAATGTGTATATGGACTAGGTGCTGCTAGGGAGAGTTGTCTTAAGTGCGCTAACATTCTCGGTGACGGACTTCACCGCTTGCTCCATAGGTTTCTGGCATGTTGTGGGAGTTGCCAGGTTGAGGAAGACGAGAGTACTTGTATGGTTTATGCTAGGCTTAGGCTATGGTTCGATGGTTTGGTCACGTGGCACGAATCACGCTTGCTTTGAATGCGATTCCATCCGTTAGACGACTGCTTGGCAGAACCAGGACCAAGTCCAAGAACTTGTTTGGTCGTAGGCTTCGTCATAGCTAGTGTAAGTTAGAGTCGATGGGTGAGGATCAAGTTGCGTGGAGATCTCTCGTGCCTGCAAGGAGGTTGCAATGGGTAACTGAAAATGTTTGTCAAACAAACGTATGTCACAAGTTATCAATAATCTCCTTCAAACCAACCAAGTACAAGTGCCCAGTAGGGCAAGCAGGTTCAAAGTTTCTGTTGACATGTCCAAACACTCAACCACTGGCTGTCAACAAAAGCAGCAATAAATAAATGAAAACAAAAACACAACCGTGCATGTTCTCCTTCATCTCAAGTAAAATAAATTCACTTCCCTTACCTGAACCTGGCTCAACACCGTTGCTGATGAAAGGTGCAAAACTTTCCTTGCCCCACACCCGGGGAGAGTCCTTCCTCCCACCGAGAAAGTTCCCCAATTGCACAAGTGCTTTACACACTTTAAGTTTACGCCAATCACCAACGAAGAGAAGCGAGTCCTCATAGAAACTAACAAGTGACCGCTCCACTTCAGCCGCCAAAGGAATCTTCAATTACGAGGATGTTCTAATACCCTTCACGTCACTCATAACTCATCTATTCTCAGAACGCAGTTGATTAGTGCGCGGAGCGCGGAGAAACACAGAAGCATGAATTACAAACGCGAAATATTGCTCATACGCCCCAGTAACCCATCTCAAAAGCCATCGTCTTCAATCCGCTTCCCCTGAGCCGGCTTGTAAGATGAATTTCCAGTTTTTTCCTGCGCGTCCTCGGCTGCTCCTTATGACAAATGACCAAAAGCGCGAGCGTTGAAATTGCAAAAATATTTCAAGTAATTGAAATTTAATGTTCGTTCATTCGCCATTTTAAACATCAACAAAAGCTGATTTTCCATTCGTTGAGCGCGGCGAGAGGGGCGCCGCGCCGAGGGGAGTCAGACTGTTGCCCACACCATCGCCGTGTCCTTCGGGGGATTGTTCATTTGTTTTGCGTTCTCTTTAATGTTCGCCATTCTCGCCCGTGGAAGATGGAGAATAATTAAATTTATTCTGATTTTGACATTCAATTCGTCGTCGCGTAGTAATCGCTCAAAAGGACTTTCACCAGCAGCGGACAGACAGAGGGGGAGAGAGAGAGATCCTGGCACAAAGTGCACACAGTGGAGTGCGCGCGAGTTCTCCCGTGTAGAAAGTCCCATTCAGAGTATTTCTTCTGTTCTGTGCTTCCTTTTGGGACTTAATTTCAACTTCAACTCAGCCATTCATCACTTCTTGGACTGTTTGTCTGTGGGTCCCGTCCCGCCCGCTAGGCTGTGAAACGCTTGGCGGATATTAATATTTAAATGATGTTTTCAATAGTTGCTGAAAGTTGCCTCAGTCCTTGAACATGAACCACAAAATTGCTTGTTAAACACTGAGTTCGTCTGCACTTTCTTGTCCTCCTTGCCACTGCTGCTGTGAGTTTGCCACAAGTCGGAGTGATAGCCGTTCGAGGATATCGACTGACTTGCGGTCCCCTGTGGTGTGGACGAACGATTAAATTCAGCTCAACTGGGCGTGCAGCACTTGTGTTCACATGTGACTTGCATCCACACGTGGAATGATGAAGTTAAGCCATCAACCAGTCAGCCAATCTGTACGTACTCCGTCGATGAAAGATTGGAATAATGGTGCCATTGACACTGGGATTAATTAAGATGTAGTGCAGCACCCCGGCGGGCGGCCTTCGCAGGAGGTGTGCAGGCGTATTTAACAAGCAATTGAATTGTGCAGGATTGTGGGGGACATATAATCGTGGTGTTGTTGAAGTTGTTGCAAGTGCTTAACAGCGAACGCTGGAAGGGGGTTAAAGGGCCTCCCATGAGAGGGAATGACCCTTTAAAAGACACATGAGAAAAAGGAGTGTATTCTAAACTGCCAGGACCTGTTTTTTGATAAGCACCCAAGTCAATTTGTACCAATTTGAAGCAGAAGTCACTGCAAAACACCTGATTTTTTAACTTAGAATCATAGATTGGGGTCATCCAGCAAGAGGCGCCATGTAATATTTCATGTCATTCGTTATCTGACAACATTCAGTTCTCTGTGAGATCGATCATATCGATTTATGATGGAGCAGCTGCGCTGATGGGCACACAAGCCCACACAAAATGGCGATGAAGACGCAATGGTCGTACTGCTTCAGCGTAACTGACACGATGTGAAAGATTTAAATCGTATCTTTTCCCACTAAGGCCAGTCGCTGGAAGTCGAAGATTGAAGTCTTACTATTATTTCGCATTCAACGCAGGAAGTAGTCCTTAATACCCTGCCTCGACAAATCGTAGCTTGAAGGCTGATCGAGTTCACTTCATACCATGATTGGCGACCTTCTGCGTACTGACAGTGAGGGAATAAGACCATGGCGGTTTAAGGACTTTGGCAACACTGGAAAACAAAAATAATTTGAAAGCTGAATGTTCTGGGTTAGTTAAAATGAAGCGTTACACGACACAACGTCTTTTTCTTATTGAACAATATAAAAAACAAAAACAAAGTCAACAAGCCCACAACCACTCGCGCATTACAGGAGGACATTTTATGCGGCATCAACATAATACAGTCACTTTTATGCAGATTGGTAATGAAACAGGTCGACAGTAGCACCTTTAAGTCTCCCAGGGGAATGTCTACACTAAGGTGTTGGAAACGCGTTCTAGAGCTATGGTGGAATTGGGCGGATGGAGGGTGGGGAGTGAACAGCGCGGCTATGATCCCGGGTGAAGTCAAGTCGACCAGATTTTCATTCCAAGAAGGCTTGGGAGCATGCCAAGCCTATCTGCGATCAGAAGAATCTCCAGCGCGCACTGTTTATTTGTGTGGCCGTATGTGTTGGGCCATGAGCAAATCGGAGTATATGGTCATTTCAAAAACACCTGTTCAACGCAGTCTACACATTATGCCTGAAACACAATAGTGCGTTTGCCCTGGTGTTGGCTTTCAACACACAAAATTCAATGGTCAAGCACAAAATACAGCGTCGACCTGCGTCAGTGAATAATGAGAGAGATTGAGAAGATCGTAATAAAACGTAAAACGTAGTCCATCGCACGTCATTATTCAACATGTTGGATATTTTTTGACAGAGGAGTGCGCTGTAAGAGAATTTTTCGCCCGGATTGAGAGTTTTCTTCCAAATTGAGAGCGTTTTGTGTCTACTGTCATTTGAGAAATGAAAACAGCTGATTAAAAATAATTTAACGAAAAAAGTCATTTCAAATGAGTGTATGCAGAAAGTCAGCAATATTTTTCTTCTAGTAGATGAGAGAGAGAACAGCTAATAAACTGAGTATTTATTTCAACGCAGTTAGTCATCGTAACATGAAGTAGGCTGGCGCAGCGTACTATTGTGTTTCAGCCACAATAGTACGCTGCGCCAGCCTACCCTTGAAGAAGGTGGAGAATTTTTAATATCTCGGGGTTTTTTCATGAGTGATGGGAGAAGTTCAGAACCATTAAAAGTCCCCCAGTATTCTTTAGACGGTCTCAATATGGTCCCAGAATTTCAAACTACTGCCTCTCTCTCCTGTGGACTTCAATCCATTACCACAGGAATGAGAAGAAGGGCACATCCCCTATAAGACATACAGTTTGTCAAGAAAGTGTTTACACAAGGTAAAAAAAAGCAGGAATGTCTACTTTAACGCTTCAATATAAGCTACTTCTAGGAACCTTATTTCCCCAATTTTTTTTATTGCAATACTCCATATTTTAAAAGGTAATTAAAATAAACAACACTCCATATAGCATAACAATAACAACAAAAGCTGTGTTTTTTGCAAGCGTATATACGCTTAATTTTCAATTTGCATGTAAAATACAATTACAAGTTCTATATCCGCTTAAGTAACTCATCATATCAATCGCCGCTTAAGAAATAAGTGCGGATAAAAACAATGCTTCCAAGCATTATTTTCTGTGTGCTCATTCCTGAATTCATTCATTCATTGTGTAGGTTGCTGTATGTGGCTTAAATTTGTAGGTGTGGTTGATGTATTAGATCATTTACAATTATTTTGGCATCCATAAGTATGCAATTTTTAGTAATCGCAGAGTGTCTCTGCTATACATTTCGTTTAGGTCTCGTTATCGATTCTTTTGATTTGATGGACATTTTTTTTATCTTGTAATTATTAAGTGTTTTTGCTTTTAAAGTGATAGTCACGCTACACAGTCACAAATCGAAGATTGTGACCACCAAGGATCAACCATTACCTTCCACGACTACACCCCTGACTGCTTAGCAAATGTCATAAATGTCGTCGGTGCTGCCAAGATTTTATGATGAATCATTAAGCGCCGATGATCGTTTTTTTGTGCACTTCAAAATTAAGGGTATATACGCTTGCAAAAAAACACAGCTATTAGTATCAAAGTGAAGACAACAACCCATGCGTGAATGCCCCGAAGTCAAACCGATCTTGGAACAGCCTGAAAGGCTGCAACATCAAATTTTCATCTGAATTCCCAGACCACTCAAAACTACATCAAAAGAGTAAAGTTCAACCACGAGCCCAAATCTCGTTAGAAATGTCGCTTAAAACACTCTAAAGAGGCGAATGCTTTCAAGTCTTGTTTGGTTCACCAAACTGACGACAATTACTTCCTCCTTTGAACCGTTCATTATTTTTCTTTTTTAGAATCAAAAGACATTCACATGAATTCCACCCACGAGCCATGAATATGCAAACGACAAGCAACATGAAATCGACGACATTTTTGCGAAATCCTTCAACTGTGTAGTGCCCTGCAGTTGTCCCCCCAGAACGATACTGAAGATCTCCCATTTTGATACGAAATGTTTTGTGGTCATCTTTTTCTAATTTTCAACTCCTTGTCCATCCTTACACCACCACCCCCGGCCCAGACATGAAACCACCACCTCAAGCCAGACAGAATTCAAAAACACATTCGGGACTATTTACATCTCACAGAGGACAGACTACACATCCAGATGCAAGGACAACACACACTTAACAGGACTCCACTAGATTGTGATCACAGAAAAAAAAAAGACAAGCGACACAAAACGACACGAAAGTTGAAGTACGAAAGAAGCATACACGAACGAGTACACCTGTTGTCGTCAATCCAATCCGGATTCGGTTGCCTGCCCTCGGCCACAGCAGCAGGACGACAGGACGACGACACCGTCCACACAAGCAAGAAAAAAAACCCGCATCGGCATTGGTAAACCAAAAGAGAAGGGAATTACTTAAAACACATCCTTTTACATCCTTATTACGGTAACTTTAATTAATTCGTTCTGACTGATGATACAAATTAGACATGTGTTCATGTGAGTGTGTGTGTGTGTTGGTGTGCGTGTGAGTGTAGGGTGGCGTGTGCTAGAACTCAGTTTCAACTGGTTTCTGTATTCGATTCGCTAACAATTTCGCTTGCCTCTCCAGCAGTTCCCTTTGATCCTTCGGTATCCAGCGCGAGCATCTTGACTCCGGAATGCCCAATTGATTGGCCCGAGCTAATAGGTCTCCACCGGCTGCTGGCTGCTGCTGCTGCTGCTGTGACGGTTGCTCCACGCTATCTGATGCGGTCGTTGTTGTCGACTGACGTGATGTTGCGCTACTACGGCCACCCTTAAGGGGCACGGTTGTTGGATTATAGACACTGCTCTCCCGATCTGTGGCATATTCAAAGGAATCATCGTCGTCATCGTTGCCGCGGCCATTCATTCGGAGTTGGGCCATTAGGGAGGCGCTGTTCCTTTGGCGGCCGTTCATCGCGTTTTGATTGCCATTACTGTTGCCGTTTTCGTTGTTGTTATTGAGAATAGTAACACCATTTGGTGTCATCCCAGACTCTAGGAGGGCAACATTTGGTCCCGGTCCCTGATGGGTCTCATCGTGTCTAAACGATTTATTATTGGCAAGAATGAGTATATAAAGGAAAATGTTTGTTGCAAGGATATACAGAAGATTATTATAAGAGGGATAGTAAAGGACAGAGACTGAGTGTATGCGTGTGTGTGTGTGTGTGTGTGAGAGAGACAGAGAGAGAGAGAGCGAGCGAGCGATTGAATACGAATTTCGTGGATATGCTTGATGGTGAATGGCTGATGCTTCAAATTTACATTTTAATATCAATTGTGGAACATTCTTTGAAGGATCCGTCTTTAAGTGAAGTTTGATGGTAATGAGAATCCATTCGGTTAGACATTCGTTTTTTTTTTCTGGTTTGGATGCATGAGTATGTGTGGATGTTCTTGGATAGCACGCGAAAACACTGACTTTCGAAATCAAAATGAGTTTTTTTTTCTTTTCCTTTTTTTTTGGAGTGCGAGTTAAAACTTGACAACTTCCGTATTCAATTGGTATCGAATTTGGTGGCGCATTTCAAACAAACAATAATGGAGATAATTTAAAAGATATTTACAAAATGAGAGAAGCGGGTCTCATGCAGTTAGTGGTGAATGTATTTACAAGGAGGAAGCTAGTTCGAAGCAATTGGGGGTACTTACGTCTCGCTGGCTTGGGTCTTCGATGATTTCGCTGGAAGGAGAAAAAGATGAGAACAAAATATTAATCAATTTCGAAAAGGAAACGAATAAGCGGATATATGTGGAATTTTTGGATTTCAAATGGAGAGCGGACGGCTCAAGGTTTCCTTCAGAAACCGACAAATTAACTAACTTGTAGCAACTACAGTGATCACTCTCTTGAGTGGACAGCCACGCGACCGGAGTGTTTTTCCTCATAAAAGAGTACAAATACCATATCTACCATATACCATAAACCATTACAGTCCCTCTTGTCCGCTTAAAAGAACCGTCCACTTAAGAGGGTGTCCGATAAGAGGGAGTTCACTGTAATTTTCACTGAGTTCTGTTCACTGAGAAAAAGCTTAAAATATGACGAAGAAAAGTGCTTATCGATGTCAAGACTGGTCACTTAAATTGTCAGCTGCTGTAAGAATTCGTGAGGCCTGGACTTAGGTTAGGTTTGGTTTGGGCGATTGCCGCCACTGTAGCAATTGTGGCCCACTGTGATCCTGGTGGGATTCTTTGTGCTATTGCTACCCGGTGCTTTCCACCAGCCCCTTTTAAAAAGGGACTACACTAACGACAAAGAAATAAACCTAGAGACTGCCAAATGGTATTCTAGTGGTCTACTTTGCCAAGTCCACTCCTGTGCTGATTTACAGCCAATTAGTTTTCCTGATAAACTTGGCTATGCCTTGTATCTTTAAGTGTGACATTTCCTCTATGCTTCTGCAAATGTATTTGCCTAGTATATCATTTCTAGTTCTTGCTGGACAAGTGCCGAGAAGATGAAGCGTATTTTCTTCCTCTTCCTCGACAGCTTCTGCAGTAGTCGTTGTGGGGGGCTCCCATTCCTCTGGCATGGATACCGATACCGATACTAACCTTCCTGTTTAGTTTTAGGAGAGTATTTGTTTCGTTTGGATTTAGTGAGGGCCGAATTAGCCTCGAAGTCCTACATGTAATGATGTATGTGACCACCCGGGAGAATGAAATGAAACAGCATGTTCGCTGTTCGGCTTAAGACTAACTCTTTATTTCTTAATTCTTATACAATAACCTATTCTCTAAGCTTAATCTACGTTCTCTTATACAGCTCTCAGCAACAGTGTGGTGGACAAGTGTGAATACATATCATGACGACGGCATCTGTAAGTAACATGGTGTTTATTACTTGGAGTGCGGGATATGGGGTTCCCTGATTATTTGCCAATGGCAGTCCAACCCCTATTCTTGCTAATTCATCGGCCTTTTCGTTGCCTGGAAACCACTATACCCAGGTACAAGCATAGGGTTACATTGCATCCAACCGCTATCTCCCTAAGAGATAGACGGCAAAGTTTTACCATCTTCGACTTAAATGATGGCTTATCCAGAGGCTTCATGGCCACCTGACTATCTATGTAAATGGCGATAGATAGCCCGTCTATCGGATTCATCGACAATAAGCGGGCAGCCTCTTGGGTAGCTTTAACTTCTGCCTGGAATACACTACAATGGTTGGGCAATCGAAGAGACAGGGTAAACGATCTGTCCGGCGATTTCGCGAATACTCGGTGCCCTCGTCTGTTTTTGAGCCATCTGTGTAGATTTCCAGGTAGCCTGGTTTTCTTACCAGTTTTTTTCCCTGTAAGTGGTTTGAACCCAAGCTCGAAGTCTAAAACGGGTGTTATATAATCTGTATGCGTTGGTAGTCTTGCATTTCTGATTATCTCTGTGAACTGCTCCAGCGGTTGCACTCCCGCAGCCTTAACGCTGCCTTGGTAGCTATCAGCTTCTCATAAATTTCCGTGGGAAGTAGCTGTAGCAATGTTTCCATGGCGGCTGTGGGAGTGGATCACAATGCCCCTGTGATGCAGATACACGCTGATCCTTGAATGTTTATGATCCTTGATCCTGTTTATCAATTTAAGTTTGGATTTGTTTTCCAGTGCCGGCCACCAAACAAGGATGAATTTTAAGATAGGTCTAACAACAGCCGTAAACCTCCAATGAGCCATTCTTGGTTTAATTCCCCTTGTGGGGCTAAGGATGCTCTTACATGTATAAATAGCAGCTGCTGCCTTCTTAATACGTTTCCTAATGTTTGGTTTCCAACTTAACTTGCTGTCTAAGATTACTCCTATATACTTGGCCTGACTAGTGAAGCTGAGTTCCTTTTTCTTCAGCTTAGGGGGCTCTATCGGAGGTATGATACGTCTTCTCGTGAAAAGTACGAGCTCTATTTTGGACGGGTTAACGTCCAGTCCGGCTTTTCCTGTTCACATCTCTATTTTGTTTAGTCTGACGTGCATAATATATCTAACAATGTGAAGAAATTTTCCCTTTACAACTAGGGCTATGTCGTCTGCATAAGCTATTGGCTTACAGCCTGTACGACTTAGTTCAGTAAGAATTTCGTCCAGTACCAGTAACCAGAGAAGGGGGAGAAGTACCCCCGCTTGTGGGGTGGCCTGAGTACCTTTCTGGTTATATTTTGGTGACCTAAGTCGGACTGTATATACCTTCGGGATAGGACATTGCCAATCCATCTACGGATATTATCTACAACATTGAGTCCATCTAGAGCATTAATTTTCATAGAGTTACTTTCGGACCAAATTTCTGTTCATATAGGAATGTGACTCGAACCCTGGACTTCGCGCCGAAAGGTCGTCGCCTCAAATTTGTATTCCATAATTTTACATCGTCAGTGACGAATGCATTTGTCCAGTCCATATTAGGCAAAAATAGATCACGAACATTTAAAGATTACTACTCCGAAAAGGAAGTATTCTAAGTGGTTTGAAATTCCTAACAAATACGCGATGCACCGTGCAGTTCAGCTCAAGGACTTCCAAGCCATTTGGAACTTACACTGAATTTCGGAAAGGAGATGCGATGTCGAGTGATAACTTCAGTCTGGTACTGGAGAAGATAATGTTGAGGTCTCCTGGTCTCCTGGTTCTCCCATCGACAACGTCGTGCGTTCTCAAAGTGCCGTAGTGGAAGCTCGCACCGCGATTGAAGAGCAGGAGAGCCGAGCTTGTTTCAAGGTCAATAATGGCAAAACGAAATATATGCTGTCGACCGGGAAACGTTCCATCACACACCACCTTGGAGCAGACATTACTATTGAAAGCTACAATTTCGAGGTAGTAAAGGAGTTTGTCTACCTCGGGCAAACGTTAACTCCACGAACAACATCACAGTGAAGATCCTTTTCAACCGCTGCTACTTCGGTTTGTCAAGACAACTGGACCAACTGGCAAAACCAACTCTCCGAGTCAGGAAGGAGGACCTAAATAATAATCTACAAAACTCTTAATTTGCCAGTTCAAAAGCTGGACGATAAGTAAATCTGCAGAGCTGATTCTTGGTTCCTTCGATGGAAAAATTCTACGTCGGATATATGGTGCCGACTGCTACCAAATGTGCCAGTATTTGGATACAGTCTGGAAGCCACAAATTCGTCGCCTGCACTGGCTCGACCACAACGAGAGCATGGACAACAGTGCTCCAGCTAAGAGGGTCTTCGAATCCGAGCCTCCTGGTCGAGAAGGAGAGGAAGACCGAACCTCCGGTATTGAGACCAAGTCATAGCGGAAGACTGGTAGCAGCGTGCCCAGGACCCTCAACTATGTAAGACAGCTTTAGCGCAGGCTCTTACACTCCAAGGGTCGTTGGCCTGATAAGTAAGTAAGTAAACAGATTTGCATAAGAGCTCAATTTAAAGGAACTAAAGAATATCAATGTGGGTCGCCGTGGCGTTGTGGGTTAGTGCGTCGACTCCTACGCAGAGGGTGCCAGGTTCGATACCGGAATTTACCACCATACATATTTCACGGTTCCACCTCTTTCGAGTCACTGACAATGATCAAAGAGTATTTCCTGTCTAGAAAAAGCTTCTCAAACTTGGCCATTCGGAGTCGGCATTGAACTGTAGGTCCCTTCCACGCGTGAGAGAACAATAGCACGCACAACACGAGTGGTTGCTGAGCTAGGCCCAGGTCCGCCTCGGACTGTAGCGCCACCCATATTATTATTATATATATTATAAAGAATATCAATGCGCAATGGAGTGAGTGTTCGTGCAAAGCTTAACTGAATCCGGTGAAACACATTTTTTTTTATAAAACAAAATTTATTTCACATAATTACCTTAATTATCTTTACAATAATATATACCTAACTAATTTAAAAATAATATATTTAATTTTTTTATAATCTTTCATCGTTTTTGCTTTTTCTGTGAGTTATTGAAAAATTTAATTTTATAGGTTTTTCGTTTATTTTTGCTTGTAAATTTAAAAATAAAGGCAGATTCTGTTTTCAAAATACAACTTAAAGCAATATCTTCACAAAATACTTCATTTCTTTTTATTCTCTTCCTCGTTTCGTTTTATACAAATTTTAATTTCTTAAGAAACAAAACAAAACATTAATTACGTTTTTGTTTTGCAATTTAATTCAAAAATATATAAATTTTACGAATGTTTATGTATATATATATTATATTCAATGTAGAGTAATAGTAGGTATTCTTTTTTGTAATTTATTCGAGACATAGAAATATATATATATATATATGTAAAACATTTTATTTTAGTAAAATTATTTTAAATAAATTACACACTATCAATAACTTCTATGTTTTTTGTTTTTTTGTGTATTTTGTTTTGTTGTCTATTTTATATTCGATTCGTTAGATTAATTGAGATTCGAATGTTTGTTGGATTTCTTCAAAGATTTTGCAAATGCATTTGTAAGTTTATTACATTTAATTAAAAAAAGAGAACGTGTTTGTTTATGTATATAAGAGATGTATATTAAAAAAATATTACAAAAGGACGGTAAACTGTTGCAGGAATGCTGCCATTTTTTGAGCTTAATCTACATCTATAGAAAGGTGCCTAGGTTATACAAATACAATCAGATTTAAGGAGATGAGTTGTTGTGTATCGAAGTGCGTTGTGAAAGTGGCAGTGATTTTGTGTGAGACTGTAAACTCGTAGAATTTTGTACTTTTTCATTTTGTTGGGTAAAGAGATGGCGGAGAAGAAGACTGTTGAGGATGGTCTTTCTTTGATTTTCGAGCTGCCTAGGGAGTGTCAAGAGTTCTGTTTTTTTTTTTAAGTACACATGCCTGAAAACGTACATCAAAGAAGACCTGGAGATTTTCTTGGAGGGTGTGTGTCATTTGCAAGAAATAATATTTTATTAATTAATCCAACACTCCACCACAAAATGACATTCAGTTCTACTAAAATAATCGAAACTGAACGAAATTGAACGAAGTGGTTGTTATGGGGACAGTGTATCATTTTCTGTATTCGTTTGATTTCTTAAGTTGCCTTAAGTGAAAAATGTCGTACTGTTTAAATAAGTAAAAGTGAACGAAGCTTAACGAAGCTGTTCGAAGTGGTTGTTATGGTAACTGTATATTATTTTACGCACTTGTTAGAGTGCCCAAGTTTCTAAGTGTACAGCAATTTATATCGTTCTGCTTAAATAGGCAAAAGTGAGGGAAACTTAACGAAACTGGACGAAGTAGTTTTTATCAGCACAGTGTATTAGTTTTGTACATTTACTTGTTGTATTAAGTTAACTTAAGCCGCTTTATGTCCAACATTCCATGCACGTTAATTATATCCCAAGTTTAACGAAGCTGCTCAAAGTGGTTGTTATGGTCACTGTATATTTTTTGTACGTATTTGATGAAGTGTACTTATGTCCAAAATTAATTTTTCGTAAGTATTAAGCAGTTTATAACGCTCCAATACAATAGGCAAAAGTGAACGAAGCTTAACGAAACTGCGCAAGGTGGTTATTATGGTCGCTGTATATTATTTTTACGTACTTGATGAAGTGTACTTATGTCCAAAATAAATTTTTTGTTAGTATAAAGCAGTTTATTAAGCTCCTATACAATAAGCAAAATTGAACGAAACTTAACGAAGTTGTAATAATCACTGTGTATCTTTTCTGTGTATTTATAGCCGTCCAAAAACGTTTTCGGAATTTATTTCGCTTCTACTTAACTAAGCAAAAATTAACGAAACTTAACGAAACTGAGCAAAGTGGTTCTTATGGTAGCAGCGTATAATTTGTGTGTATTCGATCGGTTGCTTAAGTGAACTTAAGTCTTATTACGTTCTTGTGGTTGTGCCTTAAGGCCTGAGACTCACGTCGTAGCTGCCTTCAATGATGCGGCGAATGCATCCACTGAATTAATTGTATTTGAAAATCTTAGCTTGTTTTGATGCAACCAAAGACTCAGTTGAGGTACGGCGTATACCGCGATAGTGACATTTAAAGAAACACAATTCCATAGGGAGTGTCCAAGAACTCAATGGATGCCACCCATGGAACGCACTTATCATTCACAGGATGCTGCATTTTAATCAGAATCTATATTTATTTCGAAATCTCCTCACGTCTCCCGTCTCCATCTTCTGCTGCTCAACAAATGGCATTCAACTCACCAATGACCACACTCACATGCCATCACTGTCGCCGCTTCCAACACCCCCGGGGGCTTCGATTACAAAAGACACACAAAAAGACAAAGTAATGAACTGCGGTTACTACTAAGCATTGTGACAGATTAAAAAGTATTAAAGTACAACTGTGCGTGTATCCTAGAAGGAGATTCATAAGCAAGATGAAAAAAAGAAAAAAAAAAAAAAACTTTACAGCATTCACAACACATGATCCGTTCGGAGAGAGATATTTAAAATATTCGCCTTTTTTCCTTTCTTTTCAATCGTTATCCTGATGTCTCCTGCTCTCAGTCATCTCATGAAACACGAAACATGAAACAATGTAAACGGAGATTGTTGTATCTTTCATCTTTAAGGTGGAATTCTTAAACATTAAATATTCTGAATAGAAGAACAATACAAAAAAAATATGTGTGGGTGTGTGTGTGTGTGTTTATAAGATAAATTGAATGTCCTGCGGAATTGGCACAACACGACAGAAATGCTCCTTCGTGGCTCCCATCCCATTAGACAGGGGTATTCGATTTCAAATCGCTACCGCCATTATGATGTCCATTAATGTTCTTCGAATTCTTTAGATCGGCCTTCTTTTGTGCCTCCAGCTTATCGGTTACGGGCGGTGTCACCTCCTCGGACTGTGGTGTTGTATCGATGTGTTGGTCTCCGCTGAAATCTCGCCCATCGAAATCATCGTTTAAATGCGGATTGATTTGTGCCTCCGAGTCTGGTCCAATGTCGGTGTTCAATGTTGCTCCTGTAACAACAACAACAAGAACTAACTTTAGCACAACCAATTTGGATTTGATTTGTTTTCATTTTTTTCAAATAAATTTTTAAGTATATATCAGATCTTAAACTAAATGTTATTTTGTTGAAATTTCTTTCACTCGGATCATGCACACAAGTGCATGCTTAATTTTCGAACCGAATTGTTAGCTCTTGTGGTTGTTGTTTGTTTTTGGGAGATTTTCATACACAATTTTTTGTTTTCTTTTCTCAGACTTTTGTTAGCACATTTCGTTCGTTTTTTTTTTTTTGCCGAAAATACACGCTGCTGGAATTTCTCATTTAAAGAAAAAGAGTTTTTTTTTTTTGGATGACATTTAAAGTGTAACTAGCAACAAACGCAAGAGTACAAACTGGCGAAAACTAAATCATGCAGTGTGAGTGACAGGGACCGGGACTGTCCTTCGGACACAGAAGACGTAACAATAATGACGTGTACATAAAGGAGTGCAAGGACATGATTGTGCAAAAAGCAGTGAAATGTGTGCTGATGGGTGTGCAGACATCCTTTGATGGAGTGTCAGTGTAAAAAAATTGTTAAAAAGGATGTTGAACCGAAAGATCTCTTTTTTAGTCTAAAGTGGCTTTCAGTAGTGATCTTGGCAGTCTGAGAGAGAGATGACTTTGCCGCTGAGTTTGTGGTTATGCGCATTCTCTCTGCGACCTACGGTGTCTACGTACAATCCCCGGCAGGACCTTCGGATTTTCACAATTTACAGATGCACCGCTTTCAAGTTACAGACAATAACTCAGAGATTATATAAGGCTAATGTCTTTTAAGGTCCTAAGGGCAGCTGACCTTTGAAAAAAAAAACCGTGCTAGGCTTGGGGGAGGTGTGGGAGAGTGCACAGATAGATGTTGTGCACATGGGCTCTATCCGCAGTAGGCCCAGGACTGCTAGTGCATTCACCAGCACACTAAGACCTTATTGGTTCATTGTGATACCCATAGTCGGACTACTTCCACTGATTGACCACCAATCCAGTGATAGTGCCATTAATTTGATCCCAACGGCAAATGGTGACTGGACCAGATTTGAAAACTTTGCTTTCACTGGGTTTCGAACCGGGAACCCCGCTAACCAGGGGCAGGCACTCTGCCAACTGCGCCATCCAGACGTTCGTGTCTGGCTAACTATTATACCTTCTGATGGCACCTCCATCCTGAACTTCATTCAGACATGCAATCCGCATCTTCCAAAACTTAAGGAGGAACCGAAGAGGGTTGTCAGAGCCGCTATTATTGAGTCACTGACCCCTTTGCCAAGCAAAAATACACAATCCACTATGGATTTAATTGAATCACACTCAAAGTGAATAAAAAGAAGATAGGCAGGATCCTGAGAACGCGGTGCAACACGCCCCAAGCTGCCATATGGTACACAGACCAGCTCTAAGCTAGCTACAGAGACAGCGATGGAGGTGGGATGCCCCGCGATGGAGGAGCCCAGATCCTCCACCTCGAACGCCATCAATAATAAGGAGGCTAAGCAGAGCATTGAACACCGATGGAGGTCGAAACAGAGGGAAATGGCAACAATAGGCCCTCACCCAACCGCGAGAATCTGGATGGAAATACCGATTTGGTCTGTTGGTCTCTCCGGTGTCGATCTCGGTACAACGCCGTCCAATAGTCAGGAGTCTTCCCCTGAGCTCTCTGGCGAAGAGAATACAACAGTGGTCGAGAAGGTATCCGCCATGGAGGTAGCGAATGGAGAAATCGTAAGCCATGCTACGTGTAAACGAAATTAACCTTCACTACTCCATGTGCTAATCCAGGAACCCTGGGCCAGAAATTATCAGGTATGTGGACTCAGGGTGCGGAATATGGGTAAGCCAAGAGCCTGTATTCTTGCGAGGAGCTCACTAATGCCTTTTCTCTCCAAAAACAGCAATCAAGACTCAATGACAATATGCCTGGAAGAAGGCACACTACGATTATGACTCCCCTCGGAGTACATGGCAGGCGAACATGTTGAACCGATCTCTCAGCAATGAAGACTCAGTGACAATATTCCTGGAAGCAGGCACACAAAGATTTTGGCTCACCTCGGCGTACATGCCAGGCGAACATGTTGAACCACCGCCGGAGCTACTGAGAAGGACGATGACCAACGCGGAGTGATCAAAACCGCACTCCTCCGAACTTAATCAGGCCTTGCCGTTCAAAGCCTGTATAAGACCTTAGGCCCACTTAACTAGTGAGAGAAAAGTATCAGACTCAAGACAACTTATTTCTGTTGGAAACTAGGACCAGTTTCACCTCGAGGTTTAGCGCCATCCATATTATTAATACCTTGTTTAGCGATGATCATACAGCGCAATGTTACTAACACCCTCTTCAGTCTTGCCTATGGGACTTAAGTTACACATCTACACAGTCCTTTGCACACGATACGTGCGATGCACACCACATTGAGAGGGCCAAAGTTCAATAAGAGAGGTCCCAGTACAGTGCCCTGTGACACACCTATATTTCGAGTCTGAGACTGTTTTCTGTCGGTATTTACTGCTTGGAACGGATTATGCAAGTAGAATGCGATATGTTACTATGCTCATATGCTGGTGCAATCTCCGTCACAATAGACCCAACGAGTATGAGTAGACGAGAAAGTACTTCTCTTTGTCCTTAAGATAGATTCAACTGAAACATAGAACGCCCGAAGTGGCGCACACAAGTGAGGAAATATAACGCTTGTTTCTGGAGCACTGAAAGTGACTACCAAAAGATGGGGCTAGACGGCGAAACTCATTCTCTTAGACTCAGGTCCACGAAAAACAAAAAACAAGAAGAACACTAGCAGCGTCATGAAAAATGAAGAAAACCGAAACATAAAGTGAATTCAGAAACGGATCTCTGCGAAATGACGTTCATAAACTCAAATTTGGGCATCACTGCAAACATTAAGCATCATACCGCGTATCAGAAGGTCAAACCTTAAACATTTGAGCATCATTAAATCATCAGTATATTTTTCAATTGTGATTGATTTGATTTCTTTAACATCATCTTGGAAAAGATTGTGCAAGACTCACACGCCAACACTAGAGGCACGATCTTCCAGAAGTCCGTACAACTGTTAGCAGCGAGCCGTCAATGAGGCGTTTGCTGGCATTGAGGCGGAATCGGCTTAAATGGGTCTAGCGGTGAATGAGGGCAAAACGAAATATATGCTGTAATCGAGAAAGGACACACAAAATCGACGACTTAGCCAGAACATCACCATAGGCAGCTATAACTTCGAGATAGTCAAGGACTTCGTCTACCTCGGCTCAGCAGTAAAAAGTACAAACAACATCAGTACTGAGATCAAACGCAGAGTAACTCTTGCCAACCGCTGTGTCTATGGGCTCAAGAGGCAATTGAGTAGTAGAGCCATCTCTCGAAGGACAAAGCTGACTTTATACAAGATCTTTATCATTCCAGTCTTGCTCTATGGTGAGGAGGTATGGACAATCTCAAAAGCGGATGAGGAAGTCCTTGGTCTCTTCGAGTGAAAAGCTCTGCGTGCGATCTTTGGTCCTGTTTGCGTTGACGGTTTCTGGAGACGAAGATTCAACCACGAACTGTACGGGCTGTATAGCGACATTAGTCTAGTCAGGCGTCTTCGGATTCAACGCCTAAGATGGCTAGGCTATGTAGAGCGTATGGACAACTCAGCTCCGGACCGAAGAGTCTTGGACTCCGAATCCGTGGGTCAACGTAACAGAGGACGCGCGCGTTTAAGTTGGCGTATCCTGGTGGAGTAGCACCTTAACCAACTTGACGTGCGACACTGGAGACCAGAGACCGTGCCAGTGGAGAGACTTGTAGGTTGAGGCCCAGGTTCACCCCGGACTGTAGCGCCAAAAAAAAGAAGAAGAAAATTGATTTGATTCTGGATTTTCGTTATTTTCCTTCTCTCATTTTTCATCCGCCTTGAGGGCTTTCTTCTTGTGTTATTCATGTTTAACAACTTGTTTATGTTCAATTAGTATTTTTACTAAAATAACTACCATATTGACAAAATGCTTACGATAAACAATGCTTTCTGAAACGTCATCGAACAGTTCAATCAGCATGGCGTCAGCATCAAGCGTGCATCGCAAAAAAGCAGTGGTGCGGCATCACTGCGTAGATGTTAGACGTTTCTGAATTCAGTCTTAGGAAAAATGGCGCCCGGTAGAAAACCTTAAATCGATTATTTCTGTTCAAGAGACTGCTCCCATCAAGTCTGTTGAGAAATCTCCAATCTGGATACATTTGGATTCCAACCTTCATTTCAAACGACTAGTGTAATTTGGTTGGATCCTCACAATGGACGTAGCCTGGCCTAATTGCACTCTCAAGCTATCAAGCGATGGTTGAGCCTTCCTTCTGTCAGCGGTAGAGACAAGTCAGTATCTGGACTACCACTTCAGCGATTGGCGCTACAGTCCATATTGAACTTGGCAGAAGGCTTTTCTGCGCTATCTAGTCATTGTGGTGTCGTGAATGAAATAGTTGATGCGTCTAGCTATGATGTCTAATCGATAGAGAATCAGAAGTGTGTGTCGATGTGTGTTCAAATGGCCAGTGAATTTCAAGTCTATCCCAACTAAAGCCAGTTGCAGAGACAACACAAATGAGGAACTAATCTGAAAATGAATTGCTTTCAAAAACAACTGCAAAAGGACTTCAGATGGAAACAGCATTCTAATCTTGTCTAGAAGATGAAGTTTGGTTTCTGTGGCAATCTCAAAATAGAAACTCGTCTTCGCGAATTATATCGACGAAGAGCCAGAGTTACTTTAAAATACTGCGAACGTGTTCAGAATATGGATCTCTCTCTAGCGGTTGCTATGAATCCAACAATAGTTCCACCAAGTTATCAAATTTCAGGACTGACACAAATCCGATCTGAGTGTCAAGAAATCGTTACTCGTTGGGCGCCACTGTGCATCACACCGTGCAAAATCGTACTTCTTCTTGAAGATTAATGTCCAACGGAATCGGCTCAAAGGAGAGAATCCGAATGAGACTAAATTTAAACCGAGACTCTCTCCCTTCCAGCCGTTCTGTCTTTTTCGCGTTTGATTTCCATTAGAAACCCAAAACAGACGCATCCCTTTAAGGATCTACTGCACTGAACAGCAGGTTTAAGGCTCCCGAGCGAATTTCGTCTTCTCTTCGGTCCCAGGCGACGGCATTCAACAGCTCAAGTGGCTGCCACTTAAGCACAGCTCTCCCCGCCCTCATTCCCATGGCAAGCCCCGCTTCAGTTCACAAATAATTTTCAAATTGGATTACAAAGACGCAATGCAATCACCGGGCGGGCGGCGTGGCGCACCGCCCTTCACACTCGCATCTGCACGTCGAAGTCAGAACTTTGTCATCGGCACTGCGCCGTAATCGCATTAATAATAAATTAATTAAACATACTTAAGCCGGTGGGGAGGAACTTTTGCATTCCCGAGAGCGACTCTCGCCGGCGAGCATTCAACGCAAGCGAAGCGCCAGTCGACGGAAGGATGCCCGAGGAAAAGGGAAATCAAGTTTATAAAACATGCGTTCAATTGAAAATTACTTCTCCAACTGCAGAGGTTGGCTGGCGCGTAGAGACCCGCCGCTTGGAAAAGTGGTTAGTTTGGGATATCACAGCTGCCAGTGTTGCTGTTGGATTCCCCGGGCATGGAGCGCCAGTGATGAATACGACAAAAGTAATTTAAACTTTTGCACGGAGCACCGAGCGTCGCGGAAAGTTCGCCCGACGTTTCACAAGTGGGCACAGCTACTGCTGCAGGGGCAAGTGCCGTTTGCTCCCTGGGTGCAGACGCCCGATCCATGACTCAAGGTTAATGCTAATATTCCGAACTGTGAGCTATTGTTTGACGGGTACTCTTGCTTGCGAAGGGATTCAGTCGCTTTCGACGCGATTATTGCGCATCCAACTTTCAGCGGAGATATATTTTGCAGTCGAATGACGGGAGTGTGTGGGTCTTCGCAGCTGGAGCTGGGGTTTCTGGCAATTTACTTGCTCGTTGCTTGGTGAGGTTTGTGTGTGTCGAATGAGCCTCTCTTCGTTTGCAGTGGTTAGGATAGGAGGAAGAGGGGCCTATTGCCGCACTCCGGTCAGCGATGGCATGTTGTAGTGCCTCGTTTTTCTAGTTGAACCCACTTAGCAGAGCAGTACATGTTTTTAAAAAGCGATGAAGGCTACTGTCGCTAAGTTCGGCCTTAGTTTGGCCGGATATTTGAAGAGGTGAGCCCTGATTGACTTCGGGCGGATAAGAACCTGTGGTTGCAGAGAGGGTGTTCAATAGATACCTCCATTCCAAGTCATTGTAGGGTGGACCCAATCTAAAGGCGTGTGTTGCAATAGCAAAGTTCTCAATGATAGGAGTCCTGAGAGTCGGCCAGCTCATGTTGGTCAGGATCTGTGATCGTCTCGGCCGCAATTGCTTCCTAGAGCGCCACCTTGATCATCTTCGACTGCAAATGTCACAGGGGCTCGGCAACCCCAGGAGATGGATGGTAAGATACTGAGCTATCTGGGCGAGAGATAGGCGGAGTTCGGGGAAGTCTTCGAGTTGAATGTGACTGAGCCCAGGACAGGCACCATCGAAATAGTCTAATGTCGTGCTTCACGAATAGAACTTACCAAGAATTACATCGCCTTTATTTAGAAAGGCCGATGAAGCTACTCGATGCCGCGTGGATGACAGTCGTGACTATCAAAAAATCTAGCATCGGCCTTAAAGCAGGGATGTGTCAAAACAAGAACCGTGGTTATAACCTGAGCACTCCCAAGTTCAAATGTCCATCGCAACTTTTGCAGTGGTTTAAGAATGATGTCGCCGAAGTGTTTACTTTCGGAGACAGCCATAGTATCTGATCTATCGACAATAGCCAATCGTTTGTCAGCTTGTGGCAGTCTCTTAGGGTTGGTGGTTGGCTTCTAAGGTTGGTGCATCGAGTCCTAGGCAGAGGGTGTCAGGTTCGATTCCCGAATTCAACTAAATTTCACAATTCACGGCTCCACTTCTTTCGACTCACTGACAGTGCTCAAAGGTTCTTGTCTAGAACAAGTTTCCAAACTTCCCCGTTCGCGGACGGCATAAAACTGTAGATCCCGTCCACTCGTGAAGGAACAGAGGCACTCACAACACGTTTGGTTGTTGTACAAGCTAGGCCCAGGTCCGCCTAGGATTGTCGCGCCATCTATATTATTATTTATTGTGAGCTTGTGCGGTGTGAAAAAGTTCAAGCAACGATAGGTTGATACAAAAGACATTCGCAGAGAGGCTCCATTTCCTTCTCGTTCTTACTGAAGCTACTGCAAGAATCGCTAGAAGGGATGTTGAGACGGAATGCCTGGTAAGGGCACTCACTAGCATCCGAACATCGGTGCGTCTAAGACCTTCGCTCTTATCGACTATCATGAGCACTTTGGACCAATGGGTCAATGTGAGGCTGAGCCACCACCCTCTAGTCTAACTATTCTTCAAATACCAGCATTTCATTTCTATCCGCTCTTGGCAGCAGAGTAAGAGTCCTGGTACACAGTTGGGGTTCACCTTATCACTTCTTCTTCTTCTAATGACCCTACAATCCGAGGTGGACCCGGGCCTCAACAAACAACCCTCCCCAGCTGGCATGACCTTTAGCCACTTGCCTCCATTTTCGCACACCAAGTTGGTTGAGGTCCTTCTCAACTTACGTGCGCCATCGGTTCTGTGGGCGCCCTCTATTGCTTTGTCCCACTGGTCCGGAGTCAAAGACTCTTTGGGCTGGAGCAGTGTTTCCCATTCACCTAGGATATTTTGCTGTATGCCTCTTGAGGTACACGCCCAGAGGAATACGTAGCAATCGATTGGCACGCAGGACCCTCATCCTCATCATAACAAAACCTGGTGCAATTTGCACTTGAGTGCAAGATGGTTGCCGCGGATAATGACTTCTGCAGAAGTTGCTTAGATGAAGAAGAGTAGGGGACCACGCATCACTGTATCTGCTCGTGCAGTGCTTAGGAACGGGCATCTATGAACCGGCATCAGCTTAACCGCTTCGTTGCCACATCCAATTGGTTCCAGCTATACGAGCTAGTCAAGCCGCAAAGGTTTGTAAAGGGGATTGTAAGGGGTGACCACATAGCAATTTACGATTTCACGACGTTATGCGCTGTCAAAGCAAACCAATAACATCCTGCTGTCAAATTATTCAGCAACGCTAGGTCACGTTTCTCATGGATCGTTGTACGACTGACGAAAGTTTAGAGATTATTAAAAAATAGTGTCGAAAAGCCGCCTTAGTCGTCGTCATCATGGAATCCATTCTGCAGGCAATTCTTCGCACCGAGAAGATGTGGACGGGTGTAGCTTAAGCCACCAACCAGACAGAGATCGTTGCGGTGCAAGTGAGAGAAAGACCATAACGTAAATGACGAAGGATAGCCGCCGAAGCAGCCACTATCGAAGAAGACCCAGAAATGTTGACTCTGGTGAATTGAGCATCACCGCTGTTTGATTGTGGTCTACATCCGTAAAAGATTGTGCTGATGGAAGAATTGATTACATCATTGAAGAAAGAACGCCGCACATTATGGACCAAGTCATAAAAAAAAATAACTGAACGCTTGAAGCACTGCCAGCGATGTGCTATTTCATACAAAATGGCGTGACTGGAGCCGCCAAACGAAGCCAAAATCAATTTTATGTCTCACTCCGTTGTTGATTTATTTAAATTTACTTTCCTATTGTTCTAGTATAAGAGTGGGGTTATACAGTGAAATGTATCTTTATGAATACCCCTCTACAACGGACACCTCTCTTTGCGGGCAGATCGTCATGGACTCGGCATGAGGGTATTCGCACACCCCTTTAGAACGGCCACTACATAATGTAAAACCATGATGGTACCGCTGCTGTCCGCTTCTGAGAGGTTTCACTGCACTGTGCCCAAGTGAACCTACGTCACCCAACCTACGGTCTTCCTGAAGGAAGCTACAGTCGTCCTACAGTCCTGATTGTGTTTGAGTCCCATCACGGGATACATTTTTGCCTTGTCTAATACTGTCCACCCTTGGCGATCGTTTCGGTCAGGTAATCGTGCAGAGAAACTCGTTTCAAGAGCCAGGCTTGGTGGTGCTATAGTCAATCAAAATTAGGGAAGTCAAGTTTAGGAAGTCACTTCGACTAGGAAGCCTGATCCTTCATCAGGCCTTCTTGAGGTGGACCAATAATCACAAGATGGTGACAGAGTTGATAAACGACTGATTTGGTGGTTTATAGCAGAACAATTGCCGCTAGCCTGTCGTCGCGTACCACGTAGCGTGCGGTAAATAGGCTGCCCTCTGTGAAGCTGTCGTCACGTCATTTGGAGTCGATAACGACATGGAAAGAGCTGACCAGTGTCTTTGGTGAAAGAGAGCTGTTGAAGCTTGGAGTGTGTTTCCCTTGCAGCCTTTAGCCGCCTAAGTGACAGCTCGTGATGGAAATGAGCTCTCGTCGAAGTGGAAAACGATGGCTTGTAGATGAAGAAGATCTTGCCAAAGAAGGGCTGGAGAACAATGCCAAGTTCCACACCTACTCCAAACTTGAGATCACCACAAGAACAATGACTCCAAGTGCAGGTGTGCCATCAGAGTCTCAGGGA
Source organism: Eristalis intricaria (assembly GCA_964034865.1). NCBI lineage: Eukaryota > Metazoa > Arthropoda > Insecta > Diptera > Syrphidae > Eristalis > Eristalis intricaria. The sequence goes on from OZ035874.1 coordinate 57,958,220, forward strand.
ATATCTCAAAGTCTAAAAGAACGACCAGCAGTAGGAGAAGATGTTAACAAAATCCGGAGCAAGCCCGTTGATGCGCCAGCGTGACGTGCAACCCCTGACTGCCAGCTGCGGTGTCGACAAACTTCGATTAGGCCGAACACAAGGGCCTCTCAAATAATTATTCAATTAAAAGCATCACCCATCGCACACACCGAGCAACAATCATGCCGCGGATAATTTTATTAATTCCCCGTGTGTACACAAGGAATAAGCAGCGTCCAAACAACGCAGGTGCCACCGCGTCGATTATGGGCAACGAGGCCGGCACCTGTGCGGGTGTGTGTTCATCGAGAGGAATACTGTGCAATAGCAAATAATTTCACTCACCTCCGAAGCACCATCGGCCGGTAACGCGAGCGAATCCAATCAACAATATGACAATCACGAGGACGGCGACCGCCACTGCAATGCCAACAATCGATCCGATGTCCAGGCCGGCGCTGGGCGGGGTGCTCGACGAGCTTATCCGCACGGTGTAGTCGCGTACTCCGAGCGCATTCGAGGCCTTCAGGTAATAGGTTTTCGTTGTGTCCTCGAGCGTCAGGCCGGCGATGGCCAGTGTTACGTTGTAATAACCGTTGCCGATGTTTATCGGTTCGTAGGCCGAGAAGCGTCCTTGCTGGGTGCCCTGTGGGATGGCAATACCCTCGATGGTCCATTCGGTTATTGGCGTCGGATTGGCCCGGATGGTTACATTAACCATGGCAGTGTGCTCCAGGTAGAGGCCGTAGACAGTGGCGTCCGGCTGCGGAACTGGCGAGTCTGCAAGTCAAACAAAAGGCACGTCAGATAAAATTAATTGTAATGGCAATGCGTACTTACAGCGAACTCTCAGTGGGAATTTTCCTTCCTGTGGCTGGTCCCGGTCGGTCTGGTGGTGGGCCCGGCAAATTACCATCTTTCCATCGTCGTCCGGGGTGAGGTACTTCTGCATTCGCTGCTCGGTCGTCGACAGGGTCACGTTCTTGTCGCTCATCGAATCGATCACATTTGGCTCGCTGAGTCCCTGCACGATGGGCATGTCGTCAATGAACCAGGAAATATTTGCCGCTGGCCTGCCGTCGCGCACCACGCAGCGTGCGGTAAAGAGGCTGTCCGCTGCGAAGCTGTCGTCACGTTCCGCCTTCGAGAGCAATTCAATCACTGGCTGCTGTGGCCGCACTGTAAAATGAAATGAAGGTGCAAACAATTCGAGTGGGTGTGGATGCAGCGACGACGTGCACCCTCCGAATCACAATACTTACAGGCAATCACCAGCTCGATGGTTCCCTCGTACTCGTCCCCCTCGCCGCCGAGGAAGCACTTCACCTTGCCATTCTGCGAAGCGTTGACCCTCTCGATGGTCACACCGCACTCACCCGCCTCCAGACCGGAGCCGAAGTATGTGAAGCCCGGTGTTTTATTCCAACTCGGCGATAAGTTCAGGATCTTCAGCTCACCCGGTATCTCGATGCGGCAGTAGTGGATTTGCTTGTCGTAGCGGCACAACAGCTCGGTCTTCTGTCCCTCGTTGAGGAGCGCCCTGTCCGGCTGGACCTGCACTTGGGCGGCCCGGATGTGATCTGCAAGGAAACAAGAGAAAATATTCAATTAACCAGCTGCTTAAGGATGTGCGCGCACTGTTGCAGGCCAATGGCCTCCACTGCACACTACGAAACGCTGGAGCCATTCACTTCATTATGCACCAGCTAATGCTGGCCTTGCGGGTGCGCTGGCCCCAGTTCCATGAATACGTTAGACCCTAAGCCCGTCCCTGCGAGATCGTTAGCATGCATCATTCAGTTTTCCGGGCCATTAAGTGCCTCTCCGCACATTGACTCGGTGCGGTGCGAGTGGGCGGCGAGTGGGTACTGCAGGCCCTGCGAGACCAGGCCAGGCACCCGCCTCCTCCTCCTCCCCCACTCACTGGTGTCAAAATTAATAGCACAACACACATTCCCGGAAAGACGGCATTCGCAAGTCACTCCATGAGTGCGACTATGAATAATTCACGGACGTGAGTTTGATTTGCATCGTTGACTTCGCACTCCTGCGGTACACCTGCAAGCGCTTATGGGACCCATGCCACCGCCCCTCTCCCAAGAAAACCCGTCCCAAGCATCTGAGTGACAATTCAAAGATGGATGGCGACGTCTCGGTGCCTCGTGCGATATGATTTACCATCACAACTTGACAGACGACTTTGACAGATGCAGACAGTTGGCGTGCGGGTGTTTTGCACGCGCCAAAGCAGGCAGCCAGCCCGTGGCTCGGATCGCTGCTCGGCGACCAGGAATCAGATTCAATTACTCAAGGGACTCGATTTTATGCGATTTTGTCATCAGTGTCACTCGGCGGATGACTGCCTGCGGTGGCGGCGGAATTGGGCATGTGGGTGGAGGAGTATCAGTTTCTGCCAGTCGACAGCGACTCCAACGCGACACATTCAAACATTCACAGTTGCTAAGTGACACCACCGCCGCGCCTTTGGAATGTCGACGACAGATGAGTGATGCACGTTTGCTGAATGTGAAGTGTCTTGCGGGACTGTTGACGCGGTGTTTAGGTTACATTTATCCCATTTCAGAAAGTCAACGAGTGGGTAGGATGCGATGGTGATGCCGGAGACCATCACCGGCGGTAAAGTGGGGTCGAATGCATGCCAGCTGATGATGTTGCACAGAGTGACAGGGCAAAGGCTAGAAGTGGTATTCCTGCTGTGGTAGACGAGGGAATGGAAGACGGCATGGAAAAATTGTTGCGAGGCATCTCCTTGGACTGGCCTTAGGTCAAGAATTAAAATTCAGGCGGCTATTGGCCGTGATGGGATGATATTCTTGCACTCGAGTTATCGGTAAATTCTATGAGAGAATGTACTGAAGCATTTTGATCAGACAGAATCTTGAGTTCCAAGAAAAAAATGAGATCAGCGCCATCTATCAGTGGCAGGGAGTGATGAGAGGGTTCTTGTATTTGCTAGCTCATTCAATTTGTCGAAGGAAATGACATTAAAGGCTGTCTACTTTTAGGCGAGATATATAAAGGTTAGATAAGGGCGCTGCTAGTGCATTCACCAGCACTCTTAAACCATTTTGGTCCATTGTGAGTCAAACTACTACCACTGATTAATTACTCCAGTGATGGTGTCGTTAAGTTGATCCCAACGGCAAATGTTGAGTGGACCAGATTTGAAAACCAGATAAAAGCGTGTTAACTCTGATTTCACTGGGAACCGAACCGGGAACCCCCCTAACAAGAGGCAAGCACTCTACCACCTGCGCCATCCAGTCGTCTTGACGCCCACTTAAGTCAGCGATTTCGGACAGAGGCAATAATGGAGGCGTCATTAATCATAAACAGAATCCCTTGCAGAGACGAAAAAAACAACAACACCCTAGGAATCTTTCACAGGTATGAAACAAAATCTAAAGAGTGTACGGGTGTAAGGCCATGGTATACATTCCACAAGAGAAGTGCAAGAAACTTGACTCCAAGTCCATGGAATGCATTATGTTGGGCTACTCAACAGAGTCGAAAGCGGAAATGAAGTATTACAGAGATAGCCGACTCCACAGCTGATTGCCCCCTAAGTCCATCGACGGACGAATTTGAGTGTTTTTTTGACAAATATTTCGGTTTGACGGTTATTCACGAAATAACGTGAAAGCCGTCCTCTGATTGGTCAAGAACACGTTATAAAAACAGTTGTAAAACATTTTAAGAGGCAAGAGAGGTAGAAGTCGGGCATCTCTGTAATGCTTCATTTCTGGTCGAAAGCATATAGGCTGCGTGACAAAAGCAGAACCTCAGTCGTCACTAGAAACGTGGTGTGTTTTGGAAATTAACATTTTAGTTTTTATGGAACTATCTTCTACTGTCTTCTACTTAGTGGACTGCAGTCAACGCCGGCAACGACATCATCAGCAATTAGTTCCAACACCCAACACATGAACCGAGCAACGCAAGCCACCTTTGACAGTCCCTCACTCACATGGCAAATCCCGTCATTGCTCTTTTCGCGTTCCCCTGCCAGTTGTGTTGACACTCTTTGCAGCAATCTCTCAGATCCCCTTTCAGATTTCAAATGAATTGCACCTGCATCTGTAATTCCTCGGCAACTTTCTCTCTCGGTCACAGGTGATTGGCTCCCCAGCCGCTGCGCCCCCCTCTACTGCAGAGGTCCCCCTCACTAAATCAGCGCCACCATCTCAATCTCCAACGGAGCCACCATGATCAATGCCACCTCATCAGCGTTTGCTTTAATTATCTCCGTGCCGACGTCGATGCGGAGGAGTCGTGTGTCTCGCACAAGCCGCTGACCTCGAACGAGCGCAAAGGTTGATGCTGCATAGTGGCTCACCTCCCGAACCGGCCGAGCGAAAGGCTATTGCCAAGCAAATCGACTGAGTTTCGCCGAAATCGAAAACTTATCCACCCCATGCCCAACGACCCATGCCGAGCCGCACCAGCCGCACGGGACCTATTAATGCAGGAACCGCAACCACCTTCCAATTACTAAGCGAAAACTTTCAGCGAGAGCAAGACAAAAAAAAAAACAAAAAATCTTTTGTTTAAAATTTATTATCGTTATCTGGTCGAGGTTTGTTTTTCTCTCCTGCTGTCGGTGGCAGGACGACGATGATGATCCGTCGGCTGCGGCTGCCGTTGCCATTATCTGGCAGCACCGACGTCGGATATCCAATTGGCAATTTATAAAGTTTGCCCATTACGGGAGAAGGTCGGCGGACGGCTGTGCTGTTGGTGTGCTTGCGGAGGACGCTTGAGTGAGTGGTGATTGGTGGGAGCGAGCCAGGTGGCTTGGGCGGGGCGATGGTGGTGAGTTATTGATTAAAACTTTTAGATGTACACCCCCCCATCCATGCGGCGACGATTGGCTGCTCTTTAGCAGTTTCGGTGGATGAATGACAAGGTTACACACCTTAATGAGGTTCGTGCTGTTGTCGGGAACTGAGGCTGAGTTAATTGAAAACATTAAAATTTCGCTGACAGCCCGGAATCTCGAGACCAGTTCCCGCCGTCAATCAGCCGCCGAATTGAGAGATCTTCGTTGATTGATGGTGGAGTCTGGTTGGGATGGTCTGCGAGGAGAAGGGTGACTGTCTTGAATTGAGGGTGGACCACGTTACCGTGTCCCCCATCACGCATCTGTCATTAGTCGCAATTACATTGGCATCCATTGCAATTCCCATTTGATGCTGCACCAATCCATCCAGCAGTCAATTGAGATCCCATTCAACACATTCCGCTCCAAATTGAAGTCCATTATGCGGCGAGCCCCCTCCGGACGCAGCGATAAATCGCCAAGACCGATCTAGATCTAGATCACATCTCTCAATGCATTGCCCCACAATCCGTTGCCAATTAGAGAGAAAAGGAAAAACAGGGCAAAAGCCTGGAATTATGCTCTCGTCCATAATGCGCTCCTGCCATTCGCCCTCCTCGTCCCACTGCCAGCCTGCCGTTGATGATGATGTTACGCGCGCAACCGGTACGGTCAGCGGTAATAATCGTCTACAAAAGACTCCATTGTTGCTGTTGAACGATGCCGTCCCCCTTGGCCCGCCCCACCGGCGCATCCCGATGCAGATGGTGGCTTACTCCGGCAGATCACGATGATGATTATAATTGCGGCCGGCTCTAAGCAAACCAATCAATTAAATCAGGCCATACGGACAAGATGTGTGCCCCGGTGGCCGGTGCGGAGCCCCCCAAGCCTTCGTGCAAAATCCATTCACAAGCCAAACAAAAACCTATTCCAGAATGAGGCAAACAAACACGGATCACATAAACCAGGTGAGTGTGCTGAGCGCATGATACTTGTTGCCAGGAGCGGAGCGCGTATCGAGGCCTGCCCGGTTGTGGTCGATGCATGTGTGCGGATGGACGGATTCCGATTTAGAACGACACGATTTAAAAGCAAAGACGAGATGTCTATCGTGAGGGGAAAGCCACTCCAAGAGCAGACCCTGGACCGTTAAAGTGTGTCGCAATTATACTTGCTCGCCCAGCTCACGTCGGTATCTTATGGCGCAGCGTTGGGTATTTCTAAGTAAACAGCCTCGGGCATCGAGTTCTTTGCTTCTTCTGGTTTCTGTCAATTTTCAGCATTTCCCCTTCCTCCCTCCCCCACCAAGGCAGCACATTTCTGCTGCACTGGGTGCTGGGCCAGGCATCAACTGCGGTTGGAGTCGTCTTCGGCGTCGTCATCGTTATCGTCACAGCCATCACAGTCGTCTTGTCGTCTGTTCGTGTTCCAATGAGTTGTTTTTTGTGCGATGCGACTGAATTACTTTTCAAACGTTTCCAACTCTGGATCATATTACTTTTCGTATTTAATCCTCGTTTGCACTCCAACTATGGACTGTGTACACAATGGCGCAACTAGGCACTGTGCGAGCAAAAAGGGGATGTGTTCGCTAACTGTGTCAGAGTTTGTGACAGATTTGTATATTTTTAACAAATTTGAGAAGTGATTTACTGGATCGATGTAAAATAAAAACATGGCTGAGGTGACCTGACCTTCCACTAAAGGGGTCGCGAGGGTAAAGCACGCACGAGAGATCTGCAGGCAACTCGATCCTCCGCCATCGACCAGACGAGTTTATGGACTTGGTCCACCGACCTCATCCTGGATCTGCCAAGTGGTCGCCTGCCTGATGGCAGCGCATTCATGGCACGCCTCATGACGACCACATCTTCACACTAAGGTCGGTTAGGTTAGGTTGAGGTGGCTGACTGCCGCGCTTACGGACAGCAGATACACTTAGGCCAAGCATAGGCCCATTGCGTTACCACGCGGATCTTAGGCTACCTATTCCGCAAACCAATTTGTGCTTTTGATAACGCTAAGGTAAATCCTGGAGAAGTCTAGCCAATTTCAAAGCGATGCGCACCACCTTTTTATCGATTTTAAGGCCGCATAAGACAGTATTCATCGCAAGCAACTATTTGAAAATCCGGATAAATTTGTCCGGTAACGCATAGACGATACACCGTGCAATTCCGATGGAGGACAACTGGAGGCCGTTTGAAAACTTTCGGCGAGTTGATGCGCTGTGTGTGTTATTTCTTCAATTTAGTACTGGAGAAGATAGTGCGGCTGGCTGCTGGAACGGTCATTCCAACTCTTGGATTACGCAGATGACATCGTCAGGCGTCCCCAACGTGCCGTAGTGGAAGCTTCCACGGCGGTTAAAGAGCAGGCGAAACGAGCTGGGGTTATGGTCAATGAGGATAAGACGAAATATATGCTGTCGAGCAAGAAAGGATCCGTCGCACACCACCTAGGGCAAATCATCACAATCGACAAGTTTTGAGGTAGTGAAGGAGTTTGTCTACATCGGGGCAGACGTTAACTCCACAAACGACATAATAGTGGGGGAACCGCCATTGGCAACCGGTGTTACTTCGGATTGTCGAAACAATTGGGCTCAAGAATCCTGACTCGAAGGACCATCGTGCTCTACAAAACTTTTATCAGAACATAGCTGATTCATGGGGCCTTCGAAAGAAAAATTCTACGTCGGATATACGGGGTTGGTCCGATAGTTACTTAGCCTATAAAGAAAAACAAACATTTTGGAAAAGTGATGATTTAGCTCGATACACTTGATCCAGCCATGCTCCAGCTTCTTGAACACGTCTGAAAAATACGTTTCTTGGCCTTCGTGGCGGCCATAGCCTTCTCATTCCACTCGAATTTCTGCTCGGCGAGTGACCTTTTCAAATCTGGAAACGATAAGAAGTCGCACGGGGCCAAATCTGGAGAATACAGTGGGTGGGGCAGCAGTTCGTAACCTCATTCGACCAATTTGGCCGTAGCGACGGCGGAGGTGTGAGCCAGGGCGTTGTCATGGAAGAAGAGAAAATCCGTGGACACGCCTGCTTCAAGACGCGGCTGAAAGTTTGAGTGTAGCCGTCTACGAGAATACTACAAGATAGTAAATTTGTCTTGCAATAGTGGCGCCATTAGGCAGGTATATATTGTATAATAATATGGGTGGCGCGACAATCCGAGGCGGACCTGGGCCTAGCTGGTACAGCAACCAAGCGAGCGTGCCACTGTTCTTTCACGAGTGGAAGGGTCCTACAGTTTTATGCCAGAAGCTTTTTGTATACATTCCGTCCCCGAACAGAGAAGTTTCAGAAGCTTTTTCTTTGGCAATTGTAAGTGACTCGAAAGAGGAGGAGCTGTGAATTATCAAAGGTGGTAAATTCGGGTATCGAACCTGTCACCCTCTGCGTAAAAGTCGACGCACTTACCGACTATGCCACGGCGTCCCGGTGGGCGGTAGACTAAGTACTTAGCGGACTACCGTCGTATAGTCCAGTTTGCGAGGAAAGCGAATGGAGGAGAAGACATAACGGCTCCTATCTAAGAGGTGTACCAAGATGTCGATGTAGTCCGGAAGGCCAAAATCCGTCGTCTGCACTGGCTCGGCCACATCGAGCGTACGGACACCAACACTCTAGCTAAGAGAATCTTCGTATCCAAGCCTCTTGGTTCGAGAAGGTGTGGAAGACCGAATCTTCGGGATAAAGACCAGGTAATCGCGGATGAAAGACAGCTTGGTGTTGATGACTGGGAGCAGGGTGCCCGACGGACCGTCTACGATGGAAGGCTCAGACCCTCCACAGGTCGTAAGTAGTAAGTTAGTACTTTTCTCCCCGTGTACACATTATGTTTACACCCGAGATCTGCAAGCAAGAGATTGGCTATGCACAATGCTTGATCTGCAGACCTCGTGATTCCACAAACGGGAGAATAACAGGTTACCACCCATGTTCCAATCGCGGCAATGAGTACACACTGGTACGGAATCCAGGCTCAGAGGGAATCACACTCGAGCTCTTAAAATCAGCGCCACCCAAAAGTCACGCTTGAACTGCAGTAGATTCAAATCGCTTCTCGCATTTCCACCACAAGTCCACCGCCAGGCCCCACAGCGCATCGGTTTTAATGTAAATACCAGAAAATTGATTACAAAAACATCCAACACAGAGTCTCAAGCATCAAAACGGAAAACCAACAACGAAAGAGTAACACACCACGGCACAGAGGCAGAGTCAGAGTCAGATGAAAAAAAATGAAAACAAGTCGCAACTGAAACGAGGATGAAGTGCAAAGAGACAGACTTAGAGAAAGAGAGACATTCTCAACGAAAATCACGTTTCAAAACGTGAAGGCGTCATTTCGGTTTTGAGAAACGGGTGACATAAGTATCTGAGTGCACCAGCGTATTGTGTTGTCCTACGGGCAGGGCGGTGACGGCGGAGGCTCGGGCTGTGGCGGCGGAGGCTCGGGCGGTGGCGGCGGAGGCTCGGGCGGTGGCAGAGTTAAACGAAGGCCTTCGCATTGAAATTCCACGTAGGAACGAAGAGGAAGGAGGACAGAACAAATAAACATCAGAAAGTTCGTTTAAACTGCGAATTGACCCCGAACTCCCGAAGAAGTTTCTCTTGATCCCCCTCCGCCCGCGCAACACGACTGACTGGTGATGGCTGCTTCTTGAGAGGAACGCAACTCGCCACTGATGCGGTGCCTGGGAAACGAAACAATTCTGAACGTCCACTTCGAGGCGATGTCGAAGCACTGGAGGCGATGCAGCGGCCGCCAACTTCATGGGAAGAGTTAGTCGCCGCCGCCCGAGCAGCCCGAGGAATGTTAAACTCCGTCCAAGAGTGTGCAACAGGGACGGTCGGGCGGGCGTCCTCCTTATTTAATTAAACCGTAACTTGAACAAACAATCAACACTGTTTAATGTTGTGCCAAAGTTTGAGACAGTCTATTTGCGATTGCCGTCGGAGGTGCCAGAGCAGAGCTCCGTGCTGGGAGCGAGTGTGTCTGCGAGCTGCTGTTGTCACTTAGCAGGGTTGAGTGCATTCTTGGTTGTAATGACGTTCGGGTCGCCTTGTGGTGAGTCCGCAGTTGCCGAGCCTGTTGTTTACGATCGTAAATTTTGTTAGACGATGTTTACTTTTCATTCGAGTCATTGGCTGTGATCCCAATAGGCATTCCTAGGCTCTGCTGAGTTTGTTGTTCTAGGTTCTTTGGTTTAGAGTGAAGTGTGGTGTTCACTTAAATGAGTTCAACAAGTCGGATGGAGCTGCGGTGGGGGGTCTTGAGGAATTCTCTGATAGCCTGCACACACTTGTTGAGTGTTATTAGAAATGCTTGACGGGGGGGGGGGGGGGGGGGTAGCGAGTAAATTATGCGGCTGGACGTAATGGCGTTGCTGTGTACCAAGACCCATGAGGAGGGAGAGGGAGCTCAAGTAGGGTCCCTTACACTGGAGTGCTGTTTCTGCAGTCATAAGCCATGAGAGCCGGTTAATTGTAAGATATCTCTCGGGCGTCTGTCGAAGACTCAAGGGATACGTCAATGGGTGGAGATTCTGGGTGTCCGAATATGGACGAGATGAAATGACTTTCAGAACTGTGGCTACAAGTCGGGGGGGGACCTAGAGGGCAACAATCAGACTATATTGTTCGCCCTTTTTTTCAATTTTGCACACAAGGTTGGTTGGGGTACGTGTAGTTTTGTTAGCGTCGATAGGATAACGACTATTTTCGGTTCTGTACTTAAAGCGTGATGTCCGTTAATAGACCCCGTGCAGCCGAAGAACGAGGCCTTGGACTCCAGACGTCTCATGGACTCCAGAAAGACGGGAAAATAGACTGCGCCATCTCCTGCGCCGAATGCAGCAGTAGCACTAACTTAGATGTGGATTTTGTGATCTAGGCAGTCTTAGGGAAGAAGCGTTGTCTGTAAAAGCGGCGGGCTCAGTGCATCAAAGATAAATTAGGCACCATCAGTCTGATTTGCCGTCACATCCCGAGAGAGGACAAAGAAGGCAGCAGCAACGATGACTCCCTTGATCTCCCAGAAAGGAGATATGACCGAGCAACTGCCAGCCTGGCTTCGAAAATCATTCTAGGAAATTCGACGCTAACTTGGACAGGAAGAGCAACATGTACAGAGTCATGGGGTGGACGACAGCGATAATGGACTAAGTCTAGTGGATTTATTGCGTGATTTCCACGAGGCAACATCCATAAAGGGCTCTAACGGTCTAGGAACTGTCACCCGAGACAGTACGTGTTCAGTTTAAAGTTTTTCCATTTCACACTACATGCCGCTTGATAAACGCTGAGCGTGCTTAAATTTGAAATCGTGATTCTGTTCTAGATACATTTTACATTTGGAAGACACAGTACCGCATCACAGCCCAAACCCCCCCGTTTGGTGCAAGTACTAATTTCCTGGAGGAGTTATTTCGAGTTTAGGAGGTGTGAGGGGAATGTCAAGATCGTATTGAATTTGTGGTACTTTGCAATAGATTTTGTTTAATTATTCAATCCGGTAGAAGTGGTGGTTCGTCTTACATTGTTCATAAAGTGCGTTTTTTTTATCACCAAATCCGACCTGAATGACTGTAGTTCCTTAATCTTCTTCGTAGGGATCTCCTCAAGTGAGTTGAAGGAGGATCTACCAAGTGAACGCTTCTTGAGAGCCGGGCAGGTGCAATGGAAATTGGTCCCCCCCCCAGATCCGTTGTTGCAACTGTGACAATGTGTGTTGTGTATGATGTATGATCTCGTATCGGGCAGTGAGCGGTACAATCAAGCGACATCATGTCAAGTTCACGAGAAGGAAAAATTGTACACTCAGGCTATATTTTTCTTGATGTTTATGAACAGTTTGTCAGAGCTGCTCATCTGAGATTAGCTTTGACTGCCTGTATTTGGATGAGCACCTTCTCTGCAGTCGAGAACAGAAAAGCAGATCCGTGCCTAGCCAGTTCATCGGCCTTCCCATTGCCTGGGATGTTACTGTGGCCTGGAACCAAGGTAAAGGGAAATTTGAGATGGCCTTCTAATGACGCTCGGCATTCCTGTACGAGATTGGAATACGAAGTGGCTATCAATACATATGGCAACCGTATGCCTTGGAAAGATATTTAGATGTATTTTGACTTGACGACATATTTTCCGGATTGTAAATAGATCCTGGAACACATTTGAATTGCCCGGCAGTCTACAGGCTTTAGAAGTGAAAAAAACACAGCCACGCTGACTCCATCGCCCTTCTTAAAGACGTCAGTGTGGATTGTCCAGTTTGAAAGTTCTCTAGAGAAAATCCGCAAACTCTGGACGCTTTACAAACAGGCATTCGTCAAGTAATGGCCGAGTTATTTGCCCCATATGTCGCGAAAAGTCATCAACACATATCCTTGCCAGCATGCATAACATTTACAACCTGGGTCACCGGGCGCAAGGGTATTCCGGGGAACGAATGAGCCGCCACTGGCACAGTGGTCCCAATCCTCGATGAAAGCTATAGAAACATTGCAACTGTCAAAGGCCACTAAATCTCTTTCAGAGGAGGCTGAACTTAGTACCTAGACAAAGGGAGAAACCTAAGACAGGCGGCTGAAAATGTGAATAACCTTGGTTCCGATTTCGATTCCGTTCCAGTAATTTCGATGTCAGAGAAGGGAAATTGAATTTCGATAAAATCATGGAAATCGCCAAGTCTTGCCATCAGTAAGCACTGTTTCATTTACCAGATGCTAAAACGTCAAGACAGGGTACAAAAAGAAGCTCGATGTATGGATAGCACAAGATTTGTTTGATTTTCTTTTTAGCTGACACTTGATGACAACAACGACCCATTTTAGGAGCGGCTGGTGACTGATGACGAAAAGCGGATAACTTACAACAACGTCAAGCGAAAACGGTCGTGATCAAATCGCGGTGCGTCGCGCAAACGGTGGCCAAGCCAGTATTGACGGCCAGGAAGGGCGCTACAGTCCGAGGCGGACCTGGGCCTAGCTTCTCAGCAACCACTCGTGTTGTGCGTGCTATTGTTGTTTCACGAGTGGGAGGGACCTACAGTTTAATGCCAACTCCGTCTGGAGGAAGCAATCGCTGAAAAGTGCCCAGCTATGGCCTAAGGAGTGGAATAATATTCCATCAAGTCAACGCCAGTTCACACACATCGATAACGACTCACCCAAAGGTCCGGGGCGGGTGGGGGGGGTCCGTATGTGTTCATCTTATAGTTCGAATGCAGCACCAAGTGTTCATGTTACCACTTGTTCATGTCCATGGCGAACGAGTTTGCTGGTTTGCCTCAAAATACGCCTGTCATACAGGAAGAATGGAAGCATTGGCAAGCGAGGGAGCCAGGATGGAAAGCTGGAAATGGCAGGGAAATTTACACAAATGGGTGTTAAGTGGAGGATGGTTTTCATCACTCCACTATCACAAACCTGCCTACATATATACGTTGCGTCCAAATAACATTCGCGAGATGATGCAGTTCCACTTTCTTGAAATTCTTCTCGAGAAAGCTTAAATTTAAGCCATCCATCGTAACCTCGCGGTATTTACCCTCACATCGGTTTCCTCATTTGGACGTCAATGCTTCTTGAAACAGAGACGTCAAAACATCGACTTCACAATATTCAAGCAAAAAACCCGTTGAAAACCTCCATCCGATGGCTTCCTCGTGCCCATGCACGTCTAATCCTTCCTCCGCCACACGCAACATCTCAGCACATCGTCGTCGCCATACATCAGAAAGCACTTTATCAAGAGCAAAATATTCTCGCAATTAATTTATCAGCCACTGATGGCCGTCTCAGTCCACTGAATGCCACAGTCTCGAGACAAGCAGCTTTGTCACGTAATAATTGTGCACATCGCAGCACATGTCCGTTCAGCATCCGTTTCTCTCACTCTCTAATTAAAACTGTACCTCAGGACGGAAGGCAAAACTGCGACAATCACTTCCTGATTGAGCCTCCCCGAGTGGTCTCAATTAACTTTCATTAGTCCGGCGGCCGAAGCGGATACCTTTGCTGGCCGACACCTTTTCACTCTTGCCACCCCAGAGTCAAAGTGAATCGACAACGAGCATCTGAAGTGAAGAAGAGGCTATCGCCTCCAATTAAGGTCGAATCATGAAGTTTTCCGAACAAGAGATGAGCAGAGCCGACGCCATCGTCGATGAGGCGTCTTCAATTATCTCCCGTCTGTCTGGGAAATTAATTGTTCGGGAGGGGCAGAAGCTTTCTCTAGTCTTGACAAGGAAAAATGATGGGACCCCACCTCCCCCTCGAGCGCCCAGAGGAGCCTGTCTGTGCGGCCGATAGTTTCAAAGAGTAATTCAATCACGAAAACTCGATTAAACGCAATCAAACGTCCTCCCGCAGTTTGAAGGTCTTCGGATTTGGAAAATGGGCTCCGGGCTGGAGGCAACTTTCAACAATCCAGCAACCATTACTTGGGTCCGCCGCACCATCACTTTTGACCCCATTCTCCACGGCGGCGGCGGCAGCGGAGACAGCGTTCATTAACGTTAGTTCGTCGAGAACGAGCGGCCAGAGCCGCACAGACCGAGGGCGCACAGAAACGTGAATATTTTTCATTTTTATCTGGGAAGATGACTGGCCTTGGTTAATGTATCGTTACGACAGTACAATAGTTCTTCTCCTGCGCACGGAGTCCGTGTGCGGGTGAATCGCTCGGCGCGGGCCAGTCATTAAGTGGGAGTCGGAAATGACTGGCTACGATGACGGGAGAGAGGGTGGCATGGTGGCTGGTTTCCGAAAAACATTCTCAAAGAATGTTATGATAGTTTTGCGATGCGGTTGTAAGCCGATTTTTCTTCACCCCCTTTCGGTTCGTTTCGTTTCGTACCTTCGCCGGAGAGGCGATACGAAGTTTCGAGTTATATTGATATTAATTGTGTGCCCATTGACCCAGTTTTTGCGGTTGGGAGCTCGGGTGTGTTTGAGGAAGAAAGCAAAAAAGGGAATTTCCATTTTGCAATTCGCTTCGGAATTGTCTGAAGGAGATGATGATGGCAGGAATCGCAATTACTTCCAAATTGAACATGAGGACATGTGAGAGGGCACCTTCGAGTGCACTTCAGAAGTTCGGCAGCAAACATGTGAAGAGCAATGCACGGCACGGAAAGTCTTTGAATTTCTGTGGGAAATGAAAATCATCCTGAAGGCACCTCACATAAATTTAGCATTTCTTTCGTTTGAAAGTCAGTCGCCACTTCGGCGAGGAGAGGCTTCAACTGGTTCAGTTTTCAGTAGTTCTGAAATATCACACGAAGGTCGTTAAGGTAGTCTTGAAGACGAGTGGGAGGCATTTTATTTTCATTAAGAGGCTGCTGGCTGTGGGCTGTGGAATGGTTATCAAACGTGGTCCGTTCCTTTTTCAGAGGAAGAGGAGGATGCAGTCGTCACAGATTATCGCTTAGTTTGAGTGGGAGCTAAGTGCTGTGGACAGGGAGTGGTCTACCACAAGGTTACCAAAGGTAGCCTGTCCCTTTTTTAGAGACAGATTATCGGGTTTTCGATGAGTTTGAGTGGGCTAAGCTAAGGGGGCTGTGGCCGGTGAAATGGTGTACCACAAGGTTACCAAACGTAGCCCGTTCTTTTTTTTTCGAGAAAGAGGAGAGTTCGGTCATCCCAGGTTATGGACGTGGTGGCCCTAAATTCAAAAGAGTATCTAATATATTGTTTGATTCAAAAACAATGTACCTAAGACCTTGACTTCAGAAGTTTGGCAGCAGCCACGTATATTCACCCACGTGGGGATCGATGCACAGCACTGAAAGTCTTGGATTTGAAACCAAACTTGAAGGCCCCTCACATGAATTTCGTGTTTAATTCGTTAGACAGCGAGTTGATGATTTGCGTTGTTAGGAAAGTTGTCGATTAACTTCGCCATGGCACGACGACACGTCTTCACATTCTCCGTGCTGACCCTCTAGAGCTAAACGCCTTCAAAATGGGCTAATCGCACTAGGAACCTCAATACAAACCAAATCTGTTTCCTTTCACTGTGACACCGTTTCCACAGGACAGATTTTCACCACATCTCCCCTTCATGAACGCCCATGCCCCACACTCGCTTTGCATGTCTCTCGCCGGGGAAGTGGAAGCAGAAGAGTTTGTCCACCAACAGTGGTTTTCCACTCATCGACATGCTGGATCACGTTTACATACTCAGAGCTATTACCAAGACGGATGTGCTTTGACTAATTGCCGGACACCACAAATCTCAACCGAATCCCATGTGCTGATCCCATGTTGATGAGCTGTCGGTGCCCATGTCCCCGCCACCATGATGACCATAAAGACGAAGTAAGCATTACAAATCCATTACACTGAGCCAGTCATTCGAAAGTCATTTTTACTGCGACCATCGTTGTTGACGTCGTCTTCATCTACGTCGTTGTCGTGCTGGAGGAGTCCACTCCCCCCATGGTCAGCTAATTGATGATGGCCAGGGGTTGGTTATTTATTGCCAGATGTGGCGATACAACACTCGTCCTCTGTCAGAAATTAACCAAAAACAAGAACAAACGCACAGCCATGCAGACAGTCACACTGGCAAAGGCTAAATGGAAAGCACTGAAGGTTGGTTTACTTGGAAAAGCCTGTTTTGGCAGAGGCTCGCAGTTGTTTCTCCTTTGGTCGGCGGCGGTTCAATTGGCTAGAAGCACATAAAATGGAAAGCGGTTGAGATGAGAGGGAGAGACGCCTTTTTCAGTGCCAATCGGTGAGACACCCTCGAACTAGTTCAAGGAGAGTGGCCGCCGGGATGAGACTGCGACATGGAAAGAGAAACGACTTGACGTCATCTTGAGTGTGATGATTTCCCGAGTAGAGTCACTTTTGATTGATTGGGATTCGTCGCTCGCGGGATACTCTGCTGGGCAATCAATTAACCGAAGGTTGTTGATGCGTCGTGAGTCGTGTCGGGCCGAATCGTGTTGAGGCGATTGTCTTTCACGACAAGTTTATTGAGTGAAAATGTTTCTTTCAGTTGTTCTGCGTGCGAATGGAAAACAGTCACGCTTCATTGCATTTTATGGTCATGTTGCGTTGGTTGGCACGGAATTTGGTGAGTGGTCTCGTCACTTTCGTCCGGGGAGAGCTCAACTGGTTTGGCTTTAAGTAGTTCTGAAATATCACACGAAGGTTGTTAAGATGGAAGTTGGTCGAGTTGATACGAGTGGGAGGCAGTTTTTTGTTGTGCATTAAGAGGCTGTGGAATGATGGACCACATGGATACCAAACGTGGCCCGTTATTTTTTTCTTTAGATAAATGAGAGAATTCTTTTCCCAGAGATTATAGAATTAGCCCTCAGTTTGATTGGCTTAAACTAAGGGGCCTGTGGGCAATGGTATGATCTACCGCATGGTTACCAAACGTGGCCGGTTAGTTTTTAAGAGAAAAAAAAAATTCAACTCTCTCAGATTATAGAGTTAGTGCTGAATTTTAGGTGGGAATTAAGGGCACTGGGCAGGGAACGGTCTACCACGTAGATACCAATAGTGGCCCGTTCTTCTTTAAGAAAATTCTTTCACCAAATATTACAGAATTACCCCTGAGTTTGAGTGGGCTAATCTAAGGGGCCTGTGGGCAGGGGTATGGTGTACGACAAGGTCACCAAACGTGGCCAGTTATTTTTCTTAGAGAAAGAGTAAAATTCTGTCGTTATAGGTTATGAACGAGTTGGCCGTGGATTCAAGACGGAACTATATTTTTTGTTCAGAAGCAGTCGGTGGGATCTACCTGACCCCGTTCTTTTTGTTTTTGAGAAATAGAAATATTTTGTCTTAAATGAGTGGAAGGTAATTTTTTTGCTTACCATGCCCCTATGAGCTAGGAAGTGGGGTGAAGTTAGGTTATGTAAAGGGGCTGCTAGTGAATTCACAAGCCCACTTAGACCATATTGGTCCATTGTGATACCCACAATCAGACTACTTCCACTGGTCGACCACTCCAGTGATAGTGCCGTTAATTTGATCCCAACGGCAAACGGTGACTGGACCATATTTGAAAACCAGATAAAAGGGTATTAGCTTTGCTTTCACTGGGATCTGAACCGGTACCCCGCCAACCAGGGGCAGGCACTCAACTCAACCAACTGCGCCATCCAGTCGATTTTAGGGAGTGGGGTACCGCAAGCTATCCAAACGTGGCCTGTTCTCTTATGTCAAAAAGATAAGAGAAGAAGAGAAATTTGTCAAATTGACCATCAATTAAAGGGGAAAATACATTTTTTTTAACTCAAACAGCGCCCGCTTCGCCAGCATAAAAAAACGTTCAACAACAAGAGCGCCACCTATCCGGTACTCAACTGATTGGTTACTATCTTTGTACCGTATTTACTAAATTATAAAAAATTGGCTAAAAATGACGAAGATTAGTCTGCGTAGCGGCGTGTGCTATGGAACGGTGTACCACAGGAGTACTAAATGTGGCCTCTTCTTTTCCCATTAGAAGAACCAAGATTCGAAGATGACCAAATGAGAGAGCATAGTTTAGGGGGATACCCTTCAAACAGTTTCTATCTTAAGGAAAAGTGGCTTATGGCTGGAGCAAGACGATGATTCAATAGAGGGGTTACTTTTCTCTTCATAAGTCAAAACTCTCTCTCAATTTTCTATACAAAATCCCCTCTCTTAGTCAGTCAGTCAGTTATGGTATCCCGTTACAATTCGGCTTAGGGAGAGTCCACTGTACGATTTTTTTGTAAATGTGGAATTGGCGTATTACAGTCGTTTAGGAGATGGGTGATGGATGAAACTGCGTGTCGTTGACGTCGGATATAGTCAATCCCAAAATGATGAACAGTGCTCTTAGGTCTCTTTAAATACCGGGGCGGCGACCAAAATTGCTCACAAAGTACACAACATTGCCGCAAAATAGAAGTTCCCTCTTCATTCGTCGGAGGGAGAGTCAGTCAGTGCTTCTTTATCATTTCCCCTGCTTACACTCGACATAACGCTTCACAAACAACTTGGCCAACAAAGTGCAAACATATGCAATATCCTTCAGATTTCCCATGCAACCTCCAACTGATTGGCACGCCGACTGCAAAGGCCAAGCCACCTACAATCCCCAGGAGGACCCGACTACAGCGGAACTTGACATTAAATCATTCAGTGAACTGTGTTAACATAAATTTCCTTTCTGCTGACACCAAGCCCAAAGGGTGACGTCAAAGTTAAAGTCAAAACAACCCTACAGCCCGATCCATTCATCAACGTCAACGGGTTTACGTTTCAATTCGTGACTTTCCTCTTTGGATTCCATTAACATTATCCTCCCCCCACCCCCCGCACTCAATAACAGCCGGCACTCAAAATCCACATCAAGCATCGAAAATTATCGATTAAAATCCATCCGTTCGCTTGACACGCCATCACCGACACGTCCAAATTGAATAAAATAAAGGCCAAACAGCAGAACGTCATTAATATTCGCGTGGAATTAATTGCGACCATCACCCGGACGGTCCATGATCTGCATGTCGAACCTATTTAGATGTCAATTCCAGCTGCAGGACGACAGCATCATTGGCAAAACGTTGACTACACAAGTGCGGTCGTGTTCACATCGAACCAGTGTTCCCCATCCCCGGGGACTCAAAGTATTCTAAATCATCACTGAATCGCAGTTTGAACTGTCCGCCCCCTGCCCACATCACGCCACCACCATCGAAATGGGAATTTCAATTTTTATGGAATCCTTCCAATTAATCTTGTTTGTCGTCCCTCCGCAGTTCTGTTTCTGCGGCAAGATAAATAGATCAGCATCGATGGGATATTTCTCTTCATCAGTTAGGAAGGGATTCGTTTATTCCATGTTTGGTCGTTTTTTTTTTTCGTTGGAGTTCATCCCCTTGCCTTGTGAAATGTGGGTACGACGTGATTCCTAGTGACACTTTAGATATTGTATCTGTTTTGATTTCCTTAAAACATTTGTCCCTCCGTCGGATAAACGTCCTCTTACATCAGCAGCGACAGGAAGCGAATCCACAACACACACACACACTCACCCCTATTTGCAATGACATCCGGGAGCCGATCGAGACCGAGCAGACCCTGTAAAGGTCAAGTCCGGCGCGGAACAACAAGGAATCCATGTTTTTCCATTTTGTTCGTTCGTTGGTTGGTCTTTGGCACTTTTTGTGCGTTTCTATTTCGGTCGCCATTATTCATGGCATTAGGTTGATCCCTCCTCGTCCTGTCCCCGGCCCCGGTGTGAAAATGAAAAGCCAACCCCGCCGCCGAGCCGGTGATGGGGTAGCGTATCCTAATGAATCCGTCAGACTCTGCAGCGGTCGCCTTGTACAAGTGAAAACTATCAGATACCATTCTGGGGAACAATATAATCCCTTTCTCAACAGCTTAAGTGTCAGTGTCAGCTTTAGATTAATCAGCTTAAAGCTTAAAGCAACATTGTACCAGTTGACTGGCTACAAGCACTGACGCGCCGCGCCGCCGGCAGCGGGTACTTGTGGTCGTCAAGTGTAAGTGGCGGGTCGTTCGGTGCCGGGTCGGCAGAGATGGCCCCCACCGATTAGGGTAATTGACTTTATTGAATTATGGATTTTAACCCGAAAACATAAGACAGCTCGGCTCGGGCATTGCCACGTGAAAGTATGAGAATAAACTGGGAGTGGGTGTGGAACTGGGACTGGGACTGGGTGGCGATGGTTTAAATTTACGTCGCACATTATTGGGGTAGGGCGCACAGATAAATCTCTTCACTTCGGGGTTTTGTTGAATTTAGTGCCTCCACTTCACAGGTGGTAATTTATTTGCTTACGCCCGCCGGGGGGTTGTTCATGGCTAGTGTGTGAGCGTGTGGGGCGTACACGTGTATACAGATGTGGAATCATTTAATGCACCTAGGAGCTGATTTATGGCCTTGGTACGTCCTAGGGGTTTCAGTTTTGAGAGAAGTTATTGTAGTCCGCTGGAAGGGATACAAATTAAAAATTAATTTCTTTCGTGTTTGACGCCGATGGGCGTGCGTGTTTTTAGAGATTTATGGCCACTACTGCAGTTGGTGGGGTTGTTAGCGGTTTTCGAAATGGCCTTGGATTTTGAATTTTGGTCGCGAGTTGGATTGGTGGGTGAATTTCAACAAAAAAAGGATTGGAATTATGAAGCGACCAGAATTATGGTGCACACTCGTTCTGGAAGATGCACATCAAGGCCTACACTAGTCACGCGACTGTAGGGCATCGCAGACCAGTTCAGTCGTGTGCCGAAATGAACGATGGTATCGGATATATGGCGAGGAAGGCGAATGGAGGAAAAGACACAATCGCGAACTCTATGACATTTGTGGATCTAGTCCGGAAGGTAAAAATCCGTGGCAAGATGACTTGGTCCTGATGACTGGAAGCAGCGTGCTCATGACCGTCGGGGATGGAAAGCAGCTATTGCTCAGGCTCGGACCCTGCATGGGTTGCCAGCCTGATAAGCAATTAACTTGAAATGGATGATATTCAATTAAATCTGCATGAGACGAAAAGGAACGGTGACGATGTCTGTGTCCACATACGACTGTTGTTTGTTCTGCTCGAGTTCAACTCGGTGCAATAGTCCGCAAGAGGTGGTACTACTGGAAAGTGCATTTGAAAGAGATGACTTTTTCTATGGGTGACTCTACAGTCTTCACATAAGACTGTTGGACATAGCTTCTCCACCAACAAGTGTATGGCCCATTTTATTGCTCTCTCATGACGGAATGGAACATGCACTCTTATGCCTGAAGTCTGAACGGCGAAGTCTGTGAACCAGTGACTCCAGACAGGTCGTCCCGTAGTATCTAAGTAAATGCATGACCTGCCAGTCCCATGTTGAATTGCAGAGTGAATTCATCCCCATGGTTTCGGAGTTTAGTGAATTAGAAAAAGGAAACTTACAGGATGTAGCAGCAAACAAATGTTCAAGTAAACATTTTAAGCGGTTTCTAGAACTTTTGCATAAATTAAATTATTGCCCATGTATTACCTGAAAAGATAAAAAGAAAATAATTATTAGCTTGTGTCTTTTAAGAAAAGAGTACAAAATTAAGGAAATTAATGAAACAGGGAGTCAATTAAAAATCAGTAGAGAAAAGCAATATTTTTATGCGCAGTGTCGATAGTTCAGATTATACATATTAAAAAGTAAGCTCTGAAATTGGTAAAAAAAATACTATACAGTCAGTCGCAAAAGTGTGGATATATCTTATATTATGCAGGTGTTCTGCGTTCTCAACAAAAATTTAATTCAAACGGGAATCCAAGGACAAAATCTTAAACTTAAATAAATCTTAAATCAACTAACAGCAAACTTACTTACCTACCTACCTAATCACTGCAACATTTTCCAAGCGGAAATAAAAGCGATCAGCGAAGCCCAGTCCTGGCTGAGATGGAACGTGATATCTGGCAGCATTCAAATCCCTAACATCATTCTCTATAATCTCAAAAATAGTCATAAGTTGTCGCATGTCTCTTCACGAGATATTCAAACAGTTTCGAATTCGCCTGTGGTAGTTTTTATTAGAGAGACATTATGGGACTATGCGAAGCTGACAAACTCGCAAAAATCGCCACAACACTGCCAGATGACGGATGCTTCTATAACTTTACAACTCACTTACCAAAGCATACTTAAAATCAATGCCAGATGGAACACAGGCAATACGTGCCAAATTACCAAACAAATCTGGACCAGTCTTGACCCCAAAAGATATGTTAGTCTGATATCCTTAAAAAGACCTAAAGTTACCACAGCAGTGGGTATAATCACCGGACAATGGCCTTTTGGGATTACACGCGAAAAGATAAGACTATTTTCTAACGATTTCTGCAGAAGTTGCCGAGACGAGTAGAAGTACAACACCTTCTCTACAACAGACCTGCACTTACCTCAGCTACGAAAGCTACTCTAGGCTCCTAGCACTTACTGCTTACCTACCTACCTAGTTATATATTTAAAACAAACAAATTAAAACCAAAACCAAAAACGTAACGAAATTTTGGTCGCCAATACTCTCCTAAACTTGACTTGCAAATGCTTTTGGCACTTTTTGATTTGTGGCCATGTATTTGACCACGTAAGATGCGACCTGAAATCCATACCTGAAAATTGATATCAGGGCAGATTAGGTTACATTCACTTTTGAGATGTGAATTTTGCCTAATATTTTGGTTTATGACTCGCTGTTCCTATAGTTATTATGCCAAACTTATATAATTTCTTGGTTTATGTATGTGAATAAAACAAATAGATCCAAGTTTTTTTCTTAAAGTCGCGTTTGAAATAAATTTTTGTTGATGTAGCATTAAGCAGCTGTAAGCTCACTTTTGCGACTGACTGTATCAGACATATATTGGTCTTACCCTACAAAGTGCAATTTTTTTAGCTTGACGTTTTCTTTGTTTTTCCAGCTCCTGTGCTGGACGACCGTCCAGGGTTAATTTTCGTTGGTTGTCTCCATTCAAGTTTGCCATGCGATAGGCATATGTAAGGGAGAGTTGGGCAAAAAGTAACACTTTTTACGAAAATCGATCATTTTCGAAGAAGTTGGAAACTTAGGAGACATAACAGATCTTTCATGCTCGACATTCAATGAGCAATTGAAGCAGACCCGAATAGTATAGCAAACATTTTTCTCTACTACTTGTTTTAATTCTGGCACTGATTTTTGGGCCGTTGCTTCTTACTCCTGTTACAACGAGCATCCCCAACATGGTTCAGCTGAATCGAAACACACTCCGTTTAACTCCGCACAGCCCTGGGTGAGCGAAACCACCGACAGCTAGCCGGATATAGCGCCAGCTGGATAGAACTGTTAGTTTAGGTCCAGGTCCATCTAGACTGTAGCGCTAAGCAAAGAAAGGAAAGGTACCATCCACGCATTTATGACCGGAGGCACACTAAAAGGATCTTTTTCGGCTTTCAAAATTATTCAAGCATCAGCGCCGTAGAGCAGGAATATGATGATCAATGTCTTGTATAAAATCAATATTTCTGAATGGTTGCAGAAATCGTACGTCAGGAAAATTTCTCCGAATTGGCCTCTTAGTTTGCATTGAAGCAGACTTCCTCTCACGTGTGGTCGTTCTGCGAAAAATATGTAAATGCCCACGCCAACATAATTTTCAAACGAATTTAAGTGCAGAACCTGGGCAGCTATGCCTTGAAAAATCGTCTATCATCCTTTGGCAGCGCATGTTATTCCCTGAAAGAGACGCATGAGCTTTTTACACTTTTTTCAAAACACCACCACATTATCACTCATTATGTTCGGAAAATGTGTTCATTCGAAAAGCTGCCTTGATCTGTACATGAAACAGTCATCGTTTGGATCTCACTGACTTTGTTTTTACATGTTTTTCAATGCTTTGACCAGTTTTAACAGACTCCCGAAAGTCATAATTCTTGTGGAAGCTCATTTTCGGAGTGAATCGCAATCCGGACCTTGAGACTCTAGAAGAGCTGTTGCCGAGTTTCAAGTAATCCCGGCCTGACTATGCATTTAAAGCAGCCTTCGTTTGTCACTCTTTGTTTCCTTTCATATTTAAAGACACTTCCATTTCCCCAGTCCCATGAAAAACCTCATCAGAGACGCCAAGCAGAACGTTATCATTTGTATCGGAAGGCAGTCATTTTCGTCACAGATCCCCCAGCAGTTTCGCCCCAAAGCCCCAAGAGTAAGTGTCAATCTCTTAACAACCTGTTAGTGGGGCACAGCATTTCAAAATCACCTCCGAAGCCACTCGTACGATTCGTTTTAATCATTGTTCTGAAGCTTCCTTTTAGCACTCCATTTCCTCACAAACACATACGCACACCGAATTGATACAATAAATCAAAAGCTTAAGTATGTGGGCACAGAATGTGTCACATCAATTCATCGTGGCCCGGTCCCAAAACTCCATTCAAACAATCATCGATGTGACATTTTGACAGAAGCTCTATCAATTTCCAC